>CM060901.1:928970249-930278107 GCA_030737815.1 Allium fistulosum
TATAAATTGAATTGTTTCGAATAAATTAAGAAATATGTTGAAATGACATATACCTATGACATTATGATTTGGATTGAAATGATATATATCCATCCCTGAAAATTAAATTGAAATAACTGATCACTTGACCATAGGATAGAAAATTATATACGGACACCAGATTGGTTAAATTAAATGATTTTAAAATCTTTGATTTGAAATTATTTAAATGATTTTGATTTAAAAGAAATAAAAACCAAATTTATGGAAATCGAATGAATCACGAATTCGAGTTTGAAATGTTTAAATAAATTTTGGTTAAAAGAAATTGTTAAATAATTGAAGTTGAGATTTTGAAATTAAAATCAGAATATAATTGAATTTCATAAATTAATTTGTTTTAAAAGATTGGATTTTTATTCGAACTTTGGACTATTGCTAAATAAAAGGGATACAGAACGATATTTCGAAATTGAGCTCAGAATTGAATTTTATTTGAAAATGGGATTTTAAATTGAATATTGAAGTTAAATTTAATTTAAGTGATTTAAATCGATACTTTGAAAATCGAACTCAAATTTATATAAATCGAAATGGTTTAAAAACTGAGAATTGAATTGAAATTAATTCAAATTGGAATTGAATTGGATTGAGTGGAATTGAGATCGAAATTGAATTAATTTGGAATTGAAATTGATTTGAATATAAATTGGAATCGAAGTTAATTCAAATTGAAATCGAAATCGAATCGATATAAATGGAAATTGGATTGATTTGAATTGAGAAGATTTGGAAATTTAATCAGTTTGACTTTAAAGCTATTTTTCAAATGAATTATTTAGTATAAACTATTTGAAATCTATATTCTTTAAATATTCATATTATTTGGTTTTCCAAATTATTTACTATACAAACTATTTTAACATTTAAACTACTTTATATTAAACTATTTCAACCATTGAAACTATTTTTAACTATCTTAATTATTTAAACTATTTTAAAACTATTTTTTAAAATTCAAACTTGTTAAATGCTAGAGGGTTTATATTTAAATCATGGATTTAAATAATTGAATTGAGTTAAATGAAGTTACAACCCAAATTGAAATTCGAAATGATTTTGGAATCGAAATCGAGATATTAAGGCGAAAAGGATTTTGAATAAAATGGTAAATTTTGAGTAAATGCGATGATTTCGAAATGGATTTGATTTTGAATCGAATATGATATTTTGATACAAGTATGAAATGTTTTTGAAATGTAAAAGAACCAACCGGTGTGTAAAACGATGTTTGGTTGTTAAAGAGTCCAGGGTCGGATATGGGCATACTCCTTATTGATAAAGGAACCACTTTAACAACTGTGTACGCGAAGGAGACTCCAGAATGAAGTGGTTGGATTTGGCATCGTTTGCTGGATTTGAAGAAAGAGAACGATAATGGATAGACCCTAGCACTTGTGCCAATTTGAAATGACTAAAACAGGACGGCTTGACAGGGCCAAGTGGGCTAATTACCCCGAGCGGACATCCATTCTTCGATTTTTCTTGGACTCGGTCCATATTAGTACTCTTGTTGTTGGTTTCGATTGGTGCACCTTGATTGGGATAGCCTCCCTTTGACTCGATATGGGATGGATGGACGCGGTGGGCGGTCATGGCTATGATGCGTTACCACCAGCCCTGCGACCCGAACTGGTAGTATCCTACCTTGGGCATTTCCTCACGTGCCTTGTCATACTTTTATCCCTAAACGAGACCCATATGATTTTGCTTTAGTGTTGTCGTATCACGACGCATCTTTATCCACCGACCATCTACTGGTGTTTTATATGCAAACTGTACGACAATGCTTAAAAACGCATTAAGGGGGATCAATGTAAAGCCTTAACGCTAAGAAAAATATTTATTTTATTGATTAGACATTATATATGTAGCGTATTCTATTACATATAAATATTTTGACGGATCCTTAGGAGATGGAAAATCCCGTAACATCTCTTGAGTTATTGCACGCAGGTTATACACTGGATATGAGATGTGAAAACCCGTAAGCCTCTCTGACACCGTGACACTCATTTTATATGCGATATCGATTTGACTTACATATGGATATTCTAGTCCTGGCTCAAGTGTTTTGTTCTTTTCATTACGCTCGGGTCAGTCCTGAGTTTTTCAGCTTATTGAAGACTTATTCTGGAGGACGAAGATGAAGATTTGGTATATTACTACTAACATTATTCCCAGCATCATGTTGTTCTGCTGCATTATATTTTGTTCTGTTGTATATGTATAACTCTAATAAATGTTGTATAGATTATAATCAAATGTATTGTATAACAACTTCATGAACTGTTTATTTGATTATTATATTTTATCGATCCGCTGCGAGATTCTATGTTTGTTTTCTTCTTCCTTTTATTTTCTTATTAACCCCATTAACAATTCTCCCTTTTGAACGGTTTGAGTTGACATGTGTGGTTTATTGTCGATTTAAACTATCCAAAAAAGGTGGGTCGTTACATCTACCTTGATTGAGGTCTTAAATGGCATGGTTTGTCTATTTCTCTTTTTAAAAGTATAATACAAGCCCGCTTCATATTTAGAAGTATTAAGTGGCAAATGGGTTAGGAAATTTTGGTTGGTTGATAAGGCTTTATTAGTATTTTGTACCCTGGGAATGGGTAGGTAAGTAATCGTGTGTGCAATGCAATGTTAGATTAGAATTGCCAATCTTGATGGACATAACAATTAAATGGAAACCAATCGATAAAAATTTATGTTATGGACAGTTTATATATTTTCCAGTCACCAAAATGTTGTTCCGACCCCCTCCTCATTACAACCCACATGATAGAATTTAGAGGAGCAGGTATCTGGAGCTGGATGTGCTTTGTTGTTGGAGAAGTCTTCTTTTTCTCTCATGCTTAATGCTGATGTAACAATCTGCTATCCAGTAAATACCAGTTATTCCAAGGTAGTGGTAATAGTCAGTATTCTTATCCTAATATTGTTTCTGCTGTGAGTTTAGATTTTTATCAATCTCTGATAATGCTCATGCTTATTTGCAGGTATCAAATCCAATGATATGTTCTTTGATAGACTTGGTTTCGATTTTTGTCAAAATTTAGGCCCATTAAGGTGCAGGTTATTACATAAATAGTTTAATAAATATGCATCTTACTTAAGTAACCAATCTAACGATTATATCTTCTTCTCATTATTTTATAGAAGTTTCTAACCTATTTTATAAAATAATATTTTTCCTCAAATCGATTATATTATAGCTTAATATCACTTAATTCTTCTATTAAAATCAAGTTTAGCTAATGATAAAATCTTAGAATATTATATAACTCATGTGTACACAAATACATATATGCACACACACACACACACACATACACACATATATTTGTGTGTGTATACACATATATCACAAACCATTTCTTACGGTCTAAAGTTAATAAATCATTTTATAATCTTAATCAAAACCTATTAAACAATATAGCACTTCTTTTGTAATTTCTAACTTTTCAAATCACCTTTATAAAAATTATCTAGTTAGTTAATTATTTAATTACACCATAAACTAATAGTAAGGCCAAATAAACTTCAATGCCATTTTAATATAATTTTAACATGCTCAAACAATTATTTTAGTCTTACCACTTATTTTAAAGGTCATACTTTTAACTCCCGATTAGTACTATAATATATAACAATATTTCTACCACCAATATAACAATAAATTTTAGTTTAATTAATTTATAATCAAGTTTTAAATTAATATGAACTCCATCTATTTCTATTCGGTACGAATAGAACACAATATTTATATACGTGGTGTCAATCAATTATCTCAATTATTTTGTTAAAATATAATAATATTTCTATCACTGATCTAACTATAAATTGAAGTTTAATTAATTTATAACCATGTTATAAATTAATTTTAAGCCCATCTAATTCTATTCAATATGAATAGAACATAATATTTATATATATGGGATCTCAATCTATTATCCCGAATATCAACTCAAATCAAACGAATCAAACATGGGAATGATTACCTATACAAACATACACACTCTCTCTATTCTAACTTTTCCAGGTAGTAACTTTCAATATATATATATATATATATTTACATGGATTTATACTAAAAGATAAATTCAGAGTTATAATTCTGCTCACCTAACCTGTAATTTCTCAAGTGTTCAAATCCAATCCAATCCTACACCACATCGTAGATAATCTCACTACGAGTGTAACGGCAAAGACCACATCTCGATTGGAACTCGTATGCAAGAAATATGAATTTTATAAGAATTCGAAATATAAAGATTAATTAACTAACTTAATTAATCCCTTAATAAACTAATTACCTCTAAATCATCTTCCCCAAAACTCATGTGCAAACCAGTGCATATCAACCCATATCATGCATGGCTTACCTCCTTGATTTCTCCCTCTCTGCTTCACGAATCGGCGTACCGTCAATTGCATCATGCCGCACTTCGCGTGCTCTTCGGGACAGTCACCTACTTTAAGGGTCCGACCACCGATATCAAATCATGACCATCCATGCCCTAATTAGCCTCTAAATGTCGCAACCCACAATGTTCCACCGAAGTGCCTTCCACTAACGCCAATCGACTTCTCTTTGCTTGTTGAGCTCACCCATTCAATCGTGACCACCTCTGAGCCTCACCACTGAAACATGACTCCAAGCCACCCACCAGGTCATGAAACTCCAATGGTAACCAAACATTCTCCAAACCACCTCGTCCCATGCATGCACCACCTTATGTAGAACCCTATTCCAGTCGTCATTTTCCCTAACTCCACTTGAAGCTTCATCAAGACTGCGAACATTTTTAGCAGTTGAAGCTTTGCGTTGATTAGGTTTAGTATATTATTTTGAGGGCGAGAGAAAAATAACACTGATGCGTTGTAAATATATATATTCCTTAAATAAAGTTCCATACTTGTCGAGCTCGTACGATCAAACAGTACATCATATCGCCATAAAACTCGTCGTCGTACATCACCTAATTTTTCCAATCTTGATGGTATAAATTTCTTCGCTATTCAAGATAGTGCTTTAGGATGATAATTTCATGCATTTCGAGGTCGTTTTAGCCATCAATCGCCCGATTCCAAAAATTCTCAACGGTACGTCTCATAATGAAGTTATCATCCCAAAAACACAAGTCGTCGGTTGAGATCCCACTGGACTCGACTGTGTATGTATTTTTATAAAATACGTATAACAATATGTAAATCGTAAAATACCATGACTCCAAATATAGCAATATATATACTGATTTTAATTCGCAACGTCGATCCTTACTTAATGGAAGTGGTCTCGTGTCCTGATTCAACCGTATGCGAAAAATCAGATTTGGACCTTTAATTGATCAATGATTCACTATTTAAATTAATTAATTAAATATCCAATCCAAAATCTGCGGGTTGTTACATTCTTCCCTCCTTAAAAGAATTTCATCCTCGAAATTCCTATGGATATGACAATGCAACCTGACAGACCAAAAATTCCAAAGCATAGACCATAACCGCTAAGCCCTAGGATTTAAATATTCCTTTGTTTTGAAAAAATTCAACAGCACAACCTTTACGTGGCTAGCTTCGAAAAGAAATCCCAAAACAACACACACACACACATATATATATACATCTCATATCCGAGGCATCCCATATACGAGGCATCTCATTTTCGAGGACATACAAGCATATATATCCTTACATCTACGCTACAGAACTTACGTACCTCTTTCGCAACAAGAGCATGCCATTTAAATGAAAATCTGAGCAAATAAGCATCCCAACAGCACATAACTGCTTCTATGTACGTAATCATGTGCTTAACTAAGAGGATTAAATACCGCTGCAACATTGCACTATGGATTTAAGCATGCTAAATCATATATAACAATCATCTCAAATAAATGCGATAAATCAAACCATGTAATGGGCATCTGACATAAATATGTTACAACTAAATGTGCAACAATCACATCTAATGCAGCAAACATCTCCAATGCAACAAAGATCTCAAATAAACATGTTATAATAAACTCTGCAACAAGCATATCTTATGCAACAAGCATCTCAAATAAACATGTTATAACAAACTGTGCAACAAGCACATCTAATGCAATAAGAATCTCAAAATAAACATGTTATAACAACTATGCAACAAGCACATCTAATGCAACCAACATCTTTGACAAACATGATGCCATCAAAAACAATAAGCAAATACAGGCAACACAAAGCAAGATCTACACTATGCTTTCTTACATTTTAACAAAACAAAATGGAAAAAAATTCCTTCAGTCATTGGAGGCATACCAATACAAAGCTCAATTGAACATGGACAAGCTTAACCCCCATCGGTCTGAAGCCATATAGCCCTATCAAAAAATTAATAGGCCATCGGGGTCTAAAGCTACATCGGTTCACTTCCACTTTCTCTAGTCGACTCATCACGACGATGTCACTAAAATTACACACTTAAACAAATAAAATTCACACAATATGCTGGCAATAACAACCAACAATGAGTAATCAATAATAAGAAATAATAACCAACACGAGCAATTAACAAGTAACAAAAATCAATCAACAATCAACCAATAAAAAATAAAAAATAAATTAATAACCAATCAACAAAAATAAAAAATTAATAAAAAATCAAGCAACAACAAGAAATTAATAAGCAAAAAAATAATAAAAAATTAATCAAAAAAATAAAAAATCAATAGGAATCAAGCAGCAACAAGCAATCAACAGCGATTACCATACGAACTTCCAATCATTCAAAAGGAGTCTATAACAATGCGCACGGTAACCCATAATAGTCATAACATGCATAAAGCTACAAACTCATATGAGTTCGTTCGGCATCCAAGATGAACCAAATGTATAAGCGTGCTACTCCTTTCATGAATACGATACATGAAAGACTATTACACCTCTCGCTCTAAAAAAGAAAACTTATACGATATGCTGGATCCTCGATCTTCAAGACTCTCGAATAAATCCAACAATCTAAGTCTCAACTTTCATTTTCCTTCCAAATAGAACTCATTCTCCCAATGAGAAAACTTTACAAATTGAATTATCACTAAATGATAATCAACTAGTACTAGGGTTCGCTTGGGTCTATACTCACCTCAACCGCCCAATGATAATAATGATTATATATTAAGTGTACTTTGACGCTCGCCCAGGTGAGTATCATCGCCACTTAGAAAATTAGCAAAATCATCACAAAACTAGTCGAGAAGTCCTTCCCAGAACTATCGCAAGCTATTTTAACTAAACTATATAAAATTTTACAACAATAAAGATCATCCAAAATAATATTAGATGCCTGATCCAATCCTTTGTTCGCTCGCATGATTTCCTTGTTAAACTACGGTCAGCCACCTAACCCTCTTATGTGAACTCCCATCCGGTTCCTTTGTCCGACCATTGAAATATTCTTGCACGACTACAGTCGCATTTTGAAAATATCCTAGTCACCCCTAGAATCCGACTCAAGTATTTGCCTTTAAGAATCGAGTGAAAAACCCTAGCCCAACTAGTGTAAATCACCTAGAAACCCCGTGCTAGAACTAGGGATTAAGAACGGGTAAGTAAATGGACTGATCCCAAAAAAATACAAATGTAGGTCATGGGATTTGTAACGACCCGCAATTTTATCGTTTTGAATTTGGGAATATTTAATTTAAATATTTAGTTAATGGTTTTATTAATTAAATAACCCTCTTTTTAATTATAAACTAACGTTGGAAAATTTATTTTAAAATTTGGTTCACATAAATAAATAGTTCGACGAAAAACTGGAAATGTGACCGAAACACAATTTTGGATTTTCATCTTTTTACCGAACTACAAGTTATTTTAAGTTGTAATATTTTTGTTTTGGTTTTAAATCAACTTTTAAAAGTATAAACACATTCTTTTTTAAATTAACAAGTATTTAAAAATGTAAAATATTATTCAAAATTCAAATAAAAAGAATGAAGTGACATGATATGAAACTTTATGTGTGGAAGTGGGTTTAATACATGGAAGCACCTTTTTATCCAATGGAAAAAGGGATAAATATATGGAAACACCCTATTACCCATTGATCTTCTTATGCTTGTCCTTTTGAAAGTTTTGAAAAGATTTTTGAGTTGAAAACATATTGTCTTTTTTTTCTTTTAAACTCCTTTATATATATATCCACCTTTCATCTTCGTTTCATTTTCAAAACTTCATTTTTCCTAACCTCTCTCCTAAATTTTCTCCACTCTTTCAAAAAACTAAAATCTCAACCCTTTAAGTTCAACGATCCTAATTTTTGTTCAAGATTTAAAAAGCTTAAAGATTTGGATTTCATATTTAAGCAAGCATGGAAATGGTAGAAAGTGAGATACTCTATCTTTTTGTGTATTTGTTTAATTTATATGTGGTAAATTTTATAAGGATATATATATATATATATATATATTATTTGAGTGTGTGTTTAGAGTTCCTTTTATGTTAAATAATAGTTCAAAAAACAAAATTGAACTTAAAATAGGAAGAAACTGCTTATTGGAAGAATACTGTAAGCAGTAATGTTACTGTTGTTTTGCTAATACATAGAAACCCTTGCTTCCTTTGATTTCAAAAAATCAATTACCCTCAATCCATTGAGATTTGGCTAAGGTGATCAACTGGAAAAGTGTTTGTGAAGATCTCTAATATTTTTTGAAACAAATGCTTAGAGTTTGGTCGAGTATGGGGTCGTAGTGGCTCTAAGTTAGTAAGAGGGAAAAGCTTGCTTTTAAACTTCAAAAATTGAAATCAAATCCAGTACTCCACTATAAACTGCAAAGCTTGTTTCTTTGAGTCTGGGTGAGCTAGATCTTCAATCTGGTAGAGTTTGGTGTTGTTCGGCTTTGGGAAGGATGATTCGGAGGCTCGGCAGTGGCCATGGCTGAACCCATTAGGAGCTAAGGTTTGGTATTTTGGTAAATTGGGTCATCATTTGGTGAATTTGAGAATGGATTCGAGTTTAGGGTGGGAAGGTGCAGTTGGGATGATCATATGGCGGGGCTCGGTGGTCAGATGGGAGTCGCGACGTGGCAGTGGTCAGGTCTGTGTTTTTTGGTCGCGATCGATGTTGGGGGTTCGGGTGCGACATTAAAGGTATATGTGAGCTTGGCGGGGGGGGGGGGGGGAGAAAGGTGTTGGCGGTCTCGGTTGGGTGTTCGGCGGTGGGGTTTAGTGGTGCACGTGCATGTTGTGCACGGTGATGATGGGTTACATGGAGTTTTGAATTGGAAAAGGAGGGAGGAGAAGAAGAAGGGGAAGCGGGCTTTGGGCCGGGTGCATGTTTTTGTTTGGGCTCGGCCCAAATTGAGTTTGGTGAGAAATTATCAATATGTGTTAATTTATTTAGGGTTGTTATGGTAATGGTTACCGTTACCATTTTGTAAATACCGTTACCATACCGTTTTTACTGGTAAACTAAAATTGTTTACCGTTACCGATTGATTGGTATACCGACGACTGGTATATCGATAAACTGGTAACCGTTACACTGGTAATGGTAAATTACCGTTTGTTTAGAAAAATAATAAGTTGACATATTTTTACAATGAATGATGATTTATTATATATCTCATTGGGTCACTTAATAAAGGACATAGAAAAGAAGTGTATTTATCATCATTTGAGTTGAATTACTAAAATAAATTGAACTGTTTAATTACTTCTAAATGCCTGTAATACAACATCTTACATGAATATCAATGTATTATGAATGGACTGGTAAATTACCGTTACCGCTGGTTTTGAAAAAATATTACCGATGTTTTACCATAAAAAATGGTAAATTTACCGTTACCGTACCGATTATGCCGGTATACCGACTTTACTTTAAAATGGTAACTGATTGACTGGTAATGATATGGTAATGGTAAATTTACCATTACCACAGCAGCCCTAAATTTATTTATTAAATATACATGTTAGATTAAACATGAGATCTTGCTTACATGACATCTGTTTAACACATGGGTTTTTGCATTGTACTCGTATTAACGAATACAACGTCGTTGTCTAATTTGTTGGTAAATTTGAAATGTTTGAAAATTATGTCATATTGAAAGGGGTTGAAATATAATGACGTTATTTTAAATAATAATGTTGTTAGATTATTATACCTTAATCTATGATATTTATTTGGCCAAATAAATCGCTATTAAGTTAAACTGGATTGAATATATTATTATGGACATCTATTGAGCAGAATAAATCCCCATTTTGCACTTGCTAAGTAAATTGTTAATTTGTATAATTAACTAATATATGGATCAATTAATATAGTTTAAATGTGAATTAACTATTGATTGTTAATTATTTAGTGCTAGAAGTTTGGTAGCCTAGCCGTATTGAATATGACACCAATATATTAACCCCTTTGTGATATGAAAATAAATGGTAGCTTGTTTAAGTACCATCGTGGTCTCGAAGTCTCGGATTTGATCAATGTTTGAAGTTTACCAATTTCTTAATTGAAATTGTTTTGAAGTTAATTATATTTTATTTAACAATGCTTTAAATTTAATTATATTTTATTTTAAAAATGTTATAAAGTTAATTATATTTTATTTAACAATGTTTTAAAGTTAATTATATTTTATTTAAAAATGTTTAAAGTTAATTACTATTTTGTTAACAATATTTCAGTGTTAATTATTTTTAATTAAGGGTGTTTTTAAGTTTATTAAAATATCTTAATTAATGAGGTTTAAGTTAATTAATTATATTATTAATATTGTTTAAAGTTATTTATTTATTTAAGGTGTTTTAAAGATTAATTATTTATTCTACTAAAGATATTTAAGGTTTAAGATTAATTATTTTAGTTGTTTATCAAACTCCAGGTGCATTTTATCTAGAGAGGTACCATTCGAAAGGTAGTCCCCTACCTTGTCATTGTATGGGATCCATTCTCCAATACATGCCTTTACGATTTTAGTTGTATACCTATTATGCTAGAATTTAATTAATGTAACAATTTTAGCTATGATTAATATTTATTCTTCCTAGACATTATTATAATATCACTAGATTTTAATAAGAATGGTTTGATTATCGTAAGGTAAAAACCTATCCATGTTTATGTGCGGTGTGGTCTTACGAGATGCCTTTATTTAGAAGGTTTTATAATGTAGTGTAATCCATTTGATTGTATTTCTCATTATGGTTTTACCAGACTAACTCGGGCATTATTTTCTATAATGCTCGGGTCATCTTGAATATATTTTCCATATTTAACTGGACACCTTTTCGAGATTTCAAAAGATGAGCTGGATGCCTCCAAGTCGTACTTCTGTATTTCTATAATCTTTCGCCGCTTGTTTTTGTTGTAGTTTTCAGTAATTGTAAGGACAAGTTGTTATAACTGTCCATTGGCTAATGATATGTTAGTGTTGTACTCTGATTATTGTATAGATGAATCTTTCTTTGTAAAGATTTGTTTATATTATAGATTGTTCGTTCCGCTGTGAGATTTTATTCAGTCTTTATTTTTCTTTCACCCCAACTATCTGTCTTTACAACACTCGAAAACTCGACATGTGAATACCGTAGACGTATTAGTATTGACTTTTGAGGATCGAAAGCACGGGTTGTTACAGGATTAACCGATCACTTGAGGTGCACTTACACAAGGTTAAACACTTCTAACACAAATGTAACGACCCGCTATTTTGGACCATTCGCATCCATTATAAGTGTATAGGTAGACACTCATGCCAAAGTTGAATTGCTCAAAATACCGCGTTGTTAATTTAAATTGGCAAAACTGAACATATACAGTAAATAAATAATCACAGATCACAGACACAGAGTAATAATTTGCAGCGGAAATAAAAGAAATAGTAGTTCATGAAGCTACAATATGAATATATAAAATACATCAGAGTTACAACAGAAGAGTAATACGATACATCGGATACAAATCAGAATACATCACTGGAATCATCGAATACTGAAAGCAGAATAGATGGCTGGATCTTCAAGCAAAGCTCCAACTCCAAAGGTGAGTCTCGAATACTGGTGCACTCAGTCTGACCCGAGCGTAAAGCAAAACACAAAACACTCGAGTCAGGATTAACATTCTTATATTAATAAATCCAACTCAAGTGAAATAGCAATTGAAATACAAGTAACTCAAAGGATGTTTGGAATAACCATCCTTTAAGGATCCGTTAAACTATCTACTAGGTAGTAATATACGCTAAGTAGATAATGTCTATCAGTAATATAAAAGATATCAAAATAGCGTTAAGTCATGGCCCATTCCATTCTTAACACATTTTTATTCCCAAAAGCATATACAAGACCGTAGTTTCCCCAAAACCGGAAGTCACCAGAGGGCAATCCATATACTAAAGGTACAAATCAAAATCGTAGTGGTCGCGCATAAATGGAATACAAGTATGACAAGGCACATGAGAAAATACCCAAGGTAGTGATACTACCGTTCGCCTGATCCGGACTGGTGAGAACGCAACGCCGCAGCGCCCGCAACACCGTGAAACAACACTCCCAAAATCAAGGGTGCACCAATCGACAACAAGTATAAGTAGTTCGAAGAAGTGTGTCCACTTGAGGTAGCTAATCCTCCATTGGCCCGGCACAGCTCCTGTTTTAGTCATTTCCAATTTGACACAAGTGTCAAGGCTATCCATTATCGTTCTCTTTCTTCAGTCAACACGTACATCATTCCAACCACTTCATTCTGGATCATCACTCCGCGTATAGTTATTAAAGTGGTTTTCGGTTTAGACAGAGAGTATGCCCATAACCGATTCCGGTCTCTTTAATAACTTTCATAATTATTACACCGATTGGTCATTTAATATATTTCAAAACCAAATCAATTTCAATTCAATTAGAATTCGTAAATCAACATTTCATTTGTCTTTCTAAACCAATTTCCAATATTTACGTTTCAAAACTTCCAAATTCACAATTTCAAAATCTTATAATTCAATTTCAATCTTTATTTAAAAAAATTCAAATATTGATTCAAATTCGTATATAAGTTTCATTTCAGAATAATTTAAATCAATTTAGTTTTAACATTCAAATCAATTTACATTCATTTACCGATTTCGTTCAATATCGTTAAATTAATTTATCATTCAAAACAATTTCTATTAAACTTCCAATTCATTAAATCCATTATTCAAATTCAACTTCATTAAATCAAAACTTACAATTGAATCAAATTAAATTAAATTCATCAACTCAATTTCAATAAATTTCAAGTCTTACATTAATTTCAATAAATCGCATTTTATTTCTTGTTAAAGAAATTCAATTTCACTTATTAATTACTTAAATAATTTTCCAAAACTTACTTAATCAAGAAAACTCAATTTCAATTATTTACGAAGTAAAATTCACTTATTCAAAAGTTCAATTTTTCTTATTAAAGAATTCAATTCAATTTAATCATTAAATAATTCAATCTTATTTAATTATTAAATAATTCAAAACCTATTTATTGAATAATTTTAAAGCTTAATAATTCCACTTAATTATAATTTCAAACTTGATTATATTTTAAACTTAATTATTAAATCATTTCAAACTTAATTCAATCATTTCTCAAATTAATCAACATTCTTTCATCAATTACATTGTTAATATTTGTTTCAGGTTTATTAAATATTAACATTTTCCTTCCATTAAAATTCAAAATTCAACTTCATTTCAAAACCATATTATTTATTCAAATAAAATCTTCGTTTATTTTTAAATCAAATTATTGATCAATCGGGTTTTTATTTAGTTCTCTATCCAAAGTCAAAGTTAAATTTGGGTATTTATCATTTCAACCCGATTCCAATTCAATTCAAAATCATAGCATAACAAAGGGAACTTGTAGTGTGATAACTGGGATGGTGTCAAAGTAAATAAACAAGCAATAACGACAAACAATAACAATACCAATAATCAATTCAAATAATCCCGAAATAACCGTATTAATTCACATTGTTATTTGTGCAAATTAATATAATCATTTCTAGAATCTACACTATCATTTCATGTAGATTAAAGATTATTACACTAATTATTATACGGTTTCATTTGTCATCTATTTACAATTTCATACATCATCAATTTAACAACATACATTCAGTGGTTCAAAATTTAATTAAACAAATCCTACGTGTCAATAATTTTAACAGTTAAAAGGGGTCATATTATACAAATGTCATTTAATCAATTTTAACACATATATCAAATCTAACTATCCTACGTCACTTTCAATTTCAAATAATTCACTTACATCATTAACAATTTAACGTCCAATATAAACATCAAACAATCAATCATTTAACAACCAAACTGGATTATCATTGCATATATAACAGATAATGGTGTCAGATGTCACAGGTGAACTGATACAGGTAATAACAGTGTAAATATCAAACATCAACATATTTCAATTGTCGTTTCAATTGAAATCAAATTTAATAAATAAAAAGAACGTTAATCGTGAGTGAGTGCTCACCTTTTGAGGCTAGAGGATATAGAAGATGACACGGATACGCACACTGATACGGACAATGAAATTTGATTTACGAATCCAAGCAAAGCAGAATTGACACGAATTTGACGAACAGAATCTGATAAACAAAAATTGACGAGAACGGATCAAATCAGGTTGATAGAAATGGAAAAATATATTTTATATTTATTTTCAATCAATATTAATTTAACCACATATTAAATTAAATATATATTTCAAAAAAGAATTTTTTTTACAATAACATATATATGTATTCTACCTATATAACTTAGTATATAAGGACCCAGCAAATCATACTTAAGCTATATACATCTTATTATAAAAATCATTGTTTAAACTCAAACATATGCAATTTACAAGTTAATATTGCTTACCATACCCTTAAACAATACTACTCTAACAGGCATACACTACGGATCTTATACTCATCATGCTTTAAAACAATCTATATATATACATTAAAATCCATACAGACATATATCCATACATCACATATGCGTGGGTTTAAGCATGAAAATAGAGGCAGGTTCACCCCAAATATATACCACTGCACACATTTTTTAATGCAACTAAGTGACAGCAAAACAAAGATGGCCAACTCCATAGTGCAATGTATGTGACCTCATTATATAAATATATGTAACTTGATATGTATAGGAAAACGATAAGCCGACATATTTATTTAAGCAATGTGTAGACACGATGTGTAAGCTATAAACAAATATATATGACTCCTACATAGCAGATTTAAAATACACCACCACACTTAACAATATCTACACTCAACATACAACTGACACCTATATATACTGCAACTATTTACTCAACTACTAATATGTTTAAGACTAAAGTATACGTATATTTGTAATACTACAAAATTAAAGAATGAAACAGACTGTAAAGTGGAATGAGATATATTTACGTACAAAATATATACATGTAGCCCTTTATATATACATAAAAAGCACCAGATCAAGGCTGTAGGTGAAATTGTATCGGTGATGTGGGCGGAGATGGGCTAGGGAATCTCGGCGCCGTGGTTGATGAGGAGGGAGGTGGATAAGCGGATCGGCTGTTGCGTGGAGGGGGACGTGGGTGAGGTCGGGCTTGCATGCGGTTGTGAAGAGTGGGAATGGAATGGGTGAAGGGGGAATTTTTTTTAGGTTACTGTATTTTTTTTTATTTGCAGAAGAAAATGAAAGGAGAAGGGAAGAAAAATGTGGAATGAGGAAGGAGGTGACAGGCCAAAAATAGAAGAATGAAAGTATAAAAGAAACGTGCATTTGGAATGAACATATAGATATGACTTCTCATTTCCCAACCTCTTTTTCAAATGAACTTTTATATTGAATTAGTGGCTGACAGCTAGCACCGTGGAAATTGAATAGACGGAGGAAACAAAAAGTCTTAGAAATGAAAGGACTCAAAAAGGGTACCGATGCGATTAACCGTTTCGTGGTTTCCGCTACGTACCGGACCTCATATTATAAAAAGGGAATATACCATGGTGATTAGCATGATGAGATGATCAAAAAGATATACAGATATCAGTGATTCGATTGAATTGTAAAATTTCAAATTTTCTACTAGCGGAAAAATGCAAGAAAAATGCTGAAAAATAAGATCGACGGAGCCAAAGATGTCCGAATTTGGAAAAACGACAAACTGACGTCTTGCTCAGAAGATGGTTTAGAATTTTTCTATGTAAAAATATTTTGTTTTTGAAAACGTTTTATTTCCAACGCTTTTTAACTGATTAAATTGAAGTGAATTTACGCGCGAAATAAACTTCTATATTTTCGGACGAAAATTTACCAGTTGCTATGTTTAACTAGACATATTCCAAATATTAAATTTTTATTTCAAAATTTTATCGTTTAAAATTTCACAAAATTTCAACTAATTACGTTATTAAAAAGTTGAAATTTACGGGTCGTTACACTCTCCCCCACTCAAAACTTTTCGTCCCCGAAAAGGAACGAGGTAGGAGAATAGAAACAACCAGAAAGAAAAACAGATTTTGAAATACAAAATAACAATTAATTTAAACCATATAAATACAAATTTGAATTAATTGATATTCAACAATCGATTTAATCCATTTGATTTTCTTAAGTTAAATCAAGCTTTAACTATTTCTAGATTGATTTTCTTATTATCCAATCATCTTTAATTAACAGTTTCAAAATCATAAATTTGAATAGTCACTTATTACAATCATATTTTATTTCAGCAATTTAAATTCTTCTTTATTCCAAATTATTGTTAAATTTATTCTACTTAATATATCTTATCACATATATTTAACCCATATAAATTAATTTAAAACATAAAAGTTTCGATTTAAATTAATTTACATCTATTAATTTCTTTTAAATTCAAGGTATTTTCATATGTTGATCAAATTTCAATTTATTAATTCTTCCAAAACAAATTTATTAATTCTTTCAAAAAAAATTTATTTCATTATTAACTGAGTTTACTTATTATCCTACCTAACTCTATTAACATTTTATAATCAAAATTTAGTGTATAACATTCATTATAAACACTCAAATTTTATTTATAAATTCAATTTATCTTATATATTATCCAATTACATATTCAACTTCTGAATGATTTAGGTAAGTTGTACTAGAATGCAGTTGAACAATATACAAATAAAATTTTCCCAATTCAATTATTCAAGTTTACATATTAATTCCAAATTTTGGTCTTATTTATAATTAAAATCATCCTTTAACAAAATTTAAGAATTAGATTTCCGATTAACTTTAAACAATTTTGAGATATATATATATTTATATCAAATCAAATTTAATTTAAGATACTTATATATATATATATTCAAATCAAAATATTTTTCAAAACAAAACCGTAGCAAAGCTACAGAATAGTATCTCCACTTCGAACTCGAAAATGAATGTCGATGATGCGGCCGCCATCACAGAAATTATTTTCCAGCGACAAAGAGAAGAGCACTGATTTTACATTTTAAAATTCTTTGAAAGCGATTTCTATTCGAAAATACTTTCAATAATATATACTTTAAAATTTTAAAACCAAAGTTCAAAATCACCGGAAACTAAATTCTCAAATTTCTGAATTAAATTCATTTCAAATTTCAAATCAATTTATAAACCATAATTATAAATTCATTTAGAATAATAAATGATAATCAAATATTATCATTTCAAACAACCAATTAAATTAACTTATTAAATTTCATAAAATTTTACTTATATATATTGATAATATATTCATACAAATTTATTCCATTTACCAAATTTGAAACCGATATTGTGTCAGTTTGCTCTGCTAAAGTGTTTCGGAAATCCTATCGATAGCGTTGATAAGACGAATCGATCGGAAACCCAAATCAACATCAACAACTCAAACAACACAATATATTTTAAAATATTAATTTACAAATACATTTCTTTGCTCGACGACATAAGAATGGATTTCAAAGCAAAGATAGAGATTCAATTTTGATGGACTCAAATCAAAGAGAGTTTTGATTCGATAATAAGTTCGAAACAGAAGATTAGATAATTCAATTAACAGAATTGGGAAATGGACAAACTTATTTAATTCACGGGCAACCTTAACCGGGTCGACCGTAACTTCAAGAATAAGATCGATGCTGAATTCCAAGGTAAATCAACATTCGTTCACAAAAGATAGAATTTGGGTATAGCAGGAGATAGATAGCATCGTAAACCGAGGATACAGAAATCTCCGGTAAATCAATGCCTATTGTAAAGGAGTTTCACCCCTTTACAAATCATTCGAAGATTGGCGAGACCGCCGATCTATTATAGATAATCTTCAGAATGGAGTTATGGGGTGCTCCATGATTGAAAGAAGACGAATAGTGAAGGACACGAATGAATTTTGAAACCGCAGGGAACGTTCCAAAATTCGAAGAAATCGAATCAAAACGGAAGAGATTGGAACTCGAAATGAAAGTGATTCTGTAAATACATTTACCCTATATGTTAAGTTTTGCCTAGAGCTACCAAAGCTCTGATACCAACTGTAACGACCCGCTATTTTGGACCATTCGCATCCATTATAAGTGTATAGGTAGACACTCATACCGGAGTTGAATTGCTCAAAATACCGCGTTGTTAATTTAAATTGGCAAAACTGAACATATACAGTAAATAAATAATCACAGATCACAGACACAGAGTAATAATTTGCAGCGGAAATAAAAGAAATAGTAGTTCATGAAGCTACTATATGAATATATAAAATACATCAGAGTTACAACAGAAGAGTAATACGATACATCGGATACAAATCAGAATACATCACTGGAATCATCGAATACTGAAAGCAGAATAGATAGCTGGATCTTCAAGCAAAGCTCCAACTCCAAAGGTGAGTCTCGAATACTGGTGCACTCAGTCTGACCCGAGTGTAAAGAAAAACACAAAACACTCGAGTCAGGATTAACATTCTTATATTAATAAATCCAACTCAAGTGAAATAGCAATTGAAATACAAGTAACTCAAAGGATGTTTGGAATAACCATCCTTTAAGGATCCGTTAAACTATCTACTAGGTAGTAATATACGCTAAGTAGATAATGTCTATCAGTAATATAAAAGATATCAAAATAGCGTTAAGTCATGGCCCATTCCATCCTTAACACATTTTTATTCCCAAAAGCATATACAAGACCGTAGTTTCCCCAAAACCGGAAGTCACCAGAGGGCAATCCATATACTAAAGGTACAAATCAAAATCGTAGTGGTCGCGCATAAATGGAATACAAGTATGACAAGGCATATGAGGCAATACCCAAGGTAGTGATACTACCGTTCGCCTGATCCGGACTGGTGAGAACGCAACGCCGCAGCGCCCGCAACACCGTGAAACAACACTCCCAAAATCAAGGGTGCACCAATCGACAACAAGTATAAGTAGTTCGAAGAAGTGTGTCCACTTGAGGTAGCTAATCCTCCATTGGCCCGGCACAGCTCCTGTTTTAGTCATTTCCAATTTGACACAAGTGTCAAGGCTATCCATTATCGTTCTCTTTCTTCAGTCAACACGTACATCATTCCAACCACTTCATTTTGGATCATCACTCCGCGTATAGTTATTAAAGTGGTTTTCGGTTTAGACAGAGAGTATGCCCATAACCGATTCCGGTCTCTTTAATAACTTTCGTAATTATTACACCGATTGGTCGTTTAATATATTTCAAAACCAAATCAATTTCAATTCAATTAGAATTCGTAAATCAACATTTCATTTGTCTTTCTAAACCAATTTCCAATATTTACGTTTCAAAACTTCCAAATTCACAATTTCAAAATCTTATAATTCAATTTCAATCTTTATTTAAACAATTCAAATATTGATTCAAATTCGTATATAAGTTTCATTTCAGAATCATTTAAATCAATTTAGTTTTAACATTCAAATCAATTTACATTCATTTACCGATTTCGTTCAATATTGTTAAATTAATTTATCATTCAAAACAATTTCTATTAAACTTCCAATTCATTAAATCCATTATTCAAATTCAACTTCATTAAATCAAAACTTACAATTGAATCAAATTAAATTAAATTCATCAACTCAATTTCAATAAATCTCAAGTCTTACATTAATTTCAATAAATCGCATTTTATTTCTTGTTAAAGAAATTCAATTTCACTTATTTACTTACTTAAATAATTTTCCAAAACTTACTTAATCAAGAAAACTCAATTTCAATTATTTACGAAGTAAAATTCACTTATTCAAAAGTTCAATTTTTCTTATTAAAGAATTCAATTCAATTTAATCATTAAATAATTCAATCTTATTTAATTATTAAATTATTCAAAACCTATTTATTGAATAATTTCAAAGCTTAATAATTCCACTTAATTATAATTTCAAACTTGATTATAATTTCAAACTTAATTATTAAATCATTTCAAACTTAATTCAATCATTTCTCAAATTAATCAACATTCTTTCATCAATTACATTGTTAATATTTGTTTCAGGTTTATTAAATATTAACATTTTCCTTCCATTAAAATTCAAAATTCAACTTCATTTCAAAACCATATTATTTATTCAAATAAAATCTTCGTTTATTTTTAAATCAAATTATTGACCAATCGGGTTTTTATTTAGTTCTCTATCCAAAGTCAAAGTTAAATTTGGGTATTTATCATTTCAACCCGATTCCAATTCAATTCAAAATCATAGCATAACAAAGGGAACTTGTAGTGTGATAACTGGGATGGTGTCAAAGTAAATAAACAAGCAATAACGACAAACAATAACAATACCAATAATCAATTCAAATAATCCCGAAATAACCGTATTAATTCACATTGTTATTTGTGCAAATTAATATAATCATTTCTAGAATCTACACTATCATTTCATGTAGATTAAAGATTATTACACTAATTATTATACGGTTTCATTTGTCATCTATTTACAATTTCATACATCATCAATTTAACAACATACATTCAGTGGTTCAAAATTTAATTAAACAAATCCTACGTGTCAATAATTTTAACAGTTAAAAGGGGTCATATTATACAAATGTCATTTAATCAATTTTAACACATATATCAAATCTAACTATCCTACGTCACTTTCAATTTCAAATAATTCACTTACATCATTAACAATTTAACGTCCAATATAAACATCAAACAATCAATCATTTAACAACCAAACTGGATTATCATTGCATATATAACAGATAATGGTGTCAGATGTCACAGGTGAACTGATACAGGTAATAACAGTGTAAATATCAAACATCAACATATTTCAATTGTCGTTTCAATTGAAATCAAATTTAATAAATAAAAAGAACGTTAATCGTGAGTGAGTGCTCACCTTTTGAGGCTAGAGGATATAGAAGATGACACGGATACGCACACTGATACGGACAATGAAATTTGATTTACGAATCCAAGCAAAGCAGAATTGACACGAATTTGACGAACAGAATCTGATAAACAAAAATTGACGAGAACGGATCAAATCAGGTTGATAGAAACGGAAAAATATATTTTATATTTATTTTCAATCAATATTAATTTAACCACATATTAAATTAAATATATATTTCAAAAAAGAAAAAAAATTCTTTTTTTTTTTACAATAACATATATATGTATTCTACCTATATAACTTAGTATATAAGGACCCAGCAAATCATACTTAAGCTATATACATCTTATTATAAAAATCATTGTTTAAACTCAAACATATGCAATTTACAAGTTAATATTGCTTACCATACCCTTAAACAATACTACTCTAACAGGCATACACTACGGATCTTATACTCATCATGCTTTAAAACAATCTATATATATACATTAAAATCCATACAGACATATATCCATACATCACATATGCGTGGGTTTAAGCATGAAAATAGAGGCAGGTTCACCCCAAATATATACCACTGCACACATTTTTTAATGCAACTAACTGACAGCAAAACAAAGATGGCCAACTCCATAGTGCAATGTATGTGACCTCATTATATAAATATATGTAACTTGATATGTATAGGAAAACGATAAGCCGACATATTTATTTAAGCAATGTGTAGACACGATGTGTAAGCTATAAACAAATATATATGACTCCTACATAGCAGATTTAAAATACACCACCACACTTAACAATATCTACACTCAACATACAACTGACACCTATATATACTGCAACTATTTACTCAACTACTAATATGTTTAAGACTAAAGTATACGTATATTTGTAATACTACAAAATTAAAGAATGAAACAGACTGTAAAGTGGAATGAGATATATTTACGTACAAAATATATACACGTAGCCCTTTATATATACATAAAAAGCACCAGATCAAGGCTGTAGGTGAAATTGTATCGGTGATGTGGGCGGAGATGGGCTAGGGAATCTCGGCGCCGTGGTTGATGAGGAGGGAGGTGGATAAGCGGATCGGCTGTTGCGTGGAGGGGGACGTGGGTGAGGTCGGGCTTGCATGCGGTTGTGAAGAGTGGGAATGGAATGGGTGAAGGGGGAATTTTTTTTAGGTTACTGTATTTTTTTTATTTGCAGAAGAAAATGAAAGGAGAAGGGAAGAAAAATGTGGAATGAGGAAGGAGGTGACAGGCCAAAAATAGAAGAATGAAAGTATAAAAGAAACGTGCATTTGGAATGAACATATAGATATGACTTCTCATTTCCCAACCTCTTTTTCAAATGAACTTTTATATTGAATTAGTGGCTGACACTAGCACCGTGGAAATTGAATAGACGGAGGAAACAAAAAGTCTTAGAAATGAAAGGACTCAAAAAGGGTACCGATGCGATTAACCGTTTCGTGGTTTCCGCTACGTACCGGACCTCATATTATAAAAAGGGAATATACCATGGTGATTAGCATGATGAGATGATCAAAAAGATATACAGATATCAGTGATTCGATTGAATTATAAAATTTCAAATTTTCTACTAGCGGAAAAATGCAAGAAAAATGCTGAAAAGTAAGATCGACGGGGCCAAAGATATCCGAATTTGGAAAAACGACAAACTGACGTCTTGCTCAGAAGATGTTTTAGAATTTTTCTATGTAAAAATATTTTGGTTTTGAAAACGTTTTATTTCCAACGCTTTTTAACTGATTAAATTGAAGTGAATTTACGCGCGAAATAAACTTCCATATTTTCGGACGAAAATTTACCAGTTGCTATGTTTAACTAGACGTATTTCAAATATTAAATTTTTATTTCAAAATTTTATCGTTTAAAATTTCACAAAATTTCAACTAATTACGTTATTAAAACAGTTGAAATTTACGGGTCGTTACAACAAATGACTCAATGCAAAACATACAAGTTATCCATTTGGTCCTTGCTCATTTATAGGCAACCACCGAAATTTACTTGGATACAGAATCCAAGTCACACTTCATCGAACTACCCCACTCTACTCGAAATTTAGCCAAAAGGTTAAATCAACTAAGATACTTCTTCACTGACAAACTACCCTGCTGCAAATGGATGAACGATCAAGCTCCATGTCCCTTTCGATCTCAAAAATAAAATGAGACTTAAAGCGACATCTAGAATCAATCCAATCCATGGCCTGCTTACCAACCTCTTCTACTACAATGCCCCAATGGCTTCACCACCTCTAACACCTACTGTAGCTGCCAAAATTTTTGTGGATAGCAAAACATCCCTTGTGTTATTCTTATAGTCTCTAAACCAATCAGGCATCTCAAACTGGCTATCTACAATTGCTCGTGCACCATGTTAGCTTATATAGATTGCCTAAAACAAAGATACCTTAGCACTAGAGAATGAGTGAACCAAAGTTCAAGAGATAAATTGTAACAACCCTGGTTTTAGCAATTACTTGAGAGTATTAAATTATAACGGTGGTTATAATTTAATAGTGTAAATTAATAATAAATGAAAAATTTTAATTGTTTATTGGGAATAAACAATGTAATTGAGAATAAAATGAGGAAAAATAAAGTTTTGGAAAGTTTATTAAGATGATTTGAGTTAATAGATTGAGGAATTGTGTTTTACTTAGAGTTAATGCAATAATTTTGTAAATTATTGCTATTTACTTCTTTTAATGATTTTTAAAAAGAAGTAATTAATTTTAAGATGAAATATATATTTAAAATAATAATGGAATTGAGTTCAAAAATATAATTTAAGTGTAAAATTATATTTGAAATGGGTTATTAAATTTTATTACACAAAAATGTGATTTTTGTGTAATTTATAATGTTAATTATAATAAGATTTGTAATTAAAAATGTAAATCTTTTATTTGCTTTAAAATAGGAAAATATGGTAATAAAATGTTTTAAAAATATAAATAATCTTTTATTTTGAGTGTAAAACAGTTTATTATCATGAATATGAAGTTTTATAATTTTTAGAGATGAAATGTAGCTTTAACTCATAATTTGATTTGTGAGAAAACATTGTTAATATGTAATTAGTGGCTAAATTATGTAGTTAAGCTAATTATCTTTTAATTTGGACCTTAGCCCATTAACTAAATCTAACTTAGCCTACTAACCTAAGAGGTGAGAAGGAGAAAATAGAACCTGTACGTACATTTTATCCACCTTCTTCCTCATGTTTCCAGAACACAGAATAATGGCTGAAGCTTTTTCTTCTTCAAATCTTATGAAAAATCCATCAAATTAAAAGAAAAATTGATGATTTAAAATGAGATTCTAAACTCCAAACTCAGGTAATCGATTTCTAAAACCCCTTTTCATATCAAAATCAGATTTACAATGATATTTGTTAACTTTTCTTCTCTATCTGGTTTGCATGTTTCTTCCTCCTTTTTTTTAGGTTTCTAGCTCTAAATCAAGGCCAAAGCTTCCTCTTTGTATTAAGATCCGAGTATTAGCATCTAATCAATAAGGTGAGTTAATCACTCACATCTAAATCTTTGTTTGCTGCACATTATTGTTCGAATGATTGTTGATTTAATTGTATGCAATTTGGTTGAAAACTTGTGTGATTATTGTGTTATTGTTTGCTGGGAATTTGAAAAAAAAAGTCACTGCAGTAAAACTACGAGAATATATGGTAGAATAATCCAAATTGACTCAATCTTTTTCTGGTAGAAAGTTGTTTCAGTTCTCTACAAGTTTTCTTTTAATCATATTTCGAAATTCTGCTTTTAAATTGGTTGAAATTGAGTTTGAAACCAATGTTATAGCACAGCCATATAAAAATTTTGATTTAATACCTGAGAGTAAAATGGACATAACTTTTGATTGATAAATCAAATTGTGTTGAATCCACTTGAGTAGAAAAGAAAAATTATATTGCATTTATCGACGTATTCAGTAGATGTTTAAGACAAAAATATAGATAGTCGCCCTTAACCAGCCCTATTCTCCGCTTTAGTAGACGGAATTACTTGTTAATTCTCTTTACTAAGGTGGGTCTCGGGGTGGGGCGTTACATAAATGGTGTATGCAGCATTATATAGTAGAAAAGTATAGGTATACTCTCTCAATGTATCTCTATCTACTACGTTGCCTAACTCAAACTGGTCTACATGGTCTCGAGTGTTGAGCCTAGGCTCCGATACCAACTATGACGACCCACCCATCGTAATACCATAAATCAATGTCTGACTCTAGAATACCACAAAAGACAACTTGTTGGGGTAAAATAAAAAAACACCAAACCAAAGCGTAGCGATAGAATCTCACAACACAATGATAATGTATAATATACTGAATATACATGAACATGGTAGGATAAAATATATAAGAGATTATACTGATGAAAGTAACTATTAAATAAATATCAATACAAAACATCAGAAATATAATATCCGATACAACAAGTCTCATATATAAATATCGTATATGTCATGTACTACGACAATATCAAGTACATATCCGAAGTATCGACTTCGCCTCCAATGTGCTCCCGCTATCATGAAAGCATAACCCCAAAAGCACCTGGCTCCCAAATAACTCAATTGAGTACCATATAGTTGTCATGAAAAATAGAAAAAGGCAAAATGCGGGTCAGACATAAAGCGCTGTGCGAGGGAAACTATCTCAAAATACTTTATATCAAAACCATATACAAATAAATAGGAAACTACTGAAGTACAGCCGATCCTCTCCACAAACGTGGCTTGAGGATAATCCGTACTGCATATAAAAAAGTAAAGTAAACCCAAATCAAAGGTAGGGAATCATATCGTAACTTGCTATTCTCCTATCATCAACGAGTTAACACAACTAGTATAGTGTGACCGATACATAACTTTATACCATGATAAAGGTAACCCAATATACAAATGAAAGGTAATATAGATATCACAATAACACTAACAACCAACTACTAAGCTACAAACAACATAATGGTAAATGACAAATAGAGAATAAATTCATACCCATCATTACTGATGTATGGAGTCTGCTATGGACACCAATCGATTCAGTGACCCTATCGAAGCATCTGAAATGCAAAACAAATATAGTGATATAATAATGCTACGAACATAGCACCTTCATATCGAAAAACGAAATACGGATATCTATAATTGATACCCATCCCGAATTGCCATTAACTACCAAAAAGACCTATCAAGAGCCATAACTAACTTGTGGAATCCCTTGAAAACCAATGCCTCAAAACAAGTTGGCATGTAGGTCCTGTCGTAGCACCCTTCCGTACAACACAACAATATATGACCTACTCTAGATTGGCGTCCCAATCTCTCTTCGCCCCAACTTCGAAACCACGTCTGCGGGTTATGCATCTCAATGGTACAATGGGTTCCTTTTACAAAACCGATATGATCCAATTGTCTATGGACATACAATCCAGATTTGAGCTACCCCACGTACACTCTTCCTACACGTATATAAAATACAGAAATATTATCATCCACATGTGGATGGTGAGTAATTTTTGAAGTGCCTCGCATTACCAACTGCCCAAGGTCAGTCATACCAAACCAATATTTATAAATCACCCAAACTATTCATCTATAGTTATATATATATAAATCATATATCTATGCATTTGTATAATATATCGTCAACTATTCGGTAACCCCAAGTCGAGCACACCAAACAATACACACATTTAAATTGCATATCGATAAATCATGTTAAGTTGACATCAGCTACCAAAGAAACCTATTGAGAGTCGTAACTAACCTGTGGACTCCCCTGGAAACCAACACCTCAAAAGAAGTTGGTATGTAGGTCCTCTCGCAACAACTGTCCGTACAATGCAATAATATATGATCTACTCTAGATTGGCATCTCAATCTCTCTTCCTCCTTGCTCCTGAACCACATCCGCAGGTTGTGCGCCTCAATGGTATAATAGATTCCTTGAACCAATCGGTAGCCCCAAGTTGGACAAACCGAAACTATATATAAACGCTTTAAATTACATATCATTATATATATATATAATATTTTGTGCATCTCCTAGTAACCCCAAGTTGGACATACTGGAACTATATTTATACATATAAACATACTTAAATCACATAAACTATATGCATGTATCTATATAACCAATCCAACTTTATAGTACAATAAACACATATCATGCACATTTAAATACATAAAGGAAATGCATAACCAAAGTAACAAATCTATCATCTCAATATCAATAACAATTAACATATACAATCATATAAATAATTCAACAAAAATTCATCTTGCTTAAGTAACCAATGTAACAATCATATCTTTTTCTTATTATTATATAGAAGTTTCTAACTTATTTTATAAAATAATATTTGCACCAAATCAATCCAATTATAGCCTAATACCACTTAATTCTTCTATTAAAATTAAGTTTAGCTGGTGATAAGGTCTCAAAATATTACATAGCGCACGCGCGCACACATATGTGTGTGTGTGTGTGTGTATATCACAAACCATTTATTAGGCTCTAAAGTTAATAAATCATTTTATAACCTTAATCAAACCCTAATACAATATTTCTTTTGTAATTTCTAACTTTTCAAATCCCCTTTACAAAAATTCTCCAGTTAGTTAATTATTGAGTTGCATCATAATAAACTAATACCAAGGCCAGATAATCTTCAAAGCATTCTAATATAAGTTTAACCTACCTAAACAATTATTTTAGCCGTATCGCTTACTTTTAAGGTCATACTTTTAACTACTGATAGTAGTAAAATATATAACAATATATCTATAACCAATATAACATCAAATTTTATTTTAATTAACTTATAATTAAGTTATAAATTTATATCACCTCCATTTATTTCTATTCAATACGAATAGAACACAATATTTATATATACCAGGTTTCAATAAAGTATCACGAATATCAGTGATAAAACATAATAATATTTGTATCACTGATCTAACTACGAATTGGAGTTTAATTAATTTATAACCATGTTATAAGTTAATATCAACTCTATCTAGCTTTATTGAATACGAATAAAGCACAATATTTATATATACGAGATCTTAATCTATTATCCCGAACATCAACTCAAACCAAACCAATTAAATAGGGGAACGGTTACCTGTATATATATATATATATATATATATATATATATTATTCTACCTCTTTCAGATAATATTTTTTAATCAATATATTTACTGGGATTTATAGTGAAATATAAATTCATATTTATAATTCCGCTTATTTGAACTGTAATTTCTCAAGTGTTTGAATCTAGTCCAACCTTACACCAAGTCATAGATAATCTCACTACGAGTGCACCGGTGAAGACCGTGCCTCGATTAGACTTCGTATAAAAGAGATATGAATTTTATAAGAAATCAAAATATAAAAATTAACTAATTAACTTATTTAATCCCTTAATAAACTAATTACCTCTAAATCAACTTCCCCAAAACCCCTGTGCAAAACTGTGCATATCAACCCATATCACATGTAGCTTCCTTTCTCGATTTCTCCCTCTCTGCTTCACAAATCGATGCACCGTCAGTTGCATCATACCGCACTTCTTGTGCTCTTCACGACAGTCACCAACTTGAAGAGCCCGACCACTTATATCAAATCGCGATCGTCCATGTCCTTATCAGCCTCTAAACGTCGGTCGCAACCCATAATGCTTCATCGGAGTGCCTCCGACCAACACCAATCGACTTCTCTTCACGTGTCGAGCTCACCCATCCAATCATGACCACCTCCGAGCCTCACCATTGAAACGCGACTCCGAGCCTCCTATCAGGTTGAGAAACTCCAACGGTGACTGCACCTTCAACCTATGTAGTTAAAGCGCTTGGCGGATTTAATGCGGCGGAGGTGCAAAAAGTCAACGAGGATATAGCGGGATATAACGGATGACTCTAAAATAGCATATAAAACTCGTACTTAATGTTTTTGCAAATATATAAATGGTAATTAAATGAAAAATTAACATTCAATTGAATTATAATTAATACATAAATAATTTTAAATAAAAACATGTGCGAATATACTGTAAATAAAGGTAAAACTGTTATATAACATAATTGAATTTAGTAGATATTGGAGCATTTTCATTTCTAAAAATATACTAAAAATTCAATTAAACTAAATTAATTTCATAATTTTTATAATATATATGTCATTTTTCAGTTCATTTCTTTTAAAGAAGATATAGCGGAATATAGTGGGAATAATGGGATATACCGGAAATAGCGGGGCTTAAAGCGGAAATGCTATATTTGGGGCTATATGGAAAAATCATAGCGGCAAAAATCCACTATGAGATATAGCGGGGTAATAGCGGGGCATTAACTGCACAGCCTTCAACAAACCCCCCCATGCGTGCGCCACCTCCTATGGAACCCCATTCCAATCACCGTTTTCCTTAACTCTGCTTGAAGCTTCGTCAAGACTTCAAACATTTTGGTGTCTAAAGCTTTGCATGGATTAGGTTTACGATATTATTTTTGAGGGCAAGGGAAAAAGAAATATGATGTGTTATATATATATGTGTGTGTGTGTATCTTAAATAAATCGCCGTATGTTTCATCCTCGTAGGATCACGCGGTACATTGGATTGCCACAAAACATGTCAGCGCAAACCACTTCATTTTTCCAGTCTCGATGGTATAAATTTTGTTGTTGTTCGAGACAATTCTTCTTGATGATAATTTCATGCATTTTGAGGTCATTTTGGTCATCAGATTGCCCGATTCTAAATATCTTGAACCTTACGTCTCGTGATGAACTAATGAAGTCATCATCCCAAAAACACAAGCCGACAGTCAAGATCCCACTAGACTCGACTGCACACATATTTTTATAAAATATGTGTAATAATACATAAATCGTAAAAATACCATGACTCGAAATATAGCGATATTTATACTCATTTTAATTAGCAACGTCAGTCCTGACTCAACGGAAGTGATCTCGAGTCCCAATTCGACTGTATGCGAAAAATCAGATTTGGACCTTAAATTAATCAATGATTCAATATTTAAATTAATTATTTATATATCCAATCAAAAAAATGCGGGTTTTAACAGGCATTTGGGTCGATTATGGAATCTTATTCTAACTTCTTTGATCGGTTTTCTCAAATACTAATTGGGCTAGTCTCTTAGTGAAGGGGTATGTTATATTCTTTTAACTATCTATTCTATCAATCAACTCTCTCCGATGCTGATAAAATGTCTTTATCGTGTGGAATGTTTCAGAGTATGTTTCTCGATTTCTAATGATCTTTAGGTTCTTTTATGAACTGTATAGCAACATTGTTATCATATAACAATGTCACGTGATTCTCAACATTTTCGATCACCTCTAGCTCAGTTATAAATTTGTGCATTTATTTATACTTGTTTTATAGCAACGCTATTCAAGGAGATGTACGTAGCCTTTGGTAAAACCAGCCACTGCTTATTGTTTGGGACATATCTAACTTGAAGTTCTTAACCTAAGATTGAAATGAAATTAGGATTGACATATACTCGATATCACTTATGAAGTTCGAGTCCACGTACTATTTCATGAGGAGTCCCTTGTTTCTATAAACAATTCTCTTGTATTTTGTAAATACCTGAGAACACTTTAAATTTTCATATAGTAATCTCATATGTGTGATATTTAGATAATATAGCATGTATGATAATTCATATTGCCAATGCATAAGAAATCCGTCTTACATACTACATATTAAACAATTTAATATATTGTCCATGTATAACATTTGGGGCATTCCACACATCCATTTATACCGATTATAAAGATGTATTTTCAAATCCTACACCAATAATTAAATAACCAAACTGAAATGATTTTAACATGATTAAATTGTAAACAATCATAAGTTTGTTGTTTACTTATGGTTTTAGAAATATTTATGCTCCATTTAATATTCTTTCTTATAGACACACGCTTCATCTGCATTTTGACAGAAAATCAAATCATTTGATTTCTCTATCAGAATATTTGCTTAATTCTGATGCTTATCGAATAATACTTTCGTATTATTTCTTTGATCATATCCAAAACCCACAAACTCATAATTACTCCAACTAACTTCTAGACGCTTTGGTTATTAAGCACAAACACATGTTCTAAATCATTATTAAAAAATTTTGTTTTAACATACACCTACAAAAACCCAAAATCATATCGATTGATAATTTTGTAAGTTAAATCTGAATTAACTTAAGTACATGCAATTACGAATCTGTTATGTTAATTTCAACAATTGAAATTTATGATTTTATTCTATCAACGTAGCTTACCATATTCCAACTGCATTGGCCTTCTTCTCGGAGACACTTTTACGTCCGATGGATCATATCCTTTTGGGTACAACCATCAAAATTATATTTTTATAATGTACTTGGAATCTATTTCAAATTTGCACATCATGCCATAAGGTAGAGTCAACATTCTTAACGGCATATTGACAACTAGTGAAATTCTTTTTTCCATATTGATAAAAAAATCACAGTTTCTCTTTAATGTGTGAGAGTCTTATTAGACATTCTAATTAGATGTATCAATTTAGATTTGTAAATTTCATTTAATTTTCATAATCAGTTTCATCTTTGGATCATATCAAATCCATGTTAGTACCAATAATTTCTAATAGAAATTCCTTCACCATGAAGTTGATGTTTGTTGAAACAACAATTATTTCTCAATGCAACATATTCATAAACACTTTATGAATTGCCTATGTATATGCACAAAATTGATTTGATTTTAAGTTTAGAAACTAATGTTCATAACATAAATTCATCAATCAATACTGATTAGTCTCAAAATCATTTGGTGTGGTCCACATAAAATCCCTGACGAACAAGTATTACATGCTGTCACTCAACTCACATAACTTGTAGAAACTCCTTGACTTAGGATATGTAGGGGTGTTTCATCAACTTTATCTTGTCTGATTTTGTAGGCTTTGTTTTAAATGAAATTAAATTTAACGTTATCTACTTACTCTTAAGTACAAGCCCTTATATATAGAAAGAACTTAACTCAACTTCACTCATCATTAATCGTACTTTGTCCAATAAAGTCCGATTACTCCTTATCGATACATCATTATGTATCATAAGGAAGAGTGGCTTTTGAGATTGAATCTTAATCATTTTTAGATACATTTGGAATTCTTTTCCAATACATTCACCAATTCGATCAAATCAAATCGTTTTATTTTTTTGCATGTCATTTCATCTACTTCTGTATTATATTCTATGAACTTATCATAAACATACTCTATGTGTAAACATGTTCATGTTTGTGATAATTCATTGGTGAATTTAACGAATTAAGTGGACACATTTTAGCATTATTAGATCTTTGACCCCATAAATCTATATTCGTATAATCCGAAGTATTCAGCAACACTTTCGATGCTCCTACAAAATGGGTGCTTGCACTTACTTTTGAGATACGATTCATCAGTATCATATGATTTATAATTATATGACTTAGAGAATTCCTCTAAGATATTGCTTAGTCCATCATACTAAAAATAATTATTAAAATACTTGATACTTATACGTTGTGTAGCTAATGCAACAAATACTATTATCCTAATATATTTATTTCTTAACGAATATTCAAAATATTCATAACAAAATAAAACTATAATTATTTTCAGTTAATACTGAAAATAATTATCATTTCATAAAGTAAACCTTGATGCATTCATTGATATGTATTATATGGCATGCTCCTCCTATCTCCGCCATCAGTATAATTGCATATGAAATATGAAGTTCCATTTAACTACTTATTATGAGCTACTTATTTTTTTCTGTAACTAGTTTATAGTCTAGGGTTTTCGATCAAATATCTTAAATTCATAGCAATAACTTTTAGAAAAAATAATTTTCTGTATGAAAACATTACGAACCGCTATCGTTCACTATATAACATTAATATATGATTGAATATGGATTAAATATTCATATTCTTATATTGCTATTAGAGTCCGACACATAGATGACAATACATAGTTTTGTACAAATAAACAATAAAGCGACCGAGGCATAAATGTTTTAGTGGTTGTATAAATCGGCTCTTGCATGAGTCTTGTAGTGACAACATGCTAACAGATCTATTAGTAAGAATATTTTATATTTCTATGTCAATCTTAACTCGATTCATTTTTATATTTTAATTGATAAACATTTTTTCAGTTTTATTAGTTGCATAAATTTATTGATGTAGATTATTTTAACTTTGTATAGCAGATTTTCGTATAATATTGGAAATGTTAAACGTCACCATTTCAATTTTCTTATAAGGCTGCCACCAAATCTTTATGTTTCTCAAAACCTTAAACATAATTTTTTTATTTCTCATGTGGAAGTTAGGACTCACTTGCCTTGGGATTCTAACCTTGAGGAATATGAACAAATTGTAAGCCCACAAGCGATGAATACCACTTTATTGGTTATATTAAATACAACTCCTAAACTGTGGTCTTTGTCCTAATCTCATCTCGACCTTAAGGAATGTCAATAAATTGAAATAAATTATTCGCTCATACCTACCATTCCGTGATGTCCTAAGTATAATACACATACCTTGAAGAATATTAACAAATATATGCATTTATCATACTTCATCTTGTCGGTATATTAACAGTACTACACATAACATCTCTAACTTAAGGAATATCAACAACTAAAGTGTATCCAAGTAATCTATTATATATATATGATAGAGGACAACTTTAAGGATTGTGACATCCCGGAATTTCTGGCAATATCAATTTAATAATCTGCATTAAAAATTAAATTGATATGATAATAATTATTAATAAGATAATTTAAGAATGACTTATTTATTTAAGTTATAATTAATTAAGAAGTAAATTAAGAAATGTTATTAGTTAATGAAGATAATTAACTAAGGACTTTTAATTAATTAATTAATGTGATTAATTTTGATAATTAATTAGATTAATTAATTTAGGTAATCTATTGTAAATTGTTAAGGTAATTACTTGATAAAAGTAATTAAGAGATTAATTACTTATTGTAATTAATTTTAATAATATGATTAATTGAAGTTAATTAATTTAGTTTAATTAATTTAAGAAATCATTTGATAATTTGATAAGTGTAATTACTTAGTGTAATTAATGAAGCATAATTACTTAGGGATGTAATTAGATGATAATTACTTGATGTAATTAATACAAGATGATTTGTAAGTGAAGTAATTTGGGTAATTACTTTTATAATTAATCAAGGGATTAATTAGTGGAGATAATTAATTATGGGTAATTAATTAATTTAATAAGTAATTAAGGATAGTTAATTACTGGTTTGTTATTAATCAAGGGGATTAATAATTAGGTTTAATTAAAGATTAAATTACTTAATGTAATTAACTTAAATGAAGTAATTTAATTAGAAATCATTAATTAATATAATTAATGATGTAATTATGAATTGGTTAATTAAGGAATAATTAATAATGAGGCGATTAATTTATGTAATTAATTAAGGATAAATGTAATTAATGATATTTAATTAATAAATGAAGTAATTAAATGTTAATTACTATAAATGATTTAGGATAATTAATGTAACAACCGGGATTTTTCCCAAAATTTTAATCATCAATAAACGATTTGTGTTGGCAGCTAAATTGATGATGTTGTTGGAATTTTTATAACAATTAAATTTTCGTCAACTAACAAACTAATACTGGTTGTTAAATTTGAATTGGAAATTTTAAATCAATTAGAATTCTTTTATCAAATTTTATAAATACGAAATGAATAAATACACATAGAAAATTTTTAACAACAAATATAAAATATAAAATAAATAAACATGTATTGGCCCATACCTCACCCATACCATCCCCCACGACCTTACCCCTTTCTTCTGTTAAACCCACGTCGCACCCCTCCCCCTCTCTCTTCATTATTCAGCAAATGAAAATCATACGAAAGAAAAAAAGAATGGCGGCTTCGTTCTTCGATCTGGAAAACGTAGGGCTTCAGAAAAATTGGGGCTTTCGTTCGTTCTTTCGATGCTTGCTAGGGCTTCGTCTTCGATTATCTCGCACGCGACAGCTTCGATTTGGCGAATAAGGTGAGCAAAACTCACATCTAATTCAACCCTGCAGCTCATGTTTTGGGTTTGAACCCCTCGTTTTCGTTCGTATATGATTTTGAATGGTGATGGTTTGGATTTCTCGACTTGTTCGATTTCGTTCCATGTTGTTGTTTTAGCTCTGCCACGTGACCTTCGTTTTGAATTCTTGAAATGATCAATGATTTCTTCGATCTTTGGTATGGTCGTTGTTTCCTCGGCTTTGATGGATTTCGTGAGTTACCTTGATTTTGTTCGTCTGAAAACCTTCGCTAAATGATTTCTGATTTTTATTCGAATTCATGTGTTTCTGACTCGTTTAAATTTGGGAATTTTCGAGGTGGATTATTGGTGCTCACGGTTGTGACTTATCTTGTTAAAACAGTGACATGCTTTGAAGCCATCCCTACTAAATTGTTTTAAAACTACTTATATGATGAGATTTACCTCGGCTTTGACTTCGAAGTTGTCTTCTCGTCTTTGATGCATTGCTTCTCGATTGTCCTTGATTCCGAGTCATTGAGCAGTGGTGTGTCACTTGATTCTACTGAAGCTCGAGTTGCACACTGCTGCGTTTCTTTACTTGGTTGTATACTTGGGCTTTTAGCATTGAACTGTACTGATGCATTAGTTTATTTTTGTTGTTAATGTACTTCACTGCATCTTCATTTTACTTGTTGAACGTGTAGGGTATTGATCTTCTGCATTGAGGCTGCAGTGTTACATGCTCACGACATGTGTTTTTCACCTTAGTAGTCTGCATACATGAATATTTGAATTCGACCACTTGATATTGGGAATGCGAACTCACGAATTTATATTAGAGTTAGCCATCACCATTGTTTTGTGTATTGCCTTGATTTTCTTTTTACTGGGTATCTGGTATTACATTCTCAGTAATCTTGTTTTTGGGACTTATGTCATTTGACCTTGATTTGAACCCGGCTTCGATATTGATTGTGAACCGCATATTATTTTACTTGTGTTCGTCCTTGACTTCTGTTCCCACTAGAAATTGCTACTGTGTTTTAGAACAGCAACTCGACATCGAGTCTGTTCAATTACTTACGGCTTTGATTGTTATTTTGTGATAATATGGACTTTGAATTGTTCGAACTTGCTCTAGTTGACTTCGGCATTTCCATTGCTAGTTTGAAATCCCCCTGTCTTGGTTCAAAACTGCTATGACTTATATTGTTTTAGGAAACGGTAGTGCCATTGACCTTTGAGTCTTCATTTGATAGTTGTATTTACCTTGAAAACCATGTTGACTTCACCCTGAACTTTTCTAGTAGTTTGGGGTCTCATATGCAGTTTGTACTTGTCGACTGCTCGTTCCTGTGTCAGTATACAATGTGTAGTTATACCTGTTTATAGTGGCACCGCCTATGTATGTTTTCACTGTTACATTTGTGTTGTAGCTGCTGTATTATAATGTTTAGTTCGTTCATCTCGTAACCTGGTACCCCTTTTTGAAGTCTGGTCTTGAGTTGTAGACTTAAGTCTGTTGTGCACTTCACACTGTTTGCACTGCTGCACTCATCTGTACATGCTGCTTGTTTAGTTGTTTGTGTTTGATAGCATGCCTGCACATGCTTGAATACAATTGAGTCTGGTACAATTGTCTATGTCTGTGCCATTGGGTTTATAAGTTTTGTATATATGTGCATATATACATATTTATGTATGTATGCATATATTGGTGGAGTTGCCTTCTGGTTCATATAGTGTTACTGGTGAATTGTATATGTTGCCTTCATGTTCATGAACATTAGTTCTTGTTTCATCTTGGAAATTTCAGTTCCTCTTCACATTGAATTTTCTTGTTTCACTTTGGAAATTACAGTTTCAATACTGTACACTGCTTAGTTGTATATGCAGTTTTCTTTTTGTTGCTATGCTACAGTCGTATTACCTTAGCTTTGGACTTTTGATTGTCATGTTGAATTTGAGAACTTTGGGTATTGACTGCGGTCGATATCACAGTTTTGATTGCTGTTAGTTATCACCTGAGTCGAACCCGACTTCGGGGTTTGACCTTGTGACCCTTTATGATTTTCACTGAGCTTTTGTGTATCTCCTACGATAGTGGCGAGGCAGTACACGCGTGCGTGTACTGCAGCCCTATCAGATTTGACAGTTTTAAATTGACGTTTCAATTGTTTAAATTGCTTTGGATTTCTGTTTTGTGGATTAACACTGTTCAGTGTTATATCCGCCGTTATCCGGTTCTCTTATCGAGAAGTTGGGTATACGAGATTTCTGTGACTGTCGTCTATGTGATATTTGATTATTACTGCCTATATGCACTAATAAACTGGTTTGAATTAGACTGACCTGGGTATTATTTTCTTTTGAATGTAATACTCGGGTCAGACCCGAGTTATTTCAGGTTGTAGATTTTCTTCTTTGAGTTGCTGTTCAGGATATGAAGACTTTTCACATCTTCTGAAGTTGTCCGTGTCATTTTGTAATAGTCGTGTCATTATATAGAACGATATGTATTCATGTATATTAGTTGATAATGTACCTGTATATATAACTTCTAGAGTCGACAGTTGTAGTTGTATCATATGTATTGTGTCAATTATGTATCAACTGACATCAGTTATATATATATGAGACTTTTGTTTTTATCTGTGTTCCGCATTTATATTATCTGTGTTATTGTTATATCTAATGTCCTAAACTATTATGAACTATCGTAGTTTGTTTTATACTGATAATTGGATATGTCGATGGGAGTAAATGAAATAATAGATGAAAAATAAAAAGTATATACCACTCCTACCGAGATAACCAATATTAGTGTAAGGCCAATTACGGATGGTCGCTCCTATCCAGCCTTATTCTTCGTAATAATAGACAGTATTTCTTTTAATACTCTTTGTTATTATGAGCATAGAGGTGGGGCGTCACAGTTGGTATCAGAGCTTGGGGTTTATGGACATAATATAAAACTTAACTCGGATGGAACATATGTTACAACTATTGGTCGATGTTTTATCTGTGATTTGAGTCAAAACTAAAGTTTTGAAATTTTGATGAAATTTTTAAATACCTTTATTTAAAAATAAAAGTGGAATTGTGTTTTGTTGTTTTGATGAAATTGTGTTCTGATGATTTGATTGATTTGTGTTCTATTTATCAGAGTGCGCAGCGGAAACAGTGAAACTGTCTTCGCTGAGTACAACTGATAATCTTTTTGATTTAAAAAATCGAAATACGAAATTGATATTAATTTCATCTGTTGTTTACATAGCTGTAATTATTTTGTTCCTTTGAAAATTTCGAATCCAAATTGAGGATTCGAAGAAATTACAGTTATGTGATTCTTGTTGAAATTTCCGCTGGCTTTCTTTTGTACTAATCATCTATCGATTAGCTTTTGCTGTTTTGAATTATCTTCATTGAAGATATCTTCGAATAATTTCTTTGTTCATTTTGTAGTACGTGCAAAATTTGAATTGCACGTTATTGCATTTATTTTACGTTGAACCGATGCTTGGTTATGAAACGTATTTTGTTGCCATTATTTTTATAACGGGATTTTTACACCAATGCTAAACTTTTGAAGCACGGTGTTTTGTGGCATTTTGATGAATGAAAATTCTCTGATATTACATTTTGATGTAAATTGTTTTGATGTGATTTTGACGTTTTAAAATTACTGTCGCTTTGGCTCCAGTAACCGTCAAATTTTAAAAGTGGATTTTCAAGCGGTTATTCCGCAATGCTGTTTTGTGACCGTTTATACGGTATTTTGAGAAGTACGATTTCCTTACCGAAATTGTTACTGAATTACTGTTCTAATCACGTGATTGGAAAATCTTTTTAAAATGAAAATTGTTTTATAAAATTTTAGCAGTTTGCGTTTTCAAAAGAATGAGAAAGCGACTTAAACGATTCAGCAAAATCGAGGATTATGACCCCTTTCTTTTACTGTTTCGCTTAACTCCGGACTTGTTCAGTTGAGAATGCGAATTGTTATTTTTACAAAATAAATAAAATTATTTTCAAAAATTTTACAGTTTGCGATTTCAAAAGAATGAGGAAGCGATTTAAACGTTTCAGCAAAATCGAGGACTATGACCCCTTTCTTTTACTGATTCGCTTAATTCCGGACTTGTCCGTTTGAGAATGTAAAGTGTATTTTTACAAAATACACAATTTTGCACTTTCAAGGAAACGATGAAGAGATTTAAACGATTTAGCAAAAGTGTGGAGTATGGAACCACACTTTTACTATTTCGGTTAATTCCGGACTCGTTAATTGAATATCTGTTGTTTTGATGAATTTGATGATTTCACACTTTCAAGGAAACGATGAAGAGAATCAAACGATTTAGTAAAACACGTGGTATGGGACATGTGCGTTTGCTATTTCGGTTAATTCCGGACTCGTTAATTGAAACATTTTGATGCTTTCGTGTGCTTTCGAGCCACTATGAGGACCTTCGGGTCATTTGTTGGACCTTCGGGTCATTTGTTGGGCTTTCGGGCCACTCTGCGGACCTTCGGGTCAAATACCAGTACTAGACCTTCGGGTCACTCTGCGGACCTCCGGGTCAATCTGATGGGCGCCAAAATTATGTTGAGTACTTGGTAGGCTTCGGCCACTCTGAGATGCACGTGCGGCGAATTAAAAACTCGCCATCTGATGGGATCGATCCAAGCTTTTATGTTGATTTTCTAGTCTTCTTAATTGATTTCTAGATAATTGTTGTTTCCAATTATCTGCAGGTAATTGGATATTTGTTGATATGAGTTCTGATTATCGTTTTTGATAATCAGATAATTGTTGTTTCTAATTATCGCTTGTGATAATTAGATATTTGTTGATATGAGTTCTGATTATCGTTTTTGATAATCAGATATTTGTTATTTCTAATTATCGCTTGTGATAATTAGATATTTGTTGATATGAGTTCTGATTATCGTTTTTGATAATCAGATATTTGTTGTTTCTAATTATCGCTTGTGATAATTAGATATTTGTTGATATGAGTTCTGATTATCGTTTTTGATAATCAGATATTTGTTGTTTCTAATTATCGCTTGTGATAATTAAATATTTGATGATTTGAGATTTAATTATCGTCTTTGATAATTAAATAATTGCTGTTTTGAGATTTAATTATCGCTTGAGATACTTAAATATTTATTGATTTGAGATTTAATTATCGTCTGAGATAATTAAATAGTTGTTGATTTAAAATTTAATTATCGCCTGAGGTAATTAAATATTTTCTGTTTTGAAATTTGATTATCGCTTTAGATAATTAAATATTTGTTGATTTGAGAAATTTGACTATCGTTTGAGATAATCAGATATTTGATTTGTCTTCTGATTATCGTTTGAGATAAGTAAATATTTTCGATTTGAAAATTCAATTATCGTTTTTGATGATTGAATATTTGCGATTTTTGAGATTTGAGCTTCGTCTTTTTCTCTGGCAATTCAGGTGAGTAATTTGATTTACTCACATTCAATTCGTGCTCTGTATGGGATTTCTGCTCTGTTTTCCTTCTCTTTTAGTTGCTGGAACTCGATTATTCTTGCTTTTGTTAGTCGTTTGATTTTGATCCCTGATCCCCACGATGTTGATTCTTTTGATTTGAAGCAGTCGAACCTTTCGATTTCTTATCTAATACTTCCTCGCTGACACTTGCTTTGCTTATACATTCGACATTGCCATGCTCTTTTGGTTGTTACCTTTTTCCATTTATTCCCTATGATTGCGTGGATGCAATTTCTCTAAGGAGGGGAGTCTGTAACAACCGGGATTTTTCCCAAAATTTTAATCATCAATAAACGATTTGTGTTGGCAGCTAAATTGATGATGTTGTTGGAATTTTTATAACAATTAAATTTTCGTCAACTGACAAACTAATACTGGTTGTTAAATTTGAATTGGAAATTTTAAATCAATTAGAATTCTTTTATCAAATTTTATAAATACGAAATGAATAAATACACATAGAAAATTTTTAACAACAAATATAAAATAAAAAATAAATAAACATGTATTGGCCCATACCTCACCCATACCATCCCCCACGACCTTACCCCTTTCTTCTGTTAAACCCACGTCGCACCCCTCCCCCTCTCTCTTCATTATTCAGCAAATGAAAATCATACGAAAGAAAAAAAGAATGGCGGCTTCGTTCTTCGATCTGGAAAACGTAGGGCTTCAGAAAAATTGGGGCTTTCGTTCGTTCTTTCGATGCTTGCTAGGGCTTCGTCTTCGATTATCTCGCACGCGACAGCTTCGATTTGGCGAATAAGGTGAGCAAAACTCACATCTAATTCAACCCTGCAGCTCATGTTTTGGGTTTGAACCCCTCGTTTTCGTTCGTATATGATTTTGAATGGTGATGGTTTGGATTTCTCGACTTGTTCGATTTCGTTCCATGTTGTTGTTTTAGCTCTGCCACGTGACCTTCGTTTTGAATTCTTGAAATGATCAATGATTTCTTCGATCTTTGGTATGGTCGTTGTTTCCTCGGCTTTGATGGATTTCGTGAGTTACCTTGATTTTGTTCGTCTGAAAACCTTCGCTAAATGATTTCTGATTTTTATTCGAATTCATGTGTTTCTGACTCGTTTAAATTTGGGAATTTTCGAGGTGGATTATTGTTGCTCACGGTTGTGACTTATCTTGTTAAAACAGTGACATACTTTGAAGCCATCCCTACTAAATTGTTTTAAAACTACTTATATGATGAGATTTACCTCGGCTTTGACTTCGAAGTTGTCTTCTCGTCTTTGATGCATTGCTTCTCGGTTGTCCTTGATTCCGAGTCATTGAGCAATGGTGTGTCACTTGATTCTACTGAAGCTCGAGTTGCACACTGCTGCGTTTCTTTACTTGGTTGTATACTTGGGCTTTTAGCATTGAACTGTACTGATGCATTAGTTCATTTTTGTTGTTAATGTACTTCACTGCATCTTCATTTTACTTGTTGAACGTGTAGGGTATTGATCTTCTGCATTGAGGCTGCAGTGTTACATGCTCACGACATGTGTTTTTCACCTTAGTAGTCTGCATACATGAATATTTGAATTCGACCACTTGATATTGGGAATGCGAACTCACGAATTTATATTAGAGTTAGCCATCACCATTTTTTTGTGTATTGCCTTGATTTTCTTTTTACTGGGTATCTGGTATTACATTCTCAGTAATCTTGTTTTTGGGACTTATGTCATTTGACCTTGATTTGAACCCGGCTTCGATATTGATTGTGAACCGCATATTATTTTACTTGTGTTCGTCCTTGACTTCTGTTCCCACTAGAAATTGCTACTGTGTTTTAGAACAATAACTCGACATCGAGTCTGTTCAATTACTTACGGCTTTGATTATTATTTTGTGATAATATGGACTTTGAATTGTTCGAACTTGCTCTAGTTGACTTCGGCATTTCCATTGCTAGTTTGAAATCCCCCTGTCTTGGTTCAAAACTGCTATGACTTATATTGTTTTAGGAAACGGTAGTGCCATTGACCTTTGAGTCTTCATTTGATAGTTGTATTTACCTTGAAAACCATGTTGACTTCACCCTGAACTTTTCTAGTAGTTTGGGGTCTCATATGCAGTTTGTACTTGTCGACTGCTCGTTCCTGTGTCAGTATACAATGTGTAGTTATACCTGTTTATAGTGGCACCGCCTATGTATGTTTTCACTGTTACATTTGTGTTGTAGCTGCTGTATTATAATGTTTAGTTCGTTCATCTCGTAACCTGGTACCTCTTTTTGAAGTCTGGTCTTGAGTTGTAGACTTAAGTCTGTTGTGCACTTCACACTGTTTGCACTGCTGCACTCATCTGTACATGCTGCTTGTTTAGTTGTTTGTGTTTGATAACATGCCTGCACATGCTTGAATACAATTGAGTCTGGTACAATTGTCTATGTCTGTGCCATTGGGTTTATAAGTTTTGTATATATGTGCATATATACATATTTATGTATGTATGCATATATTGGTGGAGTTGCCTTCTGGTTCATATAGTGTTACTGGTGAATTGTATATGTTGCCTTCATGTTCATGAACATTAGTTCTTGTTTCATCTTGGAAATTTCAGTTCCTCTGCACATTGAATTTTCTTGTTTCACTTTGGAAATTACAGTTTCAATACTGTACACTGCTTAGTTGTATATGCAGTTTTCTTTTTGTTGCTATGCTACAGTCGTATTACCTTAGCTTTGGACTTTTGATTGTCATGTTGAATTTGAGAACTTTGGGTATTGACTGCGGTCGATATCACAGTTTTGATTGCTGTTAGTTATCACCTAAGTCGAACCCGACTTCGGGGTTTGACCTTGTGACCCTTTATGATTTTCACTGAGCTTTTGTGTATCTCCTACGATAGTGGCGAGGCAGTACACGCATGCGTGTACTGCAGCCCTATCAGATTTGACAGTTTTAAATTGACGTTTCAATTGTTTAAATTGCTTTGGATTTCTGTTTTGTGGATTAACACTGTTTAGTGTTATATCCGCCGTTATCCGGTTCTCTTATCGAGAAGTTGGGTATACGAGATTTCTGTGACTGTCGTCTATGTGATATTTGATTATTACTGCCTATATGCACTAATAAACTGGTTTGAATTAGACTGACCTGGGTATTATTTTCTTTTGAATGTAATACTCGGGTCAGACCCGAGTTATTTCAGGTTGTAGATTTTCTTCTTTGAGTTGCTGTTCAGGATATGAAGACTTTTCACATCTTCTGAAGTTGTCCGTGTCATTTTGTAATAGTCGTGTCATTATATAGAACGATATGTATTCATGTATATTAGTTGATAATGTACTTGTATATATAACTTCTAGAGTCGACAGTTGTAGTTGTATCATATGTATTGTGTCAATTATGTATCAACTGACATCAGTTATATATATATGAGACTTTTGTTTTTATTCGTGTTCCGCATTTATATTATCTGTGTTATTGTTATATCTAATGTCCTAAACTATTATGAACTATCGTAGTTTGTTTTATACTGATAATTGGATATGTCGATGGGAGTAAATGAAATAATAGATGAAAAATAAAAAGTATATACCACTCCTACCGAGATAACCAATATTAGTGTAAGGCCAATTACGGATGGTCGCTCCTATCCAGCCTTATTCTTCGTAATAATAGACAGTATTTCTTTTAATACTCTTTGTTATTATGAGCATAGAGGTGGGGCGTCACAATTAATTTGTGGAATTAATTAAAAGACTAATTACTTATTGTAATTAGAGAATGATTAATCAAAGGTGTTTAATCAAGATGAATATTTAGAGAATGATTAATTAAATTGATCTTTATTTAATTAATGGTTGTATAAGCAGGATTTATAGATGTAGTAATTAATTTAATTTACTTTAAATTAATTAGAGATAGAAGAAATTAATTTAATTCATTTTAAATTAATTATAGTTGTGAATGATAAATCATTGCTTATGGATGAATGATTGATATCCCATTGATTGATTGTGATCTCAGATATGAGATGAGTAATATCTATGTGATATGGATGCTTGTTTTAAGTATGATAATATTGATTATCTGTTTGAGTTGATAATATGGATTATCTGTTTATGATGATAATGTGATTATCCATTGTTATATTGTGATTTATCTATCTGTGTGTATATAGATAATATTGATTTGAATTGTTTTAACTTTAAAACAACTTGGCCTTAAAAGATACAGTTTGGATTTCGATGAGACCGGGATCGGGTTTCCAGATTTGGATATCCAAAAACCACATCGATTCAAATTAACGATAGGTCGTGAATCTGAAGTGAAGATGAAGATTCAGAGTGCAAGGGTTATTGTCGTTAACTCTGAGGGTGATTCCAAAATGAGTGTAACGAGATAATGCCTTCGGTTTCGTTCGAACCCGGAACGAACTTGTATGGATTGAATGCTTTCAGAACATCGTCAGATGGACGATGAGCATTCTAAGAGATGTGTTCTCTAAAGGTAATCGTAGCCTCAAGCCTCATCAACCGGGAATGGCTAAAACATGGGAGGTGCAACAAGGTTAGTGGGTAGCCCCCAAGTAGGACAAGATTACCCCTGTCTAGATGTCCCTTTTTATTTCGGTTGTGTGGGTAATTGGTTGCAAACAACTGCTGGGGTGTCTTGTGCGGGAATTATCCAGTAAGGGATGTTCCGACCTTGTGTTGCAGGGGACTTAGGGTGGGTCCTCGGTACGCTGATCTAGGTCAGGTACTGTGACGGACGGTACCCTGGTAGCCCTGCCATTGTATGGAATCCAATCTCCAATAAGTGACCTCGGTTTTGATTGTAAACCTAGTATGCTGGAATTTAATCATGTAACAATTTCAGCTATTTCTTATTTACTTGAAAACCCTAGACCTATTATAATATCACTGAATTTCCTATCAAATGTTTGGTTTGCGTAAGGTAAAAACTTTTCCATGTTTATGTGTGGGAAGTCTTACGTGATACCTTTGTTTTCAAAGGATTTTCAAAGTTAAGCAACTTAAACCTGTTACTCATACCAGACCCATGTCTGACCCGGAGTTTATTTCTGTTTTTTTCTTAAACTCTCGGGTACTCAAATTTTTACGAGTAGCCAAGGGATTTAGGTTAGCTTTGACGATTTGTGGAGGAGCAATTTTAGGAGGCTTCAGCGTTATAGATATATAGTTTTCCGCTGTGTTGGTATCTCTGTGTTGTATTTGTGTTGTATCGAGTTGTATTAACTAGACAGGTGTTTATAACTGTCTAGTATGTGATGTATTATCTGTGTAACTCTGATTGATGTTGTATATTATGTAATACTTATGTGATTAATATAATTCTCTGTTCCGTTGTCGAGATTCTGATGTTGTTTCTTCTTTCTTCTCTATCTTTTCTGTTTTCCATCCCTTTCTTTCTTCAAGAATGATACAACTTTCTGGTAGTAGAAAGTTGGGTTGTCACAGATTTGTAATCTTTAATATACCTATATCAAGTGGTATCGAATTAAGGAATAATATATTTCTTGTGAAATAGCCTCTTGATTCAAGTGTCGAACACATCTAAAATCGCGGTATACATACTATACGTATGTACTTATTCCTTAAATCTAATTTTTGTTTCTTTCAGTTTCATTTAATTTCATACATATATAATTTTTTAAGCAAAATGAGTAATCTTCTCAAGTAGGAGAGCACTCATAATTTTATACGTATATAATTATATAAGTATTAACTTATTTATAACTTTTATAATTTAATTTACTTGTATGATATATACATGCATCTTACTAATTTAATCTTATTTAATAAATTCTAATTCTTACCAATTAAATCATATTTAATTGATTTAATTTATCTTATATTACTCATCTTAAACTATTTAAGATAGTTAATCAAATATAACATTTATAGTTCGTTTATATGGATATATCAATATATGTATATATTTTAATTAATTAACTTTTAATTAATTTTATTAAATTAAATAATTAAATTAAATATGTTAATCTATTTGAAATTTTAGTTTAATTTATCAAAAATAATTTTAAGATAAATCAATAATTACAACAATTTAGTTATATACATATATCAATATATGTTTTAAACAATTAAGTTTTGATTTAATTGAATTAATCATATCAATTAAGTTTTAAATTTAAAATTTTCAAAATTAATCATTTAATTTCTCAAAGAAAAATTGAAAATGTTGAATGCATTTTATAACCTTTATAAAATTCCTTTTACATCTTAAACTTAACTTTTAAATTTAACATATGTTTTAAATTTTCAAATAGATTATGAAAATTAGCCCAAGGCCAAAAATCAATCTGGGCCTTTATATTGGGGATAACCTTTAGGCTTCAACCTTCGGGCTAGACCAGTAGTCAGGTAGTGTAGAGTACCGATTATCCTAACCCAACCTTCGACACTACCTTTCTAGAAACCCAACTAAATGGGTAGGATATAATCAGTTAGCCCTAACATTGTTAATTTTGGACCGCATAAACCCATAGGCTTTGATACCATTGAAGGTCCGGCCAAAATTCCTTTTGGGTGACCCAAGTAGATACCGCACAAACGAGTTTTACATGCAGCCTTTCGACTAGCACAACCATCAAAAGATATGTAGGGGTCAGAGGTAATGCTTCATCACAAATCATAATATGAGATCCCCCTATCATGCTATGTAGGGCTTGAACCTGGGACATCCAATGTGTAACAACCCACCTATAACAATCCACCTCGAAATAGGCCTAATTTTCGACCTAATAAAACTCCATCAAACCTTAGGTCAATTCAAAGCCGGCCGTTGGTTGGTAAAATTGATAAAATGAACAATATACAGACCTATCTATCTATGCTATCAGAATCTCACAGTGGAAAGGATAGAATATAATATCAAAAATAAGTACCCATTTCATAAAAATCCAAATCTCAGAAATACAACATATCATCTCAAATATCCAATATACAATATCCAAAAAAACATGTCTGAAACCAGGTACATCAAAATATATCAAAAACATAAATAGATAGATAAATAGCAACAAGTCTTCGCCTCCACCTTCATCTTCTCAATTTAGCATCATTTCCCCTAAACTATGTGTTACAATGAGGAGGGGTATCATAACAACAATTTCTGCTGAATGAAAATCTCAAGTCTTACCATAATAGTATTTGGGTAGTATCATTTAGATAAGTAATATGTCTTACGCATCCTAAACTATATTCTACTAAATATACCTCCAACCGTAAGCCCAAAGGCTCTTCCAGTCTAACTTCATAACGTACCTTCAACTGTAGGCCAAAGGCCATTTTTAGACCCACACAACTACCATCAATCATGTCTTAACAATGTGAGAGAAAGTACCTAAGCCACTTAATACCTCTTTAAAGGGAATTAGGCAGACTTTGACCATTTAATACCTATATCCTAGCCAGATTCCACCCATTTAATACCTAACTCAAGGCGGACCCCTCTTTGGTACTCCCTATCTGACATCGCACAAAATCTCATCAAACCACTTTATACTTCTTTATGGGAAGAGGCAGACCCTACAGTAACCACTTAATACCTCGGCCTCAAAGTGGACCCTTCCCGAGGTTCACCACTACCGCACCTAAATGGTAATCTTGGCTACTTATTACTTCTTAAGTGGGAAGGAGGTAAACTCTACAACAGCCACTTAATACCCCCAACCCAGCAGGCCCAACATATTATGACCCTAATCTAAACTATGAGGTCTCACATTAGTCTGACTATTTGTAGGTGCTGGTAGCTAGATTAACTGGGTAGACTCACCCTATAGAATTGGGACTAACCTCACGTCCACCGTGGGTACTTATTATAGATGATGTCTCAAAGTCAAAATGTTGGTAGTCAGATTAACTGGGCGGACTTCCGTCTACTTTCGATTGACCATGCATCCTTAAAAATTGGTCATAATTCCACTCTTCTAACATACAATCATACATATTCCTCACCGCTTTTCACATTAAGGCCATATAAGGAAAACTCCTTATTCTACTTTCAATTATGGAAAATTATGGATTAATTTCCATAATTATCTCTGCTTCCTATCTATGGGGTTTAATGCTAATTACTACCATATTTATTTTATACGATATGATTAATACATTATCAATTATACGTTAGTAATATATCTCTACACTAATATATTTATACATACATAATTTAGGCTAACTAAATATTCCTGAGCATGTGCAGATTTTCGCGTCCTATACTAATCATTTGAAATGTCAAAGCTTCTAATTCATAGAAGTCTAACTCCATAAAATAACTTACAAAATAGCTAGTATCCTTAGCTAAACAAATAGACTTGCATTAATAAAATATAATCAAATACATACTTATTTAATATTAATATAGTAGAATCAGCATCTCTATTTCAAGGAATAAAACTTACAATTTAAACTCTTTATATTCTATTCAACTTTTATATACACGAACTTGATGTGAAAAAGGGAATCATGTTTAAATTACGGAAATAGGTGGTGCAAACTACAAATGAGAGAATTCATATCTTACACACCCTAACTAATTTTTTTAGAACCCTTTAGCACATCAATAGAGAAAAGTTGGAATGGAATAGAATATAAAATATTCAAATTGCAATAACAAAACAAATTCTACTATTTTAATATAAAATAATTAAGATTCCAATAAACATAAGAATTGACATTTTGTTTTGCGGGAATTTTAGGGTTTTTGTTTACAAAATTCCCCAAGGCATAAAACAAATCCAAACTTCTACTATACAAATATTAAATGTAAAAAATAAGATTTCCACTCACAGATAGTATCCAACTTCCCTTTGGATTCGATTCACGATGATTCCCAACCGCTTATTCAGATTTCTTCTCTTTGAAATATACAATAATTCAATTATATATAAATTAGATTCAGAATTTAAAGATTAAGGAATATTAAATATCAAAAAAGTATATTTATATAAACCTATTACCTTTTACCCTTGGACTTGAACTCTTGAATCTAGTCGAGGAAGGAGCCCAAAGAGCTTTGCTAGCATTCCAAATACTTTTATGAATAAAAGTAAGAGGGCTAGCCTCTTATTTATAGTGGTTATAAGGCATTCGGACCATTGCATTTAAGTAGTTTTAAAATAATAAAATTTGGATCGCTTGTGCCTAACAAACCTTAGCTGCCGCAACCTCACCGGTCGATCACTCCTCCTAAGGCAGTCGACCGCTAGTGGTCGACCAGCCCAAGAGAGATTGTAACGAACTGAAAATTTAGATCGCCTTGTTATAAATATTAAATCAATTTTTTTAAAATTAAATCCTGACTTATAACTCTTGATTATTTATTTTATCATGGAGAATATAAATAGTATGCTAAATATAGATTAAAGTGGGTTTTTAAGAAATTTTAAAATAAGTAAATTAAGAAAATAGTATATCTATATATGTAAATAAATAAAATAAGTAAATAACTAAAAATAGTATATATACATATATGTATACAAATAAAATAAGTAAAATAGAGAAAATGATATATATATGTATGTATGTATGTATGTATAAAAGAGGGAAAAAAGTGTAATATGAAATATTTAAATTTGAAAATAAGGGTCACATCCCTAAAATCAAACTTAATACACAAAACATCCTCCTCAAAAAAAGATATAAATTACATCCCTATTTTCAAATACTACAATTTTCTTTCTTACAATACCCCTCTCCTCCATTGCAGCAATGTTGATTCTTCATATGTAGATGTTATTCTCACATCCATAATTAAAATTTGCATCCCATTAATTATCGATCTTTAAAACGCAATAACTTTTTGTAGAAACGATGGATTAACAAACCGTTTTCACCATTAAATCACAAATTCATATCTTTTTAAAATGATGTTTTTCAAATTTTCTGCAATTATATGTATGATTGCAGATAATTTAGCAATTATATGCAATAATTGCAGAAATGTCTGCAATTATATGCAATAGTTGAAGACAATTCAGCAATTATACGCAATAGTTGCAGAAATGTATGCAATTATATGCAATAGTTGCAGACAATTTAGCAACTATATGCAATAATTGCAGAATTGTCTGCAATTATACGCAATAGTTGCAGACAATTTAGCAACTATATGTAATAATTGCATAATTGTCTGCAATTATGTAGTAGTTGTAGAAATGTCTGCAAGTATATGCAATAGTTGCAGACAATTCTGCAACTATATGTAATAATTGCATAATTGTCTGCAATTATATGCAATAGTTTCAGAAATGTTTGAAATTATATGCAATAATTGCAGACAAGTCTGCAATTATATGGTATAGTTGCACATTTGAAGAAAAATCGATGATGTTCAAAATTTGCAGAATTCTCTACAAATATATGAAATAACTGCACCCTTACTGCAAATATGGTTTTTTTAGTATCAACAATGGATCTCATTTTAAAGAGCATAAATTTTTTGATTTCTTGGTGAAAACGGTTTGCTAATCCGATGTTTCTATAGAAAGTTATAAGCATTTGAAATGTTAAAAACGTAAAGGGTATGTAACAACCCATAAATTTTAACAAATATTTTAAATTAAATTTTATTTGAAACATTGATTCTTAATCATTTTAAATGTGAATTTTGGATTTTGTTTCTAATTTAATTTCCAAATATAATAAAATAATGATTTTCTGGAAATTTTATATTTTGGTCAAACTTTGACTTTTAGTTGAAAATTTTAAATTTGAATTTTTAATTTCTAATCTTTTTCTTTGAAGCAGTATTTATTTCTGATATGCGTCCTGCTTTTCGTTTCGTCAAATTATGTTTTAAACTTTTTAAGATTGATAAATTCAGCGTTTTACATGCAATTATTCTCTGTATTTTTCATTGTTCATTTTTCTATTTTATTTTCCATCTTTTATTTGGTTTGGGCTTTGTTTATTTTGTTGTTTGAATTTGTTTTGAAATGGGTTGATATTGGGCTTGGAAATGCAAAGAGACTTAAGTTACTTTGTTACATTGTTGCCTTTTCATTTCATCTTCTAGCCGTACAAACCCTACTTCTTTCATTTTTCCACGTACAAAACATTTTGTTCAGTTGCTCATTTCATTTTGCATCACCTAAAAGATATTACAGTAAGTTTTCCCATGGCTTCTCTTCTCTTTTTATTCTTTTTCTTCTTCTATTCTTGCTTTGCAAGGTTCGGCCTCTACCCATGTCTACCATCACCTCCACCTTACACAAACCCTTGCCACCATCACTTGACCAGCCACCACCAAAACATGTTAGAAACCCTAACCGGCCTCATGTATTCAACCTCTTTCTCCTAGTAACCTCGACCACCACCACCATATGCTCCTCCTCCGACATGACATGACCTGACCTGACACTGGCCGCCACTTCTGACCTGACTTGACCATGCTTGAACCCAGACCGAGCCACTTTAGCATAGGGCCGAACCACTTGACCCACTTGACCTTCCATCTCCTTTGACCTTTTGCCTTCTACATGAGTTTACCTTGCCATCCCTTCACATACCATTGCCTATCTGTGCTTTTGTGACCATGGCCGAACCTATCTGCTTCAGATCTGATCATGGCCGAACCATGTTGATAGTGGTCAAACCATTTGTGATGTGGCCGAGCCACTTTATTGGTCAAGTCTTTTGTTTCCACTTTGTTCTTTCTATTTTGCTTTTCTAATTCATATGTCTTTGTGTTTGAATCTATACTTATATTATATTTATTTTATTTGTTGCAAGATCTGAATATTGGCTCATCATCTTCTCCTCGAATCTAGTCGTGCCTTGTCGTGCTTTGCGTAGTTTGGATTTGTGTTTGAATTGATCTCTAGCTTTAAAAAGGTGAGTTTATCACTCTCAACAAATCGTACTTATATAAATGTGAAACAATGTCACTTGAATTGTAGTAGTTGATATGCTATGTTATATGCTCACATCTGCCTGTTATCTGACATTATATGATGATATTACCTGATTATATACCGGTTGCATCACCTGACATCATATGATATGTTTTACTGTTTATTTATTTTCTGTTTCTCACACTGCAAGTTCCCTGTTAGTATAGAATCACTATGGGTTGAAATGATACATACTCGAACGGACTTTAGAATAGGGAAAAGTCATTACGAGCTGAAATGATAGGCTCGAGCGATTTTTATTTGACTTGGGAAACCCGGAATGTTAACTGATTTCGGATTGAAATGATATATTATCTGTATCACTTGACATAGATTAGAAAATATTATACAGACCAGTGGTTAAATTTTAAAATGATTTTTCTAAATTTTTTAAGTATTTTAAATTTTAAAAATATGGATTTTTAACTTAAATTGGATTTAAATGATTTAAATAGTGATTTCCTAAAAGTTAAAATTTTATAAGTTGATAAATGGTTTAAATTATAATTTAAAATTTGATTTAACTTAATAATTGAAATTTGAGTTAAAATGGAAATTTTAAGCTTAACTTAGTAATTAAAATATTTATTTATGAAATGGATACCTTTGTAAAGTAAAAGAAAAATATCAAGTTATTTCTTAAAATAAAAGTTAAGCAACTTATAGTGAATTTTGACTTAATGTAAATGAATTATAATTTAATTGGATATTTATTAATAAAATGTTATTTTATTAAATTTATAAGTTAAATGATATCCTGATAAATAATTTGGAAAAGTGGAATAAGTTTGATAAGTTAAAAAATGATAAAAGTGGAAGATATATTGTTTAAAAATGTCATAGTACAACTTATAACAGAAATTGTAGCATTCTAGAATTGCTGTGGTTTCAGTGTATTGTTTTCCAAATCTACTACTGTCTCTACAACAGCAGTTTATAAGTACTGTTGTTTCCAACAATGAACTGTTTTCAAATTTTCACTAATTACAACAGCAGTTTATAAGTGGTGTCAATTCTGAATTGTATTATTTTCAACATATTACTATTCTTATAGCAGCAGTTTATAAGTGCAGCCAACTCTGAAATGAACTGTTATTCGAATGTGTCACTATACTTACAACAGCATTTTCTAAGTGCTACGAATGCTGAAAATACAATGTTTTTGAAATACTATAATTAAATAAACGAACTTAGAAATTGCTAAAATTTTGGGAATTGAATATTTTGATTTGAAAGTATAATGACTTCACCTTTAAATGTTTTAAATGAATTATTTGGATTTGAAATATAACCATTTTGAAATTTATAACCACGGGTTATAATAATGGTTGGATGTTATAAAGTGTGGCTAGAGGTGGGCTATTACTACAGCTTTGCGCTACCCCAGTCACATTAACACTATTATTTTGTATAGTTTGCTTTACTTTAGACATTACTATGATGGCGTATATTACTGCTTAGTAGATAGTTTAACAGATCCTTAAAGGATGGGCGATCCCAAGCATCCTTTAAGTTACATGTGCATTGCTATTACAGTTCACTTGAGTTGGTTTACATTGTATAAGTATGTATGTCCTGACTTGAGTGTTTTGTGTTCTGCTTTACACTCGGGTCAGCCTGAGTATCACAGCTTTGGATTCATCTTCTGGAGCTAGAGATTTGTTGGAGCTTATTTAGCTATCTATCATCTATTCCCATTTCAGTTATTTCCTATTCCGCCTTTGCTGGTGTATTAGTGACTTATGTATTCAAACTTCTGTTGTATTTGCTTTTCAGACTATGACATTTTGTATCTATTTTGAGATTATTTATATAGTAGTTTCATGAACCACTATGTTATTTTATTTCCGCCGCGAGTTATTCTGATATTCTGTGTCTATCATTCTATGTTTGATTTTATTTGCTCCAAATTTTCTTAACAATCCACTGTTTTGAAGTATTCGAGTCTGACATGTGTGGATTTATTGTCGATTTGAATGGTCCAAAATAGTGGGAGGTTACATGTAACATCCCTTATATTTGGACCATTTAAATTGACAATAATCCACACTTGTCAACTTAAATAATACAAAACACAGAACATTATGGGATTATAAATACATAAATGTAAATGAGAATCAATACAACATCACAGACTCAGAACAGTCACAGAATAATGCAGCGGAAAATACATCGTCATAATAGTAGTTCATGAAGCTACTACAGAGAATACAACAATGTCTCAACATAAAGCGACTAGAAAGAGATACAAGATGTCCAATACATAAGTACATCAAATACTGGAAATAAATGGTATAGATAAAAGCTAAGCCTTCAGTATCTTCGACCAACCTTGACCAGCAACGGAATAGCTTCAGACTGACCCGAGCATATGCAAAAGAAACACTCGAGTCAGGACTCAAAATCTTATACAGGATAATCAAATGCATATAATAAAGTCCATAACTCAAAGGTGAATATAAACATCATTAAGGGATCGATAAACTACCTACAGAATACGCTAAATAGATAATGTCTAATCCATAAAGTAAGATATCAAAGTAGGGTTAAACAGGGCCCATACACCGCTTAATCTGTTTATAACGCCATAGTCTATACAGCACCGTAAGCCCCACCAAAACCGGTGGTTATCAGAGGGTACCCCATAGGTATAACACAAAACAAATTCGTAGTTGTCGCGATAGGATAATTAGTATGACAAGGTACATGAGGCGATACCAACTAGGATACTAGTAGTTGCCTGATCCGGACTGATGTTGGGCATAGCAGCTACCACCCCAACACCGCGAAACAACACTTCCAAATCAAGGGGTGCACCCAAATCGAATCACATAAGTAATAGATAAGGTATCGAAGAAGTGTGTCCGCTAGAGATGGCGATCCTCAATGGCCCGGTGCGGCTCCTGTTTTAGTCATGTCAGGGGTCATCCAAATCGTTCTCTTTCTTCAGTCAACACGTTCATCAAACCATCCACTTCATTCTGGATCAACACTTCGCGTATATTAGTTATTAAAGTGGTTTTCGGTATCGACAGAGAGTATGTCCATAATCCGATCCCGGTCTCTTTAATAACTACGTATTAATTACCCAATAGTCAACCCTTTTTATTAAAGTTAAAACAAATCAAATCCAAAGGTCAAGTTGCAAATTTGACTTCCAAATTTTGATATTTCATAATTCGATTCGTTTCAATTACTAAAATCATATTTCGAAAAGAAATTCTAGTTCAAGCCCTTTTGTTATCGAAATTTTAAGTATTCACGTTAAATCAACATTTCACTTATTATATCAATTCGAATTCATGGATTACATGAAATAGTCAATCTTAGTTCAACTCATTAAATCAAGTTTTATTCTTTAAATCCGTATTTACATTCCTAGGTTCATTACTATATCAATTTCATTTACTACATTCACTTTGTCAAAACTTCGTTTATTCATTTATCAAAACTCGAAATTTAATCACTTTATCTTCTAACCTATTTACTTCTTAAATCTCATTTCGATTAACTTTGTCAAAACACTTTGTTTCACTAAATAAATTCACAAATCCGTTTCAATTCATTACATTAATTCGTTCTCATTTATTTCAATTAAATTCATTTCTTTATTCCAACAAATCTAATTTATTTAATTCGATAAAATCCATTTTATTTATTTCAAACAAGTTCATTTATTTCATTCAATAAAATCATTTTATTTATTTCAAAACAAATTCATTTATTCGGTTCAATAAAATCATTTTATTTATTTCAAAACAAATTCATTTATTCAATTCAATAAAATCATTTTATTTATTTCAAAACAAATTTATTTATTCAATTCAATAAAATCATTTTATTTATTTCAAACAAATTTATTTATATTTACGTTACCAAATTACCATACAGTTTTCTAAGTTCATTCCATAATTCCAAATAAGTCTCAATTTCAAAACGTTCTTTGTTGACCGTTCGGTTTCTTATTTTAATTATCTATCCTAGGCCAATTCATTCAATTGGGTATTTATCATTTCAACCCGATTCTATTTAAATTCAAAAATCAAAACATACAAAGGGAACTTGCAGTGTGATAGCTGGGATGGTGTCAAAGTAAATAAACAAGCAATAGCATCCATTTGCAACAATTCAACAATTTCAAATAATCCCGAAATAATCGTATTAATTCGCGTTTGTTATTTACGCCAATTAATATAATTATTTCTAGAACCTACACTATCATTTCATGTAGATTAAAGATTATAACATTTCGGTTTCACCTGGTCGTTCAATTTCAATTACAACAGTTAATTCAATACGTTCAATAGTTCAAAGTGACATTTATCACATTCTACGTGTCAAACAATTTAAAGGGTCAATTTAATTAATCAATATTCATCATATAAAGGGGTCAAGTTCAACATATGTCATTTAGAATTTTTTTTTGTCTATTCTATATCAAATTCAGTTTCAAATTTATTATCAATTACAATAACAACACATTTAATATCACATAGCAATTTGGCGTCATAGCTATTTAACATACTAACTTCAATTCAATTTTTAACATTCAATCCATTTAACGTCCAAATTAACATTCATAACATCCAACATCTAATTATCATAGTATAATAGATCTTTGAGTCGTGAATAGAAAATATTCACCTTGCGTGGTAAGAAGTTGACGACGAATCACGAAGACGATAGATAAAAGGCACGAACAAGCACAACACTAACGAACAACAAACTGCAAGCGAATAATAATTCAATTACAATTGGTTCCATACAAGATATATATATAGATTGTACATATATATTCATACCAATCAAAAAACAGGAGATGACGACAAAATAGACGAGGCCTAGGCTTGAGATTCCGGATCAGCAGCTGAAAATTCAAGACAACGCTGTATATTAATAACTAGACAAAATATAAACAACGCTAGACGCAATATATAACAGCAAACACTATCTCCGGACAAAGCGGTGACCAAGGCGATGACCAACGTTTGTTGAATCAACGCGTGTGGCCAGCTGGGTAGTGGGTTCGGCAGTGGGCTGTTGGTGGTGCGGAGATGCGATGGTCTGCGGGGTGCTGGCAGGGTTCGGAGGCAGTGGCATGGGGACGGGCTGCTGGCAGTTGGCGAACAGTGGGTGGTGACTGACGGGGTCAGGCTGATGGTGGCGAACGGAGGCAGGTGGTTGGAAGGCGGGAAGGTGGACTGGGCAGGGCGGAGTTGGCAGTGGCGAAGGGGACGGTCTGGGTGGCGCGGAGGGGCTGGGTGACGCGGAGGGGTGTGCAGGCGGGTCTGGGTGGCGCGGAGGGGCTAGGTGGCGCGGAGGGGTGTGCAGGCGGGTCTGGGTGGCGCGTCTGGGTGGCGCGGAGGGGAAGGTTGGCTGGTAGTGGGTCCGTGGGGGGTCTGGAGGCGTTGTGGGGTAGGGACATGGCTGGAGGGTGGCGGGTTGGCTGTTGGGGTGTGGACGAGGCAGTGGGTCAGGGGTTGCTGGTGGTGGGCGAGTGTGGTGACGTGTTGAGGTGGATAAGGAAAGACAGGTGTATCATTTCGTTTATCAAAGAAAGAAAAAGAATGGGCAGAGGAGAGATGAATAAGAAGAAAGGAGGGGAAGAGGTTACCTGAAGCTTTTCTAAAAGTTGGATATGTTTGAACAGTAGAAAATGAGAATGATAAAGGTTGTCTTCCTTTAACTTTAACTGTGCGGCACATTAATAAATTTTCAGTTTTAGTTTCCAAAGCGTTGCCTGGTTCCCAAGTTTCCCCCAAGTTCCCAAACGTCTCTATCAATTCCCAAAGCAACTTACTAGCTTCCAACCAACCCATTTAAACATTAGTTCAGATTATATTCCCCAATTTCTTTTGTAAATGGGCTGAGATTTTTATTTAACCGGTCCGCTCGGAACCGTTAAATCAACGCGCCGGATTTTTGTCGGACTCCGATTCGCGCAAATAAATATACCGTTATGATCGGTGTGACGATGCGCTTCCAACGGTACACAGATTATTGCGATACGATGATTTTATAAAATTTGCATTTACGCCGCTTAAATTGTACGTTTTGCAAAATAATATAAACGGAGCAGGCGATGACAGTTTTAGACGAAACGAATTATAAAATCTTGATCAGAATAATTTTTACAAGCGGACTGTGTAAAATATTTGGATTTGGAAGATAAATTTTATGCAGCTTTATATGGATCGATATACAGTAAAACGCGAACGGATTTCACTATAATATTTTTCAACGAAACTTTTTCTCTGTCCATATCTAACTAGACGTATGTCATAAATAAAGTTTGGACGAAATTTGAGATCGTTTAATTTTTCAGAATTTTATTTAACGATGAATTTAAAATTTTTAAATTGGGTCGAAAATTAGGGTCGTTACAATCTCCCCCACTCAAAACTTTTCGTCCTCGAAAAGGAACGAGACGAGTGAAGTAGAAATGAAATAAGTAGGAAAGTCAAGATAGATTTCGAGAAATTTGAATAATACCTGAAATTAATAGTTCGGGGTTTGAATCCCGAATGCTATCCTCAGTTTCCCACGTGCAATCCCGCTCATCTGCACTCCACTGTACTTTGACGAGATTCACCGACTTCCTTCTGAGTTGCTTTGTCTCACGATCAACTATCCGAAGTGGCTTTCGCTCAATAGTCAAGTCTGGCTCAATAACTATCTCTTCTAACTGAGCAGTGGGGATGGTCATAGATGGATCGTGTACAACTTTGCGAAGATGTGAGACATGGAATACGTTGTGAACACCAGCGAACTTTTCTGGTAATGCAACTCTATATGCCAATGTTCCAACTCTTTCTGTAATCTCAAACGGACCAACGAATTTGGGAGCTAATTTCCCCTTCCTTCCAAATCGAACAATATTCCTCAAAGGCGACACCTTCAGAAATACTTTGTCTCCTACACCGAATTCGAGATCTCTTCTCCTTTTGTCAGCATAGCTTTTCTGTCTATCCTGTGCCGTCTTCATCTTCTTCTGGATCTCATTCACCTTCTCAGATGCCTCCATAATCATTTCTGGGCCAAGAACTAGGCGGTCTCCCGACTCAATCCAACAGGCCGGTGATTTGCATGGCCGTCCATATAAAGCTTCGAACGGTGCCATGTCGATACTTGCCTGATTATAAAGACGGTTAAATGCCAATTTAAAATTTTCTTATTCAAATTGACAATTAAATGTACCTGGTAACTATTATTATAAGTGAATTCAACCAAATGAAGATGGTCTTCCCAAGATCCACCAAAATCAATGATGCAAGCACGAAGCAGATCCTCCAATATCTGATTCACCCTCTCAGTTTGGCCGTCTGTCTGAGGATGATAGGCTGTGCTCAGATTCAGTTTAGTGCCTAAGACGTCCTGAAATGCCTTCCAGAATTTACTGGTGAATATAGGGTCTCGATCGCATACAATACTAGACGGAACCCCATGAAGTCTAACCACTTCTCTCATATAAATCTCAGCCAAACTCGAAGCAGTACGGGTGGTCTTGACCGGAATAAAGTGGGCAGACTTGGTCAATCTATCAACAATCACCCATATACTCTCGTTACCCTTTCTGGTCCTCGGTAACCCATCAATAAAATCCATAGAAATCTGGTCCCATTTCCAACTCGGAATCTCTAGGGGTTGAAGCAATCCAGCAGTCTTCTGGTGATCTGCCTTGACTTGTTGGCAAGTGGTGCATCTACTAACATATGTAGAAATATCCCTCTTCATCCCACTCCACCAATATAAACGCTTCATATTGCGATACATCTTAGTGACACCTGGATGGAATGAAAGTGATGACTGGTGATTCTCCTTAAGCACTTCTTGCCTCAATCCATCGACGTTAGGAACACAAATATGATTGTCGATCCTTAAAACTCCACCACTATCAACTTGCGCTCCCACTTTGCTGTCGGCATTACTTACTCTACCCATAACTAACTCCTTCATATGATAGAGCAAAGTGTCTTCATATTGCTTAGCTTTTATGCGATCCATAAGAGATGGAGAGATACTAAGCTGGAATAACATGCCTTCGATAATATTGCAACAAGACAATGCTTTGCTGCGGCTCAAAGCATCTGCTACAACATTTGCTTTTCCCGGTGTATAAGTGATGTCGAGGTCATATGCAGCTAAGAATTCAAGCCATCGGACTTGCCTCTGGTTCAAATCCTTCTGAGAAAAGATATACCTCAAGGACTTATGATCAGTGAATAGTTCGAACTTTGTTCCCAAAAGATGATGCCTCCAAAGTTTCAAAGCAAATACAACAGCAAGAAGCTCAAGATCATGAGTGGCATAGTTCAATTCATGGGTCTTCAACTGACGACCGGCATAAGCAATAACCTTCCTATTTTGCATAAGAACAGCGCCTAAACCTTCTCGGCAAGCATCTGTATAAACAGTCAATCCTTCACTTCCATCGATGACTGCAAGAACTGGGGCTGAAGTTAACCTGTGCTTCAACTCATTAAAAGCTGATTCACACTTCTCGCTCCAAATGAACTTAACGTCCTTCCGAGTCAAAGCAGTAAGAGGAGCAGAAATCCGGGCAAAGTGCTCAATAAATCTGCGATAATATCCAGCTAGGCCCAAGAAACTACGGATATCTGTAGGAGTTTTGGGGTCTCCCAATCCTGTAGATTAATTGATATAAATTAGCGAGAGATAAGCTTGTTTGAATAGAATTTCGAATATGATAGAACTTACATTGATTATGGCAATCTTAGCTGGATCGACCGAAATGCCATTCTCATAAACAATATGGCCAAGGAATCTCACTTAATCTCGCCAAAAATGGCATTTAGAAAACTTGGCTTTAAGCTGGTGGTTTCTGAGAGTTTCAAGAACATAACGAAGATGTGTCTCATGTTCTTCCTTGTCCTTAGAGAAGACAAGAATATCATCAATGAATACAAGAACAAACTTGTTAAGGACATCACGGAAGACTCGATTCATCAAGTCGACGAAGTAAGCAGGTGCGTTGGTCAAACCGAATGGCATAACCAACCATTCATAGAATCCATTCTCGGTCCGGAAAGCTGTCTTATGGATACTATCTTCCGCTATTCTGAGTTGGTGGAACCCAGTGGCTAGATCAAGTTGTGAGAAAACTTTAGCACCATGAAGCTGGTCGAATAAATCGTTGATGCGAGGCATCGGATAACGATTCTTGAGAGTGCGCTTGTTGAGCTCTCTATAATCAACACACATGCGAAGAGATCCATCTGATTTGGTGACAAATACAACTGCAGCGCCCCATTCGGAACAACTTCTTCTAATCAAGCCCTTAGCAAATAGATCCTCAATTTGAGTTTTTAGTTCAGCCTTTTCCTTAGGAGCCATCCTTCGGTGTGGGAGAACTACGGGCGTAGCTCCAGGAATTAGATCAATACGGAAATCTATTTCCCGTTTAGGCGGGAGAGAGCTAACTTCGCCAAATACATCGGGAAATGACTGAACTATAGGCGTGGTGCCAAGATCATCTGGAGGAGCATCAAGAGAGAATATGAAACTTCCGGCATATTTCTGAGGTGATTTGCATTTAATGACAAGTGGTAAGCCTTGGTCGCTTACTAAAGAAACTGATCGGGATTTGCAAGAGATGACAGCATTGAATTTGCTTAACCAATCAGCTCCAAGAAGAAGGTCAAATGCTTGAAATCCAAGCACATAGAAATCCCAAGTAAATCGAGAAAAATCATACATCCATGCAACATCTTTGCAAATACTTCGGAGGTTAGCAGGTCCTCCGATGGGATTTGAGACACATAAAGAAGTAGTGGCAAGAGTGGACTCTAACTTGAGCTTATTGCAAATGTCAACAGATATAAAGCTACGAGAAGCACCAGTATCGAATAATACTCTAACAGGTGTAGCATGTAAATGAAATATACTACGCAAAGTACCTTGGTCATCCTGAGTGGGTGGTGTAGATGGTGCAGGTGTGGTGACAGCAAATACTCCAGAGGGTGTACCACGCTTGTATAGTGGGCAGTCTTTCTTGAAATGACCTGGCTGTAGACATACATGGCATAAGTCTTTCCTAGTCGTAGAAGGTGGTGGGATAGCAGCTCCAGTAGATGGACAGCTATTAGCATAATGGCCCTTCTTATCGCACTTGAAGCATGTGATATTAGCAAGATCGATAGGGCTTTTCTGGGCATATCCCAATCCTGTAGTCTTCTGCCAAGCTTTCTTTTGCTGATCAAAGTTCATCTTCCTCTTCCCGGGCTGGCTAGAAGAGGGCTGAGTAGGGGCAGCCTTGGTAGTGGATCCCTTAGGCTTCGCCTCATATCTAAGGGCATAATCAACAAGCTCCGTGAAGGTGCAATGGATGTGGCCGGTAAGTAAGTCATAATACTCTGCTCTAGCTCCCATAATGAATTTCTCGTTCTTCAGAAGTGGTGTATCAATCAAGCCAAGACCGAACTTGGAGAGTTCGTTGAACTTTCTCTCATACTCAGAAAAAGTCATATTGCCCTGCTTAAGATCCATGAAAGCTCTATAAAGTTGGGCCTTCCCAGCAGCTGGCATCCATTGTGCCGAGAAAGTATCCCTAATCCAAAAGATAGACTAGATGAACAATCGTTTCAAAGATAGAAGGGAGAATTTAAACCACTAGAATCCAAACCATTCATACCTAAACTGGGCCCAAGTGATGGTGTCCTCCTCGATACGAGAAGTAACGGATTCCCACCAATCTTGTGCGGCATCTTGGAGTTGCCAAGCAGCAAGCTGACGCTTCTGAGCATCAGTAATCTCCAATCCAGAAAATATCTTCTCCAAACCCTTAAGCCATTGCTGAGCCTCTATGATGTTCTCGGATCCAGAAAACTTAGTACCTCCCAGTTGCGAATACTCCTTGCTAAGAGTAGTGAATTTGACAGGAGCTGGAGCGGCAGGTGCAGTCTGGGCAGGACCATTACCTCTTCCACCTCTAACATTTCTTCTGGTACTCATCCTGAAATACCAAAAGAGATTTAGAACCAAAGATAAGATGATAGAATGCTAAGAAAACTAATCAACGAATCAAAGGGGCTTGAATTTTTGAAAGGATTTGGATATTGAATCGATTCTCCTCATTCTAGAGTATTGCTACCCTATCTCTAATGAGTTTCTTTATAATCCCGAACTAAGGTTTTTGGGAAACCAGAGCTCTGATACCAACTGTAACATCCCGTATATTTGGACCATTTAAATTGACAATAATCCACACTTGTCAACTTAAATAATACAAAACACAGAACATTATGGGATTATAAATACATAAATGTAAATGAGAATCAATACAACATCACAGACTCAGAACAGTCACAGAATAATGCAGCGGAAAATACATCGTCATAATAGTAGTTCATGAAGCTACTACAGAGAATACAACAATGTCTCAACATAAAGCGACTGGAAAGAGATACAAGATGTCCAATACATAAGTACATCAAATACTGGAAATAAATGGTATAGATAAAAGCTAAGCCTTCAGCATCTTCGACCAACCTTGACCAGCAACGAAATAGCTTCAGACTGACCCGAGCATATGCAAAAGAAACACTCGAGTCAGGACTCAAAATCTTATACAGGATAATCAAATGCATATAATAAAGTCCATAACTCAAAGGTGAATATAAACATCATTAAGGGATCGATAAACTACCTACAGAATACGCTAAATAGATAATGTCTAATCCATAAAGTAAGATATCAAAGTAGGGTTAAGCAGGGCCCATACACCTCTTAACCTGTTTATAACGCCATAGTCTATACAACACCGTAAGCCCCACCAAAACCGGTGGTTATCAGAGGGTACCCCATAGGTATAACACAAAACAAATTCGTAGTTGTCGCGATAGGATAATTAGTATGACAAGGTACATGAGGCGATACCAACTAGGATACTAGTAGTTGCCTGATCCGGACTGATGTTGGGCATAGCAGCTACCACCCCAACACCGCGAAACAACACTTCCAAATCAAGGGGTGCACCCAAATCGAATCACATAAGTAATAGATAAGGTATCGAAGAAGTGTGTCCGCTAGAGATGGCGATCCTCAATGGCCCGGCGCGGCTCCTGTTTTAGTCATGTCAGGGGTCATCCAAATCGTTCTCTTTCTTCAGTCAACACGTTCATCAAACCATCCACTTCATTCTGGATCAACACTTCGCGTATATTAGTTATTAAAGTGGTTTTCGGTATCGACAGAGAGTATGTCCATAATCCGATCCCGGTCTCTTTAATAACTACGTATTAATTACCCAATAGTCAACCCTTTTTATTAAAGTTAAAACAAATCAAATCCAAAGGTCAAGTTGCAAATTTGACTTCCAAATTTTGATATTTCATAATTCGATTCGTTTCAATTACTAAAATCATATTTCGAAAAGAAATTCTAGTTCAAGCCCTTTTGTTATCGAAATTTTAAGTATTCACGTTAAATCAACATTTCACTTATTATATCAATTCGAATTCATAGATTACATGAAATAGTCAATCTTAGTTCAACTCATTAAATCAAGTTTTATTCTTTAAATCCGTATTTACATTCCTAGGTTCATTACTATATCAATTTCATTTACTACATTCACTTTGTCAAAACTTCGTTTATTCATTTATCAAAACTCGAAATTTAATCACTTTATCTTCTAACCTATTTACTTCTTAAATCTCATTTCGATTAACTTTGTCAAAACACTTTGTTTAACTAAATAAATTCACAAATCCGTTTCAATTCATTACATTAATTCGTTCTCATTTATTTCAATTAAATTCATTTCTTTATTCCAACAAATCTAATTTATTTAATTCGATAAAATCCATTTTATTTATTTCAAACAAGTTCATTTATTTCATTCAATAAAATCATTTTATTTATTTCAAAACAAATTCATTTATTCGGTTCAATAAAATCATTTTATTTATTTCAAAACAAATTCATTTATTCAATTCAATAAAATCATTTTATTTATTTCAAAACAAATTTATTTATTCAATTCAATAAAATCATTTTATTTATTTCAAACAAATTTATTTATATTTACGTTACCAAATTACCATACAGTTTTCTAAGTTCATTCCATAATTCCAAATAAGTCTCAATTTCAAAACGTTCTTTGTTGACCGTTCGGTTTCTTATTTTAATTATCTATCCTAGGCCAATTCATTCAATTGGGTATTTATCATTTCAACCCGATTCTATTTAAATTCAAAAATCAAAACATACAAAGGGAACTTGCAGTGTGATAGCTGGGATGGTGTCAAAGTAAATAAACAAGCAATAGCATCCATTTGCAACAATTCAACAATTTCAAATAATCCCGAAATAATCGTATTAATTCGCGTTTGTTATTTACGCCAATTAATATAATTATTTCTAGAACCTACACTATCATTTCATGTAGATTAAAGATTATAACATTTCGGTTTCACCTGGTCGTTCAATTTCAATTACAACAGTTAATTCAATACGTTCAATAGTTCAAAGTGACATTTATCACATTCTACGTGTCAAACAATTTAAAGGGTCAATTTAATTAATCAATATTCATCATATAAAGGGGTCAAGTTCAACATATGTCATTTAGAATTTTTTTTTGTCTATTCTATATCAAATTCAGTTTCAAATTTATTATCAATTACAATAACAACACATTTAATATCACATAGCAATTTGGCGTCATAGCTATTTAACATACTAACTTCAATTCAATTTTTAACATTCAATCCATTTAACGTCCAAATTAACATTCATAACATCCAACATCTAATTATCATAGTATAATAGATCTTTGAGTCGTGAATAGAAAATATTCACCTTGCGTGGTAAGAAGTTGACGACGAATCACGAAGACGATAGATAAAAGGCACGAACAAGCACAACACTAACGAACAACAAACTGCAAGCGAATAATAATTCAATTACAATTGGTTCCATACAAGATATATATATATAGATTGTACATATATATTCATACCAATCAAAAAACAGGAGATGACGACAAAATAGACGAGGCCTAGGCTTGAGATTCCGGATCAGCAGCTGAAAATTCAAGACAACGTTGTATATTAATAACTAGACAAAATATAAACAACGCTAGACGCAATATATAACAGCAAACACTATCTCCGGACAAAGCGGTGACCAAGGCGATGACCAACGTTTGTTGAATCAACGCGTGTGGCCAGCTGGGTAGTGGGTTCGGCAGTGGGCTGTTGGTGGTGCGGAGATGCAATGGTCTGCGGGGTGCTGGCAGGGTTCGGAGGCAGTGGCATGGGGACGGGCTGCTGGCAGTTGGCGAACAGTGGGTGGTGACTGACGGGGTCAGGCTGGTGGTGGCGAACGGAGGCAGGTGGTTGGAAGGCGGGAAGGTGGACTGGGCAGGGCGGAGTTGGCAGTGGCGAAGGGGACGGTCTGGGTGGCGCGGAGGGGTGTGCAGGCGGGTCTGGGTGGTGCGTCTGGGTGGCGCGGAGGGGCTGGGTGGCGCGGAGGGGTGTGCAGGCGGGTCTAGGTGGCGCGTCTGGGTGGCGCGGAGGGGAAGGTTGGCTGGTAGTGGGTCCGTGGGGGGTCTGGAGGCGTTGTGGGGTAGGGACATGGCTGGAGGGTGGCGGGTTGGCTGTTGGGGTGTGGACGAGGCAGTGGGTTAGGGGTTGCTGGTGGTGGGCGAGTGTGGTGACGTGTTGAGGTGGATAAGGAAAGACAGGTGTATCATTTCGTTTATCAAAGAAAGAAAAAGAATGGGCAGAGGAGAGATGAATAAGAAGAAAGGAGGGGAAGAGGTTACCTGAAGCTTTTCTAAAAGTTGGATATGTTTGAATAGTAGAAAATGAGAATGATAAAGGTTGTCTTCCTTTAACTTTTACTGTGCGGCACATTAATAAATTTTCAGTTTTAGTTTCCAAAGCGTTGCCTGGTTCCCAAGTCTCCCCCAAGTTCCCAAACGCCTCTATCAATTCCCAAAGCAACTTACTAGCTTCCAACCAACCCATTTAAACATTAGTTCAGATTATATTCCCCAATTTCTTTTGTAAATGGGCTGAGATTTTTATTTAACCGGTCCGCTCGGAACCGTTAAATCAACGCGCCGGATTTTTGTCGGACTCCGATTCGCGCAAATAAATATACCGTTATGATCGGTGTGACGATGCGCTTCCAACGGTACACAGATTATTGCGATACGATGATTTTATAAAATTTGCATTTACGCCGCTTAAATTGTACGTTTTGCAAAATAATATAAACGGAGCAGGCGATGACAGTTTTAGACGAAACGAATTATAAAATCTTGATCAGAATAATTTTTACAAGCGGACTGTGTAAAATATTTGGATTTGGAAGATAAATTTTACGCAGCTTTATATGGACCGATATACAGTAAAACGCGAACGGATTTCACTGTAATATTTTTCATCGAAACTTTTTCTCTGTCCATATCTAACTAGACGTATGTCATAAATAAAGTTTGGACGAAATTTGAGATCGTTTAATTTTTCAGAATTTTATTTAACGATGAATTTAAAAATTTTAAATTGGGTCGAAAATTAGGGTCGTTACATTACAGGGTATTTGGGTCTTTTTGCGCGTTTGAATTTGAAAATAGGGACTGGAAAATTATTAAAAAAACGAAGGGATGTTTTGTGTATTTGAAAACTTTATCAAGGATGTATGCCAAACACAGCCATACCCTATTTCTTAGATAATACAAGGAAGGGTAAGTGGGAGGTAAGGGAAGGGGTAAAGGGAGTATTACCTGTACAAATTCTTTTTTGAAAGGCTCCCACTTCAAATCTCTGTCATTTCTTCAAAATTCTAGTGCTTTAGTCATTCAAAAAAAGAGGACTTCTGGTAACTTGGCTTGCATAGGAACAAAAAGTGGAGTTCAACCTAACATCAGAAAGGTGAGGATTTACATTTTACTAACTTGGTATGTAAAAAAAAACTCGAATTAGATTGCTATGAACTTCCTCTGTTATGTATAAAGTTTCAACCATGAACATTAAAAAATCAATTCAATTCAAACCATTGAGTTTTAACTCAAGCGCTCAAAATAAATTTTTTGCATATTGATCTATAGTATTTTTAAAAATTGACGGCGCTTGATTTCGTCGAGCAACGTAGTAGATATCTTAGTTTAATAGAAAGGGAAAAATATTGTTCATAGAGTTTAAAAAATGATTTCTCTCAATCCGCTTGAAATTGAAAGGCGACGCGTGTATCATTGAAGTCTGGTCGAAGTGTAGGATTTTTGGTGCAACTTCAGCAACATTTTGTGCTGATGATCGACGATTATCGAAAGTTAGGGTTTGGGTTAGCTTCCGATTCGGGCAACGATGATTGATTTGGAGCTTGGCGTTGCGCTCAGGGAAGAGAAGCGCTCGAATGGGATTTATTTTGTAGAGATCAAAGCAAATAGTTGCCGCATTTTATTTGACCTGTATGCATTATTTTTGGGTCGGTCGGAGATTAGAAGTAGTGGACGTGGTGGCGAGAGGGTCATTTGGTCCAACTCGAGATTTGGAGCACGCGTGTATCCTCAGATTTGCGATTAGGTGGCTAGTGGCCGCGTGTACGTGCACGAGCGTGCACAAGTTAGGGACTGAAAGAAAAAAGGAGGGGAAGGTTTAGGGAAGATGATCTTGTAGCAGCGGTTGGGTAAGGAGATAATGGGCTTTGCCCCGTTTGAATTTGGTGAGGGAAAACATTTAAGTTGCATAACATATTTTATAATTTAAATGTTAAAAAGTAGGAAAATTCATATCTCACACATACTGAATCCGATTGATACACAGATTTTTGCGTTGGGTTCATATTGATGAGCACAATATTGTAGTGTAACTTATTCATAGATTTGGACAAGTATAAATTTATGACATATGCAAACAAACAGGATTTAAATTACGCTATTTTAATTAATAACGTCGCTTTGAATTTATATACCTTAATTATTGATGTTTATTTCGCAAAATAAAATACTGTTGAATTAAACTGGACTGAATATGGTAATTGGACATTTTTTTAGTGGAATAAAACATCATTCCGTTAATTTAATTAATTGGACACCTGTTTAGTAGAATAAATCACTGTTATGCTACTATTAACTAGGTAGGTTATATTTTGACATCTGTTTAGCAGAAATTAAACCCGCTCTGCTATTACACTAGTGTGGACACTTAATTATGGTCCAATTGATTATTATTGGATAAGTGTTGTATTCATAATCAACTATTAATTATGAGTTTAGTTTACATATGCGATGTTATGTAAATACCCGAATTACAACTTGGATAATAAAGGAATTAACGATTACGAGTTGCTAAGCCTCTTCTGATTTGAAAGGTTAATTACCTAATAAAGTTATTTTAAAGAATAATTATTAATTAGTAGTAAGGCTTAAAAAGATAATTATTAATTATTAATAATGTTTTAAAATATAATTAATTATTGTTTTAAATAATAATTAAAGGTTAGTTATTTTAAAATTCTTTAAAGTATTTTATAAAAGGATTTAAGAATAATTAATTATCGTTTTAAAGTTATTTGATTATTTATTTAAAAATGTTTTAAATTATATTTTATTTTTAATTAAAGTAATTTAAAAGTACTTAAGTTGTTTTAAAAATGTTTAATTTTATTTTAATTATAAAAATTAATTATATCGATTTAGATAATTAACTATATTTAAAGGGTTAATTAATTATCATGTTAATATTATCTAAAGTATTAAGTAATTTTTTATTATTACACTATTTATATACTTTATTAATATTTTTTGGGTTAAATTATCAGTGTAATAATAATATTTAAAGTTAGTTAATATATTATTAAGGGTATTCTAAAGTAATTATTTGGAATAAGGTTTAAAGAAATTAAACGAGGAAGGTAAATAGTAACTTGGTTGCTATAAAGGTGTTTTAAAAAAAAAGAGAAAAAAATCAATTGTTGTTGCAAGAACCCTATTGATTAAAGTTATTTTGGAAGTTGTTCAAACAAGGGAAGTTTATAAAATGAGTTTTTACAAATTCTTAAAGAGATCTTGAATTGAGGAAGAGTATAAATGATCCTTCAAGTTAAATAATTATTTTATATAGATTTTATAAATTAACTTGGAGATTATTAAAGTGAATTATAAATTATTTTGGATGTTTATATGTTATTTGAATTATGAATTGAGCTTTTTTTTAAAAGGGAAGTTTGATAAAGGACAGTGGGTTGGTTTTATGGGAAGTAATGTTTTATATGGAATGCATTTGGGCATTTAATATGGAATTTGGAAAGTAGAAAACTTTTGTAAATATACTCATACCAATAAGATAAGTGTTGTTGTTTATAAGTATAAAAGGAATGTAAGGAGTTTGGGAATAGTGTTTCATAAAAAAAGCCTTTGGATCGAATTTTATAAAGTGTGGGATAAATGAAAGATTAATTTTCAGAGGTTTAGTGATTTCCATAGGGAAATGTAAATCTTTGTTGTTGTTTGTTATTTGATAGTTAAATAACCGAATATCAAATTTGGATCCAAAATGTAACTTTGGAGATATCTGGAGAAACACGTGAGTTATATGGCACAGTCATCTTCGATGATGTTATACTGTGCGTATAAATCTCATTTCTTTCTCCTAGGACAAATGATAAGGAAATCCATCCACTAATGGTTAGGAAGGGATCTCTGCTCTTAACTTTGACTGTTTACTTCCTAAAGAACTGGGATTGAGTTTACCGAAATTTTTCGAAAGTTGTTTCAAGGAGACTGGGATCAGATATGTTATCCGAAAACCACTTCGATCCAACTTAAGCGTTTCGAAGTGAAGATATCTTGAAGATGATGGAATTGAAGATGGAGCTCTCAAGTGTTTCATTTAGTCCCAGAACGAACTTGTATGGATGAATGCTGGCATTGCATTGTTGCTTGGAGGGCAGTGTTAGGATTCCAAACGGAAAAAGCTATATAAGGGTAAAACATAGCCTCAAGCCTCATCAACTGGGAATGACTAAAATAAGGGAGATGCAGCAGGGCTAAGTGGGTCGCTCCCAAGAAGGGTATGATCATCCCTATCTAGAGTTGATTACTATCTCTCATTTGTATGCTTCGAGGTCCATTAACGGAGGGGTGATCATATTCGATACTACTAGTCAAGTGGTAAGCCGGTTCTGTGTCGGTAGGGTATCCAGGTGAGGTCCTCGGTGTTATTTTATCTAAAGATGCACCGTGACGGGCGGTACCCCAGTAGCCCAATCATTGTATGGAATCAATTCTCCAATAAGCACCGTACGGACTTAGTTGTGCCCAATTATGCTGAAATGTGAGATGCAAGCATTTCAGCTATATACATATTTTACTTTGACCTCTAGATTATTATAATATCAATGGATTTTTCTATAGATTTTTTTTTGGTTATTGTAAGGTAAAAACCCGTCCGTGTTTATGTGCGGCATGGTCTTACGGGATACCTTTGATTTTAAAATACTTTACAAGTTATAATAAATAAAATTCCTTGTGATTTGAGTCTCTCATGCTGGTTTTACCAGACTAACCCGAGCGTTGTTTTTTCTAAATCCTCGTGTCAGGCCGAGCATATTACAGATTTAGTAGGGTGCTTTGGAGCTTCAGGAGATAAGCCGGAGGCCCAGAGATGCATTCACGTACATGATTATTTTTCCGTTGCATTCTTAATTGTATTTATCAACAACTGTGAGGAAAGGTTGTTATAACTGTCCGAGCTGAAATAGTTAGTATACTCTGATTGATGTCTATATATACTTATATTACAGTTTGTTTTTGTGTGAATATTGGTTCTATATTATAGATTATTCGTTCCGCTGTGAGATTCTGTGTTGTTTAGTTTCTTCTTGTCTTCTTTCGTTTTTCTATCCCCTAACTATACGCCTTTTCGTTAAATATGAATGGGTCATGGGTGGTCGATTTTCCGCTTAAACTGTATGGAAAAGTGGGTTGTTATAGAGATGGTCGACCCGTCCCCTATATTCGGAACGAAATTATTGCTTGCCGTTTTTTTTAATATGTCTCCTATTTTTATAATTAACGTTAACGTTTATTTTAACGTTTTCTTAAACCTTAAGATTCTCATCAACATTAAAATATCATTCATATTTTAAATTTTAAATGTTAACATTAATTAAAATATTAAATTTGAATTTGTTCGAATTATTTTAGATTTAAAAACTTCAAACATAAATAACGTTTTCATTTGAAGTCCATTCATAAAACTTTATATATGAAAGTTGATATGAAAATCGCGACGAATGCAATGATGAAACTTTGATGCCCAAAATTTGACATTTACAAAATTTTCAATTCCAGCCTTATTATTAATTAATTAATTTCTCATTAATTTTTTATGGAATGTTACATTCTCCCCCTTTAAAAAGGATTTCATCTCCGTAATCCTTAAGGGACATATAGCGTAACTCACACTCTACAAGTATGTTATACAACCATGTTATCTACACAACCATCTACTCAACCAAAAATACAATGTGATTATGTATGCAACATACTATAGGTGTGTAACAACCTATAATTTTTATAATTTTTTTTAAATTAATTTTTATTTTGAAACTTTGATTTTTAAATAATTTTAAATTGAAGTTTGGAATTTTTCCAAGAGATTTTAGATTTTTGTTTCTATTTTTATTCTTCCAAATATAATTAAATATTGACTTTCCGGAAATGTTATATTTTGTCAAACTTTGACTTTTTATTTAAATTTATTGAAATTTTAATTTTAATCTTTTCTTTGGAACAGTAATTGGTTTTGATATCTGTTCTGCTTTTCGTTTCATCGAATTCCGTTTTAAACTTTGATAAATTTAGCATTTACACGCAAAATTTTATCTGTATTGTATTATTCATTTTGCTATTCTAATTGCCATCTTTTATTTTGTTTTGGACTTTGAATTTAATTATGTGAATTTGTTGAGTTATAATTTTCCTAAGTTAATTGTATTTTGTTTGCAATTTTTAAAGCTAGTTTCAATATAATAAGCTATTTTCTTTATTTATTTTCCTATTTATCCTAAAACAAACTATTTATTTTATTTTCTTCACATTATTTTAGTTTTTTTAATTTTATTTACTGAGTTTTATTTTATTTATTTTGTATAAAAGATATTGGAAATTCGAAGGGACAAAAGCTTTAAAACAATGACTTTTCATGTGTTAGACTCTTCACTTTTTGGACCGTTCAACACTTTATTGTTGCTGTGAGTTTCTTATTTGCTTTTCACGTGAAATTTACTTCTCACTCCAGCAAAATTTCGGCCTATCATCTCTGAAAACATTTTGGTAATGGCTTCCATCTTCTCTTCATTTTCCCTTGCTTTTTCCATTGAATTTTGCCTTGATTTTTGCCTTGACTTCACACATGTTTGCTCAGCCTATCACCTCACCATCTCCACTACCGACCACCACCACTTCCTTCCCATCATTCACAGCTACAAATCATCCTCCTCCTCTGACCTATACTGGCCGTGACCTCCCTTGAACAAAAACTCCACAAAAAGTTGCAAAAATCCTTGAAACTATGCCTAACCGAGCCCTATATGCAACACCACCTTCATTGCTTGCCACGGCCACCTCCTTAGCCACCACCACCAGCAAGCACCACCTCTGAACACCATCACTAACCTCTGACCTGACCTGTAGCATCCTCTGGCTGAGCCCAAATATGCCTTTGACCGAGCCCAAGTTGAACCAAAACCCTTTCTAGCCTTGCCTTTTGACCTTCCTCACTTTTTAACACTCAAACCCTTTGCATTTCCAGTCCAAACCAGATCCATACCACCTGATATAATGTTGTGGGGAAGCCAAATAACATGTGTGGCTGAGCATATGCGAAGTTTGGGTCAAGCAAAATTGAATTGGAAGCTTGGTGACGTCTTTTATAAATTCTATATCCTTTTTGTTTCAATAGATTTTGGTATTGTAAATATATTTATATATTGTTTTATTTTATTGTTATATACAAGATTAACATCTTGGCTCTCTCTCCACTCAAATCAAAAGTCGTGCTTTATCGTGCTTTCTGGATTCATTTGTGTGTTTTGTTTTGCGAACTCCAGCTTAAAAAATGGTGAGTATTCACTCATGACATTTATACTTATATAATTTGTGAAGTGACAACAAGTGAATGTGTATAAACTATTGTATCATGTTATATCTGCCTGTGATGTGAATTATATGAGGTTAAACCTTGTTATTAACTTGTCACATTGTAACGACTCGTAATTTTACGGATCGAAAGATCGTAAAACTGTTATTTTTAGGTCGTCTGGTAGCTTAGGTGGGGTGGTAGTTAGGTCGGGTGAACGACCTAAGAAGTTGGAGCGACCTAAGGAGTTTTTGTGTTGGGGCTTAGGTCGCGTGGAAGATTAAGTCGTGGAGCGACCTAAAGAAGTTTGCGACCTAAGGAAGTTGACGACTTAAGGATTGGAGCGACCTAAGGAAAGGCAGACTTAAGTCAGTGACCGACCTATAGAAGTTAGCAGCTTAGGGGAGTTAAAGACCTAGGGGATTAAGCGGGTTGACGACTTAAAGAAGCTAGGTCGTTCGAGCGACTTAAGGATTATAGGTCGTAAGTCGTTGAAGACCCTGTGTTGGAGTTAGGTCGTAAGTCGTTGGGACTTGGCTTAGTGTTAGGTCGTTAGGCCGTGTACAGTTAGGTCACGACTTATGATAAGTCATTAGGTCGCGCACTTGCGTTGTCGCTAAGTCGCGTATGCGTTAAGTCGTATCCCAGTTAAGTCGTTAGGTCGCGTAAGGACTTAAGTCGTTGGATCGTGAGTGTTAGGTCGGCATTGTTGTTAGGTCGCGTATGTGTTATGTCGTAACTTCTGTTAAGTCGTTGGGTCGACATTGTTGCTAAGCCGCCTATGTGTGTTAGGTCATAGGTCGTGTGAGGGCTTATGAGGTTAAGTCGTAGGATTTGATAAGTCGTAAGTCGTAGGTAGGGAGAGTTAAGTCGTGGACGACTTAAGGGGGCGGACGACTTAAGGAACTGCCTATAAATACACGGTTTTTCTTCACTTTTTGGGATCCGGATTTTTAAGCGACGAAGTCATGCCATTTTGAGAGCTCGAGTGCTGCACTTCTTCACTTCTTTTCTCCACTCTAATCTTGTGATTCCTTCCATCCAAATCAAAGATCAAATCGAAGATCCAAGAGCTTAGATTGAAGATCTACATCCATCGAAGAGAGATTTCATTGTTTGAAGCGGAATTTTGGCGGATCAAGCTAGATCCTTCGCTGTCCAGATCTGAAGTGTGTTGCTTTTGAAGTGTTTAGGTGATTCGGTGAGTGGTGGTTATCTCTCACACGGATCCAAAGGAGTATATCGGATTGGTGGCTTGATTTTGTGTTAAAATAGTGATTTCCATGCATTTTCTTAAACTTAAGTATAGAACCATTGTTCATGATGATTTGACATCCATTTTACTACATGTTAATCTATGCAAGTTCATTCATCAAGTTGTAGAGATATTGCTCATGTTTCATGCTTGTTAGATTTGGACTCTTTATTTACAAAATTGCCATTTTAGTTATAATTGCTTTTAGATCTTGTTTGCATGATTGATTACTTGGATTAATGATTGATTTGATTGATTGTTATAAATTAGTTGATTAGTTGTTGGATTTAGACAAGATGGTCGAAGATTATTCAAAAGCTAAGGGAAAGGCTCTTGAATAAGAAAAGCTGCTCGTGGCATATGACGCGGATGATAAAGCTCATATGGATAGATTTGATGATGATGTTGAGATGAGGCTTTGCTATGATGAGATGAAGCGAGGCATGATGTGAGATAGCCTTGGTTAAATCCAGACGGGATCATTCCAAGCATGTTGATGACTCGGTGAAATGGTTTGAGTTTGAGGATAATGGTTGGCTCGAGAGGCGCTTGAGCTAGTATGAGAATAGTCGTCGAGGAGGATGACTAGAAGGCTGAGATTTCATCGTTGTTGAAGGTTCTAGCAGGCTCAAAGCAAGAGTACACTGGGCATATTCGATAGTCCCAAAAGACTACAGTTGGTGGTCGAGTACTCTGGGCAGATTCGATAGTCCTAGGCACGGGCTGCAACGACGTGCGGAGTTCTGTCTAGAACCGGGGTTACCATTGGCCCTTGACGGACGGTTGAAAGAATGTGTCGGTCATTCAATTAACGATGGTATCGAAGCAATGATAACAGTGATAGCCAGAGTCATGGATGTTTGGTTGTATCATCATTCGATCTCAAGAGCAATATTTTTCTGGGTGCTTATCTGATCTTGGTTTAGACCTTGGGGGTTTGTACTTGGAAAACATTGACCTTGACTCGAGTGATAATTGCTTTGCTTTAAATGTTTGCTTTACTATGTTTACTTCTGCTTAGTGTGTCTGGGGGCTATCACTGTAGAAAGAGGTGGAGTGGGAGGGTTGGGTTCCTATTCCTTTTACCTTTATGCTCTTTTGGTATGTTTTTAGTTAATTTACCGCTCACTAAGACTGTTGTCTGACTCAAGGTTTTACGTTCAACTCTTATTACCTTGGGCTGTTCATCCACTTTAGGATGGGCAGACTAGGTAGCAAGTGACAGGTGCTGTTCTTAGTTACCGACGATGCTGATGACGAAGACGAGCTGGAGGCTTGCGTATTATTTTCTTACTATATGTACTGGATGTTCCGCTGCTTGTATATTCTCTGAGTGATATGTAGTGAGGCTGGATGTATTGACTATTCAGATTTTTGTATCAAACTACTATGAGGCTTATTTGATGCGATTCTGTTCTGTGTAGCTTCACTATGTATATTTTTCTCTATTGTATTTTATCCATGCGCTGTGAGTAATACGATAGATTCTACTGCTTTAATTTACTTCTGACGATCATCCATGGCTGCCTGGCACACTTTACAGCGCACTATTTCCTTGATTTGTGTAGGGGTCATGGGCGGTCGTCACATTTGGTATCAGAGCCTTGGTTAATCGATTTTACCCAACGCTCGCTGACGAAACTACATATGAGAGACGTAATTGTATTTTGATGGATGATTACTATATATAATATAGTAGCTTAGAAGGATTTGAGTTCTTTATGCAGTTGTTTCTCAAGGTGTGCTGATCATTTCTTTTATAGATATTAAGGATGAGTTGAAGAGGGAGACCAGCTGCTAGGGAAGGCCGTGCTGCTGAGGGGGCTGTTGATTATGCAGCTATGTTCGAAGCTATGATGACTTCGATAATGAGGAGGATGCCAGCTCCGGGGCCAGCAGTTGATGTTGGAATTCCAAGCTCCAAGACCGGTGGATTTTGCTAAGCTGTGTAAAGACTATACTGCACTTGGAGGGAAGGTTTTCTTGGGAACAGAGTCAACCATTGAAGTCCAGAGATGGATAGATGCTTGTAGAAGAATCTTTGGTGATTTGGGAATTGAGGATGCAACTAGAAGGAAGCTCGCATCAAGACAGCTTCAAGGGAGAGCTTCTGATTGGTGGAACTCTATCACCATTGATACTCCGGAGGAAGAAATTACTTGGGAGCAATTCCAAGCCAGATTTGAAGCTAAGTTCATTTCTACAGCTCAGAAATCTGTTCTGTTTAAGAAGTTTGTAGAGCTCAAGCAAGATGGAAGACCAGTTCTTGAGTATGTTTCTGAGTTTGAAGCTTTGTCCAAGTATGCCCGGTCGTATATTGAATCTCCTTATCAGAAGAACGAGAAGTTTGTGACAGGCTTGGACATTTATCTTGGGAGGCAGTTGGTGGATCATCTGGACGATCCATTTGAGAAGCTTGTGGAGAAAGCTCTCAGGCACGAAAATCTGTTTCCTAAAGAAGGATCTGTTGTTGCTGTGACCAAGGAAGAGTCTAAACCACAGCAGCGTGGAAACAAGAAGAGGAAGCAGCAGCAGCAAAAGGGTAAGGATGGCCAGAAGAGGCCGAAGGGCGAAGTGACCTGCTACAATTGTCAACAGAAGGGCCATTTCTCCAGAGATTGCAAGAATCCAAAGGTGCCGGTGAAGTGCCACAACTGTGACAAGCCGGGGCATATTAAGAAGAATTGTCCAGAACCACGAAAGGACAAGCAGATTGTGCAAGCTTATGCTTTGGTGGCTGTTCCATCATCTTCAAAAGCTCCTACTGCTGAAGAGAAAGGAAAAAGTGTGGTGGTTTAAGGTACTCTTTCCATTTGTGGGGTTCCAGTTAGAGTGTTATTTGATACTGGGGCGTCGCATTCTTTTGTTTGTAATGAACTTGTAGGCCGGTTGGGTTTAGAACCGGATATCGTTGATAGGCCATTGGTTGTAACTAATCCAATTGGGGGTTCGTCTTGTCTGTGTATGTTATGCCGTGGTTTGATTGTATCGAGTCATGATTGCTCTTTTGTTTGTGATTGTTTTGTTCTGAATTTTGCGGGGTTCGGAATTATTTTGGGTATGGACTGGCTTAGGAAGTATGCGGCAAAGGTTGATTGTGAAAGGTTGGAGGTGACAGTCGAGAATGTGAAAGGGCGAAAGGTTGTGATACGATGTAAGCATGAGGAAGGCGTCATCATGAGCTTCATGTATTCGCTGGTTATTCCACGGGATGGACTGTCATCGGTGCCAATCGCTAATGGATTTGGGGATGTCTTTGATGAGGTCAAAGGGTTACCGCCGCATAGAGAGATCGAGTTTCGTATCGATCTAGTTGAAGGAGCCAGACCTGTTGTGATGAATCTTAGGCGGATGGCGCCTAGGGAACAGCAGGAGTTGAAGGTGCAGGTTGATGATCTTTTACAAAAAGGATTCATTCGGCGTAGTGTGTCCGAATGGGGTGCACCAGTTGTGTTTGTAACCAAAGCGGATGGATCGTTGAGGTTGTGTGTGGATTATCGTGAGCTGAATAAAGTGACTAAGAAGAACAAGTATCCATTGTCGACAATAGATGACTTGTTTGATCAGCTTCATGAAGCCAAGGTGTTTTCTCAGATGGATTTGGCAATGGGATTTCACCAGTTAAGAGTGGCAAAAGATAGTGTGCAGAATACTGCTTTCAGGACACCATCTGGTTTCTTTGAGTGGATGGTAATGCCGTTTGGATTGACCAATGCACCAGCATATTTTGTGGATCTTATGAATAGAGTGTCCAGAGATCAGTTGAACAAGTTCGTACTAGTGTTCGTGGATGATATTTTGATTTATTCCAGAACTGAAGAAGAGCACAAGACGCACTTGCGTATTGTTTTGGAAATCTTACGGAAACATCAGCTGAAGGCTAAGTTTTCGAAGTGTCACTTCTGGAAGAGCGAAGTGAGGTTCTTAGGTCATATTATCTCTGGAAGCGGAATAGCGGTTGATCCCGCTAAGATAGCAGCAGTCCAGGATTGGGGTAGACCTAAGAATGCATCTGATGTGAGAAGTTTTCTTGGATTAGCAGGATACTATCGTCGATTTACCAAAGACTTTTCCAAGGTAGCTGCACCATTAACAGGATTGACGAAAAAGAATCAAGTATTCAGATGGGATGCTAAGTGTGAGCAAGCTTTCAGAATCCTGAAAGAGCGACTGACAAGTGCTCCTGTTTTGACTATTCCAAGTGGAAATGATGGGATGGTGGTTTATACCGATGCATGTGGTACTGGACTTGGAGCAGTGCTGATGCAGAAGGGTAAAGTTGTTGCGTATGCAAGTCGACAACTGAAGCTACATGAAAGGAATTATCCGACTCATGATTTGGAGTTGGCAGCGATTGTATTTGCTCTGAAGATGTGGAGACATTACCTATTAGGAGTTCGATTCGAGTTGTTTACAGATCATAAGTCGTTGAAGTATCTTTTCTCCCAAAAGGATTTGAATCTTAGGCAGCAACGATGGCTAGAGTTTTTGGCATCATATGATTTTGGGATAGCCTATACTCCGGGAAAGGGTAACGCAGTGGCAGACGCGTTAAGTCGAATACATGCAGGATTGGGAGCCATGTTTTCAGAATGGAAGAGTCTCGAGTATTTGGCTGGATTTGACTTCAGGCCCAGATGTGAATTGGAACCTGAGATGTTGGCAAACTTATCGATAAGACCGACTCTTGTGGAAAGGATTGGCGAGAGCCAAAAGCGAGACGATAAGCTTGTCAAGATTATCCGTGATTTGGAATCTGGATTGGACCCAGAAAAGGATAAAGGATTCGAGGTCGATCGAGAGGGTTGGCTTCGGAAGCAAGGACGACTAGTTGTTCCCGATATCGATGAATTGAGAAATGAAGTTCTGAAGGAAAGTCATCACTCGAAGCTGACAATTCATCCTGGTGGAAATAAGATGTATCGGGATATGAAGAGAACTTATTACTGGGAAGGTATGAAGAAGGATGTTGGAAATTTTATTTCCAAGTGCATGAACTGCCAGTTGGTAAAAGCTGAGCAAAAGAAGCCCAGTGGATTGCTTCAGCCATTAGAAGTTCCTACATGGAAGTGGGAGAAAATATCGATGGATTTTATCGATGGGTTACCTAGAACAAGAACGGGAAATGAAGGGATTTGGGTCATCGTAGATCGTTTGACTAAGAGTGCAAGATTCATTCCTGTTCGATCGACCAGGACTGCATCAAAGTTGGCTGAGCTGTATGTAAAGTGGATAGTTCGATTCCATGGTATTCCGAAAAGTATAGTGAGTGATCGAGACCCATTGTTCACTAGTGAATTTTGAAAGAGCTTCCAGGAAGTTTTGGGAACTAAACTGTGTTTGAGTACAGCTTATCATCCCCAAACAGATGGTCAAACAGAGAGAGTCAACCGAGTTTTGGAAGAACTCCTTAGAGCTTGCGTTTTAGATTTCGGAGGATCATGGGAAGATCACCTTCATTTGGTGGAATTTTCATATAATAACAGTTACCAGTCAAGCATTGGTATGGCACCGTATGAAGCATTGTATGGAAGACCGTGTAACTCTTCGACATGTTGGTTAGAAATAGGAGAAAAGCTGATACTTGGGCCAGAAATGATTCGACAGACTTCAGATTGCATAGAGATCATTCGGCAACGAATGAAGGCAGCCCAAGACCGACAGAAAAGTTATGCCGATAAGCATCGTAAGGATTTGGAATTCGACGTAGGTAATATGGTTTTTGTGAAGATTTCTCCACTGAAGAATGTTATTCGATTCGGGAGGAAAGGAAAATTGACTCCGAAATTTGTTGGACCATTCCCGATCATCGAGCGAATTGGAAAGCTCGCTTATAAATTGGAGTTACCAGAAAAGATGGTGGGTGTGCACAATGTTTTTCACATATCATATCTACGGAAGTATGTGCACGACTCGAATACGGTGGTTTCTGCCGATAGCTGTGAAGATTTTGAAGTTGACCTAGTTGATAAGAGACCTCGTAAGCCGCTTCGTGTTGTGGAAACTGACACGAAACAGCTTAGGAGGAAGGTAGTTAGGTTGCTCAAGATACAATGGAGTGATGATGTTAACAACTGTACATGGGAGGTGGAAGAGAGGATGAAGGCAGCTCATCCTGAACTCTTTGAGGTATGGCCATAAGGTGTCGTGTCATCTCACGACATTGTAACTTGTTCTAGTTTTAGAATTCTGCATGTTAGGCTAGTAATTGGACGCATGGTTTGTTGATTGCTATGGATGGTAGGCATGCAGAATAGTTTTTGATTGCTCTTGTTTGTTTAGAATTTCGGGGGCGAAATTCCTAAGGGGGAGAGAATGTAACGACCTGTATTTTTACGGATCGAAAGATCGTAAAACTGTTATTTTTAGGTCGTCTGGTAGCTTAGGTCGGGTGGTAGTTAGGTCGGGTGAACGACCTAAGAAGTTTGAGCGACCTAAGGAGTTTTTGTGTTGGGGCTTAGGTCGTGTGAAAGATTAAGTCGTGGAGCGACCTAAAGAAGTTTGCAACCTAAGGAAGTTGACGACTTAAGGATTGGAGTGACCTAAGGAAAGGCAGACTTAAGTCAGTGACCGACCTATAGAAGTTAGCAGCTTAGGGGAGTTAAAGACCTAGGGGATTAAGCGGGTTGACAACTTAAAGAAGCTAGGTCGTTCGAGCGACTTAAGGATTATAGGTCGTAAGTCGTTGAAGACCCTGTGTTGGAGTTAGGTCGTAAGTCGTTGAGACTTGGCTTAGTGTTAGGTCGTTAGGCCGTGTACAGTTAGGTCATGACTTATGATAAGTCGTTAGGTCGCGCACTTGCGTTGTCGCTAAGTCACGTATGCGTTAAGTCGTATCCCAGTTAAGTCGTTAGGTCGCGTATGGACTTAAGTTGTTGGATCGTGAGTGTTAGGTCGACATTGTTGTTAGGTCGCGTATGTGTTAGGTCGTGACTTCTGTTAAGTCGTTGGGTCGGCATTGTTGCTAAGCCGCCTATGTGTGTTAGGTCGTAGGTCGCGTGAGGGCTTATGAGGTTAAGTCGTAGGATTTGATAAGTTGTAAGTCGTAGGTAGGGAGAGTTAAGTCGTGGACGACTTAAGGGGGCGGACGACTTAAGGAACTGCCTATAAATACACGGTTTTTCTTCACTTTTTAGGATCCGGATTTTTAAGCGACGAAGTCCTGCCATTTTGAGAGCTCGAGTGCTGCACTTCTTCACTTCTTTTCTCCACTCTAATCTTGTGATTCCTTCCATCCAAATCAAAGATCAAATCGAAGAGCCAAGAGCTTAGATTGAAGATCTACATCCATCGAAGAGAGATTTCATCGTTTGAAGCGGAATTTTGGCGGATCAAGCTAGATCCTTTGCTGTCCAGATCTGAAGTGTGTTGCTTTTTAAGTGTTTAGGTGATTCGGTGAGTGGTGGTTATCTCTCACACGAATCCAAAGGAGTATATCGGATTAGTGGCTTGATTTTGTGTTAAAATAGTGATTTCCATGCATTTTCTTAAACTTAAGTATAGATCCATTGTTCATGATGATTTGATATCCATTTTACTACATGTTAATCTATGCAAGTTCATTCATCAAGTTGTAGAGATATTGCTCATGTTTCATGCTTGTTAGATTTGGACTCTTTATTTACAAAATTGCCATTTTAGTTATAATTGCTTTTAGATCTTGTTTGCATGATTGATTACTTGGATTAATGATTGATTTGATTGATTGTTATAAATTAGTTGATTAGTTGTTGGATTTAGACAAGATGGTCGAAGATTATTCAAAAGCTAAGGGAAAGGCTCTTGAATAAGAAAAGCTGCTCGTGGCATATGACGCGGATGATAAAGCTCATATGGATAGATTTGATGATGATGTTGAGATGAGGCTTTGCTATGATGAGATGAAGCGAGGCATGATGTGAGATAGCCTTGGTTAAATCCAGACGGGATCATTCCAAGCATGTTGATGACTCAGTGAAATGGTTTGAGTTTGAGGATAATGGTTGGCTCGAGAGGCGCTTGAGCTAGTATGAGAATAGTCGTCGAGGAGGATGACTAGAAGGCTGAGATTTCATCGTTGTTGAAGGTTCTAGCAGTCTCAAAGCAAGAGTACGCTGGGCAGATTCGATAGTCCCAAAAGACTACAGTTGGTGGTCGAGTACTCTGAGCAGATTCGATAGTCCTAGGCACGAGCTGCGACGACGTGCAGAGTTCTGTCTAGAACCGGGGTTACCATTGGCCCTTGATGGACGGCTGAAAGAATGTGCCGGTCATTCAATTAACGGTGGTATCGAAGAAATGATAACAGTGATAGCCAGAGTCATGGATGTTTGGTTGTATCGTCATTCGGTCTCAAGAGCAATATTTTTCTGGGTGCTTATCTGATCTTGGTTTAGGCCTTGGGGGTTTGTACTTGGAAAACATTGACCTTGACTCGAGTGATAATTGCTTTGCTTTAAATGTTTGCTTTACTATGTTTACTTCTGCATAGTGTGTCTGGGGGCTATCACTGTAGAAAGAGGTGGAGTGGGAGGGTTGGGTTCCTATTCCTTTTACCTTTATGCTCTTTTGGTATGTTGTTAGTTAATTTACCGCTCACTAAGACTGTTGTCTGACTCAAGGTTTTACGTTCAACTCTTATTACCTTGGGCTGTTCATCCACTTTGGGATGGGCAGACTAGGTAGCAGGTGACAGGTGCTGTTCTTAGTTACCGACGATGCTGATGACGAAGACGAGCTGGAGGCTTGCGTATTATTTTCTTACTATATGTACTGGATGTTCCGCTGCTTGTATATTCTCTGAGTGATATGTAGTGAGGCTGGATGTATTGACTATTCAGATTTTTGTATCAAACTACTATGAGGTTTATTTGATGCGATTCTGTTCTATGTAGCTTCACTATGTATATTTTTCTCTATTATATTTTATCCATGCGCTGTGAGTAATACGATAGATTCTGCTGCTTTAATTTACCTCCGACGATCATCCATGGCTGCTTGGCACACTTTACAACGCACTATATCCTTGATTTGTGCAGGGGTCATGGGCGGTCGTCACACACATCATCTGTTATATTTTATTTTATTATACTGTTTATTTATTTCTGTTAATCACACTGCAAGTTACCTGTAGAATAGAATCACTATGGGTTGAAATGATACATACCTGAACAGACTTTAGAATAGGGAAAAATCATTATGGGCTGAATGATAGGCTCGAGTGATTTTTATTTATTTTTATTAACTTGGGATTGCGGGTTCGAAATGATAGAACCCGGATTTTCTTTGTAAATTACGGATTGAAATGATATATTATCCGTACCACTTGACTTAGGGTATAAAATATTATACAGACCCGTGGTTATTTTATATATTTTTTGGAAAATTTTAAGTATTTTAAAATGCAAAAATATGATAATTTGATTTAAATTGAATATAAAATGATTTAACAAAGGGTTAGTGATTTTTTCTATAAGTTAAAAGTGTTAAATAAATAAATGCTTAAAATGGAAATTTGGAATTTAACTTGACTTGGAATTATGAGATTTGGTTTTACAAATGGAAGTTAAGTAAAAGAAAATAAAATGGAAATTAAGTTTTATTTGTGAAATGAAAAATTAAATTAAAGTGTTAAGTGGATGTAAAGAATAGGAATATTGTACACTTGAATTTAATAAGTGAAGTAATGAAAATTTAATATTTATTTATGAAATTTACTTTATAGAAATCATAAGTTGAAGGGTATTTAAATGACCATTTTAAAGTGGAAAAATATGATTTTTTATATAATTAAAATGGCTTAAATTGAAGTTTATTTGTTGGTTAAATTCTATTGTAAATCTGGAAATGTTTTTAGTACCACTTCAGAAATGCTATCGTTTCTGAAATTTACTAAAATCTGAACTAATAAGAATCTACAGCACTTTGTAAGTGCTGTAGTTGCAGAAGTGAACTAAAAGGGTAATTTAACTAAGGGCTATGACAGCACTTTGTAAGTGCTGTAGTGGCAGGAACTAAACTTGAAACTGTAATTAATGAAATAGCTATTGTAGCACTTGTTAAGTGCTGCAGTTGGCTGAAATGTGATTTTTGAATATAATTTGAACCCTGAACTATTACAGAAGTTCTGTAAATGCTGTCTTTTCTGAATTGAACTATTTTTCAACTAAAACTGAACTATTACAGCAGTTTTGTAAATGCTGTCTTTTCTGAATTGAACTATTTTTCAAATAAAACTAAACTATTACAGCAGTTTTTAAATGCCGTCTTTGCTGAAATGAATTGTTTTTAAATATAACTTACCGCAGCACTTTCTAAATGCTGTGGAAGCTGAAATTTAAATGTTTAAAGTATCTAAATGAGCTCAGAAAAGGTAAAATTTTGAGAATTTAATATTTGATTTGTAAGTATAATGACTTTACTTTTAATGGTTTAAATAAATGATTTTAATTCGAATTTTTAAACCATTTTGAAATCTATAACCACGGGTACACTTATCTGTATGCCATTTTATTTCCTTGTGATTTATTTGGATGCACACTTTAATTTGAGAGTGTGGCTAAAGGTGGACGATTACTACAGCTCTGCACTACCCTAGTTACATTAACACTGTTATTTTCATTGTTTACTTTTATATGGATAGTTCTTTGATAGTGTTTATTACTGCTTACTTGATGGTTTAAAGGACCCTTAAAGGATGGGCGATCCCAAACATCCTTTAAGTTATTGTGCATTTATATTACAGTTCACTTGAGTTGGTTTACATTGTATAAGTATGTATGTCCGGACTCGAGTGTTTTGTATTTTACTTTACGCTCGGGTCAGCCTGAGTAATATAGCTTTGGATTCACCTTCTAGAGCTAGAGTTTTGTTGGAGCTTATCCGTCTATCTATTCGTCTACTTCTTCCAATTAATTCTTATTCTGTATTTGTCTCTGCATTATTGATTTATGTATCCTGACTTCTACTGTATCTATTTTACTATGAGAATTTTGTATATATTTTGAGAGTTTGTATATAGTAGCTTCATGAACTACTATGGTATTTTATTTTCCGCTGCGAGTTATTCTGATATTCTTTGTCTGTGATTCTGTGTTTGATTTTATTTGCTCCAAATTTTCTTGACAATCCACTGTTTTGAAGTATTCAAGTCTGACATGTGTGGATTTATTCTCGATTTGAATGGTCCAAAATAGTGGGATGTTACAAGGTGAGCTCAATCATAGCGTGAAGCAAGATCATGACATATAGGCATGCATGCAAGCATCCTAAGTATGCATAAAATTCTACATGAGTGCAAAAATAATAGTAAAAAGTGTGACAACCATCCCCTACCATCCAACCTAGCAACCACGATGCAACCAAAATATTAATTTTTAGAGAGAGAAAGTTTGCCAGAGAAAAGCTTAGGATGAGAAGTCTTCATCTTCTCTTTGGTTTCCCATGTGCTTTCCGCCTGATCATCTCTTCATTGTACCCCGACCATCATAATTTCTTTATTGCGGAGCTTCGTAGTTCTGTGCTCCACTATGCGCGTGGTGGGATGGGGTGCTATTGGCTCTGTCTCAATATCCGCTAAATGATCAGGCTCTACTATGGTGGCGGTGTTGCGAATGCATTTCCTCAAATGCGAAATATAAAGGATGTCATGGACTCCCGCTAACTTATTTGGAAGCTCTACTAGTATGCAAGTTTCCCCACCCTTTCTAAAATCGAGAAAGGCCCAACAAACCTCGGCACTAACTTCCCTAATATACCAAATCTCACAACCTTCATAAGTGGGAAAACCTTAGCGAATACCATGTCTCCTACCGCAAAATCCAATTCCTTTCTTTGCCTGTCAGCATAGGACTTATGACGCTCCTGTATGGCCATCATTCGTTGCCTAATCAGCTCTATCTTTTCCAAGGTCTTGCAAATCAAATCTGATCCAAGTAGCATTTTGTCGGTGGTTTCCCACCAACAATTTGGTGATTTGCATGGCCTCCCGTATAATTCTTTGAAAGGTTCCATGCCAATCGTCGCTTGGTAACTATTATTGTACACGAACTCTACTAAGGATAAGTGCTACTCTCATCCTCCAAAATCCATGACGAAAGCTTTCAAAAAATCCTCCAAAATCCTATTCACCCTTTCCTTCTAGCCGTCGGTCTGTGGATGGTAAGCGATGCCAAATGTCATTCCTAAAGATGACTGCAAACTCCTCCAAAATTTGCTAGTGAATAAGGAGTCCATATCACTAACAATGCTAACTGGAATTCCATGCAATCGTACCACTTCTTTAATATAGATTTGCGCAAGGGATGTCATCGTCCTATTGCTCCTAATTGGAATAAAGCGGACACTTTTAGTGAATATCTGTGCTATAACCCAAATATCTTCATTGCCTATTTGAATCCTAGGCAACCCATCTGTATAGTCCATCTATATGTGCTCCCACTTACAAGTTGGTACTTCTAGCGGTAATAACAATCCTCCGGCCTTTCCTTGTTTTTCCATCTGCAGAATCCACTTATACATACCCGTATCAGCACAAAGCAATAATCACGTATGTTTTCAGGATAGAACAATTGGAACTAGGCCTGCACACAGTGGGGGTAAATGGGTAAATTTTAAAAAATTATTCCATTTGGTTGTTGTTTGGCCTATGAAGTTTAAATTTATTTTAAATAAAATCAATTTTTTTTATAAATAAGGTTTTAATTTTTATCATGTTTGTATATTATGAAGTATAATATGTGTATCATATACATGCACGTGTGTACGTCCACGTGCTATATAAATCGTGTGCATGGTTTAACATACCTGTGTCCATATGTTGGGATTTACACTGCAACAGACATATTAACACCTCCATATACATCCGTGCTATCTAATATATATATATATCTGTGTGTGTGTATATATATAAGTAGTTTTATAAATAATATTAAATAATGTTTATAAAATACGAATGTTTATATATATGTACATGTATTTGTATATGTATTATCAAAATTATAATCTAAAGTAATTGTAAATATTGTTACAACTTTATAAGTGATTGGAATATAAAATCAAATTTGAATTTCAAAATTTGGATTTTAGATCTAGATCTGCATAATAAAATATTTAACATTTCAAATTCATATTAATATATTAAATAAATAATATATATATATATATATATTTATATTCCAAAATAATAATAATTATTTTTAATTCATATACATATTGTATATATCATTGTTTTTGAAAATACGTATACATATAAATATATATGTTATAGTATGAATAAGTAATTAACAAAAGGGGGGGGTGTGTGTGTGTATTAACATATACACACGGCCAAAAATATATAATTTCCTTTTGAAATAGTTTTCCATCTTAAAAAAATAGTTTTTTAATTAGATTTTCATTCGGAAATCTTGATAAAAATTAATTTTTTTGAAAACTATTTAATACATATCTATAATTTTATTAAATACATATAGTTAAATATTTTACGATATATATATATATATATTTATAATGTATAGAATTAAGTATAATAACTAAAATGAATAATATATATGTAATATCTATATATGGATTTAATATATATATATATATATATGTATAGTTTTTTTTGTTATTTATTTATTTTTGATACTATAACGTGTATATATATATTAATAAAATAAATGTAGATATATTTTTATAAAATTATGTATGAGTTTTAAAATCAACCATTGTAAAAAATCAAAATTTTAATATAATTTTTATTAAATACTAGCCATGAACAATCTGTTATTATATACATGTACAAATTTTTGTAAATATACATACATACACTTATACTCATACACACACATATGTTTGTGTGTGTGTGTGTATTATCATCGAATGTAGACGATACATAGGTATGTAGATTCGTGATATCAATTTCCAACCAAGCTAGCATATGACATAAATGAGCATATTAGACATTATAAACAAGTAATATTACCTTTCACCAAAGCCTAATTGTTAGCACCATGAAATAAAGAATCTAACACCCTGAATTGTATCCAAAAGTTGTAAGTTTCCCAAACACAGCTATCACCGATGATTGAATCGACTTTAATTTGTTGCTAAAAATGCTTGAAAAGGTTTAGGGGTGAGATAAAATTTTTGACCAGTAAAAGAGATGAAGAGGAGGCTAAAAATAAATAAAAGAAAGTAAGGGTTTAGAGATATTTAAATAAAGGATATACCAAGGAGAAAAATATGGATCCTGATCCCTATTTCTCTCTTACCTTTTTTTCTCCTTTTAATTCAAATCCAACCCCTTCTTAGCCATCATTATGCCTGGCCTTCCATTGCACATTCTAGTTAAAAATTCAAGCCTACTTATATGCCTCTTAATCATTTCAGGCCTAAAAAATTCATTGCATTTAAATTTAATTTAAACACGTACCGGTATCGTATACCAATCGGTATATTTATAACTATTATAAATATACCGTTTAACATTGTTCAACACATCAAATAAAATTTTATACTTAAAATTTCATAAATATTAATTAATTTATAACAATTATAAATTGAATAGATCGGGTGGTAAAAGAAGTATTCAACGTTTCAATTATGTGACTCTCATGTATAAATTTGGTTAGCGATTAATCTTTAAAAATTCTAACATCAACGTTCACACATCTAGCAGGTGGTGTGACTTTATGACCAAATTTATCGCTTACTTAGTTTCAATAAAATCCAATTTTACTTTAGTAAGTGTTACTGGTAGTGACAATTATTTACATTAATTCTCTTCATAAAATTATATCACTTTAGATTTATGGAATTTGGTAATGGTCAAAATTCTAATATCATCCATATTCAACTCTATAGTCTAAACACAAAGTCCCCGTTTCAATAATAATAATTATTATTAATCGAACTGCTTTAGCCGGATACTTTTACCTTGAGTTGACTTCAGTTGACCGTGGTACTAACCTCATATAACCGAGGGGATGAATCCTCTCTTGAATAGTGTTTCACGTCTAATGCCTCCACTCGACCCAACTATAATTATTTGATGGACACTGTATGACGATTTAACTATAATCAAAGCAAAGCTTCCACATTGAAGATCAACAGTATTCTCAAGTCGAGAGAACCATGTAATTTTGTCATATCGATATTTTCTGTTTGACCTTAGTTATATTAACCAATAGAAAACAATCGAGTGAGTCATTCTACAGTTATCCAATACCATTAGTACACATCCTCTTGGTGCCTCCAGCAACTATGAGTAATACACTGTCCAACTTTGGAGAACATTATGTACTCTAGTCTCAATGGATGCATCGATATCCAGTTTCAATACATCTTGAATAGGAATATTTAAAATAGTAAGTTTATTTTATTATGATAAATCATTTATGGTTAAAATGCATTTTAACCAATATCACAAAACATGCCATTTACGGATTTACTATTAAATATAGTTTTAATTAAATAATTAAATTAATATATAACACGTTATATCAAGTAAATAATAGAAAGAAAACATCTTTTATTTCGAACAAGATTGGTTATCAAATTAGAAATATGTAACAATTTCATAATTGCCCTAGGGCATACCCTTAACTCTATCAATCTCCCACTTGCACTTTGGGTTAATAATGAAATCTCAATCCCATCTCTTTAATCAGTTTGATGAGAAAGGATCAAGTTAAACCCTTCGTGAATGTATCTGCTATGTTGTCATTCATTATGTTGACTAGCTCTCTCCGATGCTGATAAACTACCTTTATCATGTGGAACCATTCAGAGTATGTTTCCTGATTTCTAGTGAGCTCTTATCATTACATTATTATCATATAGCAATCATGTAGTGTTCTTAATATTTTGGAATCACTCTTAGCTCAGTTATAAATTTGTGCATTTATATTTCTCCATTGCTTTTAATGCGATGCTATTAAAGGTGATGTACTTAATCGTTCGCTGAATCAGCCACAACCGTTCGTTTGGAACATTTCTAACTTAAATCTTTTTAGTTAAGATTTGAACATGAATTTAATATTGACATATTATACATGATATCACTAATGAAGTTTGAGTTTGTACACTCTTTCATAAGGAGTTCGCTGTTTCTATACGCAATTCTCGCGTATTTTGTTAATACTCGAGAATACTCAAAACTAAAATTTAGTGAACTAAATTTGCATTTTATATTTACTTCATGTATCAAATACCTATGAATATTATGATATTATAGATAATACAACATATATGATAATTCCTATTGCTAAAGCTTAAGGAATCCATCTTACATGTTCCTTATTAAAGTGTCTTTGCGTATCATTTTAGGACATTCCCAACATCCTTTATACTTAATATAAAAGATATAATTTACAGATCCAATATTAAGTATTCTACAGCTAAATTGTTACTGATTTTAACATAAGTATCGTTAATAATCAGCAGTATGTTATTTACTTATAGTGTAGAAATATCTATGTACTTTCTAGTGGTTCTTTCTTACGGACACACGCTTCTTCTGCATTTTGACTAAAAATCAAACTATTCAATATTTCTATCAAAATGCTTATTCAATTCTGATGCTTATAAAATGATACTTTCGTATCATTTCTTAGATCATATCCTAAAACTTACAAACTGAATATCGCTCCCACTTTCTTCGGGACACTTAGGTTGTTATGTGCAAACAGTTTGTTCTAAATCATTATTTAGAATTTTTCTATTTCAACACATATGTACCAAAACATAAAGTCATATCAAGTGATAATTTTGTGAGTAAACCTAAATTAACCTGATCAAGTTGAATGCCGAATCTATTACACTGGTTTCAACAATCGAAATTTACGATGTTACTCTTATTAATGTTGCTTATTAAACTCCAACCGCATTAGTATTACTCTTGAAGGTACCGCTACCAAAATCATTTTTGATGTGCTTGCAATCCACTTTGGATTTTTGCATCATACCATATTGCAAAGTGAATATTCTTAATGGTTTAATTGACAGCTGAGGATTTTCTTTCTCGATTTTATAAGAAACTCATAGTTTCTCTTCAATATGCGAGAATATTTGTTAGACATTCTAATGCATTGTATTCATTTAGGTTTGATTAATTTAATTTCACCCCTTGTAGTTAGTTTTATCCTTGGATCATATCCAAATCCATTTTTGTAACGACCCGTAAATTTTTAATAAATTTTAACGGTGTTATATACCTAATTAATTGAAATTGTGTGAAATTTTAAACAATAAAATTTGAAAATAAAAATTTATTATTTGGAATACGTCTATTTTAATATAGCAACTGGTAAATTTTCATTTGATAATAGTGAAGTTTATTTTCCTGTGAAATTTCATTTCAAATCAAGCCGGTTAATAACAGTGAATTTATAAGTTTTCCGAAACCAAAATATGTCAACAGGAGAAAATTTATTCTGATCATTCTGAATCAGACTGCGAAATTCGTTTTTCCAAATTTGGACTTCTACTGCTCCGTTTATCTTAATTCTGGCAGAGTAGCAGCATTTTTCGGTACCGATTATCGACTTTTGATCGGATGATCGTGCCACTGATATCTGTATACCGTTTTGATCGTCTCGTCGTGCTGATCTCTACGGTATATTTATTTTTGTATTTTGAGATCCGATACGCGACATAAACATTAAACTGTTCATCGTATCGGTACCCTAAATTTGTGACTTTTAATTTCCCTGTCCTTTTCAAATTTGAAACGTAAGCGAGACCACAATAAGTATTTGCATTAATCTTCCAGCTTAATTCTAGGGTGACCGTTGCCGTTCCATACTTTGTGAACATCGAAACGTATGAATTAGTCTGCGTTGTATTCGTTCGAACAGTTCTTTGGTTACGTCTGTTCATTCATTTTAATTTCTTTTATTCCCATTCCACTACCCTTCCATATTTCCTGCCGTGAATCATGCTTGCCCATCTTCATTTTACCCCACCTCGAAAGGCAAACATCTTTCCACTTCCCAGCTCTTCCACCCAAAACCCAACAGCCACGGCTTCTCTCCACGTCACCATCTCCGACCTCTCAACCCAGCCGCCTAGTGCCGATCCTCCCCATGCCGAGACCACCCTCTGGCCAACATCCCCTCGTCCTGACCCTGTTTCCACGCGCCTCCGCCTTCCCACTGCTCCAGCCTGCCACTGCCGTAAGCCTTCTCTTTCGTTTTTTTTTTATATATATAAAAGTATGTCTACTATGTATATTTTTGAAATCATGTGGCATCTCTACCTGCCTGTTTAAATCTTTCATTCTTCACCTTTAATTTTTTTTTTTTTTTTTTTTTGTATACTGGTATATTGGTTCGTATATATAGTTTATATAGTTATATGTTGTAGCTTACTGTTACATGTAACATTGAAACGTATATATTTTATAGGTTGCATTTGTGTTTTCTCTTGCCCAGTTTTCAAAGTCATATGTTTAAATATATGTTAGTTGTTATCTCGTATACAAAGTACTGCTTTAAATTTTAATATATATTATATTGCGCGAGTCTAGTTATATTAATATATTATATATTAGTTAGATATATTTGTTGATTTCATATCGTATATGTACATGGGTTTATAGTAACTGATGTGCCATGAAACTTATTTCGCGTATATAAATGTTCATACAAGTATACTACTTGGGTTTTTGCATAGTACATGTTTTAAATAGGACCTGTCACATTTTTGTTTTCTAAGAACTAGAAGCCTTGACTTTGCATGTGCACTAGTGTGTCTATTCCTTAGTCTGGAGTAGGTACAGCATGTATATAATTATAGTACTAGTTTCAAAACAAAGGTTGCAAAGTTTACAGCAGTAAATATATAGAGTTTCGAAATCTTTATATGCTCTAATAAAATGCCAGGTTTCGAAATCCTTTGCATAATTGTCTACATATGTTATTGTTGTTAGTCTCCATATTCATATGAAATAAGTAATAATGTATTGAGTATAGACAATGTATAGTCTGTTGGCATTATATATAGTCTGTTTGCATAGACAATGTATAGTATTATATGTGTTGAGTATAGCATGTTTCAAGTATATACATGAGTCTAGGTTGAAATGAATATGTGATAAATATTGATTTTAAATATATTATGTATATATATTGAATTTAATATTTGTGTTTCAATTTAAAATAATAATTTTTAAAATACACATATATTTAATTTAATATGTATTTGAAATTTAGAATATAACTTTATATAAATAGTTATATATATAGTTATATACATAAGTTCACTTATACTATTTGTACTATTTTTCTCATCGATCCAATCCTAATTTGAATTCGCCTATTCCTATTATCAGCTTTGATCATCGAATTGTGTCCATCTAGCTTTGTTTTGGAATTTGGACCTGGATTTCGTAACTCACTTCTTTGTCTATCTCCCTAGCCTCGAAAGGTGAGAAATCACTCATGATTAACGTTCTTGTATTTATTAAATTTGATTTCAATTGAAACGACAATTGAAATATGCTGCTGTAGTTATTTAAATTTGTTATATATGCTATTATCTGTAACTGTTCACCTACGGGATATGACACCATATCCTGTTGTTTATATTATATTGTTATTGATGATATATGTCTGTTATTTTATTGTATTATCTGTTATCACTCTGCAAGTTCCCTGTAGTTTAGAAAATCACTATGGGTTGAAATGATACATACCCGAACGAACTTTAGAATAGGAGAAAATCGTTATGGGTTGAAATGATAAACCCAAGCGATTTTCATTTGAATTAAAATTGGGATTACGGGTTGAATGATATCTACCCGTATATATTTAAATTACGGATTGAAACGATAAATATCCGTATCACTTTACCATATGATAGAAATATATACAAACACCGTTGGTCCACATATTTAAATATTTTGAAAATAAAATTTTATGGAGTTGGGAAGAAAAATTTATATTTTATAGATTTTGGTAATAAATTGAACAAATTAAGGTTGGGAAGAAAATTTGAATTTAGTTGAAATGTATTCATTAAAGAATTTTATTTAATTAAAATGATTTGAAACTTATTGAAATTGGAATTTAAGATATGACTTATAACTTGGTTTTGATTTAAGTAACTTAATAAATATTTCTTGTTTAAAATAAAGTTAAGGAAATATTTAGTAAAAATGTAATTTAAGGCTAGTTAAATGATATTGAATTTATTAAGTGAATATCCCCTGATTAAATAATAAATGAAGTTAAATCAAGAGCTATATGAAAATGTCAAATTTAACTTTGAAATTGTTGAATATTAAAGATTTTGAAATTTATATTGAAATTTAAATGACTTATTTTGTGATTCAGATCTGTATTTGAAATCAAAATAAATTGAATTTGTTATTTAGAAACTGAATTGAACTAAATGGAAAAATTTAGATTGAATTAAATTGGAATTTGAAATTTGAGTTGATTTGAATCGATTTGTGAGACTTGAGGAAAATGGTAAATGCTTTACTTTATAAATTATTTAACCTATATATACTATTTTGGAAAATAGATATATTTGAAATGAAATGATATTTGGGTTTCAAGTATAAATTTAATTAAAATGACCACGGTGTTAAAATGTATATTTCCACCTTGTAGATAGTTCTGAAGATCCTTAGAGGATGGTTATCCCAACATCCTTTAAGTTACTCGTATTTCAATTGATATTTCACTTGAGTTGGATTTATTTATATAAGAATGTTAATCCTGACTCGAGTGTTTTGTGTTTGCTTTACGCTCGGGTCAGACCGAGTGATACAGCATTTGAATACAGCATTTGAGACTCACCCTTGGAGTTTGGAGCTTCCTTTGGAGATCCAACTATCGCCTCAGCTTTCAGCTCTTCTAGTTGATTTGTTCAGAGAAGTCATCTGTTGTACTGGAGACTTCACTGCATTTGAGATATTCTGTGTATTTTATTTTTAACTCTGATGTTTATATAGTAGCTTCATGAACTACTATTTTATCTATTCCGCTGCGTATCATTACTCTGTGTCTGTGATTCTGTGATTGATTTATTTACTGCATATGCTGAGTTTTGCCAAATTTAAATTAACAATCTGATATTTTGAATTATTCAAGTCAGACATGTGTGGATTTATTGTCGATTTGAATGGTCCAAAATAGCGGGTCATTACAGTTGGTATCAGAGCTTTGGCTCTAGGCAAAACCTAGCATATATAGTAAATTTATTTACAGAATCACTTTCGTTCGAGTTTGAATTTCTTCCTTTTGACTCGATTTCCGTTGAACTTTGGAACGTTACCTACGGTTTCAAAATTCATTCTTGTCTCTCCCTATTTGTATTCTTTTTGATTCTGGAGTATCCCATAACTCCACTTTGAATGATCTCTATAAGAATAGGATCCCACCAATCTTTGAATGATTTGTGAAGGGGTGAAACTCCTTCACAATTGGCATTGATTCACCGGAGATTTCTATATCTTTGGTTTAGATGCCGCTATCTCTCGCGATCGAATGTTGCTTTTCTTGGAATTCCACATCGATCTTGTTCCTGAAGTCACGGTTGATCCGGTTATGGTCGCCCGCGATTTATATAAGTATATTCATCTTCTATGTTGAAATTTAATTATCTCATTTTCGTTCGAATTTATCTTCGAATTAGAATCCAAATTGATTAGAGTCCCTCTAATTTGAATGTTTATCTTTGTTTTGAAATCCATTCTTGAATCATCCTTTTGAAAAAAATCGGGTTTATTCGTATTTTGGAAATTGTTTTATATATCGAAATTTTATAAGTATGATTATATTCTATATATAAAAGTGAAGATGTTTTCGATAAGGATTCTATATACCTTTTAAAAGATAAGAATTTGAATTTTTGAAAAGATTTGAATTTTGAAGTTATATAAGAAATTGATTTATATAAAAAAAAATGATTTATAACAAAGGATTTGAAATTTGAAATTCGAGAATTGAACTCCGGTATTTTGAAATTGGTTTTAAGATTTTTGAAATATATAATAATAGTATGATTTAAAAGTATTTTTCGAATAAGAAATGTTCCAATGATTTTAATGAGTTCGAATGATTTCGAAGAAATACCAGTATACAAAAAAAAAAAAAAATTAATTAAGAAAATAGAAGTCCAGAACTCACTTATGTCGCTGGAAAATAATTTCGGTGATGAGTGCACGCATCATCGACATTGATTTTTGAGTTTCAGAGTGGGGGATAGGCCACTCCAATAGCTTTGCTATGCGAGTGATTTTGTGAAACCATTTTTGATTTCAAATTCCGAAGTATGATTTGATATTCGAAAGAGATATGTAAATATATTTGAAACGATTTGAAATGAACTGGTGTTCAGTCCTCGAGTTTTGGATTCGATATAACCCCATCTATTAAAATTGATTTACTGATTTGTTGCTGATTTCCAACTCTTGAATTTGAAAATGATTTCTTCAACTATTTTGAAGGTTCGAGCACTTCCAAATCGAGGTTAATTTTTTTTCAAAGCTAAGAAATTTTGAAAAGTATTTTGATAAAGTATATAAGTTTGTTTTGAATGTTTAAGTATGAAGTAATATGATTTAAATAAGTTGAAACTGTTTGGAAGTAAATGAATAAGGAAATTTTAAATTTTCTAATATGAAATTTAGATTTGAAATGTCTTGAGAAGAATTTGGTCTTCAAAATATTTGAATAAAATTTAGTTTAAATGTTTTAACTTAGTAACATCTTTATGAAACTATATATTTAACAAGTTGGAATAAATATATAAGTTGTACGTATGCTGTTTTATTCGCATAATTAATTTGATCCAGGTTTGAGTACACAAGTTCGTGGTGAATTACACCATTTCGTGTTAGGATTTTTCATTCGATTCTTGATGGCGAATATTTGATATGGGTTTTGGGCTTGATTCTAGAATTCTCTATCATAGTATATGGCTATGCAAGGAGACTGATGGCTCTAGTCGAGAAACTATATCGGAATCCGCATTAGGGAAGTCGAATGAACAATACTAGTTCGAAAGCGAACTTGTGTGATCGAGCGAGCGATCAAATATAATTTTGCGAAGCGATGACGTATGTACATCTTATATCCTAATATCATTGATATATTTTGACGCTGAAATTGAAAGCTGTCGAGTTAGAATATCTTTGCTTACTAAAAGAAAATTCCAATTTAAATTACAAAGATATATAACCCATAAAAGCAAAGATATTCAATCCCATATGGCTCTTCATACAGCGAAATTTATTTTGAAAAATTTGATCCTTATATAAGATAGACCTTACGTAAGTATAGATGATTTTGAAAACATTTGATTTTGAAAATAAATTGGTTGACTTAAATTATATTGATTTGGAAATTTGGATTTATTTTCTAAATCTATTATTTTGGAAACTTTGGAACTAAAGATATTTAATTTGAGAAGAAATAATTTGGTGAAATCATATATGATTTTGAAATTGAACTGATATTGAAACAAATTGAAATTTGAGAACCTTACCTTACTAAATACTTGATTTGGGAGTTGTCGAACTTATATAAAATTGATTGTATGAGTATGAAATTGATTCGAAAACTATAGATTTGAAAAGGTACTCAATTTGAAAGTGAAATCTTATATAATTGAAGTCTATATAAGTATGATTTGATATACTATTGATTTTGGAAAGTATTTGATTTGAAAATTAAATCTTATATATAATGGATTTTATATAAGTACGATATTTGAAAGTGATTTGAAAAGGTACTATATGATACATATTTTCGAAGTAAAGATATGGAAAGTGCCTTCTGCTTGATATCCGATTTGTGGCCACATCTTGGATTCATTCTATCGATATTATTCTCTCTGATTTTGGTTTTCCGGATATGATACTCGAGTGTCCTTCGAATTCCATGGCGTTACCCATGGTCTTACGAACTCGACTGCATAGCGTAATTCGTAAGGCAGTGATTGCTTAAAAGGTACGGATGTATCCTGGGGGATCCAGGCGTAACCATTGTGTATCTGCGATCTATGGTTGTGTTAGTGGCGTAATCCGCAAGGCAGAGATTGCTTACGGGGTATGGATGTTTCCTGGGGGATCCAGGCGTAACCATTTTTATGTATCCTGCGGTCCACCGTTTTGTTGCATGGCGAAATTCGCAAGGCAGTGAATGCTTAAAGGGTATGGATGTTTCCTGGGGGATCCAGGCGTAACCATTGTGTATCTGCGATCCATGATTTGATTCGTTTTTGATTGGATTGTACTTTCCATATCTGTTTTTTTAAAGTTTTCCAGTATTTTCACTGGGTGGTGAAACAAGTCTACTAAGTACCTGGAGAATTCTAGTTTTGCGCCTGATCAACGCACTACCAGAGTCTGCAGGAACAAGGATAAACTTGTTGAAACATCGAGTTATAAAAGTATTTTCGAAAGAAAATTTGTTTCGTTATAAAGGTATTTTATTATAAAAGATTTTTTTTATAAAGGTATTTTCAACAAAGAAATTCTGTATTAATATTTGAAATTGAAATTCTTATGGTTCTAATTAACTATTCGTGCCCGATACTATTCCTTGAATCTACCTTATCTGCTCAGCTTTATTTATTCACCTATAGTCTGCTTTTCAAAATCCTCCTTCTTCTCCTTGTTGACTATATCCTTTTAAATATTGTTTATTTATATACTATATGGTTTAATGGAAAAAAAACTTTAGTGTTATAAATATTTTAGAAGTTATTAATTAAATAAAACATATTTAAAGAAAATGATTATCGATTTATTAATAATGTTGAAAGGTATCTTGAGATAAATTAATAAATTTATGAATTATGGATTAATGTTTTCAGATAGCTTCTTTGTAAATATAAGTAATAATGTAAATAATTGTTTTCAAATAGTTTTCATATAATTATAAAGGTGTTATTTAAACATATAAATGGTATTTATAAAGAAAGCAAGAAACTTTACAAATGAGTTTTGAAAAGTATTAAAGTATTAAAAATAATTGATGTGCAAACGAAGTTTTCAAATGAATATTTCAAATAAAATTTATATAGTTTTAAATTAATTGTTTAATCTTGATTTTCAATCTATTTTTCTTTCTGGTTGTTTCTATTCTTCTACCTCCTTTCTTTTCGGGGACGAAAAGTTTTGAGTGGGGGAGAGTGTAACGACCCGTAAATTTTTAATAAATTTTAACGGTGTTATATACCTAATTAATTGAAATTGTGTGAAATTTTAAACAATAAAATTTGAAAATAAAAATTTATTATTTGGAATACGTCTATTTTAATATAGCAACCGGTAAATTTTCATTTGATAATAGTGAAGTTTATTTTCCTGTGAAATTTCATTTCAAATCAAGCCGGTTAATAACAGTGAATTTATAAGTTTTCCGAAACCAAAATATGTCAACAGGAGAAAATTTATTCTGATCATTCTGAATCAGACTGCGAAATTCGTTTTTCCAAATTTGGACTTCTACTGCTCCGTTTATCTTAATTCTGGCAGAGTAGCAGCATTTTTCGGTACCGATTATCGACTTTTGATCGGATGATCGTGCCACTGATATCTGTATACCGTTTTGATCGTCTCGTCGTGCTGATCTCTACGGTATATTTATTTTTGTATTTTGAGATCCGATACACGACATAAACATTAAACTGTTCATCGTATCGGTACCCTAAATTTGTGACTTTTAATTTCCCTGTCCTTTTCAAATTTGAAACGTAAGCGAGACCACAATAAGTATTTGCATTAATCTTCCAGCTTAATTCTAGGGTGACCGTTGCCGTTCCATACTTTGTGAACATCGAAACGTATGAATTAGTCTGCGTTGTATTCGTTCGAACAGTTCTTTGGTTACGTCTGTTCATTCATTTTAATTTCTTTTATTCCCATTCCACTACCCTTCCATATTTCCTGCCGTGAATCATGCTTGCCCATCTTCATTTTACCCCACCTCGAAAGGCAAACATCTTTCCACTTCCCAGCTCTTCCACCCAAAACCCAACAGCCATGGCTTCTCTCCACGTCACCATCTCCGACCTCTCAACCCAGCCGCCTAGTGCCGATCCTCCCCATGCCGAGACCACCCTCTGGCCAACATCCCCTCGTCCTGACCCTGTTTCCACGCGCCTCCGCCTTCCCACTGCTCCAGCCTGCCACTGCCGTAAGCCTTCTCTTTCGTTTTTTTTTATATATATAAAAGTATGTCTACTATGTATATTTTTGAAATCATGTGGCATCTCTACCTGCCTGTTTAAATCTTTCATTCTTCACCTTTAATTTTTTTTTTTATTTTTTTTTGTATACTGGTATATTGGTTCGTATATATAGTTTATATAGTTATATGTTGTAGCTTACTGTTACATGTAACATTGAAACGTATATATTTTATAGGTTGCATTTGTGTTTTCTCTTGCCCAGTTTTCAAAGTCATATGTTTAAATATATGTTAGTTGTTATCTCGTATACAAAGTACTGCTTTAAATTTTAATATATATTATATTGCGCGAGTCTAGTTATATTAATATATTATATATTAGTTAGATATATTTGTTGATTTCATATCGTATATGTACATGGGTTTATAGTAACTGATGTGCCATGAAACTTATTTCGCGTATATAAATGTTCATACAAGTATACTACTTGGGTTTTTGCATAGTACATGTTTTAAATAGGACCTGTCACATTTTTGTTTTCTAAGAACTAGAAGCCTTGACTTTGCATGTGCACTAGTGTGTCTATTCCTTAGTCTGGAGTAGGTACAGCATGTATATAATTATAGTACTAGTTTCAAAACAAAGGTTGCAAAGTTTACAGCAGTAAATATATAGAGTTTCGAAATCTTTATATGCTCTAATAAAATGCCAGGTTTCGAAATCCTTTGCATAATTGTCTACATATGTTATTGTTGTTAGTCTCCATATTCATATGAAATAAGTAATAATGTATTGAGTATAGACAATGTATAGTCTGTTGGCATTATATATAGTCTGTTGGCATAGACAATGTATAGTATTATATGTGTTGAGTATAGCATGTTTCAAGTATATACATGAGTCTAGGTTGAAATGAATATGTGATAAATATTGATTTTAAATATATTATATATATATATTGAATTTAATATTTGTGTTTCAATTTAAAATAATAATTTTTAAAATACACATATATTTAATTTAATATGTATTTGAAATTTAGAATATAACTTTATATAAATAGTTATATATATAGTTATATACATAAGTTCACTTATACTATTTGTACTATTTTTCTCATCGATCCAATCCTAATTTGAATTCGCCTATTCCTATTATCAGCTTTGATCATCGAATTGTGTCCATCTAGCTTTGTTTTGGAATTTGGACCTGGATTTCGTAACTCACTTCTTTGTCTATCTCCCTAGCCTCGAAAGGTGAGAAATCACTCATGATTAACGTTCTTGTATTTATTAAATTTGATTTCAATTGAAACGACAATTGAAATATGCTGCTGTAGTTATTTAAATTTGTTATATATGCTATTATCTGTAACTGTTCACCTACGGGATATGACACCATATCCTGTTGTTTATATTATATTGTTATTGATGATATATGTCTGTTATTTTATTGTATTATCTGTTATCACTCTGCAAGTTCCCTGTAGTTTAGAAAATCACTATGGGTTGAAATGATACATACCCGAACGGACTTTAGAATAGGAGAAAATCGTTATGGGTTGAAATGATAAACCCAAGCGATTTTCATTTGAATTAAAATTGGGATTACGGGTTGAATGATATCTACCCGTATATATTTAAATTACGGATTGAAACGATAAATATCCGTATCACTTTACCATATGATAGAAATATATACAAACACCGTTGGTCCACATATTTAAATATTTTGAAAATAAAATTTTATGGAGTTGGGAAGAAAAATTTATATTTTATAGATTTTGGTAATAAATTGAACAAATTAAGGTTGGGAAGAAAATTTGAATTTAGTTGAAATGTATTCATTAAAGAATTTTATTTAATTAAAATGATTTGAAACTTATTGAAATTGGAATTTAAGATATGACTTATAACTTGGTTTTGATTTAAGTAACTTAATAAATATTTCTTGTTTAAAATAAAGTTAAGGAAATATTTAGTAAAAATGTAATTTAAGGCTAGTTAAATGATATTGAATTTATTAAGTGAATATCCCCTGATTAAATAATAAATGAAGTTAAATCAAGAGCTATATGAAAATGTCAAATTTAACTTTGAAATTGTTGAATATTAAAGCTTTGAAACTTATATTGAAATTTAAATGACTTATTTTGTGATTCAGATCTGTATTTGAAATCAAAATAAATTGAATTTGTTATTTAGAAACTGAATTGAACTAAATGGAAAAATTTAGATTGAATTAAATTGGAATTTGAAATTTGAGTTGATTTGAATCGATTTGTGAGACTTGAGGAAAATGGTAAATGCTTTACTTTATAAATTATTTAACCTATATATACTATTTTGGAAAATAGATATATTTGAAATGAAATGATATTTGGGTTTCAAGTATAAATTTAATTAAAATGACCACGGTGTTAAAATGTATATTTCCACCTTGTAGATAGTTCTGAAGATCCTTAGAGGATGGTTATCCCAACATCCTTTAAGTTACTCGTATTTCAATTGATATTTCACTTGAGTTGGATTTATTTATATAAGAATGTTAATCCTGACTCGAGTGTTTTGTGTTTGCTTTACGCTCGGGTCAGACCGAGTGATACAGCATTTGAATACAGCATTTGAGACTCACCCTTGGAGTTTGGAGCTTCCTTTGGATATCCAACTATCGCCTCAGCTTTCAGCTCTTCTAGTTGATTTGTTCAGAGAAGTCATCTGTTGTACTAGAGACTTCACTGCATTTGAGATATTCTGTGTATTTTATTTTTAACTCTGATGTTTATATAGTAGCTTCATGAACTACTATTTTATCTATTCCGCTGCGTATCATTACTCTGTGTCTGTGATTCTGTGATTGATTTATTTACTGCATATGCTGAGTTTTGCCAAATTTAAATTAACAATCTGATATTTTGAATTATTCAAGTCAGACATGTGTGGATTTATTGTCGATTTGAATGGTCCAAAATAGCGGGTCGTTACAATTTTACTATCAATAATTTCTAAAAGAATTTCCTTCAGTACTATGTTCGTATTTCTTGAAATAGCAATTATTTTTCAATGCAATGGGATAGGTATTCATAAACACTTTATGAATTTCCTTATATATGATTTGGTTTTAGTTTACAAATCTTATGTTTAAAACATAAATAGGTCATCCAATGGCAATCGTTCCCAAAATTCTTTTGAGGTGATTCATACAAGATCCCTCATGAACAATTATTACGTGTAGTTTTTCAACTCGCATAACCTGCCAATCCCTTAGACTAGGATATGTTAGGGTTTCTTATAAACTCTGATCTTGTATGATTTTGTAAACCATTCTTTAAATGAAATCAATTTTAACCTTCTATACTACTCTTAAGTACATGACCTTATAAAAAGAAGTTAACTCAACTTCACTCACAATTAATTGTACTTCATTCAACAAATTTCGATTACTCCTTATTGATACATCATTATTTATCATAGGGAAGAGTGACTTTTAAGATCAAATCTTTATTTATTTTTAGATACGTTCTAAACTCTTCCCATTATACTCACTTATTCGATCAAATCGAAACAATTTTATTTTCTATTGTATGTTATTTTGTTTACTTCCATTTTATACTCTATAAGCTTATCATAGACATACTACATGTTTATCAAGTACACATGTCCATGACAATGATATCCCATTGGTGAAAATATTAAAGTACATAGAACCGTTTTGGTATTAATTGACTTGTGATTACATACATCTATATGTATTAATCCGAAGGTTTCATCAACTTGTATCATGCTCCCTGTAACAACCTAAAATTTGAGCTATAATAATTAATTAACAAATTAATTAAATAATAGAATAAGTTTGTGAAATTTTTAGAATCGAGCTATGAGAGTTGCATCATTGTGTCCATAGCAATTTTCTGATCAATTTCCATATATAACTTGTCGAAATCCGAGTCAGTATGAAGAAGATACACAAGAAATAAGAATTCAGAATTAAAACGAAAAAATAATATAACAAGGCATGGGGTCGACCCATGCCATAGCCAGGTCGACCTATAGGTCGGCTCAGGCTTGCTTAAGGTCGACCATAGGGTCAACCCCTAATGTATTAAGGTCGACCCACCTTATTATTTGGACGCAAAAGTGTCCAAGTGCGTGCCGAACGAACTGTTTTGCAATTTTCTTCAAATCGTGTGCGTTCGTGCTTCCATCCGATGGTTCCCAGCGAGCCTATGACGTGGTTGCACCAGCTTTAATCTTCAAATCCAATGGTCTGAGATCCTTAAGCTACACTATAAATAGAACCCTAGGCCTAGCTATTTTTCTCATTCAGATTTTCTCCCAATTGGGTTCATTGCTTGAGGCTGAACCCTAAATAGAAAATTCTTCTAGGGAGGAAATCTTTTTGATAAAAATATTCTATGCCCTAGAAGTGGATCCAGGAAGGGCCAGGACTAGAGCTAAGCACCACAGGTGAGTTTTTTGTAATTATTTTAGATTTTTAAGTAATTTAAAATAATAAGGTTCTTAATAGTTGTAGTTTTCCAGCAATTTTGAGACAGTTTTTATATAAGTTATTTACAGTTAGTATTTAAAGTTCTTTTCAGTCTATTTTATTTAACTATTTTTATTCGGCTATTTTATTCAGTTATTTATAGTTATTTGTATTTATTTACATCTGTTTTACGTTAGAATTTAGCCTGTAAATGTTAGTTTCTTTTTATTCCTTTTTACACGAACAAAATATAAGAATATTAAAAAGAGGAGAATTCGCTAATATGGATTAAATAGAAATAAACACTGAATTTACAGAAATTAGATGTAAAATAAGAAAGAACTGTAATAAAAAGAAGGTAGACTGAAATAGGAAAATTTGAGACATTTTCAAGCGTGTTTATAACTAGTGGTTATAACTAAAAAGATAGAATAGAAGAGTAACAATTATAACACAGGTTATAATTAAGCAGAAAATACAGAAACAGCTTATTTTAAAACTTATATCTTGTTAATAAGAAAATATAGCAGAAATAACAGAAGAGGCTTATTATAAAACTTAGATCTGGTTCCTAAGCAAATATAGCAGAAATAACAGAATAGGCTTATTTTAAAACTTAGATATTGTTAATAAGAAAATATAGCAAAAATAACAGAAGAGGCTTATTTTAAAACTTACACTAAGTTAATATGCAAACATAGAAGAAGGGCCCGTACCAACAGATTCCCATTCAGTCAGGAACTGATGGTCTCACAATAGTTAGGTGAGGCTGGGACACGCTTATGCTAATTAGGATACATAAGTGGCCAATAGATAGAAGCTCAAATCTGGGGATTTGGGCTAGGGGCGCAAACTAGAATTTTTTTGTCAGGACCAGTACCAGCAACATTCCCTTTCAGACTAGGACTGATGGTCTCACAACACTTAGGTGAGGCTGGGCAGCATCCCTTTCAGACTAGGAATGATGGTCTCATAACAGATAAGGTGAGGCTGGGCACGCTTATGCCGATTAGGGTAAATAAGAGGTCAAAATAAGGAGCGACAGTTAGTGTGTACCGGCGATGCCGAGCGTGCGACATCGATTAGGGTAAATAATTCGCTACAGCGTTCCAAGCGCTAAACATGTGTCTTTTGCTATGAGATCAACAAGATTGGACCAGCTTACAGTGGCACAACAAAGATAGAAGGCCGATCAACGGGTAGAATTAGGATTTCAGCCTAATTAAAATAAGATTAGGATTTCAGCCTAATCACAGCAATCTAAGACAAGTGCAAACAATCACAATTAAAGTAAACAGTCAAACATAATCAGAAACAGTATTTTATCCCAGTTTTACATTTTCTGTATTTCCTTTTATACTAGAACTGTTGCTTAGTCTATTATCTTTATCTTGCTTAGAAATGCTAGTAATTACTTTCACTGACCAGACTTTTAGTCAGACCCTCTCCTCTATTTCCCCTTTTCCCCTATTGGCAAGCAGAGTTGAGTAGATTCAGGTTGCTTGGAGATCTATTCCTAGAGTTCTCTCATTTTAGATGTATTCTTCTAGTTTTCATCCTTTTCATTTATGGACTTGGCACTTGTGAGAGGGGTTATGATAATTATTATTGTTGTTACTTTTGCAATCTGATTATGCAAGACTAAGATGTAATTTTCATGAGACATGAATTTTAGTTATTTTGAGACATGTTATGTTTTATTGAATCATTTTGAAATGAAGTTTAATGATAAGTATTTTAAATTTTTTCGCTATTTTTATTTATTTATCTTGTGAATCTTAGTCTCTGTGATGCTTTAACTATACCTATAATGCACCACATCTTTTAGTGTGCCCTTTTTGGGTATACTAAGGGGTGTGGGGTGTTTCACTTGGTATCAATGCCTAAGGTTACAGGATTCCTAAAAACTTGTTTTAAAAGTAAAGTATTTTTCAAAGGTAACATATTTTCAAAGTATTTTTCAGAAAGAAACTCTTATTATAGAAATAGTTTTCAAGTATAAGAGTTTTTATAAAAATCCCCTCAAAATCCAGTTCAACCTTTTTCGATTCTTTCGAGCTTAATTTTTCTTTTCTTTGCATAGAATGATGGACGCCCCAAATCTTCCAGAGGGTGTCCAAGTCATTGCATGGTTCCGTAGATACTACCAAGCTACGACACCAGAGGTGCAAGGGCAAGCGCCCAATACAGCACCAGCGGGTGGAGATCCCATTAATCCACCTACAGCAGCCAATTTTTCTAAGCTATGTAAGGACTTCGCTAATCTAGGAGGCAGAACGTTTTCTAGCACGAAAGATTTCATAAAGGCACGAGCTTGGTTGAGGAATACGGAGCATATATTTGGGCTGTTAGGATTGGAGGACCGACAAAGAGTTCAACTTACATCTTGGCAGCTGAAGGGAGAAGTTCATTAGTCTGAAGCAAGGGAGTCTTTCAGTGAAAGAGTATATAAATCAGTTTAATGAGCTATCTCGGTTCGGAATGGAGCTTGTTAATACACCGCATAAGAAAGCCATCAAGTTTGATAAGGGTTTGAACTAGCCCTTCCAAGGGTTGGCATTGACACATGTACCTATGGAGCGAAGTATGAGTCACTTGGGGATATGGCTCTTATATCAGATGTAGCTAAGAAAGAAGAAGTTAAGGAGATTCCTAAATCAGAAAACTCTAAGAAGCAGTGGTAGAAGAATAAGAAGGATAAGGACAAGAAGAAAGGAGGAGGACCTCAAAAGCAGATCAAGAAGGGTGAAAAATGTCAAAATTATGGATTGGTTGGGCATTTCACAAAGGACTGTAAGAAGGACACGATGAAGGGGAGGTGTTACAACTATGGGCAGCATGGTCACCTTAGTAGAGATTGTCCCCAAAAGACAGGGCAGAGAGCATGCGCACCTACTGCGCAAGTACAGGCTTTGGATGTAGCACCTTCTAGTAGTGGACCGGATCAAGGTAGGAAAGTCTCTGTAGAAGGTTTGATCTCTATTTTGGATTTTCCTATTCGGACTCTTTTTTGACTCTGAAGCATTGCATTCTTTCATTTCTAGTTCCTTGGTTGATTGTTTGCACTTAGATATTTCTTTAGTAGTAGTCCCTATAGTTATTTCAAACCCCATAGGAGGATCGGCACATTTATCCATGATTTGTAGGGATTTGAAATTTTTATACTAGGCGTAGAGTTTGATTATGATGCTTATGTACTGGGATTTCGGGATATGGGATGATTTTGGGGATGGACTAGTTATCCACTTATGGTGCGATATTAGACTACGAGAGGAGAGTCGTCAGACTAGAGACATGTAGCGAAAGGACTCTCGAGGTTTCTTGCGACCCACAAGGGTCAGTCATGTTGGGCTTCCTTTATTCCCTTGATTCATCACTAGGCGAGTTAGATTCCGTTCCAGTCGTTAAAGATTTCCCAGATGTTTTTGAAGAGGTTAGGGGACTACCCCCTAAGAGAGAGATCGACTTTACGATCTATCTGAATGACATTGCTAAGCCAGTGGCATTTCCCGTGAGACATATGGCTCCTAGGGAGAGGAAGGAGTTAAGTAAGTAGATTGGTGAGCTATTGAAGAAAGGCTTCATCAGACGGAGCATATCTGAGTGGGGAGCTCCAGTCGTATTCGCTACAAAGGCGGATGGTTCCCTTCGACTTTGCGTAGACTATAGAGAGTTGAATAAGCTCACAATGAAGAACCATTACCCACTTCCTAGGATAGACGATCTTTTCGATCAGTTGGTTGGCTCTTCAGTAATTTCTCAGCTTGATTTAGCTACTAGATTTCATCAGCTTAGGGTCGCTGATGAAAGCATCAAGAAAACATCATTTAGGACACCCGATGCATTCTTTGAGTGGTTGGTTATGCCGTTTGGGCTGACCAATGCCCCAGCCTATTTTGTAGATTTGGTTGGCTCTTCAGTATTTTCTCAGCTTAATTTAGCCATTAGATTTCATCAGCTTAGGGTCGCTGATGAAAGCATCGATAAAACATCATTTAGGACACCCGATGGATTCTTTGAGTGGTTGGTTATGCCGTTTGGGCTGACCAATGCCCCAGCCTATTTTGTAGATTTGATGAGCCATGTTTTTTGAGATGTCCTCAATAAGTTCGTTGTAGTATTTGTGGATGACATTTTGGTGTTTTTCAAAAGTATGGAAGAGCATGCTATTCATCTTGAGGAGGTTCTTCGTACACTTTGTGTTCATCAGTTGAAAGCAAAATTCTCGAAGTCTCACTTTTGGTGTGAGGAGGTGTGTTTCTTAGGGCACGTAGTCTCAATAGAGGGTTTATCTATGGAACCTGCTAAGATAGTAGCAATACAGGATTGGAAGGCCCCCAAGAACGCTACCGAAGTTAGAAGCTTCCCAGGTTTGGCGGGATATTATAGGAAGTTTATCAGAGATTTTGCTAAGATTTCAGCACCGCTTACTCGCCTCACTAAGAAGAATACGACATTCATGTGGGATGTAGATTATGAGGATTCCTTCACAATGCTGAAGAAGGCCCTTACTAGTGCACTAGTGTTAGTTTTACCTGACGGAGTTAAGCCTTTTACAGTATACACTGATGCATGTGGATGGATCTTGGAGCAGTATTGATGCAGGAAGGGAGGGTAGTATGTTATGGAAGTAGACACTTGAGAACTCATGGGAAGAACAACCCCACCCATGCTATTGTTTTCGCGCTCAAGTCTTGGAGACATTACTTTCTAGGAGAGAGGTTCGAGCTTTTCACTGACCATAAATCATTGAAGTACCTGTTCTCTCAAAAGGATTTAAACTTGAGGCAGCGGTGTTGGATGGAGTTTCTAGCATCATATGACTTTGAGATAGCCTACACCCCTTGTAAGGGGAACGTAGTTGCAGATGCATTAAGTACGAAGAGAGCAACTCTTAGTCCAATGTTCGTGGAGTGCAAAAGCCTAGAGTTTATTTCCACCTTTGATTTTAAGCCCTCTATGGACATTACCCCTGGATTATGGGCAACACTTGAGGTTAAGCCTACCCTCATATATCAGATTGGCTGAAGGCAGTGAGAGGGTTCAAAGCTTATGGATACTTTGGATAGGATTAGCAGAGGAGAGGTCTCTAGACATCTCCAACGCTATTCCATTGATAGTAAAGGGTGGCTAAGGAGAGATGGAAGACTTTGTGTCCCCCGCACTAGTGATTTGACGAGAGCAGTTCTAGAAGAAGCACTCCATTCTCGAATGACTATTCATCCGAGTGGTGATAAGATGTATATGGACATGAAGAGAGTGTTTTATTGGAGCGGCATGAAGAAGAATGAAGATGGCCCAAGACAGACAGAAATCCTATGCAGATAAGCGGAGAAGGGATATTGAATTTGAGGTAGAAGACTTGGTTTTTATTAAGGTATCTCCACTAAGAAAGGTAGTGAGATTTGGATCAAGTGGGAAACTTGCTCCCAGATTTGTAGGACCGTTCCCCATTGTGGAAAGGGTAGAGAAGATGGTGTATCGGATAAAGCTACCGGAGAGGCTTGCGGGAGTTCATGATGTTTTTCATGTTTCGCACTTGAGAAAGTTCTTACATAATTCAGCAGAGGTAGTGGAGCCTAGCCAACTTGAGGAAGTTGAAGTGGAAAGAGAAGCATCGGTTCATCGCATTCCTACCAAGATCGTTGGACGTGATGTCAAGAAGCTTAGGAATAAAGAAGTACCTTTGGTTAAGGTGCAGTGGGGAGATAGAATTGAGGACCCTACGTGGGAGGCTAAGGAGAAAATACATACCTCTTATCCATATCTTTTCGATAGTACGTCTTGAATTTCCTATTTCCATCTTTAGTTTTGAATAGGTTCTTTCCTTTAGTATCCTTTGGGAGGGTAGATCTTTGGATTTAACCTATGGATGGTAGGAATGAATGTAAACATGTTACTAGAACATGTTATGTATGATGGACGCTACTGGTTGCAAGTGTTTGCTAGTGGATGCCAATGGACGCATATATGTACACTAGGCACTATTATCTCTTAAGGATCGGCCTAACTAGGTCACTAAAGCATATGCATATGGATGTGTGCGCATTTGCATTTTTATTTTATTTCCATGGTTGCTATAAATAGATGATTAACATATGATTGTTGCATTTGGATGATGATTGTAGCACGCATATAGAACTATCAGTTGTCATTAGGGAATTTACATTCATTTGGATACATAGCACGGACATGAATGCATAAAAAGGAGGTCGACTGAATTAGTAGACTGCCTAATCTTTTGCATTAGTTAGGGACATTGACACTACACAATTTGCATATATCATAAACTGCATTAGAAAGCTAGGACAATGGATGTAATGGATGAAGGTTGAATATATGGTTGTAGAATTTGGATGAAAATATTTATTTCATTCTTCTGTCCTTGGAGATTTCGGGGACGAAATCCTTTAAGGAGGGGAGAATGTAACAACCCAAAATTTGAGCTATAATAATTAATTAACGAATTAATAAAATACTAAAAAAGTTTGTGAAATTATCGAAATTGAGCTACGGGAGTTGCACCATTGTGTCTGTGGTGATTTTTTGATCAATTTCCATATATAACTTGTCGAAATCCGAGTCAGTATGAAGAAGATACGCAGGAAATAAGGATTTGGAATTAAAACGAAAAATTATATATATAACAAGGCATGAGGTCGACCCATGCCATAGCCAGGTCGACCTATAGGTCGACCCAGGCTTGCTTAAGGTCGACGACCTTAGGATCGACCACCAATGTATTAAGGTCGACCCGCCTTATTATTTGGACGCAGAAGTGTCCAGGTGCGTGCCGAATGAACTGTTTTGCAATTTTCTTCAAATCTTGTGCGTTCGTGCTTCCATCCGACAGTTCCCAGCGAGCTTATGATGTCATTGCACCAGATTTGATCTTCAAATCCAACGGTCTGAGATCCTTAAGCTACACTATAAATAAAACCCTGGCCTAGCTATTTTTCTCATTTAGATTTTCTCCCAATTGGGATCATTGCCCGAGGCCGAACCCTAAATAGAAAATTCTTCTAGGGAGGAAATCTTTTTGATAAAAATATTCTATGCCCTTGAAGTGGATCCATGAAGGTCTAGGACTAGAGCTAAGCACCACAGGTGAGTGTTTTGTAATTATTTTAGATTTTTAAGTAATTTAAAATAATAGGGTTCTCAATAGTTGTAGTTTTCCTGCAATTTTGAGACAGTTTTTATATAAGTTATTTACAGTTAGTTTTAAAAGTTCTTTTCAGTCTATTTTATTAAGCTATTTTTATTAAGCTAATTTATTCAGTTATTTACAGTTATTTGTATTTATTTACATTTGTTTTATGTTAGAATTTAGCCTGTAAATGTTAGCTTCTTTTTATTCCTTTTTACGCGAACAAAATATAAGAATATTAAAAAGAAGAGAATTCGCTAATATGGATTAAATAGAAATATACACTGAATTTACAGAAATTAGATGTAAAATAAGGAAGAACTGTAATAAAAAGAAGGTAGACTGAATTAGGCAAATTTGAGACATTTGCAAGCATGTTTATATCTAGTGGTTATAACTAAAAAGATAGAATACAAGAGTAACAATTATAACATAGGTTATAATTAAGCAGAAAGAACAGAAAAGGATTATTTTAAAACATAGATCTTGTTAATAAGCAAACATAGCAGAAATAACAGAAGAGGCTTATTTTAAAACTAAGATCTGGTTAATAAGCAAATATAGCAGAAATAACTGTATAGGCTTATTTTAAAACTTAGATCTTGTTAATAAGCAAATATAGCAGAAATAACAGAAGAGGCTTATTTTAAAACTTACACTAAGTTAATATGCAAACATAGAAGAAGGGCCCGTACCAACAACATTCCCTTTCAGTCAGGAACTAATGGTCTTACAATAGTTAGGTGAGGCTGGGACATGCTTATGCCAATTAGGGTACATAAGTGGCTAATAGGTAGAAGCTCAAATTTGGAGATTTGGGCAAGGGGCGCAAACTAGAATTTGTTTGTTAGGACCAGTACCAACAGCATTCCCTTTCATACTAGGACTGATGGTCTCACAACACTTAGGTGAGGCTGGGCAGCATCCCTTTCAAACTAGGACTGATGGTCTCACAACAGATTAGGTGAGGCTGGGCACGCTTATGCTGATTAGGGTAAATAAGATGTCAAAATAGGGAGCGAAAATTAGTGTGTACAGGTGATGACCGAGCGTGCAGCATCGATTAGGGTAAATAATTCGCTACTGCGTTCCAAGTGCTAAACATGTGTCATTTGCTGTGGGACCAACATGATTGGACCAGCTCATAGTGGCACAACAGAGATAGAAGGCCGATCAACAGGTAAAATTAGGATTTCAGCCTAATTAAAATAGGATTAGGATTTCAGGCTAATCACAGCAATCTAAGATAAGTGCAAACAATCACAATCAAAGCAAACAGTCAAAAAGAATCAGAAACAGTATTTTATCCCAGTTTTCCTTTTCTGTATTTTCCTTTTATACTAGAACTGTTGCTTAGTCTATTATCTTTATCTTGCTTAGAAATGCTAGTAATTACTTTCACTCACCAGACTTTTAGTCAGACCCACTCCTTTATTTCCCCTTTTCCTCTATAGGCCAGTAGAGTTGAGTAGATTCAGGTTACTTGGAGATCTATTCCTGGAGTTCTCTCATTTCAGTTGTATTCTTCTAGTTTTCATCCTTTTCATTTATGGCCTTAGCACTTGTGAGAGGGGTTTTGATAATTATTATTGTTGTTACATTTGCACTCTGATTATGTAAGAATAAGATGTAATTTTCATGAGACATGAATTTTTGTTATTTTTGAGACATGTTATGTTTTATTGACTCATTTTGAAATGAAGTTTAATGATAAGTATTTTAAATGTTTCAACTGTTTCTAAATGGTTGAACCATTCAAAGGAAATCCTTACTACAATATCATAATAAACTTTTAAAAAAAGCGCATTTGGTCATCCTTAACTTTTAAGGATATCAAATAAAATACACTGTACGTAAACCAATCAAACTGACATTTCAGTGATCGAATTCTTAGATCTATCTTGTAGTCTTTGGTCCAGTGTTACAAGTAACACAACAAGAACATTATTGTAATCAATCATATTGAATACACAATCTCACACTATAGTTGACTTGCTTATTTCAATTAACTAGTTTCATCAAGGTTTCATATATTACGAATTGTGACCGTTCACCATATAACACTTATATGTGATCCAATATGGATCAAATATTCATATAATTGTATTTCTTTTAGAGTTCGAAACTCATTTAAGACAATATAAAATCTCAAGCAAGTAATCTCATAAGTGACCAAGTTACAAACATATTTAGTGCTTTTATAATTAGGCTCTTGCATGGGTAAGCATGCAGAAATTTATTGGTAAGTATATTTTATATTTCTATTTGCCAATTTTAATTCAGTTCATCTATATATTTTAGTTGATAAACAGTTTACTAATTATATTAATTGCACAAATATATCAATGTAGGTTATTATTATTATTATATACATAGCAGATGTTCTTACAATATTAGAAAGTTTAAATGTTACCATTTCATTTTTCTAGTAAGGCTCCCACCAGTATTTTATGTTTCTCCAAACGCTAAGAAGAAATATAGAAGTCATTCGACTTTACTAGTGGGTGTTCGGACTCATCTGTCTTGGGATTATGACCTTAAATTTCTCAAAAAGTCATAGCCCCACAAATGATGGATAACTCCTTATCGGTTGTATCATATACAACTCCTAACCCATGGTTCCTTGTTCTAATCACGTTTCGACCTTAAGTTTTCTCAGCAAATCAAAAGAGATTATTCAGTCGTACCAACGATTTTGCACGACCTAATTATAGTATATTACCTTGAGTTTGCTCAACAAATACACATAGGTATCTTACCTCTTGTAGTCAGTATATTAATGATACTACACATAACATTTCTGGCTTTAGTTTGCTCAACAACCAGAGAGTATGCAAGTAATTTATTAATATATAAATGGTAGTGGACAACACTTATATTAAAGATTCATAATCTTCAATATATTTAATTAAGTGATATCGACTTATAGAATATTATATTTCTTATGAAATTCGCTCATGATTCAAGTGTCAGACACATTAGAAATCATGGCATACGTACTTTTATGCATGTATTTATTACTTAAGTCTATTTGGGTTTCTTACTGTTCCTCCTTTAGTTTAAACATTCATATTATATAATTTTTATAAACTTTTATACTTTATTTAATTTATATAATTTTATGTATAACATTATATTAGTTAAATCTTATTTAATTAATTCAATTAATTAATACTTTAATTAGTTATTATTTTATTCAATTGTAACGTATTATATTGAATATATACTATGACCATTATAGTAACACATATTTATCTTATACATATGTTTAATTTATTAACTAACTTTTAATTTATTTATTTAATTAGATCATTTTAATTAAATTTTATTAATTTCGAAAATTCTTTAATACACACATGTATACTCATATAGTCTTAAATAATTCAAACAACATAACATATATCATTACATATATTATACCTCTATATATATATTTTTAATTAATTAAATTATTTAATTAATTCATTTATTTTGTTAATCTTATTAATAAACGACATTTTTGAAATTAATTTTATAACATTTCAAAAAGTTATATTGTAACTTTTATAATATGTGTTTTATTTTAAATTTAATTTTTAAATTTAAAACTTCTATTTTAATTTTCAAAACAATTTGAAAATTCATATTATAACATTTATAATATTTTTTTTATTTTAAATTTAGTTTTTAAATTTAAAACATTTATTTTAATTCTAAAACAGTTTTGAAATTAGCCCAAGGCCCAATTCAAATTTGAGCATTTTCTATTAAGGACAACCATTGGGCTCACATAACTATTTGGGCTAAGCCGATAGCTAAGTACGATAGGGTACTTGATTACCATACAGTTCAGCCTAAACCTTATCTTTCTCAAACACCATACTAACTGGGTTTTAAGCTTAATTAGTTAGCCTTAATATGACTAATTTAGACCGCATAGATTGTTTAGCTCTGATACCATTATTGGAACTAGGTCAGCACGCAGCGTGGTAAATGGAATAATTTTAAAGAATTTGTTCCATTTGAATCTTATTGGGCCTATGAAGTGTAAATTTGTTTTAAATAAAATCAATATTTTATTTAATTTATTAATAAGGTTTTAATTATTATTTTGTTTGTATATTAGACAAAATAGTATGTGTATTATATACACATATGTCTATATGTGCACGTGCTACATAAGTAGTGTACATTGTTTAACATACCCATGTATAAATGTTGAGATTTACACCGTAAATGACTTATTAGCCCCTCTATAGACATATATGCTGTCTAATATATATATATATATTTGTGTGTGTGTGTGTGTAAATAGTTTTATAAATAATATTAAATAATGTTAGTAAAATATGAATGTTTATATGTATATGTGTGTATGAATATATATATATATATACACACACACACATGATGACGACTTGTCTCCTCGACTCTCGGAAAGCGACACTAATACGTCCATGGTATTCACATGTCGCGGATCCAAGTGTCGGAGAGGCGGATTATCAAGGGTAAGAACGAAAAGTAAACAGAACAAAATCTTACACGATTGTAATAACATATATTATTTCAATATATAATCTTTATAGTGGAAATTTAAATACATTTATCACAGTCTTTCCTAAGCTCAGCTTGGACAGTTATAAATGTCCGTCCTCACAATTGCTGAAAATAACAAAACGCAAATGTATTGGGGATGGAAATGGGTAAATATCTATAGGAAATATTCAGCTCCAAGCTCCATTCAATTACTCCAAGTCAAACCTGGACTACTTTACTGATTGGGAATAGGGCACCCAGAGTTTAAGGGGTAAGAAAAATAAACTCCGGGTCGGCCATGGGACAGGTATGAGAAACTCAAAATATGATGTTTGAAAACAGAATGGTATCTCATAAGACCAAGTCGCACATAAACACGAAATATGTTTTTACCTTATGATAACAAAAACATTTGCTATGCAAAATCTAGGAATATTATTTTTATGTCATTCTTTGAAAAACGTTTTCAAATTAAACATATTAAAGTAGACGAAATAGTTACATTAGTTAAATTTGATGGCATAATAGGTTTAAAACCAAGTCCAAAGACATTAATTGGAGAATGGATTCCATACAATGGCAAGTAAGGGACTACCTTCCGTACAGTACACATCTAGAGGCATTACCGAGGATTGACGCCTTTGAAACGTCTGCACCTGACAAGACCGGCCTACCCATAGACCCGCCTCATGGTGGATAGAACCGAATATGACATCACCCCGGTCATAACCAACCTATCCGTGGCTACATCATACACAACATACTCGAAAAATAGAGAGTAATTTAGAAAGGTGATGACTATACCCTTATGGACGTGACCCACATAGCCTTACGACATTCCCTGTTTAAGCCATTTCTGGTTGATGAGGCCCGAGGTAGTGATTATCTTTCACATTGCACATTCCACTTTGAATGCCACATTGTCAATTCATGATCACACAACTAATATCTATAAACGTATAACTCCTAACCTCGTACGTCTCAGGAAAGGGTGTTAAGCTAAGAGAAGTTGCCTTCTTCTCCACCAAACAGGTGATACGTTCATAGAGATCATTAAAATAGTTCCCCCTTTAAAAACAGTTTGAATATTAAAAATGGTTTCGAATAATTAAAATAGTTTTAATATTGAAAAATAATTGGATAATTAAAATAGTTTTAAAGATTGGAAATAATTTCGAATATAAATAGTTTTAATATTAAAAATAGTTTAGATAATTAAAATAGTTTATATATTAAAATAATTTGATTATTGAATAATTTATATATTAAAATAGTTTATATTAAATCCGTTTCTTCTTTCACAACAATTTGAACTCATGTTCCAATTCTAGATCACAACGAATTCAATTTTTCGACTTCCAATTCAAGTAAACTTCATATTCAAAGTCCAACTAAAATCAGCCTCAATTCAAAACGATTTCAAACTTTACTTCAAATTCAATTTTAACGGTTCTATTCAAATGGAGGAAAGTTTCAATTCAAATTCTCATTTTTGAACAATTTAGTACAAATCCATTTCACATCCAAACTTTGAAATACCAATTTAAACCATTTTAATTAAAGTGAATTCAAGGTTTAAATTAAAATATAAATCTTCACAATCATTCACTTCCCATAAATTCAAATCATATCCCAATTTCTACTATAAGATTTTAATTTAAATCCTTAAACAATTCCATTTAAATACTTTCAATTCCAACATTTCAAATCTCAAATTAGAAAATAATTTAATTCATATAAATCAAAATTTTATTTTCTTAAAACAATTCAAAATTCAAGATTTTAAAACTATTTAATTTAACCAAATCCGGTGTCCGTATATAACTTACTACCCTATGGCTAAGTGATCATTAATTTCAACTTAATTACATAGATGAATATATATCATTTCAATCCATAATTAATGTTAAAGGTGTATATCATTTCAACCTATTTCTTAGTTCATTTCAATTTATTACAAGTGAAAATTTATAAGATGTCAAATAATAAATAGGGTAATAACAAGAATATGTCCAAATAAATAACATTCATTCATCCAATATACCAATCAATAGACATCCAATTGCAATCAACATCCAAATCAACCAATATATCACAACTGTTACTAGTTATCAATTGTCGGTGTTTAACTAGCAATTAAATTAAATATTAATTTAAATGTCTATTTAATACAATATAAAATTCAAATTTAATTTAAATGTCAATTTAAATTACCAAACAATAATAAATAAAATTCTTATCACTTCATAAATTTAATTCAACCAACATAAGAAGATTTAGTAATGCGCGAGTAGGTTAAATAACTCACTTTGATTTACAACCTATTAAAAATCCAATAAAAGCCCAAAATTTCAACAGTCTGCAAATTCAACAAAACTAGTTTCATGTTGTTCGAAATTTCGATACGAGTCCAAACGGAAGAAACCGCGCGTCAATCCGAGTTCGTATGCAAAAGTTATGAAGGTTAGAACGTTTGAAAATTTAAATTTTTAATTAAAAATTAAATATGGGTAAAAACATAATCACAATCTCCTACCCTAACCCTACAGTCGCACATAACCCATAGCTACCAATCTTCATCGTGCAACCTCCACTGCTACGGTCATCTCCGACCACATCAAACGCCGCCGTTGAGCTTGCGCCGCCACCCTCAGCCTTTGGACCCCACGTGGCGTGCTCCACCGCCACCGCCCTTTCATCGCCAGATCTAACAATCTCGAGCATCTCTGACGCAATCATAGTAGATGGATCGACTCCGTATAACCTCATCTACCCAGTGATCATGTCTGATCGTCGTATAGTCGACGATCCATCGTCGAATCGAAACCCTACAACGGACGGCCGAGAATGCTTCGCCCAATTCTGGACAAATGGAGCCTCCAATCAAAAAATGAATTACAGACGTGGATTCCATTCGTCTAGAGCTTTGCGATGATATATTATATGGTAGAATTTGAGCAGCTTGAATTTTTCGATTTGATTTGAAATTGTAATTAGAGTTTGAGATATTCACCATTGGGAAGAAGCAGATGGATTGGAAAAGTACGTACATAAAATAGAATAGAAAGCTGCTAGGGTTTATAACAGCCTATATATAGATTACAATGAAATAGGAATGGATGGAACATATCGATTGGGCCAAAGCGATAACTGAGGCCTAAAAAGCCCGTTTCGTTCCCGGAACGAAAATAGGTCATACCATATATCGAAATATAAGTTTTCAACATTTTTAAACTCAATGAAACTAATTTCAAACCCTAATTCTATTGTATATAGAAGTTAGCTTTAAAAATAAAATTATATTCATTTTTCATGTTAATTAAACGAATTATTATTAAATTGATTTAATCACTTTTAATTTATAAAATTAAAAGTTTCTTATCATCATTCTGGATTAAAAAGAATTAATAATCTTTTAAAATTAAATTTTCCATGTTAAATTCAATATTTAAATATTACATTAAATTTAACATTAAATTATAACCGTAATAAACTGTAGTTCATAATAATTTAAATTTCATACAGATTCTTCTATTTTGATTTAAATGTTCATTATATTGCATCAAAATTCCTTTTCAATTAAAACATATGTTTCCTTTTTATTTCCTCAACTTCCTCTTTTATTTTAATTCAAATATATGTTTCTATTATTACGTCCATTAATTATAATTAATGTTCTCTTTCAATTTATTTAAAAGATTTTAATTACATTTAGTGTCTCATTGATTACCTAATTACTTGATTTAAATAACGAGGTGAGAAATAAACAATTGTTACAATTAGTAATTTAAACACGTTTATAAAATTATTGTTTACAAACAAAGGTTAATAAATTTACATACTAAATAATTGATTTCATACCCCATATTAAAAACCAATTTCAATTAATAACATATGATTACATCAATAGATACATCATTTATTCTATTTCTTATTACCTTTATTATTTCAATTGATTGAAATTACGTTAACATAGTAGCCAATTACATTCAATCGATATTATTAAATTATATTCTAGTTTGCATTATCATCTTTCACTTCACTGTAGTTACTGTTTTAGAATTTATTCTAGATCAAGTTATAAATTCTAACAATTTTTTCATTAATAAACCATAAATTTTAATTTATGACAATATTAAATTCCAAAATATTGTTTAATTTAGTATTTTTAACTATCAAAAATACAGGTTGTTACAATCTCCCCCACTCAAAATTTTTCGTCCCCGAAGAGGAACAAGAAGGAATAAAGAAATTTGATTTATCTTATTCAAAATAGTCAATTTATAAACAATTAACTTACATATTTAATTATAGTATAAACTTGAAAATAACTCAAATTCTATAAAAAAAATTCTAGGTCCAAAATTCACAAAAAATTTCGGCACCATCTCCTTTGCGCGGCTAGGTCCAAAAAAATAACAATATCAATAATTATATTGTATATATTATATTTCAAAAATAAAGCGACCCAAACCATGGGAAAAATAAAATACCATTACAGAAACCGTAATATGAAAACGTACCTATTTGTCGGGCAAACAAAACTTTATTTATGAAATCAAAAGTAACAACTATTGCTTCCATAACCTATATCTTACTTACATAATCCACAAGAGTTAAAATTATGTAAAAAGAGCAATATATTAATTGTTCCAATTAATAGCACAAGCAACACAACATAAATAATAATCATATGCAAACAAAAGCAGTACAACCACTATATGAAATAAAAAAAACAATCATACATCTATAACAACCAAAAACTAATGGTTTGTCTAGGTTCAGAAACCTTTCATCGTATAAGGGTGATAAGCAAACTATCTAGTGTACCATATGCTCAATAGCCTTAGGTAATTATTTAATAGATTATTCATACAACTTCAAACAATTTGAAGTGTCATTTCCCGAACTTTCTATAAGCCAAACAACATAGAATTTAAATAAATATTTTTTTAAAAGTTTGTACGATGTGCATATATCATTTGTACATAATACCAATTTCGACTGTTTGTTTGTGTGATGCCCCACCTCTATACCCACGCTAGCCAAGAACACTACGGTGTAGTGCTGTCAACTAGCACGGAGAATAAGGCTGTTGAGGAGCGACCATCCGTGTAATTGCTTTGTGCGAGCACCGATATGTCAGATAATAAAACATTGCATTTCATCTTTAGAGGAAACCCGACATACCGATGCAAACTCAAAGCTACTACACAGTGGCTATAATAGTTTAGGACAATAGATATAAAAATAACACAGGTAACATAAATGCGGAATACAGATGGAACGAAAAGTCTCATATATACAATAACTGATATCAGTTACAATACATTTGACACTATACAAATGATACAACTACAACTATCGACTCAAGAAGTCATATATATACACATACATTATCGACTAACATACATGAATACATTATCATCTTAAAACACACACTGACTACTACAACAAGACGAAGACACTTCAAATGATATAAAAAGTCTTCATAGCTCTAGCAGCAACCCAAAGCTAAAAATCTACAACCTGTAAATACTCGGTCTGACCCGAGTATTACATTCAAAAGAAAATAATACCCGGGTCAGTCTAATTCAAACTCAGTTATTAGCGCATAGAAGCAATAATAATCAATCTCAATATAGATGACAGTCATAGAAATCTCGTATATCCAACTTCTCGATAAGAGAACCGGATAACGGCAGATATATCACTAAACAGTGTTAATCCACAAAACAGAAATCCAAAGCAGTTTAAACAATTGAAATGTCAATTTAAAAACATCAATGCTAATTGGCTGCAGTACACGCTAACGAGTACTGCCTCGCCAATACAGCCTACGAATTACGCAACAGGTCGACGAATCAAGAACAAAAGAAATATCGATTAAAATCTGTCAATTCAGTGTGGCTGCAGTGCACGCACGCGTGCACCACCTCGCCACAACAGAATATAAAGTCACCACAAGGGACAAGGGTAAAACTGCTACGAAAATGCAGCAGGTCAGCAAGTGCTCAGGGATGAACAGATGCAAGTGAAAATGACACATGGATATGCAGTGTATACCCAAGTACAACTAAAATAGAAATAGGTCAAGCATATATAGATATGCAGTGACAAAGTGAACCAAGTCACAATGTCACAGCAAGATCAAGCGACAGTGGCAATCACAGGACAGACAAGTCAAAGCAGTGAACAAAGAAAAAGGATCAAGTTGAAATGGTGAAGGAACAGGAAGGCAACAGACTCAGGAATGAAATCAAAGCAAACTCATGTGGACAGTGCAATCAAAAGTATATATATGCAGTGACACACAAAGAAGCCCAGACAACATCACATTGCTACTATACTGGAATGCATATGCACTGCAGTTCGTATGTACAACATATACAATGAAGAAGATTCAAAGACTCAAACAAGTGAATAGCTAAATGCAACTCAAGTGAAGATAGTGGTAAATCACAGACAGGTCAGACCAACCAAAAATGAGACAGTAGTGAAGGCCAAAGTCTAAAGAAATATACAGTCTAGAATCAAAGTCGGGTTTTGAAATCATTGCTACCGGAGATAAAGATCACCATAACAATACCCAGTGAAGAAAATGAAAATAAACAAGTAACCGGACCGACTACAGAACAAGGCATAACAGCATATCTTGGCACGAGAATGAATACAACACATACAGTTCAGCAACGGAATGGCTAAGACAAAACTATCATCATGATACATAATAATTTCAAACCCAGAAATGGTAACTGATCATGAACCATAGTGAAAACTGGAATGTGGTCCTAAGACACTTCTCAAAGTAAATGCAAAAATTATTCTATGCTATTCACAGCAAGGATTTCATGTGTAACAGCCCCAGTGATGAAGTAATCATGGTCGCAAACCAATACAGGGGATAAAGTATCAATGACTAAAATCATTAACCAAATACAGAGGTCAAGTCTCTATCATCAGGATTCAACTCAACTGCATGACCAATCCAATGCTACTCGCAATATCAAGGAATTAGACTGCAATGCAGACTCAAGAATACCAACCTAATTAGTACGAGTGGACAAGGTCAACTACAATCAAGGTCATAGGGGTTACGAACGTTACTAATATCATCCAACCAAAATCGATACAGTGATACTCAAGAACTACGAACGATCCAAATCGACATAACAACAAAATCGAACACGGTCTAAATCAAAAGTCAGATAACACCAACGAATTCAATTGCAAACCAGGCCGTATTCAGGTAAGGGGTTTTAAAATACTCAGCAGTGGGTTTCACAGATATAGATGGCCGAAGACCAAAAGAATCAATTCGAAGGCCAGGGAATTCAAAACAACAATTTCCAAGGAAAGCGAACAGTTCAAAGTCGACGTTGAAACGGAGTCGAACCAAATCAAAATCATGTCAGAAATCATCAATTACTTGAATTAGATGTGAGCGATAAATATCACTCACCATTTTCGATGAGGCAGCCACGAGCAACTCGGCGGAGTCGACGTCCTGGCATCACGGAGGTGAACGAAAACGAGCCACCATTTTTCTTTGCGATGCGAGGATAATAGAGGCGAAGGGACGAACGAGAAAAGAGGCTGCCACCATTTTCGTTTCGTTTTCTTAGCCTAGGGTTTTCGAATGAATGAATGGAGGGGTCTGGGTTGCGAACGAATAAGAAAGGGGAAAGAATACAACCCTTATCTCAATCAAAAGGAAGCCGGTTGAATTAATAAAGAAAAGCCCATATAATTCTTTTAACAAATTTTCAAATGAATTCAACTTTGATTCAAATTCCAATAGTAACTAGCTAGGAAAAGAAATCGTCTAAAGACGATAGTTAATCGGTATGATATACCGGGTTGTTACAGACTCCCCTCCTTAAAGGAATTGCGTCCTCGCAATCCTAAGGGATAAGTGGGAAAAAGGTAACAACCATAAGATCATGGCAATGTCGAATGCATAAGCAAAGAAAATGTCAGCAGGGGAAGTATTAGATATGAAATCAAAAGGTTCGTCTGATTCAAATCAGAAGAATCAACATCGTGGGGATCAAGGAATCCAAATCAGACGACTATATAAACAACCTCAAACATCATCATCGACTGATAAAAACAAAATCAATCGAGTTCTAGCAATTGAAAGAAAAGGAATCAGAGCAGAAATCACGTACTGCACAAATTGAATGTGAGTAAATCAAATTACTCACCTGAATCGTCAGAGAAAAAGACGAAGCTCGAATCTCAAAATCGCAAATATTCAATCATCTAAAATGATAATCGAATTTTCACAAATATTTGATTATAAAAAACGATAAGCAGAAATCACAAATATTCGATTATCAAATCGAAAAATATTTAATTATCTCAAACGATAATCAAATTTCACAAATATTTGATTATCAAAAACGATAATCAGAAATCACAAATATTCGATTATCAAATCGAAAAAATATTTAATTATCTCAAACGATAATCAAATTTCACAAATATCTGATTATCAAAAACGATAATCAGAAATCACAAAGATTCGATTATCAAATCGAAAAATATTTAATTATCTCAAACGATAATCAAATTTCACAAATATCTGATTATCAAAAACGATAATCAGAAATCACAAAGATTCGATTATCAAATCGAAAAATATTTAATTATCTCAAACGATAATCAAATTTCACAAATATCTGATTATCAAAAACGATAATCAGAATTCACAAAGATTCGATTATCAAATCGAAAAATATTTAATTATCTCAAACGATAATCAAATTTCACAAATATCTGATTATCAAAAACGATAATCAGAAACACAAACATCTGATTATCAAAAACGATAATCAGAAGTCATAAATATTCAATTAACGAGTTCGGAATAAACCGAAGTAGTAAAAGTATGGTTCCATACTCCTTACTTTTGCTAAATCGTTTAAATCTCTTTATCGTTTTCTTGAAAGTGCAGAATTGTGTGTTTTAAAAATAACATTTCACATTCTCAAACGGACAAGTCCGGAATTAAGCGAATCAGTAAAAGAAAGGGGTCATAGTCCTCGATTTTTCTGAAATGTTTAAATCGCTTCCTTGTTCTTTTGAAAATGTAAGCTGTAAAAATTTTGAAAACAATTTTAATTTATATTTTTGAAACAACTTTTAAAAATAAAGAATTTTGAAAACACGTGATTAAATTAGCAATATCAGCATTGCGGGAGAACCGCTTGTAAATCCATTTCAAAATTGACGGGTACTGAAGTTAACACGTCAAAATCTCATCAAAATAACTGGCATCAAAATATAATGCCAAATGAATTTTCATTCATCAAAAATGTCACAAGAATCTTCTCAAAGATAGAAAGGGATATCATACCCTAAACTTGTATTCATAACAAGTTAATAACACATGAATTCACCAATACACAAAAATTGACAAAACTTGTCAATAGAAATCATGAAAATTGGTGAAGCACAAATTCTAGAAATCATCACAAGAAATCCAAAAATCACAAATAGAGGGGGAGGCCTAGCATAAAAACGGGAGTATGAAAACTCCAAAACACCGGTATCACAAGACGAGACGCTATCTCATGGTGGCTAACCATTAAAGTTTCACACAGGAATGGTCCGAAGACCGTGGGTCGCTATCCCACGCGTGTGAGTCGGAATCACACAGATTGAGGTCTAGGCTAACCTCGCAGAGAAAGAGACATCGCACATTTGCTAGTCTAAATCATAAAAAGGAAAAGGGGAAGGCCTATCACAAAATGGGAGCATGAAAACTCCAAAACACCGGTATCACAAGACGAGACGCTATCTCATGGAAGCCATCCATTAAATTTTCACACAGGAATGGTCCGAAGACCGTGGGTCGCTATCCCACGCGTGTGAGTCGGAATCACACAGATTGAGGTCTAGGCTAACCTCGCAGAGAAAAAGATATGTGTGAGTGGAATCACACAATTAAGGTCTAGACTAACCAAAAAGCAAAAAGGTAGGTGTGAATGGAATCACACAAGTGGTGTCTAGTCTAGCCTTGCAAACAAAAAGATATGTGTGAGTCGGTATCACACAAATTAAGGTCTAGACTAACCAAAAAGCAAAAAGGTATGTGTGAATGGAATCACACAAGTGGTGTCTAGTCTAGCCTTGCAAACAAAAAGATATGTGTGAGTCGGAATCACACTACTGCGGTCTAGACTAACCTTGCGGACAAAGAGATATGTGTGAGTCGGAATCACACTACTGCGGTCTAGTCTAACCTTGCAAACAAAAAGATATGTGTGAGTCGGAATCACACTACTGCGGTCTAGACTAACCTTGCGGACAAAGAGATATGTGTGAGTCGGAATCACACTACTGCGGTCTAGTCTAACCTTGCAAACAAAGAGATATGTGTGAGTCGGAATCACACTACTGCGGTCTAGACTAACCTTGCGAACAAAGAGATATGTGTGAGTCGGAATCACACTACTGCGGTCTAGTCTAACCTTGCAAACAAAGAGATATGTGTGAGTCGGAATCACACTACTGCGGTCTAGACTAAACTTGCGGACAAAGAGATATGTGTGAGTCGGAATCACACTACTGCGGTCTAGACTAACCTTGCGGACAAAGAGATATGTGTGAGTCGGAATCACACTACTGCGGTCTAGTCTAACCTTGCAAACAAAGTGATATGTGTGAGTCGGAACCACACTACTGCGGTCTAGACTAACCTTGCGGACAAAGAGATATGTGTGAGTCGGAATCACACTACTGCTGTCTAGACTAACCTTGCGGACAAAGAGATATGTGTGAGTCGGAATCACACTACTACGGTCTAGTCTAACCTTGCAAACAAAGAGACATCGCACAATTGCTAGTCTAAATCATAAAATGATCGTCATGATCAACGAGAAGTGTCAATTACACTAAGCTAGTAAATATAAAAGTTTAGCTTCATGTCCCATAACCACTTGCTTAACTTAAATATTTACGAACAAACTGTAAATCTACACTAGAAAATTGTCACAAAAGGTTCAACCGGAGAAGTCCAGGAGTTAACCGACGAAGTAAACGCAAGCATTTCATACCACTTGTTTTACTAGGCCGTTTAATTCAATTTCTCATACGAGTGAAATAAAGGCTTGTATATACTAATAGATTGGAAGACGGTTTAAGAAAAAGAGCTTTGTAGTAAAATAGTTTTGAAATCGTTTGGAAAAAAGGATTTTAATATTTACTACTAGTATAGAAAACCTTTATATTTTTAAAGTGACAAATCACAAAAATGATTGTAGAAACAATCAATCACAAGAATTCGCATACGAAGATGTGAATGGAATCCAAAGAAATCGATACTGAATCCATCAGAAAGTATGTTCACAAAAATCCCGAAGAAAATGTCATCATAGTTGCTAATAAATGATAGCAACAAATCGGGGAAATGATCAAGAATCGATTAAATTAGGAAACCAAGTCAGTTCACTAAAATTTCACATTCGAAGACGTGAATAAAATCCAAAGAATTCGATTCCAAATTCATCAAAGTAGGAATACCCAAAAATTCCAGAAATAGAAGTTATCAAAATCGACAAAGGTGATAACAACTAATTAGAAAAGAAGAATCGATTATCAACTGAAAAAAACAAAGCAAAACGAGCAGAAATGCATAAATGACTTCAACAAAAGTAAGAATCAAGTCAATGTCGAAGTCAACAATTAATAGCCGCAGTCGAGTACAAAATGATTCAATCATCATTATCAAAGAAACCAACGGCAAACAAAATCAGAGTCTTAAAAATCAAGAAATTAGCAATTTCTCAAAAACAAAGTGACCGAAGTCGAATGGAATTCAAGATGAGGAAAACACAAAATATCAAGTTCAAAATCGCTGAGATTCAAACTAGATGTGAATGAGAAATCAAAATCACTCAATTTGCAACTGGTCCAGCTATTTTTCATCACAGTGTAACAGGTACACAATGACACTCATAGCATAGAACAAAAGTGGAACAAAGTCCAAAAGTCAAAATGGCTTTAATTTGCCAAATTAAAACAAAATCAACATCGGCTAAATCAATTCAAAGCCGAAAACACAAGCATAAGCGTTAGGAATTCATACCTAACAGTCAAAAATAGTCATATGTAAAGATGAGAGACAAAACATCGACAAATAGTTGTATCACATGTTCCATCTAAGTTATGTTTTATAATTGTCCTAAACCCCAGGCTCTGATACCAAGCTGTGACGCCCCACCTCTATACCCACGCTAGCCAAGAACACTACGGTGTAGTGCTGTCAACTAGCACGGAGAATAAGGCTGTTGAGGAGCGACCATCCGTGTAATTGCTTTGTGCGAGCACCGATATGTCAGATAATAAAACATTGCATTTCATCTTTAGAGGAAACCCGACATACCGATACAAACTCAAAGCTACTACACAGTGGCTATAATAGTTTAGGACAATAGATATAAAAATAACACAGATAACATAAATGCGGAATACAGATGGAACGAAAAGTCTCATATATACAATAACTGATATCAGTTACAATACATTTGACACTATACAAATGATACAACTACAACTGTCGACTCAAGAAGTCATATATATACACATACATTATCGACTAACATACATGAATACATTATCATCTTAAAACACACACTGACTACTACAACAAGACGAAGACACTTCAAATGATATAAAAAGTCTTCATAGCTCTAGCAGCAACCCAAAGCTAAAAATCTACAACCTGTAAATACTCGGTCTGACCCGAGTATTACATTCAAAAGAAAATAATACCCGGGTCAGTCTAATTCAAACTCAGTTATTAGCGCATAGAAGCAATAATAATCAATCTCAATATAGATGACAGTCATAGAAATCTCGTATATCCAACTTCTCGATAAGAGAACCGGATAACGGCAGATATATCACTAAACAGTGTTAATCCACAAAACAGAAATCCAAAGCAGTTTAAACAATTGAAATGTCAATTTAAAAACATCAATGCTAATTGGCTGCAATACACGCTAACGAGTACTGCCTCGCCAATACAGCCTACGAATTACGCAACAGGTCGATGAATCAAGAACAAAAGAAATATCGATTAAAATCTGTCAATTCAGTGTGGCTGCAGTGCACACACGCGTGCACCACCTCGCCACAACAGAATATAAAGTCACCACAAGGGACAAGGGTAAAACTGCTACGAAAATGCAGTAGGTCAGCAAGTGCTCAGGGATGAACAGATGCAAGTGAAAATGACACATGGATATGCAGTGTATACCCAAGTACAACTAAAATAGAAATAGGTCAAGCATATATAGATATGCAGTGACAAAGTGAACCAAGTCACAATGTCACAGCAAGATCAAGCGACAGTGGCAATCACAGGACAGACAAGTCAAAGCAGTGAACAAAGAAAAAGGATCAAGTTGAAATGGTGAAGGAACAGGAAGGCAACAGACTCAGGAATGAAATCAAAGCAAACTCATGTGGACAGTGCAATCAAAAGTATATATATGCAGTGACACACAAAGAAGCCCAGACAACATCACATTGCTACTATACTGGAATGCATATGCACTGCAGTTCGTATGTACAACATATACAATGAAGAAGATTCAAAGACTCAAACAAGTGAATAGCTAAATGCAACTCAAGTGAAGATAGTGGTAAATCACAGACAGGTCAGACCAACCAAAAATGAGACAGTAGTGAAGGCCAAAGTCTAAAGAAATATACAGTCTAGAATCAAAGTCGGGTTTTGAAATCATTGCTACCGGAGATAAAGATCACCATAACAATACCCAGTGAAGAAAATGAAAATAAACAAGTAACCAGACCGACTACAGAACAAGGCATAACAGCATATCTTGGCACGAGAATGAATACAACACATACAGTTCAGCAACAGAATGGCTAAGACAAAACTATCATCATGATACATAATAATTTCAAACCCAGAAATGGTAACTGATCATGAACCATAGTGAAAACTGGAATGTGGTCCTAAGACACTTCTCAAAGTAAATGCAACAATTATTCTATGCTATTCACAGCAAGGATTTCATGTGTAACAGCCCCAGTGATGAAGTAATCATGGTCGCAAACCAATACATGGGATAAAGTATCAATGACTAAAATCATTAACCAAATACAGAGGTCAAGTCTCTGTCATCAGGACTCAACTCAACTGCATGACCAATCCAATGCTACTCGCAATATCAAGGAATTAGACTGCAATGCAGACTCAAGAATACCAACCTAATTAGTACGAGTGGACAAGGTCAACTACAATCAAGGTCATAGGGGTTACGAACGTCACTAATATCATCCAACCAAAATCGATACAGTGATACTCAAGAACTACGAACGATCCAAATCGACATAACAACAAAATCGAACACGGTATAAATCAAAAGTCAGATAACACCAACGAATTCAATTGCAAACCAGGCCGTATTCAGGTAAGGGGTTTTAAAATACTCAGCAGTGGGTTTCACAGATATAGATGGTCGAAGACCAAAAGAATCAATTCGAAGGCCAGGGAATTCAAAAAAACAATTTCCAAGGAAAGCGAACAGTTCAAAGTCGACGTCGAAACGGAGTCGAACCAAATCAAAATCATGTCAGAAATCATCAATTACTTGAATTAGATGTGAGCGATAAATATCACTCACCATTTTCGATGAGGCAGCCACGAGCAACTCGGCGGAGTCGACGTCCTGGCATCACGGAGGTGAACGAAAACGAGCCACCATTTTTCTTTGCGATGCGAGGATAATAGAGGCGAAGGGACGAACGAGAAAAGAGGCTGCCACCATTTTCGTTTCGTTTTCTTAGCCTAGGGTTTTCGAATGAATGAATGGAGGGGTCTGGGTTGCGAACGAATAAGAAAGGGGAAAGAATACAACCCTTATCTCAATCAAAAGGAAGCCGGTTGAATTAATAAAGAAAAGCCCATATAATTCTTTTAACAAATTTTCAAATGAATTCAACTTTGATTCAAATTCCAATAGTAACTAGCTAGGAAAAGAAATCGTCTAAAGACAATAGTTAATCGGTATGAAATACCGGGTTGTTACAGTTTGAATACACACATTTTACTTCCGAACTAGTATTATTAACTCGACTACTCTAGTGCAGACATTGATCCGATTTTTTGATTTGAAATCTCAGTTTTTCTTGCATACCTATAAACTATGATAGAAAACTTCAAATTCATATCAACAATCTATACCATATGTTCTCCGTCAAGAATCGAGCGAAAAATCCTAACTCAGACTGGTGTGAATTACCACAAATCATGTATTCGAATCTGGTTCAGAATTGTAATGAGGATAAAATGATCTACGCACAACTTACATATTTTATTCTATTATTTCTTTAACACATCATTTTCTTTTCATTTATTTTAATTCTCATTCATTCATACACGAACATCTTTTATTAATTTACAATCATTTACTTATATAAATTATTTCCCATTCAATATTTAAAATCATCAATGAATAAATTCTTAAAGTATTACATATATTACTTTGCAGTTTAATTTACATTTATTATTTACTTATATAACTTGATTTCCATTTAATATTAATATTCATTAATGAATCATTTCATACTTAAGTTTTTTTTACTTGTGTGATATTCCATCATCTTTTAATTTACAAGTCATACAAAACTTCAATTCCTTTATAGTTTCATTAAACACTTAGCTTAAATTTCATATTTCAACTTGGAAGTTTCCGACCATTTAAAATCGTCGAAAGTTCCATTTTATTACAATAATTGAAACTCGCTAATTAAAAGAAAACTTAAGAGCTAAATACTAGGTTTTATTTCAAATCATCTTGAAATAATATATACTTATATATATCAAATCATACATAGGAAATCAAAATCAAAATTCGTCCATCAAAAGAAATGTGTAGCAAATCTACTATAGCGGTCTTCCCACTTCGAAACTCGAAAATGAATGTCGATGATGTCGCGATCAACACTAAAATTATTTTCCAGCAACAGAAGTGGTGTGTACATAACTTATTTCCTTTTTAAAATCCTTTTAGAAACATTTCTTTCAAATGTCATTGAAAATATTTTGATCCAAAAATACTTCCAAATAATACTAATAATATTTTTTTCCAAAAATCTTTGAAAACCAATTTCAAAACACCAAAATTTAAGTTCTCATATTTCCATTTAAATTCATTTTATTGGTAAATCATAATTTATAAACCATATTTATAAATTACATTTTCTTATAACATACAATAGTCAATAGTTTTAAGAACCTTGACCAACCAAACAATAAATGACAATAATCAAATATTATCATTTCCTAACAAACAACACAACAAAAATAACAATATCAACTTACGAAAATTTATTATTATTATTATTATTATTATTATTATTATTATTATTTTATATATAAAATATAGTTTTCGGTAAAATCATTTCATTTACCAATTTCAAAACAATATTGTGTCGGCCTACCCTGTTTAAGTGTTTAGAAATCCCTATCGATGCCATATCATCCTATGTATCGACCGGAATTCATAAATACTCAACAGAACAAATTAACACAATACAAAAATATTATTTTATAGCACTAACAAACTTCTCTCTTATATATATACTCTCAACTCATAAAAGGGCTTTCCATTACCCTACCTCTTAATGAGTTTAACCCTCAACAGGCTAATGTATCTCTAAACCAAAGCTCTGATACCAACTGTGATGACCCACCTTTTTGGGCGATTCAAGTCGACAATAAACAACACATGTCTAACTCAAACCATTAAAAAGGGAAGATTATCAATGGGGTTTAATAAGAAAATAAGAGAAAATGAGGAAAATAAAACACAGAATCTCGTAGTGGAATGACAAAATATAATAATCAAATAAACCGTTCATGAAGCTGTTTTACAATATACATTTAATTACATATTTTTTTCCAACATAATCAGAGTACAATCAACAACATACAAAAATGATGCAACGGAATAATACTAATAATATAATATACCAAACTCCTTCTTTGTCCTCTAGAATAATGTCTTCAAACACTGAAAAGCTCAGGCTGACCCGAGCGTAATGGAAAGACAAAACACTCAAGTCAGAACTAAAAGTTCTTATGTAAGTTAAATCAATAACAAGTAAATATGAGTGTAATAGCTTCATAGACGTTTACGGGATTTTCCATCTCCTATCAAGTGTACAACGTGTGTGCAATAACTTAAGAGATGTTACGGCCTTTCATCGCCAGATCTGGCCATCTCGAGCATCTCTGACACAATCGGAGGTAATGGATCGACTCCACACAACCTCCTCTACCCAGTGATCATCTCCGATCGTCGTATAGTCGACGATCCACCGTCGAATCGAAACCCTAGAACGGACGACCGAGAATGTGTGATGCCCCACCTCAATACTCACACTAACCAAGGACACTACTGGGTAATGCCATCAATTAGTACGAAGAGTAAGGTTGTTGAGGAGCGACCATCTGTGTAATTGCTTTGTGCGAGTACCGATATGTCAGATAGTATGTCATGCATTTCATTTCAAGAGGAAATCTAACATATCAAATACAAAATCAAAGCTACTACACAGTGGCTATGTGGTCTTTGGAAACAAATATAAAATAAGCATAACATAAATCAGTCACAGATATTCATATCACTAAGGCGGAAACAGATATGAATATAACACATAGAAGTGTACATCAAAGTAATGGTCATCCAAGATCCACTACATCACAAAAGAATAGGTACAAGTGCTAGACAAAAGAATATGTATACATCAAGGAGTCCTTATCTCAAATGTATAAAAACAAAAACTACTAAGCTAAAGTAGTTAGCCAAAAGTCAAAAGCTAGTTCCTGCTAAGAAGTCAAGTGGAAGTACCTGAAACACCACGGTCTGACCCGAGTATTATTTAAGAAGAAAAATAATAAACAGATTAGTCTAGCTATAAATATCATACAATATGAGATAGGATAAGAGATATGACAAAAATATATGATAACAATAATGTCATATCATGACAAGTATATATTTGATAACAATGAAAATCATATAATATCTCAAATCTCTTCAAATATCCAAAAAGAATATCATATTCTTTAGCTTATTCATTAAACCTCAAATATTGACAAAACATATCAATGCCAATCTCAAAAATTGGTGAAACACAAATTCCAGAAATCAATAATTAGAAATCCAGAAAACGCAAAGGGGGAGGACTATCACAAATGAGAGCACGAAAACTCACCAACACATGTATCATAAACGAGACGTTATCCCATAGGTCGCTAACCCATAAAATGAGCCGAACATCGACGCACCTAGAAAGATACGCTCCATGCACAGCCGAACATCGACGCACCTAAAAAGATACGCCCCATGCACAAACTAATTGATCCGAACATCGACGCACCTAAAAAGATATGCCCCATGCACCGACTCATTGAACCGATTGCTCCACGAACGGTCAAAAGACCATGGGTCGCTACCCTACTAAATTGAGCCGAAGCTCCATAGAATAAGTGTAAATTACACCAAGTTAGTAAATAAATGAGTTTAGCTTCATGTCCCATAACCACTGGCTTAACTTAAATATTTACGAACAAATTATGGATTTCCATTCGAAAATACCAAATGATCATCATTGATCAAAAAGAAGTGTAAATTACACTAAGCTAGTAAATAAATGAGCTTAGCTTCATGTCCCATAACTGCTGGCTTAACTGAAATATTTACGAACAAATTGTAGATTTCCACTCGAAAATTGTCACAAGTTTTCAAGCGAACAAGTCTAAGAATTAACCGACGAAGTAAACGCAAGCGTTTCATACCACTTGTTTTGCTAAGTCGTTTAATTGGATTTCTTGTATGAATGAGGTAATATACAGAGTGAGAACAAAGATATATAAAAGTAAAAATAAACATCCAATCATCCATAATGTCAACAAATAAACATCCATCATAATCAACATCCAAATCAACCTATAATTCACAACAATTAACTAGTTATCAATATCAGGTATTTAACTAGCAATTCAATTTCAATATTAATTTAAATAGAAATTTAATTCAATAAAATTCAATTTCGATTAAAATGTCAATATAAACTACCAAACAACAGCTAATAACATTCTAATCAGTTCATAAATTTAATTCGACAAACATAAGAATATTTAATATTGCGGGAGTGAGTTAAATCACTCACCTTTGATTTATAGTCTATTAAAAATTCAATAAATCCCAAAAATTTGAACAGTCTCCAAATTCAACCAAACAAGTTCCATGTCGTCCGGAATTTCGATACGATCCTAAAGGAAGAAACCGCGCGTCAATCGGAGCTCGTACCAAAAAGTTATGGATGTTAGAACGTTGGAAATTTAAATCAAGAATAAAATAATGCAGGGGCAAACTCGTAAATATCCTCACCCAGCCATCATCGTATCAAACAACTCCAACCTAATGCATAGCCATAGCTCTTCCCATCCAATTCTCCACCGATACGCACGCCTACGACCAGATCAGAGCACGCCGTCGCACTGCCCACGTCTAGGCGCCCCTCTAGCGAAGTCGCAGCCACCACCGACGCTCCAAGGCAAGCTCCGTTGCCGCCGCCTTCTTCGCCGTTTCCTGGTGATTTCATGCACCATCTACCTGAACTAGCTTTATGGATTGACTCAGCACATTCTCCTCTACCCAGTGACCTTCCCGATCGTCGATTGGTCGACGATCCGCCGTCGATCGTGAAACGCTAACATGAATGGCCGAGACTTCTTCACTGATCTATGGACAAATGGAGACTCAATTGCAAAAACGAACTGCAGATGCAGATTGCATTCTTTGAGAGCTTCATGATGATATATTATACGATAAGGTTTGAGGAGCTTGGATTTTTGATTTGATTTGGAATTGGGGATTAAGGTTTTGAAATGTCTGCCATTGAGAAGGAACAGATAATTGAACAGAGAGATAAAATGGTACGTACAAAAAAATGAAAATAAGAAGATGTTAAGGTTTATAATAGCCTATATATAGATAGAGATGGATAAGAACGGATGGAACATATCGAATTGGGTCGAAACGATAACAACGACCCGAAAAGCCCGTTTCATTCCCGAAACGAAAATTGGTCATCCAATATATTGAAATATAGGTTTTCAATATTTTTAAACTCAATGGAACTAGTTTCATACTCTAATTCCATTGTATACAAAAGTTAGCTTTTAAAATCACATTATATTCATTTAAATTCCATTAATTGATTTCTACGCGTTTCGAGCTCGCACGATCAAACGATAAGTCCGATCACTATGAAACTTGAAATCCTATAATAATTCACCATTATGGATCCAATGAAACTGATTTCATCGAAATCCAAGATAAAGGCTAAAAAGACCAATTTTACATGTTAATTAATTAATTATTATTGTAATAACCCATAATTTTAATGAATAATTTTTGTTATTTAAATATAAATTTTTGATTTATGAGAATTATAATTCCAAACATGAATAAATAGAATATTTTCCAAAAATGTGAATTTTGTCAATGTGGTCAAACTTTGACTTTTAATTTAAAAAAAATTTAAATTTTGAACTTTTGAAATTTACCTTTATTTTATGAAAGTAAATAAAATTTTAAGTATACTGCTTTTCCTTTCGTTGGAATCTGATTTATATTGTGAAAGTTATGCTTTTTACACTATTGTATGTAAATTGGTCATTTAACAAAATTTATTATTTTAATTTACATAAATGATATTTTTTGTCATGTCATGTTCTAATTTATGTTTACATGTGTAACATGACATGTTATATATATATATATATATATTATTTTGAAACATTTTAAAAGCGTAGTTGAAATTTTCCAATGCTACTTGTATTTTTGTATACAATTTTAATTCTAGTTTCAATTAAATAAAGTATTTTCTTTATTTATTTTCTATTTTTCCTAAGACTATTTATTTATTCTCAATTCTACTTTATTTTTTTTATCTTTTATATTATTTACTTGATTTTTATTTTGTTTATTTTGTATAAATATAAAGTGGAAATTCAAAGAGACAAAGTCTTTTCATTTGCTTGTGACTTTTCATTTGCTTGCCTTTTCAATTTCTTTGGCCTTTCATTTCTAGCTTTAGCCGTACATTCTCATTGCATTTCACGTGAAAAAATACCTCTCAACACATCATCACTCACGGCCATAATCATTTCTGAGAATATTTTGTAAGTAATGGCTTCCATCTCTCCACTTTCCTTCCTTTTTTCCATTGAATTTTGCTTGAATTGCCTTGACTTCACACATGTTTGCTCGGCCTATCACCTCACCATTTCCACCACCGACCACCACCACTTCCTTCCTATCATCCACAACTATAAATCATCCTCCTCCTCTGACCTATACTGGCCGTGACCTCCCTTGAACAAAAACTCCACAAAAAGTTGCAAAAATCCTTGAAACTATGCCTAACCGAGCCCTATATGCAACACCACCTTCATTGCTTGCCACAGCCACCTCCTTAGCCACCACCACCAGCAAGCACCACCTCTGAACACCATCACTAACCTCTGACCTGACCTGTAGCAGCCTCTGGATGAGCCTAAATATGCCTTTGACCGAGCTCAAGTTGAACCAAAACCCTTTCTAGCCTTGCCTTTTGACCTTCCTCACTTTGTAACACTCAAACCCTTTGCATTCTTGACCAAGCCTTGTTATTTTCAGATCCAAACCTGACCTTTAGCCACCTGAAACATGTCATGGCTGAACCAATTTAGCCTTAAGGCCGAACACATGTTGAGTCAAGAGCAAGCAAAACTGTTTGAAACTTGGTGATGTCTTTGTTTATCTCTATTTCAATTTGTTTCAAAATAAATTTTGGTATTGTATATATATATATGGCTTTGTTTATTGTTATATATAAGATATACATCTTGGATCTCTTCCCACTTGAATCTAATCGTGCTGTATCATGCTTTCTGGAAATTATCTTTGTGTTTGTTTTGCGAACTCCAACTTAAAGAGGTGAGTATTCACTCATGACATTTATACTTATATAATTGTGAAGTGACAACAGGTGAATGTGTAAACTATTATATCATGTTATACCTACCTATGATGTAAATTATATGATGTTAAACCCTGTTATTAACTTGTCACATCATTTGTTATATTTTATTTTATTATACTGTTTATTTATTTCGGTTAATCACACTGCAAGTTCCCTGTAGAATAGAATCACTATGGGTTGAAATGATACATACCCGAACGGACTTTAGAATAGGGAAAAATCATTATGGGCTGAAATGATAGGCTCGAGTGATTTTTATTTATTTTATTGACTGGGGATTGCGGGTTTGAAATGATAGAACCCAGATTTTTCTTTGTAAATTACGGATTGAAATGATATATTATCCGTATCACTTGACAGGTTAGAAAATAGTATACTGACCTGTGGTTATTTTATATATTTCTCTGGATATTTTTAAGTATTTTAAAAATGTTAATCAGGACATTTTGATTTAACTGGAATTTTAAATGATTTATTAAAATGTTATTGATTTTTCTATGAACATAAAATGTTAAACAAATGGATGCTTAAAATGGTAATTTGGAATTTTAACTTGACTTGGAATTGTGAGATTTGGTTTTTAAAATGGAAGTTTAAGTAAAAGAAAAAAAATGGAAATTAAGTTTTATTTGTGAAATGATAAATTAAATTAAAGTGTTAGCTGAATGTAAAGAATAGGAAAATTGTACACCTGAATTTAATAAGTGAAGTGATGAAAATTTGATATTTATTTGTGGAATTTAATTTATAAAAATCATAAGTTAATGGGTATTTAAATGACCATTTTAAAGTGGAAAACATGATTTTATAAAATTGAAATGATTTAAAATTGAAGTTTAATTGTTTCTGAAATTCTAGTGTAAATCTGGAAATACTTTTAGTAGCACTTCAGAAATGCTATCGTTTCTGAAATAGATTAAAATCTGAACTAAAGGCTATTGTAGCACTTTGTAAGTGTTGTAGTTGCAGAAGTGAACTAAAAGGGTAATTTAACTAAGGGCTATGACAGCACTTTGTATGTGCTGTAGTGGCAGGAACTAAACTTGAAACTGAAATTGATGAAAGAGCTATTGTAGAACTTGTTAGGTGCTGCAGTTGGCTGAAATGTGATTTTTGAATAAAATTTGAACCCTGAACTATTACAGCAGTTTTGTAAATGCTGTCTTTTATGATTTGAACTATTTTTTCAACTAAAACTGAACTATTACAGCAGTTTTTAAATGCTGTCTTTGTTGAAATGAATTGTTTTTAAATATAACTCACCGCAGCACTTTCTAAATGCTGTGGAAGCTGAAATTTAAATGTTTAAAGTATTTAAATGAGCTCAGAAAAGGTTAAATTTTGAGAATTTAATATTTGATTCGTAAGTATAATGACTTTACCTTTAATGGTTTAAATGAATGATTTCAATTCGAATTTTTAAACCATTTTGAAATCTATAACCACGGGTACACTTATCTGTATGCCATTTTATTTCCTTGTGATTTTATTGGATGCACACTTTAATTTGAGAGTGTGGCTAGAGGTGGACGATTACTGCAGCTCTACGCTACCCTAGTCACATTAACACTGTTATTTGCATTGTTTACTTTTATATGGATAGTTCTTTGATAGTGTTTATTACTGCTTACTTGATAGTTTAAAGGACCCTTAAAGGATGGGCGATCCCAAGCATCCTTTAAGTTATTGTGCATTTATATTACAGTTCACTTGAGTTGATTTACATTGTATAAGTATGTATGTCCTGACTCGAGTGTTTTGTGTTTTACTTTACGCTCGGGTCAGTCTGATAATCACAGCTTTGGATTCACCTTCTGGAGCTAGATATCTGTTGGAGCTTATTTGTCTATCGGTTCATCGACTTCTATTCCAGTTATTTCCTATTCAGTATTGTCTCTGTATTATTGTCTTATGTATCCTGACTTCTATTATATTTATTTTGACTATGAGATTTTGTACATGTTTTGAGAGTTGTATATAGTAGCTTCATGAACTACTATGGTATTTTATTTTCGCTACGAGTTATTCTGATATTCTGTGTCTGTGATTCTGTGTTTGATTTTATTTCCTCCAAATTTTCTTGACAATCCACTATTTTGAAGTATTCAAGTCCGACATGTGTGTCTGCCTATGCACTTGGCGGGTGTAGCATGATAGGGGGTTCTCACATTTGGGTTTGGTAGCAAGCGGATGACTCTTACTCCTACATGTCCCTGCGGGGTTGGTGCAGTCGAGAGGCTGGCCGTAAAGGCAGAACACAGGTACAGCTGTATGCTACGGTGGGCGTTACCCCACTGGCGACGTCCCGTTACATTTGGTATCAGAGCTTTGGTTTTGGGAAAACCTTAGCCTACGAAGCAAAAAATCATTAGAGATAGGGTAGAAATACCCTAGAATGAGTGAAATCAATCTCAGAATCATTTCTTTATGAGAGAACGTATTTTCGAAGTATAAAATGATTTTCAAATGATTTTAAAGAATTTTCAAAGATTATTTTGATATAAATTTTCTTGCTTTGAAAGTAAAAATTTTCTAAACTTCATTCCTTTTGTATCCACCTTGTTAGTAATTTCTTTGATTAGGATCCTCTTAAATTTTGAACTTCTAGCTTGTTTGACCTAGATTCATTGTTGATAGGAATCTATTTTGGGTATGGAAAAATCAGTAGTTTATTAGGTTGCTTTGAGTAAACTCTGTTGTATCTTTTGCTTAGCTGAAATTGTCAAACTATAGATATTTATGCTTCTGTTTTTCGTATAATATGAATTTGAGTCTTTTCCAAATTTTGAATGGGAATTGATTTACTGATTGGTTGGTGATTTCCAACTCTTGGATTGAAATATGATTTCTTCGACTATTTTGAAGGTTCGAGCACTTCCAAATCAAGGTTAACTTTCAAAGCTAAGTAATTTTGAAAAGTATAAAGTATATAAGTTTGGTATGTATGTTTAAATTATGTAGTAATATGATTTAAATAAGTTGAAACTGTTTTGTTAAGTAAATGAATAAGGCTATTTTGAATTTTTCTAATATGAAATTTAGACTTGAAATGTTTTGAAAAGAATTTGGTCTTCAAAATATTTTGAATAAAATTTAGTTTAAATGTTTTAACGAGGTAACATCTTTATAAAACTATATATTGAACAAGTTGGAATAGATACATAAGTTGTACGTATGCTGTTTTATTCGCATAATTAATTTGATCCAAGTTTGAGTACACAAGTTCGAGGTGAATTTCACCATTTCGTGTTAGGATTTTTCATTTGATTCTTAATGGCGAATATTTAATATGGATTTTGCGCTTAATTCTATATTTCTCTATCATAGTATATGGCTATGCAAGGAGACTGATGGCTTCTAGTCGAGAAACCATATCGAAGTCTGCATTAGGGAAGTCGAATGGACAATACTAGTTCGAAAGCGAACTTGTGTGATCGAGTGAGCGATCGAATGTAATGTTGCGAAATGATGACATATGTACATCTTATATTCTAATATCATTGATATACTTGACGCTAAAATTGGAAGTTGTTGGGTTGGATATCTTTGTAATTTAATTAGAATTTTTCTTTTATGAAAAACTACTTTTAATTTAAAACCATTTTTCAAAACCATTTTTCTTTTATTCTTCTTAAGCAAACTGTTTTATTCTATTTTACATACAAACTATTTTACAAACTATTTTATATACAAAACTATTCTAAATTAAAAATCTTTTATAAAGCAAGGATGTTCAATCCCATCTTCATGCAGCGGAATTGATTTTTGAAATTTTTTGATCCTTATATAAGATGGACTTTATGTAAGTATAAGATGATTTTGAAAACCATTGATTTTGGAAGTGAATTGGTTAAATTAAATTATATTGATTTAGAAACTTGGATTATTTTCTAAATTTATTATTTTGGGAAACATAGAAACTGAAGATATTTGATTTGGAAGAATAATTTGGTGAAGCGTATATGATTTTGAAAATTTTATTGATATTTAAACAAATGGAAATTTGAGAACCTTGTGTTACTAAATACTTGATTTGGGAGTTATCGAACTTATATAAAAATTGGTTTGTATAAGTATGATGTTGATTCGAAAACTATTGATTTGAAAAGGTACTCAAATTGAAAAGTGATATAATTGAAGTCTATATAAGTGTGATTTGATATACTTTTGATTTTGGAAAGGTATTTGATTTGAAAATAAAATCTTATATAATGGACTTTATATAAGTATGATATTTGAAAGTGATTTGAAAAGGTACTATATGATACATATTTTCGAAGTAAAGATATGGAAAGTGCCTTCTACTTGATATCCGCTTTGTGGCCACATTGTGGATTCATTCTATCGATATTTCTTTGATTTTTGGTTTTCCGGATATGATACTCGAGTTTCCATCGAATTCCATGGCGTTACCCATGGTCTTACGAGCGCGACTGCATAGCGTAATTCGCAGGGGCTGCGAGAGCCTAGGGTAAGGATGTTTCCTGGGAGATCCAAGCGTAACCATTGTGTATATGCGATCTATTGGTTCGCTTGGTAGCGTAATCAGCAGGGGCTGCGAGAGCCTAGGGTACGGATGTTTCCGGGAGGATCCAGGCATAACCATTGTGTATCTGCAGTACTACCAGTCTTCATGGCGAAATCGCAGGGCTGGAGGGACCTACAGGTACAGATGTTTCCAGGGGGATCCAGGTGTTACCATTGTGTATCCGTGATCCATGATCGACATGTTTTTGTTTTATTTGTTTGGATTGAACTTTCCATATCTGTTTTTAAAGGGTTTTCCAATATTTTCATTGGGTGTTGAAACAAGTCTACTAAGTACCTGGAGAATTCTAGCTTTGCGCCTAATCAACGCACTGCTAGAGTCTGTAGGAACGAGGATAAACTTGTTAAGACATCGAGTTATAAAAGTATTTTGATAAAGTGTTATATAAAGGATATTTTGATCAGTTATTTTCCTTTCTAAAAGATTTTAAAGTGTTTTAAATATTGTTTACCTCTTTAACCAACAATTTTAATTAATGGTTCATCCTTGTCTTTCAACCTATTTTCCCTTCTAGCTATTCCTATGCTCCTACCTTCTTCCTTTTCGAGGACGAAAAGATTTGAGTGGGGGAGAGTGTAACAACCCATAATTTTAATGAATAATTTTTGTTATTTAAATATAAATTTTTGATTTATGAGAATTATAATTCCAAACATGAATAAATAGAATATTTTCCAGAAATGTGAATTTTGTCAATGTGGTCAAACTTTGACTTTTAATTTTAAAAAAAATTAAATTTTGAACTTTTGAAATTTATCTTTATTTTATGAAAGTAAATAAAATTTTAAGTATACTGCTTTTCGTTTCGTTGGAATCTGATTTATATTGTGAAAGTTATGCTTTTTACACTATTGTATGTAAATTGGTCATTTAACAAAATTGTTTATTTTAATTTAAATGATATTTTGTTTTTCATGTCATGTTCTAATTTATGTTTACATGTGTAACATGACATGTTATATATATATATTATATTTTGAAACATTTTAAAAGCGTAGTTGAAATTTTCCAATGCTAGTTGTATTTTTGTTTACAATTTTAATTCTAGTTTCAATTAAATAAAGTATTTTCTTTATTTATTTTCTATTTTTCCTAAGACTATTTATTTATTCTCATTTCTACTTTATTTTGTTTTATCTTTTATATTATTTACTTGATTTTTATTTTGTTTATTTTGTATAAATATAAAGTGGAAATTCAAAGAGACAAAGTCTTTTCATTTGCGTGACTTTTCAATATCTTTGGCCTTTCATTTCTAGCTTTAGCTGTACATTCTCATTGCATTTCCCGTGAAAAAAACCTCTCAACACATCGTCACTCACGGCCATAATCATTTCTGAGAATATTTTGTAAGTAATGGCTTCCATCTCTCCACTTTTCTTCCTTTTTTCCATTGAATTTTGCTTGAATTGCCTTGACTTCACACATGTTTGCTAGGCCTATCACCTCACCTTTTCCACCACAGACCACCACCACTTCCTTCCCATCATCCACAGCTGCAAATCGTCCTCCTCCTCTGACCTATACTGGCCGTGACCTCCCTTGAACAAAAACTCCACAAAAAGTTGCAAAAATTCTTGAAACTATGCCTAACCGAGCCCTATATGCAACACCACCTTCATTGCTTGCCACGGCCACCTCCTTAGCCACCACCACAAGCAAGCACCACCTCTGAACACCATCACTAATCTCTGACCTGACCTGTAGCAGACTATGGCTGAGCCCAAATATGCCTTTGACCGAGCCCAAGTTTAACCAAAACCCTTTCTAGCCTTGCCTTTTGACCTTCCTCACTTTGTAACACTCAAACCCTTTGCATTCTTGACCAAGCCTTGTTATTTTCAGATCCAAACCTGACCTTTAGCCACCTGAAACATGTCATGGCTGAACCAATTTAGCCTTAAGGCCGAACACATGTTGAGTCAAGAGCAAGCAAAACTGTTTGAAACTTGGTGATGTCCTTGTTTATCTCTATTTCATTTTATTTCAAAATAAATTTTGGTATTGTATATATATTTATATATGGATTTGTTTATTGTTATATATAAGATATACATCTTGGCTCTCTTTCCACTTGAATCTAATCGTGTTGTATCGTGCTTTTTGGAAATTATCTTTGTGTTTGTTTTGCTAACTCCAGCTTAAAGAGGTGAGTATTCACTCATGACATTTATACTTATATAATTGTGAAGTGACAACAAGTGAATGTGTAAAGTATTATATCATGTTATACCTGCCTGTGATGTAAATTATATGATGTTAAACTCTGTTATTAAATTGTCACATCATCTGTTATATTTTATTTTATTATACTGTTTATTTATTTCGGTTAATCACACTGCAAGTTCCCTGTAGAATAGAATCACTATGGGTTGAAATGATACATACCCGAATGGACTTTAGAATAGGGAAAATCATTATGGGCTGAAATGATAGGCTCGAGTGATTTTTATTTATTTTATTGACTTGGGATTGCGGGTTTGAAATGGTAGAACCCAGATTTTTCTTTGTAAATTACAGATTGAAATGATATATTAACCGTATCACTTGACAGGTTAGAAAATAGTATACAGACCCATGGTTATTTTATATATTTCTCTGGATATTTTTAAGTATTTTAAAAATGTAAATCATGACATTTTGATTTAATTAGAATTTAAAATGATTTATTAAAGTGTTATTGATTTTTATATGAATATAAAATGTTAAACAAATGGATGCTTAAAATGGTAATTTGGAATTTTAACTTGACTTGGAATTGTGAGATTTGGTTTTTAAAATGGAAGTTTAAGTAAAAGAAAAAAAATGGAAATTAAGTTTTATTTGTGAAATGATAAATTAAATTAAAGTTTTAGGTGAATGTAAAGAATAGGAAAATTGTATACTTGAATTTAATAAGTGAAGTGATGAAAATTTGAAATTTATTTGTGGAATTTACTTTATAAAAATAATAAGTTAATCGGTATTTAAATGACCATTTTAAAGTGGAAAACATGATTTTATAAAATTAAAATGGTTTAAAATTGAAGTTTAATTGTTTCTGAAATTTTAGTGTAAATCTGGAAATACTTTTACTAGCACTTCAGAAATGCTATCGTTTCTGAAATAGACTAAAATCTGAACTAAAGGCTATTGCAGCACTTTATAAGTGATGTAGTTGCTGAAGTGAACTAAAAGGGTAATTTAACTAAGGGCAATGACAACACTTTGTAAATGCTGTAGTGGCAGGAACTAAACTGGAAACAATTAATGAAAGAGCTATTGTAGCACTTGTTAAGTGCTGCAGTTGGCTGAAATGTGATTTTTGAATAAAATTTGAACCCTGAACTATTACAGCAGTTTTGTAAATGCTCTTTTTTCTGAATTGAACTATTACAGCAGTTTTTAAATGCTGTCTTTGCTGAAAAGAATTGTTTTTAAATATAACTCAACGCAGCACTTTCTAAATGTTGTGGAAGCTGAAATTTAAATGTTTTAAATATTTAAATGAGCTCAGAAAAGGTTAAATTTTGAGAATTTAATATTTGATTTGTAAGTATAATGACTTTACTTTTAATGGTTTAAATGAATGATTTTAATTCTAATTTTTAAACCATTTTGAAATCTATAACCACGGGTACACTTATCTGTATGCCATTTTATTTCCTTGTGATTTATTTGGATGCACACTTTAATTTGAGAGTGTGGCAAGAGGTGGACGATTACTACAGCTCTGCGCTACCCTAGTCACATTAACACTGTTATTTGCATTGTTTACTTTTATATGGATAGTTCTTTGATAGTGTTTATTACTTCTTACTTGATGGTTTAAAGGACCCTTAAAGGATGGGCGATCCCAAGCATCCTTTAAGTTATTGTGCATTTATATTACAGTTCACTTGACTTGATTTACATTGTATAAGTATGTATGTCCTAACTCGAGTGTTCTGTGTTTTACTTTACGCTCGGGTCAGTCTGAGAATCACAGGTTTGGATTCACCTTCTGGAGCTAGAGATCTGTTGGAGCTTATTTGTCTATCGGTTCATCGACTTCTATTCCAGTTATTTCCTATTCAGTATTGTCTCTGTATTATTGTCTTATGTATCCTGACTTCTATTATATTTATTTTGACTATGAGATTTTGTACATGTTTTGAGAGTTGTATATAGTAGCTTCATGAACTACTATGGTATTTTATTTCCGCTGTGAGTTATTCTGATATTCTATGTCTGTGATTCTGTGTTTGATTTTATTTGCTCTAAATTTTCTTGACAATCCACTGTTTTGAAGTATTCAAGTCTGACATGTGTGGATTTATTGTCGATTTGAATGGTCCAAAATAGTAGGATGTTACAATTATTTAAAAATCAATTTGATCACTTTAAAGTTCTAAATTAAAAGTTAACAATTCTCATCATTCTTGATTACACAAAAATTAATAATCTATTACAATACAGTTTCCCATGTTAAATCCACTATTTAAATATTACACTAATTTCAGCGTTCAATTACAACTGTAATATATCAATTCATTATAATTTAAAATTTCAAACAAATTCTTTTATTTTGATTTACATTCTTGTTATTAAATCGACCAATACCTTATGGATTTACTTAACATAATTTTCCATTTTATTACACTCAAACCTAGAGTTAACAACTTTTACCATATTAACTGCAATATTTCAATTACATAAATTTTATTGATTTCCAAACTAATTTTACTAATTTAATTAATGAGATGATAATAAATCAATTATTACAACTTCGTAATTCATATCTATTAATTCATTGTTTACAAACAAAGATTATAGATTATTAACCTTTATTTTTGCAATTGATTGAAATTACATTCAAATAGTTGTCAATTACATTAAATCAACATTATTAAATTACATTCTAATAATCGTTTTCATTTATAAGTCATAAATTTTAATTTCTCCCAATATTAAATTCCAAAATCTTGTTAAATTGAATATTTTTAATTATCAAAAATACGGGTCGTTACAATCTCCCCTACTCAAAACTTTTCATCCCCGAAAAGGAACAAGAAGGAATCAAGAAATTTAATATATTTTATTCAAAATAATCTAGATATAAACAATTATATTACATATTTAAGTTTAATATAAAATTTGAAAATAATTCAACTTTCACAAAAAATTTCTTAAGTCATAAATTCACGAAAAATTTCGGCAGAGTCTCCTTTACGTGAATAGGTCCGGAAAAATCATAATATCAATAATTACATTATATATATATATATATATCATATTTCAATAAAAAAAATCCCAAACCATGGGAAAACAATAAAATATCATTCCAAAAACCGTAATCCGAAAACGTACCTATTTGTCGGGCAAACAAACTTTATTTATGAAACCATAAGCAACGATTATTGCTTCAATAAACCTGTATTTTACTTACATAATCCAAAAGAGTGTTAAACTATGTCAAAGTGTAATATATATTAGTTGTTTCAACAAATAGCACATATAACATACAATGTATAATAATCATATGCAAACAAAAAGAAGTACAACCATTATATATGCAACAAACGAAACTATCAAACATCCATAGCAACCAAACTCATGGTTTGTTCAGGTTCAGATACTTTTTGTAGCACAAGGGTGATAAGTAAACTAACAAATGTACCTTACGCTCAACAGCCTTAGATAATTACTTAAGATATTATTTATACAACCTTAAACAAATTGAAGTATCAGTTCCTAACATCCCATAAGCCAACAACATAGAATTTATTATATTATTTAAGTTTATTCTATTTTCTTTTCTTTCATCCTTTACTTTTCATTTATTTTAATTTATTCATACAATGTCATTTTTTCATTCAATATTTGAAATCATCAATGAATCCATTATTAAAGTATTAGATGTGTTTCATTATAGTCTAATTCACATTTATTATTTACTTATATACTTGATTTCCATTTAATATTAACATTCATTAATGAATCATTTCATACTTAAGTTTTTCTACTTTTTAATTCACCTTTATTTTCACCATAGTATTTCTTTTATTATTAACTCATTTATGAATCATTCAACAATTCCTTAAGTTTATAATCATTTACTTAAATATTGTTCACTTAACTATTCAATTTAATTATTAATCACTTCAAAGCATTAACTTAAATTTATAATATCCTTGTAACATCTTAGCTCTTTATTTATAGACATAATTCCATTTGAACGTTTTCATTACTTAAGTTTTACTTGTATAACATTCCATTAAATATTCATATTAACATTTCAACTTTTTAAATATTTCTGGTAAGTTTTATATATGTTTTTAGAATGTAATTGAGTATTATACAAATTTATCTTATTCATTTTAGTCAACAAAAATGTTCAATATTTTTCATCTTCTTAATTTTCATTATCTTTTAATTTACAAGTTACAAATCTCCAATTTCTTTACAGTTTCATTAAACACTTAGCTTCTAATTCATATCTAAATTTGAATGTTTCCAACTTACTGAAATTTCACTTTATTTCTACAACTGAAAATCATTCATTAACAAGAACTTAAGAATTCAAATACCAGGTTCATTTCAAATCATTTTGAAATAATATATACTTATATCTTTTAATATATCAAATCATACTTAGGAAACTTGAAACAAAATTTGTTTATCAAACAAATGTGTAGCAAAGCTACTACAGTGGTATTCCCACTTTGAAACCCGAAAATGAACGTCGATGATGTCGCGATCATCAACAAAATTATTTTCCAGCGACAGAAGAGGAGAGTACAGAACTTATTTCCTTTTTAAAATCATGTTTAAAACATTTCTTTCAATCTTATTGAAAACATTTTTATCCGAAAATACTTCCAAATAATACTAATATTATTCTTCTTCAGAATCTTTGAAAACCAATTTCAAAACACCAGCATTTAAGTTCTCAAATTTCCAATTTAAATTTATTTTATTTGTAGATCATAATTAATACTATATTTATAAAATTACATTTTATTATAACATACAGTAGATAATGATTTTAAGAATCATGACTAACCAAACAACTAAATGACAATAACTAAATATTATCATTTACTAACATCCAATACAAAAAAAATAACAAAATCAATTAATGAAAAATTATATATATATTTTTATATATACAAAATATATTACTCGGTAAAATTATTTCACTTACCCATTTCAAAATAATATTATGTTCGTCTACCCGGTTCAAGTGTTTAGAAACCCCTATCGATGCCATAACATCCCATGTACCGACCATAATTCATAAATACTCAATAGAATAAATTAACATAATATAAAACAATTTTAAAGCACTAACAAATACACTCTCTCTCATATATATATACACACACTCAGACTCATTCTAGGGTATTATTTACCCTATCACTAATGAGTTAAAACTACAACAGGCTAAGCTATCTCTAAACCAAATCTCTGATACCAACTGTGACGACCCACCTTTTTGGACGGTTTAAATCGATAATAAACCACACATGTCTAACTCAAATCATTCAATAGGGAGGATTGTTAATGGGGTAAATAAGAAAATAAGAGAAAAGAAGAAAAACAAAACACAGAATCTCGGAGTGGAATTGACAAGATATAATAATCAAATAAACAGTTCATGAAGCTGTTTTACAATATAAATTTGATTACACAATTTTTACACAAAATTAGAGTACAAACAATAACAAACCAATAATGATGCAGCAAAATAATACTAATAATATAATATACCAAACTCCATCTTCGTCCTCCAGAAATAATGTCTTCAAACACTGAAATGCTTAGGCTGACCCAAGCATAATGGAAAGTCAAAACATTCGAGTCAGAACAAAAAGTTCTTATGTAAGTTAAATCAACAACAAGTAAATATGAGTGTAATAGCTTTAGAGATGTTTACGGGATTTTACACCTCCTATCCAGTTTATAATGTAAGTGCAATAACTTAAGAAATGTTACAGGATTTTCCATCTCCTAAGGATCCGTCAAACTATCTATATGTAGTAAGATATGCTATATATGTAGTGTTTATCAGTAAAGTATTAAAATAGAGTTAAGGCTTTACATTGATCCCCCTTAACACATTTATAAGTAGGTAGTCTATGCAGGTCCTGTAACACAACCAGTAACGTCGGTAGCCAGTAGGTCCCCTATAGGTACCATACTAAATCAAAATCGTAGTGGGCACGTATAAGGATAAAAGTATGAGAAGGCTTGTGAGGCAATGCCCAAGGTAGGATTCTACCAGTTTACCCTTTCTGGCTGGTGGTAACACATCGTAGGTACGACTGCCCATCGAGTCCACCACCCCCAAAGCAAATCAAGTGCACCGATCAAGTCCAAAATCAATATAATAATACGAAGGGGTGATGGCCCCTAAAGGTTTCAAACCCTTTGGCCAGACATAGGCTCCTGTTTTAGTCATTTCCAATTAACACAACTATCGGGGTCATCCATCATCGTTCTCTTTCTTCAAATCCAGCAAATGTGTAACAACCCGAGATTTCGTACCAATTAATTATCGCCTCTAGACGATTAAATCTGGTTATTAATTGCTGATGGAAGTCTTTAATCGGTAGAAATTCTTTTAAAATTTTGATTAAAAGAGTATACGGGCTTTAACAATTGTTTGGCCCATGTTGATTTTTAGTTGCCGTGATATTTATCAACACCCTTCCCCTCTTTGTTCAGTCGATAAAAAGAAACGTTCCCTTTTCAATTAATTCAACCCGTTCCTTTTGTTGAGATAAGGGTTGTAATCGTTCCTCTTTACATTCCTGGAGCCAAACCCTAAAACTAAATAAACGTTCGAAAGAAAACGAAACAATGACGACATCCATTTGCTTTTCTCGTTCGTTCGTGTACAAGTTAGGGCATCGTAGGAATCGAAGATGGTGGCTGCTAGGGTTTAACTCCGCTCGCCTTCCTCGAATTTGCTACGGCTTCGTCTCCTCGCTTGGCTCTCGGATGCTTCGTTTGTGGCAAAGGTGAGTGGATATTCCCTCACATCTAATTCACTCGAACTTTGTGATTCTCGTTCGTTTCTGTTCGTGGTTAGCTTGGCTTCGCTTTCACTGTTTGATTTTCTGACTTGTCCCAATTTTGTTTACTAGGACTTTGTTCGAATTCATATATTTCGTGATTTTGGGTTTTGCCCTTTTTCGCTCTGCAAGTTGATGATGATTTATGGGGCCTTTATATAGGGTTCTCGAAAACCTTACACTTGCCTGACATGATTCCTTGATCCCCTCGATGTTGATCCTTTCCTTCTTTATGCTTTGGTATTTTGGGAAATTTCTTTTAACAAACGGCTTTGATAATTTTTACTGTTTCTGTTCATCTCGACTTCATTTTGTTTATCTTCTTCGATTGAGATTTTCTGGCCATTTCTTGTTCACTGCTTCACTTGTTGGTAAACTGCTTTGTATTTGTGATATATTCTGACATCACCGGATATTCATGTTATTGAGTTCACCCCTGACCTGTAGCCACTATAGTTCTTGTTGATTCATCTTTGTTCATCACTGATATATTTGCATGTGTTCACTTGTACATGTTCATTCATGAGTTGTACATCTCTGTAGTTGCATTCACTTTAAAGATGTTGATACTGGGTTGTTTATTCTTGCATACTGCACTACTTCATTGTCTTGTAGATAGTCCATTTGTGGTTGCATGTTGTATTGAGTTGCACTTTGATGTTGCTGTTGGATCCAGTGTACATTCTAATCTCTGAGCTTCAGATATTTGCATTACTTCCTCCAGTTCACTGTGTTGTTGTGCACTCTGGTATTTATTTGAATTGCTTCATTGTTACCATTTTGGTTGCACTGTCACTTGAATTACATTCATTCTTGTTGCCAGTTCCTTGGACAGTTTCACTTGAGCATCTGATGATCACCTCTGTTACTACTGATCATTTCTATTGAGTCTGGGTTGATGTACTTGATCATGTGTATATCCACTGTTACCGTATTCATATGTGCATTGATGGTTCATCCACTTGAGCATTTGATGTTCATGTATGCAGATTCACTGATACATGTTTGTATTTCTTTGTTTTGACTTTCTTGACCTGTGTACATGCACAGTTTCATTTATTTTGTCCAGTTTAAGTTGTTTCTTTGATATGTTGGAGTTTCAGTGTCTTGTCACTTGTTCATTTGGACTTGAGTCACTTGAGTCTGCACATTCATATATACTTGTTTATGTCTTCACTGCATAGCTTTTAACTTAAGTTGCATTCCTTGATTCCAGTTGTACTCGATCATTTGAGGCATTGGGTCTACATACATGTGCTTTGATGCTGTTTGATTTGTTGAAGTTTTTCATTGGAGTTGAGTCATGACAACCATGGCTTGACCTTTGCATTTTGTTTGTTGTTGGGTGCCTTCTTGAATTTTTGCAGTTTCACTACTGCCACAGTAACTTGAACAGGTTCTGTTGTTTTAAGTCACTACTTATGTATATATACATATGCATGCATCAAGGCAGCTGCATGTGTTTACAGTTTTCCCCTGTTTGGATTTGTTTTCGAATTCACTTGAGTTGAATCCGGTACTTTGGGTTTGACCTTGTGCTCGTTTGTGAATTTTCATTGTGCATATTGTCCAGGTCTGTCTGCTTTGACCATTGAGGCTGTGGCATTGATATTTGAATCTTCATTTGATTTTTGATTCATTGATCTTTTGCGTATTTCATATGCCGTATTGGCGAGGCAGTGCACGCATGCGTGTACTGCAGCCAATCAGAATTGATGTTTTCTATTGCTGGAATTGTTTATGTTTCAAATTCAATATATTTTGAATCGTATTTTGATTTGGTTTGAGTGGGTGATTTTTGTTGTTAATTGCCGTATAGACAATTCTGTTGTTTTCTCAATTATCTTCATTGATAAATCCTTTTCACTTATCTTTGTTGATGATTTTAATCTGCTGATTGCTGCTTAACACTGTTTAGTGTTATATCTGACGTTATTCGATTTTCTTACCGAGGAGTTGGATATACGAGATTTCTGTGACTGTCGTCTTTTTGATATTGATTATTATTGCTTCCGTGCATTAATGACTGAGTTTGAATTAGACTGACCCGTGTATTATTTTCTTTTGAATTTAATACTCGGGTCAGACCCGAGTTATTTCAGGTTGTAGATTTCCTGTTTTGAGTTGCTGTTGAGCTATGAAGACTTTTCATATCTTTTGAAGGGGTCTTCGTCTTGTTGTAGTAGTCAGTGTGTCTCTTTAGGGTTGATATGTATTCATGTACATTAGTTGATAATGTATTTGTATATATAACTTCCAGAGTCGACAGTTGTAGTTGTATCATATGTATTGTGTCAAATGTATTATAACTGACATCAGTTATTATATATATGAGACTTCTTGTTCTATTTGTGTTCCGCATTTATATTATCTGTGTTATTTTTATATTTATTATCCTAAACTATTATAGCCACTGTGTAGTAGTTTTGTGTTTGTATCGGTACATCGGATTTCCTCTTGAAATAAAAATGCATGTTATACTATCTGACATATCGGTGCTCGCACAAAGCAATTACACGGATGGTCGCTCCTCAACAGCCTTATTCTCCGTGCTAGTTGACAACATTACACCGTAGTGTTCTTGGCTAGCGTGGGTATAGAGGTGGGGCGTCACATCTTGGTATCAGAGCCTGGGGTTTAGGACAATTATAAAACATAACTTAGATGAAGCATATGTTACAACTATTTGTCGATGTTTTATCTCTCATCTTTACATATGATTATCTTTGATTGTTAGGTATGAATTCCTAACGCTTATTCATGTGCATTTGATTTTGATTTCGTGAAAGTACTTTGGCTTCTGCCTCCGTTTGCTTTGCGAACTCAAGTTGGGTTTTTGATGATGAGGATTTTGTTCTTGTGTTTTCGGCTTTGAATTGATTTAGCCGATGTTGATTTTGTTCGAATTTGGCCAATTAAAGCTATTTTGACCTCTGGACTTTGTTCAACTTTTGTGCTAGGCTATGGGTGTCATTGTGTACCTGTTACACTATGATGAAAAATAGCTCGACCGTTTCCAAATTGAGTGGTTTTGATTTTCACTCATATCTAGTTCGAATCTCAGCGATTTTGAACTTGATACTTTGTGTTTTCCTCGGCTTGATTTCCATTCGACTTCGGTCACTTTATTTTTGTGAAATTGCTAATTTCTTGATTTCCAAGACTCTGACTTTGTTTGCCGTTGGATTCTTTGATGATGACGTCGATTCATTTTGTACTCGACATTGACTTGATTCTTATTTTTGTTGATGTCATTTATGCATTTGTGCTCATTTTGCTTTGTTTTTCCAATTGATAATTGATTCTTCTTTTCCGATTAGTTGTTATCACCTTTGTTGACTTTGATAACTTCTATTTTTGGAATTTTTGGGTATTTCTACTTTGATGAATTTGGAATCGAATTCTTTGGATTTTATTCACGTCTTCGAATGTGAGTTATAGTGAATTAATTTGGTTTCCAAAATTTAATCGATTCTTGATCATTTCCCCAATTTGTTGCTATCATTTATTAGCAACTTTAATGACACTTTCTTCGGGATTTTTGTGAACATACTTTTTGATGGATTCAGTATCGATTTCTTTGGATTCTATTCACATCTTTGTATGTGAATTCTTGTGATTGATTGTTTCTACAATCATTTTTGTGATTTGTCACTTTAAAAATATAAAGGTTTTCTATACTAGTAGTAAATATTAAAATCCTTTTCTCCAAACGATTGCAAAACTATTTTACTACAAAGCCCTTTTCCTAAACCCTTTTCCAATCTATTAGTATATACAAACCTTTATTTCACTCGTATGAGAAATTGAATTAAACGGCTTAGTAAAACAAGTGGTATAAAACGCTTGCGTTTACTTCGTCGGTTAACTCCTGGACTTGTTCGATTGAACCTTTTGTGACACTTTTCTAGTGAAGATCTACAGTTTGTTCGTAAATATTTGAGTTAAGCAAGTGGTTATGGTACATGAAGCTTAACTCTTATATTCACTAACTTAGTGTAATTGACACTTCTTGATGATCATGACGATCATTTTTGTGATTTGATTTAGGCTAGCAATTGTGCGATGCCTCTTTGTCTACGAGGGAGACAAAACCCCGTTTGTGTGATGTTTCACCATCACATAGAAGTGGGGTAGCGACCCACGGTCTTCGGACCATTCGTGTGTCAAAAATTAATGGTTGGCCACCATGAGATAGCTTCTCGTTCTTATGATACCGGTCGGTGAGTTTTCATGCTCCCATTTTGTGATAGGCCTTGCCCTTTTCTTTTTATGATTTAGACTAGCAATTGTGCGATGTCTCTTTGTCTACGAGGGAGACTAAACCCCGTTTGTGTGATGTTTCACCATCACATAGAAGTGGGGTAGCGACCCACGGTCTTCGGACCATTCGTGTGTCAAAATTTAATGGTTAGCCACCATGAGATAGCTTCTCTTTCTTGTGATACCGGTGTTTTGAGTTTTCATACTCCTGTTTTATGATAGGCCTCCCCCCTTTTTTATGTGATTTCTGGATTTCTTGTGATGATTTCTGGAATTTGTGCTTCACCAATTTTCATGATTTTCATTGATATGATATCAGTTTTTGTGCATTGGTGAATTCGTGTGTCATTGACTTGTTATGAATACAAGTTTAGGGTATGATACCCTATTCTATCTTTGAGAAGATTCTTGTGACATTTTTGATGAATGAAAATTCATTGGTATTATATTTTGATACCAGTTATTTTGATAAGATTTTGAAGTGTTAACTTCAGTAACCGTCAATTTTAAAATGGATTTACAAGCGGTTCTCCCACAATGCTGATTTTGTTGTCCATTTTTACGATTTTGAGAAGTGCAATTTCCTTATCAAAGTTGCTACTGATGTTGCTAATTTAATCACGTGTTTTCAAAATTCGTTATTTTTAAAAGCTGTTTCAAAATATAAATTTAAATTGTTTTCAAAATTTTTACAGTTTGCATTTTCAAAAGAATAAGGAAGCGATTTAAACGTTTCAGCAAAATCGAGGACTATGACCCCTTTCTTTTACTGATTCGCTTAATTCCGGACTTGCCCGTTTGAGAATGTGAAATGTTATTTTTTTAAAAATACACAATTTTGCACTTTCAAGGAAAGATGAAGAGAATTAAACGATTTAGTAAAACTCGTGGTTATGGGACACGTGCGTATGCTATTTTGGTTAATTCCGGATTTGTTAATTGAATATTTGTGATTTCTGATTATCGTTTTTGATAATCGGATATTTGTGATTTCTGATTATCATTTTTGATAATCAGATATTTGTGATTTCTGATTATCGTTTTTGATAATCGGATATTTGTGATTTCTGATTATCGTTTTTGATAATCAGATATTTGTGATTTCTGATTATCGTTTGTGATAATTCGATATTTGAGATTCTAATTGTCATTTTGATAATTAAATATTTGTTGATTTGATTATAGTTTGAGATAATTAAATATTTTTTGATTTGATTATCGTTTGAGATAATTAAATATTTGTGATTTGAAAATTCGATTATCGTTTTTCATAATTGAATATTTGCGATTTGAGATCTGATTGTCGTTTTGATAATTAGGTAATTGTTAATTTTGCTGATTATACGATTTTCTAGTCTCTAATTGATTCTAGATTATGTTGATTATATTGAATTGCTGTTTTCTACCTATCTCTGTTGATAGTTAGAGTTTGCTGATTATAAAGTTCGTGTTTTCTACTTGTCTGCTGGATAACTAGATATTTGCATTTTTGCAATTTGCGAATTTTGTTTTCTAATTATCTTTGTTGATAATTAGATTTTGCTGTTTTCTAATTATCGTATCGATAATTAGATATTGCTGTTTTGTGATTTCTGAATTCTAAGTGTCTAATTGATAATTGAATATTGCTGATGATTGCATCTACTCAGTTTTGCTGTTTTCTGATTATCCATTTGATAGTTATATTTTGTTGAGAATTGTGAATTTCTTTTATGAAATTAAAAGATTTCTTTGATGTTTGAATTCTCTACCTTTATTTTTCTAGCTCAACCAGTTTATGTTAGAAATTTATTGTCAATGACCACTTTAATTATGAAAATTGCGGTGACATAATTTCTATAAGGAGGGGAGTCTGTAACAACCCGAGATTTCGTACCAATTAATTATCGCCTCTAGATGATTAAATTTGGTTGTTAATTGCTGATGGAAGTCTTTAATCGGTAGAAATTCTTTTACAATTTTGATTAAAAGAGTATACGGGCTTTAACAATTGTTTGGCCCATGTTGATTTTTAGTTGCCGTGATATTTATCAACACCCTTCCCCTCTTTGTTCAGTCGACAAAAAGAAACGTTCCCTTTTCAACTAATTCAACCCGTTCCTTTTGTTGAGATAAGGGTTGTAATCGTTCCTCTTTACATTCCTGGAGCCAAACCCTAAAACTAAATAAACGTTCGAAAGAAAACGAAACAATGGCGGCATCGATTTGCTTTTCTCATTCGTTCGTGTACAAGTTAGGGCATCGTAGGAATCGAAGATGGTGGCTGCTAGGGTTTAACTCCGCTCGCCTTCCTCGAATTTGCTACGGCTTCGTCTCCTTGCTTGGCTCTCGGCTGCTTCGTTTGTGGCAAAGGTGAGTGGATATTCCCTCACATCTAATTCACTCGAACTTTGTGATTCTCGTTCGTTTCTGTTCGTGGTTAGCTTGGCTTCGCTTTCACTGTTTGATTTTCTGACTTGTCCCAATTTTGTTTACTAGAACTTTGTTCGAATTCATATATTTCGTGATTTTGGGTTTTGCCCTTTTTCGCTCTGCAAGTTGATGATGATATAAAAATACCATATTCACTTCAAAATATCCTTCATTTCAAAACGTCAAATTTACTCAAAATATGTCATTTTCACTTGAAAACATCATTTCAAATTCCAACTTAGGTTATAACCTCATTTAACCATCTTCACATTTAAATCAACGATTTAAATATAAACATTCCAACTTTGCCCAATTTGAAATTTTAGAAAATAGTTTGAATAGTTATAAATAGTTTAAATAGTTTGATATAAAATGGTTTGAGTATTGAAAATGGTTTATATAGTAAAATTAATCTAAATATTAATAAAAATAGATTTTAAATAGTTTATATTAAAATAATTTATTTTGAAAATAATATCACATCAAACTGTTTCTTTCCATTTCAATAATCTGGACTCATGTCCAATTTCAAATCAACAAATTCAATTTTCAATCTTTCAGTTCAATCGACTCAATTTAGATTTAGTGTCAAATCAACTTGATTTTAATTTCAATTCGAATTAACTTCAAATTTCGAAACGTTCATTTGTTTAACTTCAAATTCTATTCAACAATCTGATTCAATGATTTAAATTTCAATTCAATACTTATTTTAAACCATTTCAATTTATATCAATTTCATGTCCAATATCAATTTACCGATTTAAACCACTTAATCAAATTAAACCTCATTGTTAAATTTCAAGATCCAAACTTTAAAATAATTCAAATTTTCGAATTAAATTCAAATATCAATTATAACTTCAAATTTTCAATTCAATTCTTTAAAACAATTTCCTTTAACCAATTTCAATTCCAACATTTCAAAGCTTGAATCAAACAATAATTTATTCATATAAATCCACAATTTATTACCTTAAAAATAATTTCATTTAACCAAAATAAAAAAAATCAATATTTTTAAAACCATTGAATTTAACCAATCCGGTGTCCGTAAATAATTTTCTACCCTATGGCCAAGTAATCATTTATATCAATTTTAATTATAGGAATGGATATATATCATTTCAATCCAAATCAAAGTGTCATAGGTATGTATCATTTCAACATATTTCTAATTTATTCGAAATAATTCAAATAACAGTTTATATGCTGCCACTTAATATATAGAGTGATAACAAAGATATATAAAAAACAAATAAACATCCAATCATCCAAAATGTCAACAAATAAACATCCATCATAATCAACATCCAAATCAGCCAATAATTCACAACAATTAACTAGTTATCAATATCAGGTATTTAACTAGCAATTCAATTTCAATATTAATTTAAATAACAATTTAATTCAATAAAATTCAATTTCGATTAAAATGTCAATTTAAACTACCAAGCAACCAATAACATTCTCATCACTTTATAAATTTAATTCAACAAACATAATAATATTTAGTATTGCATGAGTGGGTTAAATCACTCACCTTTGATTTATAGTAGATTAAAAATTTAATAAAAGCCCAAAATTTGAACAGTCTCCAAATTCAACTAAACAAGTTACTTGTTGTTCGAAATTTCGATACGATCCTAAAGGAAGAAACCGCGCATCAATCAGAGCTCGTATCAAAAAGTTATGAATGTTGGAAATTTAAATTAAAAATAAAATAAGGCAGGGGCAACTCGTAAATATCCTCACCCAGCCATCATCGTATCGAACAACTCCAACCCTAACCCATAGCCACCGCTCTTCCCATCTAGTTCGCCACCGATACGCACGCCTGGGACCAGATCAGAGCACGCCGTCGCGCTGCCAACGTCCAGGCGCCCCTTTGGCGAAGTCGCAGCCACCACCGGCGCTCCCAGGCGAGCTCTGCCACCGCTGCCTTCTTCGCTGTTTCCTGTTGATTTCGTACACCATCTACCCGAACGAGCCATATAGATCGACTCAGCACATCCTCCTCTACCCAGTGACGCTTCCCGATCGTCGATTGGTTGAAGATCCACCGTCGATCGCGAAACCGTAACATGAACGACTGAGACTTCTTCGCTAATTTGTGGACAAACAAAGAATCAATTGCAAAAACGAACTGCAGATGCAGATTGCATTCGTCGAGAGCTTCGTGATGATATATTATATGATAGGGTTTAAGGAGTTTGGATTTTTGATTTGATTTGGAATTGGGGATTAGGGTTTTAAAATGTCTGCCATTGAGAAGGAATAGATAATTGAACAGATAGATAGAAATCATACATACAGAAAAATGAAAATAAGAAGCTGCTAGGGTTTATAATAGCCTATATATAGACAAAGATGGATAAGAACGGATGGAACAGATTGAATTGGGTCGAAATGATAACAACGACCCGAAACGCCCGTTTCGTTTCCGAAATGAAAATAGGTCATCCAATATAGCGAAATATAGGTTTTCAATATTTTTAAAATCAACGGAACTAGTTTCAACCTCTAATTTCATTGTATATAGAAGTTAGCTTTTAAAATCAAATTATCTTCATTTAAATTCCATTAATTGATTTTTACGAGTTCGAGCTTGCACGATCAAACGATAAGTCCGATCACTTCCAAACTTGAAATCCTATAATAATTCACCAGTACGGATCTGATGAAACTGGTTTCGTCAAAATCCAAGGCAGTGGCCAAAAATACCAATTTTACACATTGATTAATTTATTATTATTTAAAAATCAATTTAATCACTTTTAAAATCTAAATTAAAAGTTAACAATTCTCATCATTCTTGATTACACAGAAATTAATAATCTATTACAATTCCCATGTTAAATCCACTATTTAAATATTACACTAATTTCAGCGTTCAATTACAACTATAATAAATCAATTCATTATAATTTAAAATTCCAAACAAATACTTTTATTTTGATTTACATTCTTATTATTAAATCAACCAATACCTTGTGGATTATTTAACGTAAGTTTCCAATTTATTACACTCAAACTCTACAGTTAACATCTTTTACCATATTAACTGCAATATTTCAATTACATAAATTTTATTGATTTCCATATTAATTTCAATTGATTTAATTAATGAGATGATAATAGATCAAATGTTACAGCCTAGTAATTCATATCTATTAATTCATTGTTTACAAACAAAGATTATAGATTATTACCCTTTATTATTGCAATTGATTGAAATTACGTTCAAATAGTTGTCAATTACATTAAATCAACATTATTAAATTACATTCTAATAATCTTTTCCATTTATAAATCATAAATTTTAATTACTCCCAATATTAAATTCCAAAATCTTATTAAATTGAATATTTTTAATTATAAAAAATATGGGTCGTTACACTACTCCTTTTCCCACTTGTAGGTACTACCACCAAATGCAGAAACGTCGCCCCTACTTAAAGCACCTCAGCTCCTAACATCGGCCACTAGGTCACGTGGCCTCCTAACATCATCGACAACATCGTGTCATGCCACCTCAACCTCGTTGCCACCTGCAATCACCCCAGATGCTAGCCCGTGCAAGACCCCCTAATGGCGTCTGCCTCTAAAGCCGAGCGTAACATTTGATTTATTTTTCCTTTTTTAGAGCAGAACGCAATTTTTTTCTATAACAGCTGCATTTTTTCTTCTTTTCTTTGCGTATAGAGGATGGGCAAGGGTTTTTTTAGTGGGAATAGACATTAGCACAAGAGAATTCTATAGAGGGGATAATCTAGAATGAATAAGAGTAAGGGAATGAGTTTGATTTAATCTCCATAAGCTTGGCCCATCAATAATTATGGCTTAAATCCAATTTGATTTTTGCTTAATTTCCTTTTACATTCAAATTCAAATTTTAATCATTATTATTTGTTTATAGTTGCATTTTCAATTCAAATTGATCCAAATATGTTTCAAAACATATATTTGTAAATAAATGTAAAATATTAAATTCAATAATTATTTTATCTTTGTTGATTTGTTTATTTTTATTAATGTGAAATAAAATTTCTTTCATTTATTTCAATTATATAATTGTTATTTTCAATATGAAAATACGTATATTCAATGTAAAGTAAAATATAAAAAAATAATTATATAAAAATATGAATATTATTATTATTTTGAAATGAACTAATTCAATTTATTAGGAAAAACTCCTTTATTGAATAATTTTAACCCAATAAAATATATTTCAAAAGTAAAATCATCCAGAAATTGATCTTGAACATTTTATTTTAATTAAAAATATTTTTTTTACAAAAATGTAGAAGGTCGGGTTGTTACACAATGTACCAAATGAACACCTCAACCAATCTAGCTTTGATGTCATTGATGGAACATGACTAATCAAAAGAGGGTTAAATGGTTGAATCTAAAAAAAATCCGTTTTTAGATCTTTATTGGGTCTATCAAATCCAAATGGCTTTTATACCCAATCTAAAATATTTTAAATAAAATCTTTATTTTATGTAATTTATGTAAAAGAGTTTGAATTCAATTAGATTTAAGTGTATATTGTGACGAGTGTATAATATACATCCGTGTGTGTGAAGTGCAAGTGCAATAGATAAGCAGTGTACATGACTAATGTGACTATATACATGTGCTAGGGTTTACACCGCAATGGACTCATTTGTCCTTTATATATGATTTTGTTGTCCATAGTTTTTTTGAAATTATACAAAATAAAAATATATGTATATGTACAGTTTACTTATATTTACAAATATATAATATATTATAAAGTTATTTTAACCAATCATTAAGGTCCTGTGCGAAGTCAAAAAATTCAGAAAAGAAGAAGACAAAAAAGTCCAATTTCAAGTGCACTCCACCTCTATTTGTAAGTGAAAATCGCAGAAATAATCTTTAAAAATTGCTCCACGCATTCTCCACATCGTGCACGTCTTCCTAGAAAAGTCGCACAACGATCCCTGATCCAAGCTTCATGGGTTGATATTGATCCATAAAATCACAGTTTGTAAAAGTAGAAAAAATTTAATAATAAAGTTTAAGTAGATGTAGGCCGAAGTATTTGTCAAACCACTATAAAAATTATGTGTTCTTATTTGCTCTTGCTTTCTTTTCTCTGATAATTTTCATATTTATTACATCATTGGGTGTTTGTGCCACTTTGGCGTAAATAGTTTATATATAGTTTACTTATATTTACATATATATAATATGTTACAAAGCTATTTTAACTAATCGGAAGTTCACTTATATTCAAAATGACAATTAGTTGTGTTTAAGTACGCAATTAATAAGGAGATTAAAATATGGAGGAGTTATATCCTATCATTTACTCATCCATTAATATCATTTCAAAACAATATGAACACTCAAACACATCCTAATTTTGACTAATACGTTTTGAATTCTAAAACAAACAATTTCAAATCATGTTTTAATTTAGGAAAGATCTAAAATTAAATTGAATATTTTACAAAAAAGCCTCTTTTTTAAACTTTGAGATGAAATAACACACACACACACACAAACATATGTATAAGAAAATTTTAGTTTTAATATGTTTTAAATCTTAGATCTAAAAGATTGCAAACTAGCTTTAAAAAGGGTTCAAAGTGGGTTTGTGATTTTACATAAAAGTCCACATATAAGTTTTGAATCAAAAATACCTTTAAACATATGCAAACAATAACCAAAATAATTTACATTCAAAATCAACAAACATACAAAACATTAAATCAACTTTCAACATAGCTCGATACTAATGATTGTATATGTGATAATTAACAAGTTACAACAATTAATTGAAATTAGTTTTCAATCAAAAAGTTTTAAAAAAAGTCTTTTAAAAACATCAATTTTAAAATAACAAAAATAGTCCGAATAACTTAGGCATATATAAATTTATTAAAGAGTGATAGGAATCAAATTAAATGAGTATCCGAGAGTTTAGGGGAAAAACATACAACTCGAGTCAGACGATATGTCTCATATGAGTAAAACTTTAAAACACATAAGACGTGAAATTAAACACAAACATGTGAGACCACGCCGCTGAACACGGAACATGTTTACTCTCATATAAATACATCCAAATGTAAAGAATAGATAAATAATTAAACTCCACGAAGAGTGATTGACTCTTCCTAATGCAAATAGGGAAATAAATTTAAAGGTTCAAATCAAATTAGAAAAGGAAAATCTTCAACAAATGACTAGAAGGGTGCATCCCCCTTAAAAGAAGTATATATCTAGAAATATACTTGAAAACCCTAGGAACTCCAAGCAGGACCCTGCCAATCCTTACCGAGAATCCGAGCATTTCACATCTAAATGCGCAATACCGAATCCAATCTAGATAAGATGTGAGAATACCCTAATGGGAGCAACCCCACATAGCTTGGCCCCCAAAAGCACGCGCTTTGATTTTGTCATTTCTGACAAAGGATAACAAAGCTCTACAGAGCAACACGTCATCTTAGAATGACGATAACCGTTTGTGCCAAAAATGGTCACAAACACCCAATTGCAGATGAAAGCACAAAATCACAGTCACAGATCACAGGTAGATTGTATGTAATAGAATTAAATATGAAGAACACTCCAAAAAATTAAAAGGAAAGCAGTAGAAAGGCAAGATTTATAGTGGTTCGACGTTGTAGCCTACATCCACTTTGAAGGATTTTCAGTTTTATTGATGATTCTCGCTGGTTACAATTGATTACAACAATACACTCCAGATACAATGAAGATTTTGGCAGAGTATAGGTGTAAAAGGGAAAAATGATCCCTTTTCTGAAGCTCTTGGACTGCTATTTATAGGTGTAGGCTGCAAATATCTCGCTCAGATCTCGGAAGACCTCTTCTCGCACGTGGGTGGGCCCATGCGATCGATCCCTGACCGTTTGGAGTCGATCCGTGATCGATACGAACGCAATTCGTATCGATCAGGATTTGGTCCAATTGAGTCGGGATCGATCATGAACATTCTTGAAGATGTACACAAGCTCCTATGAAAATTTGGTGGCATTTGGACTTGTAGATTTTGAGTTATGATCGATGCAAGTTTGTATTATTCGATGGCTGTTGAATTTGCATCGATCCCTCTTCGCATCGTTCTGTTTGTATCGATCGGGGTACGTGCCTGCTAGTTGACGTGGCGCTAATTTTTTGGATCGCTCCACTCTTCACGCCGAACGATCCAGTCTTTCCTATGTATACGCCTCGTTCGTATCGACCCAGTTTAGCTCTGTTCGTATTGATTGTAACTGCTCTGCTCTGTTCGTATCGATTGTAACTGCTATGTTCGTATTGATCACTGGCCCATCGATACGAAGTAGCAGCTTTGCATGGTTTTGATGGAAACGAAGTGAAGTTGGTTAATCGATGCGAACAAGCTGGAGATGATGGATGCGAAGAACGCCGCTTTCTATGGATATGAACTTGTGCTCCCCCGATCGATACGAAGCTAGGTGTTCCCGATGAATTCGAACAGATCGATATGAATGTGGTTTCCTCCTGGTTGCTTGATGGATACGAACAGCATGATCATTTGAGTTGCATTGATCATATCTTGAGCATACGAACTCGGAATGACTTGAAATTTGAAATGTTGGATTTCGTAGCTTCACTTGTCGTGTTGCATCAATTGTAGCCCGATCCAGACTCGGGCAAAATTTACTAACATCCATAGCAGGTCTATGTGCAACTGACCTTCGGGGATGATCTGTCTTTGGTTTCCAGTTAATCTTTTGGTGTCATGGCCTTGCTAAAAGGCGGGATAACACTTGCCCCCCAAAACATGCCTTGCGATAAGAAGGTGTGTTTTGTAGTTCGATAAGTTGGATGTTCGTATCCTGTTAATGACCTGTAAAGATATTGATAGTCTTACCTGACTGTGAATGGCGATCGTTCGAGATATTATGCCGTTCGGGGTTGTATGTGACCATTCTAGGTCGGGTGCCGTTCGAGGCGAATTGTGACCGTTCGCGGTCGGGTGTCGTTCGAGGTGAATTGTAACCGTTCGCGGTCGGGTTCCGTTCGAGGAGAATTGTGACCATTCGCGGTCGGGTGCCCTTCGAGGCGAATTATGACCATTCGCGGTCGAATGTGACCGTTCGCGGTCAGGGTGCCGTTCGAGGCGAATTGTGTGTGCCCGGGGGACAACTTAGTATCATTAATGTCGGATTTCACATTCGAGTGAGTTTCCGAACTATTTGTTATTGTGGTTTATCGCCATCTCAGGGCATGCCTGAGGACCGTTCGGGTTCCCGTGCATGTGTATGTGACTTAGCCATTATGGAATTAGAAATACCAGATTTACATTCAAATGAGTCTTACAACCAAAATGTCCAACCAAATCAAGTCCAGATTCAAAGAACAGAAAACAAAAGCAAAGTAGAGACGTCAAAGTGCAAACACCTACACTAATGCGGTTGATAGTCGTCTCAGAGCACGCCCAAGGACCGTTCATGATCATGTACATGTGTAAGCGACATAACCGCACTAGTGTGGAGTTTGCAAATTATTCTTCATTATTTCAATCAGTTGATGACAAGCTGATGCCTCGATCCTGAGCCGTCCTCAGTTGATGCGGATGGTGGCCGTTCTTGCTCCACCTTTGCTGCTCGCCTTCTCACGTACTGTGATAACATGCCGTTCCGGATATGCCCTTCTATCTCATCCCTCAAGTGTCTACAATCATTTGTACTATGGCTGCTTAGCTCGTGGAATAAGCAGTACTTGTCTGATTTCCTCTCATCCTTGGTCGGATCCCTCCTCATTGGCCTCCGGTAGGGAACCTGTCCCCCTGTGTCTTGGTAGATTCGCTTTAATGTCTCGTTCAGCTCTGAATAAGAGGTGAATCTTGGCTGCTTTCGCGGCCGCTTTGGCTCATCACAATTGTCCTCTGCTTTTCGTGTCCCTTTCTCTTTGCCTGAATCCTTTTCGAGCGGATCTCCGCTTTTGACTGCATATGTAACGACCCTAGATTTTAATTTATTTAAATTGATAATTAAATAAATTTTTGAATAAAAATTGTAAAATTAATTAATAAAGTAATGCAAGTTTCCCCGATTCAACTTGATAAATATATATATAATCATTAGGATTTGATAATTTGTATATATGTGAATATATATGTATATTGGATTTGAAATAAAATCTTAAATAAATGGTTTAATAATAATTTGGATTTATAAATTAAATATAAGATGATAAAAGCAAAAGTGTATGCAAAGAAAAGTCTACAAAACCAAAATGATGATATCTATGAACAAATATAAAAAAAATAAGTAGGTAAACAAAATAAGCATAGAAACAAAATACATTCACATATGAACACTTATAAAATAACAAGTTAACCATAATACAATAACCATAACAAATCTTTAAACTAAAAACTTAAGTAAAATATTATAATCTATGGCAATGTACATGTGCAGGCCGAAATCATTTCAATGCATACGAATAGGAATAGAGGAAGTATGCTTAGCTTTAGTCAAACAAATATAAACATATGTAAGTTTTGTACCTAAAGGAATAAAGAAATGGTTTGTGTAAGCTTGATATGAAACAAGGCATTAAATGCCATCACCTATAGTACACGAGATATCTCTTTTCAGCTCCTTTTTAAAAATAAAAATCTCTGATTCATGGATACCAGCAAAGATTTTTTGTGTACAAATGCAACTATCAAGCTTTGCATACTTGTTTTATTTAGCAAGCTTCTCCCCATTTTCGCTCATCAAAACAAATACAACCTGAGATCAAATAAGAAAACAAAGCACTTCAGTTTCAAAAAAAATTAAAATGAAAGCATCTCAACTATAACAAGATCAACCAGAGATTGAAGGAAGAGAGTTCAACTTGCATTGTTTTACAACCTGTTCAAGTATAAGAAGAAAAGGCTCTGTTCTTTCTTTTAATCTCGGTGAGCAACTCCTTGTTTTTAGAAGCTTAACTTGTTTTGTTTTCTTGATGCTTGTGAGTAAACATACATTTTAAAGCATTACAAAATTAAGTGATAATATTGTTTGTATATGCTTTGGTTTTAAATATAGCTTCTGTGTTTGTTCAGTAATATATATTGTCTTCTCTGTTGAAGTTACAGAGTTAAATATTTTATCTAGATTCAAAGTATTATCATCCAACTCTTGTTAGGCCTAAAGTATCATAACAAACAAGTTGTTTAAGCATAGGCTATGATCTAAAATTTTGTTTAAGTACGACAATGGTAGATTGACTCTGTATATTTTGGTTTACAGAGCATATCTTAAATATATGCAAATTTTCGAATGTTAAAGATTATTGATTCGATCTTGTAACTTGAAACTACATTCGAAAATAGGATTTATAAAACAAAAATGGAAATTTTTAGTTAAGTACACTACGAACAGCCTGGAGTTGAACCAAAAACACGTTTTAATCAATTTCTAGAAATCAAATGAAATTTGGATGTTGTAATTTCGCTTGAAGCTAATTTGGAACTCAATGATGTTAGGAAAATTGTTTAAAAGATTTTCTATTGCAAGGATTTTTGGAACGAAGCAACTTTAGGGTTCGAATTGGTTTTAGGGTCGCCAAGATTTGTGAAGCCACCGCGACCTCTCTAGGTGATCGAGTGGTACGAGATTCAGGGGAGGGGAGCGTCGATGGTCAGGGAACACGTGGCCGGAGTCGCGTGACGTCAGATGGTCGGAGCTCCGAGAGTGAGACGTTGACAGGGATGGGGTCGCGATGTGTTTGAGTGTTCCAGGTTTGGTTTGAACTCGAATTTGACTTTGAGTTGTTGGATGAAGGATCTGATGCTTGCGTGGGGTTGTCGGGGTGGATGTCGACTTGTCAAAGGCCGGAGGGGAGTTCGCCAGCGATCGACGGTGCTGTGCACGTGCACGAGCACGTTGTTTTGAATATGGGCGTTTTGTTTTAAATTGGAGTTGGGTTATTCATGTGTTTTTCTCGAGTTTTACTCGAAGTAAATAATGTCCTGGCTCGGGTTTTTAAAAGTCTGGTCTCGAGTATGACTTATGTTTAGTTTCAGGGTTTTAAAACCTGAGTGTTTTAGTTTAAGAGAGAAAGTAAAGTTTTAAACCAAAGTTTAATCTAGAATCGAATTTAAATCTGTAATTAGTTTGAAATGAAAGAAAGGTTTTGAATTTAAATTGTATTCCTTTTTAATTCTAAAATTAAAATGAAATTGGAAAGTAAACTTTAATGTGAATTGTTTTGGATACTTTGTTAACGATAAGAATAATGTTTTCCTTAAAAATTTAAATTAGGGATTTATGATTTGGAATTCCTTAAACTATTAAGTTAATTAAATGGGAATTTAATTATTTAATTTATTTTTGATTTGGGTTAATTAATGAAAGTAATTAAAAGTAATAAATTAAAGACAATTAAGTAAATGGTGAATTTAAATAATTAAAGGATAATTATTTAATAATTTAAGGTTGATTAATTATAATTGAAGGTTAATAAGTTAATGAAAGTTATTAAGAGATGATTTATTAATTAAGGGTTAATTAATTAACATAATTAATTAGAAATGATTAATTTTTGATTTAAAAGATAATTAATTAAAATGGTTTACAATCAATTTATGATTAATTAAAATTTATAATTAATTCATATGAAATTAATCTGATTTGAATAAATCGGATAATTAACTGACCTTACCTATGAATGATTGGATTTCGTTGAATGTTTGAATTGTTGATATCCCTGATATATGATGCTTTGTGATACGTCCTGATTTATGTCGTGATCTGTGATTTCTGTTTCTATGATATATTACTATGTGAATATGAAACCCTTGACCTGTAAAACGGCATTTGAATTTCGATGCGACACGGAGTCGGATTCCAGTTGGTTATCCGAAACCCACATCGAATTATAATTGTGAATCTTTGTGACTGATAAATTTATTTTATCTATGAATCTGTGAATGAAGATAAGCGTTATGGATTATACCGCTTATCGATATATCTATGATGATTAATGTTGCACTATTGTGTGTAAAACCCCTGGACCACACTTATACACACACAAATATGGATTTCACGTGGAAATCGGTTAAGTCACAGATAATTTAAATTTGATATTTTCGAAATTGAAATTTTAATTTCAATTGATTTTGAAATTAGAAATTTGGGTTTTAAAGTGAAAAGCTTTTGAAATGGAATTTCAAAGATAAAAGTTATTTTGAATAACTTAATCGAGTTTTGAAAATTTAAATAATTTGAATTAAATTTGAATTCAAGTTTGAATTGAATTCTATGATTTGAAACTAGGGATTAAAGATGCTGTACAAGTTATATATGGGTTAAACCATTTTAAAAGTATCGATTTGAGAGATTGAATTTAATTCAAGGGTTTTAACTCGTGTAAATATAACTGGATTTTTTCGAAATGGAAACTACTTGTTTTCAAATAATAATAGCTTTCATTTTAAGAAAGGACTTCCAAATTGTGTTGAACGGTTTCAAGTTTGAAATAGAATTGAAATGTTTTGAAAACTATGAAATGAGTCTTTGATTTCAAAGACCGGATGAGTTAATCTAACTTGAAATGGAACTGCTTTGAAAGGCTATGAATGAATCTTTGGAAACCAATTTTGAAAGCTATAAGTTAAATCTTGATTTAAAGATTTAACGAGTTAATCAAGTTGAAATGGAAATCGATTTGAAAATCTATGAATGGATCTTTGTGAACGGGGTAAACTTTGTGAATTAAATCTTTTGTTTAAAAGATTAAAAGTGTGGAAATCGTTTAAACCATTGAAGGTTTTTGAAATAAATCTTTTATTTAAAAGATTGGAAATGGTAATTTGTTTTACCATTCGAATGAAAAGTTTTGGGCTTTAAGCTATGATTTAACTGAGACCCTAGTATCCATATGATTTTTAATTGCGCTCGTTATTCGGTTTAGCCGGGAGAGGACCTTTGTGTCATATAACCCATTCCGAATAGTGTTACGACGACATGGATAGCATTTGAAGACCGGTGGTGAAGACCGGATATTTGCGAGAGCGATAGGATGACCTATCGATTGTCTCTGCACTGAGTAGCCACGGTATAGAGATTCCCTAAGTGATGGGAAGTCCGATCAGGATTGTGAATACCCGGATTGCAAGGGCTTCTTTGGAAGTGCCTTCGGTTCTGTTCGAACCCGGAACAGACTTGTATGGATGTGTGTCTGACGTTACACTTTGAGATGTAAAGCTGGTTTCTATCAAATACATTTCTGTTGGTGGCGGAGAATTTATTCTCTTAGCTTAACACCCTTCTCTGAGACGTACGAGCTCAGAGGTTATGTAGTTGATGGTTACTAGTGATACATTCCCAATTTGGTAATGTGGCATACGAAGTGCTGCTGATCATTTGATTGATCAAAGCGTTGCTTTGTGGAAAAGCGTGGCTTTGTGAAAAAGCGTGGCTTTGTGGACGAGACTTCGTCGAGCCTCACAACCCGGTAATGGTCGAAACAGGAATGTTGCGGCAAAGGTTTGTTGGGGTAGTGCCCCTAGGGTATGTAATTTCCTTCTGGATAAAGGGTGGTATCATGGTATGGAGCCAGATATTTTACCTATGTTGATTATATTTTGTGGCTGTTGCTTTGTGATTGAGGACCCTCGGATAAAGGTCGGTAACGGCCGGGGGATGACATGACTCGTGTGTTAGTTACCTAGTTACAGCTGTACAGCGTGAGGTAGCGTCAGTGTGTTAGTTACCTAGTTACAGCTGTACAGCGTGAGGTAGCGTCGGCCTTTTGTTTGCGGAGATCCGGTTAGGATCCGGGGCGTCTTTCCAGAGGCGTTTCCATTTCGGTAAGGAAGTTCCTTAGCCTGACCATTTGTTGGAAATCCAAAGAAACAATACGAACCCCGTACGGTTTTAGTTGTATTACCTGCTATGGAATGTGGCGGTAACCTGCTATTGAACGTAGTAGCTATAGTAGGCATACAATAATGGTTGTATGCTGGCTAAGATTTATATTATATTTTCGAAATGTTTTCACACTATGCACTAGTAATAATATCAAAAGTGTTTTGATTTTTGCTTAGTAAGCATGTTTGACTATCATAAGGAGAAATCTCCTCCAATTCTGCGATTGCATTGTGTGTGTGGCGGGAGGCCTTATGATAGTTTCATTTTCGAAAGCATTGCGGGTTTTCAATGTTTAAGAGCCTTTTGTGTTTGTTTAAAGATAAACTGTTTTTGTTGCTCACACCAGTCCCATGACTGATCCGGAGTTTATTGTTCCCTTCCTAAACTCTGGGTGCCCATCATTTTCCACACGGGCAGTCTAGAGTTGGGTTTTTCAGATATTCAGGTTTAGTAGATTATCTGGAGCTAGTTCCGTTCTTGGAGTTCATGGATTGACGTTGCTTATCTTGGAGCATTCTATTGGAGACATTCTATCCGCTGCTGTTGTTATCTATTTTCTTTCCGCTACTATTTCTTGTATCATATCTCTGATATTGTTGTATCATATTGATATCATTGTTGTATATCATTCTGGATATTGTATTCATTGGAATTGTATATGATATCATTGTTTTCTTTTTCTTCCGCTGTGTTATTTACTTAATTTTGTTATAAGCTCCGGCGAATCGGATTTGAACGGTCGAATCTGCGGCATTCTAGTACAATATGAAGTACGGATTTTGATTTTCGAACGCGAAGAATTCGTATCGTTACAAGTGGTATCAGGGCTAAGGTTGAACTTTAGCTCAGGAGTATAACACGTTAAGTAGCTCATTAGAGATAGAGTGAAGTAAACTCTAGAATGAGTATATCTCTAAGATATCTGTTTGAATGTCTCGGTAAATTCTCTTACTATCCACTGATAGTGAGTATGAGTGCAAGAAGAGGACGAGATAGGGGACAGGGAAATACCACTATCAATGGTCAATACCCTACAACAGTGGAAATAATTTTCTCTATCAATTTCCTTTGATTCGTTTCCAAATTCTTTTGATTTCTTCATACCAGCTACAACAAGAAGTTTCGGTGCGATGATGGCCTACGAATCGTTGTAGAAAATCCTTACTTCTTATTTCATCGATTTCTTATCAGTTTTCGATTTAAATGTTAATGAATATGAATTTGAAATTTGAAATTGGAAATTTTAAATTGAGTTAAATTGATTAATAAAATAAAGGATAAATTGAATTGTATCAATAAAACGATTTCGTTTGAGACCAAAATTTGAAATTCTATTGTAATTTCTTGTGAATACCAAAGTCCGAAGAGGGACAAATTGGTATGTATTCTGAGATATTCCGACTTGAGTTTGGAATTCATATCTTAAGTTTGAGGAATTATAGGAGATCGAATCTATCTATCTGTGTTGTTTTCGTACCTGCGAATTTCGAGGACGAAATTCTTTTAAGGGGGGAAGTTTGTAACGACCCTAGATTTTAATTTATTTAAATTGATAATTAAATAAATTTTTGAATAAAAATTGTAAAATTAATTAATAAAGTAATGCGAGTTTCCCCGATTCAACTCGATAAATATATATATATAATCATTAGGATTTGATCATTTGTATATATGTGAATATATATGTATATTGGATTTGAAATAAAATCTTAAATAAATGGTTTAATAATAATTTGGATTTATAAATTAAATATAAGACGATAAAAGCAAAAATGTATGCAAAGAAAAGTCTACAAAACCAAAATGATGATATCTATGAACAAATATAAAAAAAAGTAGGTAAACAAAATAAGCATAGAAACAAAATACATTCACATATGAACACTTATAAAATAACAAGTTAACCATAATACAATAACCATAACAAATCTTTAAACTAAAAACTTAAGTAAAATATTATAATCTATGGCAATGTACATGTGCAGGCCGAAATCATTTCAATGCATACGAATAGGAATAGAGGAAGTATGCTTAGCTTTAGTCAAACAAATATAAACATATGTAAGTTTTGTACCTAAAGGAATAAAGAAATGGTTTGTGTAAGCTTGATATGAAACAAGGCATTAAATGCCATCACCTATAGTACACGAGACATCTCTTTTCAGCTCCTTTTTAAAAATAAAAATCTCTGATTCATGGATACCAGCAAAGATTTTTTGTGTACAAATGCAACTATCAAGCTTTGCATACTTGTTTTATTTAGCAAACTTCTCCCCATTTTCGCTCATCAAAACAAATACAACCTGAGATCAAATAAGAAAACAAAGCACTTCAGTTTCAAAAAAAATTAAAATGAAAGCATCTCAACTATAACAAGATCAACCAGAGATTGAAGGAAGAGAGTTCAACTTGCATTTTTTTACAACCTGTTCAAGTATAAGAAGAAAAGGCTCTGTTCTTTCTTTTAATCTCGGTGAGCAACTCCTTGTTTTTAGAAGCTTAACTTGTTTTGTTTTCTTGATGCTTGTGAGTAAACATACATTTTAAAGCATTACAAAATTAAGTGATAATATTGTTTGTATATGCTTTGGTTTTAAATATAGCTTCTGTGTTTGTTCAGTAATATATATTGTTTTCTCTGTTGAAGTTACAGAGTTAAATATTTTATCTAGATTCAAAGTATTATCATCCAACTCTTGTTAGGCCTAAAGTATCATAACAAACAAGTTGTTTAAGCATAGGCTATGATCTAAAATTTTGTTTAAGTACGACAGTGGTAGATTGACTCTGTATATTTTGGTTTACAGAGCATATCTTAAATATATGCAAATTTTCGAATGTTAAAGATTATTGATTCGATCTTGTAACTTGAAACTACATTCAAAAATAGGATTTATAAAACAAAAATGGAAATTTTTAGTTAAGTACACTACGAACAGCCTGGAGTTGAACCAAAAACACGTTTTAATCAATTTCTAGAAATCAAATGAAATTTGGATGTTGTAATTTTGCTTGAAGCTAATTTGGAACTCAATGATGTTAGGAAAATTGTTTAAAAGATTTTCTATTGCAAGGATTTTTGGAACGAAGCAACTTTAGGGTTCGAATTGGTTTTAGGGTCGCCGAGATTTGTGAAATCACCGCGACCTCTCTAGGTGATCGAGTGGTACGAGATTCAGGGGAGGGGAGCGTCGATGGTCAGGGAACACGTGGCCGGAGTTGCATGACGTCAGATGGTCGGAACTCCGAGAGTGAGACGTTGACAGGGATGGGGTCGCGATGTGTTTGAGTGTTCCAGGTTTGGTTTGAACTCGAATTTGACTTCGAGTTGTTGGATGAAGGATCTGATGCTTGCGTGGGGTTGTCGGGGTGGATGTCGACTTGTCAAAGGCCGAAGGGGAGTTCGCCAGCGATCGACGGTGCTGTGCACGTGCACGAGCACGTTGTTTTGAATCTGGGCGTTTTGTTTTAAATTGGAGTTGGATTATTCATGCGTTTTTCTCAAGTTTTACTCGAAGTAAATAATGTCCTGGCTCGGGTTTTTAAAAGTCTGGTCTCGAGTATGACTTATGTTTAGTTTCAGGGTTTTAAAACCTGAGTGTTTTAGTTTAAGAGAGAAAGTAAAGTTTTAAACCAAAGTTTAATCTAGAATCGAATTTAAATCTGTAATTAGTTTCAAATGAAAGAAAGGTTTTGAATTTAAATTGTATTCCTTTTTAATTCTAAAATTAAAATGAAATTGGAAAGTAAACTTTAATGTGAATTGTTTTGGATACTTTGTTAACGATAAGAATAATGTTTTCCTTAAAAATTTAAATTAGGGATTTATGATTTGGAATTCCTTAAACTATTAAGTTAATTAAATAGGAATTTAATTATTTAATTTATTTTTGATTTGTGTTAATTAATGAAAGTAATTAAAAGTAATAAATTAAAGACAATTAAGTAAATGGTGAATTTAAATAATTAAAGGATAATTATTTAATAATTTAAGGTTGATTAATTATAATTGAAGGTTAATAAGTTAATGAAAGTTATTAAGAGATGATTTATTAATTAAGGGTTAATTAATTAACATAATTAATTAGAAATGATTAATTTTTGATTTAAAAGATAATTAATTAAAATGGTTTACAATCAATTTATGATTAATTAAAATTTATAATTAATTCATATGAAATTAATCTGATTTGAATAAATCGGATAATTAACTGACCTTACCTATGAATGATTGGATTTCGTTGAATGTTTGAATTGTTGATATCCCTGATATATGATGCTTTGTGATACGTCCTGATTTATGTCGTGATCTGTGATTTCTGTTTCTATGATATATTACTATGTGAATATGAAACCCTTGACCTATAAAACTGATAAATTACTATGTGAATTTCTGTTTCTATGATATATTACTATGTGAATTTCGATGCGACACGGAGTCGGATTCCAGTTGGTTATCCGAAACCCACATCGAATTATAATTGTGAATCTTTGTGACTGATAAATTTATTTTATCTATGAATCTGTGAATGAAGATAAGCATTATGGATTATACCGCTTATCGAGATATCTATGATGATTAATGTTGCACTATTGTGTGTAAAACCTCTGGACCACACTTATACACACACAAATATGGATTTCACGTTGAAATCAGTTAAGTCACAGATAATTTAAATTTGATGTTTTCGAAATTGAAATTTTAATTTCAATTGATTTTGAAATTAGAAATTTGGGTTTTAAAGTGAGAAGCATTTGAAATGGAATTTCAAAGATAAAAGTTATTTTGAATAACTTAATCGAGTTTTGAAAATTTAAATAATTTGAATTAAATTTGAATTCAAGTTTGAATTGAATTCTATGATTTGAAACTAGGGATTAAAGATGCTGTACAAGTTATATATGGGTTAAACCATTTTAAAAGTATCGATTTGGGAGATTGAATTTAATTCAAGGGTTTTAACTCGTGTAAATATAATTGGATTTTTTCGAAACGGAAACTACTTGTTTTCAAATAATAATAGCTTTCATTTTAAGAAAGGACTTCCAAATTGTGTTGAACGGTTTCAAGTTTGAAATAGAATTGAAATGTTTTGAAAACTATGAAATGAGTCTTTGATTTCAAAGACCGGATGAGTTAATCTAACTTGAAATGGAATTGCTTTGAAAGGCTATGAATGAATCTTTGGAAACCAATTTTGAAAGCTATAAGTTAAATCTTGATTTAAAGATTTAACGAGTTAATCAAGTTGAAATGGAAATCGATTTGAAAATCTATGAATGGATCTTTGTGAACGGGGTAAACTTTGTGAATTAAATCTTTTGTTTAAAAGATTAAAAGTGTGGAAATCGTTTAAACCATTGAAGGTTTTTGAAATAAATATTTTATTTAAAAGATTGGAAATGGTAATTTGTTTTACCATTCGAATGAAAAGTTTTGGGCTTTAAGCTGTGATTTAACTGAGACCCCAGTATCCATATTATTTTTAATTGCGCTCGTTATTCGGTTTAGCCGGGAGAGGACCTTTGTGTCATATAACCCATTCTGAATAGTGTTACGATGATATGGATAACATTTGAAGACCGGTGGTGAAGACCGGATATTTGCAAGAGCGATAGGATGACCTATCGATTGTCTCTGCACTGAGTAGCTACGGTATAGAGATTCCCTAAGTGATGGGAAGTCCGATCAGGATTGTGAATACCTGGATTGCAAGGGCTTCTTTGGAAGTGCCTTCGGTTCTGTTCGAACCCGGAACAGACTTGTATGGATGTGTGTCTGACGTTACACTTTGAGATGTAAAGCTGGTTTCTATCAAATACATTTCTGTTGGTGGCGGAGAATTTATTCTCTTAGCTTAACACCCTTCTCTGAGACATACGAGCTCAGAGGTTATGTAGTTGATGGTTACTAGTGATACATTCCCAATTTGGTAATGTGGCATACGAAGTGCTGCTGATCATTTGATTGATCAAAGCGTTGCTTTGTGGAAAAGCGTGGCTTTGTGGAAAAGCGTGGCTTTGTGAAAAAGCGTGGCTTTATGGACGAGACTTCGTCGAGCCTCACAACCCGGTAATGGTCGAAACAGGAATGTTGCGGCAAAGGTTTGTAGGGGTAGCGCCCCTAGGGTATGTCATTTCCTTCTGGATAAAGGGTGGTATCATGGTATGGAGCCCAGATATTTTACCTATGTTGATTATATTTTGTGGCTGTTGCTTTGTGATTGAGGACCCTTGGATAAAGGTCGGTAACGACCGGGGGATGACATGACTCGTGTGTTAGTTACCTAGTTACAGCTGTACAGCGTGAGGTAGCGTCAGTGTGTTAGTTACCTAGTTACAGCTGTACAGCGTGAGGTAGCGTCGGCCTTTTGTTTGCGGAGATCCGGTTAGGATCCGGGGCGTCTTTCCAGAGGCATTTCCATTTCGGTAAGGAAGTTCCTTAGCCTGACCATTTGTTGGAAATCCAAAGAAACAATACGAACCCCGTACGGTTTTAGTTGTATTACCTGCTATGGAATGTGGCGGTAACCTGCTATTGAACGTAGTAGCTATAGTAGGCATACAATAATGGTTGTATGCTGGCTAAGATTTATATTATATTTTCGAAATGTTTTCACACTATGCACTAGTAATAATATCAAAAGTGTTTTGATTTTTGCGTAGTAAGCATGTTTGACTATCATAAGGAGAAATCTCCTCCAATTCTGCGATTGCATTGTGTGTGTGGCGAGAGGCCTTATGATAGTTTCATTTTCGAAAAGCATTGCAGGTTTTCAATGTTTAAGAGCCTTTTGTGTTTGTTTAAAGATAAACTGTTTTTGTTGCTCACACCAGTCCCATGACTGATCCGGAGTTTATTGTTCCCTTCCTAAACTCTGGGTGCCCATCATTTTCCACACGGGCAGTCTAGAGTTGGGTTTTTCAGATATTCAGGTTTAGTAGATTATCTGGAGCTAGTTCCGTTCTTGGAGTTCATGGATTGACGTTGCTTATCTTGGAGCATTCTATTGGAGACATTCTATCCGCTGCTGGTGTTATCTATTTTCTTTCCGCTGCTATTTCTTGTATCATATCTCTGATATTGTTGTATCATATTGATATCATTGTTGTATATCATTCTGGATATTGTATTCATTGGAATTGTATATGATATCATTGTTTTCTTTTTCTTCCGCTGTGTTATTTACTTAATTGTGTTATAAGCTCCGGCGAATCGGATTTGAACGGTCGAATCTGCGGCATTCTAGTACAATATGAAGTACGGATGTTGATTTTCGAACGCGAAGAATTCGAGTCGTTACAGCATAAACATTAACCCCATCTCCTTCCTCTCTCTTAGCATTTGCATCCTCTTGTCGCAAAAACCTTTCTGCCTCATGATAAAACTCTCCTAAGTCCAAAGGTGGATCCCTTGTCAATGAATTCTTGAATTCTGTTCCATCAGCTATGGCAGATATAGCTGCCATCAAAACCATGGATGGATCTGGTCGATCCACCGATGCTGCCACTGCATTGAATCGTGACAGAAAACTCCTCAAAGATTTCCCGATTCTTTGCTTTAGTTTTGTCAAACTCATTATGTTCTTGGGTCTCAAAATGTGAACTCTGAATTTCCTCATAAACTTCTCAGTCAACTCGGTCCATGTTCCAATGGAGCCGCTCTCCAATTGCCTGAACCGTAGTGCTGCTATGTCTGTCAAATACAATGGGAAACACCGGGCCATGACCTCCTCTGATGCCCTCAGTACCTCCATGTGCCTCATATACCTTGTCAGATGAACAACATGATCCATCCTCCCATCATATGTCTCCAGTGTTGGTAGCTTGAATTCAGGTGGGTTCCTAGCCTGCTTGATTGCGGGAGCGAAGGGGCTCCTGTTCACTTCTTCCAGATCTCTATTCACTGGTCCTCCCCTCATGGCTCGTCGGACCATCTCCGCCAATCTATCACTATCTCCAAGTTATAGACCTTGTATGTTGCCTATAATCTGCCCCCCGAGTTCACGAGGGGATCTTGGAATCTGCTCTCTTGGACGAGGGTCCGTTGCTCTATCAACGCCATACTGCATAGCTCCGGCTGGTATCCTGCCTGAGATTGGATCAACATATTCCTGGGGATTACCCCCCAGCTCAGGGGCTGCTCCTGATGGTCCTGCTCTATTCGATTGCTTTTTGGGTCCTTTCGGTCCAACTCCATGGATCTGAATTCCAGCTCCTCGTGCTGTTCCTGCCCGTCCAAACTGTCTGAGAATGTTCTGCATCATTTCCTCTTGCCTTTTTAGCATTCCCTCCTGCATAGCTTCCATCATCATCTCCATCTCATCTCGGGTGATGAAGACTGAGGCCTGATTCGCTCCTAAGGAAGCCTCCTGACTTCCTTCATGCTGGCTCCTTTCTGCACTTGGTCTCCTAGCTGATTGCTTCACCATAGCTTTCTAGATCTAAGTCCTTAAGCCTTCAGATCCAAAATCCAAGCTGTAGAGTCCCTGAGTTCACCTTCTCAGTGAAAGCACCAAAATGTTTGCGCCAAAAATGGTCACAAACACCCAATTGCAAATGAAAGCACCAAATCACAGTTACAGATAACAGGTAGATTGTATGTAATAGAATTAAATATGAAGAACACTCCAAAAAATTAAAAGGAAAGCAGTAGAAAGGCAAGATTTATAGTGGTTCAGCATTGTAGCCTACATCCACTTTGAAGGATTTTCTGTTTTATTGATGATTCTCGCTGGTTACAATTGATTACAACAGTACACTCCAGATATAATGAAGATTTTGGCAGAGTATAGGTGTAGAAGGGCAAAAAGATCCCTTTTCTGAAGCTCTTGGACTGCTCTCTATAGGTGTAGGCTGCAAATATCTCACTCAGATCTCGGAAGACCTCTTCTCGCACGTGGGTGGGCCCACGCGATCAATCCCTGACCATTTGGAGTCGGTCCGTGATCGATATGAATGCAATTCGTATCGATCAGGATTTTGGTCCAATCGAGTCGGGATCGATCATGCACATTCTGGAAGATGTACGCAAGATCCTATGAAAATTTGGTGGTATTTGGACTTGTAGATTTGAGTTATGATCGATGCAAGTTTGTATTATTTGATGGCTATTGAATTCGCATCGATCCGTCTTCGCATCGTTCGGTTCGTATCGATCCGGGCACGTTCCTGCTAGTTGACATGGCGCTAATTTTTTGGATCGCTCCACTCTTCACGCCGAACGATCGAGTCTTTCCTATGTATACGCCTCATTCGTATCGACCCAATTTGGCTCTGTTCGTATCGTTTGTAACTGCTCTGCTCTGTTCGTATCGATTGTAACTGCTCTGCTCTGTTCGTATCGATTGTAACTTCTATGTTCGTATCGATCACTGGCCCATCGATACGAAGTAGCGGATTTGCATAGTTTTGATGGATATGAAGTGAAGTTGGTTAATCAATGCGAACAAGCTGGAGATGATGGATGCAAAGGATGCCGCTTTCTATGGATAGGAACTTGTGCCCCCCCGATCGATAAGAAGCTAGGTCTGCCCGATGGATTCGAACAGATCGATACGAATAAGGTTTCTTCCTGGTTGCTCGATGGATACGAACAACGTGATCATTTGAGTTGCATCGATCATATCTTGAGCATACGAACTCGGAATGACTTGAAATTTGAAATGTTGGATTTCGTAGCTTCGCTTGTCGTGTTGCATCAACTGTAGCCCGATCCAGACTCGGGCAAAATTTACTAGCATCCATAGCAGGTCTGTATGCAACCGACCTTCGGGGACGATCTGTCTTTGGTTTCCAGTTAATCTTTTGGTGTCACGACCTTGTTAAAAGGCGGGATAACAATAACAAAGAAGCTGAAATAACCAAAAGGTGAGAAACCAACTATCGAGGATATAAAACGATCGTATATGGAAATTAAGTCTTGTATACTTACCACCACCCATCGAATTCAAACTTATACTATTTCTTCGTTAATAATAGTACCGGACAAGTCAAGGTAGTGTTACCTCAAAGTCATGTCTCACGGTTAGTCTTAACTTCCGAAATAGCTACAAGTCTACTTCTTCGATGTTTAATGCTAATTATACAAATAAATCGTTTCCATATAAGTAAATTGATTTACGGAAATTAGTTCATTTCCATAAACGAATCAAACATTTTCTTTTAAAAAACTGAACTCATAGTTGGCTACACATTACAAGTATTAGCTTTGAAAACACTTTGTTGATAAAGTTCCCTTACTCCCAAACATCATTAAAAAGGATTTAATAACTTAAAATATCCTTATTACCTTTATTAGTCAAAATTAAAAATTCATTAATTAAGTTGATAAATTCACCTTAATGCCCATAATTAAAAAGGGTAAATCACCTTCAAATCATCATTAATTCAATTAATTAAAATAATTATTTAGTTAAATTAATTAATCAATACAAAATATCATTAAAGGAAAGATTAATTAAAATTAAAACAAGTTGATTTCCTTCAAAAGTCATTGATTAAAAAGATTAATTAAAAAAATCATTAACTAATTTATTAATTAACTTTAATCCATCATTATCAAAAGATTAATTAGCCTTAAACATCATTAAATAAAATGATTAATTAAGTTTAAAACATCATTAAATAAGTAATTAGTTAAATTTAAAACACATAATCAATAAGTTATATAGTTAACCTTAATCCTTATTAATTACATAATTAATTAATTTAATTTAATAATCATTATTAAAATAATCAACTATTTTTGAAAAAATCATTAATCAAAAAATCGCTTAACTTGTAAAATAAATTTCAAGCATGGTGATGAAACCAAACGGTTTCGATAAAAGGTGATTTTCCGAAAGTGTCGATATAGCAACTATCGCTATACATGCAGTTCAGCATTCGAGTATATGACATTATCAATACAACCAACCATCACAAATCAAAGTATGAACACATATACAAGGTAATTCACTATGATACAACATGTAATAAGTATTTACTTGCAATATAATTACTTTAGCCACAAACTTTTAATATTTGCTTACTACATGCAAACTAACTTCCAAATGCGACAACTTTTTGCAACATGAGCCAAACCAACTTCCAAACCATCACTATACTTATACAACAAGCATTCATAGGTCATATTTATGAACATAAATATAGTTTAAAACTTTTGGTTTAAAGGTTGAAGCTTTACTCACAAAAACACTTCTAACTTAACCAGATCACCATAACAAGTTGCCAAACTCACGCACTATCGTCATGACACTTATCTTGGACTTTTGGGCCCTTAATGGGCTAGGTTTGGGTTTAGCCTAAGCACTATGGGTCTCGGCCTTGGGGTTTTGAGGTGGAAATGGCTTTGGTTTTAGTAGAGAAGTGTTTGTAGGTGAATACATGGAGTTTAACTTGATTTTTGGAAGTGTATTCACTAGTTTTTGGCTTGGGAATTTCTCTTGGAAGCCATGGAAGTATTCATGTATATGAAGAGATAAGAAATGAAGATAGAAATGAATATGTAAAGTGGAAAATATTTGGAGATGAGGAGTATTTATAGGCAAAAGAGATGTAGTGGTGACTAAAATAACTTATTAATATAAAATAACAAAATGTATTCATGTAACAAGCTTCCATGCCTCCCCCCTCACCTTAGAGCACACACTAACCCCTCTTAGGTCCACCTACAACATGAGTTAAGTACTTGTTTAGGTTATGGTTAAGGTATTTAATTAATTTCATAAGGTTATTTAATGTATTTTTATGCATTTAATGTCAAATCAAGTTTTACGTTAACTCAGCTTGATTATTAACTTTAACACATTGATTATCTTATCACATGGCATATGTACATGTATGTGCATGTATATATGAGTGATATAAAATGTGCACAACATTTTCGATGACTTTTTTGATGCCGAAAGTTGAATTTTCGAAAAACGTTTTTCGGTCACATTTTCAATTTTTGTTTGAACTAATTATTTTGGTAAAAAAATTTAAAAATGATTAACATCATCAACTAATGTTTAAAATATGTTTATTTGGTTATTAAAATCCATTATTTAAATATTTAAAATGATTTAAATATTCAAATACAAAGCGATTAATTTGCGAGTCGTTACACTCTCTCTCCCTCTAGGAGAATTTTGTCCCCGAAATTAATACACAAAAGACAATCCAAAAGATATGTATTATGCCTATAAATTTATATAACAATGCAAAGCAACTATGCCATACAAGAACATACATAATGCATTCAAATAACAAACAACTAACCCGACATTACATCAGGGTAAGTTTTTCTAACATGATCCTCAGTCTCCCAAGTTCAATCGCGGGGATCATTACTCCATTGAACCTTCACAAACTTCAACACCTTGTTCCTCAATCTCCTTTCATCCCGATCTAAAATATGAACTGGATGTCGTATTACTGTCAAATTCGATTCTATTTCAAGTCTTCCTGAATAGACGTCTCTACAATCAACGATGGATCATGAACATGCTTTCTCCGATGAGATACATGAATGACATTATGAACTTTTGAAAATCTTCGGGCAATTCTACTCTATAGGCCAACGATCCAATTCTCTCAAGGATTCTGAATGGCCCAATGAATCCGGGTGCTAGCTTTACTACTCTTCTGAATCATACAACTCCTTTAATTAGGGAAACTTTCACAATCCAAATCCTCAACAGCAAACTCTAAGTCCCTTCATCGTTGGTCGGCGTAACTTTTCCGTCGATCCTGGGCTTATTTCATCCTTTCCTTGATCATAGCCACTTTCTTTGATGCTTCTTGAATTATTTCTAGTCCAAGAATTAGTCGGTCTCCAGTCTCAACCCAATATGTAGGTGATTTACATGGCCGTCCATACAAAGCCTCGTAGGGTGCCATGCCAATAATAGCTTGGTAACTATTGTTATAAGCGAACTCTACCAAATGCAGATGATCTTCCCAAGAACCTTTAAAATCCAAAATGCATGCTCTCAAGAGGTCCTCTAAAATTTGGTTCACCCTTTCGGTTTATTCGTCTGTCTATGGGTGATAGGCCATGCTCAAATTCAATTCTGTCCCTAAAGCGGCTTGCAATGCTCCCCAAAATCGACTGGTGATGATGGAATCTCGATCACTAACTATACTTACTGGAATTCCGTGCAGTCGAATGATCTCTCTCAAATAAATCCCTGCAAAAGAAGCTGTAGTTCTTGTTGACTTCACTGGAATAAAGTGGGAACTCTTCATTAATCGATCTACAATTACCCAGATGCCTTCATTACCTCTTCTTGTTCAGGGAAACCCATTGATAAAGTCCATGGATACTTGATCCAACTTCCAATTCGGTATCTTTAATGGTTGAGCAACCCAACAGTCTTCTACTGGCCACTCTTGACTTGTTGACAATTCGCTCACTTGTTTACGAAAATCGAAATGTCTTTCTTCATCCCTTTCCACCAAAAGGTCTTCTTCATATTCTAAAACATTTTAATTACTCCTGGATGGATAGATAACCTTGACCAATGGCGCTCTCTCAGCATATCCTGTCTAATTCCATTAACATCAGGCACATAAACCCGTCCATTCATTCTTAAAATGCCTCGAGAGTCAATTTGAAAACTAGAAACAATTCCCACTTCAATGTTCCTCTTAAGCCGAGCTAGAATAGGGTCTTCTTCTTGGAAATAAGCAATTCTCTCCATTAGCGATGGCTTAACTTCCAAATTTGTAATCGTCGCCACATTCCTACTTAATGCATCTGCAACGGTTTTTGCTTTCCACGGGGTATAAAGAATCTCTAGGTCATAAAATGCAGAAAATTTCAGGCATCTTTACTGCCTCAAGTTTAAGTCCTTTTAGGTAAAAAGATACTTTAATGACTTGTGATTTGAATATAACTCAAACTTTTTATCCAAAAGATAATGCCTCCATACCTTCAATGCGAAGACAACTGCCAAAAGCTTCAGATCGTGTGTAGCATAATTCTTCTCATGAGGTTTCAATTGTCGACTAGCATACATATTATTTTACCATTCTACATCAAAACTGCTCCCAATCCAGTCTTACAAGAATCCGTGTCACTGTTAATCCTTCACTCCAATCTGGAATAGTTAAAACGGGAGCACTTGTTAACTTCTCCTTATCTCATTGAATGCTTGGTAGCACTTGGGTGTCCAAACAAACTTAGCATCCTTCTTCATTAGCTTTGTTAGATGAGAAGAAATCTTCAGAAATCTTTAGTAAATCTTCTAAAGAAACCTACCAATCCTAAGAAACTTCTGACCTCAGTCGCATTTTCGGGTTTCTTCCAATCTTGAGCCACAACTACTTTAGCTGGGTCCACTTATATCCCTTCTTCTGAAACTACGTGTTCTAGAAATCTAACTTCAGATTTCAAGAAATGGAACTTAGAAAACTTTGCTTTTAAAACATAACTTCTTAAAGTACTTAGAACAACTTGAAGATGGTACTTACCTTCATTTTAGAATAAACAAGGATGTCGTCAATGAAGACTAGGACAAACTTGTTAAGAAAATCCTGAAACACTCTATTCATCAAATCCACAAAATAAGTGGGTGCATTAAACAATCCAAACGGCATGACTAACCGCTCATAAAAACTATTAGGGTACGGAAAGCATTTTAGGGTACACTCTCCTATGCGACCCTTAATTGGTGAAAACCAGTGGCAAGATCCAATTGAGAAAATATCTGAGCTCCATGGAGCTGGTCAAACATGTCACCAATCCTAGGTAAAAGATACTTATTCTTGATAGTCCTCTTATTTAACTCTCGGTAATCTATACATAATCTAAGAGAACCATCCGCCTGGGTAACAAAAACTACTGGCGATCCCCAACTCTATGTGCTCGTCTAATCAGACCCTTCTACAATAAATCAAACATCAGTTTCTCTCTAACTCTTTTCTTTCCTTTGGAGCTATCCTTCGAGGAGGTTGAACAATTGGTCTAGTTCCTAGAATTAAATAATGCAGAACTCTATTCCCAGCAAGGAGGTAAACCTTGCACTTTTTCAAAAGTATCCTTGAAGTCCCGGACAATTGGTATATTCCTTATCTCCTCTTTGGGTACTTTGAGCGAGAAGAGAAAACTGCTCATCAACTTATTAGGTTCCCCATAATAAATATCTACCCGAACACCCCCAATATCACTAACTTTAACAATCCTTCAATCGCAATCTATGATCGCTCTAAAATTAGATAACCAATCAATCTCCTACAATACCCCAAAACCCATAAACCATAGAACAAACAAATAAACGGGGAAAGAGTAGTTTTGATAAAAGGTAGGCACATGTATACACAATGTGTCAAGATCGCTGAACCAGTAGTTGGGTTAGATGCACAAAGAGAATTAGTTAGAAGGATAGGTTTAAGGTTAAGCTTATCAACAACATCAATAGAAATAAAACTATGGGATGCACTGGAATCGACCAACACTCTTATAGGAATATCAAAAATGGATCATGTACCTTGCAACACCTGCTTTCCTTTTGGAACTATAGAAGTAGATGGTATCTCGTTGATAGAAAAAGCTTGTCCTTGTGATCCCTTCTTTGGAAAAGGACACTTATTCTTTATATGTCCAGGCTTGTGACAGTTGTAGCAGATTGGTTCACCATTAGGTTTCAGGCAATGATTTGCAAAGTGGCCCATTTTGTTGCACTTAAAACACAGAATCTGGGAGAAATCAAATTGTGTAACGACCCGAAATTTTTAATGGTTTTATTAACGTAATTAATCGAAATTTTTTGAAATTTTAAATAATTGAATTTTGAAATAAAAATTTAATATTTGGAATACGTCTATTTAAACATGGCAAATGGTAAATTTTCATCAGATAATATGGAAGTTTATTTTCTTGTGTAATTTCATTTAAATTTAAATCAGTTAATATTGGATGATAATAAAATATTTTCCAAACCTGAATAATTTATATAATAAATTTGTAAATCATCTTCTGAGTGAGACGTCATATTTCGTTTCTCCAAATTTGGACTGTTATCGCTCCGTTTATCTTATTTCTAGCAAATTAGCAGCATTTTCGGTACCGATATCGACTTTTGATCGGATGATCGTACCACCGATATCTATATACCATTCTGATCATCTCGTCGTACTGATCTCCGCAGCATATTCGTTTGGATGTTTCGGTATCCAGCAAGTGACGAATTTGGTGAAACGGTAGTCGTACCGGTTCCGAACCTTTTCGTTTACCTTGTCCTTTCATTTTCGTTCACTGTTATCAAATGAGAAAAGTATATATTTATTGTTTGCCTTGAAACTTGCTTCCCCTTTTTATCTTCTGAAACCATCGGCTCCTACCCTGTCATTTTCTTTTGATTTTGTAGTTGCCTGCTCACTTCGCCCTTCGGCCTCAAATTCCACACGCCACAGTTCCGACCACCTTCAACCCTCTTCCTCACCGAGCACACCCGCGTCCTCTAGGCAACCGGCCATCGCCACTCATAGCCGAGATCCACCACTTGTCTAGCAACTCGAAGCTCCTCCTCTTGAAGCCATCCCGAGTACCTTCCTCCTCCCTTTGTCGCATCTTCCCTTCAGCCTCCACCCAACATCAGCCGACTCCACCACTTCGTACCTCCTCCACATATGGCCAAACAGCCTGCTGTCTTCCTCCTTTGTGCATCTACATAGGTGCGTATATATATATATATTCATATATGTATTAGTATATATATAAGTTTATAAAGTTATTTATATATTATATAACTAAGTTGATAAGCCTGCATATATATAATTTATTTAAGTCTGCATGTATACCTCTTTATTTCTAAAATTTTGATATGAATATATTTAGTATATATATAAGTAAGTTTATATTTGTATCGGCTTATATTTGTTACATACATATTGTTGATTTCAAAGTGTAATCTATATGTAAGTGATTATATATTAATCTATGGACTGGGTTCTCAAATTATATATATGTATGCATTATTTAAAAAGATGTATATATGGGTTTTGAAGTACATTTTGAGTTGCTGTCTGTTATCATTTATTTGTATATACATCAGAGGAAATTTTCCCACTGTAAGTAAACATGTGACAGTTTAGCAATATATTAGTATATATTGTCTTGTATATATTAGTATATATATAAGCTTATAGTCTACATATTTTTTTTATGTGTACTTCCATTTTATTTTGAGTATAAATTTATATTAGTTTTATAATATTAGTTATATATTTTATGTGAGTTTGTAAATGTCTGGTTTGTGGGTGGACCTGTGTAAGTAAATATAGTCGGTACATGCTTACAGTATATATATAGCTATATTTGTTTATATACTAGCTGTGTACATATAGGTTTGTTTAATGATTTTATATAAGTATTTTGCATCTGAATAAGTATACATACATATATGTTTTACATATATATTAGTTAATATATATGCTATAGAGTTTTGTAATTTACGCATGTTTATAGTATGAGTTATATGTCTATATATATATAAAGTTATATTAGTCTGCTGAGTTATATGCATATGTTGTATGTTGAAACAGTTTTGATAATAATGTATATAATGTCTTATACATATTGGTATGTATAATATATTCTGTTGGATTTTTAAATATTTCATTACTGTTTAAGTTTATATATATTATAATAAATTGTTTATATTGATTTTTTTAATAAATATTGATTTGAAGTTTAATATATATATATATATATATATTATTCTAACTATATGTTAAATTGATTTTGATAATTTATATATATATTTTAAATTATCATTGGGTTTTGTATAAAGTAATTTATTTTAATAAGGGTAAACATTAGACTTTAAAAATCTTATATATCATGTTCTCATCAATTCCTATTTATCAGCTTTGATCGTCGAATTCGTGCCAATCTTGCTTTGCTTTGGAATTCGTGCTTGGATTCGTAACTCATCTCATTCTCGTCCATCTCTTAGCCTCAAAAGGTGAGCAATCACTCACGATTAACATCCTTATATTTATTAAATTTGATTTCAGTTGAAATGACAATTGAAATATACTGCTAAATTGAACTGTTAATTATATAATTGCTGTATATGATATGCTATTATCTATAATTGTTCACCTGTGGGATATGACACCATATTCTGTTGTTTATATTTTATTTAATTTGTTATTGATGATACATACCTGTTACTGATATGTTATATTATTATCATCACTATTCTCACTCTGCAAGTTCCCTGTTAGTATAAAATTCCCTATGGGTTGAAATGATACATACCCGAACAATCTTGTAGAATAGGAGAAAATCGTTATGGGTTGAAATGATAAACCCAAGCGATTTTCATTGAATTGAATTTGGGATTGCGGGTTGAAAAGATATATACCCGTATATATTTTAAATTGTGGATTGAAACGATAAATATCCTATCACTTGACCATATGATAGAAAATTTTATACAGGCACCGTTGGTCTATATATATATATATATCTTATATATAAAGCAAATACTTCCCCAAGTGAAGCCTTTTTTGAATTGCCAGAAATGACCTGCTGCGTTTGGAAAACAAATTTATTCCCCATCATTAGAACAGGGACAGATTTGTCTTTTTTCATTCCACCACAACGTCCCGGTTTTCCAGCCCACTTCCTTCCACAACCGGTTTCCCAACCCCATTTCCCTTTCTTCCTCACGTTTTCTTAACAAACCAAACAAGGACGAAACGAAGGGAAAAATTGATGCCGAACAAAAGTACACAAATCGAATAACTAGCAAAATATTTACATCAGCGATGCTAATTGCTGTTTAAGCTTCGCTGCCATAGTCTCCAATCCACAGAGTTCGACAAAGAGAGCAACTACGGCTATGTTCGGAAGGTAACTACTGATATGGTATTTCTTCGTGTTTCCAGATTTTCATGTTGGATCTTTAATCTATGAGGCAATTCATTTTAACTTGGCCTGGTCGACGATCCGAAGTGTTAGAGGCCACTCCTCTCAGCTTCCTTTATGTAAGAAAAATTTTGAGTTACTGTCTGGGGATTTAGTTGATGAATTTGTGAACAAGTTATAGAACTTAACCATGGTTTGGCTAAACTTCATATTGCTCTTCAAATTTTAATTTTATTTCCAGTTCAAAAGTTTTTAATTTAAAGTTGAACTGGCATTTCAATAAACTCACTCAACATTTTTGTTAATTATAAAACTATTATTCAACATTTTTGTTAGTTATAAAACTACACTTGCCATTCTTTAAGAGCAACATTAAAGCCAGATGTTTGTACTAATAAGAGTGGAGATGGTAGATGTTATTTGGGTTGCTGTGTGTTTATCAGTTGTAGGATCCTGGTATAAAAGCGGTTCCTTGATTTCAATGTTTTTGTTATTGTAGGATTGATACTGCTGGAGTAATTGCTAGAGCGAAAGATTTTCTTAAAGGACACCTGGACTTAATCCTTGGTTTCAATACTTTCTTACCAAAAGGATACGAGATTAAACTTCCTGATGCAAAGAAACCAGTCGAATTTGAGGAAGCTATAAGTTTTGTTAACAAAATTATGGTTCATTTCTTTATCTTTTGTATATAGACAGAATTTTACAGTATGGATCACTTTAAAACCCATATTTGTTTCATGCTAACTTCTTGCTTTATTAATGGGATTGCAGAGCCAAGCTTCAGCCATCAATCTCCACAACTCCACCAGTGTTAAATATTAGGTGAAATAAAAGAACCAGATATACAGGTATTGATTCTAACCTTAAATTCTTTTAGGTTCACTTTCGAATTTTCTTTTCTTCTTTTGCGTTAAACCGAGTCGGTATATTTTTTCCATTAAAATTTAGGGCTTCAATAACTTTTTAGGGGATTTCAAAATTTGAAACCAGGTCCAATTTAGATGTAATACATTTTGGTCCACAATGGCTTGCATGTTATGGAAATATGTTAATCAAAAGCACATTCACTATTCTTAGGTTATTTTTCAATGTTTGGGTATATGCTAAAGTTTTTAGGTAGTGGCAACTCCAATTGGTAGAGGATTGACAATGAAAACTTTAGAACAATGACAGAATGATGAAGGAAATTTTGTCAAAAAATGAGGTAAGAAACAATTTTTAAGGCTAAAATTATGGACTCTTTGTGCCTCAGTGTTCGACAAATATTTTTTTTTGTAGAACATAATTATCCAAAACATTGAGGTAGAGGGTGGCATTACATTTGGGTGTGAAGTTTTCTCTTTCCATTTTAGTAAGCTTATTTTTATTACTACCCCGCATTTACTTTCCGTAAGTTGCCATAAAAAATATATATTCCTACACTATCGAACTCAAGAAGTGATATTGCACAATTATTTTTTGTCTTGGACAAAGCAAATCATACATATATGCATATGAGTTTTGATTGTGCAACTAATATTTTTTATGCTTTGATGTGTTATCACTGTTTCTTTATGTTTAATGTTCAATTAGGTGTAGAATATATGATGATATTTTTAGCAGCAAAACTTTGAAAATAAAGATTGCAAGAATTCATAATGGGTGATGATAAGTACGAGTCAAAATCTAGATATTTTATATCTATAGGAGATAGCATAACACATTTGGATATGGATTGTCCCCAAACTCTTTGCTTTTGGAATAGTGCATTTTTATATTTGGTTCCATTTAGTTCAGTATTGTTTATCATTAATTACCAATTTTTATTATTTTTTGTCTATTGGCATATATCTACATTTTTGTGAAACTTTTATACTCAAAATCTATACCTATTGGAATTAGTACCAAAATCTACTATTTTATCTATTGAGATTCTTTGGAAAAAAATTAGAATAGTTTTCTAAATGTAAATTATGACCAGAATATACTCTCCGATTGTTATTTAAGTTGGTAAACATAATTATAAATGTAATTTGTCACTCAAGATTAAAGAAAAGAATAGTAAGATAGCTCAAGAGTTAATAAGTTGCGGCTCTTCTAAAATTATTGTTTTTATTATGGTTAAAAATAGTAAGATGGATTTGTTTGCACTTTGATTGAAGTGAAACATTGTCCACTGAAGTTGCAGGGTCAAAACAATTTGATTATTCAAACTTCATTATTTTCAATGCGTTCTTATTGGAAGAACGAAAACTATTATCATCTTCCCGAATTTATATATTCTTACCAGTACCACATAACATCCATCCTAAAACAAACTTCATTTGATAATAGGTTTAAGCCCGTGTTAGGAGTAGTTTCAAAGTATGGCGCTTAGTTCAGAAGTAACATCACAATATTTACACATAATAAATAGGTAACAATATCTATATCATATAGGTAAAAGTTGATAAAGATGATAATTGATCCAGACAGAAAGCATCGTTGGTAATAATACCATTTTTTCAACCCTTTTTTTATTTGCAGATGTGTGCAAAATAACTTAGATTGAACCACGACAATAGATTTATATATCCATAAACAATTATGTGAGCGTGTAAACTCACAAGGCAATATGGCATTGTTGAAATTGTGTTGTAAGTTACTCTTGGTAAAATATTGTTCTACACATATAAACTAACGAAAGTTCAGCAAATTTTTTATTACTCACACCTATTTTAATTATTTTAAAGTTAAGTCATAGAAACAAAATTGATGGTTATTTGTTTATAATTTGTCATTGATGAGCTTTGTAAGCTTATATGGGTTGACTTTTAACTTATTTTGATATCATATTGTTTACCTCTAGGCCTTTGTATTTTTTACGTAATTTGGATGTCTTCTTTTGTTGGTTGCATCTAGACGTTGGTTGTACGTCATTTAAATGATTTTAACTTTTTGTGTAGGTATCAGTGCATATAAATGGTTTATTATATATGTTTCAACAAACAATCAACTTTGTTCCATACAAATCTAAAGTCTTGAAGGAGCATCTTTACTATATTATTGTGCAGACATAAATGGAATTTTGTAGAACCATGAAAAGTAATGAGGACAACTTCTCACATCATGACACATTTATGAGCGATAGTAGTGCAACTTCATTACATAAGAAGATTGGCTATGACTCACATATGTCTTAAGATTCAAATAGTGGGTGCTTAACCAAAGGTCTGTTCTTCATCTTAAGTTAACATGGCTGTGGAATAATTGATGCAGTCCGAGATATCTTAACTAAAGACAATTCTATTTTAGTTTTAACTTTCTTATTAAAAGCTACATAAAGGAAACGATATATAATTGAAATTAGCTTTCTTGCATTTCCTTTTCATTGAGTTTTCCAAATGAGAATTGACTAAAATGAATATATGTGTTTGTACGTGTGTGTCTAATTATATCTAACTACGATGAGACTATCCTATTTTAGTGATTATCATGAAATAATTGAAATGCGCTCTTAAATTTGCACTTCCAATAAGGATATTTTTGTCAATCCCCACGCTTCCATGCAATTTGTACTTGAAAGTGGTTTAGTTCCACCCTCTGGCGTAAAATTACTCATATTTTTAAGATTTTGTCATTAACTTCGTCTTCAGATTGAAACCATGAATCAATTTGAAGTACTTGATGTTTTATTTAGTCAAATTGGATAACAAAACTAGAGTCACCACGTCTCTGCAATCCATCTGTGGTTAATATATGTTCTCTTTACCTTTTTCAAAATTATGTGTATATTTTTTGAATAGTAACATACATGAAATTAACATATTGGCGACAGATCTGCAGTCAAAATGTCACCTCTGAACACTTCAACCTTTCTTCCATTACCGATTTCAATGCCTACTCCCCGTGTGACCTTACTTGATGGCTAGCTTGCATCTGATGCGAATATTGGAATGCATCAGAACTTTGTTGCTAAAACTTCATTCCACTTTGGACCTAGAAAATTTTCGTTAGCTCACAAAGTGCCTTCCTTTTTTTTAACTCTTTTGGTAGATATAATATATACATGCAGTATGTAAAGTACATAATAATATATGCTCAAATTATTGTGGATGCTCTGGAGATGCTCTGGAATGTGTCTTTATCTGTCAATCATTGATTTTGTACCTTTAGTTACTCAAGACAGGAGAGTTTGGTCTATACCGATTATGATGTAACTGATATATCTAGGCGTGGAGATGTGGATAAACTTTTGATGAACAGTGTTGCTGCAATATCATTGAACGCAAAGGAATTAATATATTTTACTGAAGATGGTGGTGCTCTCAACCTCGACTGACTGTATTTTTCTATAATGCTTGAGATAAAACGACAATGAGATGTTTGGTTTTTTCCTTGGGGAATTGTTTAGACTTTAGAAGGAGTATGCTGCTTTTGTTTATGCTTTTATTCCAAGTTTATTAGTGTAACTGCACAATATATTTTTCTCATTTACTATTTGTATAGAAATCAAACCAATCTCTAAAAAATTTGGTAACGAGTTTTGCGTGTGTTTGTTCGTACTATTTTATAATAAAAAGAAATTAACTCACAAGTTTATTTGTATTAAGTATTATCTATGTATATGACCACTATTTTACAATAAATAAATTTGCTTTCGGTTTTCTTTGCACACGTCTATTATAAAAGGCAATACTTCTGTATATACACATTATATGAATAAACCAATCTTCATTATGTTTCATTTATCAAATTCTCAGTTTATCAAACTTAACCGAAATCTAACTCTTTCACTCAGAAAGAGATAAGGCCAAGTGATAAATGAACAAACAAGTAAAAGTGACAAGTAATAATAAAATAATGAAAACCACCAAAAAGAAATAAGTATAACAAATGCTTTGAAACTGAGCCTAATATATATACCCATGGATAATTATTTAATTTTTGGCTATAGCATTTTCTAATCATAAGGGTAATTTTTGACATTTTCTGCAATTAATTGGAAAAATGATTTACACTTTTTTTTTATGTACATCGGATTGGAAGCTTACTGAATATATTCAACATTCGACAATACTTGGAATATTGATTGACTTGATTCTCAAAGATATTTTAGTTGATCATTGGTTCTTATATATTGCTTAACTTTGAAATTGAATATGTCATACAGAGAAACAAATATTAGAAACACTGGACCACGTCCAGATGATGTTACAAATCATTTGTATCAAAAACATTTAACTTTTTGCAATTTAATTAACCAACTAATTTTTGGAATCATCAAATATATCATATATGCCTATAATTGTAGTAGGCTTAGGAATGCTCTGTTAGCAACTGACATACAAACAAATTCTATCACAGTTCGTGCAGCAGGAGCCCGTGATCCTCCATTAGAGGAAAAGGTATGTTACCTGGAAATATTGAAGGCTATGGGCAGTTATTTGTCATGTCAGATGATCAAAAACTGGACTGGGTAGACAATCTGTAATTTATTTTACACGAACGTAATAGTTACTTCTTAGACTATATTATGTATGGTTTATTTTCTTTATGTATGCACACATGTTATAAAATTAAATCATTTGTAATATGCATATTATTCAACGATTTCTTTTTTTCAATAAGCTCCAATTTATGTACAGGCAACAACTAGACCCGTGGGTGTAGGCTTTGGCATATCAAAGTCAGAGCAAGTGAAACAAGTCAGTAACATAAAATAGTGCAATTTTTAGCTGTAATTTTCATAATTGTATTCATATTAGATTCTGTAATTATATCTTCTTATAAAATATATATTTACAGGTAGTAGGATGGGGAACAGATGGTGCAATTGTTGGAAGCCATTTAACAGGAATGTTTATGCCATTTGTATCATTTGAGTAGTGAATGCTCTTTCTTCTTTTCTCCATGATAGAGCATTAACTGTCAGTTCTAATTCATGTAACCAAGCATCTCACTTTAAAGTTAGAGAATATTTATTTATATGATTTATAGTTGCAAGCTTGCCTCTTAAGATATCAAAACCATTAGAGTGCAATATATATACAATTCATTTTTTTTAAGATCTACTAAGCTATATGCCTATATCCTTGCATTTCTACATAAGAGAACATCAGTGAAGCTTGAAAGGACTATAAACGATGATAGATTTTTTTGCATTTTTCTAGATATTAATATAATAGTTTATTACTTTCTTTGTCCTGTTTTATTATTTTCTAAAATAACTTAGTCTCATTAGCGTTTTGACAAACAGTTGATTTATATACGTAAAAACATACAACATTATGTATACTTTATAGTCATGTTGTAAGATCCAAGAAACCTTACAAACTGTTTTTTGCATACAATTAATCTTACGCACGTGCATCGCACGTGCCAACATAATCGTATATATATTGAGATGATTTCCAAGGTTTTGAAAAGAAATATATGTGGTTTCAATAAATATTGATTTTGAGAAATTATATCTTTGATATAGATTTTTATAATAATTTTAATAAATTAAGTTGGAAAGAGAAATAGAAATTAATTTGAAATTTATTTGATTTTTTTATCAAATAAAACCGATTTGAAACTTATTAAATTTGAGATTTTAAAGATATGATTTATAACTTGATTTTGATTTAAAGCGATTAAATGAATATTTCAAGTTTAAATAAATTGATGAAAATATTTAGTTTATTTGTAATTTGAGGCTTATTTAAACGATATTGGATTTTATTAAGTGGATATTTCAAAACTAAATAATAATGAAGTTAAATTGAGATATAATGAAATTATCAAATTTAGTTTTGAAAATGTTGAATATTTAAAGCTTTGAAATCTATTGAAATTGAAATGGTTTAAATTATAGTATATATATGTATTTGAAATCGATATAAATTTTAAATGGTTTTGAACTGTATTAAAATGGTGAATTGAGATTAAGTTAAATTGAATTTTGGAATTCGAGTTGATCTAAATCGATTTATGAAATTTGGGGAAACTATTTTATTATATAAAGTATTTTTAAATTATATTTAAAACTATTTTTATATTTTACTTTATAAATTATTTTATATAAACTATTTTAATATAAATCATTTTTTATATAAACTATTTTAATATAAACTATTTTAATATGCTAATTATTTTAATATACACTATTTTTAACTTATAACTATTTTATATAAACTATTTTATTTATAAACTATTTTATTATATATACTATTATTAATATCTAAACGGTTTAAAGGAAGTGTTATGGTTTTCCAAAGTATTATCATTTCAAAGTGCTCTGATTCCAAAGTATTATGATTTCAAAGTGTTATAATTTCCATAGTGTTATGATTTCAAATGTTATGGTTTTCCAAAGTATTATGATTTCAAAGTGTTTTGGTTTCGAAAGTGTTATAACTTTGAAAGTACTATGATTTTGGAAGTGAATGTTTTTGAAATGGAAATGATATCGTATTGATATGGTTTTTGCAATTGAAATGATATTTTGGTTTTGAAGTATAAACTATTTTGAAATGACCGCGGTGTTATAATAACGTTTGGTTGTTAAAGAGACCGGGATCAGATATGGGCATACTCTCTATCGATACCAAAAACCACTTTAACAACTGCATACACGGTGGAGATTCCAGAATGAAGTAGGATGGTCGCGATGATCCTAAACATATACATACGTGGACCTAACTCCCGTGAGTTAGCATAAGCTGGCTAAAACAGGAGCAATTGACGGGCTAAGTGAGGTAGCTCCTTCGATCAGACACACTTCATCGTTAGCCATTCTATTACTTTGTGATTGATTTGGTGCACACCTTTGATTCGGGAGTGTGGATCGAGTTGGGCGGTAGTTGCGGCTATGTGTTACCAACAGTCCGGAAGTATAATTTGTATATCTACCCTGGCATTGCGTAGTTGTGCCATGTCACCTACCATAGCGCGCCTTCTACGAGTTTGTTTTATGTCGTACCTATGGGGTATCCTCTGGCGGCCCCAGTTTAAGGGGAGTTACGGTACTGTATAGACTATTGGCATTATAAAATGTGTTAAGGGGGAAATGGGTAATGCCTTAATGCTATTTTAATAGTTTACTTTACTATAGACATTATTATAATAGCGTATATTACTACATAGTAGATAGTTTAACGGATCCTTAGAGGATGGGTATCCCAAACATCCTTTAAGGTACTTGTATTTCAGTTGATATTTCACTTGAGTTGGATTTATTGATATAAGAATGTTAATCCTGACTCGAGTGTTTTGTGTTTTGCTTTACGCTCTGGTCAGACTGAGTGTCACAGCATTCGAGACTCACCTTTGGGGTTTGGAGCTTCGCTTGGAGATCCATCTATCTATTCAGCTTGCAGTTGTTCAGTTGACTCCTATGATATATTCTGATCTTGTATTTGACTATTGTATTGAGACTTCTATGTATTCGAGACTTCTGGTGTACCTTGTTTAACCCAGTTATATATATATAGTAGCTTCATGAACTACTATTCTTTTGTTTCCGCTGCTTATTGTTATATTACTCTATTTCTGTGATTCTGTGATTTTTTTTATTTATTGTATATGCTGAGTTTTGCTAAATATAAATTAGCAATCTGATATTTTGAGCAATTCAAGTCTGACATGTGCGGATGCAAATGCTTGAAAATACCGGGATGTTACAAATTGCTTCTTCTATGCTGGAGCTCTACCCCCAAGGCTCTTTCCGGACTAATTCTTCTTCCCTTTGCGCTTGAAAAACGGCTTGCTTGCAACTGGGATAACTGATAAAGGTTAGGCATTAACTGCCGGCACAACTCCTTTCTGAACTCCTTGCTCAATATCAAGAGCTTCAAACCTCAAATCCATACTAATCAGATTGGTAAAGGTACCATTGAGATGATTGGTCATTTCTCGATGAAACTATGGTCGCGTTCCTTTTATGAACATTTCATTCTTTTTGAGTGGTGTATCAATCAATCCTAGTCCAAATTGGGACAATGCATTGAACTTATGCTCATACTGTGCCAATGTCATCTCACCTTGTTTCAAATCCACAAAACTTCTTAACAACTGAGTCCTTCCCGCCTCTGGGATAAACTGAGCTTCAAAAACCTCCTTAAACTGCATCCAAGAAAATCTTCTTCTGGTGTATTCATTGTGACCGTATACCACCAATCCATTGCTGCTTTCCGAAGCTAACACAATGCCGACAATCTCTTTCTATCATCTCCTAACTAAAGATCCCCAAATATCCTTTCACAAGAGCAGATCCATGTCTGAACTTCCAAAATACCTTCAGTTCCATAGAAAGGCTTACCACTTAAAGCAGTGTAATTCTTACACAAGGTCGCAAAGTTCTGAGGTGGTTGAACTTTCACCTCTACTTCTACTACCGGTTCTACAACTAGCTTATTTTTATGAGTTCTTCCATTTGTAGCCATGCTGGTTCCAGATCCCCTCCCTCTTCTTTGTAACACCCCTTCAAAAATGAGAATAATAGTCCCACATCGTGGAAAAACACTAGAAATGGGTGGTTATATACCAAAGCCTTCACCTCATAATAACGTCGAGGCCTTTTGAGGAACAAAACCCCACACCTTGGCTTGGCCCATGAGGAGGAGGTGACTAAGTCAGGGACAATATCTGCGTTCAGTGAGGTGCGGGCTGTTATATTGGTATCAGAGCCATACCCAACCAGAATTGTGGTATGTACGTGTTACAGCCATGACGTCTGGGTGGTGTTGTGTTCATGAGCCAACGAGGACGTTGGGCTCTAAAGAGGGGGAGATTGTAACACCTCTTCAAAAATGAGAATAATAGTCCCACATCGTGGAAAAACACTAGAAATGGGTGCTTTTATACCAAATCCTTCACCTCATAATAACGTCAAGGCCTTTTGAGGAACAAAACCCCATACCTTGGCTTGGCCCATGAGGCGGAGGTAACTAAGTCAGGGACAATATCTGCGTTAAGTGAAGTGCGGGCTGTTACACTTCTTCCTCTTGTACTCATTTTCAATAATCAGAACAAGTGATAGGCATTATTAGAATAAAAAAAATAGGGCCAAAGATGATAAAAGGGAAACTACAACAAAGGATCTAAAACTAGACTTTTAGGTGAGAAAAAATGCACTCTCAAGATTAACTCACTCTAGGGCTCTACTCAACCTATCTCTAATGAGTTGTACCCCAATCAGGCTATGGTGTTTGCTTAACCGAACCTCTGATACCAACTGTGATGACCCACCTTTCTGACCCCTAGGAATGACATTTAACACATCCTCGGTGGTCGTGTGCCATTGCCCAAGCATCGAAAGATGAATCTTCGTGGGGTAAAATAAAGAACAGAAAAGAAAACCTCACAATAAAACTGCAAAATAAACTATAACAGTCAATAGTACATCGGGTTACTCCTTAACAAGGAGTTATCAGAGTTACACAAAAGTACTACAAATCAGCTTAGGAAGTTATAACACCCTGCCTTTATATACGCTGAAACAAAATACACTTACATAAACAAGATAATATAGTAGAATAGATAACTAAGAAGATGAAAGCCTCCTGCTCAGAAGCCATCATCAAAAGAGCCCAACAAAGACTAGCTGCTTTCAGACTACCCAAATAAAATGAGTACTCGAGAGTTTAAGGGGAAAACAAACAACTCGGGTCAGACGATATGTTTGGTATGTGTAAAACTTTAAAATAATAGGTGTGAATTTAAACACTAACATGTGAGACCACACCGCTGAATAAGGAACGGGTTTACTCTCACATAAATCAATACCCAAACGTAAAGAATGGATAAATAATTAAACTCCATGAAAGTGGTTGAATCTTTCCAATGCAAATAGGGAAACAAATTTGAAGGCTTGAATCAAATTAGAAAAGGAAAATCTCCAACAAACGACAAAGAGGGTGCATCCCCCTTAAAAGTATTATACCTCTAGAAATATACTTGAAAATCCTGGGAACTTCAAGCCGGACCCCGCCAATCCTTACCGAGAATCCGAGCATTTCACATCTAAATGCACAAAACCAAATCCAATCTAGATAAGATGTGAAAATACCATAATTGGAGCAACCCTACATAACTTGGCCCTTAAAAACACGTGCTTTGATTTAGTCATTTCCGACAAAGGATAACAAAGCTTTATGAAGCAACACATCATCTTAGAACGACGATAACAAAGAAGCTGAAATAACTGATAGTTGAGAAACCAACTACCGAGGATATAAAACGATCGTATATGGAAATTAAGTCTTGTTTACTTACCACCTTCCATCGAATTCAAACTTGTACTATTTCTTGGTTAACAATATTACCAGACAAGTCAAGGTGGTGTTACCTCAAAGTCACGTCTCATGGTTATTCTTAACTTTCAAAATAGCAACAAGTCTACTTCTTCGATGTTTAGTGTTAATTATACAAATAAATCGTTTCCATATAAGTGAATCGCTTTATGGAAATTAATTCATTTCTATAAACGAATCAAACATTTTCTTTTAAAACCGAACTCGTACTTAGCTTCACATTACAAGTACTAGCTTTAAAAACACTTTAGTGATAAAGTTCCCTAACTCCAAAACATCATTAAAAATGATTTAATAACTTAAAATATTATTATTGCCTTTATTACTCAACTTTAAAACTTCATTAATTAAGTTGGTAAATTCACTTCAATGCCTTTAATTAAAATGGGTAAATCACCTTTAAATCATCATTAATTCAATTAATTAATAATATTATTTAATAATTAATCAAATTAATTAATAAATAATTAAATATCAATATTTAAAATGATTAATCAATTTAAAATATCATTAAAGGAAAGATTAATTAAAGTTAAAACAAGTTGATTCCCTTTAGAAGTCCTTATTTAAAAAGATTAATTAAAAAAACATCATTGATTAATTTATTAATTAACTTTAATCCATCATTTTCAAAAGATTAATTAGCCTTAAACATCATTAAATAAAATGATTAATTAAGTTTAAAACATCATTAAATAAGTAATTAGTAAATTTGAAACACATCATTAATAAGTTAATTAGTTAACCTTAATCCTTATTAATTAGATAATTAATTAATTAAATTAAATAAACAGTATTAAAATAGTTAATTATTTTTGAAAACATCATTAATCAAAAACTTGCTTAACTTGTAAAATAGTTCCAAGCATGGTAATGAAACCAAACGGTTTCGATAAAAGGTGATTTTCCGAAAGTGTCGATATAACGAGTATCGCTATACGGGCAGTTCGTAATTCGAGTATATGATATTATCAATACAATCAACCATCACAAAGCAAGGGTATGAACATATATACAAGGTAATTCGCTATGACACAACATGTAATAAGTATTTACTAGCAATATAGTTACTTTAGCCACTAACTTTTCATATTTTCTTATTGCACGCAAACTAACTTCCAAATGCGACAAGTTTTTGCAACATGAACCAAAACAACTTCCAAACCATCACTATACATTTAAAACAAGCATTCATAGGTCGTAGTTATGAATATAAATATAGTTTAAAACTTTTGGTTTAAAGGTTGAAGCTTTACTCACAAAAACACTTCTAACTTAACCGGATCACCACAACTAGTTCCCGAACTCATGCATTATTGTCATGACACCTTAACTTGGACTTTTGGCCCTTATTGGGATGGGTTTAGGTTTAGCCTGAACAATATGGGGCTTGGCCTTATGGTTTTGAGGTGGAAATGACTTTGGCTTTGGTAAAGGGGTGTTTGTAGGTGAATATATGGAGTTTAACTTGATTTTTGGAAGTGTATTCACTAGTTTTTGGCTTGGAAATTTCTCTTAGAAGCCATGGAAGTATTCATTTATATAAAGAGATAAAAAATGAAGATAGAAACGAATATGTAAAGTGGAAAATGTGTGGAGATGAGGAGTATTTATAGGCAAAAGAGTTTTAGAGGTGATTAAAATAAATTATTAATATAAAATAACAAAATGTATTCATGTAACATGCTTTCATACCTCCCCACTCACCTTAGAGCACGTGTTCCCCCTCTATTAGGTCCATCTACACCATGATTTAGGTACTTGTTTAGGTTATGGTTAGGGTATTTTATTAATTTCCTTATGTTATTTAATGTATTTTTGTGCATTTAATGTCAAATCAAGTTTTTTAAAAAAAAACTCAACCCCGAAGGGAAGAGCCCCAACCTAGTGAGTCCGCCAACCCTAGGAGGGATTTAAGCCAGCCCCAACACAGAGGTTTGATGTTCCCAACCATGTTTATCGGTTTTTGAAGGAACCCACCTCCGCGCCTTGAGGGGAGTAGGGCAGACGGGTATCGAACTCGCGTTTTATATTTAATGTCAAATCAACTTTTATATTTAAACTAAGCTTGATTATTAACTTTAAAAAATTGATTATCTTATCACATGACATATGTGCATATATGTGCATGTGTATATGAGTGATGAGAAATATGCACAATGTTTTTGATGACTTTATCGATGCTAAAAAGTCAAATTTTCGGAAAACATTTTCAATCACATATTCTATTTTTATTTGAAATAATTATTTTGGTAAAAAAAATTTGAAAATGATTTAATATCATTAATTAATGTTTAAAATATGTTTACTTTGTTATTAAAATCTATTATTTGAATATTTAAAAATGATATAAATAATCAAATAGAAAGAGATTAATTTATGGGTCATTATAGAAACTAGAAATTACCTTATAGATGTAGCCAAAAATCGCACCTTAAATGAAGATAGAACTCCTAGATTCGACTGAATCATCTCCAGACTTTGCAACGATCTGAAGCACCACCTTTTATTTATTTTGTTATGATTTTGTTTTGGTAATTTTATGGCTAGGAAACCCTAAATTTTGTCCATGGGGAAAGAGGAAGAGGCGAAGAAGAATGAATTGTCAAGGGAGTGAATGATTGATGAAAGGAATTTTTATTTAAAGAAATAATTAAAACTTTTACAATTCCTTCCTTAAAATTTCCCCTCTTTAATTCTTCACTAAATCTTTATTAAATTAAATCTAATCTCCCCTTTAACATGCAGGCCGGCCATTGGTGGAGTCTACTTGAGACCTCAAAATTTCCAAAAACACTAAGTAATTAATTGATTTAAATCAAATTTAATTGTTTATCGATATCGTATATCGATACGTATATATATAACTTTTATATACTCACTTTATTAAATACTAATGGCAATCAACAAATAAAATAATATTTCATAATTAATATTTCATAAATATTAATTAATTTAGTTAGTCTACAATGATTATTAATTAATTAAGTCATGTGGTTTTTTGAAATATTCATCATTACGGTTATGTGGCTCAAATATGTAAATTCAATCAACGATTAATATCGAACAATTTGAATATTAATATTCGCACGTCATCTTAGCTAGTGCTTGATATTTTGGCAGAATTTGTCGATTACACATCTTTTCGGGTGTAGTCCAAATCTACTATTATAAGCTATACCTGGTAGCAATGACTATTTACACCGATCGTCAACACTATATCACATTAGGAGTTATAGAATTTGGTTTTGGTCAAAATTCAAACATCATCCATATTCTACTTGATTAGTCCAAATAAGAATTATTTGGTTCAATAATAACAATTATTATTAATCGTACTGCTCTAACCAGAGACTTTGATTTTGAGCTAACTATAATTGACCGTGATACTAACCTCATATAGCTAAGGAGACAAATTCTCTATTGAATTGTGTTTCACTTCTAACGCTTCAACTTGGACCCAAGTATAGTCATTTAATGAATGCCATACCATGGTTTAACTTAATTATAGCGGAGTGCCCACATTAAGGTTCAATGGTATTCTTAAGTCGAGAGAATTGTATAGTATCGTCACTTTGAGATTCTATATTTAACCTTAGTTATATTAACCAACAGAAAGCTCTCGAGTGAGTCATTCTATGTTTATTCAATAACTATTAGTACAAAACCCCTTTGTACCTCTAGTAGCTATGAGTAATACGCTGCATAGCATTTGGAGAGAGTTACATACTCTAGTCTCAAAGGATGTATCGATATCCTATCACGAAACATTTTGATTATGAATATTTAAAATAACATGTTCTTTTAATGCGATAAATTTCATATGATTACAACACATTGCACTTACTATCACATAACATATCATTTGACGATTTTCAATTTAATACACTTTAATTAATTATATCACAATATAACAAGCATATAATATAAAGAAATCACCATTTATTTTGAACAAAATTAGTTATCGAGTTAGATATATGTAGCAAATTACATAATCGCCCATAGGGCATATACCAAACTCTATCACTTGCAGCAATGCCATAGATTATCTTGTGGATAGTCATATAACACACATGTATATAAGGTTAACTACATGTAACAACCCTGGTTTTGTTGATTACCTGTAAATATTAAATTATAACGAAAGGTTATAAATTAATATTGTGAATTAAAATAAATTGGAGATTTAAATTGTTTATTTTCAATAAATAACGGATTTTGGAAATAAAATGAGAAAATAAAATTTTAAAAGCTTTATTTTGGTGGTTTAAGATAAAAATGAATGAAATATGATTTTATTTAGTGAAAATGCAATAATTCTTGTAATTATTGCCAATTGCTTCTTTTAATAATTTTTAAAGGAAGTAATTAATTTTTAAAATATTGCTTATTTGAATAAAAAGATGAAATTTGGTTTAAAAATGAGTTTTGGTTATAAAATTGAGTTTAAAAAGGGTTTGTCATATTTTTCTATGCAAGAAAATTATTTTTATGTAAATTTTGAAGTTAAAAATGAAGTTTTATGTATTTATTTGTGTAAAATTGGTTATTTGTTTAAAATAAGAGTTTTTAATAATAAAAATATTTTTAAAACTAAAATTATATTTTTATATGATGTAAAATGTTTTATTTAACATATATGTATGTTTACATGAAATATTTTTGTTAAAAACTTGAAGAGAATGTGTTGTTTTATTTGTTACATAGTGTATTAGTGTATATATTTGTTTTAAGTGTTGAATTAAGTTTACCTAGGCTAAATTAATTTTCTCTTTTTGGGTCCAAAGCCCATTAGTACACTTTATCCAGAAGGAAGTGAGAAAACAATAACCTGTACGTACAAAACTTCACCTCATCTTCTTCTTCAACAAGCAATAAATAGCAAACTACACCATTTTTCAACTTATGCTTTTAAATCTCCAAATTACTTCAAACAAGTTGCTATTTTTTTAGCTAATCTAAAGAAAAACTAAAAGGTAATCCATTCCAAAACACAAATATTTCATCAAAAATCCAACTTATTGTATTACGTTGTCTGTTAATTGCTTTTCCTCTTTTGCATGTTCTTGTTTGATGTTTTTACAGGTTCTATAAGCCAAACTAGCTCAAAACCTCCTCCTTTCAGCACAAAATTCGGTTTTTGTACTTCATAAACAAGGTGAGTATCAAAACTCACAAATGCTAGCTGAAGCCAAGCTTCAAATTGCTAAAAACTATGAAAAGATTGCTTTTGTATCTTGTTTTTATACTTAGTTTTGTTTCTGTGCTAATAATTTTCTGACCTCCACTTTGCATGTCAATTTCTTGAAATTCCAGCAATGAAATGCTGCCGGATTTTCTTCTGATAGTAGTTCATTTGTTGTAGTATAAGTGTGCAAAATTTCATAGAAAAACTATTTCATTTGATACCTGAAAACTTTGCTGCAAAATCAATACGAACCCGGATTTTTGCCTGTACACATTTCTATTTTCCGAGTAGCTACAAACATGACCTGAGTCCATGTTTGAGACAACATAACTTTTTTATTTTCTGTCGGAATTCATTGATTTTTTTTTTCAAAGTTGAAGTTTTCTACTATGTTCATACCAATTTTCAGTTCAATCTGAGGTCGTTTGGTCCTCTTTTTTATGCCTGAAAGTTGAACCCGAGATAGTTTTCAAGCCTGTACATATTTCCATTTTGAGCTGTTGCAAACATGGCCTGAGTCTATGTTTGAGATAGCGTATCTTTTTCATTTCCTATCGGAACTTATTGATTCATTTTCTATTTGAAATTTGAACTTTTCTACTATGTGCATACCGATTTTCAGTTCAATCAGAGGTCGTTTGGTCCTCTGTTGCATGCCTGTTAGTTGAACCCGAGATGGTTTTCAGATCTGGGCATATTTCCGTTTTCTGAGCTGCTACGAACATGGCCTGAGTCCATATTTGAGACAGCGTATCTTTTTCATTTCCTATCGGAACTTATTGGTTCATTTTCTATTTGAAATTTGAGCTTTTCTACTATGTGCATACCAATTTTCAGTTCAATCAGAGGTCGTTTGGTCCTCTGTTTCATGCCTGTTAGTTGAACCCGAGATGGTTTTCAGATCTGGGCATATTTCCGTTTTCTGAGCTGCTACGAACATGGCCTGAGTCCATGTTTGAGACAGCGTATCTTTTCATTTCCTATCGAAATTCATTGATTCTTTTTTTATTTGAAAGTTGAAGTTTTCTACTATGATCATACCAATTTTCAGTTCAATCAGAGGTCGTTTGGTCCTTTGTTTCATGCCTGTAAGTTGAACCCGAGATGGTTTTCAGACCTGGGCATATTTCCGTTTTCTGAGCTGCTGCAAACATGGCCTGAGTTCATGTTTGAGATAACGTATCTTTTTCATTTCTTGTTGGATCCTTTTTATTTGAAAGTTGAAGTTTTCTACTATATGCATACCAATTTTTAATTCAATCAGAGGTCGTTTGGTCACCTGTTTCATGTCTGAAAGTTGAACCCGAGAGAGTTTTCAGACTTGGGCAGAATTCAACATGGCCTGAGTCCATGTTTGGAATTCCATATCTTTACCATCCATGTCGGAATTTTGTGATTCATTTTCCAGTTCATTGATAAATTGTTTTACTTTATGTATGTCAAATTTCATACCATTCCGAGATCATTAAGCCATTCAAATTATGTCCGAAAGTTAAACCCGGAGAATATTTCAGACCTAGTATAGTTTTTGCATATGCATATTTTTGTGTTCCTCCTTCTTCCGTACGAATTTTGACTTCTACTTCATGTTTTTGTGATATTTCTAAACTATTTTGAGGGCAATGATGCCTATCAATAGGCTAGTCAAGATTTTAGAGAATTTGAGATTCAAATTGAATCGTTTCTGGAATGAATTCGAGTATCGGTTTTGAGAGATTTCCTTGTTTTTCTTCGTTTTCGAGCATGGATTTTCCAAACAGTTTTGAAATAATTTTTAAAATAAATTGGCATTTAAACATTGGCTCTCGGCCTTAGAAATGGCCTCATCGGCACATAGCTGCATACTGAGTTATCTTATAAAGGTGAAAAAATATTAGTCTATTTCATTACACAATAACCATATGGGAGACTAATAGCTCTCAATTCTACTCTAGGGGCCTCCCTCACAAGCTCTCAATGCTACCCCTATAGTTTTATGTTACCTCGACGGCCGTCATGACCCAGTGTACATCTTTCACCAACGTGCTTGCATGACTATGCAATGCCATGGTTACAACCCTCCATTTGCCCCCAAATTGTAACAGACTATTGACCTAAGTGACATGGGGTAATGGCTCTCAACTATGTCTCTCATCCATACACAACAACAATATGTCACCGATCTAGGCATGACCCCGCGATCAAGCCACTAGGATGATTATTAGCCAAATCAACTTTACTCGCCAAATTAATAGGATTACACGCACAAAAGATAGACACACCTTACCTCTTCACTTGCGGCCCATTGATCACAACACCTTATTTATAAATACTATGTATAAGTGATCACTATAAGAGTGACGTCTACTTATAAAAATTAATCAAACAAAATCAGCTCAGGCATCCCATACTAGTAGTTGTTACTCACTCGTTTACTCAATGTTTATAAACTACACTTGGTCCACACTATAATATTCTATGCAACAAAGCCAAAGAATAACTGGAGAAAAGTTACCGAAAGTCCCATACAAGTCGGTATTATAACTTCATTTATTCAGTATTCTCTTTACACAAGAAATATTGTCAAATAAAGAACAAAACTCATTTAGGAAAGATATTATATTTATGCGAAAATATATTAAAAGCTTCCAAAAGCCTTTATTTTATTTGAAAGAAAATACAAATTTTCCCATTTATTTAACACCAAAAGTAGAATTTTAACCTTATTTTAAATTTCCAAAACTTTTTCCTATATTTACAAATAATAGAAACATATTTTATAATAAAATATTATTTATAGAAGTCATTCCATAATTTTTTGTAATTATATATGATTTTTAAATGAATTTATAAACCTCAAAAATTAATTTCTACATACATAAACCATAGAATATATATATATTAAAATTTCTTCCTCATATTTAAAGTCATTTAAAACCCTTTTAAAATCAAATAATATTTATTAGAAATCATTTCATAATTTTTCAAGATTAAAATGGATTATTAATTAAAATATTAAGACCCAAAATCAATTTCTACTTAATTTAAACTATTAATTCTTCCACTAATTTATTTTTGATGAAGATAAATAATTTTTCACAAAATAACTTTATATTCCTTTTTATACTTTCCAAAACAAAATTCTAATTTATTTTTCAAAGGCAATCAAAAACCTAGAGCTTCAAGCTCTAGAAGTGGTCGACAATAGCGGTCGACCTAAAGTCGCTCGTGACGAGTAAGTTCAACCGCTTTGGTTGTGCCTGGAGCTGGTAGCTCTAACCCCCTGTGATGACCGTCCTATACCTCCGGTACCCTATAGAACTGAAAAGAGCGCTGCGGGTTTACCCAGCCGATGGAGAACAGTAGCAAAGGGTTAAAAGAAATAAAATCCAATACAGAACCTGTAGAACATCTCACATGGCACAGATAAAATATAATATAATAACATAGATGTAAAACAGCCAAGGCAGTGATATAATCAAATGAATGATAAATAATAACAACAGAGTGCATCGGGTTCAAGACTATACAAAAACTAAAACATAGAGTTTATACATCCTATAACTCCAAAATAAACTCAAAAACTGTCTCTAATAATACAAGTACTGACATCTCTACAATATTGCACAGCGTAATATAAGTAACATTAAGCACCAAGGACAGATATATGAAAGCGTAGCCTCCTTCTCGTACTCTATTCAGCTCCAAGCGCTATTCGGAGTTGTTATCCCTATTCTACTCATTTAAGAGTATCCAAGGTACTAAGAAGCAAAGCATAAAACCTTGAGTCAGACAACACTCTAGTGTGAGCAATACATCGTCTCAAAAATACTATAAAACCGTATATAGTAAATATTGACATAAGGTTTGTAGAACCATACATGACCTATCCTTACATCCAAAGAGTTAGTACATAACAATCTATATATGCTAATCTACTATCGAAGTCATATAAATGTACTACCGTCGAAGTACAATATCCAGTGTCTAGGTATACAATCGAAAATACCTACATCGTGTGACACCCAATAGTGACAAACAGCCATGGCAAACATAGCATCCATCAAACAATCCTTACCATCACTCGTGTGCGTTGGGTATATGATAACTCATATGGCATAATAACAAACCAGGGACCCATCGTTATCCCAACTTCATTGGGTTTGTTACTCAGATAATTCACCTTCGCTTAAGCCATGAGGACTTAAACGGAGGAACGAAAGGAAAAGAGCAGGATCAGACCTTCCGAAGAGATTGAAGGGAGGCATTCAATAATATGAAACGGCTCAAGACCTTTCATGGAAGAAGTTAAGTGTCATTCTACAATGATCGGCAGGCGCTTACCCTCCGGAGGAAGCAAAAAAGGTGAAACAAAGACATGGCCTCACGCCAACCCTTCCAAAAATGCAATGAGCTTTTCATGCCAGATAATACACCTACAAGGCACCTTATGATGTTACCATAAGGTTTAGATAAAAATAGCGTTCATAAGTCAACGGAAAACAACCTTCCGCCATCACCCAGGGAAGATACAACTTTCGGCAGTAGTCAAGCAAGAAAAAAGCGACCTTCCGCTAAGGCCAAAGGGTTCACAAAGGCTATAAACCTTCCGGTGGGATCGGAAGGTTCACGTGCTATGCATATAATAAACCTTCCGGTAAAGGCAATGGCTTCTTGAAAACAAGTGAAGGAAAAACCTTTCGGCAGCATTCGGCAAACAATGATGATACACAATCAACGAACCTTTCGAAAAATAATGAAAGGCATACAACCGTGTACAAGAAACTATCTTCAGGCAAGACCGGAAGGTTTACAACCGCATACTAAAAGCAACCTTGCTCGAATCCATGCCACTTTATAAGGATAGGTGTAACGATACGGATTTTGCCCGTTCGAAAATCGACATCCGTACTTCATATTGTACTAGAATGCCGCAGATTCGACCGTTCAAATCCGATTCGCCGGAGCTTATAACACAGTAAGTATAACAACACAACGGAAGAAAGAAAACAATGATATCATATACAATCCAATGAATACAATATCTAGAATGATATACAACAATGATATCAATATGATACAACAATATCAGAGATAAATAATGATACAGCGGAAATAACAGAACAGAAGTGATCACTCCAAATGATCTACAAAAGAGAATGACTCCAACAACTCCAACGTCAAGCTCGAACCACAAGGAGTAGCAAGTGTAGTCCTGAACTCCAAGAACTGAACCAGCTCCAGATAATCTACTAAACCTGAATATCTGAAAAACCCAACTCTAGACTGCCCGTGTGGAAAATGGTGGGCACCCAGAGTTTAGGAAGGGAACAATAAACTCCGGATCAGTCATGGGACTGGTGTGAGCAACAAAAACAATTTATCTTCAAACGAACACAAAAGGCTTTTAAACATTGAAATCCGCAATGCTTTTGGAAAATGAAACTACCATAAGACCTCCCACCACACACAAAATGCAATCGCAAAATTGGAGGATATTTCTTCTTATGATAGTCAAAAATGCTTACTACGCAAAAATCATTCAATATTATTATCATTAGTGCATAGTGTCGAAAACATTTCGAAAATATAATATTAATCTTAGCTAGCATACAACCATTATTGTATGCCTACTATAGCTACTACGTTCAATAGCAGGTTACCGCCACATTCCATAGCAGGTAATACAACTAAAACCGTACAGGATTCGTATTGTTTCTTTGGATTTCCAACAAATGATCAGGCAAAGGAACTTCCTTACACCGAAATAGAAACACCTCTGGAAAGACGCCCCGGATCCTAACCGGATCTCTGCAAACAAAAGGCCGACGCTACCTCACGATGTACAGCTGTAACTAGGTAACTAACACACTGACGCTACCTCACGCTGTACAGCTGTAACTAGGTAACTAACACACGAGTCATGTCATCCCCCGGTCGTAACCAACCTTTATCCCGGGATCCCGAAAACCAACAAAGCAACATCATACAGTAATAAATTACCGTGTCCACACGAGTTAAGTATCTGGGCTCCATACCATGATACCACCCTTTATCCAGAAGGAAATGACATACCCTAGGGGCGCTACACCTACAAACCTTTGTCGCAACATTCCTGTTTCGACCATTACCAGGTTGTGAGGCTCGACGAAGTCTCGTCCACAAAGCAACGCTTTTTCACAAAGCCACGCTTTTTCACAAAGCCACGCTTTTTCACAAAGCAACGCTTTGATCCACAAATGATCATCAGCACTTCATATGCCACATTACCAAATTGGGAATGTATCACTAGTAACCATCAACTACATAACCTCTGAGCTCGTACGTCTCAGAGAAGGGTGTTAAGTTAAGAGAATAAATTCTCCGCCACCAACAGAAATGTATTTGATAGAAACCAGCTTTACATCTCAAAGTGTAACATCAGACACACATCCATACAAGTCTGTTCCGGGTTCGAACAGAACCGAAGGCACTTCCGAAGAAGCCCTTGCAAATCCGGGTATTCACAATCCCGATCGGACTTCCCATCACTTAGGGAATCTCTATACCGTAGCTACTCAGTGTAGAGACAATCGATAGGTCATCCTATCGTTCTCGCAAATACCCGGTCTTCATCACCGGTCTTCAAATGCTATCCATATATTTCGTATCACTATTCGGAATGGGTTATATGACACAAAGGTCCTCTCCCGGCTAAACCGAATAACGAGCGCAATTAAAAATCATATGGATACTGGGGTCTCAGTTAAATCACAGCTTAAAGCCCAAAACTTTTCATTCGAATGGTAAAACAAATTACCATTTCCAATCTTTTAAACAAAAAGATTCATTTCAAAAACCTTCACTGGTTTAAACAATTTCCACACTTTTAATCTTTTAAACAAAAAGATTCAATTCACAAAGTTTACCCCATTCACAAAGATTCATTCATAGATTTCAAAACAATTTCCCTTTTAATTGGATTAACTCGTTAAATCTTTAAATCAAGATTAAACTTGTAGCTTTCAAAACTCATTTTCAAAGATTCATTCATAGTCTTTCCAAAACAATTTTATTTCAAGTTAGATTAACTCGTTCGGTCTTTGAATCAAAGACTCATTTCCTAAATTTCAAAACATTTCAATTCTATTTCAAACTTGAAACCGTTCAACACAATTTGGAAATCCTTTACTTATGTGAAAGCTTTTACTATTTGAAAACAAATAGTTCCGTTTCGAAAAATCCAGTTATATTTACACGAGTCAAAACCCTTGAATTAAAATTCAAATTCCCAAATCAATACATTTTAAAATGGTTCAACCCATATATAACTTGTACAACATCTTTAATCCCTAGTTTCAAATCATAGAATTCAACTTTAAACTTGAATTCAAATTTAAATCAAATTATTTAAATTTTCAAAACTCGATTAAGTTATTCAAAATAACTTTTATCTTTGAAATTCTATTTCAAAAGCTTTTCACTTTAAACCCGAATTTCCAATTTCAAAATCAATTGAAATTAAAATTTCAATTTCAAAACATCAAATTTACATCATTTGTGATTTAACCGATTTCCACGTGAAATCCATATTTGTGTGTGTATGGTGTAGTCCAAGGGTTTAACACAATAGTGCAACACGATGAATCATCACAGATCAAAATACAGGATATAGTTGATAAGCAGTATATCATAACGCTTATCGTTCATTAGTTAAGAGATTAAACTTAAATTAATCAATATTAATTTAAATTTAATTTATCCTTAATAACCAATTAAATTAACCACTAATTATTAACTTAATTTCTTAACTGTAATTTAATTAACCATTAATTTAAAATCTAAGCTTATCAAATTAATGATCTTTAATTACAAACTAATTATTCCTAATTAATTAACTTATAACCAATTAATTACCCTTTATTTATTTGTTAATTTAACCCTTAATATCAAATAAATAATTAGGTAAATATAAAAATACATCTTCTATTTTTATTCTTCTTCGGAAAAGACTTCTAAGTTCTTAATTAATTACAACTTAACCCAAAGTCATCATTTAAAAACATGAATTAAAATTGGTTAAAGTTGAATTTTATTTTAAGAAAACTGTTTACCACAGCCCTGAGACTCGCTTCGAGTCCTACCCGAGGATTTAAGCTATCTGCTTCGAGTTTCCCACAATTTTACCCGTGTGAAATTTCCAAACTTAAATTTTTCTAAGTATTAAAACTTCCCCCCCTTAACACACACAAATTTACCCGAGTGGGAACCCGAGCCAACCCACGAATTCCCCGAGTCCCCCTTCGAGTCCAAGTCTCCTCCTTCCTCAGATAATTTCACTGACACATTACCGGGTTGTGCACGTGTACAGTGCCCTTGGCCAACTCCGACCAACCTCGCTGACCTCACCACGTCATCGACCCACCTCGCATCCCTCTCTAACCATCAGACTTCGACCTAACACCCAGACCCGAAATCGAGCTTTAAACTCAAAGCTGGAATGGCTTAACCCATCATCGCGAAGCCTGTTATCACCTCGTTCACCACGCTCCATCCATCAGAACCCACGAAACTCCGGTCATCGACGCGTCTATGTCCCAGCTACCACTTCCCAAACTCTCGCGCCACTCGATCCCTTGGTGGTGACGAACGAGACGAGTTTATGATTGCATTAAAAACCAGGTTTAAATTTTAAATTGGGTCGCCGCCATCGCCACGGTGAACTGGAGTCACCCATCATTTTTCCTCGAATCTCCGTTCATCCCTCCACGTTTCGACTGAATCTCGAGAGCCCGCGACCATCGATCGCCAGAAAACGGTGAAAACCCGTTTCCAGTTCAACTTCGAACTGCTCTTAACCCCATCCACTAAAAATTGTGATATTTGTTTTAAAAATCATATTTTTGTATGTAAATTCATCTCACATACCTGAATTTATAAATCATACCAATTGATTTTTGGCTAAACTTAAGTTTTCCACCGTGTTTTATAATTCCAGAAGCAATACTAAGTTGTTTCAACTTATAAATATTTTTAACACTTAGCTTAAGACCAAACAAACAATATTTGTTTACATGCCATGTTCAAACAATTACTAGATCATTAGATGGTGGTTTGTTTACATATCTACTAAAAAGAGAATAACCTCAGGCAACAGGCTTAACAGAGTATCAAATGTACATACAGATGTGCACAAATATATATATATACAAACAGATATATTCTCACAGGGAAAACATGCTCCTATATAACTTAAGTTATATTTTTAAATAAAAAGTTACTCACTGCTTTAAAGAGGAAGAACAGAGACTTGTTTTTGAAATCTTTTTTGAACTTGAAAAACTGGAAACATGTTTCCACTTTGATCATTCTGCCAAATCCTTTGCTCACTGTTTTGTATTGATATGCTGGTGGTGGTTGAATGCTTGTTTTAGGTTTTTAAATGGAGTTTCATTTTTAGTCTTGTTTAGTTCGAATTGAAATGAGAAGTGATAAAGGAAATTAACTTTCAGGTTGAAATTTTAAAATAGTTTACAGGGTATAATTTAGGGTCAGAGATTTTTATAGAAATGGAGGCTGAAATCACATTTCATACAACTCGAACAGATTTTGTTTGCTGAAAGGAAATGAGAGCATTAAATGTTGTTGTACTTTATGTTTTTAATTTACACATATTTTATATTTTTACTTGCCTGAGTCTTCACTTACAAGCTACAACATATTACATATATATTAACTTCAAATTTTCTCATATATTACATATACATTCATATGTACACATATATACACAATATACAATATTTTTAATTTAAATGATTTATACAGAATATATTTGAATCCGGGGAAACTCGCAATCTATTTACCGTTTTATTTCACTATTTTAATTCAAAAATTCATTTAATTATTAATTTAAATTTATATAAAATTCGGGGTCATTACAGACTTCCCCCCTTAAAAGAATTTCGTCCTCGAAATTACCAGGGAGACACAAAGATAGATGAAGAATGTTTCATCAAATCAAACTGAACAGCTATTCTGCATTTGGCTTACCAAAGCAGAATATCAATAATAGATACAAGAACGAATCTGTTTGACACTTCACAAGATACTCAGGTTATCCAGATCTACGAAATATGCAGTGACATCGGTTAGTCCGAAAGAATAACTAACCATTCGTAGAACATATCGGGACCCAAAGAAATAGATAGATATATGGATACAATTTCAAAACTTTCAGTTTAGAACTAAAGTATACCTATCAACCATAGCAACCAAAGCAAACAATTCATCCAAACAAACAATTTTGGTCCATCCGGAGTTTACGTCCCATATTAACATATCGAATCTCCTTCCTGGATCTACCAGGAACTATCAAAGAATTGAGAAAAAGATGCTGAACAAAAGAAATAGATAGAGAAAAGATTGCTTCCGCTGTTGCAGGGTATTGACTCTTTATAGTCGTATTCCCCTGTCCCCTATCCCATCCTCTTCTTGCACTCATACTTACTATCAGTGGATAGCAAGAGAATTTACTGAGGCATACAGATGGATATCTGAAGAATACTCATTCTAGGGTATACTTCACCCTATCTCTAATGAGCTACTTAACATGTTATACTCCTGAGCTAAAGTTCAACCTTAGCTCTGATACCAAATGTAACGATACGGATTTTGCCCGTTCGAAAATCGACATCCGTACTTCATATTGTACTAGAATGCCGCAGATTCGACCGTTCAAATCCGATTCGCCGGAGCTTATAACACAGTAAGTATAACAACACAGCGGAAGAAAGAAAACAATGATATCATATACAATCCAATGAATACAATATCCAGAATGATATACAACAATGATATCAATATGATACAACAATATCAGAGATAAATAATGATACAGCGGAAATAACAGAACAGAAGAGATCACTCCAAATGATCTACAAAAGAGAATGACTCCAACAACTCCAACGTCAAGCTCGAACCACAAGGAGAAGTAAGTGCAGTCCTGAACTCCAAGAACTGAACCAGCTCTAGATAATCTACTAAACCTGAATATCTGAAAAACCCAACTCTAGACTGCCCGTGTGGAAAATGGTGGGCACCCAGAGTTTAGGAAGGGAACAATAAACTCCGGATCAGTCATGGGACTGGTGTGAGCAACAAAAACAATTTATCTTCAAATGAACACAAAAGGCTTTTAAACATTGAAATCCGCAATGCTTTTGGAAAATGAAACTACCATAAGACCTCCCACCACACACACAATGCAATCGCAGAATTGGAGGAGATTTCTTCTTATGATAGTTAAAAATGCTTACTATGCAAAAATCATTCAATATTATTATCATTAGTGCATAGTGTCGAAAAAATTTCGAAAATATAATATTAATCTTAGCCAGCATACAACCATTATTGTATGCCTACTATAGCTACTACGTTCAATAGCAGGTTACCGCCACATTCCATAGCAGGTAATACAACTAAAACCGTACAGGGTTCGTATTGTTTCTTTGGATTTCCAACAAATGATCAGGCAAAGGAACTTCCTTACACCGAAATAGAAACGCCTCTGGAAAGACGCCCCGGATCCTAACCGGATCTCTACAAACAAAAGGCCGACGCTACCTTACACTGTACAGCTGTAACTAGGTAACTAACACACTGACGCTACCTCACGCTGTACAGCTGTAACTAGGTAACTAACACACGAGTCATGTCATCCCCCGGTCGTAACCAACCTTTATTCCGGGATCCCGAAAACCAACAAAGCAACATCATACAGTAATAAATTACCGTGTCCACACGAGTTAAGTATCTGGGCTCCATACCATGATACCACCCTTTATCCAGAAGGAAATGACATACCCTAGGGGCGCTACCCCTACAAACCTTTGTCGCAACATTCCTGTTTCGACCATTACCGGGTTGTGAGGCTCGACGAAGTCTCGTCCACAAAGCAACGCTTTTTCACAAAGCCACGCTTTTTCACAAAGCAACGCTTTGATCCACAAATGATCATCAGCACTTTGTATGCCACATAACCAAATTGGGAATGTATCACTAGTTACCATCAACTACATAACCTTTGAGCTCGTACGTCTCAGAGAAGGGTGTTAAGCTAAGAGAATAAATTCTCCGCCACAAACAGAAATGTATTTGATAGAAACCAGCTTTACATCTCAAAGTGTAACGTCAGACACACATCCATACAAGTCTGTTCCGGGTTCGAACAGAACCGAAGGCACTTCCGAAGAAGCCCTTGCAAATCCGGGTATTCACAATCCCGATCGGACTTCCCATCACTTAGGGAATCTCTATACCGTAGCTACTCAGTGCAGAGACAATCGATAGGTCATCCTATCGTTCTCGCAAATATCCGTTCTTCATCACCGGTCTTCAAATGCTATCCATATATGTCGTATCACTATTCAGAATGGGTTATATGACACAAAGGTCCTCTCCCGGCTAAACCGAATAACGAGCGCAAATAAAAATCATATGGATACTGGGGTCTCAGTTAAATCACAGCTTAAAGCCCAAAAATTTTCATTCGAATGGTAAAACAAATTACCATTTCTAATCTTTTAAACAAAAAGATTCATTTCAAAAACCTTCACTGGTTTAAACAATTTCCACACTTTTAATCTTTTAAACAAAAAGATTCAATTCACAAAGTTTACCCCATTCACAAAGATTCATTCATAGATTTCAAAACAATTTCCCTTTTAATTGGATTAACTCGTTAAATCTTTAAATCAAGATTTAACTTGTAGCTTTCAAAACTCGTTTTCAAAGATTCATTCATAGTCTTTCCAAAACAATTTTATTTCAAGTTAGATTAACTCGTTCGGTCTTTGAATCAAAGACTCATTTCCTAAATTTCAAAACATTTCAATTCTATTTCAAACTTGAAACCGTTCAACACAATTTGGAAATCCTTTACTTATGTGAAAGCTTTTACTATTTGAAAACAAATAGTTCCGTTTCGGAAAATCCAGTTATATTTACACGAGTCAAAACCCTTGAATTAAAATTCAAATTCCCAAATCAATACATTTTAAAATGGTTCAACCCATATATAACTTGTAAAGCATCTTTAATCCCTAGTTTCAAATCATAGAATTCAACTTTAAACTTGAATTCAAATTTAAATCAAATTATTTAAATTTTCAAAACTCGATTAAGTTATTCAAAATAACTTTTATCTTTGAAATTCTATTTCAAAAGCTTTTCACTTTAAACCCGAATTTCCAATTTCAAAATCAATTGAAATTAAAATTTCAATTTCAAAACATCAAATTTACATCATCTGTGATTTAACCGATTTCCACGTGAAATCCATATTTGTGTGTGTATGGTGTAGTCCAAGGGTTTAACACAATAGTGCAACACGATGAATCATCACAGATCAAAATACAGGATATAGTTGATAAGCAGTATATCATAAAGCTTATCGTTCATTAGTTAAGAGATTAAACTTAAATTAATCAATATTAATTTAAATTTAATTTATCCTTAATAACCAATTAAATTAACCACTAATTATTAACTTAATTTCTTAACTGTAATTTAATTAACCATTAATTTAAAATCTAAGCTTATCAAATTAATGATCTTTAATTACAAACTAATTATTCCTAATTAATTAACTTATAACCAATTAATTACCCTTTATTTATTTGTTAATTTAACCCTTAATATCAAATAAATAATTAGGTAAATATAAAAATACATCTTCTATTTTTATTCTTCTTTGGAAAAGACTTCTAAGTTCTTAATTAATTACAACTTAACCCAAAGTCATCATTTAAAAACATGAATTAAAATTGGTTAAAGTTGAATTTTATTTTAAGAAAACTGTTACCACAGCCCTGAGACTCGCTTCGAGTCCTACCCGAGGATTTAAGCTATCTGCTTCGAGTTTCCCACAATTTTACCCGTGTGAAATTTCCAAACTTAAATTTTTCTAAGTATTAAAACTTCCCCCCCCCCTTAACACACACAAATTTACCCGAGTGGGAACCCGAGCCAACCCACGAATTCCCCTAGTCCCCCTTCGAGTCCAAGTCTCCTCCTTCCTCAGATAATTTCACTGACACATTACCGGGTTGTGCACGTGTACAGTGCCCTTGGCCAACTCCAACCAACCTCGCTGACCTCACCACGTCATCGACCCACCTCGCATCCCTCTCCAACCATCAGACTTCGACCTAACACCCAGACCCGAAATCGAGCTTTAAACTCAAAGCTGGAATGGCTTAACCCATCATCGCGAAGCCTGTTATCACCTCGTTCACCACGCTCCGTCCATCAGAACCTACGAAACTCCGGTCATCGACGCGTCTATGTCCCAGCTACCACTTCCCAAACTCTCGCGCCACTCGATCCCTTGGTGGTGACGAACGAGACGAGTTTATGATTGCATTAAAAACTAGGTTTAAATTTTAAATTGGGTCGCCGCCATCGCCACGGTGAACTGGAGCTTCACCCATCATTTTTCCTCGAATCTCCGTTCATCCCTCCACGTTTCGACTGAATCTCGAGAGCTCCGCGACCATCGATCGCCAGAAAACGGTGAAAACCCGTTTCCAGTTCAACTTCGAACTGCTCTTAACCCCATCCACTAAAAATTGTGATATTTGTTTTAAAAATCATATTTTTGTATGTAAATTCATCTCACATACCTGAATTTATAAATCATAACAATTGATTTTTGGCTAAACTTAAGTTTTCCACTGTGTTTTATAATTCCAGAAGCAATACTAAGTTGTTTTAACTTATAAATATTTTTAACACTTAGCTTAAGACCAAACAAACAATATTTGTTTACATGCCATGTTCAAACAATTACTAGATCATTAGATGGTGGTTTGTTTACATATCTACTAAAAAGAGAATAGCCTCAGGCAACAGGCTTAACAGAGTATCAGATGTACATACAGATGTGCACAAATATATATATATATATATATATATATATATATATATATATATATATATACAAACAGATATATTCTCACAGGGAAAACATGCTCCTATATAACTTAAGTTATATTTTTAAATAAAAAGTTACTCACTGCTTTAAAGAGGAAGAACAGAGACTTGTTTTTGAAATCTGTTTTGAACTTGAAAAACTGGAAACATGTTTCCACTTTGATCATTCTGCCAAATCCTTTGCTCACTGTTTTGTATTGATATGCTGGTGGTGGTTGAATGCTTGTTTTAGGTTTTTAAATGGAGTTTCATTTTTAGTCTTGTTTAGTTCGAATTGAAATGAGAAGTGATAAAGGAAAATAGCTTTCAGGTTGAAGTTTTAAAATAGTTTACAGGGTATAATTTAGGGTCAGAGATTTTTATAGAAATGGAGGCTGAAATCACATTTCATACAACTCGAACAGATTTTGTTTGCTGAAAGGAAATGAGAGCATTAAATGTTGTTGTACTTTATGTTTTTAATTTACACATATTTTATATTTTTACTTGCCTGAGTCTTCACTTACAAGCTACAACATATTACATATATATTAACTTCAAATTTTCACATATATTACATATACATTCATATGTACACATATATACACAATATACAATATTTTTAATTTAAATGATTTATACAGAATATATTTGAATCCGGGGAAACTCGCAATCTATTTACCGTTTTATTTCACTATTTTAATTCAAAAATTCATTTAATTATTAATTTAAATTTATATAAAATCCGGGGTCGTTACAGACTTCCCCCCTTAAAAGAATTTCGTCCTCGAAATTACAAGGGAGACACAAAGATAGATGAAGAATGTTTCATCAAATCAAACTGAACAGCTATTCTGCATTTGGCTTACCAAAGCAGAATATCAATAATAGATACAAGAACGAATCTGTTTGACACTTCACAAGATACTCGGGTTATCCAGATCTACGAAATATGGGAAACACAAAAACTCTTGGTCTGACTCCAAACACCGAACCGAAACGCTGTGATTTCTCCAAACTCCAATTTTTCTCCGATTTTGTCGCTACACTCCATACTTCGACCATGTGCCTTCCGTATGTATCGATACAACTCCTAACATCCTCGAGCCTATCCATCGAAATCCTGTTTCGTGGTTTCTATCTCTAAGTAGCTCTGATTAGTGTTTCAACCATACATGCATTTACACAAACACTATACATGCACCAAACAACATTCAACCATACAAGCATGTACACATACAATAATTTATTGCAAAACATCTTATAATGTGTATCTAATATAATCTAACATATATCAATGCAACCATACATTAAATCAACATGATTAAAACACATAGAAACATTTCAAAAACGTTTTACTTCAGGTCTGACTTAGAAAAAAGTCCCAAAATGAAAATTTGACTTTAAAAATGAATTTAAGACATGTCAAAGTCTATAGTTACATATATAATAAGGTGAGAGATGATAAATCACTCACCAAACATCCAAAGATAGAGATTTGCATGCAAACCGAGGAAAATCCGAAAATGCCAGCTAGAGGTACACCAAGCAAAGCATGCTGAATCGAGCATGTTGGACCAAGGAAGCTCCTCCCTAAGCTTCGAACACGCCTAGCACCGACCAAAGCTAGATCTTCAAACAACTATATCTCCTAGCCAGAAGCTCCAAATCGCTATTATGACAAGTCTATGGAAAAAGAAACCATCATATCTTTCCATTGAAAGTGGTCTCGGAAGCTAATTCGGCTCCCATAAAAAATAATAGATGATACAAGTCTCCGAGGGTTAAAATTATCTAGAAAAATTATAATGATAGGAAATGTCTCTAATAGGCATTTCTTAAAGTCATAGAGTCATACGATCCCACCATGAATTAAAAATCAATATTTTACGATCTTTCGATACGTAAAATACAGGTCATGACACTCTCCCACTTTTAGGAATTTTGCCCTCGAAATCCCAATACAAACAAGGAAAAATAAAACATAGCTACCTCGCATGCCTATCATCCATGTGCAAACATGTCAAACATCAAGCGTGCACGCAAAAGCAAAAATGATATGTGATGACCCACCTTTTTGGATGGTTTAAATCGACAATAAACCACACATGTCTAACTCAAACCATTAAAAATGGAGGATTGTCAATGGGATTTAATAAGAAAAATAAGAGTAGAGAAGGGAAATAAAACATAGAATCTCGCAGCGGAATGACAAAATATAATAATCAAATAAACAGTTCATGAATTTTTTTTATAATATACATTTGATTACACAATTTTTACAACAAAATCAGAGTACAATCCAACAACATACCAAAATAATGTAGCAGAAAAATAATAGTAAATACGGTCTAGTAAAAAATATCTTCATCTTCAAGGAATAGTGTCTTCAATCACTGAAATACTCAGGCTAACCCGACCGTAATGAAAAGACAAAACACTCGAGTCAAAACTAAAAGTTCTTATGTAAGTTAAATTAACTACAAGTAAACATGAGTGTGATAGCTTCAGAGGTGTTTACGTGGTTTTATATCTTCTATCCAGTGTATAACATGCGTGCAATAACTTAAGAGATGTTACGAGATTTTTCATCTCCTAAGGATCCGTTAAACTATCTATATGTAGTAGAATACACTATATATATAATGTCTAATCAGTTAAATAAATATTTTTCTTAGCGTTAAGGCTTTACATTAATCCCCCTTAACACATTTTTAAACATCGTCCTACAGTTTGCCTTGTGACACCGCCAGCAACGTCGGTAGTCAGGGAGGCGCCGTGATGAAAACACTAAAACAAAATCATAGTCGCCGCGTATAAGGATAAAAGTATGACAAGGCACGTGAGGCAATGCCCAATGTAGGATTCTACCAGTCTACCCTTTCTGGCTAGAGGTAACGCATCGTATCCATGACCGTCCACCGTGTCCACCACCTCCAAATCAAATCAAGGTGCACCGATAAAGTCCAAAATCAATATAATAATACGAAGGGGTGATGGGCCCTGAAGGTTGCAAACCCCTTGGCTAGCCATAGGCTCCTGTTATAGTCATTTCCAATTGACACAAGTGTCGGGGTTATCCATCATCGTTCTCTTTCTTCAAATCCAACAAACGCCTCTAATTCAACCTCTACATTCTAGATAACATTCACCGCGTACACAGTTGTTAAAGTGGTTCTAATATTGATAGAGAGTACGCCAATAAGAGGCCCCGGTCTCTTTAACAACCAAACGTCATTTTTCACACCGGTTGGTTCTTTTATATTTCGAAACCGATTCATATTTGATATCAAAATATCATATTCACTTCAAAATATCACTTCATTTCAAAATACCATATTTACTCAAAATATGTCATTTTCACTTGAAAATATCATTCCAAATTCCAATTTAGGTTATGACCTCATTTATCCACATTCGCATTTAAACCAACGATTTAAATATAAACATTCCAACTTGCATAGTTTGAAATTTTTAAAAAATAGTTTGAATAGTTATAAATAGTTTAAAATAGTTTAAATAGTTTAGAGATTAAAAACAGTTTAATATAAAATGGTTTGAGTATTGAAAATGGTTTATATAGTAAAATAGTTTGGAAAATCAAAATAATTTGAGTATTAAAAAAATAGATTTTAAACAATTTATATAAAAATAATTTATTTCGAAAATAATATCAAATCAAACTATTTCTTTGCATTTTAACAAATCTGGACCCATGTCCAAATTTCAAATCAACAAAACTCAATTTCCAATCTTTCAATTCAATTGACTCAATTTTTATTTTGCTTCAAATCAACTTGATTCCGATTTCAATTCGAATTAACTTCAATTTTCGAAACGTCCATTTTTAACTTCAAATTCGATTAAACAATTCAATTTAATGATTTAAATTTCAATCCAATTCTAATTTTAAACCATTTCAATTCATATCGATTTCAAGTCCAATTTTAATTTACCAATTTAAAGCACTTAAAATCGAATTAAACTTCATTGTTAAATTTAAGGTTCGATTCTTTAAAATAATTTAGTTTTTCGAATTAAAGTCATATATCGATTATAACTTCACATTTCTAATTCAATTCTTTAAAACAGTTTCTTTTAACCAATTTCAATTTCAACTTTCCAAAGCTTGAATTAGAAATAATCCAATTCATATAAATCCATGATTTTTTCCTTTGAAACAATATCATTTAACCAAAATCCAATTTCAAGATTTTAAAACCATTTAATTTAACCAATCCGGTATCCGTATATAATTTTCTACCCTATGGCCAAGTGATTAGTTATTTCAATTTTAACTTTAGGGATAGATATATATCATTTCAATCCAAATCAAAGTGTCATAGGGATATGTCATTTCAACCTATTTTTAATTCATGTCCAATGTTTCAAATGATAATATTAATGATATTAATAAATAAATAGATAATAACAGGAATATGTCAAATAAATAAACAACCGTAGATCCATCATCAATCAATAGGCATACAATAACCATTAACATCCAGATCAACCAATATATCACAACAGTTACTGATTATCAATTGTCAGTGTTAACTACCAATTAAATTCAATATTAATTTAAATGTAAATTTAATTCAATATTAAATTTATTTTCAATTAAAATGTCAATTTAAACTACCAAACAGCAACCAATAAAATTCTTATCACTTCATAAATTTAATTCAACTAACATAAGATGATTTAGTATTGCATGAGTGGGTTAAATCACTCATCTTTGATTTATAGTCCATTAAAAATCCAATAAAACCCCAAAATTCCAACAGTCTCCAAATTCAACCAAACTAATTTCATGTCTTGCGGAATTTCGATACGAACCCAATGGTAGAAACCACGCGTGAATCCGAATTCGTATGCAAAAGTTATTAAGGTTGTAACATTTGAAATTTAAATTTAAAATAAAATAGAACAAGGGCAAAGATGTAAAATGCAAAACCTTCTCAACCCTATCTTATACGAGCCCGGACCCATTAATGAACTACTGCCGCCACCAAACCTTACTGCCGCACACGTCTACAGCCAACTTCGCCAAGATCTGAGACCGTCGCTGGAAACACCACCTTCGACCGCCCCTCGCCCAAGCCGCTGTCACTCGCAATCGTCCACGTGGCTCCCCCGCCGCCGTCACTCGCAATCGCCCACGTGGCTCCCCCACCGCCGCCACTTCTATCGTGATTTTTGGCGAACTTCAATGCTAAAGCCACAATCCAAACCCACAGATCAACTCCCCTTGACGTCCTCTACGTTGCAGCGCCTCCCGATCGTCGATTCTTTGCAAATCCACCGTTGAATCCAAACCCTAGAATGAACGGTCGAGAATAATTTGCTGATTTTTGGACAAATGGAGCCTCCAATCGAAAAACGAATTGCAGACGTAGATTCCATTCATCGAGAGCTTCGCGATGATATATAATTCGATAGGGTTTGAGCAGTTTGAATTTTTGGAGTTTGATTTGGAATTGTAATTTAGGGTTTGGGTTATTTACCATTGAGAAGGAGGAGATAAGAACATAAATTGTATGTACAGAAAATGGAATAGAAGATGCTAGGGTTTATAACAACATATATATATGCAGAGATGGATAAGAATGGATGGAACAGATCGAATAGGGTCGAAGCGATAACAAAGTCCCGAAAAGCCCGTTTCATTCCCGAAACGAAAGTAGGTCATCCTCTATATCGAAATATAGATTTTCAATATTTTTAAACTCAATGAAACTAATTTCAAACCCTAATTATATTGTATATAGAAGTTAGCTTTTAAAATCAAATTATTTTAATTAAATTCCTTTAATTGATTTCTACGCGTTTCGAGCTCGCACGTTCAAACGATAAGTTCAATTGCTACGAAACTTGAAATCATATAATAATTCATTATTGCAGATCCGATGAAACTTGTTTCGTCGAAATCTAAGACAGTGCCCAAAAGACTAATTTTACACATTAATTAAAACAATATATTATAAAAATCAATTTAATCACTTTTAAATTCTAAATTAAAAGTTTTATATCATCATTTTGATTAAACTAAAACTAATAATCTTTTAAAATTAAATTTTCCATATTAATTCCAAGATTTAAATATTAAATTAATTTCAACGTTAAATTACAACTGTAATAAAAACCGTTCATTATAATTTATATTTCAAACAAATTATTTTATTTTGATTTAAATTCTTATTATTAAATCAACAAATACCTTATGAAATTTAATAATATAAGTTTCTATTTTATTACACTCATCACCCAACAGTTAACGTTTTCCTATGTTAATTAGAATATTTAATTACATTAAATTTCATTGATTTTCAAATTAATTTCAAATGGATTAAATAATAGGATCGTAATTAAAACAATTGTTATACATTAATAATTCATATATATTAACTTATTGTTTACAACCAAGGGTTATAAATTACTTACCAAACACCAATTTCATATTCTATATTAACCAATTTCAATTAAATAACATATGATTTCTATTTTTAATACAACATTTAATTTATTCCTTATTAACCTTACAATTATATCCAAATTAAATTTTACAATTATATTCCCATTAGAAATAAACATTCATTACATTCTTACAATTTTAATTACATAAATAAATCATAAATTTTAAATTCTTACAATATTAAATTCCAAAGTCTTATTTAATTTAATATTTTTAATTATAAATACTATGGGTCGTTACGATCTCCTCCACTCAAAACTTTTCGTCCCCAAAAAGGAACAAGAAGTAATCAAGAGGTTTGATATAATTTTATTCAAAATATTCAATTTATAAACACTTTAAACTTGCATAGTTAAGTTTAATAAAAAATTTAAAATAACTCAACTTCTACGAAAAAATTTCTAAGTCTTAAATTTTCAAAAAATTTCGGCAGAGTCTCCTTTGCGCGGATAGGTTCGAAAAAATAATAATATCAATAATTACAATATATATATATATATATCATATTTCAATACTAAACATCCCAAACCATGGGAAAAACAACAAAATATTGTTACAAAAACCATAATCCAAAAACGTACCTATTTGTGGGACAAACAAAACTCTATTTATGAAACCAAAAGCAACAGCTATTTGTTTCATAAACCTGTATCTTACTTACACAATCCAAAAGAGTTTAAACTATGTAAAAAGTGTAATATTTTAGTCGTTTCAATTAATAGCACAAGCAATATACAATATATAATAATCATATGCAAACAAAAGCAATACGGCCATTATATGCAACAAAATAATCCATCACACGTCAATATACAATATTAGGTAATTACTTAATAGATTATTCATACAACCTTAAACAATTTGAAGTATCATTTCCCAAACTTCCCATAAGCCAAACAACAAAGAATTTAAATATTATTCTGTTCGTTTCCTTAACGCACTATTCACTTTTCACTTATTTTATTTCATTCATTCAAGGTTATCTCTTATTAATTTACATTCATTTACTTGCATAAATTATTTCCCATTCAATATTTAAAATCATCAATGAATAAATTTTTAAGGTGCTTCTTGCAGTTTAATTCACATTTATTACTATATATAACTTGATTTCAATTTAATATTAATATTCATTGATGAAGCATTATTTAAGTTCATCAAAATTTCATCCACATTCGTTCCTCCATATATAGTATCATTTAATATTAAATATATTTATGAATCATTTCAACAATTTCTTAAGTTTATAATCATTTACTTAAATAGTATTCACTTTTTACTATTCAATTTAATTATTAGCATTTCAAAACATTAACTTATGTTTATACATTCCTTGTACTCTTAATTCTTCATTTATAAATATATGTTCATTTTGAAGCATTTTTGTTACTTAAGCTTTTACTTGTATAATATTCTATCACATATTCATATTTAACATTACGACTTTTTAAATATTTCAGGTAAGTTTTATATATGTTTTTAGAATGTTGAGTGTTATACAAATCTATCTTATTCATTTTAGTTAACAAAAATGTTCAATAGTTTACATCTTCTTAATTTTCATTATCTTTTAATTTACAAGTGACAAATCTCCAATCTCTTTATCGTTTCATTAAACACTTAGCTTCTAATTTCTTATTTCTCATTTTAGAAGTTTCCAACTATTAAAATTTCACTTTATTTCAACAACTAAAAATCATTAAATAATAGTAACTTAAGAATTCAAATACCGGGTTCATTTCTAATCAATTTGAAATAATATATATATATATATATACACACACTTATAACTTTTACATATATCAAAGCATATTTTGAAATTTTAAATCAAAATCTATTTATTGACCCAAATGCATAGCAAAGCTATTAAGTGGCCTCCCCCACTTTGAGACTCGAAAATGAATGTCGATGATGCGGCCGTCATCACCGAATTTATTTTCCAGGGTAAGAAGAGGGGAGTATAGAACTTATTTCCTTTTTTAAAATTCTGTTAAAACATTTCTTTCTAAAGATACTTCAAAATAATACTAATATTATTTTTCCAAAATCTTTGAAAACCAATTTCAAAATACCGAAACTTAAGTTCTTAAATTTCCATTTAAATTCATTAATTTGTAAATAATAATTAATACTATATTTATAAAATTACATTTTCTATAAAATACAATAGCCACTAGTTTTAAGAACCTTGACTAACCAAACAATAAATGACAATAATTGAATATTATCATTTCCTAACAAACAACACACCAAAAATAACTATATCATTAAAAAAAATTCCTTTATATACAAAATATAATATTAGGATAAATTATTTCATTTACCTATTTCAAAAACAATATTGTGTCGGTCTACCCTACTCAAGTGTTTAGAAATCATTATCGATGCCATAACGCCCTATGTACCGACCGGAATTTATAAATACTCAACAGAACAAATTAACACAATATAAAACCTTTTCATATAACACTAAGAAATACTCTCTCTCGTATATATATACACTCAAACTCATTCTAGGGTATTGGTAACCCTATCTCTAATGAGTTTAAACCCCAACAGGCTAAGGTATCTGTAACTGTAACGACCCGTATTTTTACGGATCGAAACATCGTAAAACAGTTGTTATTAGATTGTTAGTATTGTTAAGTCGTCCAGAGTTTAGGTCGACTAGAGCTTAAGTCGTGTAGAAATTAGGTTGTCTAGAAGTTAAGCCATGTTGTAGCTTAAGTCGTTTGGAAGTTGAGTCGTGAGGTAGCTTAGGTCGTGGGGTAGGTTAGGTCGAGTGAACGACCTAAGGGATTGGAGCAACCTACAGGATTTGACCGACTTAAGGGGTAGACGACTTAGGAGTTAACGACTTAAGTTAGTAGGCGACTTATAGGAATTGGCGACTTAAGATAGTGGCGACTTAGGAGTTAGCGGCATATGGATATCGACTTAGGAAAACTGGGGCGAGTTAACGACTTAAGGAGATAGGTCAGAGACAGTTAAGTCGTTGAGTCGCTATAGCATGATTAGTTAGGTCGTAGACGACCTATGATAGTATACTGTGTATAGTTAGGTCGTGAGGTGTTAAGTCGTAACCCAGCTAAGTCGCAAAGATCGTTAGGTCGTATCCCAGTTAGGTCGCGACTTATGTTAGGTCGCGTAGATGATTAAGGGGTTAGGTCATGTAGCGTTAAGTCGCTAAGTCGTATCTCGTTGAGTCGAGTAAGTTGATAGGTCGTTAAGTCGTACCTTAGTTAAGTCACGTGAGGACTTATGTTGTTAAGTCGCTAGGTCGTGCGCATGTGTGTTAGGTTAGGTCGTGCGAAGGCTTAGGTCGTTGAACTGTTGAGTCGTAAGTCGTAGGGATGGTTAAGTCGTAAGTCGTGGTATTTATGAGTCGTAGGTCGTGGATTTTCTTAAGTCGTGGACGACTTAAAAGCGAGCATACGACTTAAGGGATTTCAGCCTATAAATACCCAGGTTTTCTTCACTTTTTGGGATCCGGATTTTGAAGCGACGAAGTGCTGCCATTTTGAGAGCTCGAGTTCTATACTTCTTTACTTCTTTTCTCCACTCTAATCTTGTGATTCCTTCCATCCGAATCGAAGATCAAATCGAAGATCCAAGAGCTTAGATTGAAGATCTTCAACCATAGAAGAGAGATTTCATCGTTTGAAGCGGAGTTTTGATAGATCGAGTTAGATTCTTCGTTGTCCAGATCTAAAGTGTGTTGCTTTTGAGGTGTTTAGGTGATTTGGTGAGTGGTGATTATCTCTCACACGGATCCAAAGGAGTATATCGGACTGTTGGCTTGATTTGGTGTTAAAATAGTGATTTCCATGCATTTTCATAAACTAAAGTGTAGATCTATTGTTCATGATGATTTGACATCCATTTTACTACATGTTAACCTATGCAAGTTCATTCATCAAGTTGTAGAGATATTTCTCACGATTCATGCTTGTTAGATTTAGACTCTTTATTTACAAGATTGCCATTATTGTTATAATTGTTTATTTGATCATGTTTGAATGCTTGATTACTTGGATTAATGTTTGACTTGATTGATTGTTGTAAATTAGTTGATTGATGATTTGATTTGGACAAGTTAGTCAAAGATGATTCAAAAGCTAAGGGAAAGGCTCTTGAATTGGAAAAGCTGCTCGTGGCATATGTGGCGGATGATGAAGCTCATATGGATAGATTTGATGATGTTGATGTTGAGATGAGGCTTTGCTATGATGAGATGAAGCGAGGCATGGTATGAGATAGCCTTGGTTTAATCCAGACGGGATCATTCCAAGCATGTTGATAACTCGGTGAAATGGTTCGAGTTGAGGATAATGGTTTGCTCGAGAGGCGCTTGAGCTAGTATGGAAATAGTCGTCGAGGAGGATGACTAGAAGGCTGAGGTTTCATCGTTATTGAAGGTTCTAGCAGACTCAAAGCAAGAGTGCGTTGGGCAGATTCGATAGTCCCTAAAGACTATGATTGTAGTCGAGTACTCTGGGCAGATTCGATGGTCCTAGGCACGGACTGCGACGACGTGCGGAGTTATGTCTAGAACCGGGGTTGCCATTAACCCTTGACGGACGGTTGAAAGAATGTGCTGGTCATTCAATTAATGGTGGTATCGAAGCAAAGTGAACAGTGATAGCCAGAGTCATGGATGTTTGGTTGTATCGTCATTCGGTCTCAAGAGCGATGTTTTTTTGGGTGCTTATCTGATCTTGGTTTAGGCCTTGGGGGTTTGTACTTGGAAAACACCGACCTTGACTCGAGTGATAATTGCTTTACTTTAAATGTCTGCTTTGCTATGTTTATTTCTGCTTAGTGTGTCTGGGGGCTATCACTGTAGAAAGAGGTGGAGTGGAAGGTTTGGATTCCTATTCCTTTTTCCTTTATGCTCTTTTGGTATGTTGTTAGTTAATTTACCGCTCACTAAGACTATTGTCTGACTCAAGGCTTTATGTTTAACTCTTATTGCCTTGGGCTGTTCATCCGCTTTGGGATGGGCAGACTAGGTAGCAGGTGACAGGTGATGTTCTTAGTTACCGACGATGCTGATGACGAAGACGAGCTGGAGGCTTGCATATTATTTTCTTACTATATGTACCGGATGTTCCGCTGCTTGTATATTCTCTGAGTGATTTGTAGTGAGGCTTGATGTATTGACTATTCTGATGTTTGTACCAAACTATTATGAAGTTTAATTGAGATTCTGTTCTGTAAAGCTTCACTATATATACTTTCTATTGTATTTTATCCATGCGCTGTGAGTTATACGATAGATTCTGTTGTTTTAATTTAACCTTGGCAACCGTCCATGGCTGCCTGGCACACTTTACAGCGCACTATTCCTATGTTCAGTGCAGGGGTCGTGGGCGGTCGTCACATTTGGTATCTAAGCATTGGTTAATCGATTTTACCCAACGCTCGCTGACGTAACTACGTATGAGAGACGTAATTGTATTTTGATGGATGATTACTATATATAATATAGTAGCTTAGAATGATTTGAACCCTTTACGCAGTTGTTCTCAATGTGTATTAATCATTCCTTTTTATAGATATTAAGAATGAGTCGAAGAGGGAGACCAGCTGCTAGGGAAGGTCGTGCTACTGAGGGGGCTGCTGATTATGTTGCTATGTTCGAAGCTATGATGACCTCGATCATGAGAAGAATGCCAGCTTCGGGGCCATCAGTAGATGTTGGAGTTCAAGTTCAAACTCCAAAACCGGTGGATTTTGCTAAGCTGTGTAAAGACTATACTGCTCTTGGAGGAAAGGTTTTCTTAGGAACAGAATCAACCATTGAAGTCCAGAGGTGGATAGATGCTTGTAGAAGGATCTTTAGTGACTTGGGAATCGAGGATGCAACCAAAAGGAAACTTGCATCAAGACAGCTTCAAGGGAGAGCTTCTGACTGGTGGAACTCTATCACTATTGATACTCCGGAGGAAGAAAATACTTGGGAGCAGTTCCAAGCCAGATTCGAAGCTAAGTTCATTTCTACTGCTCAGAAATCTGTTCTGTTCAAGAAGTTTGTGGAGCTCAAGCAAGGTGGAAGACCAGTTCTTGAGTATGTTTCTGAGTTTGAAGCTTTGTCCAAGTATGCCCGGTCGTATATTGAATCTTCATATCAGAAGAACGAGAAGTTTGTGACAGGCTTGGACAGTTATCTTGGGAGGCAGTTGGTGGATCATTTGGATGATCCATTTGAGAAGCTTGTAGAGAAGGCTCTCAGGCACGAGAATCTGTTTCCTAAAGAAGGATTTGTTGTTGCTGTAACCAAGGAAGAGTCTAAACCACAGCAGGGTGGAAACAAGAAGAGGAAGCAGCAGCAGCAGAAGGGTAAGGATGGTCAGAAGAAGCCGAAGGGCGAAGTGACCTGCTACAATTGTCAGCAGAAGGGCCATTTCTCCAGGGATTGCAAGAATCCAAAGGTGCCAGTGAAGTGCCACAACTATGACAAGCCGGGGCATATTAGGAAGAATTGTCCAGAACCGCGGAATGACAAGCAGATTGTGCAAGCTTATGCTTTGGGGGCTGTTCCATCATCCTCGAAAGCTCCTACCGTTGAAGAGAAAGGAAAGAGTGTAGTGGTTCAAGGTACTCTTTTCCTATGTGGTGTTCCAGTTAGAGTGCTATTTGATACTGGGGCGTCGCATTCTTTTATTTGTAGTGAACTTGTAGTCCAGTTGGGTTTAGAACCGGATATCGTTGATAGGCCATTGGTTGTGACTAATCCAGTTAGGGGTTCGTCTTGTTTGTGTATGTTATGCCGTGGTCTGATTGTATCGAGTCATGATTGCTCTTTTGTTTGTGATTGTTTTGTTCTGAACTTTGCAGGGTTCGGAACTATTTTGGGTATGGCTGGCTTAGGAAGTATGCAGCAAAGGTTGATTGTGAAAGGTTGGAGGTGACAGTCGAGAATGTGGAGGGACGAAAGGTTGTGATACGATGTAAGCATGAGGAAGGCGTCTTCATGAGCTTCATGTATTCGCTGGTTGTTCCATGGGATGGACTGTCATCGGTGCCAATCGCTAATGGATTTGAGGATGTCTTTGATGAGGTCAAAGGGTTACCGCCGCATAGAGAGATCGAGTTTCATATAGATCTAGTTGAAGGAGCCAGACCTGTTGTGATGCCTCTTAGGCGGATGGCGCCTAGGGAACAACAGGAGTTGAAGGTGCAGGTTGATGATCTTCTACAGAAAGGATTCATTCGGCGTAGTGTGTCCGAATGGGGTGCACCAGTTGTGTTTGCAACCAAAGCAGATGGATCGTTGAGGTTGTGTGTGGATTATCGTGAGTTGAATAAGGTGACTAAGAAGAACAAGTATCCATTGCCGAGAATAGATGACTTATTTGATCAGCTTCACGAAGCTAAGGTGTTTTCTCAGATGGATTTGGCAACGGGATTTCACCAGTTAAGAGTGGCTAAGGATAGTGTGCCGAAGACTGCTTTTAGGACACCATCCGGTTTCTTTAAGTGGCTGGTAATGCCGTTTGGATTGACTAATGCACCAACATATTTTGTGGATCTTATGAATAGAGTGTTCAGAGATCAGTTGAGCAAGTTCGTACTAGTGTTCGTGGATGATATTTTGATTTATTCCAGAACTGAAGAAGAGCACAAGACGCACTTGTGTATTGTTTTGGAAATCTTACGAAAACATCAGCTGAAGGCTAAGTTTCGAAGTGTCACTTCTGGAAGAGTGAAGTGAGGTTCTTAGGCCATATTATCTCTGGAAATGGAGTAGCGGTTGATCCCGCTAAGGTGGCAGCAATCCAGGATTGGGTTAGACCTAAGAATGCATCTGATGTGAGAAGTTTTCTTGGATTAGTAGGATACTACCGTCGATTTATCAAAGATTTTTCCAAGGTGGCTGCACCGTTAACAGGATTGACGAAAAAGAACCAAGTATTCAGATGGGATGCTAAGTGTGAGCAAGCTTTCGGAATCCTGAAAGAGCGACTGACAAGTGCTCCTGTTTTGACTATTCCAAGTGGAAATGATGAGATGGTGGTTTACACCGATGCATGTGGTACCGGACTTGGAGCAGTGCTGATGCAGAAGGGTAAAGTTGTTGCGCATGCAAGTCGACAACTGAAGCCGCATGAAAGGAATTATCCGACTCATGATTTGGAGTTAGCGGCGATTGTTTTTGCTCTAAAGATATGGAGACATTATCTATTGGGAGTTCGATTCGAGTTGTTTACAGATCATAAGTTGTTGAAGTATCTTTTCTCCCAAAAGGATTTGAATCTTCGGCAGCAACGATGGCTAGAGTTTTTGGCATCATATGATTTTGGTATAGCCTATACTCCGGGAAAGGGTAACGCAGTGGCAAACGCGTTAATTCGAAGACATGCAGGATTGGGAGCCATGTTTTCAGAATGGAAGAGCCTCGAGTATTTAGCTGGATTTGACTTCAGGCCCAGATGTGAATTGGAACCTGAGATGTTGGCAAACTTATCGATAAGACCGACTCTTGTGGAAAGAATTGGCGAGAGCCAAAAGCGAGACGGAAAGCTTGTCAAGATTATCCGTGATTTGGAATCTGGATTGGATCCATAAAAGGATAAAGGATTCGAGGTCGATCGAGAGGGTTAGCTTCGGAAGCAAGGACGACTAGTTGTTCCCGATATAGATGAATTGAGAAATGAAGTTCTGAAGGAAAGTCATCACTCGAAGTTGACAATTCATCCAGGTGGAAATAAGATGTATCGGGATATGAAGAGAACCTATTACTGGGAAGGTATGAAGAAGGATGTTGGAAATTTTATTTCCAAGTGCATGAACTGCCAGTTGGTAAAAGCCGAGCAGAAGAAGCCCAGTGGACTGCTTCAGCCATTAGAAGTTCCTACATGGAAGTGGGAACAAATATGATGGATTTTATTGATGGACTACCTAGAACAAGAACGGGAAATGAAGGAATTTGGGTCATTGTAGATCGTCTGACTAAGAGTGCAAGATTCATTCCTGTTCGATCGACTAGGACTGCATCAAAGTTGGCTGAGTTGTATGTTAAGTGGATAGTTTGATTCCATGGTATTCCGAAGAGTATAGTGAGCGATCGAGACCCATTGTTCACTAGTGGATTTTGGAAGAGCTTTCGGGAAGTTTTGGGAACCGAGTTGTGTTTGAGTACAGCTTATCACCCTCAAACAGATGGTCAGACCGAGAGAGTAAACCGAGTTTTGGAAGATCTCCTTAGAGCTTGTGTTTTAGATTTCGGAGGATCATGGGAAGATCACCTTCATTTGGTAGAATTTTCGTATAATAACAGTTACCAGTTAAGCATTGGTATGGCACTGTATGAAGCATTGTATGGAAGACCGTGTAACTCTCCGACATGTTGGTTAGAAACAGGAGAAAAGATGATACTTGGGCCAGAAATGATTCGACAGACTTCAAATTGCATAGAAATCATTCGGCAATGAATGAAGGCAGCCCAAGATCGTCAGAAAAGTTATGCCGATAAGCGTCGTAAGGATTTAGAATTCGACGTAGGTGATATGGTTTTTGTGAAGATTTCTCCACTGAACAATGTTAATCGATTCGGGAAGAAAGGGAAATTGACTCCGAGATTTGTTGGACCATTCCTGATCATCGAGCGAATTGGAAAGCTCGCCTACAGATTGGAGTTACCAGAGAAGATGTCGGGTGTGCACAATGTTTTTCATGTATCGTATCTACGGAAGTATGTGCACGACTCGAATACATTGGTTTCTACTGATAGCTGTGAAGATTTCGAAGTTGATCCAGTTGATAAGAGACCTCGTAAGCCGCTTCGTGTTGTGGAAACCGACACGAAACAGCTTAGGAGGAAGGTAGTTAAGTTGCTCAAGATACAATGGAGTGATGATGATAACGACTGTACATGGGAGGTGGAAGAGAGGATGAAGGCAGCTCATCCTGAACTCTTCAAGGTATGGCCCTAAGGTGTCGTGTCATCTAACGACATTGTAACTTGTTCTAGTTTTAGAATTCTACATGCTAAGCTAGAATTGGATGCATGGTTTGTTGATTGCTATGGATGGTAGGCGTGCAGAATAGTTTTGATTGCTCTTGTTTGTTTGGAATTTCGGGGGCGAAATTCCTAAGGGGAAGAGAATGTAACGACCTGTATTTTTACGGATCGAAACATCGTAAAACAGTTGTTATTAGATTGTTAGTATTGTTAAGTCGTCCAGAGTTTAGGTCGACTAGAGCTTAAGTCGTGTAGAAGTTAGGTTGTCTAGAAGTTAAGCCATGTTGTAGCTTAAGTCGTTTGGAAGTTGAGTCGTGAGGTAGCTTAGGTCGTGGGGTAGGTTAGGTCGAGTGAACGACCTAAGGGATTGGAGCAACCTACAGGATTTGACCGACTTAAGGGGTAGACGACTTAGGAGTTAACGACTTAAGTTAGTAGGCGACTTATAGGAATTGGCGACATAAGATAGTGGCGACTTAGGAGTTAGCGGCATAGGGATATCGACTTAGGAAAACTGGGGCGAGTTAACGACTTAAGGAGATAGGTCGGAGACAGTTAAGTCGTTGAGTCGCTATAGCATGATTAGTTAGGTCGTAGACGACCTATGATAGTATATTGTGTATAGTTAGGTCGTGAGGTGTTAAGTCGTAACCCAGCTAAGCCGCAAAGATCGTTAGGTCGTATCCCAGTTAGGTCGCGACTTATGTTAGGTCGCATAGATGCTTAAGGGGTTAGGTTGTGTAGCGTTAAGTCGCTAAGTCGTATCTCGTTGAGTCGAGTAAGTTGATAGGTTGTTAAGTCGTACCTTAGTTAAGTCGCGTGAGGACTTATGTTGTTAAGTCGCTAGGTCGTGCGCATGTGTGTTAGGTTAGGTCATGCGAAGGCTTAGGTCGTTGAACTGTTGAGTCGTAAGTCGTAAGTCGTAGGGATGGTTAAGTCATAAGTCGTGGTATTTATGAGTCGTAGGTCGTGGATTTTCTTAAGTCGTGGACGACTTAAAAGCGAGCATACGACTTAGGGGATTTCAGCCTATAAATACCCAGGTTTTCTTCACTTTTTGGGATCTGGATTTTGAAGCGACGAAGTGCTGCCATTTTGAGGGCTTGAGTTCTATACTTCTTCACTTTTTCACTTCTTTTCTCCACTCTAATCTTGTGATTCCTTCCATCCGAATCGAAGATCAAATCGAAGATCCAAGAGCTTAGATTGAAGATCTTCAACCATAGAAGAGAGATTTCATCGTTTGAAGCGGAGTTTTGATAGATCAAGTTAGATTCTACGTTGTCCAGATCTGAAGTGTGTTGCTTTTGAGGTGTTTAGGTGATTTGGTGAGTGGTGATTATCTCTCACACGGATCCAAAGGAGTATATCGGATTGTTGGCTTGATTTGGTGTTAAAATAGTGATTTCCATGCATTTTCATAAACTAAAGTGTAGATCTATTGTTCATGATGATTTGACATCCATTTTACTACATGTTAACCTATGCAAGTTCATTCATCAAGTTGTAGAGATATTGCTCACGATTCATGCTTGTTAGATTTAGACTCTTTATTTACAAGATTGCCATTATTGTTATAATTGTTTATTTGATCATGTTTGAATGCTTGATTGCTTGGATTAATGTTTGACTTGATTGATTGTTGTAAATTAGTTGATTGATGATTTGATTTGGACAAGTTAGTCAAAGATGATTCAAAAGCTAAGGGAAAGGCTCTTGAATTGGAAAAGCTGCTCGTGGCATATGTGGCGGATGATGAAGCTCATATGGATAGATTTGATGATGTTGATGTTGAGATGAGGCTTTGCTATGATGAGATGAAGCGAGGCATGGTATGAGATAGCCTTGGTTTAATCCAGATGGGATCATTCTAAGCATGTTGATAACTCGGTGAAATGGTTCGAGCTGAGGATAATGGTTTGCTCGAGAGGCGCTTGAGCTAGTATGGAAATAGTCGTCGAGGAGGATGACTAGAAGGCTGAGGTTTCATCGTTATTGAAGGTTCTAGCAGACTCAAAGTAAGAGTGCGTTGGGCAGATTCGATAGTCCCTAAAGACTATGATTGTAGTCGAGTACTCTGGGCAGATTCGATGGTCCTAGGCACGGGCTGCGACGACGTGCGGAGTTATGTCTAGAACCGGGGTTGCCATTAACCCTTGACGGACGGCTGAAAGAATGTGCCGGTCATTCAATTAACGGTGGTATCGAAGCAAAGTTAACAGTGATAGCCAGAGTCATGGATGCTTGGTTGTATCGTCATTCGGTCTCAAGAGTGATGTTTTCTGGGTGCTTATCTGATCTTGGTTTAGGCCTTGGGGGTTTGTACTTGGAAAACACCGACCTTGACTCGAGTGATAATTGCTTTACTTTAAATGTCTGCTTTGCTATGTTTATTTCTGCTTAGTGTGTCAGGGGGCTATCGCTGTAGAAAGAGGTGGAGTGGAAGGTTGGATTCCTATTCCTTTTTCCTTTATGCTCTTTTGGTATGTTGTTAGTTAATTTACCGCTCACTAAGACTGTTGTCTGACTCAAGGCTTTATGTTTAACTCTTATTGCCTTAGGCTGTTCATCCGCTTTGGGATGGGCAGACTAGGTAGCAGGTGACAGGTGCTGTTCTTAGTTTCCGACGATGCTGATGACGAAGACGAGCTGGAGGCTTGCATATTATTTTCTTACTATATGTACCGGATGTTCCGCTGCTTGAATATTCTCTGAGTGATTTGTAGTGAGGCTTGATGTATTGACTATTTTGATGTTTGTACCAAACTATTATGAAGTTTAATTGAGATTCTGTTCTGTAAAGCTTCACTATATATACTTTCTATTGTATTTTATCCATGCGCTGTGAGTTATACGATAGATTCTGTTGTTTTAATTTAACCTTGGTAACCGTCCATGGCTTCCTGGCACACTTTACAGCGCACTATTCCTATGTTCAGTGCAGGGGTCATGGGCGGTCGTCACAGTAACAACCCTAGATTTTTGCATATATTTTAAATTTTACTTTATTTTATTTTGAAATTATTTTTAAACTTGTTTTATTTCAAACATTTAAATTTTAAATATAAATTCAGATTACCATATGAAATATAATTCCAAACTTGTATAAATTGAATATTTTCCTGAAAAGTATTTATGGTCAAACTGGTCAAACTTTGACTTTTAAATTTTAAATTTAAATATTGAAATTCTTAAATTTTATCTTTTATTATGAAAATAGATTTAATAACATGAATACTGCTTTTCATTTCGTTGAAAACGGATTTAAATTGTGAAAGTTGTACTATTTTCAATATTGTGTGCAAACTTATTTATTTAGCAATATTGTCTATTTTAAATTATATAAATTATATTTTTATTGTCATATTTTGTTTTAATATGTGCTAATATGTTATTTTATGTCTTTAAATATTTTTAAAGTGATAAAATAATTTTTCTAAAGTATATTTGAAATTAATTCAATTTATAAAGCCTAGTTATATATATATATATTGCCATTTTCTTTGTTTAATTGGTTTTATTTAAATTTTATTTATTTATTTTATACATTTATTTTTATTACTGAGTTTTTATCTTTATTTATCAGTATTTAATATGTATTTAAAATTTCAAAAGAAATTAGAGAAATTTGAAGAGTTTTGAGACCTTTTATTTGCCTAAGTCCTTTTGTATTCCACCGTTTCATTTTCAATCAATACATCAATTATTTTGGCCGACTTCTCTTCTTTGCTTAAGCCGTATCTATTCCTCATTTTTCACGCAACAAACAAATACTTCTCAACCTCCAAAAGCTCAGCCACCATTCTTGAGAAAAAGTTTTGGTAAATTCTATTTCATTTTCATCGTTTTCTTCTTGCTTATGTGATTTTTGCACTTGTTTTCAACCTTCTATGGATCGGCTCCTCCTTCCTCCTTCACCTTGGCTGCCTCCATCACCATCACATCTGGTCAACACCACTTCCAGCCCATTCCCAACCATGGCCGTGCATCCATGATGACAAGATCCTCCTAAAAATGAACAAAACTTCACCTATATGTGCAAGCCGAGCCTATCCACCTTCCATCACCTCAAACCTCCACTTTGGCCGGCCAAACACCACCACCACCGGCCATAGATGATCTGAAACACCTTTGCCACGTCACCCCTGACCCACCTGAACCTGGCCCTGACTTGTATTGCTTTGGCTGAGCCTTTGTTTGCCTTGAATACATGTTGTATTGACTAGAAGTTGTGTATACATGCACATATTTCTTTGCATCACTTTTGCCCCATCACCATACATGTTTGGCCGACCCTATGGAACCCAAAACCAGATCCAAACCCACCCCTTAACCATGCATTTCAGACCTGTAGCTGAAGCATATGATGTTGAAAGCAAGTGCAAATACTTTGGTTTTGTTTTGTGCATTTGTTCCTAACATTGTTTAGTGGCATCTTGTTTTGAAACTTATGTTTTACATATTTGTTTGTCTCATGTATTCAAGGAGATTAATCTTTGGCTCTCCCAATCTCAAATCATATTCGTGTTGTCGTGCTTTCAAAGTTCGTTGTTGTGTACTTTTGGTCTATCATCTCCAGCTTAAACAAGTGAGTAAATCTCACCGGACTAATATGTACTTATATAGTTGATAAACTAACATCACTTGATTCTGTAAATGCATATCATCCATTTATAACTGTTATATTATGATCATATGATGCTCACACCTGTTATTACCCATGTTATATCATCAGTTACTATTATATGATGCTATTCTGTTATTTGTATCAATTTATCACACTGCAAGTTCCCTATTAGTATAGAAATCACTATGGGTTGAAATGATACATACCCGAATGGACTTTAGAATAAAGAAAATCGTTATGGGCTGAAATGATAGGCCTGAACGGTTTTATTTATTTATTTTATTTAACTTGGGATTGCGGGTTTGAAATGATAAAACCCGGTTTTTCTTTGTAAACTGCGGATTGAAATGATACATATCTGTATCACTTGACCTAGGCTAGAAAATTATATACAGACCCGTGGTTTATATATTTTTCTGAAAATTTTAAAATATATTAAAAATGTAAATATTTTGATATTTTGATTTAAACTTTTTTAAAATGATTTCTATAAAATATTGTGATTTTCTACAAATTAAACAAGTGAATTAAGTAAATGGTGAAGTAGAATTTGAAATATAAGTTAATTTTGGAATTTATGATTTTGTTTATAAATGGAATTTATGTAAAGTATGAATATATGAAAATTTTGATTTAAAAGATGAATTTAATGATTTTTTTATTAAGTAATAATAATTTAAAAAAAATGTTAATGATTTTGTATAAATTAAAATATGAAATAAATGGATGTTTAAGTTGAATTTTTTGAAATATAACTTAAATTGGGAAATTGTAAATTTTGTTAAAAGTGGGATTTTAATTAAGTAAAATAAATGGAAATAAGTTATATTTTGGAAATTTAAACTTAGTTGTTAAGTTAAGAATTTAATTAAAGAAATGAAAATTTAATTGTTATTTAATTTGATTTTTGTATGGAAATTTGACTTTATAAAATCATAGAAATAAAGGTATTTAAATGATTATTTTTAAATGTGAAAATATATGATTTTATAAGTTAAAATGATTTATATTAAAAGTTAATTATGTGTGAAATTCTAAATTAAAACTCGTGAATTTGATTTGACAGCATCTTTGAAATGTAATGTAAAGATATTACAGCATTGGAAAATGCTGTAGTTGTTTCAAATGAACCAAATAGCAAAATTTGAACTAAGGGTTATTATAGCACTTTGTTAGTGCTATAGTTGTTAAATTTAACTAAAATTTTAATTGAAACTAAATTAAGATATTACAGCATTTAAATGCCGTCTTTTGTTAATGAACTGTTTTTAAACATAACATTTCGTAGCATTTTCTAAGTGCTGCGAAAGTTGAATTTTCTTTGTTTAATAAATTTAAATGAATAAATGATCTTTGAAAAAGATTAAATTTTGGAAATTAAATATTTAATTATTAAATATAATGAATTGACTTTAAATGATTTAAACGGAATAGTTGATTTGGGAAATACAACTATTTTGAAATATGATTAAATGGTATTTAAATTTAAATTAAATAGATGATGTTTTGAAATGATATTTTGAAATGAATTTGAAATGATATTAAATCTTGGAATAAATAATTGAAATTTTTATTAGTATGAAAAATATTTGGTTTACTTGTAATTTGAATCTATTTAAAAAGATATTAGACTTATGAAATATAGGATAATAAAGATTTGGAATTTATTTTATAATTTGAATAGTTATTTTATGGATTAAATCTATATTTGAAATTTATAAGATTTGAAATGGTCCATGAATTTTTTTTTGAAATAAATGATTGAATTGAATTGAAACTTTGGAAATTGAATACTTGATTTGAAATATAATACTTACACTTTTAAATGAATTTAAATGAATTAATTTGTTGGAATATAAATTATTTAAAGGTGACTTGAAATGATAATAAATAAAGGATATCTTTGAATTTATAAAGGTATTTAAAGTTGAATATTTGGATTTGAACTCAAATGATGATTTGAAATGAAGTTTTGAAAGGATATGATATTTTGATATATTAAAATGATTTGAAATGAAGTTTTGAAAAGATATGATATTTTGATATATTAAATGATTTGAAATAAAGTTTTTGAAATGATATGATATTTTAAATATATTGAAATGGTTTGGAATTAATCTTTATTTTGATAAAGATTTGGATTTGAAATGATATTCTATTCTGAAGTATAAACTGTTTTTAAATTATAACTACGGGTTATAATAACGATTGGTTGTTAAAGAGACCGGGATCGGATATGGACATACTCTCTATCGATACCGAAAACCACTTTAAAAATTGTGTACACGGTGGAGTTTCCAGAATGAAGTAGGATGGTGGCGACGATCCTAAGGTATATACGTGGACCCAACTCCCATGAGTTGGCATAAGTTGGCTAAAACAGGAGCGATCGACGGGCCAAGGAGGTAGCACCTCTGATCGGACACACTTCTTTGATACCATTCTATTACTTGTGATTGTTTTGGTGCGCACCCTTGATTTGGGAGTGTAGTTCGAGGTGGGCGGTAGTGGCTGCTATGCGTCACCACCAATCCGGATGCGTAATTGGTATATCTACCCTGGCATTGCCTAGTTGTGCCGTGTCACCAACCATATCGAGCTTTACAACGAGTTTCTATTTGTGTCGTACCTATGGAGTATCTTCTCATAGCCTTGCGAGGTATGCAGGTATTGTGTAGACTATTGGCATATTACGTGTTAAGGTAGAAAATGTAAAGCCTTAATGATATTTTAAAGTATGTTTATTTTATGATTAGACATTATTATAATAGCGAATATTACTACATAGTAGATAGTTTAACGGATCCTTAAAGAATGGGCGATCCCAAGCATTCTTTAAGTTACTTGTACCTTATTACAGTTCACTTGAGTTGGTTTACATTATATAAGTATATATTGTCCTGACTCGAGTGTTTTGTGTTTTGCTTTACGCTCGAGTCAGCCTGAGTTATTCACAGATTTGGATTTCCACTCTCTTGGAGATTTGAATCGCTGGATATTATCTGCTTGTCTTGTCCTATCTATTTCAATTCCGTTGTTCTACTCAGCTTGTACTTGTTTATTTTATTGAGACTTCTGTTGTACTCTATTTCTTCTGTTATATCTTATGTAACTCTGATATATATTTATATTTATATAGTAGCTTCATGAACTACAATTTCTTTTACTTCCGCTGCATTATTTTACTCTGTGTATGTGATCTGTGATTATTTATTTACTATATATTCTGAGATTTGCCAAATTTTATTTACAACGCGTTATTTTGAGCAATTCAAGTCCGACATGTGCGGATGCGAATGGTCCAAAATATCGGGTCGTTACAGTTGGTATCAGAACTTTGGCTTTGAGGCAAAACTTAGAATGTATGGTAAATTTTGTTACAAAATCACTTTCATTTGAACTTGAATCTCTTCATTTTTATTTGATTTCCTTTGAATTTTGGAACGTTCCCTGCAGTTCCAAAATCCATTCTTGTCCTTCACTATTCATCTTCTTGTGATTCTGGAGTCTCCCATAACTCCGCTTCGAATGAGCTTTATAGTGAATTGGTGGTCTCGCCAATACTCTAATGACTTGTAAAAGGGGGAAAACTCCTTTACAATTAGCATTGATTCACCAGAGATTTATATTTATCCTTGGTTTAGATGCTAATACCTTTAGTTATTCCAAACTCTATCTCTTGAGATTGAATGTAGATTTACCCCAGAAAAATCCACATTTGATATTATTCATTAAGTCACGGTTGACACGGTTAAGGTTGCCTGCGATTTATCTAAGCTTATCCATCTTCATATTTTGTCAAATAATCATCTTGTCTTTTGTTTCCAAAATATCTCCAAACATTTTGAATTGTACTTGTAAATCTATGTTTGTTTTATATATTGTGTTGCTTGAGTTGTTGATGTTGATGTTGATTTGGGCTTTCGATCGATTCGTCTGATCAACGCTATCGATAGGATTTCTAAAACACTTTGACAGAACAAACTAACACAATATTATTTTTAAATTTGGTTAATGAAATAAATTTTAATAAAAGTAAATATTATGGAACTTAATAAATTGATTTAAATTGATTATTTGAAATGATAATACTTGATTTATCATTCTATAAATGAATTTATAAATAGTTGTTTATAAATTTGATTAGGGAACTGAAATGAATTTAAATCGAGAATTTGAGAATTTAATTTTCGATGGTTTCAAACCTTGTGTTTAAAGTTTTAAAAGGATATATTATTTAAAGTATTTGTGAACAGAAATTTGTTTCCAAAGAATTTTAAAGTTTTAAAATTTTAGTGCTCTTCTCTTTGTCGCTGGAAAATAATTTCGGTGATGACCGCGGCATCATCGACGTTCATTTTCGAGTTTCGAAGTAAAGAGACCATTCTGTAGTCTTGCTACAGCTTTGTTTTGGGAAATTTAATTGATTTGAATTTCTAAAATATGATTTGATTTATAATATATATAGATATATGATTTAAATTTGATTTGACAAATTATGTACATACATTTATTTATCTCTAAATGGTTTGAAAGGAATCGGAAATTTTATTCTTAAATTCTATCTTAAATAATAACTTCAAGTATAAAATAAAATCAAAATTTTGAATAAATATTCAAGCTTGAAATGATTGAATTAGAATGTTTATATTGTATACTAATTTTAGAAAGTTTTATTTGTATAATTCTCAATTGCATTCCAATATAACTGACCTTAATTTTAGAAGTTAACAATGTAACTGGATAATATACAATATAAAAAGATTTTATAAATAAAATTTGAGTGGTTATAATAAATGTTATACACTTAAATTTTAGTTATAAAAAGATTACAAAGGTAAATTGAATAAAAAGGTTAATTGAATAATTTACAATATAAATGATGTTAAAGGAGCTAAGAATAAATTAAAACAGTTATAATAAGTGTAAGTATATTTAACATAGGTGATAAAATATATTGAGAGGGATAAATTTAATTTTAATTAGGAATAAAGAGGAATTAGATTTATTAAGTACATTATGAGTATAATAAATAATGAATTTGCAAATCCATGATTTTTGAAATTGTTAGTTTAAGAAAATTAGATGATAAGATAATGAAATTAGAAATAGTTAAGATTTATTTAAATTGTGTAAAATTAATTAGCAATTTAAGTTGAAATCTCCATGGTTTCAAACTTATTATCTTATTTTGTTTTCCAAACTCTCTTTGGGTGTCCTTATTTTCCTTATCGTGCTACAGACTGGTATAGGTATCGTTCTATGATCTTTCTATTTAGAAATCTTTCTATAATCTTTGATGATCTTTGGTACTCAATTCAATCTGAGCACTGCTTTCCACCCACAGACTGTCGGTCAAGCGGAAAGAGTAAATCAGATTCTAGAAGATCTTTTCTTGCTTGTGTTCCTGATTTTGGAGAATCTTGGGAAGATCATCTCCACCTTGTTAAACTTACCTATAACAATAGTTATCGGGTCTAATTTCAATCTTTTGTCATCTTGTCTTAATCTCATTTCAATTTTATCTTTTCTGTGCTTTCCCGTACCTCATTCCTTTTCGGGGACGAAAAGTTTTGAGTGGTGGAGAGTGTAACAACCCTAGATTTTTGCATATATTTTAAATTTTACTTTATTTTATTTTGAAATTATTTTTAAACTTTTTTTATTTCAAACATTTAAATTTTAAATATAAATTCTGATTATCATATGAAATATAATTCCAAACTTGTATAAATTGAATATTTTCTTGAAAAGTATTTATGGTCAAACTGGTCAAACTTTGACTTTTAAATTTTAAATTTAAATATTTAAATTCTTAAATTTTATCTTTTATTATGAAAATAGATTTAATAACATGAATACTGCTTTTCGTTTCGTTGAAAACGGATTTAAATTGTGAATGTTATACTATTTTCAATATTGTGTGTAAACTGATTTATTTAGCAATATTGTCTATTTTAAATTATATAAATTATATTTTTATTGTCATATTTTGTTTTAATATGTGCTAATATGTAATTTTATGTCTTTAAATATTTTTAAAGTGATAAAATAATTTTTCTAAAGTATATTTGAATTTATTCCAATTTATAAAGCCTAGTTATATATATATTGCCATTTTCTTTGTTTAATTGGTTTTATTTAAATTTTATTTATTTATTTTATACATTTATTTTTATTTCTGAGTTTTTATCTTTATTTATCAGTATTTTATATGTATTTAAAATTTCAAAAGAAATTAGAAAAATTTGAAGAGTTTTGAGACCTTTTATTTGCCTAAGTCCTTTTGTATTCCACCGTTTCATTTTCAATCAATACATCAATTATTTTGGCTGACTTCTCTTCTTTGCTTCTGCCGTATCTATTCTTCATTTTTCACGCAACAAACAAATACTTCTCAACCTCCAAAAGTTCAGCCACCATTCTTGAGAAAAAGTTTTGGTAAATTCTATTTCTTTTTCATCCTTTTCATCTTGCTTATGTGATTTTTGCACTTGTTTTCAACCTTCTATGGATCGGCTCCTCCTTCCTCCTTCACCTTGGCTACCTCCATCACCATCACATCTGGTCAACACCACTTCCAGCCCATTCCCAACCATGGCCGTGCATCCATGATGACAAGATCCTCCTAAAAATGAACAAAACTTCACCTATATGTGCAAGCCGAGCCCATCCACCTTCCATCACCTCAAACCTTCACTTTGGCCGGCCAAACACCACCACCACCGGCCATAGAGGATCTAAAACACCTCTGCCACGTCACCCCTGACCCACTTGAACCTGGCCCTAACTTGTATTGCTTTGGCTGAGCCTTTTTGCCTTGAATACATGTTGTATTGACTTGAAGTTGTGTATACATGCACATATTTCTTTGCATCACTTTTGCCCCATCACCATATATGTTTGGCCGACCTTATGGAACCCAAAACTAGATCCAAACCCACCCCTTAGCCATGCATTTCAGACCTGTAGCTGAAGCATATGATGTTGAAAGCAAGTGCAAATACTTTGGTTTTGTTTTATGCATTTGTTCCTCACATTGTTTAGTGGCATCTTGTTTTGAAACTTATGTTTTACATATTTGTTTGTCTCATGTATTCAAGGAGATTAATCTTTGGCTCTCCCAATCTTAAATCATATTCGTGTTGTCATGCTTTCGAAGTTCGTTGTTGTGTACTTTTGGTCTATCATCTCCAGCTTAAACAAGTGAGTAAATCTCACCAGACTAATATGCACTTATATAGTTGATAAACTGACATCACTTGAATCTATAAATGCATATCATCCATTTATAACTGTTATATTATGATCATATGATGCTCACCCCTGTTAAATAGATGATGTTTTGAAATGATATTTTGAAATGAATTTGAAATGATATTAAATCTTGGAATAAATAATTGAAGTTTATATTAGTACGAAAAATATTTGGTTTACTTCTAATTTGAATCTATTTAAAAAGATATTAGACTTATGAAATATAAGATAATAAAGCTTTGGAATTTATGTTATAATTTGAATAGTTATTTTGTGGATTAAATCTATATTTGAAATTTATAAGATTTGAAATGGTCTATGGAAATTAATTTGAAATAAATGATTGAATTGAATTGAAACTTTGGAAATTGAATACTTGATTTGAAATATAATACTCACACTTTTAAATGAATTTAAATGAATTAATTTGTTGGAATATAAATTATTTAAAGGTGACTTGAAATGATAATAAATGAAGGATATTTTGAATTTAAAAATGTATTTAAAGTTGAATATTTGGATTTGAACTCAAATGATGATTTGAAATGAAGTTTTGAAAGGATATGATATTTTGATATATTAAAATGATTTGAAATGAAGTTTTGAAAAGATATGATATTTTGATATATTAAATGATTTGAAATAAAGTTTTTGAAATGATATGATATTTTAAATATATTGAAATGGTTTGGAATTAATCTTTATTTTGATAAAGATTTGGATTTGAAATGATATTCTATTCTGAAGTACAAACTGGTTTTAAATTATAACTACGGGTTATAATAACGATTGGTTGTTAAAGAGACTGAGATCGGATATGGACATACTCTCTGTCGATACCGAAAACCACTTTAACAACTGTGTACGCGGTGGAGTTTCCAGAATGAAGTAGGAAGGTGGCGACGATCCTAAGGTATATACGTGGACCCAACTCCCATGAGTTGGCATAAGGTGGCTAAAACAGGAGCGATCGATGGGCCAAGGAGGTAGCACCTCTGATCGGACACACTTCTTCGATACCATTCTATTACTTGTGATTGTTTTGGTGCGCACCCTTGATTTGGGAGTGTTGTTCGAGGTGGGCGGTAGTGGCTGCTATGCGTCCCCACCAGTTCGGATGCGTAATTGGTATATCTACCCTGGCATTGCCTAGTTGTGCCGTGTCACCTACCATATCGAGCTTTGCTACGAGTTTCTATTTGTGTCGTACCTATGGAGTATCTTCTCATAGCCTTGCGAGGTATGTAGGTACTGTGTAGACTATTGGCATATTACGTGTTAAGGTGGAAAATGTAAAGCGTTAATGCTATTTTAAAGTATGTTTATTTTATGATTAGACATTATTATAATAGCGAATATTACTACATAGTAGATAGTTTAACGGATCCTTAAAGAATGGGCGATCCCAAGCATTCTTTAAGTTACTTGTACCTTATTACAGTTCACTTGAGTTGGTTTACATTATATAAGTATATATTGTCCTGACTCGAGTGTTTTGTGTTTTGCTTTACGCTCGGGTCAGCCTGAGTTATTCACAGATTTGGATTTCCACTCTCTTGGAGATTTGAATCGCTGGAGATTATCTACATGTCATGTCCTATCTATTTCAATTCTTTTGTTCTACTCGGCTTGTACTTTGTTATTTTATTGAGACTTCTATTGTACTCTATTTCTTCTGTTATATCTTATGTAACTCTGATATATTTATATAGTAGCTTCATGAACTACAATTTCTTTTACTTCCGCTGCATTATTTTACTCTGTGTCTGTGATCTATGATCTATGATTATTTATTTAATGTACATTCTGAGATTTGCCAAATTTTATTTACAACGCGGTATTTTGAGCAATTCAAGTCCAACATGTGCAGATGCGAATGGTCCAAAATATCGGGTCGTTACAGTATCACTAAACCAAAGCTCTGATACCAACTGTGATGACCCACCTTTTTCGACGGTTTAAATCAACAATAAACCACATATGTCTAACTCAAACCATTCAAAAGGGAGGATTGTCAATGGGATTTAATAAGAAAAATAAGAGAAAAGAAGGTAAACAAAACATAGAATCTCGTAGCAGGATGACAAAGTATAATAATCAAATAAACAGTTCATGAAGCTTTTTTACAATATACATTTGATTACACAATTTTACAAAAAAATCAGAGTACAATCCAAAAACATACCTAAATAATGCACGAAAAAATAATAGTAAATACTGTCTAGCGAACTCCATCTTCATCTTCAAGGAATAGTGTCTTCAATCACTGAAATACTCGGGCTGACCAAAGCATAATGAAAAGATAAAACACTCGAGTCGGAACTAAAAGTTCTTATATAAGTTAAATCAAGTACAAGTAAACATGAGTGTGATAGCTTCAGAGGTGTTTATGTGGTTTTACATCTTCTATCCAATGTATAACGTGCGTGCAATAACTTAAGAGATGTTACGGGATTTTCCATCTCCTAAGGATCCGTTAAACTATCTATATGTAGTAGATTACGCTATATATATATATATATATTGTCCAATCAGTAAAATAAAAAAAAATTCTTAGCGTTAAGGCTTTACATTAATCCCCCTTAAAACATTTTTAAGCATTGTCCTACAGTTTGCCTTGTGACACCACCAGTAACGTCGGTAGTCTACGAGGCATCATGATAAGACAACATTAAAACAAAATTCTAGCGATCGTGTATAAGGATAAAAGTATGACAATGCACGTGAGGCAATGCCCAAGGTAGGATTCTACCAATTTACCCTTTTTGGCTAGTGGTAACGCATCGTATCCATGACCGCCCACCGAGTCCACCACCTCCAAATCAAATCAAGGTGCACCGATCAAATCCAAACTCAATATAATAATACGAAGGGGTGATGGCCTCTAAAGGTTGTGAACCCCTTGGCTAGACATAAGCTCCTGTTTTAGTCATTTCCAATTGACACAAGTATCGTGGTCATCCATCATCGTTCTCTTTCTTCAAATCCAGCAAATGCCTCCAATTCAACCTCTACATTCTGGATAATATCCACCGTGTACAGAGTTGTTAAAGTGGTTCCAATATTGACAGAGAGTATGCCAATAAGAGGCCCCGGTCTCTTTAACAACCAAACGTCATTTTTCACACTGGTTGGTTCTTTTATGTTTCGAAACCGATTCATATTTATATCAAAATATCATATTCACTTCAAAATATCATGTCATTTCATATTTACTCAAAATATGTCATTTTCACTTGAAAATATCAATCCAAATTCCAACTTAGGTTATAACCTCATTTAACCACATTCGCATTTAAATCGACGATTTAAATATAAACATTCCAATTTGCACGGTTTAAAATTTTTAGAAAATAGTTTGAATAATTATAAGTAGTTTAAAATTGCGTAAATAGTTTAGAAATTTAAAACAGTTTAATATAAAATGGTTTGAGTATTGAAAATGGTTTATTTAGTAAAATAGTTTGGAAAATCAAAATAATTTTTGTATTAAAAAAATAGATTTTAAATGGTTTATATTAAAATAATTTATTTTGAAAATAATATCAAATCAAACTGTATCTTTTCATTTCAACAAATCTAGACCCATGTCCAGATTTCAAATCAACAAAACTCAATTTCCAATCTTTCAATTCAATTGACTCAATTTCGATTTCACTTCAAATCAACTTGATTCCGATTTCAATTTGAATTAACTTCAATTTTTGAAACGTCCATTTTTAACTTCAAATTCGATTCAACAATTCAATTAAATGATTTAAATTTCAATCTAATTCTTATTTTAAACCATTTAAATTCATATCGATTTCAAGTCCAATTTCAATTTACCGATTTAAAGCATTTAAATCAAATTAAACTTCATTGTTAAATTTAAGGTTTGAATCTTTAAAATAATTCAATTTTCCGAATTGAAGTCATATATCGATTATAGCTTCACATTTTCAACTCAATTCTTTAAAACAATTTCTTTTAACCAATTTCAATTTCAACTTTTCAAAGCTTGAATTAGAAATAACTCAATTTATATAAATCCACAATTTATTTCCTTTAAAACAATATCAATTAAACAAAATCCAAATTCAAGATTTTAAAACCATTTAATTTAACTTATCTGGTGTCCGTATATAATATTCTACCCTACGGCCAAGTGATCAGTTATTTTAATTTTAATTTCAGGGATGGATATATATCATTTCAATCCAAATCAAAGTGTAATTGGTATATATCATTTCAACCTATTTCTTAATTCATTTCCAATGGTTCAAATGATAATATTATTGATGTCAATAAATAAATAGATAATAACAGGAATATGTCAAATAAATAAACAACCATACATCCATCATTAATCAATAGGCATACAATAACCATTAACATCCAAATCAACCAATATATCACAAAAGTTGCTGATTATCAATTGCCAGTGTTAACTAGAAATTAAACTCAGTATTAATTTAAATGTCAATTTAATTCAATATAAATTTCAATTTCAACAAAAATGTCAATTTAAACTATCAAACAGCAACCAATAAAATTCTTATCACTTCATAAATTTAATTCATTTAACATAAGAAGATTTAGTATTGCGTGAGTGGGTTAAATCACTCACCTTTGATTTATAGTCCATTAAAAATCCAATAAAACCCCAAAATTCCAACAATCTACAAATTTAATCAAACTAGTTTCATGTTGTCTGGAATTTGAAACAAACCCAACGGAAGAAACCGCGCGCAAATCCAAGTTCGTATGCAAAAGTTATTAAGGTTAGACCATTTAAAATTTAATTTTAAAATAAAATAGAACAAGGGCAAAGATGCAAAAGGCAAAACCTTCTCAACCCTATCATATACGAACCCGAACCCATCAACGAACTACAACCACAACCAAACCTGTAACAACCCGCATATTTTTACGATAATATATTTAAATGATTTATTTAAATATGGCATCGTTGGTCGGATTAAAGTCTGAAATGCTACTTTTTGTAAACAGTCAAATTAGGGCTCGAGACCCCTTCCATTGAGTCCAAAATGGCGTTTGCGACCTTTTAGAGTATAAACATCGATATGTTTGGAGTTGAGTAGAATTTTGCTATTTTTCTATTTTGGGCTTTAGGTTTGGGTTTCAGCCCACTAACCCAACATAATACCCTAACTCCTCCTCCAACTCCTCTTCATTTATTTTCATTTCTTAACACTTTCAAGTTAAAAGAAAAATGGGGGAAAGAAAAAGAAATTAGAATTCCTAAACCCTAGATACTTAGGAAATTCAAGATCTAAGCTCCAAAAATCAAAGAAAAGCTTAGGTAAGCATTCTCTTCCTCTTCTCCATCTCAATCTCTCTCCAATTTCAGAAATTTCCTATAACCTAAATTAGGAAATATTTGCTTATGATCTTTGATTGGAGCTTCTAGAGTTGAAGTTGAAGAGTAGTTGATCTTTCCTTTGTTTTTGAGCTTCTCATTCGTTGTTTTTGGGTTTAAAAGTGAGTTTTTGAACTCACATCTATGTCTATACCTTTGATAGTTGTTAGGTATGAATTTCTAACACCTATATCATGTTCATTTGCTTTTGAATTGAATTGGATTGGTGAATTTTCCAATTTTTGGTATTTTGAAGTCAAAATCTATGAAAATCCTTATATGGATATTTGGACATGTTATTTGGAATATATTGATGTGTTTATAGGGTTGAGTTGTCGCTTGACATCGATCTCTAGCCTTCGTCGCTCACTTGATCGCTTCCGATACGAATTGGCCAACATTGGCCAAGGCAAAATGTTGCCCTGAGCTTCAGCTCAGACGTTTGGTACTAAGCCTAGACGTCTAACGCTACGGGAATAAAATTCCAGTCTTTCAGCTCAGACGTCTGTGTGAGAAATGCGGATTAAGGATCTTAAGGCTAGAATTAACACTAGAGGGGGGGTGAATAGTTTTTTAAGAAATTTGTTAATCTTTTTGAGTTTATCTTAATTTGTCAACAATGTATGCACTAATCAGACACAGATATGAACACAGAATCAAACACAGATGCAAATATAAAGTAAAAGAAGTAAAGGAAAGAACACACCGGATTTTATACTGGTTCGGAGTTACCCTACATCTAGTCCCGCACAACTATGTACGGATTTTCTTTCAAACTCAATTCAACAATTACAACCCTCGGTTTTAAGGCTACGAGGTACACCCTCCAGAATAACAATCCTCCGGGTAGAGATACTTGATTTCCGGGGCAACAAGTTCACCCAATTGATTTCCAGGGCTACAATCACACCTTCTCTCGCTCGATTGATTACAGAAAGTCTATAACTCAGATTAGCACTTGGATCTTGTAGAGATAGTGATGGAGAATCACACTAGAAGTAATCGAGTATGATTCGATGTTGATTTCGGCAGAGTAATGGTATGATTTTGTATTAAGAAATGTGGAAGAAGAAGAGGAGTGAAAACCAGAAAAAAGTGATTAAAAATTCATTGAAACTGACCCCTATTTATAGAAGAGCAACAGCCATGACCATTCATGAAGAGTTATGGCGAATAGACACTTCTTTTGAAATTTGAATTTTGAAACCAACTGACACTATGTCGACATGGGGTACTTGGGCATGTCGACATCCCAAAGGGATTTTTGGTGTTTTGATTTTCTTTGAAAATAACCTCTATCTTATATTAAAATTATTTTAAACTTTATAAATATACTTAACTATAGTTAAAATACATAAGTAAATATAAAGACCAATATATACATATTATTTAACTATAATTTAAATCAAAGTATAAATAATTTAAAAGTTAAATATATTATTTGAAAAGATAGTTTAAAATCAGGAGTATTTTTGACTCTAAAAATAAAGATGTTTTTGAGGCTAAAATTATTTAAAATCAGGATAGAGAGTTTTGAATCTTTTAAAAGGAAAGTTTTGAAATCATTTTGAAAACAAGATAATTTTGTAAAATCATTTGAATTAAAATTAGTGGATACAAAACAATGTCCCACTAGATTTTCGTAGGTTCCATCCTACTTAGGGTTCCATCCCTTTAACGAGCACGAAGTGGATTCCATTCCACGAATAAAATAGATATTAAGATGTCAGTGCCTTTCTATGAGTTTTAACAATATTCCTAACTATATAACTTTTCTTGGAATCTTGAACTGTTGAAATTCTTGATACTCATGAGTCTTCTATCTCTATATCTTGAATCTCTATACTGTACAGTCTTCATTCTTGATACCTGCATGGTTAGATCCTGCATATACATATATATCTAAACTTGTAATGTTAGTATTTATATTTTATAATCTATTCTATGGTTGTTGTCATCAAAACCATCATCTCATCATCTCATGGACTAACAGTCTGAGCTTACTTACTAGACGTCTGGCCGATCTGGAAGAAAATTCCAAAGCTTCAGCTCAGACGTCTGGGAAGTCTACCAAACGTCTGGACCTGCTTAATTCAGCCAAATGGCCTATTTTGAGTGGATTTCCATTTTAATAGATTTTTGGTTGATCCGATTAGTTGTCATTTATTATCGACTTCGATGACTTCTTTTCGGGATTTTTTGGAATATCCATTTGATGGATTTAATATCGATTTCTATGGTTTTGATTCACGTCATCAAAAGTGAATTTTTGGTTGATTGATTGTTTCTACAATCATTTCTGTGATTTGCCACTTTTAAAAATACAAAGGTTTCTATACTAGTAGTAAATACTCAAACTCTTCCACAAAAATGATTTCAACACTACTTTTAAATACAAAGCTTTTTTTTAAATTCGTTTTCCAACCTATTAGTATATACAAACTTTTTCCTCATTCGTACGAGAAATCCAATTAAACGACTTAGCAAAACAAGTGGTACGAAACGCTTGCGTTTAATTCGTTGGTTAATTCGTAGACTTGTTCGATTGAAATCTTGTGACAATTTTCGAGTGGAAATATACAATTTGTTCGTAAATATTTAAGTTAAGCCAGTGGTTATGGGACTTGAAGCTAAACTCATTTATTTACTAGCTTAGTGTAATTCACACTTCTTATTGATCGATGGCGATCATTTTATGGTTTAGACTAGCGATATGCGAGGTCTCTTTGTCCACGTGGGGGACTGTACCCAGTTTTGTGGAGCTTCGTCTCATTTTAATGGCTAATAATCCAGAGTCTTTTGACCGTTCGTGGAGAAATCGGCTCGATAAGTCGGTGCATCGGGCGTATCTTTTAGGTGCGTCGATGTTCGTTTATGCATGGGGCGTATCTTTTAGGTGCGTCGATGTTCGTTTATGCATGGGGCGTATCTTTTTAAGTGCGTCGATGTTCGTTTATGCATGGGGCATATCTTTTTAGGTGCGTCGATGTTCGTTTATGCATGGGGTGTATCTTTTTAGGTGCGTCGATGTTCGACTGTGCATAAGGCGTATCTTTTTAGGTGCGTCGATGTTCAGCTCATTTTATGGGTTAGCGACCCATGGGATAATATCCAGTTTATGTTAGGCCTACCCCTTCTTTGTGTTTTCTGGATTTCTAATTATTTTTTTCTGGAATTTATGTTTCACCAATTTTTGCGATTGGCATTGATATGTTTTGTCAATATTTGAGGTTTGGTGAATAAGCTAAGTATGTGATATTCTTTTTGGATATTTGAGATGATTTGAGTTATTGTATGATTTTTGTTGTTATCAAATGTATGCTTGTCAAAGCATGGCATTATTGGTATCATACATTTTTGTTGTATCTCTTATCCTATCTCATCTTATATGATATTTATAGCTAGACTGATCCGTTTATTATTTATCTTTTTAAATAATACTCGGGTCAGACCGAGGTCTTACAGGTGCTTCCACTTGTCTTCTTAGTAGGAGCTAGCTTCTGACTTTTGGCTAACTACTTTAGCTTAGTAGTTTTTGCTTTTATACATTTGAGATAGAGACTCTTTGATGTGTACATATTCTTTTGCTTAACACTTGTACCTATTCTTTTGTGATATAGTGGATCTTGTATGACCACTATTTTGATGTACACTTTTATGTGTTATATTCATATCTGTTTCCGCCTTTGTGATATGAATATCTGTGACTAATTTGTGTTATGCTTATTTCTATATTTGTTTCTGAAGGCCACATAGCCACTGTGTGGTAGCTTTGAGTTTGTATTTGATATGTCGGATTTCCTCTTGAAATGAAATGCAAGTCATTCTATCTGACATATCGATACTCGCACAAAGCAATTACACAGATGGTCGCTCCTCAACAGCCTTATTCTTCGTGCTAGTCGACGGCATTACCCAGTTGTGTCCTTGGCTAGTGTGAGTATAGAGGTGGGGCGTCACAGCTTGGTATCAGAGCCAAACTTCATAACAATATAGAATAATCTAGCAAGGATCATTGTCCTAAGTCTTTCTTAGGAGTCGTGCCTTAGGATTTAATTCTCATCATTGGACCCATTCTATCCTATTTTCTTTTGTGATGCCTTGTTTTATCAATCAAGTTTGTTTGATATTCATTCTGAGAATAACCTTTTTCCTCTTCTTTCTTTCTTTCTTAAAGAAGAGAAATGGTTAGACCTGGTCGTCCCAGCGTCGGTCAATCCAGTGCTACTCCTCAGGATGGAGTATTCATGTCTGCTCAACAACTTTTAGATCTTGTGAAGAATGCTCAAGCTGTCGAACCCATTCCAGAGCCTACTCATCCTAAATCCAGGTTTGCACGCTTGTGCAGGGGATTATACCGATTTGGGTGGAAGGCCATTTAAGGGTTCCGTAAGCGTTATAGAAATCCAAGCTTGGCTTAGATCATGCGATCGCATCTTTTCTCGCTTGAATCTTGTGGATCTACATCGAGTCCAAGTGGCTTCTAGCATGCTCCAGGAGAGAGCATTAGATTGGTATGAGGTTTTGATTTCAGAAATTATTGAAGCGGATCTTACTTGGGAGCAATTACGGGAAAGGTTCGAGTTGAAATTTGTGCCGAATGCTGAAAAAATAACTTTGGCCCAACGCTTTATTGACCTTGTTCAAGGTGAATCTTCTGTGATGGATTATGTCGCATCTTTTGAATCTCTCTCTAAATATGGGGTCAAGTATATTAATACCCCATTGAAGAAAAACCAGAGGTTTGTCTATGGGTTGAATAAGAACCTCAAAAAGCCTTTACTTCTGAAACTTGAAGTTTCTTTCGATCAGCTTGTAGATATCGCTCCTCGACTTAAAGAGGCCGCAAAGAAAGTGATGTTGAAGTTGTAGGTGCCAAATCGAACTTCAAAAATTACATGAAGATGCCAATTAAGTTCAAAGGCCCCAATCCCAACAAGAAAGGGAAGCAAGAAACTTCAGTAGCAAAGACTCCTACCTCTAGTCGTGGACAATGCTACAATTATGGTTCTATGGACCACTATGCGAATGAGTGTCCGAAACCTCTTTATTTTCGCTATTGCAAAAGTTTGAGTCATCATATATCTGTGTGTCCCATACTTCAAAGCAAGAAGGAGGGAAAGCTAAATGTTGTGCAAGCTCCTAGTGACACTTCTCTTAGTCAAGGTATTTCTCATTCAGTCCTTGATGCCATTAATAGTTTTGTGATTATCCTATTCGAGTTCATTTGGATACGGGTTCATCTCATTATTTTATATCAAAAGAACTTGTTGATTCTTTTTCTTTAAATATTATGGGCTTGATGACTTCATTGAGAATTGCGAATTCAATTGATGGATCCGCAATACTCAGTTTATTTTGTAAAAAATGTCGAGATTATTTTATGTAATTGTGCTTTCCGATCTGATTTGCATGTTATGTGCTACTTAGGTTTCGGAAATGATTTTAGCAACGGATTGGCTTAATCGATATTAAGTCCACATCCTATGTCCCAAGAGGACTATCCATCTTTGACATTCTCAATCTGTTAAGCAGATTTCTATTGTTCTTAATGATTTTGATTCTAATTCAGTGGCATCATTTTATTCTCTAGACCCACATGATGAGGAAGATGTTATTTCCCTCATTAAAGTAGTTTGTGAATTTCCTGGTATATTTGAGCTTGTCTTAGGATTATCACCTAAGAAATCCATTGAGTGGTGCTAAGGTCTTTTTAGTTCGACCTTGCCACTGGTTTTAATCAGCTACGAGTTGCGGAGGATAGCGTTCCCCTTACCGCATTCCGTGCTCATTATGATTCTTATGAGTGGTTCGTTATGTCATTCGGTTTGACGAACCTACCACCTTATTTCATCCATCTTATGAATCGAGTATTCTGCAAATATCTCGATGAGACCATCCTTGTATTCATCGATTATGGATGAAAACAACAATTTAAAATTTGCAAATCTTTTTAATAAGATATTTATAAGTACAATTGGATTTTGTTCTTAAAATGAGCAAAGAATGTTCGTAAAATTTTTAAGAGACATGTTTAACATATAGAAGATGATTTTGTGTTGTTTTGCCCATTGAGTGGTTTAAGAATTCTGGTCGATGCGCTTGATCAACGTTATCGATAGGAATCTCCTAAATGCTATGATGAGACAGTCAGACATAGTAAATTGACTTGTAATAAGTAAAATTTTCTAAAAAGATGATTGCATGAAGTTAATTATAATTTTGGAATGTCTTAGCTTTTCGGGAAAGAATATCATGAAATAAATGATTTAGCATAGAAGCTGTTTTTCAGAAATTAAAAGAACTCTTTTCCGATGCTTTTATTCTTGCGATTCCTGAAGGGAACCAAGACTTGATTGTTTGTACCGATGCTAGTTGTATTAGTTTGGGTTCCATTCTCTTGCAAAGGGAATGTGTTATCAGATATGCTTCTTGACAATTAAAGCCTGCCGAGACTAGATATGCCACTCATGATCTAGACCTCGCGACCATTGTTTTCGCCCTAAGAATTTGGTGTCATTATCTTTTGGGAGAGAAATTTGTTCTCTACACCGATCATAAATCTTTGAAGTATTTATTATCTCAAAAGGAACTTAATTTGCGTCAACGGCGTTGGCTCGAGTTCCTTGCATTTTATGATCTTGATATTATCTATACTCCCGGAAAGGGAAATCGTGTTGTCGATTCCCTTAGTCGTAAGCAACAAGCAGTTGTTTCCATAATGATATCTGAATGGAATGATCTTGAGACGTTGTCCACTTGGGATTGGTATTCATTTGTGTTTCACCTATGAAGGGTGTTGTGCGTTTCAGTCAATCGGGAAAATTAGCACCTCGGTATATTGGTCCATTTCCCATCACCGAACGCATTGGTTCCGTGGCTTATCACCTTTTATTACTGGCTCAATTTTCTGCTATTCATGACGTATTCCACGTCTCTCAACTATGAAAATGCCTTAGAGATTCCGATTCTATTCTTGAGCCCGATGTTATTGAAGAAAGTTGAAGTTTCGCCTGATTTGACTTATGAGCAACATCCTATTCGTATCATTGCTACGGAGGTTAAGCGCCTTCGAAATAAAGATGTTCCTCTTGTGAAAGTTTAATGGTCCTCAAATCCTAAGGATTGCTCTTGGGAATCCAGAGAATTCATCGAGCGAACACATCCAGAGTTACTTTCTCGTGCTCTTTAAGGTGAACTTCTCACTTCAAAATTTCTTCTTTTGTGTTGTTATGCCTTAGTATGGTTGCTACTTTTTTTTTATTTTCTTCTTAGGTATTGCGAGGATGCAATTTCGTTAAGGAGGGGAGTCTGTAATAACCCGCCTATTTTTACGATAATATATTTAAATGATTTATTTAAAAATGGCATTGTTAGTCGGATTAAAGTCTGAAATGCTACTTTTTGTAAACAGTCGAATTAGGACTCGAGACCCCTTCCATTGAGTCCAAAATGGCATTTGCGACCTTTTAGAGTATAAACATCGATATGTTTGGAGTTGAGTAGAATTTTGCTATTTTTCTATTTTGGGCTTTGGGTTTGGGTTTCATCCCACTAACCCAACTTAATACCCTAACTCCTCCTCCAACTCCTCTTCATTCATTTTCATTTCCTAACACTTTCAAGTTAAAAGAAAAACGGGGGAAAGAAAATGAAATTAGAATTCCTAAACCCTAGATTCTTAGGAAATTCAAGATCCAAGCTCCAAAAATCAAAGAAAAGCTTAGGTAAGCATCCTCTTCCTCTTCTCCATCTCAATCTCTCTCCAATTTCAAAAATTTCCTATAACCTAACATAGGAAATATTTGCTTATGATCTTAGATTGGAGCTTCTAGAGTTGAAGTTGAAGAGTAGGTGATCTTTCCTTTGTTTTTGAGCTTCTCATTCGTTGTTTTTGGGTTTAAAGGTGAGTTTTTGAACTCACATCTATGTCTATACCTTTGATAGTTGTTAGGTATGAATTCCTAACACCTATTTCATGTTCATTTGCTTTTGAATTGAGTTGGATTGGTGAATTTTCCAATTTTTGGTATTTTGAAGTCAAAATCTATGAAAATCCTAATATGGATGTTTGGACATGTTATTTGAAGTGTATTGATGTGTTTATAGGGTTGAGTTGTCGCTTGACATCGATCTTGTAATGACCCATAAATTTTTAATAATTAAAATTGTTAAATTGATAAAATTTTGGTAATTCAATATGAAGAAAAATAAACTTTGTAATTAAATAAGGAAGGAATGTTAAAGTGGAAATGCATATTTTATTCATAAGGTAATATAAAAGAATGAAACTTATCTAAATGAATTTATTTGAGGATTCAATCATAATAAATGTATACATTTAACAAATTCAATATAATTAAGAACAACTGTTAATACAAAGGAAATAAATTAATTAAATCCATTAGGTCATTGCTTGATTTCTTGCCTTTTTCTACATGGCCTCTTTATTTCTTGCTTTAGCCATACAAACTCTTTTCCTAGTCGTGTATTTCTCATTTGCAAATCATATATGAGAAGATTTATTTCTCATTTCAAAACATTTCATTTTCATTTGCATTTAAGAATAAAACATATATACGTTTCTTTCTCCTTAACTTATGCCTTTTCCGTTTCTTAGCATTTACTCCCACTTTGCTTGCCATTCCAACCATCTATGTTTCAACCTAAAAATTTTAATAAATGTTTTATTTATTTAATAATTTTGTTATTTAAATATAAATTTTGGTGTGGATTAGAATTCTACACATGAATAAATAAAATATTTTCCGAAAATGTGAATTTTGTCAATATAGTCAAACTTTGACTTTTTAATTTAAAAATTTAAAAGTTTGAAAAATTTAATTTTATCTTTTATTTTGAAAATAAATAAAATTTTAAGAATACTGCTTTTCGTTTCGTTAAAATCTAATTTATAATGTGAAAGTTATGCCTTTTTAACTATTGTGTGCAAATTGCTGTATTTAACAAAATTGTTTATTTTAATTTTATATAAATAATATTTTATTTGGTCCTGTAATGTTCTAATTTATGTTTATATGGGTAAAATAATATGTTATGTATATATTTTGGTCTTAAAACATTTTTAAAGTGTAATTGACATTTTCGAGTGTTAGTTGTATTTTGTTTATAATTTTAATTATCTGTTTCTTATTTATTTCTATGATGTTTATATAAACGGTATGTTATTTTGAATTGATCCTTTGTCATATATTTTTATTAAATGGATAAGAAACACACCAATTTAAAGATATGTTACTTTGATTTTTATTTTGGGTTTAAAACATCCATTCTACTTTTTCATTTAATTTGGATATATACTTTGAAAATTAAGTAACGTACAAAGTTGTAAATAGAAATAGATTTATACATATTATTTATATGTTTCTATATCTGTTTCTTATTTATTTCTATGATGTTTATATAAACGGTATGTTATTTTGAATTGATTCTTTGTCATATATTTTTATTAAATGGATAAGAAACATACCAATTTAAAGATACGTTACTTTGATTTTATTTTGGGCATACATTACATTTCAATTCCTGCCTTTATATTCCCATCTTTTTTCTGTTTCCATACCATAGCCGTTCAAATTTGTTGCCGTGCATTCCTAAAAGAAAAAACAATTAATACCTTAGCCGCCTATTGTATTATCATCTCTTGCATCTACACTTTGTTTTCACGTGAAGAACTTGAGGTATGTAATGGCTGCCTATATCTTATTTTCCTTTTTCTTCTTTCCTTGATTCTCCTGTCTTCTCCACTTGTTGTTCTTGTCATCTTATTCAACTTATTCCTCCATTTAGCTTTACTCAAATTGTTGTATTCTTATGTGAATTAACATATACTTAGATTTGATTTATTTTATTTGTTTCAAGATTTAAATCTGGTTGTCACATCCTCTAAAATCTTATCGTGCCTTATTGCGCTCTTCGGTGTGTGGATATTGTTATTTTGAATCAATCTCTAGCGTCAAAGAGGTGAGTAAATCTCACACAACATTTTATACTTATGCAAATGCGAAGCGACAACAATTAAATGTGTAGAATGATTATATATTGTTGTTATACCTGCCTGTGATTTATTAATTTATGATGTTAAACATGTTTATTTATCTATCATATCACATGTTACTGATATATGTTGTTAACTGTTCATTTATATCTGATTATCACACTGCAAGTTCCCTGTAGACTAGGTTCACTATGGGTTGAAATGATACATACCCGAACGAACTTTAGAATAAGGAAGAATCGTTATGGGCTGAAATGATAGGCCTGAACGGTTTTTATTTATTTATTTTAACTTGGGACTGAGGGTTTGAAATGATAGAACCCGGATTTTTTTCTTAAATTGCGGATTTAAAATGATATATATCTGTATCACTTGACCTAGGTTAGAAAACTATATACAGGCCTGTGGTTATTCTATCAAGTGTTTTTGAATATTTTTAAGTATTTTAAAATGTAAATTTATGATAATTTGATTTAAGTAGATTTTAAAAAATTTTAAATAGAGAAATTATGATTTTTCCTATAAGTTAAAAATGTAAATAAATGACTAGTTAAATTGAAATTGGAAATATAACTTAAGTTTGGAAATTTTGAATTTTGGTATTAAAATGATGTTTAAGTTATATAAATAAAATGGAATATAATTATATTTGGAAAATGGTAGAGATGATAATTTGATTTAAATTTGAATGTAAATGATTTAATAAAGTATTATTGATTTTTCTATAAATTAAAATGGTTAAGTAAATGAATGCTTAAATGTGAAATTTTGAAATATAACTTGGTTTGGAAATGTGAATTTGGTTTTAAATTAAAGGTTTATGTTAATTAAATAAATTGGAAATTTAGTTTAATTTGGGAAATGGTAATTTGAAAATTTAAGTGTTAATAAAGTGTCAAATGTAAAAAAAAAAAGGAAAATTGTACACTTGAATTCGTTAAGTTAAATTATTGAAAATTTTGGATTTTTCTGTAAAAGTTTACTGTTTAAAAATCATAAGTAAAAGAGTATTTTATGAACATTTTGGACGTTAAAATATGATTTTTTTAATGCCGTCTTTGTTGAATTAAAATGTTTTCTAGTATAACTTATAACAGCTCTTTCTAAATGCTGTGGAAGGCTGAAATTTTTAAATAATTATTGTTTTTGACTTAGTAAATGAGCTCAGAATGACTTGAAAACTTTGGAAATTGAATACTTGACTTGAAATAATAATATGTACACCTTTAAATGGTTTAAATGAATCATTTTGATGGAAATATAAACTATTTAAAAGGTGGTTTGAAATGATAATAAATAAATGATATCTTGAATTTTGAAGGTAATTAAAGTTGAATATTTGGATTTGAACTCAAATGAAAATTTGAAAATGAATTTTTGAAAGATGTGATATTTTGATATATATTAATGATGTGAAATAAAGTTTTGAAAGATATGATATTTTGATATATTGAAATGATTTGGAAGGAAGTTTTGAAAGGATGTGATAATTTAATACATTGAAATGGTTTAAAATTGATTTGATCTTTATTTTGATAAAGAATTGAATTTGAAAATGATATTTTATTTTTGAATTATAAAAGTGATTATATGTTTGAAATGGAAATGATATGGTTTTGTTTTGAATATAGTTTTGAAATAAATAGTTTTGGTTTCGAAGTATAAACTATTTTGAAAGGAATATAGTTTTGGATTTGAAATGATATTTTATTTTGAAGTATAAAATATTATTTTTAAAGTTATAACCACGGGTTATAATAACGATTGGTTGGCAAAGAGACCGGGATTGGATATGGGCTTACTCTCTGTCGATACCGAAACCACTTTAACAACCGTGTACGCGGTGGAGATTCCAGAATGAAGTAGGATGTTGGTGACGTTCTATTGAGGTATGTACGTGGACCCGACTCCCATGAGTTGGCATAAGGTGGCTAAAACAGGAGCGATTGACGGACTAAGAAGGTAGCCCCTTTTATCGGATGCACTTCTTCGTATGCCATTCTATTACTTTGTGATTGTTTGGTGCGCACCTTTGATTTTGGGAGTGTTGTTCGAGGTGGGAGGTAGTAGCAGCTACGCGCTATCACCGGTCCGAAAGCGTAATTGGTATATCTACCCTGGCATTACCTAGTCGTGCCGTGTCACCTACCATAGCGAGCCTTGTACGAGTTGGTTTTCTCCCGTAGCCCGTGTGGTATCCTCTGGTGGCTTCCCGATCAGGAGACTACTGGGACTATTACGTGTTAAGGGCTATATGGGTAACCCCTTAATGCTATTTAAAAGTATGTTTATTTTATTATAGACATTATTATAATAGCGAAATATTACTACATAGTATATAGTTTAACGGATCTTTAGAGGATGGGCGATCCTAAGCATCCTTTATGTTACTTGTACCTTTATTACAGTTCACTTGAGTTGGTTTACATTGTATAAGTATGTATGTCCTGACTCGAGTGTTTTGTGTTTTGCTTTACGCTCGGGTCAGACTGAGTGATACAACATTCGAGATTCACCTTTGGAGTTGGAGCCTTGCTTGAAGATCCAGCTATCTATTCTCTTTCAGTTATCCAGTGATCCCATGATGTATTCAGCTTTGTACTTGATTTTCATCTGGTTACTTCTATTGTATCTTGTTTAACTCTGATGTATTTATATAGTAGCTTCATGAACTACTATCTCTTTGCTTCCACTGCATTAATAAATACTCTGTGCATGTGATCTGTGATTATTTATTTACTGTATATTCTGAGATCTGCCAAATTTTTATTTACGACGTGGTATTTTGAGCAATTCAAGTCTGACATGTACGGATGCGAATGGTTGAAAATAGCAGGTCGTTACAGTTGGTATCAGAGCTTTGGCTTTGAGGCAAAACTTAGAATATACGGTAAATTTATTTGCAGAATCACTTTCGTTCGAGTTTGAATCTCTTCCTTTTTGAATTGATTTCCTTTGAATTTTGGAACGTTCCCTGCGGTTCCAAAGTTCATTCGTGTCCTTCACTATTCATCTTCTTTCGATCCTGGAGTATCCCATAACTCCACTTCGGATGATCTTTATAGTGAATTGGCGGTTTCGCCAATATTCTAGTTAAGGGGTGAAACTCCTTTACAATTAGCATCGATTCACCAGAGATTTATATTTATCCTTGGTTTAGATGCTAATACCTTTTATTATTCCAAACTATATCTCTTGAGATCGAATGAAGATTTACTCCAGACAATCTACATCGATCTTATCCTTTAAGTCACGGTTGACCTGGTTAAGGTTGCCCGCGATTTATTTAAGCTTATCCATCTCCCTATTTTGTTAATTAGTTACCTTGTCTTTTGTATCCAACCTATCTTCAAACATTTTGAATTGTACTTGTAAATCTAAAATTAATGTTGTATTTTATATTGTGTTGTTTGAGTTGTTGATGTTGATTTGGGTTTCTGATCGATTCATCTGATCAACGCTATAGATAGGATTTCTAAAACACTTTGACAGAACAAACTGACACAATATTATCTTAAAATTTGGTTAATGAATTTTTTTTGGATATAAGTAAATTTATGGAACTTAATAAAATTGATTTAAATTGATCATTTGAAATGATAATACTTGATTTATCATTTATTGTTCTATAAATGAATTTATAAATAGTTGTTTATAAATTGATTTTGGAACTGAAATGAATTTAAAACAAAAATTTGAGAATTCAATTTCAGATGGTATCAAATCTTGTATTCAAAGTTTTAAAAGGATATATTATTTAAAGTATTTTGAATAGAAATTTTCCCAAAGAATTTAAAAGTTTAAAAATCAGTGCTCTTCTCTTTGTCGCTGGAAAATAATTTCGGTGATGACTGCAGCATCATCGACATTGATTTTCGAGTTTCGAAGTGAAGAGACCATTTTGTAGTCTTGCTACAGTGTTGCTTTGAGAATTTAATGGATTTGAATTTCTAAAATAAGACTGGATTTATAACATATGTTGATATATGGTTTAAATTTGAATGGATATATATATATATAGTATATGTGTATTTATTTATCTCTAAATGGTTTAAAAGGAATCAGAAATTTAATCCTTAAATTGTATCTTAAAGAATAATTTCTATTATAAAAAGAAAATAAAAATTTTGAATAAATAATTTAAGCTTGAAATGATTGAATTAGAAAATTTTATTTGTATAATACTCAATTGCCTTCCAATATAACTTACCTTGATTTTCATAAGTTAATAGTGTAATTGGATAATATACAATATAAAAGGATTTTTATAAATAAAATTTGAGTGGTTATAATAAACGTTATACACTTAAATTTTAGTTATAAAAAGATTAATAGGGGTAAATAGAATAAAAAGTAATTAGGATAGTCATAATAAGGTAAATATACTTAATATATATAATTGGACATATTAAGTGGAATAAATTTAATAATAATTTGGAATAAAGAAAAATCAACTTTATGGAATAAATTATGGGTATAACAAATGATTTTCAAACTTATGATTTTCGAAATTTTTATTTTAAGATAATTGGAAGATGAAGTAATGAAATTTGAAATAGTTAAATTTAACTTAAGTGAAATTAAATAGATGAAATCAATTATTAATTTAAATTGAATTTGTATGGTTTGGATTAATGATTCTATTTTGAGTTTCAAATTAGTTTTCTTTCAGGTTGCTTCTTTTCCCCTACCTTCTTCCTTTTCGAGGACGAAAAGTTTTGAGTGGGAGAGAGTATAACGATCCATAATTTTTTAATAATTAAAATTGTTAAATTGATAAAATTTTGGTAATTCAATATGAAGAACAATAAACTTTGTAATTATGAAACAACCCTATATTTTGTGATTTATTTTAATTGTTTATTTTATTTTAATTTTTATTTAAAAACTTTATTTTATTTATTAAAATGAATAAATTATCTTATTTTAAAAATAAAAGTTGATTTTATGAGAATTATAATTTCAAACCTGAATAAATTGAATATTTCCAAAAAAGTGGATTTTGGTCAATTTGGTCAAACTTTGACTTTTAAATTTTAAATTTAAATATTTGAATTCTTGAATTTTATCTTTTATTTGAAAATAGATTAAATATCATGAATACTACTTTTTGTTTCGTTGAAATTGGATCTAAATTGTGAAAGATATACTGTTTTCAATATTTTGTGTATATTGAGTTAATTAACAATTTTCTTTATTTTTAATTTATATAAATGACATTTTTATTTGAATATCTTACTTTAATTTTTATATTTAGGTTATATTATATATGTTTTGGCATTTAAATATTTTTAAAGTGATAATAATATTTTTACAAAGTGTATTGAATTTATTTCTAATTTTTAAAGCCTAGTTTGCATTTTTAAGCTATTTTCTTAATTAAAATTCTATTTAATTAAAATTTAATTATTTATTTTATATATTAACTTTCATTTTTGAGTTTTTATCTTTATTTATCAGTTTTTTTATGTATTTATAAATTTCAAAATAAATAATGGAAATATGAAGAGTTTAAAACCTTTCACATGCCTTTGACCTTTCACCTTCTTGCCTTTTCATTTTCTAACCACCACTTGCTTTGATTTTGGCCGACCCTATCCCTATCTTCAGCTGTATCATTTCCATCATTTTTTCACGAAAATAAAAGCTTCTCACTCCAAAAATTTCGGCCATTTCCTGAGCAAAATAGTTTGGTAAAGTTCCTCTTCTTTTCTTCTCTTTTTCTTCTTGTTTTTCTTAATTCATTTGCACTTGCCTTCATCTATTTGCTTGGCCATTCCTCCTCCATCACCTTGGCCACCTCCACCACATCTAGTCAACACCCCCTCCAGCACCTCTGTCCTATCTGGCCATGGCCATCTATGATAAAGATTCCACCAAAAATGAACAAACTCTACCTAATTATGCCTAGCCGAGCACCTTAATGCATCACCACCTCCAAACCACCACCTTGGCCGCCACTTGCACCACCATCTCCAGCCCTTACTTGACCTGAGACCTCTGCCACATCACCCTCTAACCCCAGCAGGCCTGGCCATGACCATGCTTGCTTTGGCCATGACTTGTGTTGCATTGAAACTTAGTTTGGTTGCCTTGTCTTGTAATTTTCATGCATCACCATCTTTACACTATTACTTCCAAGCTATGGACGACCCATATGAGCCCAAGACCAGATCCAAATTCATACATTTTCCATGTCTTTTAACATATGGCTGAGCCTAGGGGTGGTTGAAAGCAAGTGCAAGTGATTTGGTGACTTGTTGTACATGTATCTCTTGAGCTGTTTGATTTTATTTTAAGTGTATATTCATGTGTTGTATATTTGTTTTGTTTGAATGTGACAAGGCTATTAGCTTTGGCTCTTCCATACTCAAATAGTATTCGTATTGTCGTGCCTTCGAAGATCTCTATTTTGTGTATTTGGTGGCTTTCTCCAGCTTGAAACATGTGAGTAAATCTCACTAGACATTTATACTTATGCAATTGTGAAACGACAACAAATTGAATGTGTAGAATATTATGATATGTTATAACTGCCTGTGATGATTTAATTATATGATGTTAAACCTGTTAATTTACTTGTCATCTCATCTGTTACTGTTATATATTGTATACTGTTCATTTTATATATGTTTATCACACTGCAAGTTCCTTGTAGAATAGAATCACTATGGGTTGAAATGATACATACCCGAACGGACTTTAGAATAGGGAAAAATCGTTATGGGCTGAAATGATAGGCCTGAATGGTTTTTATTTATTTATTTTATTTTAACTTGGGATTGCGGGTTTGAAATGATAGAACTCGGATTTTTGTTTTTTTTAACTGCGGATTGAAATGATACATATCTGTATCACTTGACCTAGGTTAGAAAACTATATATAAGCCCGTGGTTATTGTATAAAGTGTTTTTGAATATTTTAAGTATTTTAAAATGTAAATTTATGAAAATTTGATTTAAATAGATTTTAAATGGTTTGAATAAAGAATTCATGATATTTCTATAAGTTAAAAATATTGATTAAATTGAATTTTTGAAATATAACTTAAGTTTGGAAATTTGGATTTTGGTTTAAATGATATTTAAGTTATGAATAAAATGGAATTTTATTTATATTTGGAAATGGAAAATATGATAATTTGTTTTAAATTTGAATTTAAATGATTTAATAAAGTATTATTGATTTTTCTATGAATTAAAATGGTTAAATGAATGAATGCTTAAATGTGAAATTTTGAAATATAACTTGACTTGGAAATGGGAAATTTGGTTCTAATTAAAGATTTAAATTAATTAAATAATTTGGAAATTTAGTTTAATATGTGAAATGGTAATTTGAAAATGTAAGTGTGAATAAATTTTAAAAGGTAAAAATGGGAAAATTGTATATTTGAAGTGTTAAGTAAAACTATTGAAAATCTGGATTTTATTGTAAAGTTTACTTTATAAAAATCATATGTAAAAAGGTATGTTAATGAACATTTTTGAATGTTAAAAATATGATTTTTTTTATAATGTTGAAAAGGTTTAAATCAAAGTTTATTGTTTGCTGGAAATACACTAAAATCTAAAAAAATACTTTTAACAGCATTCAGAAATGCTATGATTTCAGAATTGAACTAAAACTTAGTAAAAAGAGGCTATTACAGCATTTCTGAAATGTTGTAGTTGCTGTAGTAAATGTAAAGGCTAAAGAACTTAATAAGGGCTATTACAACAGTTCTGTAAACTGCTGTAGCTGCCTGCTGTCTTTGCTGAAATTAAGTAAAACTCTTGTTTTTGAAGCTGAGCTATTACAGCATTTCTGGAAATGCTGTCTTTGCTGTTTTAAACTAAAATGAGATATAACAGCAGTTTTAAAGTGCTGTCTTTGCTGAAATAAAATGTTTTCAAATATAACTTATAACAGCTTTTCCTAAATGCCGTGAAAAGCTGAAATTTTCAATGTTTATGGGTTTTGACCTAGTAAATGAACTCAGAATGATTTGAAACTTTGAAAATTGAATACTTGACTTGAAAGAATAATAATTTCACTTTTAAATGGTTCAAATGGAAAACTATTTAAAGGGTGATTTGATAAGAAAATAAATGAATGATATTTTGGAATTTTAAAAGGTATTTTATTTTATAAATTGGATTTGAATTCAAATAATGATTGAAAGGAAGTTTTGAAAAGATATGATATTTTGATAAATTGAAATGGTTTGGAAATGATTTAATTTTTATTTGATAAAGATTAGGATTTGAAATGATATTAAAATTTGAAGTATAAAATATTGTTCTGAAATATAATAACCACGGGTATACTTCCCTGTATGTCATTTGATTTCCTAGTGATGGTTTGATGCACATTAACACTGTTAGTTGCATGGTTTAGTTCGATATGGAAATTTCTGTGATATTGTCACTACTGTTTAATTGATGGTTTTATGGATCCTTAAAGGATGGGCGATCCCAAGCATCCTCTAAGTTATTATGCATTGCTATTACAGTTCACTTGAGTTGGTTTACATTGTATAAGTATATATGTCCTGACTCGAGTGTTTTGTATTTTACTTTACGCTCGGGTCAGCCTGAGTATTTACAGCTTAGCTTTGGATCTCTTTCTGGAGCTAAGAATTGCTGGAGATTTTTCTTATCTAGTTATCTACCCATTTCAGTTTCAGTTGTTCTATTTCAGCTCTGGTATTATAAACTTCTATGTATTTGAGATTTCTATTGTATATGTTTTCCAGACTGATATTATGTATTATGTTTTGAGAGTTTGTTATAGTAGCTTCATGAACTACTATGGTATTTTAATTTCCGCTGCGAGTTATTCTGATATTTCTATATCTGTGATTCTGTATTTGATTTTATTTGCTTCAAATTTTATTACAATCTGTTATTTTGAATTATTCAAGTCAGACATGTGTGGATTATTGTCGATTTGAATGGTCCAAAATAGTGGGTCGTTACATTTGGTATCAGAGCTTTGGTTTTGGCAAACCTTAGCCTACGGAGCAAAAACTCATTAGAGATAGGGTAGAAATACCCTAGAATGAGTGAAATCAATCTCAGAATCATTCCTTTGTGAGAGAACGTATTTTCGAAGTATAAAATGATTTTAAAATGATTTTTAAAGGATTTTTAAAGATTGATATAAAATTTTCTTGTTTTGAAAGAAATTTTTTTGGACTTTATCCCTTTCGTATCCACCTTGTTAGTAATTTCTTTGATTAGGATTTCCTTAAAATTCTGGACTTCTATCTTAGTTGGGATTTCTTCGATTAGGATTCCTTTGAATTTTGGAACGCTCCCACCTGTTCTGAAATCCATTCCTGTCTCCCCTAATTGTATTCTTTTGATTTTTGGAGCATTCCATAACTCCACTGTGAATGACCTCTATAAAGGTCAATGATTCCGCCAACCTTTGAATGATTTGTAAAAGGGTGAAACTCCCTTATAAATTGGCATTGATTCACCGGAGATTTCTATATCCTTGGTTAATGATGTTTTCTATCTTCTGCTATATTTAGATTCTATCTCTGGCGATCGAAGGTCGATTTGCCTTAGATTTTCGCATCGATTATATTCCTGAAGTCACGGTTGACCCTATTAAGGTCGCCCGTGATTTATATGGGCATATCCATCTTCTATTTGGTAATTTAATTATCTTATCTTCGTTTGAGCTTATCTTCGAATCAAAATTCTATTTGATTTAGAGTTCCTCTAAAATTTGAATCTCTGTTTTGCTTTGAAATCCATCCTTGAATCATCCCTTGGAAAGTTTGAGGTTGATTGTCTTTTGAAAATTTTGAATTCATCAAAGTTGTTATTTTGATAAGGATGACCATATTTTTTTATAAAGGTGAAATGCTTTCGATAAGGATTATATACCCTTTTTAAATGAGAATATGAATTTTGAAAATTATATGAGAAATGGTTTCATATAAAATGATATATAACTAAAGGTTGAATCTGAATTTGAGTGATTGAACTCCGGCATTTTGGAACTGGTTTAAGATTTTGAAATAAAATAATATGATTTGAAAGTATTTTCCGAATATGAAATGTTTCAAACGATTTTAATGAGTTTCAAATGATTTCAAAGAAATTTCAAAAGAAGTTTGAGAAAATAGAAGTCCAAATCCAACTTATGTTGCTGGAAAATAATTTCGGTGATGAATGCATGCATCATCGACATTGATTTTCGAGTTTCAGAGTGGGGGAGAGGCCACTTCGGTAGCTTTGCTATGCGATTGATTTGTGAAACTAATTTTGATTTCAAATTCCGAAGTGTGATGTGATATTCGAAAGATATATGTATATATATTTGAACAAGTTGAAATAAGCCGGTGTTCAGTCCTTGAGTTTTGGATTTGATTTGATATAACCCTATCTTTTGGAATTGATTTACTGATTTGTTGGTGATTTCCAACTCTTGGATTGAAATATGATTTCTTCGACTATTTTGAAGGTTCGAGCACTTCCAAATCAAGGTTAACTTTTTCAAAGCTAAGAAATTTAGAAAAGTATAAAGTATATAAGTTTGGTATTTATGTTTAAAGTATGTAGTAATATGATTCAAATAAGTTGAAACTGTTTTGTTAAGTAAACGAATAAGGCTATTTTGAATTTTTCTAATATGAAATTTAGATTTGAAATGTTTTGAGAAGAATTTGGTCTTCAAAATATTTTGAATAAAATTTAGTTTATTTGTTTTAACTCAGTAACATCTTTATAAAATTATATATTTAACAAGTTGGAATAGATACATAAGTTGTACGTATGCTGTTCTATTCGCATAATTAATTTGATCCAAGTTTGAGTACACAAGTTCGAGGTGAACTACACCATTTCGTGTTAGGATTTTTCATTCGATTCTTGACGGCGAATATTTGATATGGATTTTGGGCTTGATTCTAGAATTCTCTATCATAGTATATGGCTATGCAAGGAGATAGATGGTTTCTAGTCGAGAAACCATATCGAAATCTGCATTAGGGAAGTCGAATGGACAATACTAGTTTGAAAGCGAACTTGTGTGATCGAGCGAGCGATCGAATGTAATGTTGCGAAATGATGACATATGTACATCTTATATTCTAATATCATTGATACACTTGACGCTGAAATTGGAAGTTGTTGGGTTGGATATCTTTGTAATTTAATTGGAATTTTTCTTTTATGAAAAACTACTATCAATTTAAAACCATTTTTCAAAACTATTTTTCTTTTGTTCTTCTTAAACAAACTATTTTTATTCTATTTTACATACAAACTATTTTACAAACTACTTTATATACAAAACTATTCTAAATTAAAAATCTTTTATAAAGCAAAGATGTTCAATCCCATATGGCTCTTCATGTAGCGAAATTTATTATTATTATTATTATTTTGAAATTTTTTGATCCTTATATAAGATGAACTTTATGTAAGTATAAGATGATTTTGAAAACCATTGATGTTGGAAATGAATTGTTTGACTTAAATTATATTGATTTAGAAACTTGGATTATTCTCCAAACCTATTATTTTGGAAACTTTGAAACTAAAGATATTTAAATTGAGAAGAAATAATTTAGTGGAATGGTATATGATTTTGAAACTGAACTGATATTGAAACAAATTGAAATTTGAGAACCTTGTGTTACTAAATACTTGATTTGGAAGTTATCGAACTTATATAAAATTTGGTTTGTACAAGTATGATGTTGATTCGAAAACTATGGATTTGAAAAGGTACTCAATTTGAAAAGTGAAATCTTATATAATTGAAGTCTATATAAGTGTGATTTGATATACTATTGATTTTGGAAAGTATTTGATTTGAAAATGAAATCTTATATATAATGGACTTTATATAAGTATGATATTTGAAAGTGATATGAAAAGGTACTATATGATACATATTTTCGAAGTAAAGATATGGAAAGTGCCTTTTGCTTGATATCCGCTTTGTGGCCACATTGTGGATTCATTCTATAGATATTTCTTTGATTTTTGGTTTTCCGGATATGATACTCGAGTGTCCATCGAATTCCATGGCGTTACCCATTGTCTTACGAGCACGACTGCATAGCGCAACTTCCTGGCTGAGATGGCTTAGGGGTACGGATTGTTTTGTGACGACCGCCCATGACCCCTGCACTTAAACCTAGAGATAGTGCGCTGAAGAGTGTGCCAGGCGACCATGGACGATTGTCAGGGTAAATTAAAACAACAGAATCTATCGTATTACTCACAGCGCATGGACAAAATACAATAGAACATATATATAGTGAAGCTTTACAGAATTAAAATGCCATCATATAAAACTTCATAGTAGTTGAATACAAGCATCCAAATAGCCAATACATCAAGCCTCACTACATAACAATCAGAGTTATACAAAACAGCGGAACATCCAGTACATATAGTAAGAAGATAATATGCAACCCTCCAGCTCGTCTTCGATATCATCATCGTGAGAAGCAAGAACAGCACCTGTCACCTGCTACCTAGTCTGCCCGTCCCAAAAATGGACAAACAGCCCAAGGCAATAAGAGTTAAAACATAAAGCCTTGAGTCAGACAACAGTCTTAGTGAACAGTAAATTAACTAACAACATACCAAAAGAGCATAAAGGAAAAGGAATAGGAATACAACCCTCCCACTCCAACCTCATTTTACAGTGATAGCCCCCAGACACACACTAAGCAGAAGCAAACATAGCAGAGCATACAATTTAAAGTAAAGTAATTATCACTCGAGTCAAGGGCGATGTTTTCCAAGCACAAACCCCCAAGGCCTAAACCAAGATCAGATAAGCACCCAGAAAACACTGCTCTTGAGACCGAATGACGATACAACCAAACATCCATGACTCTGGCTATCACTGTTATCATTGCTTCGATTTCACCGTTAATTGAATGACCGGCACATTCTTTCAGCCGTCCGTCAAGGGCTAATGGAAACCCCGGTTCTAGACAGTACTCCGCACGTCGTCGCAGCCCGTGCTTAGGACTATCGAATCTGCCCAGAGTACTCGACCATCAACAGTTGGCCGTTGGGACTATCGAATCTGCCCAAACGTACTCTTGCTTTGAGCATGCTAGATTCTTCAACAACGATGAGACCCAAGCCTCCTAGTCGTCCTCCTCGACGACTATTCTCATATCCATTCATTATCCTCAACTCGAATCATATCACCGAGTTATCAACATGCTTGGAATGATCCCGTCTGGATTAAACCAAGTCTTCATCACATGATTGCCTCGCTTCATCACATCCTCGCAAACCCTCATCTCAACATCACATCATCAAATCTATGCATAAGAGCTTCATCATCCCGCTACATATGCCACGAGCAGCTTTACCAATTCAAGAGCCTTTCCCTTAGCTTTTGAATCATCTTCGGTCTAAATCAAATCATCAATCATCTAATTCATAACAATCAATCAAATCAAACATTAATCCAAGCAATCAAGCATTCAAATATGATCTAAGTAGACAATTATAACAATAATGGCATTTTCGTAATTAAAGAGTTGAAAGTCCAACAAGCATGGAAACATGAACAATATCTTTTCAAACTTGATGAATGAACTTGCATAGGTTAACATGTGATAAAATGGATGTAACATCATCATGAACAATGAATCTATATGGATCTACACTTAGGATGAAGAAAATGCATGGAAACCACTACTTTAACACCAAATCGAGCCAACAATCCGATATACTCCTTTGGATCCGTGTGAGGGATAATCACCACTCACCAAATCACCTAAACAACCCTAGATCAATACGCTTCAGATCTGGACAGCAAAGGATCAAGCTCGATCTATCACGAATCCGCTTCAAACGAAGAAATCACACTTCGACGGATGAAGATCTTCAATCTAAGCTCTTGAATCTTCAATTTGATCTTCAACTTGGATGGATGGAAGCACTAGATTAGAATGGAGAAAAGAAGTGAAGAAGTGTAGAAGTCGAGCTCTCAAAATGGCAGCACTTCGTCGCTTCGAAATCCGGATCCCAAAAAGTGAGAAAAACCCTTCCTATTTATAGCTGAAAATTCACTAAGTCGTAACTCGACTATCTCCATAAGTCGTCTCCGACTTACGACCTAAGACCCCTCCGACCTAAGTCTTGCCCAAACCTTACGACCTAACGACTTACCAAAACTCATCAGTTTGCGACTTAACAGATAACTAGGCTACGACTTAAAACAGACCCAAGTCTCTACGACTTAACGCGTGCGCCTAACCAACCTAACAACTCAGCAGCTAACCCCTAAGTCGGTTACGACCTAACTGGGTATACGACTTACGACCTAATAGCTACGACTTAACAAATCAGGTCTCAGCGAGATACGACTTAACAATAGCTACGACTTACGACTTAGCAAGTATACGACCTAACAACTCATCAACAGGTGCGACTTAACTATAAGGCTACAAACCTGCCTATCTCCTAAGTCGCTAGCCTCTAAGTCGTCTACCCTATAAGTCGGTCACGACTTATCTCTTAGGTCGTTTACGACCTAGGACTTAAACAAATAGGACCGAAAAGACAAACATACTAAGTCGCATACGACCTATATCATACCCTAGATCGTCCACGACTTACCACCTTAACTCGCTAACTCGCTGATTTCTTAACTCGGTAACAACTTAACTCACCACTATCCTTAAGTCGCGCCTACTCCTTAAGTCTTCCAAACGACCTATCTCCAAACCCTTAATTTGCCATTCCCTGGGTCGCTCCTATTCCCTAAGTCGTATACGACTTACGACCTATACTAAGTCGTGAACGACTTAGGACTTAGCCATATATTGCCTAAAATCTGAAATGTCTCAACAACACTAAAATTCCAGATTTTGACGAACTTGTCGATCCGTAAAAATACGGGTCGTTGCATGTTTCCTGGGGGATCCAGGATTAACCATTGTGTTTCCTACATCTATGTAGGTCGCATTAGTAGCGAAACCGCCTGACTAAGATAGCCTAGGGGTACGGATTATTTCCTGGGGGATCCAGGCGTAACCATTGTGTATCCTGCATTCTACTAGTCATCATGGCGTAACTCGCAGGGCTGAGAAAGCTTACGGATATGGATTGTTTCCTAGGGGATCCAGGCGTAACCATTGTGTATCTGTGAACCATGGTTAGACAAAGGTTTTGTTTTTTTTGTTTGGATTGTACTTTCCATATCTTTTTTTTTTAATTTTTCCAGTATTTTCACTGGGTGTTGAAACAAGTCTACTAAGTACCTGGAGAATTCTAGCTTTGCGTCTGATCAACGCACTGCCAGAGTCTGCAGGAACGAGGATAAACTTGTTAAGACATCGAGTTATAAAAGTATTTTGATAAAATATTATATAAAGGATATTTTGATCAGTTATTTCCTTTTCCAAAGATTTTAAAGTGTTTTAAATATTGTTTACCTCTTTAACTAACAATTTGAATTAAATGACTTTTATGGATATAATAAAATGGATTTAACCAAATTATTAAGTATTAAAGAATTCCAATTGAAATTTATATGGTTTTAAATTAATGGCTCATCCTTGTCTTTCGTCCTATTTTCCCTTCTAGCTATTTCTATTCTCCACCTTATTAAACTTACCTATAACAACAGTTATCAGGTATAATTTTAATCTTCTTGTCATCTTGTCTTAATCCTATTCCATTTTATCGTTTCTGTGTTTTCCGTACCCCCTTTTCTTTTCGAGGACGAAAAGATTTGAGTGGGGGAGAGTGTAACAACCCTGTATTTTGTGATTTATTTTAATTGTTTATTTTGATTATTTTATTAGAATTTTTATTTAAAAACTTTATTTTATTTATTAAAATGAATAAATTATGTTATTTTAAAAATAAAAGTTGATTTTATGAGAATTATAATTTCAAACCTGAATAAATTGAATATTTCCAGAAAAAGTGGATTTTGGTCAATTTGGTCAAACTTTGACTTTTAAATTTTAAATTTAAATATTTGAATTCTTGAATTTTATCTTTTATTTGAAAATTGATTAAATATCATGAATACTACCTTTTGTTTCGTTGAAATTGGATTTAAATTGTGAAAGTTATACTGTTTTCAATATTTTGTGTATATTGAGTTATTTAACAATTTTCTTTATTTTTAATTATATAAATGACATTTTTATTTGATATATCTTACTTTAATTTATATATTTAGGTTATATTATATATGTTTTGGCCTTTGAATATTTTTAAAGTGATCATAATATTTTTCCAAAGTGTATTGAATTTATTTCTAATTTTTAAAGCCTAGTTTGCATTTTTAACCTATTTTCTTAATTTAAATTCTATTTAATTAAAATTTAATTTTTTATTTTATATATTTACTTTCATTTCTGAGTTGTTATCTTTATTTATCAGTTTTTATATGTATTTATAAATTTCAAAATAAATAATGGAAATATGAAGAGTTTAAAACCTTTCACATGCCTTTGACCTTTCACCTTCTTGCCTTTTCATTTTCTAACCACCACTTGCTTTGATTTTTGGCCGACCCTATCCCTATCTTCAGCTGTATCATTTCCATCATTTTTTCACGAAAATAAAAGCTTCTCACTCCAAAAATTTCGGCCATTTCCTGAGCAAAATAGTTTGGTAAAGTTCCTCTTCTTTTCTTCTCTTTTTCTTCTTGTTTTTCTTAATTCATTTGCACTTGCCTTCATCTATTTGCTTGGACATTCCTCCTCCATCACCTTGGCCACCTCCACCACCACCACATCTAGTCAACACCCCCTCCAGCACCTCTGTCCTATCTGGCCATGGCCATCTATGATGAAGATTCCACCAAAAATGAACAAACTCTACCTAATTATGCCTAACCGAGCACCTTAATGCATCACCACCTCCAAACCACCACCTTGGCCACCACTTGCACCACCATCTCCAGCCCCTACATGACCTGACACCTCTGCCACATCACCCTCTGACCCCACCAGGCCTATCCATGACCATGCTTGCTTTGGCCATGACTTGTGTTGCATTGAAACTTAGTTTGGTTGCCTTGTCCTGTAATTTTCATGCATCACCATCTTTACACTATTACTTCCAAGCTATGGCCGACCCATATGAGCCCAAGACCAGATCCAAATTCATACCTTTGCCATGTCTTTTAACATCTGGCTGAGCCTAGGGGTGGTTGAAAGCAAGTGCAAGTGATTTGGTGACTTGTTGTGCATGTATCTCTTGAGCTGTTTGATTTTATTTAAGTGTATATTCATGTGTTGTATATTTGTTTTGTTTAAATGTGACAAGGCTATTTGCTTTGGCTCTTCCATACTCAAATTGTATTTTTGTTGTCGTGACTTCGAAGATCTCTGTTTTGTGTATTTGGTGGCTATCTCCAGCTTGAAACATGTGAGTAAATCTCACTAGACATTTATACTTATGTAATTGTGAAACGACAACAAATTGAATGTGTAGAATATTATGATATGTTATAACTGCCTGTGATGATTTAATTATATGATGTTAAACCTGTTAATTTACTTGTCATCTCATCTGTTACTGTTATATATTGTATACTGTTCATTTTATATCTGTTTATCACACTGCAAGTTCCCTGTAGAATAGAATCACTATGGGTTGAAATGATACATACCCGAACGGACTTTAGAATAGGGAAAAATCGTTATGGGCTGAAATGATAGGCCTGAATGGTTTTTATTTATTTATTTTATTTTAACTTGGGATTGCGGGTTTGAAATGATAGAACCCGGAGTTTTGTTTTTTTTAACTGCGGATTGAAATGATACATATCTGTATCACTTGACCAAGGTTAGAAAACTATATACAGGCCCGTGGTTATTGTATAAACTGTTTTTGAATATTTTAAGTATTTTAAAATGTAAATTTATGAAAATTTGATTTAAATAGATTTTAAATGGTTTGAATAAAGAATTCATGATATTTCTATAAGTTAAAAATATTGATTAAATTGAATTTTTGAAATATAACTTAAGTTTGGAAATTTGGATTTTGGTTTAAATGATATTTAAGTTATGAATAAAATGGAATTTTATTTATATTTGGAAATGGAAAATATGATAATTTGTTTTAAATTTGAATTTAAATGATTTAATAAAGTATTATTGATTTTTCTATGAATTAAAATGGTTAAATGAATGAATGCTTAAATGTGAAATTTTGAAATATAACTTGACTTGAAAATAGGAAATTTGGTTCTAATTAAAGATTTAAATTAATTAAATAATTTGGAAATTTAGTTTAATATGTGAAATGGTAATTTGAAAATGTAAGTGTGAATAAATTTTAAAAGGTAAAAATGGGAAAATTATATATTTGAAGTGTTAAGTAAAACTATTGAAAATCTGGATTTTATTGTAAAGTTTACTTTATAAAAATCATATGTAAAAAGGTATGTTAATGAACATTTTTGAATGTTAAAAATATGATTTTTTTTATAATGTTAAAAAGGTTTAAATCAAAGTTTATTGTTTGCTGGGAATACACTAAAATCTGGAAAATACTTTTAATAGCATTCAGAAATGTTATGATTTCAGAATTGAACTAAAACTTAGTAAAAAGAGGCTATTACAGCATTTCTGAAATGTTGTAGTTGCTGTAGTAAATGTAAAGGCTAAAGAACTCAATAAGGGCTATTACAGCAGTTCTGTAAATGTTCGGACGGCTAAATGTCTATCGAGTTAGAAAATAGCCGAACGAATTTTGAAATAAAAATAACCGCAAGCGCACGGCGTTCACTTGTAGTACGTGGCGTATACGGATCGATCCGTAGGGAATTGATGATTTTAAAAATCTATTCAATCAAATTAACCAAAGTTGAAAATGTGATTAGCTAAAAAAATGAGAAAAACAAGCAAAAGAAAATTGATAAAAATATGAGAGGTTGAGGACAATTTAGAGATAAATCCACTCTCTAGATCACATAAATCAACAAAATGAAGTTATGATCTCTCTTTTCTAGTCATTAGTGTAATTAGTTGATGTGCTTATCATAACTATGGTATATTTGTGCTATTAATTAGCCCAATATAAACCATCAAACTATAACACAACCACTAATACACATTTAACTCTTATGAAATATGACAACAAAGTTGAAATAAAAATCTATTTTAAGCATAGCCTATTAACTATTATTTAGAAATATAGGCTATCAAATTTCAATTTCAACATTCACTTCTTTGCCATAATCATATTTAGATGAAGAGGCAATTTGTGTTATGTTTGTTTAAGCATAGCCTATTTGTTATGAACAATATAGACTATCAAATTTCAAATCTAAACAACATCATTAAACCACTTCAAGTGTTTCCATTAAAGCACAAAAAGAGAGTATAAACATCAAAATGTTGCATCTACATATTAGAGAGCTTCATTACCCGCTAAGTTGTAGGGATTAAGCCCTCATATTTGTTACCAAATCAACAAATGTAACTATTCTACTTGCATAAAAAATAAATCTACACTACTAACATGAAAGTAAAAACAAAAGAAGCATGTAAAAGAAAGAGAGCACTAATTAACATTGCATAAAAAAATGGAAGTTACATGAAAATAAAAATGGCTAAGTAGCCATGAAAAAGAGAAGAGAGCTTTCTTTTATTTGATCTAAAACTAACTAAGAGAGACTAAGAGGGGAGGAAGTTACATGAACATAATGGGTTATTTATACAAGCATGAAACCCTAATCCATAATTTGGGGAATGCCCAAACTACCCCTTAGGAAGTCTGGTGGCCAAGTAACCATTAGCATCCATTAATCATCATTTAAGTGTACATGAAGCCATTAATTCCATAAGCATGTGCATTAGCCTCTAATGTGTACATTAAGATAGATGGGTAGGTGGAGTCCTCCATGATCTTCACATTGAATTATTTCCATCTTCATTCCTTTGTGTTCTTTTTGTGCATGCATATCTTCTTCATGAAACCACTTGTAATGGAAATCAAATTCCTACAAAATAGTATGGAAATTTCTAATTAAATTTTCTCAAGTTAATTTATGCACAAAGAATGACTATTTTGCCCTTGGATGAAGATGAATATGTGACAATTTGGAATTAATATGGATTTTGGTTAAAACAAGTTAAAATACCCAATATGATCATTTATTTGAATTAAATAGAATAAATATAGTGGTAAAAATATGCACATTTACGTGCACATCAAATACCCCCACACTTATCTTTTTATTCGTCCTCGAATAAAGGAAAAACTAAGATAATTCCATTTTCGTAGGGAGCACGATTGCATTGAGCGTATGCAACAAGCCGTTAAACCTCTAGGTGTCCCCAGTAGGACGAGTGTTGTCTCGTGAGGGTTTTCAACCGATACTACCCACAAAATCCAAATGCAAAGTGAAAATCTTTACACAGTGCAAGATTTATTTACAATGGGATGAATGAAAATATTTGCAATGAACGATTTACTTTTAAATTGACACAAATAAGTTAAATATAGGTTTCGGTCATTATCTTGAATTTTAAGTCATTTACTCGTAAAAATTTCCAACAAAAATTAAGTTATTATAACAAATAGACAATAGTTTAACTCGTTGTTTCAGTTGATAACAAAGCGTAACCATGAAATAGGTCCTTAGTTGATTATCAAAGTTTATTAAAGTGGTATTTCATTTCATTTCAATAACAAATCAAATAAGTTAAAATAGTGCTTGGATTTCATTTGCTTACTCTCTCCATTTTTTGAAAATTTTATTGATATTTACAATATTTACATTTGCCTAACTCAGGTAAACTGAGGCCAGATATATTACCCATGCACTGCCTTGCGGACTGATGTGAGGGGAATACAGAGTGTGGCGAGTGAACACACGAGTGTGAACACCTATTGAATGTAGGCGTTATTGAAAAGAATTTTTATATATATACACCTAACTCAGATAAACTGAGGCCAGATATACCGATTGTGCACTGCCTTTCGGGCTTACGTGAGAAGGGTACAGAGCATGGCGAGTGAACACACGAGTGTGAACACCTGACTCTAGGTGTTAAAAATATATACATATATACAAATGTTTTTTTTTGTATTTTGTATTTTTTTTCTTTTTGTTTTTTGTTTATTGTTTTTTTTTCGAAGAGAGAGTTTTGCAAAATCATCTTTGCACCATTTAACTTAGAAGACAAAAAAAATGTTATATCCTTTACTTTAAATTCACCACTTTTTAAAACAAAGATTTTCAATTAGGATATATTTCATAATTATCACGTAGGAATCTTCCTATATACTAGTTAAACCATTATTATTTGTAATCAAACTTCATTTTTATTTTTGTTAAGACGAATAAATTTTCAAAAATTTCAATTTAATAAACCAAAACCATATATTTATCTTATAGTGTTTCTTTAAAAATAAATCAAAATGCTTAAAAAAATTGTTTTTGGGATTTTTTTATTTTTTAAAAGAAAAAGAAAAAATACATCATGAAAAATTAAAAATGAAGATGAGTCTCCCCCCACACTTGATTTTGACTGTGTCCCCGCAGTCAACCCAAGTGAAAGGAGAAAAATAAAAATAAAAATAAAAATGGCCGTTATTTATATGAAAATGAACGGTATTTACACGGGATCAGAAAGTACATCGTCAAAGCGTAAATGAAACGCTCTTCCAAAAACCGATTCATTTGTCTCATCAAATATACGAGACGCAGTTTAAGCTCGAAAAACCAAACCGTAAAAGATTTCAAAGTTGAATGTTGATTTGGAAAAACGAATGTTGTTTTATTGAAAATCGTACGAGTTGTTTCCATTTCGATAATTTTTGGGGTTGATAAAACGATTGATTGAAGTTCAAGTTTATTTTCACCAAATTGAAATTCAAGCTGTTCATTGAAAAATTCATCAAAATTATTGAATTCAAAATCAAAATGGTGATTTGAATCATCCCCTTCAGAATTCGACAACTCGTTTTCAAAAAGTCCAAAGAAATCATGTTCGTTAAATTCGTCTTCCTTTGTTTGATTATCAACAACTTCATCGTAGATATTAAGTTCAAAATCCAAAGTTGTCGTATTCAAAATTTTGAAATCAAGAAAAGGAAGATTGAATTTCAAATTTGGTTCCACACCCTCAAAAGAATTTAAATCCAAGTCAATCACCAAATTTTCAACAACTTTATTAAGATTGTCGTTTTCAATTTCAAAAGTTGTTATTTGAAAATCGTCAATTATGGTAAAAGGTGGATTGTTATTTGACTCGTCACACGTTGGGATTTGATTTTGTTTTTCACGTTGTTTCATATATGTTTCAAACAACGAATCTGTGTGATCATTGTAAATTTCATTCATTTGCTCAACAAAATCCAATTTATAGTTATTAGCATGAGGATTTTCACTTTGAATTTGTTGAGAACAAAGATTTTCAATCGTAGCGTGGTTAAGATTATTCGCATTGCCAAATTCGTTTGAAAAGTTGTTTCCATTTTCATTTTGAGTTTGAAATTCATTTTGGAGTTCGAAATTGAATTAGCATGGGTTATAATCGAAATTGTTTGAATTTTGAATTGAATTTAAATTTTGAAATCCTTGACTCGAGTTATTACACAAATATGAATTACACGAATCATTTATACTTTGATTCTGTCGTGTAGAGATTTCAAGTAGAGATGAAATGCTATTTTCGAGGTTCGAGGGTGGTTCGTCATTTTGAAAATTTTGTGGTTCAAAACTCAAATCGTTTAAACAATAGTTGTTGTTAAAATATCCGTACGGATTTGGAGTGAAATCATATGGATTATATTGATTTTCACAACTATTGTAAAATTCACGCAAGTGGGGAAACTCAGACATTTTCAAGAATGTTTTTGTTTTTGTTTTTTTTGTAAAGGAAAAAATATTTCCAAATAAAATTTATTTTTCAAAAGGGAAATTGATTTTTGTTTCGTTTTTTTTTGTTTTTCAATTTTTTCTTTGTTTTTGAGAAGGTTTTAAATTTTTTTGGATTTTATTAAAATTTCAAAGAAAAAGGATTTAAAAATTTCAAAGGAAAAGGAATATTTACACTTTTTTTTTAGTTTTGGATTTTGATTTTTTTTTAAATATGCATGAACTAATGCAACTAAATGAATGCAAGATTTAATTACAAATGATTTATCCTAAGTTAATCCAAAATTGTATAATTACAAATTGTCTTAAGTCAACAAGATAGTTCTCAGCCAGGTAACGGGTAGGAGTTATCGGTGCACCACGAATCACCGTAGCAATGCAGCCGAAGGTTTAAGTACCTTCAAAGGAACAACCACTATAATATTTACGAATCACCATAATATTTATAAATGGTTATTACTCTACCGTAGCCTAGACACCAAAAAATTAAATTGTTCAAAGACGACAACTTGTCAATATACAATTAGAAGTTATCGATGTCTAATTGTTATTATTAATCAAAATCTAGGATGAAATGCAAAGCAGAAATTAAACGTGTATTAACAATGCAACTACGAATGGATTTTTATTTTTTTGATTTTTTTATATACAAATGCAAATGCAAGCAATCAACAATGCAAGAAATTAAAAACAATAAATAGGAGTAAAAAGCAACAAAATTTATTTATAAGCAAGCAGGCAATTATTATTTTTTGGCAAGCACATCGAAGCAAGCACTTTTCCTATCTGCTTTGGCAACCTGAAAAGTAAAAACCAAAGATATATACACAGATTATTTATATATATATATATATATATATATATATATATATCAAAGAAAAATGAAAAAGTAGAACAAACTTAATGAAAATAAATTCAAAACAACCCTTTTTTTTTTAAATTCTTAATTTTTTTTTGAAAGGAAACTTAAAAGTAGAGTTTTACTTAAAAAAAATTGTTTTTTTTTTCAATACAATCTCAAGCCCAACTCAAGCCTAACTCAACACAATCCGACCAGATAAATAAATAAATAAATAAATAAGTGAAACTTTCTTCACTGTTTATAACACACGGTTCAAAAGAAAAATCATAATCGACGATCCCAGCAATGGAACCAACAAACTCGACTTCACAAATAATCGACCAATTCCACACTCAATTCACGAAAATCACAGAACCAGATCAAAGTCAAAATTCAAGAATCAATATACTCGATTTGGATGAGGCGATTTGAGCTTGAGGTTGGGTTTCGATTTGATGTTGGTTGCTGATTTGGGGAAATGGTGTCGCGGTTAGGTAAAGCCACGATTGACGGGTTCGAGGAGTTTAGATTCGAGGCGATGGTTGTTTGGTTGTGGTCGCGCATGTACGCTATTGTCGACGATGGGGGATTGGGAGGTTTGAGTTTGTTCGACCGATTGTCGAATCGATTTGGTTGAAGGCGGTTGTCGAATGGCTGTGAGTAGGTAGTTTATATGTGAATGTTGGATGATGACTGTGTTTGGATGGTGGTGGTTTCGGCTGGGTGGTTCGGGCTAGGGTGGGTGCTTGTTTAAGCAAGGTGGTTTGTTTTGAAGGTCAAGTGTAGTTGTTGGTTGTGAGGCTTGACTGTGGTTAAGAGATGATGAAAGTGGACTTGCTGTTCAAGGTAGAAGTGAAGGTGGTTGAGTATTTCAGGTATGTGTGAGTATGGCTTTGTATTGGTAGTGTTGTATTAGTGACAGTTGTGAGTTGTAAGATGACAGCAGTGGGAAAGAGGATTGACGCTTGTAGAAATGCGGCAGTTAGAAGTATGGCAGCAGTGTGTAGTTGAGATGATGATATTTGTGGAGTAGGAGAGGGTTTGATGGAGGAAGAACAGTCAGGAAGGCAAGATAAAACCAGTTGTAGGCAGTCAGTTGTGGAGTTGTAATGGTTGAAAGGAAATGCACTGGTAGGGGATGGCAGTGGATGATTGTGAGGAGTTGCGTGGTGGTCAGGTATTGGGATGACTGCGGTTGAAGTTGTAAGGTACTGTGTGAAGTTAGGAGGAGATGTATGAATGTTGACAGGCAAGTGTTTGGTCAGGGAAGTTTGTGCAGTAGTATGGTACAGGGATGGTCGATTGTAGGTGAAAGGAGTCTGGTATGTAGGTGAAATTTGAAGGGGGTGGTGAATCAGTTTGATTAGAAGTGGATTGTGAAGATGTTGAAGTGGTGATAGCTGAAGTGTTTGATGTGGTTGCAGACTTTGGTAACGCAAGTGTGGTTATGTAGTTGCACTGTTTTGTAGTTGCAAGGATGTATAGTTGGTCTGAAGTGATGTAAGAGAGGTTCTGGTCAGAAATGTGTTGTCAGGTGGATACAGAGTTGACAGGAAGAAATGTAGTGTTATAAGTTCAAGTCTGCAGCTGTTTGGAATGGGGGAAGAACTATTATATGTTGACAGTGCTGGTTGCAGAAGTATGGTAGCTTGATGGTTAGACAAAGCAGTGACAGAGGTGGTTAGTTGTAACAACCCTGGTTTGGAGACTACCTATCAATACTAAATTATAATGGTAATTATAATTTAATATTGTAAATTAAATTAAAATTGGAGAAATTAAATTGTTTATTTGGAATAAACCATAAATTGGAATTAAGTTGTGAAAATAAAGCTTAGAACTTTTTTTAGAGTGATAATAAATGGAATATGGGCTTTAAATAAAGAAAATGATTTTATTTTAGAGAAAATGCAATAATTATATTAATTATTGCCCAATCGCTTCTTTTAATAGTTTTTCAAAGAAGTATTTGATCCTTAAGGTGTTTTATTTAAATAAAAATGTGAAAATTGGTCTAAAAATATGTTCTGGCTATAAATTAAGTTTACAAATGGTTTGAGGTATTTTTCTAAGTGAGAAAAGCTTTTTTGTTAAATTTTAAAAGTAAAAAACATAGACTTTTGCATTTTATTGCGAAAATAGTGCATTTTTGTAAAATAAGAGATTTTAATAATAATAATGTTTTAAAAATATAAATTAATCTTTTTATATGATAGAAAATGTTATATTTTATATGTATACAAGTTTTCACATTTTTCATGTGTAAAACTTGAGAGAAATGCATTTTTATTTATGTGTATATGTGATATGTACACATTAGTTTGTTAAGTGTTGATTTAACCTTAAGCCATCTTATTTTCTTTTTATTTTGGGAACAATTCAGCCCATATTCACTTAGCCTGGTTAGAAGAGAGAAAGAAAAAAAGAATCTGTACGTTCTTTTTTTTTTCCCTCAAACTCCATCTTCTTCCTTCTTCAACTTGAAAAAGAAAAGTCAGCAAACTCCTTTTTTTTTTACCAAATTTCAAAATCAAGCAAATTTCTTCATATCAATTCACAAAATTCAAGTCTTTTTGCAAGACAGTGATAAATCAAGGGTAATAAACTCCAAATCACACTATTTTATCATAGTTTTTTTTTACAGTAAGTGATTTTCTAATTTTACTGTAAATATTATGTTGCATGTTCTGTAGCTTCTTCCTACAGGCTTTTAAAGACCAAATCTAGCTAAAAGCTTCCTCTTTGTATTAAGATCCGAATTTTAGCATCTAATCAACAAGGTGAGTTAATCACTCACACTACTAGCTTTAAACTATGAGAATAATTGATATTTGCTATTTGAATTAAATGGATGGGTTGTTGATTGAATTGCTTTCAAGTTGGTTGTGATTTGTTGGAAATTATTGTGAAAAATTGCTGCAGTAAAACAGCAATATCTTAGTGGAAATTTATCCGAATTAGCTCAATATTTTTGCAGTTAAAAGGACATTCTGTTAGATACAACTTTTCTTTTAATTACTTTCTGAAATTTTGTTGTTTATAGAGTCGAAATTTAGTTTGAAACTGATGTACACAGCTCTGCTCTGTGCAATTTTTTGTTGAAACCTGATCTTAAAATCACCAAAACTTTTGAATGATATATCGAAATTGAGTGAGGTTTTTTCCAGTTGGAAGGTATATTTATAAGGAACAACTTTTATGTTTATCATTTTCTGTAAATCAACTTTTTGCTAATCGTAATATGTGTTTGAAGAGCTAGTAACCTCTCTGTCCTGTGTTTTTAATTTCAACTTTAAAACACAAAATTGTTTTGGCCATATCTTTTTCTTCTTTGATCGAAATTTGATAACTTTTATTGTTCCAGAAAGCACAAATCATGTGCTACAACTTTTATGTTTTGAGTTTTCTATAATTTTGAGGTTAGCTATGTCAAAATATAATTTTTCTACTGCTATCCCGAGAGCAAAACCAATATTTGCTCTGTGTTTAAAACTGAAACGAATTTGACCATAACTTCTTCGTTTCTTAACCGATTTTGATTATTTTGGATGTTCTGGAAAGCACAAACATTTTTCTAAAATTTTCATGTTTTGTGTTTCCTGAAATTTTGATGTTTTCTTGGTCAAAACTGTGTTTGTTTGTTGCTATCCCGATGGCAAAACGACAGCAACAATGATTGTTGATCTAAGAATTGTTTTGGTCATATCTTTCATGTTTCTTATCCAAATTCAATAATTTTAGATGTTTTGGATAGCATAGAGTTTGTGTTAAAAGTTTCATGTTTTGAGTTTTCTGAAATTCGAAGTTAGCTTGGTCAAAACTGTGTTTGTTTGTTGCTGTTCCGAGAGCAAAACGATAGCAATAATAGTTATTGACCTGTGAATTGTATTAGCTTATTTTTGCTCTCATTCTTATTCGATTTTGATGATGATTTTTGAGATGTTTTGAGAGTTATGATGCCTATCAATAGGCTAGCTATATTTGGAGAATTTGAAATTTAAATTTAAATAGAATTTGAATTGATTTTGAGTTGAATTTGAATTGAATTCGTATTGAACTCAAGTTATCGGTTTTGAGTTATCTTTCTTAATTTTCATTGTTTCGAGCACGGTTTTCACTAAACTATTTTGAATTAATTTTTGAAATAAATGGAAATTTCAAATTATTATATAATATTTTTAAAATTTTTTTTTTCTAATATAAAATCTTTTTATTTCCTATAATAAAGGAAGTTCAAATATTGGTTTTATTAATCTTTTCAGGAAAAAGTTTTAAAAGCTTGTTTTCTCTAGTATTGTTAAATTTTAAATATAAAACATACACTTTTGCACTATTCGAACGTATGAGAAAGAAAATTAAACGATTTAGTAAAACACGTGGTATGTGACATGTGTGTTTACTATTTCGGTTAATTCCGGAGTTGTACGATCGAAGCTATTGGAGATTATTGATTCTGAGATGTTTTGCTATGTTATGGCGTATTTTGTGTTTTATAATTCCTATTTATTAGAATTATTTAAGATGGCCAATCATTTGGCAATTATTATGGTTTAAATCTCTTATGTAGAAGTATGGTCGATGAGAACCATCACGATGTTTTATTTACTTGCCAATGATATAAGGCAAGTCTTGAGTATATGATTTCATATTTTAAGATTTATGGTTTATGAGGAACCATCATGATGTTTTCACTTGTCGATGAGATGAGACAAGTTACGATGTCATTTAATACTTGTCGATGAGATGAGACGAGTATTGTGTCTCTTTATCACTCGCTAATGAGACTAGGCGAGATATGATTTTCCGAGTTTTATGATGTTCCTAGTGTGGCATCGACTAGCGGCTAGTAAACCGCTAAGTGCGAACGTTTGTATGGGACACACGTTAACACTTTTTGGATTCCTGTCCGTGAGTTTGTGGCACATTCATGATGTTTAACTAACATAACTGCTTTGAGAGGTGTTAGCGACCTTGTCATGAGGACGAACTACTTTGGGAGGTGTTAGCGACCTTGTTAGGGCTGACAAAACGGCTTGAAGAGGTGTTAGCGACCTTGTCACGAGGACGAACTGCTTTGGGAGGTGTTTGCAACCTTGTTAGGGGCTTCGGCCGTCGGAATTTAGCACGTGCGGCATTGCTTTAGCATTGCAATCGGGGATTTGGCCAATCCGGGTTTTCTGAATTTTGAGTTCATCGTTTTTGGCGCATTAGTGTTGAGATTTTTCTGAGTTTTGAACTCGCATCGAATTCTTTATTGAGTTTGAGAATTTATGAGTTTGAATTCGTACCGAGTTCCATGAGCTTTTGAGATTGAGATATATGTGTGAGATTTAGCTGTCTTGGCTTACTTTTGAGTTTGAAATCACTCATTATTATGGAGTTATCTTGCGTTTTCTTTCATGACTTCTTTTGAGATTTAGATGAGTTTTCTCCTTTTTGGAGTAAAGGTTCATCGAACCATTTGAGTATTGCTTGAGCTTTATATGAGATGACTTGAGTTCATTATGGAGTTATCGCCGATGATATGAGGCACTTGTGTTTTATTTTGAGTATTGAGTTTAAGTTACCTCTTTCGAGATATTTAGTCACTTAAGTAGCGTTCGTTACTTAAGTGTCGAGCTTATGAGTTATCTATTCATTCTTCTCTTTTGAGAAGAAGTATCTTATGTCTATTTTGCTTCATATTATCGTTATTAACTAATTTGTTTAGCTAGACTGACCCGTGTATTTATACTCGGGTCAGATCGAGTTGTTTCAGGTATTCTCTTTTGGGCTTAGCTTGAAGTTGATGTTGCATATCAACTTATCTATCGCTTGAATAGTTATTTCTTCCGCATACTCTGATGTATTTATATTTGATTCGATGTATATGGTGTGGTCGAGTACCACCTTTATTGTATTCATATTGTATTGTACTAAACATGTATCAGTGTATATGTATATATACATATAATGTTGATTACTGTTCTGTGATGTGCTTTATATTTAGTTATTATATTTTGTTCTGATAGATCCATTAGCCACCTATAGTTTTGGATTAAGCATTTACTGGGTATGTCGATCCACTTGAGTAGAAAAGAAAATTATATATAGTATTTATCGACGTATTCAGTATATGTTTAAGACAAAATTATAGATGATCGCTCCTAACCAGCCCTATTCTCCGCCTTAGTAGACGGAATTACTCGATAATTCTCTTTACTAAAGTGGGTCTCAGGGTGGGGCATTACAGGATGGTATCAGAGCTAAGGTCAGAACAAAATAGAATAAACATAGAACAGTACGTGTATCACGATACATCGAAGTACAGTACGAGTGAATCATAGTCCTTTATTTGAGCTTATTTTCGAGTTGTGCTTTGATTCTTTTTCGAATCTTTGGGATTGTTGAGATGGAATATTTCTAGGAATATATTATATTCCGTAGTATTCCATAATTGAGTTTGATGTTATCTTATCATGTGAATAATCTTATTTGGAGATTATTCTATTCTTATTTTTGTCGATGCGAGTGAGTTCGTATCGATGGAGCCTATTAATTCCTTTGAGAATTTGTGTTGTATTTCTTTAAGAGTTATGAATCCTATTAAGGGGATCCACAACGATTGGCTTGTTGTGAGCATTCTGATATTTCTATTTGAGGTTGCTTTTGTGAGTTTCTATTTGTTACTCACAATCTTGAGTTGCATTTGGTTTGAGATGGATTGACTTATTTGATATTAAGTCCAATCCTTTGTTTTATAGGATCCTATTGTATATTTAGGTTTCCTATTTTTGATTGGTTTATTATTTCTGCCACTTTGGAATGTTAATGATGATTCCGAAGCTTCTGAATTCACTCTTTAGTATCGAGAGGTTGACTTAACCTTATTCCTGGCTTTTAGCTTTTCGGCTATCCTTCCACGAGGACATCCACTAAGGAATGAGGTGAGTTTCTAGATTTTTCGAGTTTGATTGAGTTTATCATTCAGCTTCGTTTGAGTGTTCTTTTCAGGTACTCAATTAATGTTATCCTTTGTAGCATTACTCCATTTGAAGTAGTGATTCGTGGATTGTGTGCTTCTTCTCCTTCGAGAAGGATACCTTGCTTATCCTGTATCTTGATGATTTTTGGGAGTGGCTCGTGACATCTTAAGATTGAAGAACACTCTATCGCCTTCTGTTGATTTTGAGAATCGAGTATTCTGGAAATATCTCGATGCATTCTCTTAATGTTCTTTGGTTTTGAGTTTTTGTTGTTATATATATATTTGAGTGTTAAAGAGAAATTGGAGTTTTGGGTATTTTAAAAATCAAAGAATGTTTTGATAATACATTTACATGAGTAGTATTTCTTTTATAGAAATAATTTGAGAGTGTTGGGTTGTCCATCGAGTAGTTAAGAGTTCTGGTCGATGCGTTTGGCCAACGTCATCGATAGGAATCTCCTAAATGCTATGATAAGGCAATCAAACATGATAGTTTGAGTTTTAAAGATTGATTTTTTTGAATTAATATTTTTAAGATTGAATATTAAATTTATTTGGAATGGTAATTGCAACCATTGACTTTTAGAGATGGATAATAGAGTGGCGAGGCAGTTTTGATCGTTCGGTCAACTCTGCCGCCAATTGATGGATTTGTTTGTTGGAGATTCAATAGCGAGGCAGTGCCATTTTATTATTTTGAAATTATAAAAATGAGATTATTTTTGAGCTATACTTTATTGAAAATATGATTGGAGATTTAAAACTATGGGATGTTCTATAGTTGAGTTATATAAGAAAATTTGAAATTTTGTTAACTTATTCTATCATGGGATATATGTTTGGATTTATAAAAATTTCATTGGAAATTTAATTTTAAAATATGAAAAGTAAAGTTTAGACTTTGAGTTTTAAATTACTTACTAAGTAATATAGTAAAGAGTTTGAGAAATTTTCAAATGTTGAAAATTGAGATTTAAAAATTTAATAGATGTTGAGATTTAAAATTCTAAATATTTTGGATTAAAAGATAATTCGAGCTTATATCCTTGTTCTTGAGTATATTCTATCTTTGAGCTATTATCAATGACGTGTTTTTTTTTCGTGGTCGTTCGAGTTTGGTGGCCTTGTGAAAAGCCATCTTGTGATTTGTCTATCTTGTCTATTGTGTCTGCCTTGTTGTGAGAATGTTCTTTCCGTATATTTATGTGGAAAATCTTATTGATGATCTTCTTTATTGCTTAGAGTTCGGGTTTGAGTGAGTTTGATCCCGACTCTATTCGTAGAGTTTTGTGAACTCAATCATTTTCAATTGATTAATTTTTGAGCATCTTATTGAGTTTTGACTCGAAGATGGGATATCTTTGAAATTATTTCGAGTTACTTGGAAAATTCGATGGTTTGCTAATCACTGTATTAGCATATGATGGGCCATTGAATTAACCAAGTGAGTTTTTCCTTATTTCTTTCTACCATTCTATATTGAGAGTATGAATGGTTTGGAATTCGAGCTGGTCTTTATCCTTCGATGATTCTATCTTTTATGTTGTTTACAGCTCTTTTTCTAGAAAATTGCGGGGACACAATTTTGTTAAGGGGAGGAGTCTGTAACAACCCTGGTTTGGAGACTACCTATCAATACTAAATTATAATGGTAATTATAATTTAATATTGTAAATTAAATTAAAATTGGAGAAATTAAATTAAAATTGGAGAAATTAAATTGTTTATTTGGAATAAACCATAAATTGGAATTAAGTTGTGAAAATAAAGCTTAGAACTTTTTTTAGAGTGATAATAAATGGAATATGGGCTTTAAATAAAGAAAATAATTTTATTTTAGAGAAAATGCAATAATTATATTAATTATTGCCCAATCGCTTCTTTTAATAGTTTTTCAAAGAAGTATTTGATGTTTAAGGTGTTTTATTTAAATAAAAATGTGAAAATTGGTTTAAAATTATGTTCTGGCTATAAATTAAGTTTGCAAATGTTTTGAGGTATTTTTCTAAGTGAGAAAAGCTTTTTTGTTAAATTTTAAAAGTAAAAAACATAGACTTTTGCATTTTATTGCGAAAATAGTGCATTTTTGTAAAATAAGAGATTTTAATAATAATAATGTTTTAAAAATATAAATTAATCTTTTTATATGATAGAAAATGTTATATTTTATATGTATACAAGTTTTCACATTTTTCATGTGTAAAACTTGAGAGAAATGCATTTTTATTTATGTGTATATGTGATATGTACACATTAGTTTGTTAAGTGTTGATTTAACCTTAAGCCATCTTATTTTCTTTTTATTTTGGGTCCAATTCAGCCCATATTCACTTAGCCTGGTTAGAAGAGAGAAAGAAAAAAAAGAATATGTACGTTCTTTTTTCTTTTTCTTCAAACTCCATCTTCTTCCTTCTCCAACCTGAAAAACAAAAGTCAGCAAACTCCTTTTTTTTTTTACCAAATTTCAAAATCAAGCAAATTTCTTCATATCAATTCACCAAATTCAAGTCTTTTTGCAAGCCAGTGATAAATCAAAGGTAATAAACTCCAAATCACACCATTTTATCATAGTTTTTTTTTACAGTAAGTGATTTTCTAATTTTACTGTAAATATTATGTTGCATGTTCTGTAGCTTCTTCCTACAGGCTTTTAAAGACCAAATCTAGCTAAAAGCTTCCTCCTTGTATTAAGATCCGAATTTTAGCATCTAATCAACAAGGTGAGTTAATCACTCACACTACTAGCTTTAAACTATGAGAATAATTGATATTTTCTATTTGAATTAAATGGATGGGTTGTTGATTGAATTGCTTTCAAGTTGGTTGTGATTTGTTGGAAATTGTTGTGAAAAATTGCTGCAGTAAAACAGCAATATCTTAGTTGAAATTTATCCGAATTAGCTCAATCTTTTTGCAGTTAAAAGGACATTCTGCTAGCTACAACTTCGCTTTTAATTACTTTCTGAAATTTTGTTGTTTATAGAGTCGAAATTTAGTTTGAAACTGATGTACACAACTCTGCTCTGTGCAATTTTTTGTTGAAACCTAATCTTAAAATCACCAAAACTTTTGAATGATAAATCAAAATTGAGTGAGGTTTTTTTCAGTTGGAAGGTATATTTATAAGGAACAACTTTTATGTTTATAATTTTCTGTAAATCAACTTTTGCTAATCGTAATATGTGTTTGAAGAGCTAGTAACCTCTTTGTCCTGTGTTTTTAATTTCAACTTTGAAACACAGAATTGTTTTGGCCATATCCTTTTCTTCTTTGATCGAAATTTGATAATTTTTAATGTCCCAGACATCACAAATCATGTGCTACAACTTTTATGTTTTGAGTTTTTTGTAATTTTGAGGTTAGCTATGTCAAAATATAATTTTTCTACTGCTATCCGGAGAGCAAAACCAATATTTGCTCTATGTTTGAAACTGAAACGAATTTGACCATAACTTCTACGTTTCTTAACCGATTTTGATAATTTTGGATGTTCTGGAAAGCTTAAACATTTTTCTAAAATTTTCATGTTTTGTATTTCCTGAAATTTTGAAGCTTTCTTGGTCAAAACTGTGTTTGTTTGTTGCTATCCCGAGGGCAAAACGACAGCAACAATGATTGTTGATCTAAGAATTGTTTTGGTCATATCTTTCACGTTTCTTATCCAAATTCAATAATTTTAGATGTTTTGGATAGCATATAGTTTGTGTTAAAAGTTTCATGTTTTGAGTTTTCTGAAATTCGAAGTTAGCTTGGTCAAAACTGTGTTTGTTTGTTGTTGTTCCGAGAGCAAAACGACAGCAATAATAGTTATTGACCTGTGAATTGTATTAGCTTATTTTTGCTCTCATTCTTATTCGATTTTGATGATGATTTTTGAGATTTTTTGAGAGTTATGATGCCTATCAATAGGCTAGCTATATTTGGAGAATTTGAAATTTAAATTTAAATAGAATTTGAATTGATTTTGGGTTGAATTTGAATTGAATTCGTATTGAACTCAAGTTATCGGTTTTGAGTTATCGTTCTTATTTTTCACTGTTTCGAGCACGGTTTTCACTAAACCATTTTGAATTAATTTTTGAAATAAATGAAAATTTCAAATTATTATATAATATTTTAAATTTTTTTTTTCTAATATAAAATCTTTTTATTTCCTATAATAAAGGAAGTTCAAATATTGGTTTTATTAATCTTTTCGGGAAAAAGTTTTAAAAGCTTGTTTTCTCTAGTATTGCTAAATATTAAATATAAAACATACACTTTTGCACTATTCGAACGTATGAGAAAGAAAATTAAACGATTTAGTAACACACGTGGTATGGGACATGTGGGTTTACTATTTCGGTTAATTCCGGACTTGTACGATCGAAGCTATTTGAGATTATTGATTCTGAGATGTTTTGCTATGTTATGGCGTAGTTTGTGTTTTATAATTCCTATTTATTAGAATTATTTAAGATGGCCAATCATTTGGCAAGTATTATGGTTTGAAATCTCTTATGTAGAAGTATGGTCGATGAGAACCATCACGATGTTTTATTTACTTGCCAATGATATAAGGCAAGTCTTGAGTATATGATTTCATATTTTAAGATTTATGGTTTATGAGGAACCATCACGATGTTTTCACTTGTTGATGAGATGAGACAAGTTACGATGTCATCTAATACTTGTCGATGAGATGAGACGAGTATTGTGTCTCTTTATCACTCGCTAATGAAACTAGGCGAGATATGATTTTCTTGAGTTTTATGATGTTCCTAGTGTGGCATCGACTAGCGGCTAGTAAACCGCTAAGTGCGAACGTTTGGTATGTGACACACTTTAACACTTTTCAGATTCCTGTTCGTGAGTTTGTGACACATTCATGATGTTTACCTAACATAACTGCTTTGAGAGGTGTTAGCGACCTTGTCATGAGGACGAACTGCTTTGGGAGGTGTTAGCGACCTTGTTAGGGCTGACAAAATGGCTTGAAGAGGTGTCAGCGACCTTGTCACGAGGACGAACTGCTTTGGGAGGTGTTAGCGACCTTGTCAGGGGCTTCGGCCGTCGGAATTTGGCACGTGCAACATTGCTTTAGCATTGCAATCGGGGATCTGGCCAATCTGGGTTTTCTGAATTTTGAGTTCATCGTTTTTGGTGCATTAGTGTTGAGATTTTTCTGAGTTTTGAACTCGCATCGAATTCTTTATTGAGTTTGAGAATTTATGAGTTTGAATTCGTACCGAGTTCCATGAGCTTTTGAGATTGAGATATATGTGTGAGATTTAGCTGTCTTGGCTTACTTTTGAGTTTGAAATCACTCATTATTATGGAGTTATCTTGCGTTTGCTTTCATGACTTCTTTTGAGATTTAGATGAGTTTTCTCCTTTTTGGAGTAAAGGTTCATCGAACCATTTGAGTATTGCTTGAGCTTTATATGAGATGACTTGAGTTCATTATGGAGTTATCGCCGAAGATATGAGGCACTTGTGTTTTATTTTGAGTATTGAGTTTAAGTTACCTCTTTCGAGATATTTAGTCACTTAATTAGCGTTCGTTACTTAAGTGTCGAGCTTATGAGTTATCTATTCATTCTTCTCTTTTGAGAAGAAGTATCTTATGTCTATTTTGTTTCATATTATCGTTATTAACTAATTTGTTTAGCTAGACTGACCCGTGTATTTATACTCGGGTCAGACCGAGTTGTTTCAGGTATTCTCTTTTGGGCTTAGCTTGAAGTTGATGTTGCATATCAACTTATCTATCGCTTGAGTAGTTATTCTTCCGCATACTCTGATGTATTTATATTTGATTCGATGTATATGGTGTGGTCGAGTACCACCTTTATTGTATTCATATTGTATTGTACTAAACATGTATCAGTGTATATGTATATATACATATAATGTTGATTACTGTTATGTGACGTGCTTTACATTTAGTTATTATATTTTGTTCTGATAGATCCGTTAGCCACCTATAGTTTTGGATTAAGCATTTACTGGGTATGTCGATCCACTTGAGTAGAAAAGAAAAATATATATAGTATTTATCGACGTATTCATATATGTTTAAGACAAAATTATAGATGGTCGCTCCTAACCAGCCCTTTTCTCCGCCTTAGTAGACGGAATTACTCGATAATTCTCTTTACTAAGGTGGGTCTCAGGGTAGGGCGTTACATTAGTGGAATGAAGGTGTTGATCACTTGAGAGGAGGGATGGTCAGAGCACAAAATGATGGGATTGAAATGTGCAAGTGTATGCACAGTGATATGCAGAGGAATGGTACAAGCAGAGGAATGAAGGGGAATGGTAAAAGTAATGCAACAGTGAAGTTTTTGTGTTAGATGACAGTAGACAGTTCAAAACAAAATGTAATGTTGAAGTGAAATTGAACAGAGAGTAATGTGAGCAGTGAACAGTGTAATGTAAATCAAATAGCAATTATAAACTCAAAACAGAATGCAAATGATATTTTTTTATAAATTGTGTATGTTGTTGTTTTTTTAAAATAGAAGTGCAATGCAAATGCAAAAGAAAACAAGAAAACCAACACACAATAAATGAAAGAAAAACAAACACACGACAATAATTTTTTTTCTTTTTTTTAATGCACTCAACACACAAAACAATCACACAATGAAATCTAACAAAAAGTAATTTGAAGAATTGAAAATCAAAATCAAAACAAATTCCCCGGCAACGGCGCCAAAAACTTGTTCGGACGGCTAAATGTCTATCGAGTTAGAAAATAGCCGAACGAATTTTGAAATAAAAATTACCGCAAGCGCACAGCGTACACTTGTAGTACGTGGCGAATACGGGTCGATCCGCAAGGAATTGATGATTTTAAAAATCTATTCAATCAAATTAACCAAAGTTGAAAATGTGATTAGCTAAAAAAATGAGAAAAACAAGCAAAAGAAAATTGATAAAAATATGAGAGGTTGAGGACAATTTAGAGATAAATCCACTCTCTAGATCACATAAATCAACAAAATGAAGTTACGATCTCTCTTTTCTTGTCATTAGTGTAATTAGTTGATGTGCTTATCATAAGTATGGTATATTTGTGTTATTAATTAGCCCAATATAAACCATCAAACTATAACACAACCACTAACACACATTTAACTCTTATGAAATATGACAACAAAGTTGAAATAAAAATCTATTTTAAGCATAGCCTATTAACTATTATTTAGAAATATAGGCTATCAAATTTCAATTTCAACATTCACTTCTTTGCCATAATCATATTTAGATGAAGAGGCAATTTGTGTTATGTTTGTTTAAGCATAGCCTATTTGTTATGAACAATATAGACTATCAAATTTCAAATCTAAACAACATCATTAAACCACTTCAAGTGTTTCCCTTAAAGCACAAAAAGAGAGTATAAACATCAAAATGTTGCATCTACATATTAGAGAGCATCATTACCCGCTAAATTGTAGGGATTAAGCCCTCATATTACATGAAAATAAAAATGGCTAAGTAGCCATTGAAAAGAGAAGAGAGCTTTCTTTTATTTGATCTAAAACCAACTAAGAGAGACTAAGAGGGGAGGAAGTTACATGAACATAATGGGTTATTTATACAAGCATGAAACCCTAATCCATAATTTGGGGAATGCCCAAACTACCCCTTAGGAAGTGTGGTGGCCAAGTAACCATTAGCATCCATTAATCATCATTTAAGTGTACATGAAGCCATTAATTCCATAAGCATGTGCATTAGCCTCTAATGTGTACATTAAGGTAGATGGGTAGGTGGGGTCCTCCATGATCTTCACATTGAATTATTTCCATCTTCATTCCTTTGTGTTCTTTTTGTGCATGCATATCTTCTTCATGAAACCACTTGTAATGGAAATCAAATTCCTACAAAATAGTATGGAAATTTCTAATTAAATTTTCTCAAGTTAATTTATGCACAAAGAATGACTATTTTGCCCTTGGATGAAGATGAATATGTGACAATTTGGAATTAATATGGATTTTGGTTAAAACAAGTTAAAATACCCAATATGATCATTTATTTGAATTAATTAGAATAAATATAGTGGTAAAAATATGCACATTTACGTGCACATCAGTAAACTACTGTAGCTGCCTGTTGTCTTTGCTGAAATTAAGTAAAACTCTTGTTTTTGAAGCTGAGCTATTACAGCATTTCTGGAAATGCTGTCTTTGCTGTTTTAAACTAAATTTCAAGTAAAATGAGATATAACAGAAGTTTTAAAGTGCTGTCTTTGCTGAAATAAAATGTTTTCAAATATAACTTACAACAGCTTTTCCTAAATGCTGTGAAAAGCTGAAATTTTCAATGTTTATGAGTTTTGACCTAGTAAATGAACTCAGAATGATTTGAAACTTTGAAAATTGAATACTTGACTTGAAAGAATAATAATTTCACTTTTAAATGGAAAACTATTTAAAGGGTGAATTGATAAGAAAATAAATGAATGATATTTTGGAATTTTAAAAGGTATTTTATTTGATAAATTGGATTTGAATTCAAATAATGATTGAAAGGAAGTTTTGAAAAGATATGATATTTTGATAAATTGAAATGGTTTGGAAATGATTTAATTTTTATTTGTTAAAGATTTGGATTTGAAATGATATTAAAATTTAAAGTATAAAATATTGTTTTGAAATATTATAACCACGGGTATACTTCCCTGTATGTCATTTGATTTCCTAGTAATGGTTTGATGCACATTAACACTGTTAGTTGCATGGTTTAGTTCGATATGGAAATTTATGATATATTGTCACTACTGTTTAATTGATGGTTTTATGGATCCTTAAAGGATGGGCGATCCCAAGCATCCTCTAAGTTATTATGCATTGCTATTACAGTTCACTTGAGTTGGTTTACATTGTATAAGTATATATGTCCTGACTCGAGTGTTTTGTGTTTTACTTTACGCTCGGGTCAGCCTGAGTATTTACAGCTTAGCTTTGGATCTCTTTCTGAAGCTAAGAATTGCTGGAGATTCTGATTATCTAGTTATCTACCCATTTCAGTTTCAGTTGTTCTATTTTAGCTCTGGTATTATAAACTTCTATGTATTTGAGATTTCTATTGTATATGTTTTCCATAATGATATAATGTATTATGTTTTGAGAGTTTGTTATAGTAGCTTCATGAACTACTATGGTATTTTAATTTCCGCTGCGAGTTATTATGATATTTCTTTGTCTGTGATTCTGTATTTGATTTTATTTGCTCCAAATTTTATTGCAATATGTTATTTTGAATTATTCAAGTCAGACATGTGTGGATTATTGTCGATTTGAATGGTCCAAAATAATGGGTCGTTACAAATTAAATAAGGAAGGAATGTTAAAGTGGAAATGCATATTTTATTCATAAGGTAATATAAAAGAATAAAACTTATCTGAATGAATTTATTTGAGGATTCAATCATAATAAATGTATACATTTAACAAATTCAATATAATTAAGAACAACTCTTAATACAAAGGAAAGAAATTAATTAAATCCATTAGGTCATTGCTTGATTTCTTGCCTTTTTCTACATGGCCTCTTTATTTCTTGCTTTAGCCATACAAACTCTTTTCCTAGCCGTGTATTTCTCATTTGCAAATCATATACAAGAAGATTTATTTCTCATTTCAAAACTCCTCATTTTCATTTGCATTTAAGAATAAAACATATATATGTTTCTTTCTCCTTAACTTATGCCTTTTCCGTTTCTTAGCATTTACTCCCACTTTGCTTGCCATCCCAACGATCTATGTTTCAACCTAAAAATTTTAATAAATGTTTTATTTATTTAATAATTTTGTTATTTAAATATAAATTTTGGTGTGGATTAGAATTCCACACATGAATAAATAAAAAAATTTCTGGAAATGTGAATTTTGTCAATATGGTAAAATTTTGACTTTTTAATTTAAAATTTTAAAAGTTTGAAAAATTGAATTTTATCTTTTATTTCGAAAGTAAATAAAATTTTAAGAATACTGCTTTTCGTTTCGTTGAAATCTAATTTATAATGTGAAAGTTATGCCTTTTTAACTATTGTGTGCAAATTGCTATATTTAACAAAATTGTTTATTTAAATTTTATATAAATAATATTTTATTTGGTCATGTAATGTTCTAATTTATGTTTATATGGGTAAAATAGTATGTTATGTATATATTTTGGTCTTAAAACATTTTAAAGTGTAATTGACATTTTCCAGTGTTAGTTGTATTTTGTTTATAATTTTAATTATCCGTTTCTTATTTATTTCTATGATGTTTATATAAACGATATGTTATTTTGAATTGATCCTTTGTCATATATTTTTATTAAATGGATAAGAAATTTAAAGATATGTTACTTTGATTTTTATTTTGGGTTTAAAACATCCATTCTACTTTTTCATTTAATTTGGATATATACTTTGAAAATTAAGTAACGTACAAAGTTGTAAATAGCAATAGATTTATACGTATTATTTATATGTTTCTATATTCGTTTCTTATTAATTTCTATGATGTTTATATAAACGGTATGTTATTTTGAATTGATTCTTTGTCATATATTTTTATTAAATGGATAAGAAACATACCAATTTAAAGATACGTTACTTTGATTTTATTTTGGGCATACATTACATTTCAATTCCTACCTTTATATTCCCATATTTTTTCTGTTTCCATACCATAGCCATTCAAATTTGTTGCCATGCATTCCTAAAAGAAAAAAAATTAATACCTTAGCCGCCTATTGTATTATCATATCTTACATCTACACTTTGTTTTCACGTGAAGAACTTGAGGTATGTAATGGCTGCCTATATCTTATTTTCCTTTTTCTTCTTTCCTTGATTCCCCTGTCTTCTCCACTTGTTGTTCATGTCATCTTATTCAACTTATTCCTCCATTTAGCTTTACTCAAATTGTTGTATTCTTATGTGAATTAGCATATACTTAGATTTGATTTATTTTATTTGTTTCAAGATTTAAATCTGGTTGTCACATCCTCTAAAATCTTATCGTGCCTTATTGCGCTCTTCGGTGTGTGGATATTGTTATTTTGAATCAATCTAGCGTCAAAGAGGTGAGTAAATCTCACACGACATTTTATACTTATGCAAATGTGAAGGGACAACAATTGAATGTGTAGAATGATTATATATTGTTGTTATACCTGCCTGTGATTTATTAATTTATGATGTTAAACATGTTTATTTATCTATCATATCACATGTTACTGATATATATTGTTAACTTTTCATTTATATCTGATTATCACACTGCAAGTTCCCTGTAGACTAGGTTCACTATGGGTTGAAATGATACATACCCGAACGGACTTTAAAATAGGGAAGAATCGTTATGGGTTGAAATGATAGGCCTGAATGGTTTTTATTTATTTATTTTAACTTGGGACTGCGGGTTTGAAATGATAGAACCCGGATTTTTCTTTTTAAATTGCGGATTTAAAATGATATATATCTGTATCACTTGACCTAGGTTAGAAAACTATATACAGGCCCGTGGTTATTTTATCAAGTGTTTTTGAATATTTTTAAGTATTTTAAAATGTAAATTTATGATAATTTGATTTAAGTAGATTTTAAAATATTTTAAATAGAGAAATTATGATTTTTCCTATAAGTTAAAAATGTAAATAAATGACTAGTTAAATTGAAATTGGAAATATAACTTAAGTTTGGAAATTTGGAATTTTGGTGTTAAAATGATGTTTAAGTTATATAAATAAAATGGAATATAATTATATTTGGAAAATGGTAGAGATGATAATTTGATTTAAATTTGAATGTAAATGATTTAATAAAATATTATTGATTTTTCTATAAATTAAAATGGTTAAGTAAATGAATGCTTAAATGTGAAATTTTGAAATATAACTTGGCTTGGAAATGTGAATTTGGTTTTAAATTAAAGGTTTGTGTTAATTAAATAAATTGGAAATTTAGTTTAATTTGCGAAATGGTAATTTGAAAGTTTAAGTGTTAATAAACTGTCAAATGTAAAAAAAAGGGAAAATTGTACACTTGAATTCGTTAAGTGAAATTATTGAAAAATTTGGATTTTTCTGTAAAAGTTTACTGTTTAAAAATCATAAGTAAAAGAGTATTTTATGAACATTTTGGATGTTAAAATATGATTTTTTTAATGATGTCTTTGTTGAATTAAAATGTTTTCTAGTACAACTTATAACGGCTCTTTCTAAATGCCGTGGAAGGCTGAAATTTTTAAATAATTATGGTTTTTGACTTAGTAAATGAGCTCAGAATGACTTGAAAACTTTGGAAATTGAATACTTGACTTGAAAGAATAATAAGTACACCTTTAAATGGTTTAAATGAATTATTTTGATGGAAATATAAACTATTTAAAAGGTGGTTTGAAATGATAATAAATAAATGATATCTTGAATTTAGAAGGTATTTAAAGTTGAATCTTTTGATTTGAACTCAAATGAAAATTTGAAAATGAAGTTTTGAAAGATGTGATATTTTGATATATATTAATGATGTGAAATAAAGTTTTGGAAGATATGATATTTTGATATATTGAAATGGTTTGGAAGGAAATTTTGAAAGGATGTGATAATTTAATACATTGAAATGGTTTAAAATTGATTTGATCTTTATTTTGATAAAGAATTGAATTTGAAAATGATATTTTATTTTTGAATTATAAAAGTGAGTATATGTTTGAAATGGAAATGATATGGTTTTGGTTTGAATATAGTTTTGAAATAAATAGTTTTTGTTTCGAAGTATAAACTATTTTGAAAGGAATATAGTTTTTGATTTGAAATGATATTTTATTTTGAAGTATAAAATATTATTTTTAAAGTTATAACCACGGGTTATAATAACGATTGGTTGGCAAAGAGATCGGGATCGGGTATGGGCATACTCTCTATCGATACCGAAACCACTTTAACAACCGTGTACGCGGTGGAGATTCCAGAATGAAGTAGGATGGTGGCGACGTTCTATTGAGGTATGTACGTGGACCCGACTCCCATGAGTTGGCATAAGGTGGCTAAAACAGGAGCGATTGATGGACTAAGAAGGTAGCCCCTTTTATCGGACCCACTTCTTCGTATGCCATTCTATTACTTTGTGATTGTTTGGTGCGCACCTTTGATTTTGGGAGTGTTGTTCGAGGTAGGCGGTAGTAGCAGCTACACGCTACCACCGTCCGGAAGCGTAATTGGTATATCTACCCTGGCATTGCCTAGTCGTGCCGTGTCACCTACCATAACGAGCCTTGTACGAGTTGGTTTTCTCCCGTAGCCCGTGTGGTATCCTCTGGTGGCTTCCCGATCAGGAGGGACTATGATATTGGATGGACTACTGGGACTATTACGTGTTAAAAGCTATATGGGTAACCCCTTAATGCTATTTAAAAGTATGTTTATTTTATTATAGACGTTATTATAATAGCGAAATATTACTACATAGTATATAGTTTAACGGACCCTTAGAGGATGGGCGATCCTAAGCATCCTTTAAGTTACTTGTACCTTTATTACAGTTCACTTGAGTTGGTTTACATTGTATAAGTATGTATGTCCTGACTCGAGTGTTTTGTGTTTTTCTTTACGCTCGGGTCAGACTGAGTGATACAACATTCGAGATTCACCTTCGGAGTTGGAGCCTTGCTTGAAGATCCAGCTATCTATTCTCTTTCAGTTATCCAGTGATCCCATGATGTATTCAGCTTTGTACTTGATTTTCATCTGGTTACTTCTATTGTATCTTGTTTAACTCTGATGTATTTATATAGTAGCTTCATGAACTACTATCTCTTTGCTTCCTGCATTAATAAATACTCTATGTATGTGATCTGTCATTATTTATTTACTGTATATTCTGAGATCGGTCAAATTTTTATTTACGACGCGGTATTTTGAGCAATTCAAATCCGACATGTGCGGATGCGAATGGTTGAAAATAGCGGGTCGTTACAGATCTCTAGCCATCGTCGCTCACTTGATCACTTCCGATACGAATTGGCAAACATTGGCCAAGGCAAAATATTTCCATGAGCTTCAGCTCGGACGTCTGGTAGTAAGCCCAGACGTCTGTCGCTACGGGAATAAAATTCCAGTCTTTCAGCTCAGACGTGTGAGCTTACTTACCAGACGTCTAGGCGATCTGGAAGAAAATTCCAGAGCTTCAGCTCAGATGTCTGGGAAGTCAACCAGATGTCTGGAGCTGCTTATTTAAGCAAAATTGCCTATTTTGAGTCGATTTCCGTTTTAATCGATTTTTGGTTGATCCGATTAGTTGTTGTCATTTATTATCGACTTCGATGACTTCTTTTCGGGATTTTTGGGAATATCCATTTGATGGATTTAATATCGATTTCTATGGTTTTGATTCACGTCATCGAATGTGAATTTTTGGTTGATTGATTGTTTCTACAATCATTTCTGTGATTTGCCACTTTTAAAAATACAAAGGTTTCTATACTAGTAGTAAATACTCAAACTCTTCCACAAAAATGATTTCAACACTACTTTTAAATACAAAGCTCGTTTTTAAATCTGTTTTCCAACCTATTAGTATATACAAACCTTTTCCTCATTCGTACGAGAAATCCAATTAAACGACTTAGCAAAACAAGTGGTACGAAACGCTTGCGTTTAATTCTTTGGTTAATTCGTAGACTTGTTCGATTGAAATCTTGTGACAATTTTCGAGTGGAAATCTACAATTTGTTCGTAAATATTTAAGTTAAGCCAGTGGTTATGGGACATGAAGCTAAACTCATTTATTTACTAGCTTAGTGTAATTCACACTTCTTATTGATCGATGGCGATCATTTTATGGTTTAGACAAGCGATATGCGAGGTCTCTTTGTCCACGTGGGGGACTGTACCCAGTTTTGTGGAGCTTCGTCTCATTTTATGGGCTAACAACCCAGGGTCTTTTGACCGTTCGTGGAGCAATCGGCTCGATAAGTCGGTGCATGGGGCGTATCTTTTAGGTGCGTCGATGTTCGTTTATGCATGGGGCGTATCTTTTTAGGTGCGTCGATGTTCGTTTATGCATGGGGCGTATCTTTCTATGTGCGTCGATGTTCGTTTAAGCATGGGGCGTATCTTTTTAGGTGCGTCGATGTTCGTTTATACATGGGGCGTATCTTTTTAGGTGCGTCGATGTTCGTTTATGCATGGGCCGTATCTTTTTAGGTGCGTCGATGTTCGACTGTGCATAGGGCGTATCTTTTTAGGTGCGTCGATGTTCAGCTCATTTTATGGGTTAGTGACCTATGTGATAATATCCCGTTTATGTTAGGCCTACCCCTTTTTTGTGTTTTCTGGATTTCTAATTATTGATTTCTGGAATTTGTGTTTCACCGATTTTTGCGATTGGCATTGATGTGTTTTTTCAATATTTGAGGTTTAGTGAATAAGCTAAGAATGTGATATTCTTTTTGGATATTTGAGTTGATTTGAGTTATTGTATGATTTTTGTTGTTATCAAATGTATGCTTGTCAAAGCATGGCATTATTGTTATCATATATTTTTGTTGTATCTCTTATCCTATCTTATCTTATATGATATTTATAGCTAGACTGATCCGTTTATTATTTATCTTTTTAAATAATACTCGGGTCAGACCGAGGTGTTACAGGTGCTTCCACTTGTCTTCTTAGTATTAGCTAGCTTTTGACTTTTGGCTAACTACTTTAGCTTAGTAGTTTTTGCTTTTATACATTTGAGATAGAGACTCTTTGATGTGTACATATTCTTTTGTTTAACACTTGTACCTATTCTTTTCTTATATAGTGGATCTTGTATGACCACTATTTTGATGTACACTTTTATGTGTTATATTCATATCTGTTTCCGCCTTTGTGATATGAATACCTGTGACTGATTTGTGTTATGCTTATTTCTATATTTGTTTCCGAAGGCCACATAGCCACTGTGTGGTAGCTTTGATTTTGTATTTGATATGTCGGATTTCCTCCTGAAATGAAATACCTTACGAAATTTATTAATATAAGTTTCCATTTTATTACACTCACCGCTCAACAGTTAACGGTTTCCTATGTTAATTGGAATATTTATTTACATTAAATTTCATTGATTTTCAATTAATTTCAAACGGATTAAATAATAAGATGATAATTAAAACAATTGTTATACATTAATAATTCATATCTATTAACTTATTGTTTACAACCAAGGTTTATAAATTACTTACCAAAAACTGATTTCATATTATATATTAACCAATTTCAATTAAATAACATATGATTTCTATTTTTAATACAACATTTAATTTATTCCTTATTAACCTTGCAATTATATCCGAATTAAATTTTACAATTATATTCCCATTAGAAATAAACATTCATCACATTCTTACAATTTTTATTACATAAATAAATCGTAAATTTTATATTCTTACAATATTAAATTCCATAGTCTTATTTAATTTAATATTTTTAATTATCAAAAATACCGGTCATTACATGATATCTATGCCTACCCTAGCATGTAGGATACTAAACTACCCCATATGATATCGAAAGTGAAAGTAAATGCGATAAATAGAAGACTCACCAAGTAAATTGCTTCGGATAAGTCGTCCTCATGCTCTCTCGGTCTCCCAAGTACAATCGTCTTCACTCTTACCTCACTGAACCTTCACCAGATCTATTGTCTTCCTACTAAGCTGTTTCGTATCCCGTTTGATGATACGAATAAGCCTACGAGGTCTCAATGCTTCTGGTTTAATCTCGATATCATCAAACTGATCCAATTGAGCTATCACGCCTGAGTCATGCACATACTTCTGCAAGTGAGATACGAAGAACACATAGTGCACGTCCGCTATCTTCTAGGGCAAGTCGACTCTACATGCTAGATTTTAGATCCTCTCAAGTATCAAAAAAGGACCAACGAATCTCGATGCCAACTCCCCTTAGTACCAAATCGAACAACACTCCTCAATGGAGAGATCTTGACGAATACAATATCACCGATTGAGAACTCTAAATCAAGTCTCCTTCTATCAGCGTAGCTCTTCTGCCTATCCTGAATAGTTTTCATTCGTTGCCGAATGATCTTGATCTTCTCAGAAGTCTCCCTAATCATCTCTGGCCCAAGTATCAATTTTTCACCCGCTTCTCACCAACCAAATGCACAGTCGGCCATATAACGCCTCAAATGGTGCCATACCGATGCTAGACTGATAACTAGTGTTGTATGCGAACTCTACTAAATGCAAATGATCGTCCCATGAGCCGTCAAAATCGAGAATGCAAGCTCGCAAGAGATCCTCCAGAATACACTTCACCCTCTCGGTCTTCCCATTTGTTTGTGGGTGATAAGCTCCATTGAGATGCAGCTCTGTCCCTAAAGCCTCTTATAAGCTCTTCCAAAACCCTAGAGTGAACGAAGGGTCTCGGTTGCTCACAATGCTCTTTGGCACACCATGGAATCACATGACCCACTTCACATACAACTCGGCCAATTTGGATGCCAGTCTATTTGACTTGACAGGTATGAATCGGGCACTCTTTGTCAATCTGTCGACAGTGACCCAAATACCATCGTACCCTCCGCTGGTCCTCGGCAATCCATTGATAAAATCCATCGAAACCTGCTCCCACTTCCACTTGGGAATCTCGAGCGGTTGCAACAACCCACTCGGCTTCTTCTGCTCTGCTTTGTGAATGTCCCAACGTCCTTCTTCATTCCTTCCTAACAAAATGTATTCTTCATATCGCGATACAATTTATTGCCACCATGATGTATAGTCAATCTCGAATGATGGCACTCTCGGAGTACCTCATCCATCAACCCATCGACATCAGGAACAAACATTCTCTCATCATTACGAAGCTAGGCATCATGGTGAGCCCTTACTGCTTCATCTCCTTAGTCTCTACCACTTCCTATATCTTCATCATGATATTAGCTAGTCTAGCATCTCGTCTCTGACTAGTGCTGATCCACTCAATCAAGGTAGGTCTGATCGTCAGGCTAGCCAATACATTCGGCTATAGCTCATATCAAGGCCTAAAATCACAATCAGCGATAAACTATAATTGCTTCCATTCTTAGGACATTACTCCAAAGCTAGTATGTCTCCCACTTAAAGCATCAGTGACTGCATTCCTCTTACCGGTGTATAGGAAATTCCAAAGTCATAGGGGGCCACGAAGTCTGTCCATTATCGTTGGTGAAGGTTAAGATCCTTCTAGGAGAATAGATACTTCAACGACTTGTGGTCCATATACAAATTGAACCTCTCCCTAAGCAAACATTGCCTCCATACCTTCAAAGCAAATACTATCATCGCCGACTCCAAATCGTGAGTTGGATACTTCCTCTCGTGCGGTTTCAACTGTCGACTAGCATAGGAGACTACCTTTCCCCTATGCATCAACACCACACCAAGTCCAGTACCACAAGCGTTTATGTAAACTGTCAGCTCCTCATTCCCACTCGGAATGACTAACACCAGTGCGCTCGTCAACCTCTCCTTTGGACTCACGAATGCATGCTCGCATCTCACATCCCAATCCAAAGTTTGATTCTTCATGGTCAAGTTGGTTAACGACGCTGCTATCTTAGAGTAGTCTTGGATAAAATGTCTATCGTATCCCGCTAGCTCAAGGAAACTTCTCACGTCTGTAGCGGTCTTGGGTCGATCCTAATCCTGCATTGCTGCCACCTTCGTAGGATCTACAGTAACACCCTGTGTAACGACCCGTAAATTTTAACTGTTTTAATAACGTAATTAGTTAAATTTTTGTGAAATTTTAAACGATAAAATTTTGAAATATAAATTTGATATTTGGAATGCGTCTAATTAAACATAGCAACTGGTAAATTTTCGTCCGAAAATATGAAAATTTATTTTGCGTGTAAATTTACTTCAATTTAATCAGTTAAAAAGCGATGAAAATAAAATGTTTCCGAAACCTAAATATTTTTACATAGAAAAATTTTAAACCATCTTTTGAGCAAGATGTCAGTTTGTCGTTTTTCCAAATTCGGACATCTTTGGCTCCGTCGATCTTATTTTTCAGCGTTTTTCTTGCATTTTCCACTAATAGAAAATTCGAATTTTTATAATGCAGTCGTACTACTGATATCAATATACTGTTTTGATCGTCTTGTCATACCGATCTTAACAGTATATTTGGTTGTATATTTCGGTGTTCGACGCACGGCTAATTATACGACAAAATAACCTTACGGCTACCATTTTAAAGCCGTTTTAGTTTCCTTGTCTTTCTATCATCCACCTTATAATTAATTCAAATAGCTACTATGCATTTATATCTCCTGAATTCGGGGGTTTGGCTGTCACAAATTCCCACTACAAGTTATTTATTCTAGTTCGTGTGCTGTGTCCCTTCATATTTTGTGTGCATGCTTTTGGGTGGTGAAAAAAAAACGTACAAAGTATTTATTCAAAGCCTGTTCACATTTTCTTGGGAACAGGTTACATCTTCTCAAAAACTTTAATTTACATATCTAACTTTAGGAATTTGTCTTGGCAACTGTGAAGCGTGGCCTCCTCCTACATTATGCAAACATTCATTTCCTTCCCCTTTCATTTTTCTTGGTCCTTTAGAAAAAAAAAAGAAAAAAAATAATATATATAAAGCTTCACAAAAAAAATTCCCTTGCTAGCAACCGCTCCCGCTCGTCTTCTTCCATCCCTTCTCCGCGCGTCGACCTTCCTTCACCAAAACCATGACCAAGCACAGCTCGACCAACGCGCCTCCGACAACCACGCGCTTCTCACCGCCCTCTACACCAACACGAGCCTTGCACCCTCCTTTTCTCCTTCGACCGCTGCCAGCACCTCCACGCAACCAACCTCGCCCTCAGCTAACAACCGTCCAAGCAGTGCGTGCCTTCCATTTTGCCACACACCTCCTCGTAGTAGCTCATCCCCTCTTTCTTCCTCGCAAGCTTCCGCCCTCGGCTCGGCTTCGTCAAACTTTCCCCAGCCACCGCGGTTGTCGCCTTCCATAGCAATGGCCATGCGCCGGCTCACTGTCCCTATCTCAATTTCATCATCTTTTTCATAGGCGAGGAGGTTGTTCGTTATATATCGACTCTTATTTCTATAAGTTTATAGGTGTGTAATATCACATTTGTGCATATACTTTAAAATTTAACTTGTGTTTTGACATTGGAATGTGCATATGAAAGTTGTTTTACGTAAGTTATGTATATCAGAGTTTTTAGATAAAGGGTATAATGGGTGCAGTTTTGACCTTGGAATGTATAACCTTGTTGAGTTTGGTCTGCATGCATTTTTTTTTGTTGTTTCTCTGTATATATGTTTTAAAAGTATTTAAGTTATCTATTTATATATCTGTTACTTACATATTTTGGGTTTAAAATATACCACGTGTTTTACATATATCAATTTATACGTAGTATATAACAGTAGTTGTGTCATGTGCTATGATAATCGCATGCATCTAAAGTCTTCGGCAGGATGTATATTGTATTTTTATTGCCGGCTGCTTTTGCTTTCATTCGTGCATATTTATATAAGCTGCAGTAGTAAATTTCATTTATGATAATAAAGTAAATTATAAGTTGAAAGCTTAGGGGTCGTTGTTTATAAATGCTATTACAGTATATGGGTTATAGAAGTATTTACATATGTTTTATAAGTTATATGATGTTTATATTGCATATGTCCATTTTCGTAGGGTTCTAAAGTATATATATTATCAAATTTTGTTCACATATATCTATATAAGTATTATACAAAATTGGGATGTTGTATAAACAGTTTTACTGTCAATTGTCTATAGTTCAATTTTTTATATATTTAGTTTTCGAAATAACAGCAGTTAGACTACATGTTCACGATATCATATCTCACTCATGTTTTATCGGAATGGATTGATTTTATTTTTAAAAAAGAGTCGAAGTTACCTAGTTTATGCCTGTCAAATTTCAGCAAAATCCGACATCGTTTGATTAGTGGTCGAGGATCTGGAAGTTAGACCCAGACAGCTGTTCTTTTGTACTTAGAAATTATTTTACACTGCTGCAAACATGGCCTGAGTCTATGTTCGTGACATCGTAACTTTTCTCGTCTTTTGTCCAAAACAAGTGAATCTTTTGCAGTTTAAAATACAAGTTTTGATCTTTATTCATACCAAATTTCAGACCATTTCGATCTCGGTAGCACATAGAATTATATTGCTAAACTTTGACGCAGGACATGTTTTATTTGTTGCTATGTTGAATGTTTTGATTTGATTTCATCAATTTCTGTTATCAGCTTTGATCGTTGAATTCGTGCCGATTTGTTTTGCTTGGATTCGTAACTCAATCTCTATGTCTGTATCAGTGTGCGTATCCGTGTCATCTTCTCGTGCATCTCTAGCCTCGAAAGGTGAGCAATCACTCACGATTAACGTTCTTTTATTTATTAAATTTGATTTCAATTGAAACGACAATTGAAATATGCTGCTGTTAGTTAATTACACTGTTTATATATGCTATTACTTGTACCAGTTCACCTGTGACATTTGACACCATTATCTGTTATTTATGAAATGATAATACAGTTTGGCTGATAATTGATTGATTGTTCGATGTTTATATTGGACGTTAATTTGTTAATGTTAAGTGATAAATAGTATGCAGAATTGAAATTGATATAGGATAGTTAACAATTTTAAAACTGATTTATATGTTAAATTTGATTAGTTGAATATGACCCCTTTTAATTTGTTAAATTAATTGACATGTAGAATAGTGATAATTACACTGTGAACCATCGACGTATATTGGATAAATTGTTGTAGTGTAAAAAGTGTAAATAGATGACGAGTGAAAACCGTAATGTAATAATCTTTAATCTACATGAAATGATAGTGTAGATTCTAGAAATAATTATATTAATTCGTACAAATAACAATGCGAATTAATACGGTTATTTCGGGATTATTTGAATTGATTATTGAATTGATATTGATTGTTGTTATTGCTTGTTTATTTACTTTGACACCATCCCAGTTATCACACTGCAAGTTCCCTTTACTATGCTTTGATTTTTGAATTGAATTGGAATCGGGTTGAAATGATAAATACCCAAATTGAACTTTGACCTAGGATAGAGAATTAAATAAAAACCCGATTGGTCAATAATTTGATTTAAAAATAAGCGAAGATTTTATTTGAATAAATAATATGGTTTTGAAATGAAGTTGAAATTTGAATTTTTAATGAAAGGAAAATGTTAATATTTAATAATCTAAAACAAAATATTAACAATGTAATTGATGAAAGAATGTTGTTTAATTTGAGAAATGATTGAATTAAGTTTGAAATTATAATTAAGTTTGAAATTATTAAACTTTGAAATTATTTAATAATTAAGTTTTGAATTATTTAATAATTAAATAAGATTGAATTATTTAATGATTAAATTGAATTGAAATTCTTTAATAAGGAAAATTGAACTTTTGGATAAGTGAATTTACTTCGTAAATAATTGAAATTGAGATTTCTTTATTAATTAAGTTTTGGAAAATTATTTAAGAAAGTAAATAAGTGAAATTGAATTTCTTTAACAAGAAATGAAAATGTGATATTTTTGGAATTAATGTAAGACTTGTAATTGAAAGAATTGATTTGACGAATTGAATTTAATTCAAAATTTTAAGTTGATTTAATGAAGTTGAATTTGAATAATGGATTTAATGAATTGGAAATTTAATAGAAATTGTTTTGAATGATAAAGTAACTTAACGAATATTGAATGAAATCGATAAATGAATTTGAAATTGATTTGAATGTTAAATTAGACTAATTTAAATGATTTCGGAATGAAACTTATATACGAACTTGAATCAATATTGGAATCGTTTAAATAAAATTTGAAATTGTATTATAAGATTTTGAAATGGTAAATTGAAGTTTTGAAATGTAAATTTTGGAAATTGGTTTTTGAAAGACAAATGAAATGTTGGTTTACGAATTGAAATTGAAATTGAAATTGATTTGGTTTTGAAATATATAAACGACCAATCGGTGTAATAATTACGAAAGTTATTAAAGAGACCGGGATCGGTAATGGATATACTCTCTATCTGAACCGAAACCACTTTAATAACTATGCGCGGAGTGGTGATCCAGAATGAAGTGGTTGGAATGATGTACGTGATGACTGAAGAAAGAGAACGATAATGGATAGCCTTGACACTTGTGTCAAATTGGAAATGACTAAAACAGGAGCTGTGCCGGGCCAATGGAGGATTGATACCTCAAGTGGACACACTTCTTCGAACTACTTATACTTGTTGTCGATTGGTGCACCCTTGATTTTGGGAGTGTTGTCTCACGGTGTTGCGGGCGCTGCGGCGTTGCGTTCTCACCAGTCCGGATCAGGCGAACGGTAGTATCACTACCTTGGGTATAGCCTCATGTGCCTTGTCATACTTGTATTCCATTTATGCGCGACCACTACGATTTTGATTTGTACCTTTAGTATATGGATTGCCCTTTGGTGACTTCCGGTTTTGGGGAAACTACGGTCTTGTATATGCTTTTGGGAATAAAAATGTGTGAAGGGTGGAATGGGCCATGACTTAACACTATTTTGATATCTTTATATTACTGATAGACATTATCTACTTAGCGTACATTACTACCTAGTAGATAGTTTAACGGATCCTTAAAGGATGGTTATTCCAAACATCCTTTGAGTTACTTGTATTTCAATTGCTATTTCACTTGAGTTGGATTTATTAATATAAGAATGTTAATCCTGACTCGAGTGTCTTGTGTTTTGCTTTACGCTCGGGTCAGACTGAGTGTACCAGTATTCGAGACTCACCTTTGAAGTTGGAGCTTTGCTTGAAGATCCAGCCATCTATTCTGCTTTCAGCATTCGATGATTCCAGTGATGTATTCTGATTTGTATCTGATGTATTGTATTACTCTTCTGTTGTAAACTCTGATGTATCTTATATATTCATATAGTAGCTTCATGAACTACTATCTCTTTTATTTCCGCTGCACTTATTACTCTGTGTCTGTGATCTGTGATTATTTATTTACTGTATATGTTCAGTTTTGCCAAATTTAAATTAACAACGCGGTATTTTGAGGAATTCAACTCCGGCATGAGTGTCTACTTATACACTTATAATGGACGCGAATGGTCCAAAATATCGGGTCGTTACAGTTGGTATCAGAGCTTTGGTAGCTCTAGACAAAACTTAGCATATAGGGTAAATGTAATAACAGAATCACTTCATTCGAGTTTCAATCTCTTCCTTTGACTCAATTCCTTGAATTTTGGGACGTTCTCCTCGGTTCCGAAATTCATTCGTGTCCTTCACTATTCGTCTTCTTTCAATTCTGGAGCACCCTATAACTCCATTTGAATGATATCTATAATAGATCGGCGGTCTCGCCAATCTTCGAATGATTCGAAAAGGAGCAAAACTCCTTTACAATTGGCATTGATTTACCAGAGATTTCTGTATCCTCGGTTTATGATGCTATCTATCTCCAGCTATACCTGAATTCTATTTCTTGAGATCGAATATCGATTTACCTCGAAATTCTACACCGATCTTATTCTGAAGTCCCGGTCGACCCGGTTAAGGTTGCCCGCGATTTACATAAACCTATCCATCTTCTTATTTCGTTATTTAATCATCTTATCTTCTGTTTCAAACTTATTTTCGAATCAAATTTCTCTTTGATTTGAGTCCATCAAATTTGAATCTCTGTCTTTGCTTTGAAATCTATTCTTATATAGTCAAGCGAGGAAGTGTATTTGTAAATTAATACCGTTTTCAAATTTGGTAAATGGGATAAATTTGTATGATTATATTATAAATATTTATAAGTAAATTTTTTTTCTAAAAATTTAATAGGTTAATAAAATTGTTTGTTTGAAATGATAATATTTGATTATCATTTATTGTTCTAAATAAATTTATAAATATGGGTTATAAACTGATTTGGAATTTGAAATGAATTTAATTCAGAAATTTGAGAATTTAGTTTCCGGTGATTTCGAATTTTGGTTTTAAAATTTTAAAGTATATATTATTGGAAGTATTTTCGAATAGAAATCGTTTCCAAAGAATTTTAAATGTTGAAATCAGTGCTCTTCTCTTTGTCGCTGGAAAATAATTTCGGTGATGGCGGCCGCATCATCGACGTTCATTTTCGAGTTTCGAAGTGAAGATACTATTCTGTAGCTTTGCTATGGTTTTGTTTTGAAAATATTTTGATTTGAATTTCTTCAGTATATTTTGATTTATATATATATATAGGTATCTTATTTTAAAATTCAATTTGATTTGATATAAATATATTATATATATCTCTAAATTGTTTAAAATTAAACGGAAATTTAATTCTTAAAATTATGTTAAAAGATCTTTTCAATTATAAAAAAAAAACTAAATTTTGGATAAATATTTAAATTTGAAATAATTGAATTTGAAAATTTTATTTGTATAATATTAAATTGCATTTCAATATAACTTACCTAAATTTTTCAGAAGTTAAAATGTAGTTGGATAATATACAATATAAAATGATTTTATAAATAAAATTGAGTGTTTATAATAAATGTTATATACTTATATTTTAATAATAAAAAAATGCAAATAAAGATGATAGAATAATAAGTTAATTGAATGAGATGAATATAATAAATTTTGTTCTGAAAATTAACAAATTGAAATAAGATCAACTCATGGAAATACCTTAAATTTTAAACCAATTATTAAATATAAATCAATTTAAATTGAAATTTATATGGTTTAAATTAATTTTTATGGTTTAAATATATGCAATAAGATATATTAAGTGAAATAAACTTAACAATAATTTGGAATAAAAGAAGAATTTAAATTGCTGAAAAATATATTATTATAATAAAAGACTATTCAAATTTATGGTTTTAGAAATTGTAAATTGAAGATAATTGGATAATAAGATAATGAATTTAGAAATAGTTGAGATTGATTTTAGTGAAATCAAATGGATTAAATCAATTATTGAATACCAATTAATTTAAATTTGAATTTATATGGTTTAAATTAATTGTTATTTGTATTTCAAATCTGTTTTTCTTTCTAGTTGTTTCTATTCTCTTACCTCGTTCCTTTTCGAGGACGAAAAGTTTTGAGTGGGGGAGAATGTAACGACCCGTAAATTTTAACTGTTTTAATAACGTAATTAGTTAAATTTTTGTGAAATTTTAAACGATAAAATTTTGAAATATAAATTTGATATTTGGAATGCGTCTAATTAAACATAGCAACTGGTAAATTTTCGTCCGAAAATATGAAAATTTATTTCGCGCGTAAATTTACTTCAATTTAATCAGTTAAAAAGCGATGAAAATAAAATGTTTCCGAAACCTAAATATTTTTACATAGAAAAATTTTAAACCATCTTTGGAGCAAGATGTCAGTTTGTCGTTTTTCCAAATTCGGACATCTTTGGCTCCGTCGATCTTATTTTTCAGCGTTTTTCTTGCATTTTCCACTAATAGAAAATTCGAATTTTTATAATGCAGTCGTACTACTGATATCAATATACTATTTTGATCGTCTTGTCATACCGATCTTAACAGTATATTTGGTTGTATATTTCGGTGTTCGACGCACGGCTAATTGTACGACAAAATAACCTTACCGCTACCATTTTAAAGCCGTTTCAGTTTCCTTGTCCTTCTATCATCCACCTTATAATTAATTCAAATAGCTACTATGCATTTATATCTCCTGAATTCGGGGGTTTGGCTATCACAAATTCCCACTACAAGTTATTTATTCTAGTTCGTGTGCTGTGTCCCTTCATATTTTGTGTGCATGCTTTTGGGTGGTGAAAAAAAAACGTACAAAGTATTTATTCAAAGCCTGTTCACATTTTCTTGGGAACAGGTTACATCTTCTCAAAAACTTTAATTTACATATCTAACTTTAGGAATTTGTCTTGGCAACTGTGAAGCGTGGCCTCCTCCTACATTATGCAAACATTCATTTCCTTCCCCTTTCATTTTTCTTGGTCCTTTAGAAAAAAAAAAGAAAAAAAATAATATATATAAAGCTTCACAAAAAAAATTCCCTTGCTAGCAACCGCTCCCGCTCGTCTTCTTCCATCCCTTCTCCGCGCGTCGACCTTCCTTCACCAAAACCATGACCAAGCACAGCTCGACCAACGCGCCTCCGACAACCACGCGCTTCTCACCGCCCTCTACACCAACACGAGCCTTGCACCCTCCTTTTCTCCTTCGACCGCTGCCAGCACCTCCACGCAACCAACCTCGCCCTCAGCTAACAACCGTCCAAGCAGTGCGTGCCTTCCATTTCGCCACACACCTCCTCGTAGTAGCTCATCCCCTCTTTCTTCCTCGCAAGCTTCCGCCCTCGGCTCGGCTTCGTCAAACTTTCCCCAGCCACCGCGGTTGTCGCCTTCCATAGCAATGGCCATGCGCCGGCTCACTGTCCCTATCTCAATTTCATCATCTTTTTCATAGGCGAGGAGGTTGTTCGTTATATATCGACTCTTATTTCTATAAGTTTATAGGTGTGTAATATCACATTTGTGCATATACTTTAAAATTTAACTTGTGTTTTGACATTGGAATGTGCATATGAAAGTTGTTTTACGTAAGTTATGTATATCAGAGTTTTTAGATAAAGGGTATAATGGGTGCAGTTTTGACCTTGGAATGTATAACCTTGTTGAGTTTGATCTGCATGCATTTTTTTTTGTTGTTTCTCTGTATATATGTTTTAAAAGTATTTAAGTTATCTATTTATATATCTGTTACTTACATATTTTGGGTTTAAAATATACCACGTGTTTTACATATATCAATTTATACGTAGTATATAACAGTAGTTGTGTCATGTGCTATGATAATCGCATGCATCTAAAGTCTTCGGCAGGATGTATATTGTATTTTTATTGCCGGCTGCTTTTGCTTTCATTCATGCATATTTATATAAGCTGCGGTAGTAAATTTCATTTATGATAATAAAGTAAATTATAAGTTGAAAGCTTAGGGGTCGTTGTTTATAAATGCTATTACAGTATATGGGTTATAGAAGTATTTACATATGTTTTATAAGTTATATGATGTTTATATTGCATATGTCCATTTTCGTAGGGTTCTAAAGTATATATATTATCAAATTTTGTTCACATATATCTATATAAGTATTATACAAAATTGGGATGTTGTATAAACAGTTTTACTGTCAATTGTCTATAGTTCAATTTTTTATATATTTAGTTTTCGAAATAACAGCAGTTAGACTACATGTTCACGATATCATATCTCACTCATGTTTTATCGGAATGGATTGATTTTATTTTTAAAAAAGAGTCGAAGTTACCTAGTTTATGCCTGTCAAATTTCAGCAAAATCCGACATCGTTTGATTAGTGGTCGAGGATCTGGAAGTTAGACCCAGACAGCTGTTCTTTTGTACTTAGAAATTATTTTACACTGCTGCAAACATGGCCTGAGTCTATGTTCGTGACATCGTAACTTTTCTCGTCTTTTGTCCAAAACAAGTGAATCTTTTGCAGTTTAAAATACAAGTTTTGATCTTTATTCATACCAAATTTCAGACCATTTCGATCTCGGTAGCACATAGAATTATATTGCTAAACTTTGACGCAGGACATGTTTTATTTGTTGCTATGTTGAATGTTTTGATTTGATTTCATCAATTTCTGTTATCAGCTTTGATCGTTGAATTCGTGCCGATTTGTTTTGCTTGGATTCGTAACTCAATCTCTATGTCCGTATCAGTGTGCGTATCCGTGTCATCTTCTCGTGCATCTCTAGCCTCGAAAGGTGAGCAATCACTCACGATTAACGTTCTTTTATTTATTAAATTTGATTTCAATTGAAACGACAATTGAAATATGCTGCTGTTAGTTAATTACACTGTTTATATATGCTATTACTTGTACCAGTTCACCTGTGACATTTGACACCATTATCTGTTATTTATGAAATGATAATACAGTTTGGCTGATAATTGATTGATTGTTCGATGTTTATATTGGACGTTAATTTGTTAATGTTAAGTGATAAATAGTATGCAGAATTGAAATTGATATAGGATAGTTAACAATTTTAAAACTGATTTATATGTTAAATTTGATTAGTTGAATATGACCCCTTTTAATTTGTTAAATTAATTGACATGTAGAATAGTGATAATTACACTGTGAACCATCGACGTATATTGGATAAATTGTTGTAGTGTAAAAAGTGTAAATAGATGACGAGTGAAAACCGTAATGTAATAATCTTTAATCTATATGAAATGATAGTGTAGATTCTAGAAATAATTATATTAATTCGTACAAATAACAATGCGAATTAATACGGTTATTTCGGGATTATTTGAATTGATTATTGGATTGATATTGATTGTTGTTATTGCTTGTTTATTTACTTTGACACCATCCCAGTTATCACACTGCAAGTTCCCTTTACTATGCTTTGATTTTTGAATTGAATTGGAATCGGGTTGAAATGATAAATACCCAAATTGAACTTTGACCTAGGATAGAGAATTAAATAAAAACCCGATTGGTCAATAATTTGATTTAAAAATAAGCGAAGATTTTATTTGAATAAATAATATGGTTTTGAAATGAAGTTGAAATTTGAATTTTTAATGAAAGGAAAATGTTAATATTTAATAATCTGAAACAAAATATTAACAATGTAATTGATGAAAGAATGTTGTTTAATTTGAGAAATGATTGAATTAAGTTTGAAATTATAATTAAGTTTGAAATTATTAAACTTTGAAATTATTTAATAATTAAGTTTTGAATTATTTAATAATTAAATAGGATTGAATTATTTAATGATTAAATTGAATTGAAATTCTTTAATAAGGAAAATTGAACTTTTGGATAAGTGAATTTACTTCGTAAATAATTGAAATTGAGATTTCTTTATTAATTAAGTTTTGGAAAATTATTTAAGAAAGTAAATAAGTGAAATTGAATTTCTTTAACAAGAAATGAAAATGTGATATTTTTGGAATTAATGTAAGACTTGTAATTGAAAGAATTGATTTGACGAATTGAATTTAATTCAAAATTTTAAGTTGATTTAATGAAGTTGAATTTGAATAATGGATTTAATGAATTGGAAATTTAATAGAAATTGTTTTGAATGATAAAGTAACTTAACGAATATTGAATGAAATCGATAAATGAATTTGAAATTGATTTGAATGTTAAATTAGACTAATTTAAATGATTTCGGAATGAAACTTATATACGAACTTGAATCAATATTGGAATCGTTTAAATAAAATTTGAAATTGTATTATAAGATTTTGAAATGGTAAATTGAAGTTTTGAAATGTAAATTTTGGAAATTGGTTTTTGAAAGACAAATGAAATGTTGGTTTACGAATTGAAATTGAAATTGAAATTGATTTTGTTTTGAATTATATAAACGACCAATCGGTGTAATAATTACGAAAGTTATTAAAGAGACCTGGATCGGTAATGGATATACTCTCTATCTGAACCGAAACCACTTTAATAACTATGCGCGGAGTGATGATCCAGAATGAAGTGGTTGGAATGATGTACGTGATGACTGAAGAAAGAGAACGATAATGGATAGCCTTGACACTTGTGTCAAATTGGAAATGACTAAAACAGGAGCTGTGCCGGGCCAATGGAGGATTGATACCTCAAGTGGACACACTTCTTCGAACTACTTATACTTGTTGTCGATTGGTGCACCCTTGATTTTGGGAGTGTTGTCTCACGGTGTTGCGGGCGCTGCGGCGTTGCGTTCTCACCAGTCCGGATCAGGCGAACGGTAGTATCACTACCTTGGGTATAGCCTCATGTGCCTTGTCATACTTGTATTCCATTTATGCGCGACCACTACGATTTTGATTTGTACCTTTAGTATATGGATTGCCCTCTGGTGACTTCCGGTTTTGGGGAAACTACGGTCTTGTATATGCTTTTGGGAATAAAAATGTGTTAAGGGTGGAATGGGCCATGACTTAACACTATTTTGATATCTTTATATTACTGATAGACATTATCTACTTAGCGTACATTACTACCTAGTAGATAGTTTAACGGATCCTTAAAGGATGGTTATTCCAAACATCCTTTGAGTTACTTGTATTTCAATTGCTATTTCACTTGAGTTGGATTTATTAATATAAGAATGTTAATCCTGACTCGAGTGTCTTGTGTTTTGCTTTACGCTCGGGTCAGACTGAGTGTACCAGTATTCGAGACTCACCTTTGAAGTTGGAGCTTTGCTTGAAGATCCAGCCATCTATTCTGCTTTCAGCATTCGATGATTCCAGTGATGTATTCTGATTTGTATCTGATGTATTGTATTACTCTTCTGTTGTAAACTCTGATGTATCTTATATATTCATATAGTAGCTTCATGAACTACTATCTCTTTTATTTCCGCTGCACTTATTACTCTGTGTCTGTGATCTGTGATTATTTATTTACTGTATATGTTCAGTTTTGCCAAATTTAAATTAACAACGCGGTATTTTGAGCAATTCAACTCCAGCATGAGTGTCTACCTATACACTTATAATGGACGCGAATGGTCCAAAATATCGGGTCGTTACACCCTGCTAAGAAACTAATGACCTAAAAATCACAATTCCCTCCACCAGAAGTGGCACTACGAAAATTTTGCCTTAAATTGGTGTCTTCTCAACACCTCGAGCACAATCCGCAAGTGCTCCTTGTGTTCTTCTTCCATCCTCGAATAAACAAGGGTATCGTCTATGAACATAAGTACAAACTTATTCAGTTGATCCATGAAAACACAGTTCATATGATCAACAAAGTATGCCGGTGAATTAGTTAGCCCAAACGGCATAACCAATCACTCATAGAATCCGGAAGGCAGACGAAACACTATAATCGGCGCATTCTCCTTTGCCACTTTCAGTTGATGAAACCCAATCGCAAAGTCCAACTTAGAGAACACCCTTTCAACATGGAGCTGATCGAATAAGTCATTTATACATGGGAGTGGATACATTTTCTTCTTCATCACTTAATTCAGTTCACGATAATCTACCAACAACCTCAGAGAGCCATCCGCCTTAGTGGCTAATACTATAGGTGCGCCCCACTCAGATATGCTTTTATGAGTGAACTCTCGCCTTAACATGCCATTCACTTGCACCTCCAACACCTTTTGCTCTCTGGGTGTCATATGCCTCAAAGGCATATCTACTGGCCTGATGTCATTCACCAAATCGATAAGGAACTCTATTTCCCTGTGCGGTGGTAATCCGGTCACCTCCTCGAATATGTCCGTATACCCTCTTGCTATAGGCACAGATGACAACACGTCGTGTAGGATCTCAAGTGAATATAGAAAGCTAACCATCACCTCATCGTTAGGCATGCAGCCTATCTCTAACCTATGCCCATAATACATCCCTGTTGTAACCAACGGCCTCTCACAATCCACCACTACTCCATACCTCTGTATCCAGTCCATTCTTAGAATAATTCCAAACACTACAAAACTCAAAACAAAGCAATCAAAAGAAAACAAACATCCATGACTCGATAATGCTAAGGCTCGACAAACCATGCAAAGGCTAGTCAATCCTCTAATGGGGTTCATGCTAATCAAAGGTCAATCAACTATCTCGGGTTTCAATCCCAAATTATCTACCAACTCACTAGATATAAAGGAATGTGAAGCCCAGGTATCAAATAAAACATGCACAGGAGTATCGGAGATAGAAAGTATACCCTATGTAACAATGCTCTTCCCCTTCTCCTTCGCCTATGGAGCCCTCGACGAAGCTGGAATAGCATTCAAAGCATAAACAGACACAACCAGGTTATTTCTCGGTAGTTTTGGACAATCCTTCTTGATATGCCCAGGCTTGTTGCAGTTGTAGCACTTCTTACCCTCCGCCTTGTAGTCTCAGACAAGATCGCCCTTCTCTCCATAATTATAGCAAGTAGGCTTCTCTTGCCCTTCTTCTGATCGCACTTCTGAAACTGCTTCTTCTTCTTCTTATTATCCCACTTTCTCTTGCCTCCCCCGCCAGTTTGCGGCTTTGGCTCATCCTTAGGAGTAGCAACAAACTTGGGCTTAGGATATAGACTTTCATGTCGAAGAGCCTTCTCCACCAGCCTCTCGAAGGTCTCATCGATATGACTTACAAACTTCTCTTTATGATAATCGTCCAAGCCCAGTATAAACTTTTCATTTTTCTAAAGCGGAGTATCAATAAAAGATAAGCCACACTTCGACAGCATGTCGAACTTGGCTACATACTCTGACACAAACATATCTCCCTATCTCAAGTTAGCAAACTTCCGGAAGACTACCGACTTTTGAGCAACTAGTATATACTTCTCTTCAAATCTCGTCTTGAACTGCTTCCAAGTAATCTGATCCTCATGAGTAGTAACCTTGATAGCATTTCACCACCCCAAAGCTCTTCCATGAAGCTATCTAAAGGCCAGCTTCCTCTTCATCACATCCTCTAACTGCATATCCTTAAAAATGCGTTCGTATGTGCCCAACCAATCATGCACCTCGACGGCCAATTCCATTCCAAGAAACGGTCTGCCACTCGGAGTAGAAAAATCTTTGCTCGGTCTGTCTAAGTTAGCCCTTAGCGCTTGCATGGGAGCAGCACCACCTACGGTCGCACCAGGAGCAATTTAGGCATTCTAAACCATATTGCGCACCATCTCAGCGAACATGTTTTGGAAGTCGGGGTTAACAACCCCCGATCCCGCCTCCTCCTAAATTCCAGAGCTGGAATTCCTACCAGCATTCCTCATTAGTCGGCTCATTCTTATAAGCTGAAATAAGAATGATTAGTCTCTCTAAAAGGAATAAGTGGTGCCTAAGAATGCAAAGCGACTTATATACTATATATATACTACTATATAGTTTTGTAAACCAAAACATAACAAGTACGCTCTCTCATATATCACTAGATCCATTCTAAGATGATGACTCCTTCCTTATCTCTAATGGATCCCATTATCAAATTAGGTCGTCTATGCAACCTAAGCTCTGGTACCAAATGTGACGACCGTCCTACATCTCCGTACCCTATAGATCTGAAAAGAGTGCTATGGGGATACCCGACCGATGCAGAATGGTAGCCAAGGGTTAAAAGAAATATAATCCAACACAAAACCTATAGAACATCTCAAGGCACACAGATAAAATATAATATAACAACATAGATGTAAAACAGATGAGATAGTGATATAGTCAAATGAACGATAAATAAGAACAACAGAGTGCATCAGATTCACAAACTATACAAAAACTGAAATATAAAGTTTATACATCCCATAACTCCAAAACAAACTCTAAAATTGTTTCTAATAATACAAGTACTAATAGCTCCATAGTATTGCATAGCGAAATATAAGCAATAGTAAGCTCGAAGTATAGATATATGAAAGCGCAGCCTCCTACTCGTAAACCATTCAGCTCCAAGCACTTGCTAGACCTGTTATCCCTAATCTACACTTTTTAGAGTACCCAAGGTAATAAGAAGCAAAGCATAAAATCTTGAGCCAAACAACAGTCTGGTGTGAGTGATACATCATCTCAAAATACTATAAAATCGTATATAGAAAATATGGACATAAGATATGTAGAACCATACGTGACCTGTCTCTACATCCAAAGAGTTAGTACATAACAATCTATATACGCTAATCTACTATCAATATAAATGTACTACAATCAAAGTACAATGTCCAATGTCTAGGTATACAATTGAAAATACCTACATTGCATGACACCATATAGTGACAAACAACCATGGCAAACATAGCATCCATCAAACAATCCTCACAATCACTCGTGTGCGTTAGGTATATGATAACTCATATAGCACAATCGCAAACTAGGGACCCATCGTTATCTCGGCTTCATTAATGCTCGAACCTATGCCACTTCGTAAGGCTACTAATCGGGCTTACATCGCAACAGCCCAGGGTAATCAACTAACGTAAGATCGAGACGCAATCATAATCCAGGTGGACGTCCCCATGTACCCCTTCTTTACGAGCACATTAGAAGCCTCCGAGTTATCAATGATCCACTTGCATGCGTCTTCATAATGGAACTCAGTCGTCATTCCTTAATGGCCATTCCCATAGTAGGACATAATTGCAAATCCTACTCGCAAGCCCTATTGTTAAACTTTCCCTTGTGGATCGCTACCACGACTCCCATCGCTAAGTCATCATCTTCAAAACGCCTCTAGACACTCATCACAAGTCGTAGAGTCATCGTACTAAGTCCCAAAATTAACACCATCGTCATCGGCGTTATCATGTCGAAGCGCCATATTATCGCCTTGCTTATCGCCGCACAAGTTCCATGGTCATCCAGAGTCGTTTAGAGTTGCTTACCCCACTCCTAATCACCCTTAAGAACCCTCGAACGTGTCACGAAAAAATTCCCAAAGTATCACTACCCCACGATGAAAATCTCCAACTTTCGCTTTTGGGTCGGTTATATCTGATTCGAGCCCCAAGCAAACCTTTACTCGACTCCAAGCAGAACTATGCCCAGCCGACTCCAAGTCGAACCTTAGATTTCTCATGCCCAGCTCCAAGCAACCACCGAACCACGGATCCTGGTCGGGCGCCGTACCAGCCCCAAGCCAAGCCAAATATTTCCTATGCCTGACTCCAAGAAACCACCGAACCGTGAATCTTGTTCGATCGCCGAACCAACTCCAAGTCGAACCACATATTTTCCATGCCTAACTCCAAGCAACCACCGAACTACAAATCTTGTTTGGTCATCAAAGCAACTCCAGGTCGAACCACATATTTCCCATGCCTGACTCCAAGCAACCACTAAACTGCAAATCTTGTTCCATCACCGAATCGACTCCAAGCAGACCCACAAAAACTAATGGTCTGACTCCAAGCACCAAACCGAAATGCTATGATTTCTCCAAACTCTAATTTTTCTCCAATTTTGTCTCTACATTTCGTTCTTCGACCCATATGCTTTCCGTATGCATTGATACAACTCCTAACATCCTCGAGCCTATCCTTTAAAGTTCGGTTTCGTGGTTCCTCACTCTAAGTAGCTTCGATGAGCATTTCAACCATACAAGCATTTACACAAACACTACACATGCACCAAATAACAATCGACCATACAAGCATGTAAACATATAACAATTCATTGCAAAAACATCCTATAATGTGTATCTAATATAGTCTAACATGTACCAATGCAACTATACATCAAACCAACATGCTTAGAAACATTTTAAAATGTTTTACTTCAGGTTTGACTTAGAAAATAGTCCTAAAATTAAATTTTAACTATAAAAATGAGTCTAAAACATGCCAAAACCTATAGATACATATATAACAAGGTAAGAGATGATAAATCACTCACCAAAGACTTAAAGATGGAGATTTGTACGTAAACTAAGGCAAATTCGAAAATCCCAGCTAAAATACAATTTCCTTCCCAAAGATGTAGATTTGAAGCTTCCTGATGAATCCCCTTGCTTAACTATGGTTTGGATGAGAAATGAAAGAAGTTAGGTGAAGTGAGAAATAATGGAGGTTCGGTTGGAATAAGAGGTGGTAGAAAAAGTGATTTGTGAGAGGATGACACTCCTATTCATAGGCAAAACCCCAAGCACCCCCATCCCAGAGGTACGCTGAATAGAGCATGCCGAACCGAGCACGCCGAACCAAGGCAACTCCTCCCCAAGATCCAAACACGGCTAGCACCGAGTGAGCCAAATCTTCAAACACCTATATCTCCTAGCCAGAAGCTTCAAATCGTTATTATGACCGGTTTACGGAAAGAGAAAACATCATATCATTTCAATGAAAGTGGTCTTGAACACTAATTTGGCTCCGATCAAAAGTTATAGATGATACAAGCCTCCTGGGGTAAAATCATCCGGAAAAATTATAAAGACAGGAAATGTCTTTAATAGGCATTTCCTAAAGCAATAGAGTCATACAACCACATATGAATTGAAAATAATATTTTATGATCCTTCGATAAGTAAAATACGGGTCGTTACAGCCCCCTCGTTGTTCTCCACCCATTCTCCCTTTGTTTTCTTTACTGATCAAACCTAATTTTTGTGCACTCATTCAAGTAACAAGTCAACACCCATATACACACAATAAGCATCACAAGATTGTAGCTTAATAAGCAAGCAAAGAATAGGAAATGGGTTCAGTTAATTAACACAGCAAGCATAACAAAGGTCAGAGTGATTTATAAACTACTACACTAGCATAAAGACAACATCCAACAACAAACATTACGTTTCTAGATTATATACATGAATGAAGATTCATTCACTTGAATGTGATAGCAACCAACTCTTTACTAAATTCTACTACTCCTTCTTCTTTCTCCTTCCTCACTCATTGTAAATGTAAGAACTCAATTCCAAGCAAATCAAAACACAAACTTGCAAGCTCCTAGTGGTGTAGCATCATGCTAAGAAGCACATATATGAATTTGAGAAATTATGGGATTTATTTTATTTTACTTTTTAATTTTTTAGAGATGAAACTAGGGTTTTAATTTTCATTGAAAATTGAAAATGAGTTACTGTGTGTTCAAAATGGAATACAAGATGAAGTATTTCAAAATGTGGAGGAAATTTCTGGAGTTCTCAAGGGAATAAAAGCAATCACAATGTTTTTGATGTTGGGGTTTTTATAACGACCCCACCGTGATATCCATATTATTAAAGAGCATTATAAATAATGTCGTCTAATAATACGGAGAATACGGCTTGTTAAGGGCGACAGAATGTGAATATATCTTTAAACTAACATTGACATGTCATACTTACGGTTTACTTAATCTCTGGAATAAAATCTGAAATGTACAATCTCAGTTCAAAGTAATAAACACATTGGTTTATCAGAATCAGAACAGTATATCATATAAAATAGTAATCACAGATCACAACGGAATAATAAATCTCATATACATATAAACCGTGAGTCTACAAAATAAAATACTAGACCTACATAATATACATGTGTTACAAATCACTAACTCAAATATATATCCCAAATATAAACACAAAATTCTACATGGGATAAACTAAAGGTCAAAACAGTTTATCTCTCTACTAGCCGAACTATCCAAAGGTCTACCTGTCCTATAACCTGAAAAGTCTCGGCCTGACTCGAGCATTAGAATAACACCCAGGTCAGACTATCTTTAAATATCCAAAAGGGTGGGAACAAAATATAATACAAGAATAAATGACATATAAGTAGATCCAGATGTCCAAGATATAACAAGTCACGGAATTTAACTCGGAATTTATCTCAAGGCACAGGGTTATATATTTAGGTCACAAACACAAATAAGTCATTAAACAGGGAATTACAGAATATACCACAATATCTCTAACACACAAAAACCAATACAATACCGATCACCTAGATCATCCATACCAATCATAACGACTGTCCATACCATGGAAAAAAAATATGGTATCACTCGTACCGATCTGAGATCATCCATACCATGGACAGAATCACAGCTGATCTCAAGGATCACAACAACCATGACTCGAAGATTCCAGATTATTCATTATTATTATATATTTGTGATCATAAAGAAATCCATGAGTATACCTCTTAAGGACCTATCGGTCCCACCGAACACCAAAAGATAATAAACTCTAAAATGTCAAATACTATCATATTTATTAATCATAAGAACTTAACCAAGACGTCCATACAGTCCGCTGAAATTCAAGTGTTTACTAGAATCTAGTAAATCTCACTTATTATGGATATAACAGGAAAACTTGAACTATATTCCCTTAAGGATCCATTGGTCCCACCGAACACCAAAAGAGAATACAACCCTAAAGTGTTAAATACTTCCTAATAGCAATCACGAGAATTTAACCAAGGAATCCAATAATACCCGGTGAAATTCAAGTATTCACTAATGGGCTAGTAAGTACCACTCAAACATTCTATTCAATGAGTTGTACAATATTCGATGAGGCATTACTCGAAAGAAATTAAACCAATTGGTAATACTAAGTCAATTATTCGTTTTCCCAAATTATAGAATTAAGGTTCTCAAAACATTTGTTTGATTTATCACTTATTAAAATTTTCCATTAATTCGAATGGTTCCACTAAAATATTTATCATAAGATAAAATAAACCATACTTCTAATTTAACACTAAAATACTTATTTTATAAAACCAAGATTTTTCGTGTTCCAAAACCATATTGATACTTAAAATTCCATAAAAATATATTGTTCACCAATTATGTTCCAAAGGCCATATATATATAAGTAGCCATTTATTTTATAAATCTATATTTATTATTCTTCCAAACCCATTTTAACATATATATAACCATTATATTTAAAAATAAATTAGGTTTATATTTCCAAAACCGTGTTTCCAAAATCTATGACCATTTATAGTACCAATACTATATATATAGCTATTTATAAAAAGAACTAGATTACTTTAGATAACAAGTTTGATATTTGTAAACTTAAATAACTCTCCTTTATGAAATTCTTTATATATAAAATTAGTGTTTATATTTATAAAATAGATGGATATAAATTTATAAAATTCCAAATCTTTGAATCAAAATGATTCAAAGTCCGTAGCACAGAATAGAATTCACTATAACAAAATACTAAGTCATCATAAGATTATAACAACAACTTGGTCCATAGGGTTCGAATTCTATATCATCTCCTAACCTATTTTTATAATTTAGCAAACCAAAGGAAATGAATGCCAAAAAGGTTGCAATAGAGCACACAAAACGTTGTAAACAAACTCTAATAGGTAAGACGACAAATGGGTGAAAAACGACAATCCGATGGGCTTCAACTGGAGCTGAAATAGCTCCAGGTAGTTGCCACTGGTGCACCGATGGTGCCCCACCTGTCCACCGATGGTGGCGTAATCTGGAGCTGTTTCAGCTCTAGATTGCTCTTCGGTTGGTCCTCGAAAGTGGCAGTTTGGTCTAATGTCTCTTATAACTATTTACGGTGTGTTCTTGCAAGCATTTAGAGTGACTCAAAGCATCATAACATCAAATAGATTATCAAAAATTTCTAATTATATACATAGCCACAAATTTCAGCAAATAACAAATAAATAGTGCCTAATTACACAATCATTCATCATGAAACCTAATATATGCAAATCAAAAATTTAGAGATAGGTGTGTGAGAATTAACTCACCTTTCCAAGCTTGAATTGATGATTAAAACCCGAATTCTCTTAGGCTAGCTTTCCTCATCAATTAGACCTAGGTTAAACTCAGAAATTTGCAAAACAAAATTACTAACCAAGATGAAATCTGAAACTAAAACCCTAATAGATGAACTATAGGATGGAAGAGATTACCTTATTTTGATGTCTACAAGTATTAGCTAGAAGCCGTTTGGTTTGGAATTTGAAATTGAGGATTTTGAAGCTAGGGTTTTCTTAGTTTTGAGAAAAGCTTTCTTTTTATTTACTGGTTTAGCAAATTAACGTATAATTCATTCTAGAAATTTCTAAGGAGAGAAAACTCTCTCGTATTTGCATTAATGGGCTATAATTTACCTAGGCCTAAATGCATACTTAATTAAATAAATCAAAATTCTATTTTCTACTTATTTCCTTCATTTTAACTCTCATTGCAAATTAGATTATAGTTAGAAAATTTTATATAAACACTCTACATTATATTTCAACCTTTTAACTTTAAAAATAAAAGAAAGAAACAAGATTTTAACACTTATTTTAACCTTCTTTTTAATATTTAAAAGAGACGGTCTCTTATTTTCATTTAATGAAAATTTTGTGGTGTAATAATTTTTAAATCTAAATAAATTCATTTACACAATTATAAGATTTATTGCAATTTTCCAAATAAATATTTCAAAATTTTAAATAGAAATCCTATTTAAGAAATGAAAACTCATTTCTTAAATAAATTAAATCACTTATTCCAAAAATTAGATTTAATTACATAATTAAATTTCACAGACCACAAATTAGAATTAGTTATCCCTAATTAAATTTAATTAGTTAGGTAATTAACATTAGGGTTGTTGCAATTTTTGGCTAGTTGGGATTAAATTAATTCAGGTACCTCAATTTTCACTCACTTTTGATTTTGCAACCAATCTATACTTAGCTCCATTCATTTCCTAACACCAATTAAAAATAACATTTATCTTCTACCAACCTTTTAAGAAACAGTGCATATTTTTATATAAAAATTATTTCCTACAATTCACCTCATTTTAATTAATTATTAGTTAATTCCATTTTTAACCTATTTACATAATAAATTCCAAGTTTCCCAAGAAAAATTACCTCTTAAGAAAATAAATTTCTAATCCCTTTTATTTTTTAACTTTATCAAAATTATATAACCATTTCTAATTCATTTTTAAAAAAAGCTAGACCTTTTAAAAAAAATTAAATATTTCCAAAATAAAATATTTCTTATTTCACAAAAATATTTTACCATTAAATTTCCAAATTACCTCAACTTATCCACATTTTATTATTTAAAATTGTGGCACCCCACTCCGAGACCCACATTAGCAAAGAGTATTACTAGGTAACACCGTCTGCTAATACGGAGAATAGAGCTGGATAGGAGCGACCATCTATAGCCTTGTCTTAATTATCTATTGAATATGATGACAATTGCCATACATTTTTTTCTTTCTCAAATGGATCGACATATCCAATAAATACTTAATACAAAGCCATAGGTGGCTGAAGGATCTATCAGAATAAAATATAACAACTCAAATGTAATACACATCACAGAATAGTGGATCATCACATACATTTACACATATACAGATACATTATAGAGTATACAAAATGATACATGTCAAGTGGTAAAGCAAACCACAATATACAGGCGAGTCAAAAGAATACATATTAGAGTTACAGCCAAAAAGGACTACAAAAAAAGCTATAAAAAAAGGAGCTAGTAGAAAAGTCCATGCGGAAGCAAAATAGGCTAAGTCCAATGTACCTAACCCGAAACATCTCGGTCTGACCCGAGTATAAAATACACGGGTCAGTCTAGCTAAACAAATCAGTTAGATAAACTAAATGATAATTAACATACAAGGTCATAAAATACCACAAATATATCCAAAAGAGATAACCAGATCATCTAACAAAAGATAAATCATAACAAGCCTCATATCATCGGCAACTCAAATAAACAAAGGATATGAATTTCCCAAAACAAGCCAAAAAGGCAAATAACAAATACCAATAAAGTTAACACAAGTTTCCACAGGGTAATCGCTATATATCGTGTGGTTCAAAGGACCTACACCGAAAGGCGATACACTAGGGAAATATAATTGTCAAAGAAACAAAAGATGCTCGAGCTCAGTAATGTATAACAAGGATCCACAAACCCGAAGGCAATAAACCCAAATATCACTCGAGCGGTGACGAAGGACCAACTCCAAAAGCGATACTATAGGGCAACAAACCCGAAGGAAAAAACCCGAAGGCAACATACCCGAAGGCAACAAACCCCGAAGGCTCAAACCCGAAGGCAACAAACCCCGAAGGCTCAAGCCCGAAGGCAACAAACCCCGAAGGCAACAAACCGTAGTGGCGAAGGTCCGAAGGCCCAGTACTGGACACCACTAACTGGCCGAATGTGTCACAACTCTCAGAAAGGAACCCGAAAAATGTTAACGTGAGTCCCATACCACACGTTCGCACTAAACGGTTTACTAACCGTTAGTCAATTTCACACTCAAAGTAGTACAAAGTTCATCTCATCGGTAAACCAGACCCAAAGGTCAAAACAGTCGAACGAATAGATTAGGAATTAACTAAAAAGATAAACACACGTGTTCATAGCACGCGTTTTATTTAATCATTTAATTCTTCTCCCTCTTCGCTCGAAGTGCAAAATTGTGTTTTTTAAACAGAAATTATAAGTTGGAGAAACGAGCTTTTAATACCATTTAAAAAGATCGCTTTATAAAAACCGATGTACGAAATATAAAAAGGATCATCAAAGTCAAAAATGTGATAACAACTAAATGGGATCGACAAGAATCGATGAAAATGGAAATTCACTCAAAAATAGGCAAATAGGCAAAAATAGGTAGTTCCAAACGTCTGATTTAAAATCCAGACGTCTGGATTTATTCACTAGAAATTCAGAAACCTTCCAAACATCTGGCATGTTGCATCAGACGTCTGAAAAGTTGTATCAGACATCTGACCCAATGTTTCAGACGTTTGAGAGGTTGTTTCAGACGTCTGACTTTGTTTTCTGCCATTTTTATAAATTTCTACCGTATACTTTTTGTGTTCCAGGTTTAAAACCAGACATCTGAACTTGCATTTCAGATGTCTGAAGACCTGGTCTGGGCAACAATTTGCCTAGGCCTTGATGGCCAAAACAAATGGGAAACTACCGGACGAGCAACAAAGACTAGGGGATTACGCCAAGCGACAACCTAGTCTTATGGGCTCTTTGATACACCCCAAACAACATGTCCAAATATCCACAATAGGATCTTTAAAGATTTTATATCCAAAACACCAAAATTTGGAGAATTCATCATATCAATCCAAATCAAAAGCAAATGAACATGAATAGAGGTTAGGGATTCTTACCCAACCACAACCAAAAGCTATAGGCTTAGATGTGAGTTCAAAAACTCACCTTTTAACTCAAAAACAAAGATGAGAAGCTCAAATGCAAAGAAAAGATCAACCACTCTCCACTTCAACTCTATGAGCTCCAATCTAAGATCAAAAACAAATATTTCCTAAATTAGGTTATAGGAAATTTATGAAATTGGAGAGAGATTGAGATGGAGAAGGTGAAAATAAGGCTTACCTAAGCTTCTCTTTGATTTTGGAGCAAGAATTTGAGTTTGCAAAGGAAACTAGGGCTTGGAATTTATATTTCCCATTCTCTTCCCCCATTTTCAGTTGAGCTAGAGTTAAGGAAATGAAATGAGTGAATGGATGAAGATTTAATGAGATAGGGTAATAAGTTGGGTTAGTGGGCTGAAACCCAAACCCAAAGCCCAAATAGAAAATAGCAAAATTCTACTCAACTCCAAACATATCGATGCTTATACTCAAAAAGGTCGCAAACGCCATTTTGGACTCAATGGAAGTGGTCCCGAGTCCTAATTCGACCGTTTGTAAAAAGTGACATTTCAGACTTAAATCCGACTAACGACGCTATATTTAAATAAAACATTTAAATGTACCATCGTAAAATATGCGGGTTGTTATAGATCTCCCCTCCTTAACAAAATTGCATCCGCACAATTCCTAGAGAAGAATTTGTAACAACTACATACTTACATCACCCAGAAAGGAAAGAAAAATAAGCTTGAGATAAAGAGATATTCTCACCATTGCTAAGCAAAGATAGAAAACCCGGATAGGATCGCTCGATAAACTCTCTGGTTTCCCAAGTGCAGTCATTGGGATTAGCGGACCATTGAACTTTAATGAGCGGCACGTCCTTGTTTCGAAGGTGTCTCACCTCCGAGGCCAGTACGCGAATAGGCTGCTGTACAATAGATAAGTCTGGTGAGATCTCAAGCCCTTGCAAATCAGGAGAATCGATAACAGAATTTGATTCTCGAAGACACTTCCAAAGCTGAGAGACGTGAAACACGTCGTGAACACCAGATAGATGAGCTAGAAGTGAAACTCTATAAGCCACAGGGCCAATACGCTCAGTAATAGGAAATGGTCCTACAAAGCGAGGAGCCAATTTCCCTGTCGTACTGAAGCGCAAAACCCCTTTCAAAGGAGAAACACGAATACAGACGAGATCATCAACCGTGAACTCGAGAGGCTTCCTACGGTTATCCACGTAGGATTTCTGGTGGCTCTGTGCCTCTTTCATTCTCTGACGAATAAGATCAATCTTCTCAGAAGAATCATGAACAAAATCTGGGCTAAGAATAAGTTTCTTCCCAGATTCCAACCAACATGAAGGTGATCGACATGGCCTTCCGTATAAGGCTTCGAAAGGAGCCATACCGATACAGGACAAACAACTATTGTTGTAGGAGAGCTCTATAAGGGGTAGATGATCCTCCCAACCACCTCCGAAATCAAGAATACAAATACGGAGGAGATCCTCTAAGATACGATTCACCCGTTCAGTCTGTCCATCAGACTGTGGATGATAAGCTGTGCTGAAATTAAGCTTTGTTCCCAAAGCTTACTGAAGACTCTGCCAGAAATGACTTGTGAATAAAGGATCACGGTCACTCACAATCGAGCTAGGAACACCGTGAAGCCTCATGATTTCCTTGATATATAACTTAGCCAAAGAGAAGCAGTCCTATTAGATTTAATAGGAACAAAATGAGCTGATTTGGTGAGGCGATCAACAATAACCCAAATGCTAGAATGGCCCAATCTCGTACGAGGTGGGCCATCAATGAAATCCATCGAAATCTAATCCCATTTCCACAATGGAATCTCTAGAGGCTAAAGGAGACCAGAAGGGCGCTGACGTTCGGCTTTAATACGTTGAAAAGTCATGCAATTACTCACATAACTCGCCACATCGCGCTTCATCCCTTCCCGATAATAAAGGCGATGCATATCGGCATACATCTTACTACTCCCAGGATGAATGATATACTTAGAACGATGACAGTCATCAAGAATGTCATGCCTAAGTGCAGAATCAGAAGGCACAACAAGATGGTTCTTCTTGCGAAGACACCCATAAAAATCAATGCTAAAATCCCACAACGCCTCATCATGGGATTCAGTCTCACAAAGCTAAATAAGATGCACAAGATCAGGATCACGCCGTTAAGCTTTGGCAATACGATCAAATAGAGAGGGTCGAGCTTCCAAACTGAATAATACTATCGTAGAATCAGAGGATGGAGCTCGATCACGAATACCACAAAAAGATAGAGTCTCAAGAATAAACCATTCGACAAGCATCATAGAAACGACAGCCGAATGTCTACGACTAAGCGCATCAGCAACACGATTACCCTTACCAGGGGTATACTGGATATCAAAGTCATAGGAGGCAAGAAACTCGAGCCAACGTTGTTGCCTCATATTGAGTTCCTTTTGAGTAAATAAATACTTCAAGGATTTATGATCGGTATAGAGAATGAAGCACTTGCCTAATAAATAGTGTCGCCAAATCTTCAAGGCGAAGACAATGGCGGCTAACTCAAGAGTGGCATAACGAACCTCATTCGGACGCATTTGCCTAGAAGCATAAGCAACTACCCGATCCTTCTGCATAAGCACGACACCAAGACCACTACCACAAGCATCGGTGTAGACAACAAGATCATGATTCCCCTCGGGAACAACAAGAATAGGAGCATTAGTGAGAAGTTCCTTTAATGTCTGAAAGGAAGCGTCACACTTATCGGACCAAATATAACGAATGCCTTTTCGAGTAAGGCTGGTGAGAGGAAGCACAACACGGGAAAAATCATTAATGAACCGACGGTAATAACCCGCCAATCTAAGGAAACCACGAATCTCATGAACATTCTCAGGCCTCTTCCAATTCTGGATAGCTTTTATCTTTGAGGGATTGACAGAAATGCCGTCGGAAGATACAACATGGCCTAAGAACTTAACCTTATTCTCCCAAAAATGGCACTTGGAGAATTTGACTTTAAGCTGATGGTGACGAAGAGTACTCAAGACAATTCTCAAGTGATTAGCATGCTCGGCTTCAGACTTAGAATAAACAAGAATGTCGTCGATAAACACAAGGACGAACTTATCGAGATATTCCCAGAATACTCGATTCATAAGATCAACAAAGAAAGCAGGGGCGTTCGTCAAACCGAACGGCATAACAAGCCACTCGAAAGAACCATATCGAGTGCGGAAAGCTGTAAGAGGTATGCTATCTTCCGCGACTCGGAGCTGGTGAAAACCAGTGGCAAGGTCGAGTTGAGAGAAGACCTTAGCGCCACTCAATAGATCAAACATATCATCGATCCTAGGCAATGGATACCTATTCTTGATGGTCAACTCGTTAAGCTTGCGATAGTTGATGTAGAGCCTAAGAGTTCCATTGGACTTCTTAACGAAAACGACCGTGCACCCCACGGTGAAAAGCTGGACTGAATCTACTGTTTGGACTCAAGCTCTAAAAGCTGCTTCTTGAGTTCCTCATTTTCTTTTGTAGACATCCTCGTGGGAGGACGGCTAACTGGCTGCGCGCCTGGAATGAGATCAATGCGGAACTCAATCGCCCGCTTGGGTGGCAAACCTGAAACCGGCTCAAAAACATCAGAGAAGTCACAAACAATAGGAATACAGATATGTCATCATCATCTCGTGAGTCAAGAGAATATAAAGCCATTTCAGAATTACCCACATTCCGAAGAACAAGTGATAGCTGAGTAGATGAATCTGGGTGTCGAAGATATAAAGTTCTTTCAGAACAAATAATCCTGGCATCGTATCTCACTAGCCAGTCCATACCCAAAATCATATCAAATCCCAGATAGGAAATAATGTGTAGATTAGCATGAAAAGAAAAGCCACATAAAACAATCTCAACATCATCACAAAGCATGCTAAGGGTTGCGGATCCCCCAATATGATTCACAATCCTCAATGAAGTAACCATACAAGAAACATCCAAAGACAAATCATCGACAAGCTTTTTCAGTACGAAAGAATGCGAAGCACCCGTATCGAAAAGAACTCGAATACTACGGTCATGAAATAAAATATAACATTCCAAAATAGATGGAGATATACCTCTGGGCTAAGAAGGACCTCCAGAAGCCTTAGCAACATAAAGCTTGCCAGACTTGGCATTAGCAGGAACAGTAGGGCAGGAGGAAACATGATGACCTTCCTTCTTGCAATAACGGCAGAAGAGAACCACAATTGAAACACTTCCGAATTGAAGGTGTTCCAGCAGATTGAGAGTTAGAACCAGATTCAATAGGCTTTTTCTTCTTGGAAGGAAAAATTCTCGCTTATGAAATGGAAACTTCTTCTTATTGGGGTTCTTGCGAACCTCACATCATCACCACTATCACACTCCTTCTCGATGGCTTCGAGATGAAGTGCCGAGTCAACCAACACCTTAAAAAGAAAGCTTAAGCATTAAAGACTTCTTAAGATATTTCTTAAGACCAGAGACAAACATTATATTCTTCTTATAAGAGGTGCTAATGAATTCAAGACCATACTTAGATAAGGCCTCGAATGATGCTACATATTCAGAGACGGAGGACTTCCCTTGCTTCAACTCAAGGAAGCGACGGGCTAATAAAACTTTCTCAGATTCAGGAACGAATTTTAGTTTGAATTATTCCCGAAACTGAGTCCAAGAAATAACATACTCATCAAGTTCGACTACAAGAAGCTCGTACCAATCAAGGGCACGCTCTTGCAATAAGCTAGAAGTTACAAGAACTCGATCGTGGTCAGAAAGATCCATGCGAGAGAAGATACGCTCGCATGTGCGAATCCAAGCTTGGACCTCAAGAACTGACTCGGAGCCTTTGAATGGCTTTCCTCCAAGATGAGAAAAATCACTACACAGGCATGCAAAGGCAGACTTGCGTGGAGGAGATGTTCGAGTAGGAGCTGGAGGCTGAGTGCTCCTAAATAACTCCAAAAACTGCTCGACAGACATATAAACGCCGTCCGGATGCGAGCCGCTGGATTGCCCAGCATCTGAGCATCGTCCTCTGCCTCTTCCAACCATTAGCTGAAAGTTAAGATAAGATAAAGATTATTCACAAGGAAAATATCATTAATTCAAATATGGAGTACTACGGAATAAATGCATACCTAGACGTATTCCCAAAATTCTATCTACCCCAAAGGCACGGAAAGAATAAAGGCACGATGATTCAAAGATTCGTAACATTCATACTACCCTTTGATGTACCGTAATATGTGTCTCTGTTCTATGTTTATCATATTTTGTTCTGAACACAGCTCTGATACCAAGCTGTGACGCCCCATTCCGAGACCCACATTAGCAAAGAGTATTACTAGGTAACACCGTCTGCTAATACGGAGAATAGAGCTGGATAGAAGCGACCATCTATAGCCTTGTCTTAATTATCTATTGAATACGCCGACAATTGCCATACATTTTTTTTTCTTTCTCAAATGGATCGACATATCCAATAAATACTTAATACAAAGCCATAGGTGGCTGAAGGATCTACCAGAATAAAATATAACAAATCAAATGTAATACACATCACAAAACAGTGGATCATCACATACATTTACACATATACAGATACATTACAGAGTATAAAAAATGATACATGTCAAGTGGTAAAGAAAACCACACTGTACAGGCGAGTCAAAAGAATACATATCAGAGTTATAGCCAAAAAATACTACACAAAAAGCTATAACAAAAAGGAGCTAGTAGAATAGTCCATGCGGAAGCAAAATAGGCTAAGTCCAATGTACCTAACCTGAAACATCTCGGTTTGACCCGAGTATAAAATACACGGGTCAGTCTAGCTAAACAAATCAGTTAGATAAACTAAATGATAATGAACATACAAGGTCATAAAATACCACAAATATCTCCAAAAGAGATAACCAGATCATCTAACAAAAGATGAATCATAACAAGCCTCATATCATCGGCAACTCAAATAAACAAAGGATACGAATAACCCAAAACAAGCCAAAAAGGCAAATAACAAATACCAATAAAGGTAACACAAGTTTCCACAGGGTAATCGCTATATATTGTGTGGTTCAAAGGACCTACATCGAAAGGCGATACACTAGGGAAATATAATTGTCAAAGAAACAAAAGATGCTCGAGCTAAGTACTGTATAACAAGGATCCACAAACCCGAAGGCAACAAACCCAAATATCACTCGAGCGGTGACGAAGGACCAACTCCAAAAGCGATACTATAGGGCAACAAACCCGAAGGCACAAACCCGAAGGTACAAACCCGAAGGCAACATAACCGAAGGCAACAAACCCCGAAGGCTCAAGCCCGAAGGCAACAAACCCCAAAGGCAACAAACCCCGAAGGCTGAAGCCCGAAGGCAACAAACCCCGAAGGCAACAAACCCCGAAGGATCAAGCCCAAAGGCAACAAACCTAGAAGGCAACAAACCGTAGTGGTGATGGTCCGGAGGCTCAGTACTAGACACCACTAACTGGAAAAATGTGTCACAACTCTCAGAAAGGAACCCGAAAAATGTTAACGTGAGTCCCATACCACACGTTCGTACTAAACGGTTTACTAACCATTAGTCAATTTCACACTCAAAGCAGTACAAAGTTCACTTCATCTCCTCGGTAAACCAGACACAAAGGTCAAAACAGTGGAACGAATAGATTAGGAATTAACTGAAAAGATAAACACACGTGTTCATAGCACGCATTTTATTTAATCATTTAATTCTCCTCCCTATTCGCTCGAAGTGCAAAATTGTGTGTTTTAAATAGAAATTATAAGTTGGAGAAACGAGCTTTTAATACCATTTCAAAAGATCACTTTATAAAAACCCATGTACGAAATCTAAAAAGGATCATCAAAGTCAAAAATGCGATAACAGCTAAATGGAATCGACAAGAATCGATGAAAATGGAAATTCACTCAAAAATAGGCAAATAGGCAAAAATAGGCAGTTCCAGACGTCTGGATTTATTCACTGGAAATTCAGAAACCTTCCAGACGTCTGGCAAGTTGCATCAGACGTCTGAAAAGTGGTATCAGACGTCTGACCCAATGTTTCAGACGTCTGAGAGGTTGTTTCAGACGTCTGACTTTGTTTTCTGCCATTTTTATAAATTTCTGCCGTATACTTTTTGTGTTCCAGGTTTAAAACCAGACGTCTGAACTTGCATTTCAGACGTCTGAAGACCTGGTCTGGGCAACAATTTGCGTAGGCCTTGATGGCCAAAACAAATGGGAAGCTATCCGACGAGCAACGAAGACTATGGGATTACGCCAAGCGACAACCCAGTCTTATGGGCTCTTCGATAAACCCCAAACAACATGTCCAAATATCCACAATAGGATCTTTAAAGATTTTATCTCAAAAACACCAAAATTTGGAGAATTCGTCATATCAATCCAAATCAAAAGCAAATGAACATTAATAGAGGTTAGGGATTCTTACCCAACCACAACCAAAAGCTATAGGCTTAGATGTGAGTTCAAAAACTCACCTTTTAACTCAAAAACAAAGATGAGAAGCTCAAATGCAAAGAAAAGATCAACCACTCTTCACTTCAACTCTACGAGCTCCAATCTAAGATCAAAAACAAATATTTCCTAAATTAGGTTATAGGAAATTTCTGAAATTGAAGAGAGATTGAGATGGAGAAGGTGAAAAGAAGGCTTACATAAGATTCTCTTTGATTTTGGAGCAAGAATTTGAGTTTGCAAAGGAAACTAGGGCTTGGAATTCTATTCCCCATTCTCTTCCCCCATTTTCAGTTGAGCTAGAGTTAAGGAAATGAAATGAGTGAATGGATGAAGAGTTAATGAGTTAGGGTAATAAGTTGGGTTAGTGGGCTGAAACCCAAACCCAAAGCACAAATAGAAAATAGCAAAATTCTACTCAACTCCAAACATATCGATGGTTATACTCAAAGAGATCGCAAACGCCATTTTGGAGTAAATGGAAGTGGTCCCGAGTCCTAAATCGACCGTTTGCAAAAAGTGACATTTCGGACTTAAATCCGTCTAACGACGCTATATTTAAATAAAACATTTAAATGTACCATCGTAAAATATTCGGGTTGTTACAAAAATCCTTTTAATTAATTTACTCGCCATTATAAAATCCCAAATAAATTTCTATATTCCCAATCATCTCAAATTCCAAACATTTATAGTTAATACCAAATTATTCTCATTTTATTATTTAAAACCAAATTAATTAATATAATCCCTACTGTTAATTTTAATTAATTACTTCGCAACGTCGTATTATTATCAACAACCCCTTTAAGCAAATTGCATCCTTACAATTGTCTCCTTAAGGAAAATCTACAACGAGTTATTCTAACTTTGATGCACCCATCTACAATTAAACACAAGCACACAACTTTCAACCATCAAAACATATCACAACAATCAAGCCAATAACAATCACAGTGCTCTTCATCTACTTCACCGAGTTGGCATGTAAAGTAATATGCATAAACCCGCCAAGTGTTAAACAGAGCGACACTAACAACTCCCCAAAACATTCGATAATAGGTCTTAGCCTTTACTTAGGCATATACTACTCGTCACATCGAATAAACAACCATCTATTAAGAATGGCAAAGCTTCTACATTAAGGCTCTTTCTCACCAACTTATCAAGCTTAACCAATACCACAACAACTTATTCGACCTTTACGGTGGCTTACCCCAAGAAAAGGATTATCTTCCGATGTGCCATGTCTATGGTCATGGGCTACGACTTTGAACAAACTCACTCTAGCAGATTCTAAATTTCACAATCAAGATACACTATATATGTCAAAAATTTTGGAACTTCGAAGTAGCCTTTATATACAAAGTGTATTCCAAAAATCCACCATACCAAAACACATTATATAGACTATCTTACACAAATCCATAATATCCATTTATAAAATAAACACCTTTACATTTATAAATACAGAAACCACTTAATTGAGTTCAAGGTGTTAAAACATCTAATTTATTTACCTTTCAATAAACGAGGATATAAAATAATCCACAAACATATTTCTCTTTAAAAACCTTCTTATGTACTCAAAAATATAGAGGGCCGCAAAATATTTATAAAACTCGACATTTCAAACCCATAAAACTTCTTTATTTTTATTAAACCAATCCTTTCCTTAAACCAAATTATATATATATAATAATAAAATCCCAAAATTTTGTGAAACACCTTAAACTAAAATTCTTCCTTGCAGTCGTAGCTTTACATAAAGCATAATATCATTAAAAATAGATTAAATATTTGAAAGATATGATTAAAACAATTCAATGTTTATACTCAGAAAATAAGACAAGGGTATGCATTTGCACAAAACAAGATTCTAACACTTAAAAAATAAAAAATCTCATAAAGCGATTAACCCAAATGTTATAGGATTACCTTTCAAAACAAAGAAAGATCACCCAAATCTGATAATGATTAAAAGTTATGGCTATTTTTAACACATCACTTCAAAATTTTCCAAAATTCTGCCCAAAATTTTTAATTTTTTTCAAATCAACTTTTCGCTTTGAAAATATTAAAATTGGGTAAAAGCACCCTACATCAAAGTTTTTTACTTTTATTTTCACTTCCCCAAAACCAAATATTACTAAAATCCATCCTTTTAGTAAAAGTTGTGTATAAAAAAGAAAATGGGTTTTCTTATTCTTTAGTTTAATATGCTTCATCTTCTATAAATCATATTTTAAATCAGTTTCCCAAAATACCCAAATTATTGTTTAATTCAAACACTTAATTTTCTATGAATCAAATTTGTACACCTCTTTAATGAATTTTGTTCAATGTACACCATAAGTAATATAAATGCTTTCCACTTGAAAAATTCTTTCCAACTTCGTAATACAAAGTTACATAATATTTATATTCACATATCTTTTTCCAAATTATTTATACCTCCAGAAACTCATTTCACCATAACTATTTTTGTACACCAAGATCTTAAAAGACCTGTATTAATGCATGGAAATAATGTAATTCATAATTTTTCTTTGAAAAGTCCATTTCGATTTCTCAATGTCAAATTTCACAAAATTATGTTTTCTTATTCTACGAAGATACTTTAATACCTCAATCATCCCCAATATAATTTACCATTTTTATCATTTTTCCTTGAATTTTTTCTTCACAGGGTAATTATTGTTTAGATAGATAACTTCTCAAAATCCATGCCATAATCAAGATATATGAATATCATGAACATTTCAAAATTTTACTCTATATTGGAAACTTCTATATACACCTTTTATATATATCTTAGTGCATTTTATTATAAATATGGTTATAACACTCATTCAAGTCACAACAAAATCGTGCAATACACCACAAACAATTCACATAATCACATACTATATATTTTCAATTTTTACAAATATTTAAAAATATGACGACCTTTCCTTATCATGGATATTAGCTTTCCATTTCACCGATTATTTGTAGTATTGATCGTGGAATTAACATTTCCTCGCCATCAATCTCAATTGTCCACTAATGCTCGATGGCTACAACCATCGTTTAAAATTTCCAAACTTATAAAAATAACTTTATCATTCACAAAACAATACTTTACTCTGCCTAATAATATGGGCTTTCTTATCTAAACACTTTATAACATTATATGGTACTTCTTTCAAATATACTTTATAGTATTTCAAAAATATTGTTTTCTTTTTCAAAACATCATCTTTAAAAATATTATTATAACTTTTCTTCATAATATTTACTTCTTTCTAAATACTATTTAACTTACCTCAAAACATTATTTTCTTTCAAACCATTGTTTATATTATTTTCCAAACATTATACTTCTTTCCAACTTAGTAATTCTGCATTTTCCAAAACACTATATTCATTACAAAATATTCCTTAAATCAATCCCTTTTCAAAGTATTATTTATAATATTCCTTAAAATATTATATCCAAACATAGGTTTTAATATTACTCGAAATATTTTTCTCCTTTCAAAGCATTGTATTCTTTTTGAAACATGGTGTCGAAATGCATTGTCCTAGTGTTTAAGAATCTCTATCAATACGTTAGGCAGACACATCGACCATAATTCTTAAAGCATTCAATAGAAAAATTAACACTAAATCAAATCATAAGTTTCTTTTAAATCCACATATATATACTTTAGTATACTTTATGAAAACAATTGCTTGGATGTATAAAAGTATTTATAATACCATTTATATATGTAATCAAACAATATCAACTACAATCCAATCAATACACATCAATCATCATGCATACAAACAAGGAAGCTTCCAGTTAAATCCTTAATCACATCATATCCTTAATTATATATATATATATATATATAATTTCCTTTTATATGAATACCAATTTGTTTTATCCCTTGTGGTGACTTCCAAGTTGAAGATCACTATTGGTTTCTAATATCAAGACTTGAGTGGGTTTCAATCTCTGATTGATAACTTCTACCCACTACCATAATCAATAATTATTACAATAGGGCAATAATCAATCAAAATAAACACATAAAGAAATCCAAACACAAATCAATTGATTATAACAACAAAAATAACTAATACGCCAAGCGAAAAGCGATCCATCAGCTTTTGTTGTGCAACTCTGATCACTACTGGATCAGGCTACTCCATTCAAAGCCTCATGTGGTCTAATATTCATCATCAATGCAGACATTACTGGTCCAACTAACTACTTCTACCTTCACAACCTCTATTATTTTCTCTATATCTCATACAAAGAGTAATGCTTAGAAGATAGAAGAGATAAATACTATATAGTAAGAAAAATACAAATATGCCCCAAGATGATTACTTTAGTAATTATAATATACTTCGACTATCCCTTGCTACAGGGTAACTATCAAACAAACCCAAGGGGTAGGGACCTAAGTCTCATCTAAGGCCAAACTCGTGTCTCAATTATGTACTATTCTGAACCTGCTCTTATGCCAACTATGACACCCCATCTTTATACCCATACTACCAAAGAGTGTTACTTAGTAATGCTATCTGATAATATGGAGAATAAGGCAAAAATGGGTTATCATACATGAATTTTCCCTTGGGCTAACACCGGTACATATTTCAAAAATCATAAACAACTCACCTATCTATAGTCAAGGTCGGCACAAAGAAAAAAACATGGTCGTCTATAGGATATAACGATACACTATATAAAATAAATAATAGAGAACACAAGTCATTAATGCAGTGATAATATATAATAGGAAATATACATAAGTTCAAGTGGATCTACAAAAGGAGTCAAATACCCCAATATCTCCACAAATATAAAAAGTATGTCGATCACTTACATCTCATCATAACATCAACATACACACAGGCACACATGCACACACAAGTGGCTACATAATACATGCATATAATACTACTAATACTAGCCTCCAAACTATGCCCAACATACACAAGCTGGTGACTACCTCCCTGAGTTCGAAATGTCTCAAAACAACCCGAGTATTCTATAACCAACACATGGATCAAACTATGTCTCAAATGTAGATGTCAATATATTATAGTAACTCGCATAGTATAATGGATATATATATATATATATATATATCAAAGTGGCATACAAACATCTCTAACATAGCAACGTATCTAAAAAACCATGCTCAAGTATCATTACCCATATTAGGGAAAAGTCAAGCAACACATCAAGTGATCATTCTCAAAATGGGTGAAACAACTTCACATCCATCCATCATCAATACATAAGAATCACCATATGGCATGCACAAAGCTATGCCCAAGATTATCTCTCTCACAGTCATAAAGTAGACATAACTAAGATTCGTCATGCTCAACATATAAGTAAATAACAAACAAGCATCCTTGTTAAACAAATGGCAAACATAGATATGGCATTCTCTCAACCATGTTGCAATTAGCTTTCAGCTAACCAAATGACAAATAAATCGGTACTGGGTCAAACTCCTTAATATGACTTGCTCGTAGCAATGTTGTAGATTATCTCATGGATAATCATATAACACATATATATACGGGGTTAATTACCGCATGGGGCCATCGGCCTCGGAAATATCCACATCGGCATGCATCCACATACTCATTGATTTCATAAAGTAAACAAATGTAGTCTATTTCATCACATCGATAACTAGATGGGAAACTGATAAGCTCTTAGCTATGCTTCAGAGGCCTTACTCACATGCTCTTAGCGCTACCCCTACAGTCTTAAGTTACCTCGATGGCCATCGTGACCCAGTGTCCATCTTGCACCAACGTGCTTACATGACTATGCAATTCCATAGTCAATACCCTTCAACTACCCACAAATGGTAACAGACTACTAGCCTGGGTGACACAAAGAAGTGGTTATCAACGATGACCCCGTGATCGGGCTGTTAGAATGATTCTTAGCCTAATCTGTTTTACTGCTCACTAAAATAATAGGAGTACACACATAAAAAATGGATACACCATAGTTATTCGTCTACTACTCACAACTCACAACACCTCATTATAAATACCATGTATAACTAATCCCTATAAGAGTGACACCTATTCATAAAAAGTAATCGAACAAATATCAGCTCAGGTGTCCTATACCTCTAGCATTACTGCTCGTTTACTCAAAGGGCATAAACTTCCCTCGCTCTATACGATAATATTCTATACAACAAATCCAAAGAATAACCAAAGAAATATTTTCGAAAGTCTCATACAAGTCATTATTACAACTTTGTTTATTCAATACTTGCATCACATAGAAAATATACTCAAACAAAGCAGACAACTCATTTAAAAAAGAGATTACTTATACAGCAAATTATATTAAATGCTTCAAATGCCCTTTATATTATCTCAAAGAAAATACAAATTTTCCAATTTATTTGAAACCAAAAATAGAATTCTAACCTTATAATAAATTTCAAATCTTTTTCCCATATTTAAAAATCATAGAAATCACTTTTCTAATCAAATATTATTTTTAAAAGTCATCCCATAATTTTCTATAATCAAATACGATTTTTAAATGAATTTATAAACCTCAAAAATTAATTTCTATATACTTTAACCGTAGAATATATATATATATTTTTATATATATATATATATATATTTCTTCCTCGGGTTCAAAATCATCTAAAACTCTTCTAAAATCAAATAATATTTATTAGACATCATTTCATAATTTTCCAAAATTAAATATGACTTTTATATAAAAATTTAAAACCCAAAATCAATTTCTATTTAATTTAAACTATTAATTATTCCACCAATTTATTTTTGATGAAGATAAATCATTTTCCACATAATAACTTTATATTTGGAAAATGTCCTTCTACTTTCCAAAACAAAATTTTAATTTATTTTTCAAAGACAATCGAAGACTTAGAGCTTCAAGCTCTAGGAGTGGTTGACCACAACAGTAGACCAGAAGTCATGAGCAGTCGACCGCTTGTGATAGGTAGGGTCGATGGCTCTGTTCGAGCTTGGAACTTGTAGCTCTAAGTCCTCCCTCGCCATTATTCGTCCATCCCCCTTGTTTTCTTTACTAATCAAACCCAATTTTTTTGCACTCATTTAATCAACAATTCAACACCTATTTACTCACAATAAGCATCACAGGATTGTAGTTTAACGAGCAAGTGAAGAATAGGAAATGGGTTCAATTAATTAACACAAAACGCATAATAAAGGTAGGAGTGATTTATAAATTATTACACTAACACAAATATAACATCTAATAATAGCCATTGCATTTCTAGCATAGATACGTGAGTGAAGATTCACTCACCTGAATATAGTAGCAACCAAACTCTTCACTAGACACTACCACTCCTTATTCTTTGTAACGACCCCAGATTTTATATATATTTAAATTGATAATTAATTGAATTTTTGAATTAAAATTGTAAAATTTATTGTGAATTGAAGCGAGTTTCCCCGTATTCAAAAAAAATATTAAATCATTTTAAATTTAGAAGTTGTATATATATATGTGAATCCATATAGTTGTGCCTATATGAGTATATTTGAATTTATATATATATACACATTTGATTTGAATTTAAATTTTAAGTTAAAATAGGAGTAAATATATGGAGTAAAATAAAATACAAACAAAATTATAAGTAAAAGAAGAAAAAATAAATAATTATAAATTAAATGTTGGGTAGTAGGCTAAAATAAAGAAATAAAAATAGTACTTATGTTAAAGACAGTAATAGATATACAAGCTAAAACTATAACAATTTTAAAATAGACACACAAGTGAACACTTACCAAATGAAGAAACAAAACATACACATTCAAATAAGAAAAAAAAAATATGAAGTATAAAAGCTTGCAAAGGAAGCCACCTCAAATTATCTTCATATTTGTACAGCCGAAGGAAAAAAAATTATTGTACAAACTAATTTATGCTAGCACACAAAGCATATTATCTAAGCACCAAAACAAAGAAATATCATCTCAACCGAAAAGAAAAAAATCAAATCAAAAGAAATAATGCATGTAAACAAAATAGGAAGCATATGTACTTACCCTTATCTTCTGAGCCGAAATGTTCATTTCAGCCTCCATTCAAGAAAAATATCTCTGGTTAATAAAAAAAATGTGGACAAAGAAAGAAAATGCTTGCACCACATAACACCTCCACTATATAACACTCTGCCTCTTTTATATATACATATCATTTCAGTTCGACCATTCCAAGCTGAGCATCTTATATAAAAAAAATAGACAAGCTACAACTTAAACAGCAATTCATTCAACAACAAAGTAAGATTAAAGGAACCAAGAAGAAAAAAAAACTGCAGTTTCAAACAAAGCAACTCTCTGTTCATTCTAGAAAACAAGGTGAGTAAACATACGTTTTTTTTAAGAAATTTAAAAATCTGTGTAGTTGATTTATGATTAGTATGTATTTTGCTGTGTATCCTAAATAAATAGTTCTGGGCATTTCTATGTACTGTGAATTTTTTTATGGTTTATTCTCCTGTAATTCTAGTTTCAAAGCAAAGCAAAGTGGAGATAAATTTATAAATCTTAATACAAACATTTTTAAACTTAAGATTCTACACAAAATAAGTTGTTTAAACTAAAATCACAGCCTAGAACTTGTTTAAAGCTTGATAGTGGAATATGGACTCTGTAAACTTAGGTTTACAGTAAAAAGAAAATTAAATGTTAAATTTAAATATTTTAATTTGTTAATTTGATTATATATCTGGAATAAACATACAAAAGTAAGATTTTTGAAACAAAGATGATGATTTTTAGTTCAGTATTCTAGGTGCTGTTCATTTTTGAACCAAAAATGCTTTTTTATAAATTTCTGGTTATTCAACAAATCGTAAATGCCGAAATTTGTTGTATAGCTAGCTTGATGATTTTTGAATCTAGAAAAAAGTGTTAAAAAAATTTCTATTGCATGAATTGTTGGGTAGAGACGAATTTAGGGTTTAACGTGAAGTTTTTGGTCGGCTTGGTTCTCGTGATTGTGAGGAGTCAGTGGTGGATCGAGTTCGATGATACTCAGGGAGGTGTTGGCTTGGGGGTTGTCGAAGACGTGGCCGGAGGTGGCGACGCTCTGGTGGTCGGGGTTGCGCGTGCAAGACGATTTCGTGACGACCTTTTTTGTGATAATCTGGACCTGGTAGTGAAATTGCGAACTCATCGTCGTTGATGATATCTGGGTGGTCTGGTGGGTTAGGCAAGTCGTAGTTGATTTTATGATGGTCGTGGTGTCGACCAGTGGCGATCGGGGCATTGTGCAACGTGCATGAGCCTTTGCGTGTATTAGTGATGATTGGGTGGTTTTGGGAAGACGAAGTTTATTGGGGGACTTGAAGTAGAGCTTAAGTAAAATAATGAATTGGTCGAGTAGAACAGGGAATTGTTGGGTAGCACGGGGTTTTTCTTGGGTTATCTGTTGTAATACCAAACAGCTTTGAACTTTAAAGAAGAATCAAGTTTTTTTTAAAAAATAAATTTTGTTTAAATCAATTTCCTGTTAGATTAGAAGTTATCTAAGTTTTAAAAATTTGTTAAGTAGGTTTTAAAATAAATTATCTTAATTAACTAAGTTTTAAAATGATTTAAAGATATACATAAACTTTTATTTTGAAAAGTTTAACTCAATAATATTAAGGATTTGTTAAAGAATGTTGAAATGGTTAATTAACTTTTAAAAGTTTTAGTTAAATTTATTTGTTAAACGAAATTAATTACCTGAAGTTAATGACCTTATCTATGGATATTTGGATTCTATTGGATGATTTGATTGTTTGATATTCCTGATCTGTGATGCTTAGTGATACATCTTTATTTATGTCATGATCTGTAGTGTAATGTAAATTATTTATCTGGAATGACTACAATTTATTATCTATGATATATATATATATATATATATCTGTGGATCTGTGAATAACGATAAGCGTTATAGTTTATACGGCTTATCAAATATATTGCTATATTTAAATCTGTGATGATGTGATGATTTGTAATGTTGCACTACTATGTGAAACCCCTGGACCACACTTTTACACACACAAATATGGATTTCATGAGGAAATCGGTTAAGTCACAGATGATTTAAATTTATTATTTTTGAAATTGAAATTTTAATTTCAATTGATTTTGGAAATGGATTTGGGTTAAATATTAATGCTTTTGAAAAGGAGTTTTTAAGATAAAAGTTATTTTGAATAACTTGGTGAAGTTTTTCAATTTAAATAATTTAATTTGAATTGAATTCAGTGATTGGAAATTTTGGTTAAAGATGTTATAAAATGTGTTTATATGAATTCAAACCATTTTGAAAATATTGTTTAAGAATTTGAATTTAACCCAAAGACTTTAACTCGTATAAAAGAATCAGATTTTCTAAAATGAAAACTATTTGTTTTCAAATAATAGAAGCTTTCATATAAGGAATGAATTTCCAATTTGTGTCAAAAGAATTTCAAGTTTGAAATGGAAAATCGATTTGAAAATCTATGAATAGTTCTTTGTGAAACTGGGTGAACTTTGCGAGATGAATCTTTTAGTGTAAAAGATTAAAATGGTAATGTGTTTAAACCATTTGAAGAAAAGTTTTGGGTAATAAGTTGTGACTTAATTGAAATCCCAATATCCATATGTTTTTAAATATTGCGCTTATTATTCGGTTTAGCCGGGAGAGGACTTTGTGTCATATAACCCATTCTGAATAATGATACGACGTATATGGATAGCATTTGATGACCGGTGGTGAAGACCGGATACTTTCGAAAACGAGAGGATTACCATTGATTGTCTCTGCATCGGCTGATCCCCGGTATAGAGATTTTAGCACCCTTTGTGATGGGAAGTCCGGACGTGATTAGAAAATTATCCGGATTAGCAAGGGCTTCTTCGAAAGTGCCTTCGGTTCTATTCGAACCCGGAACAGACTTGTATGGTTGTATATCTGACACTACACTTTGAGATATAAAGCTGATTTCTTTCAAATACATTTCTGTTTGGTGGTGGAGACTTATTCTCTTAGCTTAACACCCTTCTGTGAGACGTACGAGCTCAGAGGTTATGTAGTTGAAGGTTATCAGTGATATACTCCCAAATTTGGTAGTGTGGCATGCTAAGTGTTGCTGTGTGTTGATGATCATTTGTTGATCAAAGCATGGCTTTGTGAAAAAGCGTAGCTTTGTGGACGAACCTCATCGAGCCTCACAGACCGGTAATGGTCGAAACAGGAAAGATGCGGCAAGGTTTCAGGGGTAGCTCCCCTAGGGTATGTCCATTCCTTCTGGAAAAAGGTGGTATCATGGTATGGAGCCCAAATATTTACCTATGTGGTTGCTCCAATCTCATTTTCTGTGTGATTGTTGCTGTGTGATCGAGAGCTCTCGGATAAAGGTCCCAAAGGATCGAGGGTGGCATATCTCAGGTTTACTACCTGGGAAGGGGGTAACCGGCCTTGTGTTGGCAGAGAGCCAGGTGGTTCTCGGGGCGTCCCTCCAGAGGCGTTCCCATGTGGCATAGGAAGTTCCTTAGCCTGACCATTTGTTGGAAAATCCAAAGAAACAATACGAGCCTTGTACGGTTTTTTTTGTATAACCTGCTATGGAATGTGGCGGTAACTTGCTATTGAACATAGTAGCTATAGTAGGCATACGACGAAATGTGGTATGCTGGCTAAGATTAATATTATACTTTCAAAATGGTTTTCTACACTATGCACTAATAGTAATAATATCAATCGAAATTTTTTGCATAGTAAGCATTTTTGACTATCATAAGAAGAAATATTCTCCAATTCTGCGTTTGCATTGTGTGTGTGGCAGGAGGTCTTATGGTAGTTTCATTTTCTAAAAAGCATTGCGGGTTTCAATGTTTAAAATTCTTTGTTGTTTGTTTTAAAGATAAACTGTTTTTGTTACTCACACCAGTCCCATGACTGACCTGGAGTTTATTGTTCCCTTCCTAAACTCTGGGTGCCCATAATTTTCCACACGGGCAGTCTAGAGTTGGGTTTTTCAAATAGTCAGGTTTAGTAGACTAGTTGGAGCTAGTTCAGTGTTTGGAGTTCACTCAGGACTGCACTTGCTTATCTTTGTGAAAGGTGATGGGGGTTCGAGCTTGATGTTGGAGTTGTTGGATTCATTCTCTTTTTCAGATCATTTGGAGTTATCACTTCTGTTTTCCGCTGTATCATTATTTATCTCTGATATTGTTGTATCATATTAGTATCATTGTTGTATATCATATTCTGGATATTGTATTTATTGGAGTTGTATATGATATCATCTATTTCTTTATTCCACTGTGTTGTTATACTTACTGTGTTATAAGCTCCGGGGAGCCAGATTCGGCGTTTGAATCTACGGCATTTGAGTACAAGTGAAGCACGAGTGCCGATTTTCGAAGGCCGAGTCTGGGATCTTTACAGTGGTATCAGAGATTAGGTTGAACTTTAGCTCAGGAGTATAACACATTAAGTAGCTCATTAGAGATAGGGTGAAGTATACCCTAGAATGAGTAATCCCTAAGATATTCGTTCGAATGCCTCAGTAAATTCTCTTACTATTCACTGATAGTAAGTATGAGTGCAAGAAGAGGATGAGATAGAGGACAGGGAAATACGACTATAAATGGTCAATACCCTGTAACAACAAGGAAATAATTTTTCTCTATCAATCTCTTTTGTTCAGCATCTTTTTCTCAATTCTTTGATAGTTCCTGGTAGATCTAGGAAGAAGATTCGATATATATTTGCATGGGACATAAACTCCAAATAGGCCAGAATTGTTTGTTTGGATGAATTGGTTGCTTTGGTTGCTATGGTTGATAAGTATAATTTAGTTTCTAAACTAAAAGTTTTGAAATTATATCTATATATCTATACAATTTAGGTCCCAATATATTCTACGAATGGTTAGTTATCCCTTCGAACTAACCGATGCCCCTGCATATTTCGTAGATCTGGATAACCCGAGTATCTTGTGGAAAAATTAAACAGATTCGTTCTCGTATCTATTATTGATATTCTGATTTGGTAAGCCAAATGCAGAATAGATGTTCAATTTAATTTGATGAAACATTCTTCATCTATCCTTGTGTCTCCTTGGCAAATTTCGAGGACAAAATTCTTTTAAGGAGGGAAGGTTGTAACGACCCCGGATTTTATATATATTTAAATTGATAATTAATTGAATTTTTGAATTAAAATTGTAAAATTTATTGTGAATTGAAGCGAGTTTCCCCGTATTCAAATAAAAATATATTAAATCATTTTAAATTTAGAAATTATATATATATATATATATGTAAATCTATATAGTTGTGCCTATATGAGTATATTTGAATTTATATATATATATATATATATTGGATTTGAATTTAAATTTTAAGTTAAAATAGGAGTAAATATATGGAGTAAAATAAAATACAAACAAAATTATAAGTAAAAGAAGAAAAAATAAGTAAATAATTATAAATTAAATGTTGGGTAGTAAGCTAAAATAAAGAAATAAAACTAGTAGTTATGTTAAAGATAGTAATAGATATACAAGCTAAAACTATAACAATTTTAAAATAGACACATAAGTGAACACTTACCAAATGAAGAAACAAAACATACACATTCAAATAAGAAAACAAAATATATATGAAGTATAAAAGCTTGCAAAGGAAGCCACCTCAAATTATCTTCATATTTTTACAGCCGAAGGAAATAAAATTTATTGTACAAACTAATTTATGCTAGCACACAAAGCATATTATCTAAGCACCAAAACAAAGAAATATCATCTCAGCCGAAAAGAAAAAAATCAAATCAAAAGAAATGATGCATGTAAACAAAATAGGAAGCATATGTACTTACCGTTATCTTCTCAGCCGAAATGTTCATTTTAGCCTCCATTCAAGAAAAATATCTCTGGTTAATAAAAAAAATGTGGACAAAGAAATAAAATGCTTGCACCATATAACACCTCCCCTGTATAACACTCTGCCTCTTTTATATATACATATCATTTCAGTTCGACCATTCCAAGCTGAGCATCTTATAAAAAAAAGAGACAAGCTACAACTTAAACAACAATTCATTCAACAACAAAGTAAGATTAAAGGAAGCAAGAAGAAAAAAAACTGCAGTTTCAAACAAAGCAACTCTCTGTTCATTCTGGAAAACAAGGTGAGTAAACATACGTTTTTAAAAAAAAAAAAAATCTGTGTATTTGATTTATGATTAGTATGTATTTTGCTTTGTATCCTAAATAAATAGTTCTAGGCATTTCTGTGTACTGTGAATGTTTTTATGGTTTATTCTCCTGTAATTCTAGTTTCAGAGCAAAGCAAAGTGGAGAAAAATTTATAAATCTTAATACAAACATTTTTTTTGAATAAGGGTTCAAACTTTCTATTAGAAACCAAGAAAACAAAAGAATGTACAAAGTCCAACAAACAGCCATATACAAACGAGACCAGGCCTGTCAAATACATTAACTCTAAACAAGGCCCAAAACTGAAATGAAAAGACAAACAATTTCACTCGAAACCCGAATGAAACTTCCAGACGTCTCGGTAGGTTAAAAAAGGCAAGACTTCACTTGAGTACTTCTTCATTTACTCCTCTCGAACGAAAGAAAGATAAAGCATCCCTAATGGCGGCGAGGGAGATAAAAGACTCAAACTCTTATCAGAAAAAACTCAAACTCTTCTGCTAGGCCTAGTCTGAACAAGAAGCAAACCAGGAAGCTTCTATTCCATGTATCAGATCCTCCACAAGAACAATCAGCTACAGATAAGTGTCCAAATCTCGTAAAGATTATAACTTTTAGCTTTATAAAGATTCTAGTAACAGATCTCATTGTTTTAGGACTCAAGACTGAAAATGGAGTCGAGTAGTCAACAAAGTGTCTAAATCCTTCGGTTTCCAGAAGACACTAACCTTAGATCTAACAGATCTAAGCTAGAGGAGACACTATCTAATGTATAGAAAACCAGAGAAGTCTCCGTCTTCCATAAAGATGAAATCTTTGTACTTCAATAGACAAAGAAGTCGCTGAATTCTTAAGAAAATGATGTCTTCGTACTCAAAGATACTCACAGGTCCTCCTTGAGCTTCTTCACGAGCTAAATCTTTGACTCCCCAATGATTTTAATTAGATTCTTTGAATTCTGAAAACTAACTAAGAATGAATTAAAATAGTTCCAGACACCAAACAAGGAGGCAGCGGAATCAATCATCTATTGTTTCTGCATTCTTATAACTTACAAACTAGGTCAAATAATATTGATAATTATTAATTAAAATGCAAGTTAAAAGAGAGGATGTAAGGTAAATGTAAAGATATTACAGGAAACAGAAAACCTGAATCGAGGCACAAGAAGGAAGCAGCGAGGAGAAACTATACATATGATCAATCCGATGAATCCCAGTCTAGCTTAGCGAGGTAAATCCCCATTTCTTTGCTATTATATCTGTCATGCCATTCATGTGCTTATAATATTTAGATTTGACCATTCTGATATTCATTGTCTGGAAAATTTTTGAGCACAACTGCGAAGTATCATTGAATCTGTTATGAAATATCCTGTCATTTCTTTCTTTCCATATGTGCCAAATGCAAACTGAGATAGAAAGTTGGAAAAGATCTGAGTTAAGATTTTTTTAGTTTAGAGATAGCTACAATTTTTTGCAAATCTTCCTTCAGAGTAAATGAGAACATACTTTTCGAAAAGCTGAAAAAAATTTTACAGTTCCAAAACCAAACTTTTTCTGTATAATTACATTGAAAAAATAGGTGGTCTATATTTTCAATGTAATTATTACAAAAAACACATAAGGGGTCTACGACAATCTGTTTATGTAGTAATCGCTCTTTAGTTAGCAAATAGTCGTTAATTGCTTTAAAGAGGCATACCGCCATTTTTGGGACGTGGATTTTGTTCCAAACTAATGACGACCAGTTTTTATTTTCAAAATTGGATCTAATTGAGTTCCAGACATGTTTAAACTGATATTGACCGTGTTTTGAACATTTCCAAGACCAATAGTCCCGCTCTCTATCTTTATGAATCTTGACACCTTCTACCTCCGAATGAATCTGACGTAGAAAACTAAACTCGTCCCACTTCCACTCGCCATTTTTAACAATCCTATCAAGAGTCAAATATTCTGTACCAGTTCTAAAAGCTGTATCTAATCCAATGCGTTCCATGATAGAACTTCCATTCAACCAAGGGTCGTACCAAAGAGAAGTAGTTTTGCCGTCACTAATATTTAAAGAAAGGCACTTCAATGCTTCATGTCTGTTTTTCAAAATATATTTCCACACTCCCGAGTCGTCCAATCTCTGATTGATTTCCCAAAAGCTTTTTTTTCCAATATATTTACGCTGTATGAGATCTGCCCAAATTCCTTCTACATTGAGGATCTTCCAAATTAATTTGATAAATAACGCTTGATTCAGCTCTTCTAAATTTCTCAGACCCATTCCTCCTTCTTCTTTTTGCTTACACAAAATTTCCCAGGGTATCTTACTACTACGGCTTTTCCAAAGGAAATTAAGAATCAAATGTTTTATTTTATGAACCGTTGTTTTTGGGAGACAAAAGCATTGCATCCAGAATTGAATGATAGGGTAAATGGTAGATTTGATAAGTTCTAGTCTCCCAGCTTGGCTGAGCATTCTAGTTTCCCATCCTGCTAATCTTTTCTTGATCTTCTCTATCAATAGAGCACAATCCATATCTCTCAAATTAGAACTAGATAAAGGGATGCCCAGGTACCTTATTAGAAGAACCGATTGTTGGATATTAAGTATAGAACAAATATCAGTGCAGTTGATTACCCCTTTACCAAAGAAAACGTTAGATTTCTCACAGCTCAGTTCCAATCTGGTCACTCTCTTCATGTTTTGAAAAACATCACTAATGGCAGAAGCATTAAGAACACTTGCTTTAGTAAAGATTATAATATCATCGGCGTAAATGATGTGAGTTAACTTGTTGTTAAAGTCTGTGATAGGAGAAATAAGACCATCCCTGACTTTACCATCCATTAGTAATGTAAAATATTCCATAACCAAAGAAAATAGAATAGGGAAAGAGGGTCACCTTGTCTAAGACCATTTGAACTCTTGAAATAACCATGCGATTCACCATTTGCAATAATGGAAAACACAGGAGTGGTTATGATATTTCCAATAATTTTCACCCATTTGTCTGGGAAACCCAAACTTATTAACATGTGTATAACAAAAGCTCGGTTAATCGAATCGTAGGCCTTTTTCAAATCTACCTTGATACACATGTATTTATTATCCTTTCTTCCAAGACCCCTAATAATTTCGTGAGCAAACAAAATTCCATCCCCTATTGATCTTCCTTTTATAAACGCCGTCTGATTAGGGGACACCAACTTATCCAAAAAAGGAGCCAGTCTATTACAAAGAGTCTTTGTGAAAACCTTATATAAAGTGTTACAGCAGGCAATCGGTCTATAGTCTTGGATTCTAGTGGAATGATCTTTTTTAGGAATCAAATGCAAGAAAGTGTGGTTCCACTCTTTTATTATAGAACCCTTATGGAAAATGTCGTTCAAAGATTTGAAAATTAAATCTTTCGAAAGAGTCCAATGAGTTTTGAAAAACTTTGAATTAAATCCGTCTGGGCCTGGAGAAGTCGTATCTTTAATGTTCCACAAAGCAAATTTAATTTCTTCCAAAGAAAGACCCTCATTTAGGAAGTTCGCACCATATTCAGAAATAATCGATTTACAAATAATTTCTGGAAACTGGTCAGTTAAAGAAAGATTGAAAACTTGTTTATAGAATTTAATGGCCGAATCAGCAAAGTTTTCTTCCGAAACCTCCTTATCATCAACTGTAATGTTAGTCAAACATTTTCTACTTCTTCTGCTAGACATTTTAGCATAAAAGAAAGCAGAAGCCTCATCACCCTTCAACAACCAATCACATTTAGCCTTTTGTTTGGTGTCCAGAAATTCTTTGTTGAGTGCCATCTCCAATTTAATTCTGGCATTTTGAAATTCCATAACTAAATTGTGATCTTTAGATTTTTCCAGAAGCTTTTGAAGTCTAGAACAGTTTTCTCTCTGGACATTAACCTCTCTTTTGGTGTTCCGTATATCAGCACTCCAAATCTTAAGCTCTTTCTTAATGTTCTTGAGAATGAATAATATTTGAAATAGAGGTCGATCTTTCTGATCAGCTGACCATAATTTCTCAACCAATGGAAAGTATTGTTCACAAAGGGGCCAGTGGTTCATAAATCTAAAAGGTCTATTTTTTACTCTAGGCTTAGGAAAAAGAGAGACCAGAACGGCATTGTGATCACTCACAGAAGGAGGTAAGAATTCTGCCGATAAACCTTGGAACATATTAATCCATTCTAGGTTAGCAAAAACCCTGTCAATTTTAGAAAATATGTTTCGACTAGGCCCAGACCACCATGAAAATTCATAATCTTTAATATTGATCTCTTTAAGGCTTGTGTCGTTTGACATATCATCTACTTCAAATAAGTTTCCAAATGGCACTGGGTTACCTCCCTTTCTCTCTGATGGACAACGGATACAATTGAAGTCCCCAAGAACCAACCAAGGTCTATAAATGTTTATCGCATCTTCCTGTAAATTCTTCCACAATCTAGTCCTGAGATGAACAAAATTTTGAGCATAAACAAAAGTTAAATTGCATTTGAACTTCAATTTGTTAAACACTTCAATAGTAATATGTTGGTCACTCATACTAATGTAGTTGAAATCCCAAGAATTCCTATCAATTAAAACAAAAAATCTGCATTTATAATAGCATGAAACATTACTGATAACTTTCCATCCGTCCGGCAAACCTCTTTCCAAACCTAATAGTTCCAAAAACAGCAGCTTATTTTCCAAAACGCCAAAACAACTTATTTTAAACTTATCGATGAGTCTTCTCATTTCTTTCAATCTGTTAGGGTTATGAAACCCTCTAACGTTCCAGCATGCAATCGACATTAAAAAGTCTTGTTGTTTTGAGTCCTCTGCAACCTACTACTTGAGGACTCACCTTTATCTTCCGTTGAGATGCCTAACATCTGCACCCATTTAGGGTTCTTACGAACTAACTTGTCCTTCTGAATATTCTCAAATTCTGTAACCTGGGACTTAAGAATGGCCTGCTCCTCCTGGGCTTGATCGACCTTGTCATATGTATTTTGTGACGACCGCCCATGACCCCTGCACCGAATCTAAAGATAGAGCGCTGTAAAGTGTGCCAAGCGACCATGGACGATTGTCAAGGTAAGATTAAAACAACAGAATCTATCGTATTACTTACAGCGCATGGACAAAATACAATAGAACATATGTATAGTGAAGCTTTACAGAACAAAATGACATCATATAAAAACTCCATAATAGTTGAATACAAGCATCCACATAGTCAATACATCAAGCCTCACTACATATCTCTCAGAGAATACAAAACAGCGGAATATCCAGTACATATAATAAGAAGATAATATGCAACCCTCCAGCTCGTCTTCGATATCAGCATCATGAGAAGAGAACAGCACCTGTCACCTGCTACCTAGTCTGCCCGTCCCAAAATGGACGAACAGCCCAAGGCAATAAGAATTAAAACATAAAGCCTTGAGTCAGACAACAGTCTTAGTGAGCAGTAAATTAACTAACAACATACCAAAAGAGCATAAAGGAAAAGGAATAGGAATACAACCCTCCCACTCCAACCTCATTCTACAGTGATAGCCCCCAGACACACACTAAGCAGAAGCAAACATAGCAGAGCATACAATTTAAAGTAAAGCTACTATCACTCGAGTCAAGGGCGATGTTTTCCAAGTACCAAGGCCTAAATCAGATAAGCACCCAGAAAATACCGCTCTTGAGTCCGAATGACGATACAACCAAACATCCATGACTCTGGCTATCACTGTTATCATTGCTTCGATATCACCGTTAATTGAATGACCGGCACATTCTTTCAGCCGTCCGTCAAGGGCTAATGGAAACCCCGGTTCTAGACATAACTCCCGCACGTCGTCGCAACCCGTGCCTAGGACTATCGAATCTGCCCAGAGTACTCGACCATCAACAGTTAGTCGTTGGGACTATCGAATCTGCCCAAACGTACTCTTGCTTGGAGCATGCTAGAACCTTCAACAACGATGCTATCCAAACCTCCTAGTCATCCTCCTCGACGACTATTCACATATCAATTCATTATCCTCAACTCGAATCATATCACCGAGTTATCAACATGCTTGGAATGATCCCGTCTGGATTAGACCAAGTCTTCATCACATGATGCCTTGCTTCATTACATCCTCGCAAAGCCTCATCTCAACATCACATCATCAAATCTATGCATAAGAGCTTCATCATCCCGCTACATATGCCACGAGCAGTTTTCCCCAATTCAAGAGCCTTTCCCTTAGCTTTTGAATCACCTTTGGTCTAAATCAAACCATCAATCATCTAATTCATAGCAATCAATCAAATCAAACATTAATCCAAACAATCAAGCATTCAAACATGATCTGAGTAGACAATTATAACAATAAGGGCATTTTCGTAATTAAAGAGTTGAAAGTCCAATGAGCATGAAAACATGAACAGTATCTCTACAAACTTGATGAATGAACTTGCATAGGTTAACATGTGATAGAATGGATGTAACATCATCATGAACAATGGATCTACATGGATCTACACTTAGGATGAAGAAAATGCATGGAAATCACTATTTTAACACCAAATCGAGCCAACAATCCGATATACTCCTTTGGATCCGTGTGAGAGATAATCACCACTCACCAAATCACCTATACAAACCCAAATCAACACGCTTCAGATCTGGACAGCAAAGGATCAAGCTTGATCTATCACGAATCCGATTCAAATGAAGAAATTTCGCTTCAAAGGATGAAGATCTTCAACTTTAGCTCTTGGATCTTCAATCTTGATCTTCGATTTGGATGAAAGGAAGCACTAGATTAGAGTGGAGAAAAGAAGTGAAGAAGTGTAGAAGTCGAGCTCTCAAAATGGCAGCACTTCGTCGCTTCAAAATCCGGATCCCAAAATGAAGCCAACCCCCTTCTATTTATAGGCAGAAAATCCTTAGGTCGCTCGGAGTTAGGTCGTCCCCGACCTACGACTTAGCAATTTCTTCGACCTAACCAAAGCCAGACCCAGCGACCTAACAATGCGCACGACCTAACAGAACTGAAGCTTAGCGCACATACGACTCAACTTCTAGGTCGCTTTCAACCTAACACCCAGCGACTCATCGCACGCGCGACCTAACCTCTTACGCGCTTAGCGACCTAACATAGCTCCCCATCCTATGACCTAACGATGTTACGACCTAACACTTAACTCCTAGGTCGCTTTCGACTTAAAACATAGGCTACGACCTAACACTAAGACGCGACTTAACTTCTCAGCGACCTAACACATAACGCCTCAACAACCCATCGACTTACCAGTGTTACGACCTAACACTTAGACCCACGCGACCTAACACTTAAACTATCCTAGCGACCTACCAACCCATGCGACATAACAACTTATGCGACCTAACTCCTTAGGTCGCCTAACGACCTAACTACGCTAACAAGCTATCCACTAGGTCGCAACATACTGGGTTGTTAACTCGCTAACCCTTAGGTCGCGAACTACTATAGGTCGCTTCCTGCTTATCCCCTAATTTCCTTAGGTCGCTAACACGCTAACTCGCTAAGTCCTTAGGTCGCAGACTTTCCTTAAGTCGCTCACGACTTACCACTTAACTCGGTCACGATCCTATAAGTCGCCAACTATGTTTAACTCGGCTACGACCTAAACCTCAACCTGTGACTTACTTCCTATACGACATATCTCAAGGCCGTTAACTCTTAGGTCGTTCACGACCTAGGACTTAGAAAAATTCTTCCTAAAATCTGAAACGACTTAAAATGCTGAAAATTCCAGATTTGAGCGAACTTTTCGATCCGTAAAAATACGGGTCGTTACATTCTCTCCCCCTTAGGAATTTCGCCCCCGAAATTCCAAACAAACAAAGCAATCAAAACTATTCTGTACGCCTACCATCCATAGCAATCAACAAACCATGCATCCAATTCTAGCTTAGCGTACAGAATTCTAAAACTAGAACAAGTTACAATATCGCGAGATGAAACGACACCTTAGGGCCATACCTTGAAGAGTTCAGGATGAGCTGCCTTCATCCTCTCTTCCACCTCCCACGTACAGTCGTTATCATCATCACTCCATTGTATCTTGAGCAATTTAACTACCTTCCTCCTAAGCTGTTTCGTGTCGGTTTCAACAACACGAAGCGGCTTACGAGGTCTTCTATCAACTGGATCAACTTCAAAATCTTCATAGCTATCTACAGAAACTACTGTATTCGAGGCGTGCACATACTTCCGTAGATATGATACATGAAAAACATTGTGCACACTCGACATCTTCTCTGGTAACTCCAATCTGTAGGCGAGCTTCCCAATTCGCTCGATGATCGGGAATGGTCCAACAAATCTCGGAGTCAATTTTCCTCTCTTCCCGAATCGAATAACATTCTTCAGTGGAGAAATCTTCACGAAAACCATATCTCCCACGTCGAATTCCAAATCCTTACGACATTTATCAGCATAACTCTTCTGACGATCTTGGGCTGCCTTCATTCGTTGCCGAATGATTTCTATACAATCTGAAGTCTGCCGAATCATCTCTGGCCCAAGTATCAGCTTTTCTCCAGTTTCCAACCAACATGTCGGAGAGTTACACGGTCTTCCATACAATGCCTCATACGGTGCCATACCAATGCTTGACTGGTAACTGTTGTTGTATGCAAACTCCACCAAATGAAGGTGATCTTCCCATGATCCTCCGAAGTCCAAAACACATGCTCTAAGAAGATCTTCCAAAACTCGGTTGACTCTCTCGGTCTGACCATCTGTTTGAGGGTGATAAGCTGTACTCAAACACAACTCGGTTCCCAAAACTTCCTGGAAGCTCTTCCAAAATCCACTAGTGAACAATGGGTCTCGATCGCTCACTATACTCTTCGGAATACCATGGAATCGAACTATCCATTTAACATACAACTCAGCCAACTTTGATGCAGTCCTAGTCGATCGAACAGGAATGAATCTTGCACTCTTGGTCAGGCGATCTACAATGACCCAAATCCCTTCATTTCCCGTTCTTGTTCTAGGCAATCCATCGATAAAATCCATCGACACTTGTTCCCACTTCCATGTAGGAACTTCTAATGGCTGAAGCAATCCACTTGGCTTCTTCTGCTCGGCTTTTACCAACTGGCAGTTCATGCACTTGGAAATAAAATTTCCAACATCCTTCTTCATACCTTCCCAGTAGTAGGTTCTCTTCATATCCCGATACATCTTATTTCCACCTGGATGAATTGTCAACTTCGAGTGATGACTTTCCTTCAGAACTTCACTCCTCAATTCATCTATATCGGGAACAACTAGTCGTCCTTGCTTCCGAAGCCAACCTTCTCTATCGACCTCGAATCCTTTATCCCTTTCTGGTTCCAATCCAGATTCCAATCCACGGATAATCTTGACAAGCTTATCATCTCGCTTCTGACTCTCGCCAATTCTCTCCACAAGAGTCGGTCTTATCGATAAGTTTGCCAACATCTCAGGTTCCAATTCGCATCTAGGCCTGAAGTCAAATCCGGCTAAATACTCGAGACTCTTCCATTCTGAAAACATGGCTCCCAATCCTGCATGTCTTCGACTTAACGCATCTGCCACTGCGTTACCTTTTCCCGGAGTATAAGCTATACCGAAATCATATGATGCTAAAAACTCTAGCCAACGTTGCTGCCGAAGATTCAAATCCTTTTGGGAGAAAAGATACTTCAACGACTTATGATCCGTAAACAACTCGAATCGAACTCCCAACAGATAATGTCTCCACATCTTCAGAGCAAATACAATCGCCGCTAACTCCAAATCATGAGTCGGGTAATTCCTTTCATGCGGCTTCAGTTGTCGACTTGCATATGCAACAACTTTATCCCTCTGCATCAGCACTGCTCCAAGTCCAGTACCACATGCGTCGGTGTAAACCACCATCTCATCATTCCCACTTGGAATAGTCAAAACAGGAGCACTCGTCAATCTCTCTTTCAGGATTCCGAAAGCTTGCTCACACTTAGCATCCCAACTGAACACTTGGTTCTTCTTCGTCAATCCTGTTAACGGTGCAGCTATCTTGGAGAAGTCTTTGATAAACCGTTGATAATATCCTGCTAATCCAAGAAAACTTCTCACATCAGATGCATTCTTAGGTCTAACCCAATCCTGGATTGCTGCCACCTTAGCGGGATCAACCGCTATTCCATTTCCAGAAATCACATGGCCTAAGAACCTCACTTCACTCTTCCAGAAGTGACACTTCGAAAACTTAGCCTTCAGCTGATGTTTCCGCAAGATTTCCAAAACAATACGCAAGTGCGTCTTGTGCTCCTCTTCCGTTCTGGAATAAATCAGAATATCATCCACGAACACAAGTACGAACTTGTTCAACTGATCTCTGAACACTCTATTCATAAGATCCACAAAATATGCTGGCGCGTTAGTCAATCCAAACGGCATTACCAACCACTCAAAGAAACCAGATGGTGTCCGAAAAGCAGTCTTCGGCACACTATCCTTAGCCACTCTGAACTGGTGAAATCCCGTTGCCAAATCCATCTGAGAAAACACCTTGGCTTCGTGAAGCTGATCAAACAAGTCATCTATTCTCGGTAATGGATACTTGTTCTTCTTAGTCACCTTATTCAGCTCACGATAATCCACACACAATCTCAACGACCCATCTGCCTTGGTTGCAAACACAACTGGTGCACCCCACTCGGACACACTACGCCGAATGAATCCTTTCTGTAAAAGGTCATCAACTTGCACCCTCAACTCTTGCTGTTCCCTAGGCGCCATCCGCCTAAGAGGCATCACAACAGGTCTGGCTCCTTCAACTAGATCTATACGAAACTCGATCTCTCTATGCGGCGGCAACCCTTTGACTTCGTCAAAGACATCCTCGAATCCATTAGCGATTGGCACTAATGATAGTCCATTCCGTGGAACAACTAGTGAATACATGAAGCTCATGAAGATGCCTTCTTCGTGCTTACATCGTATCACAACCTTTCGCCCCTCCACATTCTCGACTGTCACTTCCAACCTCTCGCAATCAACCTTTGCCGCATACTTCCTAAGCCAGTCCATACCCAAAATAATTCCGAACCCCGCGAAGTTCAGAATAAAGCAATCACAAACAAAAGAGCAACCATGACTCGATACAACTAGACCACGGCATAACATACACAAACAAGACGAACCCCCAACTGGATTAGTCACAACCAATGGCCTATCAACAATATCTGGCTTCAAATCTAACCGGCCCACTAGTTCATTACAAACAAACGAATGCGACGCTCCAGTATCAAACAGAACTCTAACCGGAACACCACATAGGAAAAGAGTACCTTGAACAACCACACTCTTTCCCTTCTCTTCAGCAGTAGGAGCTTTCGAAGACGACGGAACAGCTCCCAAAGCATAAGCTTGCACAATCTGCTTGTCCTTCCTCGGTTCTAGACAATTCTTCCTGATGTGCCCTGGCTTGTCACAGTTGTGACACTTCATCGGTGCCTTCGGATTCTTACAATCCTTCGAGAAATGGCCCTTCTGCTGACAATTGTAGCAAGTCACCTCGTCTTTCGGCTTCTTCTGGCCATCCTTACCCTTCTGCTACTGCTGCTGCTTCCTCTTCTTGTTTCCACCCTGCTGGGGTTTAGACTCTTCCCTGGTCACAGCAACAACAGATCCTTCCTTAGGAAACAGACTCTCATGCCTAAGAGCTTTCTCCACAAGCTTCTCAAATGAATCGTCCAAATGATCCACCAACTGTCTCCCATGATAACTATCCAAGCCGGTCACAAACTTCTCATTCTTCTGATAAGCAGATTCAATATATGACCGAGCATATTTGGACAAAGCTTCAAACTCAGAAACATACTCAAGAATAGATCTTCCACCTTGCTTGAGCTCCACAAACTTCTTGAACAGAACAGACTTCTGGGCTGTAGAAATGAACTTAGCTTCAAATCTGACTTGGAATTGCTCCCAAGTAATCTCTTCCTCCGGAGTAGTGATGGTAATAGAATTCCACCAATCAGAAGCTCTCCCTTGAAGCTGTCTCGATGCCAACTTCCTCTTAGTTGCATCCTCAATTCCCAAATCACCAAAGATCCTTCTACAAGCATCCATCCACCTCTGGACCTCAATAGTTGATTCTGTTCCCAAGAAAACCTTCCCTCCAAGAGCAGTATAGTCCTTGCACAACTTAGCAAAATCCACTGGTTTCGGAGTCTGAACCTGAACTCCAACATCAACTGCCGCCCCCGGAACTGGTATCCTTCTCATGATCGAAGTCATCATAGCTTCGAACATGGCTGCATAATCAGCAGTCTCTTCAGTAGCACGGCCTTCCCTAGTAGCTGGTCTCCCTCTTCGACTCATTCTCAATATCTATAAAAAGGAATGATCAGAACATCTAGAGAAACAACTGCATAAAGGACTAACTTACTGCTAAACTACTATATTATATATAGTAATCATCCATCAAAATACAATTACGTCTCTCATACGTAGTTACGTCAGCGAGCGTTGGGTAAAATCGATTAACCAAAGCTCTGATACCAAATGTGACGACTGCCCATGACCCCTGCACCGAATCTAAAGATAGAGCACTGTAAAGTGTGCCAAGCGACCATGGACGATTGTCAAGGTAAGATTAAAACAACAGAATCTATCGTATTACTCACAGCGCATGGACAAAATACAATAGAACATATGTATAGTGAAGCTTTACAGAACAAAATGACATCATATAAAAACTCCATAATAGTTGAATACAAGCATCCACATAGTCAATACATCAAGCCTCACTACATATCTCTCAGAGAATACAAAACAGCGGAATATCCAGTACATATAATAAGAAGATAATATGCAACCCTCCAGCTCGTCTTCGATATCATCATCGTGAGAAGAGAACAACACCTGTCACCTGCTACCTAGTCTGCCCGTCCCAAAATGGACGAACAGCCCAAGGCAATAAGAATTAAAACATAAAGCCTTGAGTCAGACAACAGTCTTAGTGAGCAGTAAATTAACTAACAACATACCAAAAGAGCATAAAGGAAAAGGAATAGGAATACAACCCTCCCACTCCAACCTCATTCTACAGTGATAGCCCCCAGACACACACTAAGCAGAAGCAAACATAGCAGAGCATACAATTTAAAGTAAAGCTACTATCACTCGAGTCAAGGGCGATGTTTTCCAAGTACCAAGGCCTAAATCAGATAAGCACCCAGAAAATACCGCTCTTGAGTCCGAATGACGATACAACCAAACATCCATGACTCTGGCTATCACTGTTATCATTGCTTCGATATCACCGTTAATTGAATGACCGGCACATTCTTTCAGCCGTCCGTCAAGGGATAATGGAAACCCCGGTTCTAGACATAACTCCCGCACGTCGTCGCAACCCGTGCCTAGGACTATCGAATCTGCCCAGAGTACTCGACCATCAACAGTTAGTCGTTGGGACTATCGAATCTGCCCAAACGTACTCTTTCTTAGAGCATGCTAGAACCTTCAACAACGATGCTATCCAAACCTCCTAGTCATCCTCCTCGATGACTATTCACATATCAATTCATTATCCTCAACTCGAATCATATCACCGAGGTATCAACATGCTTGGAATGATCCCGTCTGGATTAGACCAAGTCTTCATCACATGATGCCTTGCTTCATTACATCCTCGCAAAGCCTCATCTCAACATCACATCATCAAATCTATGCATAAGAGCTTCATCATCCCGCTACATATGCCACGAGCAGTTTTCCCCAATTCAAGAGCCTTTCCCTTAGCTTTTGAATCACCTTTGGTCTAAATCAAACCATCAATCATCTAATTCATAGCAATCAATCAAATCAAACATTAATCCAAACAATCAAGCATTCAAACATGATCTGAGTAGACAATTATAACAATAAGGGCATTTTCGTAATTAAAGAGTTGAAAGTCCAATGAGCATGAAAACATGAACAGTATCTCTACAAACTTGATGAATGAACTTGCATAGGTTAACATGTGATAGAATGGATGTAACATCATCATGAACAATGGATCTACACTTAGGATGAAGAAAATGCATGGAAATCACTATTTTAACACCAAATCGAGCCAACAATCCAATATACTCCTTTGGATCCGTGTGAGAGATAATCACCACTCACCAAATCACCTAAACAAACCCAAATCAACACGCTTCAGATCTGGACAGCAAAGGATCAAGCTTGATCTATCACGAATCCGATTCAAATGAAGAAATTTCGCTTCAAAGGATGAAGATCTTCAACTTTAGCTCTTGGATCTTCAATTTTGATCTTCGATTTGGATGAAAGGAAGCACTAGATTAGAGTGGAGAAAAGAAGTGAAGAAGTGTAGAAGTCGAGCTCTCAAAATGGCAGCACTTCGTCGCTTCAAAATCCGGATCCCAAAATGAAGCCAACCCCCTTCTATTTATAGGCAGAAAATCCTTAGGTCGCTCGGAGTTAGGTCGTCCCCGACCTACGACTTAGCAATTTCTTCGACCTAACCAAAGCCAGACCCAGCGACCTAACAATGCGCACGACCTAACAGAACTGAAGCTTAGCGCACATACGACTCAACTTCTAGGTTGCTTTCAACCTAACACCCAGCGACTCATCACACGCGCGACCTAACCTCTTACGCGCTTAGCGACCTAACAGAGCTCCCCATCCTACGACCTAACGATGTTACGATCTAACACTTAACTCCTAGGTCGCTTTCGACTTAAAACATAGGCTACGACCTAACACTAAGACGCGACTTAACTTCTCAGCGACCTAACACATAACGCCTCAACAACCCAGCGACTTACCAGTGTTACGACCTAACACTTAGACCCACGCGACCTAACACTTAAACTATCCTAGTGACCTACCAACCCATGCGACATAACAACTTATGCGACCTAACTCCTTAGGTCGCCTAACGACCTAACTACGCTAACAAGCTATCCACTAGGTCGCAACATACTGGGTTGTTAACTCGCTAACCCTTAGGTCGCGAACTACTATAGGTCGCTTCCTGCTTATCCCCTAATTTCCTTAGGTCGCTAACACGCTAACTCGCTAAGTCCTTAGGTCGCAGACTTTCCTTAAGTCGCTCACGACTTACCACTTAACTCGGTCATGATCCTATAAGTCGCCAACTATGTTTAACTCGGCTACGACCTAAGCCTCAACCTGCGACTTACTTCCTATACGACATATCTCCAAGCCGTTAACTCTTAGGTCGTTCACGACCTAGGACTTAGAAAAATTCTGCCTAAAATCTGAAACGACTTAAAATGCTGAAAATTCCAGATTTGAACGAACTTTTCGATCCGTAAAAATACGGGTCGTTACATATTTTGTTCCCCTATCACTTCTGTCTTTCCTGTGTCCAGATCCAAGACTTCTTGAACCTGCACATCAAAACATAAATCAGTACCTCTCCTTAAATTAACATTATTAATTACACAATCATCAATCCTATTATCATTAGAAAGTAAATTAATAGGAATTATTTGTGAGTCCACTGGAGTTGTAGGACGTTTGAGAATAGATTTCTGAGCCGGAGGAGACTTCGTAGAAAGTGGGCTCGGTTCTCTAGCTTCCAAAGTCGATTAACTCACAAGAGTGTTCTTCTCCCTATTTCCTGAATCATAGTGGACCTCTTGCTCAAGCAAGTTAGAATCTATCTGATTTCTATTCTGAGAACCATCATTGGAGGAATAGACTTCATTTTCTTCAGACTCCCGAGGAAGAACATCTCCTCCTAAACCCTCCCCATCGTTGTTCTTATTAGTTTCGACTGAAAGAAGGCCATCTTTTGGAATATTTCCACTGGTCTCTTTATTGCTAGAAGAATTATTAATACCTTCGTCGTCTTCCTCACTCACTGTTTCCAAACAACCAACCAGAGTTGGTTCTGCCATATTTTCCTTCTCAGCATTATCTTTTTGAGTCAATTTAGGAACCCAAGTCTTAGTCATAGGACATTCTTCAGTTACATGTCCAAAGCACACGCACTTACCACATATTGGAGGAGGATTTTCATATTCCACTGTCTGAACGAAACTTCTCCCATTTTCGTCCATACCTTCAATGATATTAGGCATACCATAGGTAGCATTAACCTCTATCAGAACTCTGGCGTAGGCTAGCCTGGATTTAGTTTTCGTGGCCTCATCCATCTTGATAGGAAGACCTATAGTACTTGTTAATGCACTGATTGCCTTATTGCCCCATAGTTTAAAGCTTAAACCTGGGAGTCTAACCCACATAAGCAATGAGGTAAGAAGATCCCTATCCGTATTCATGTCTGGGGACAGACGTTTCATAATAATCAGGTTCCGATCCATAAACCAGGGACCAGATTTCAAAATCTTATTGCAATCCTCCTCAGAACCAAATCTTACCACGAAGAAACCGTTATTCCTCGATTTAACAGAGAACGGCTTCTGAGTAGACCAAACTCTGTTGGCGTACCCTTCAAAAGTTTTAAGCCAAGGTTTATAACCAACAACATATAATAATATACATAAGTCCCATCCACCCTCTGCTTCTTTGATAGCTTCGGATGAAAGGGAACCTATTCTTTTACCGTCAGATATTTTCGGTTCAATAAATTCAAGATCTAGGTTTCCTAGATCACCTACAGCTCCTATTTTAACTGCTTCACTGTAAGAAATTTTTTTCGCATTCTCTGATACAGTGAATTTAATTTTCCCATTATTTCCTACTTGGTTTGCTTTCTGTTTTGAGGATTTCGAAAATTTGGATGAAGACCGCCCTTCATAAGCCTCCTGAACATTTCCCCCCTGTTTACGAACCAGACTTGCTCCTGATTTGCCCTGATTCCGATCAGAAATAGCTCCGGATGTGAAATTTCTGTGGCCTCCCAGATTTAACCTAGCTTCAGATCCAGTCGACAAAGGAGCCTTGCCCCTTTTCCTTCTCACCTCCTCCCAGCCTTCTTCGTCCCGCAGAGAGCCCATGACGTCTTAGTATTGTGGAGAAAGGATTGAAGACAGAAATTAAGAGTAAAGATTGAGAAAGTAAGAAAATTGAAAGAAAGAGGAGAGCTAGGGGAAACCCTAGTCTCCAGATCTGGACGCCATGAAAAGAAAGCAGCTGAAAGAAAGAGGAGAGCTGTTATCTATATTTGTTCACCTAATACAAACATTTTTAAACTTAAGATTCTACACAAAATAAGTTGTTTAAACTAAAATCACAGCCTAGAACTTGTTTAAAGCTTGATAGTGGAATATGGACTCTGTAAACTTAGTTTTACAGTAAAAAGAAAATCAAATGTTAAATTCAAATATTTTAATTTGTTAATTTGATTATATATCTGGAATAAACATACAAAAGTAAGATTTTTGAAACAAAGATGATGATTTTTAGTTCAGTATTCTAGGTGATGTTCATTTTTGAACCAAAAATGCTTTTTTATAAATTTCTGATGATTCAACAAATCTTAAATGCCGAAATTTGTTGTAAAGCTAGCTTGATGATTTTCAAATCCAGAAAAAATGTTAAAAAATTTCTATTGCATGAATTGTTGGGTAGAGACGAAATTAGGGTTTAACGTGAAGTTTTTGGTCGGCTTGGTTCTCATGCTCGTGAGGAGTCAGTGGTGGATCGAGTTCGATGATACTCAGGGAGTTGTTGGCTTAGGGGTTGTCGAAGACGTGGCCGGAGGTGGCGTCGCTCTGGTGGTCGGGGTTGCGTGTGCGAGACGATTTCATGACGACCTTTTCGTGATAATCTGGACCTGGTAGTGAAATTGCAAACTCGTCGTCGTTGATGATATCTGGGTGGTCTGGTGGGTTAGGCAAGTCGTAGTTGATTTGATGATGGTCGAAGTGTCGACCAGTGGCGATCGGGGCATTGTGCAATGTGCACGAGCCTTTGCCTGTATCAGTGAAGATTGGATGGTTTTGGGAAGACGAAGTTTATTGGGGGACTTGAAGTAGAGCTTAAGTAAAATAAAGAATTGGTCGAGTAGAACAGGGAATTGTTGGGTAGCACGGGGTTTTTCTTGGGTTATCTGTTGTAATACCAAACAGCTTTGAACTTTAAAGAAGAATCAAGTTTTTTTTTAAAATAAATTTTGTTTAAATAAATTTCCTGTTAGATTAGAAGTTATCTAAGTTTTAAAAATTTGTTAATAAGGTTTTAAATTAAATTCTCTTAATTAACTAAGTTTTAAAATGATTTAAAGATATACATAAAATTTTATTTTGAAAAGTTTAACTCAATAATATTAAGGATTTGTTAAAGAATGTTGAAATGGTTAATTAACTTTTAAAAGTTTTAGTTAAATTTATTTGTTAAACGAAATTAATTACCTGAAGTTAATGACCTTATCTATGGATATTTGGATTCTATTGGATGATTTGATTGTTCGATATTCCCGATCTGTGATGCTTAGTGATACATCTTTATTTATGTCATGATCTGTAGTGTAATGTAAATTATTTATCTGGAATGACTGCAATTTATTATCTGTGATATATATATATATATATATATATATATATATATCTGTGGATCTGTGAATAACGATAAGCGTTATAGTTTATACGGCTTATCAAATATATTGCTATATTTAAATCTGTGATGATGTGATGATTTGTAATGTTGCACTACTATGTGAAACCCCTAGACCACACTTTTACACACACAAATATGGATTTCACGAGGAAATCGGTTAAGTCACAGATGATTTAAATTTATTATTTTTGAAATTGAAATTTTAATTTCAATTGATTTTGGAAATGGATTTGGGTTAAATGTTAAAGCTTTTGAAAAGGATTTTTTAAGATAAAAGTTATTTTGAATAACTTGGTGAATTTTTTCAATTTAAATAATTTAATTTGAATTGAATTCGGTGATTGGAAATTTTGGTTAAAGATGTTATAAAATGTGTTTATATGAATTCAAACCATTTTGAAAATATTGTTTAAGAATTTGAATTTAACCCAAAGACTTTAACTCGTATAAAAGAATCAGATTTTCTAAAATGAAAACTATTTGTTTTCAAATAATAGAAGCTTTCATATAAGGAATGAATTTCCAATTTGTGTCAAAAGAATTTCAAGTTTGAAATGGAAAATCGATTTGAAAATCTATGAATAGTTCTTTGTGAAACTGGGTGAACTTTGCGAGATGAATCTTTTAGTGTAAAAGATTAAAATGGTAATGTGTTTAAACCATTTGAAGAAAAGTTTTGGGTAATAAGTTGTGACTTAATTGAAATCCCAATATCCATATGTTTTTAAATATTGCGCTTATTATTCGGTTTAGCCGGGAGAGGACTTTGTGTCATATAACCCATTCTGAATAATGATACGACGTATATGGATAGCATTTGATGACCGGTGGTGAAGACCGGATACTTTCGAAAACGAGAGGATTACCATTGATTGTCTCTGCATCGGCTGATCCCCGGTATAGAGATTTTAGCACCCTTTGTGATGGGAAGTCTGGACGTGATTAGAAAATTATCTGGATTTGCAAGGGCTTCTTCGGAAGTGCCTTCGGTTCTGTTCGAACCTGGAACAGACTTGTATGGTTGTATGTCTGACACTACACTTTGAGATATAAAGCTGATTTCTTTCAAATACATTTCTGTTTGGGGGCGGAGATTTATTCTCTTAGCTTAACACCCTTCTCCGTACAAGCTCAGAGGTTATGTAGTTGAAGGTTATCGGTGATATTCTCCCAAATTTGGTAGTGTGGCATGCTAAGTGTTGTTGTGTGTTGATGATCATTTGTTGATCAAAGCATGGCTTTGTGAAAAAGCGTAGCTTTGTGGACGAGACCTCATCGAGCCTCACAGACCGGTAATGGTCGAAACAGGAAAGATGCGGCAAGGTTTCAGGGGTAGCTCCCCTAGGGTATGTCCATTCCTTCTGGAAAAAGGTGGTATCATGGTATGGAGCCCAGATATTTACCTATGTGGTTGCTCCAATCTCATTTTCTGTATGATTGTTGCTGTGTGATCGAGAGCTCTCGGATAAAGGTCCCCAAGTACCGGGGGTGGCATATCTCAGGTTTACTACCCGAGAAGGGGGTAACCGGCCTTGTGTTGGGAGAGAGCCAGGTGGTTCTCGGGGCGTCCCTCCAGAGGCGTTCCCATGTGACATAGGAAGTTCCTTAGCCTGACCATTTGTTGGAAAATCCAAAGAAACAATACGAGTCTTGTACGATTTTAGTTGTATAACCTGCTATGGAATATGGCGGTAACCTGCTATTGAACATAGTAGCTACAGTAGGCATACGACGAAATGTGGTATGCTGGCTAAGGTTAATATTATACTTTCGAAATGGTTTTCTACACTATGCACTAATAGTAATAATATCAATCGAAATTTTTTGTGTAGTAAGCATTTTTGACTATCATAAGAAGAAATCTCCTCCAATTCTGCGTTTGCTTTGTGTGTCTGGCGGGAGGTCTTATGGTAGTTTCATTTTCCAAAAAGCATTGCGGGTTTCAATGTTTAAAATTCTTTGTTGTTTGTTTTAAAGATAAACTATTTTTGTTACTCACACCAGTCCCATGACTGACCTGGATTTTATTGTTCCCTTCCTAAACTCTGGGTGCCCATAATTTTCCACACGGGCAGTCTAGAGTTGAGTTTTTCAGATAGCCAGGTTTAGTAGACTAGTTGGAGCTAGTTCAGTGTTTGGAGTTCACTCAGGACTGCACTTGCTTATCTTTGTGAAAGGTGATGGGGGTTCGAGCTTGATGTTGGAGTTGTTGGATTCATTCTCTTTTTCAGATCATTTGGAGTTATCACTTCTATTTTCCGCTGTATCATTATTTATCTCTGATATTGTTGTATCATATTGATATCATTGTTGTATATCATATTCTGGATATTGTATTTATTGGAGTTGTATACGATATCATCTATTTTTTTATTCCTCTGTGTTGTTATACTTACTGTGTTATAAGCTCCGGGGAGCCAGATTCGGCGTTTGAATCTACGGCATTTGAGTACAAGTGAAGTACGGGTGCCGATTTTCGAAGGCCGAGTCCGCGATCTTTACATTCTTTCTCATTTCTCACTCTGTTAATGTAAGAACTAAACACCAAGCAATTCAAACAATGAGCTTGCAACCCCTTAGTGGTGTAGAATAAAGTTGAGAAACACATAGGTTGATTTGAGATTTTATGGGATTTTATTTTATTTTGATTTTGACTTTTAGAGATAAACCAAGGTTTTTAATTTTCACTGGAAATAGAAAATGAGTTACTGTGTGTACAAAATGGAATATAGGATGAAGTGTTTGAAAGTGCATTGGGAATTTCTAGAGTCCTTAAGAGAATAAAAGTAACCAAGATAATTTTTATGTTAGGAATTTAGGCTAGTGGACTTTAATTGATTCAAATACCTCAATTTTCACTCACTTTTCATTTTGCAACCAAATTATACTTAGCTCTACACACTTCCAGACATTAATTAAAAATCACATTTGTCTTCTACTAGCCTTTAAGCAACATTATATACTTTTATAAAAAATTATTTTCCATAATTTTCCTTATTTTAATTAATTATCACTTGATTCCATATTTAATCCTATTTACACAATAAATTCTAAATTTCACATAAAAATTCATCTCTTAAGAAAACAAATTTCTAATCTTTTTTATTCTTAATATTTATAAAAGTTATTTAACAACTTCTAATTCATGTCTAAAATTATTTTAGCTTCTTTTAAAATAGCTAGAACATTTACAAAAATTAAATATTTTCTCAATGTATAAAAATATTTTACCATTAAATTTCCAAATTATTTAAAATTATCCAAATTTTAATTATTTAAAACCCTTTTAATCAAATTAATCACCATTATAAAATGTCAAATAAATTTTTATATTTCCAAATCATCTTAAATTCCAAACATTTATAGCTAATCCCAAATTATTCACATTTTATTATTTAAATATTATTTAATTAATTAAATCTCCACTATTAATATTTATTAATTGCTTCTTAACATCAGGTTGTTACCCTATTGTTGATAGTGCTCAAGTGCAGACGCCTAGAGCCAACTTTGCTGAGTTAAACAAAGACTACTCCAGTCTTGCGGCAAACCGTTTCTCGAAACAGAATTAGTTGTGCAAGTGCAGGATTGATTAGAAACCTACGAATGCATCTTTGAAGACTTGGAATTAGGAGATTCAATGAAGAGGAAGTTTGCCTCTATGCAACTTCAGGATTGGGCTATAAGATGGTGGAATGATGTTAAGATCGATGCTCTTGAGGATAGTTTACTTGGGAGTAGTTCAAATCCTGATTTGAGGAAAAGTTCCTACAGGCTGCTCAAAAGTCAGCGTTGTTTAGAAAATTTACCAACTTAAAGTAAGAAAACATGAATGTTTCGAAGTGTGTGGCCGAGTTCAATAAGCTGTCAATGTATGGTCTATCTTTTATTGATACTTTATTAAAAAAGAATGAGAAATTTATTTCGGGCTTGGATGATTATTTAGAGGAACAACTAGTAGGCTATATCGATGAATTCTTCAAGAAGCTAATGGAGAAGGCTCTACGACATGAGAGTCTCTATACTAAGTCTAAGTTGTTATTGCTACAAAAGAGCCTAAGATGCTAGTGAGCAGGGATGGCTAGAGGAAGTGGAATAACAAAAAGGGAAAGAATCAGTTTCAGGAAAAGAAAGGGAAATGGAAGCTCGTCTCCTTTTAAATGCAAGAACCAAATGGCTAGAGAGAGGAAATGTTTCGATTGTGATAAGGTTGGGCATTTGAGGAAGGACTATTCGGGCCATTGAAGAACAAGCAAGTTGTGTCTACTTATGCCCTTAATGTTATTTCTACCTCGCCGAGTGCTCCATTGGCGAAGAAAAAAGTGAAAGGTGTCATTATCCAAGGTTTGCTTATCTTTATGGTGTACCTATTTGCATTTTATTTCATATCGGTACATCCAATTCATTTATATCTAGTGGCCTAATAGATAGACCAGGATTGAGACTTGACTAAGTAGATAGACCGCTAGTAGTGACGAACCCTGTAGGTGTTCTACCAGTTTGTGTATAGGTTTTCGTGACTTGGTATTGTCAAGTCATGGATGTATGTTCTCTTGCGATTATTTCATGCTTGGTTTTTTAGAATCAATATCATATTGGTAATGGACTGGCTTAAGAAATACGGAGTCATAGTGGACTGGGAAAGATTGTTGGTGACGATTGGGATAGGTGATGAGCGCAGGCTAGAGTTGAGTGGCATGCTTGAGGATGTAGTAACGGTTAGCTTCTTTTATTTGCTCAAGGTCCCAGTGAGGAATTTTCATCGGTACTTATAGTGAGGGAATATCCAAACGTATTTGAGGAGGTGACCAGATTGGTTTCGCAATGGGAGATTGAGTTCTACATTGACTAGTGAAGGATGCAAGGCCAGTAGATATTTCATTGAAGCATATGTCACATAAGGAGCAACATGAGCTTAAGATGCAAGTGAATAACCTATTGAGAAAAGGGTCCATTCGAAGAAGTATATCCAAGTGGGAGCACTTATAGTGTTGGTCATGATGGTAAATGACTCCCTGAGACTTTATTTTGATTACCATGGACCGAATAAAGTGATAAAGAAGAACAAGTATCCACATCCACGTACTAATGACTTATTCGATCATCTCCATGATGCTAAAGTGTTTTCTCAACTGGTGTAATGACCCGGAATTTATGTCGTCTTAAATTTGAATATTAATTTTTAGTATTCAATAATATGGTCTTTTAATCAAAATAAAATCCTTATTAAATAATAATTGGTAATAATATATAGTTTTAAACCAAAATAATATTTTGAATTTTTAGATTTTATTTATAAAATTGAAAATTGAATTAATTTGAATTTCTTATATATGTATGTATAACAATAGAATTTATCCTCATAAATTGAAAAAAAAATTCATAGCAAATAAAAATGGAAAGAAAAGGATATATTATAAATAGAAATGAATATGGCTTATAAACAATATAGTGTATTATAAATAAAAAGAGTATAAAAATTGGATTTTTCTTATGAATATACATATTTGTTTAAGAAAGAAGAATATATATATAAGTACAAAATGAAAAACATGGTACTTATTAACATACAAATAGAGTACATTAAAAATAATATATATATATATTGAAAAATGAAAGAAGAATTATATATGAGAATATTATATTGTAGGAATGAGAAGGTTTAAAAAAGTTATTAAAACCCTTTTTATATATGAAATTATTATAGGATGAATATGAGAAAATTTATAAAATCATTTTAAATAAGAAATCTTTTACAAAATAATGTTTTGAAAAAAATGTTATTTTTATAAAGATAGTATAGCAAAATTTTCATTTGCTTTGAAATATACATTTTTTAAATACAATAGAAATGTAAAACATAAATGTTATTTTATTAAAAATGGAATGACAAGACTTTTAATGCCTTGAGTTATATATTTTAATAGAAATATATATGTAAATATGAAGAATAAAATTGTTTATTTAAAAACCACTTTACATCTTGTTTTCAAAATATATATGAAAGCATATTTAAAATCAAAAGAAAGTTTAACTAAATAAATAACAAAAGAAAAAAAAAGTAAAATAAGTAAAAATGGGTAAAAACATATATATTTACATATAAGCATGTCTGGTTAAAGGAGTAAAAACCAAAACATACAACTTAACTCCTTTTCAACCTCAAATCCTCATCTCAATCCATCACTGTACAAAACATTGTACAGGCAGTTAAATTTTTCTTAAGGCTAAAATATGGTACATATAGGTCATCATTTTATCTTGTGCAAATTTGTATATATAGGTATGGGTTTGAGAATGTATGCTTCAGTTTTCAAAAGCATATAAACAAAAATACACTATAAAACAAGGCTCTATAAACAAACACTATTAAGTAAAAGAAAATGGAAGAAGCCTTCTCTTTCAAATTCAAATCCAAGGCAAAGCAACATTTATCAAGTTCAGATCGTGTGACGTGGCAGTTGCATTGGTGAATGTGGCAGGTAATGTCGTAGTCGGAGGCAACGGGAAGAGGGGAATTAGGCGTCGTCTTCTTTTTGTTCATGCCTGGACGTGCTCGAAAATTGGGAATGGGCGATCGATTTTTTTAGGGGTGGTGGCGTATGCACGATGGTGGCACACGGTTGTGGGAGTGATAGGCGATGGGTGGCCGATCTCGAGTTGGTGGTTAGGCGAGTGGATTTCCTGTGCACGTGTACACGTATCATGCTTGCACAGGGGAAAGTCCCTGGGTGTTATGAAAGACGATCGTGTTTTGGGGTGCGGTGGTCTTGGATTGGTCTCGAGTTGTATGCGAGTGAATGGTGGATCGGTGAAGCATAGGTTGATCGATGGAATCGGGAATCGGTTTGGGTTCTTGGCTTTAATTTGAAACTGGAAGCAAAGAGGAAAGGGAGGAAGAAGGATAGGGAGAAACGGGTTCGTGTAGGTGGGTTGGGCTCCGGCCCAAGACAAATGAAAAAAATGTTTAAAAAAATGTTTTATTTTAAAAAAAGGGTTTTCTTTTGAAACTTTAAAATTTAATTTCTCGAAAACCGTAAACCCAATTGACGCGAAATTCGGTGCGTTGGATTCGTAACGACGGACATTACGTCGTCGTATGAATTGTTGTCGAGTTTGCAAAAGTGAAAAATTATAGCAATTTAAAACGGACATATTTTAATTACCGATTTAAGACATATATCGTTGTTTAAAATAACATGACCTGTCCATAGAAGTTATTTGCCCAGATAAAAATAACGTTGAGTTAATTTAAATTAATTATGATATTTTGACATCAGTTTAGCGGAATAAAACACCTTTCCACTAATCGTATTTAATTGGACCCCTGTTGGCAGAATAAATCATCGTTCTACCACTATTACTGAATATATCTGTTTTTGGAAATTGACTAGCAGAAATAAAAACCTTGTTCTGCTATTATATTTGTACGGACATCTTTTTATTGTCCTGATAATTATATTGGGCAATAGGATGTTGAATTTATTGATGTGAGTACTTGTATCTGTTATTCTGGATTGTTATGGAATGAATGGTAACTTGATTAAGTACCATTGAAATTAATAAGCCTTTTTTCGATTGAAAGTTGACCTCTGAACCAAAATTGTTTTAAGAATGATTATTATTTATTAATAATATTTTAAAGTTAATTAGTAATTATCTGATAATGATTTGAAGTTAATTATTTTATTATTCTTAAAAATTATTTAAAAGTATTTAATTATTGTTTCAAAGCTATTTAATTATTTAAATTGTTTAAAGAATATTTAATAATTAATTAAAGTTATTTTATAATGTTTTTGATAAAAAAATTGTTATTACTTAGGAATTAATCAGTATTAAGACATTATTATTATTTCAAGATAATTTGTTCAAATATTAATAATGTTTTAAAAATAATTTTATATAGTAAACCTTTTATAAAAGAGTATTTTTCCTAAATTAAACTTGGAAAATTTATATAGAAACTTTATAAGTATTATATTGAGATAATTATTAAATAAAGTTTTCAAAAAGTAATGGTATACTTTCATGGCGTAATCGGGAGGCGGAGATTGCCTAAGTTAAGTTTGGATTTCTCTGGGATAGAGACGTAATCATTGAGCTGCAATCCATGGTTGATACCGCATAGCCCTTTCCATATTTATTTTGAAAAGTTTTCAAATATTTTGAAATGAATGGTTTGTGAATATACATATTCCTGTGAGATAAGTACATACCTTTTGATTAAGGAATTTAATTTATTGAAATTTAAATTAAATAAGGCTTAGTGATTTCAGTGGAAAATGAAACCTTTGATTGAATGATTGTTTATTTGATAGTTAAATAACCGACTATCAAATTTGGACCCAAAAACATAACTTTGGAAATATCTAGGAGAAACACGAGGATTATATGGTACGATTACAGATGGAAGGTGCTATGCTGTACGTATAAACTCATTTCGTTCCTCTAGGACGATGATAAGGAAATTCGTCCACTAACGATTAGGAGGTGACCTCCGATCTTATTTTCGTCTTTTTATTTCCTAAAGAACCGGGTTTAGTTTACCGAAAATATCGAATGTTGTTTCGAAGAGACCGGGATCAGATAAGTTATCCGAAACCACTTCGATCCAACGAATACATTTTTGAAGTGAAGACAAGAGTATGGAATCGAAGATGGAGCATTGAAGTGCAAGGGCTAATCGCTACTAATCCTGAGGATGATTCCAAAATGGATGTAGTAGGAATAGTGCCTTCGGTTTCGTTCAGACCCAGAATGGACTCGTATGGATGAATGCTATCAGTACATTGTCATTGGAGGACAATGAGTATTCCAGGTATAAATTCCTTAAAAAGGTAATCGTAGCCTCAAGCCTCATCAACCGAAATGACTAAAAATCAGGGGTGATGCAGCAAGGCTAAGTGGGTCGCACCCAATTAGGGTATGTTTATCACCTTTCTAGATACCCTCGGATATTATAACTGTGGTGCATGGGAAGAACTCGGTAAGGGTGGGAACACCCGGGGTGATAGCATATTCGGTACTATCCAGGTTAGGGGTAGAACCGGTCTTGTGTTGTAGGGGATCCTGGCGAGGTCCTCGGTACATTTTTCTAGACGTGTACTGTGATAGGTGGTACTCTAGTGCCTAGTCATTGTATGGAAATTCGTTCTCCAATACGAGCCTTTACGATTTTGGTTGTAGAGCCTAGTATGCTGGAATTTAATAATGTAACAATTTCGGCTATTTGAATAAGTATTTGTACTTAGACCCTATTATAATATCACTGGATTTTCTATAAAAGGTTTTGGTTATTGTAAGGGAAAAACCCGTCGTGTTTATGTGTGATATGGTCTTATGAGATACCTTTGATTTAAAAAGGATTTTGAGAATTATAATGAATAAAATTCCATGTGATTCAAATTCTCACGTTGGTTTTACCAGACTGACCCGGGCGTGGTTTTTTCCTATATGCTCGGGTCAGACCGAGCATATTTCCAGGTTTAGATGGATACTTGGAGCTTAAGAAAAGGAGCTGGAGGCCCAGAGACGTATTCACGTAGATGATTATTTTCCGTTGCATTTAGTTGTATTTATCAGCAATTGTAAGGACAGGTGTTATAACTGTCCGTGCTGGATAGGTTAGTATACTCTGGTTGATGTCTGTATAAGTTACAGTTTTTTTTTATGTAAAGAATTTTTCTATATTATAGGTTATTCATTTCCACAGTGAAATTCTGTGTTGTTTTGGTTTTCTTTCTATCTTCTTTCTACCTTCTTTCTACTTTATTTTTCTTACTATCCGCCTTTCTGTTCAATTTGGACTGGACATGTGTGGTAAATTGTCAGTTCGAACTGTATGGAAAAGTGGGTCGTGACATCATGGTATCAGAGCTTAGGTTGAGCGAATACCTAGGTTTTAGTGGAATTACTCATTAGAGATAGGGTCAGCAGTACCCTGGGATGAGCTTGAGTGTATATATATATATATATACGAGAGTGCGTACTTGTTAGTGATACAAAAATAATTTATATCGTGTTAATTGATCTATTGAGTGGCTTATGGATTCTAGTCAATACGAGTAGCTAACATTATTGATAGGGATCTCTTAAACACTTGAACAAGGCCAATGGACACAATATTGTTTTAAGTGGGTAAATGAAATAACTTTACCCAGGATATATTTTATATATCAAAGGCAATGATTTTAAAAATATATAGTATTTTGAGGGGTTGTTTGTTAAGAGATGATAATATTTTATCATCTAGGATTTGATTGGTCATAACCATCTAGTTTTGAGTATCCTCTATTGCATGTCCTTTTGACTAAGATATCCCTTAGGGACCTGAGTCTTGTAGATAGAAGCTTTGGGAAATTTTAAATTTTGGGAAAGTTTTGTTTACTAAAAAGAATTTAAATTTTTTAAGATAAATTTTTTAGGAAGATTCTTCATTGATAAAAGCTAATTTTATAATAATTGATTTATAAAAAGGAGGTATTTGAGAATTTAAAAAAACTCCAGTGATTTCAAAAAATTGTTTTATACAAATTTTTGAAGGGAAATGATTATGGTATTGCTTAAAATAAAAAATTTAATAGTAGTAATTTAAAAGAAGATTTATATAGAGTATGTACCTATATGTACTCTTTAGCATAGGTGAATTCCTAGAAACCTTAGGATCTCATTCTTAAGTTTTGTTGATTGATTATAGAGGACTCGTAGTGTCATCCGAGGAGAGCGGATGAAGGTTAGGCAGTATTTCAGCAAAGAAGTGGCTATATAGATTATGGAACCTATTGAGCATCCATCGCAATATGAAGAGGAGTCGAGATAGGAGATGAGGAGGAATTCGAGGAAGAAGAAGAGGAATTTGAAGTAGAGGAGGAGTCCAAATCGGAAAACGATGATGCTATCATCTGGGAAATGGGCGAGATTTTTACTGAGCCATTTGCAGATCGGGATGACCTTTTGAGGGATGACTTATGGCTTAACGCAGAAATGCGGGTGCCTAGGGAACAAAGCCCGGAGATTGTATGGATTCCGGATAGTGATGTTGAATCTAGGGAAATGAAAGGACCGGAAGTGGAGGACTCTGATGGAGAGAGTCCACCGTGAGAGTTAGCTTGGGTTGGGGTAGTTCTCTTAGAAATGTGTACCCTATTGAACCTATCAGTAGCCCAAAGACATCATGGATGTGTGTTTAGATTGTAAATTAATGAAGTATATTAGTGGATGCTTTGGTATGGGTATATAAGTATGTATAACTGGCTATTGGTTATAGATATCTCCTAGATATAGGTATAAGTATATGGTGACATTAGTTATAAAAGTATCTTAGTGATACTCTGTATGATTGATATTTTGGGATATAAATATATACGATTGAACATGTGTGACATGGATGTTTATAAATTTGTTAATAAATTATAATTCGGTTAGTTTTATTTACTAACCTGGTTACAGAAATTTCAAGGACGAAATTCTTTTAAGGGGGGAGGAATGTAACGACCCGAAATTTTTATCGTCTTAAGTTTGAATATAAATTTTTAATATTCAATAATATGGTCTTTTAATCAAAATAAAATCCTTGTTAAATAATAATTGGTAATAATATATAGTTTTAAACCAAAATAATATTTTGAATTTTCAGGTTTTATTTATAAAATAGAAAATTGATTTAATTTGAATTTCTTATATATGTATGTATAACAACATAAATTATCCTTATAAATTGAAAACAAATTGATAGCAAATAAAAATGAAAAGAAAAGGATATATTATAAATAGAAATGAATATGACTTATAAACAATATAGTGTATTATAAATAGAAAGAGTTTAAAAATTGGATTTTTCTTATGAATGTATATATTTGTTCAAGAAAGAAGAATATATATATATATATATATAAGTCCAAAAAGGAAAACATGCTACTTATTAACATATAAATAGGGTACATTAAAAAAATATTGAAAAATGAAAGAAGAATTATATATGAAAATATTATATTGTAGGAATGAGAAGATTTAGCAAAGTTATTAAAACCCATTTTATATATGAAATTATTATACGATGAATATGAGAAAATTTATAAAACCATTTTAAATAAGAAATCTTTTACAAAATAATGTTTTGACAAAAATTTTATTTGTATAAAGATAGTATAGCAAAATTTTCATTTGCTTTGAAATATTTTTTTAAATATAAAAGAAATGTAAAACATAAATGTTATTTTATTAAAAATGGAATGACAAGACTTTTAACGCCTTGAGTTATATATTTTAATAGAAATATATATATGTAAATATGAGGACTAAAATTGTTTATTTAAAAACCACTTTACATCTTGTTTTCAAAATATATATGAAAGCATATTTAAAATCAAAAGAAAGTTTAACAAAATGAATAACAAAAGAAAAACAAAAAAAAGTAAAATAAGTAAAAATGAGCAAAAACATGTATATGTACATATCAGCATGTCTGGTCAAAAGGAGTAAAAACCAAAACATACAACTTAACTCCTTTTCAACCTCAAATCCTCATCTCAATCCATCACTGTAAAAAACATTGTACAGGCAGCCAAGTCTTTCTTAAGGCTAAAATATGGTACGTATAGATCATCATTTTATCTTATGCAAACTTGTATATATATAGGTATGGGTTTGAGAATGTATGCTTCAGTTTTCAAAAGCCTGTAAACAAAAATACACCGTAAAACAAAGCTCTGTAAACAAACTTTGTTAAGTAAAAGATAAGGGAAGAAGCCTTCTCTTTTAAATTCAAATCCAAGGTGTTGGGTAAATTTCTCACCCAGGGGATCTCAAGACCAAGAAGAGCTAGGCTTCATCCGGCATCCCTACCACTACCGAACTAGACATCTACCGAACCAGCTCACCTCCCATGCTTCGCCGAACCAACTCACCTCCCATGCTTCGCCGAACCAGCTCACCTCCCATGCTTCGCCGAACCAACTCACCTCCCATGCTTCGCCGAACCAGCTCACCTCCCATGCTTCGCCGAACCAACTCACCTCCCATGCTTCGCCGAACCAACTCACCTCCCATGCTTCGCCGAACCAACTCACCTCCCATGCTTCGCCGAACCAGCTCACCTCCCATGCTTCGCCGAACCAACTCACCTCCCATGCTTCGCCGAACCAGCTCACCTCCCATGCTTCGCCGAACCAGCTCACCTCCCACCACCGGACCAAGACGTGCCAGGCCAGATCACATCAGCCCAGGCCCACCAGCAGCTATATACATCCAAGACCCCTGCTCCCACCCTCACTCTATAAATAGAGGGGCAGGGGTACAACAATGAGGGACAAGTTTGAGAGCTCAAGCACGAAAGGAACTTTCAAACAACTTTCTTTTACTGGTACCAAAGCTTTGTACTTGTAATCACAACAAAAGAAGAGAAATAACATATAAAGTGGACGTAGGCACATTCTGGCTGAACCACTATAAATCTGCGTGTCTTTTTACAGTTTAGCCCCTGTTTTTCATATATTTGCATAAACCTCCAAAATCACTAAGAACAACATAAGATCTACTAAATCATACAACTTTGAGGTGTTTGTCCATTTTTTGTGCAAACATTTTTGGTGCTTTCATTGAGAGCTAGAAGCTCGAAGCTTCAGCTTCATCCACTTAACAAGTTTTCCTAACAGCATCGTCCGCCACTTGGAAAACATGCCTCCCAAACAGAGAAAAGATGTTAACAAAGGAAAAAACATCGCATCCAGCAGTCTTCCAGATCCAGCTGTCACGAATCAAGTAAATCGTCCTCCTCCAGTAGTACCAAATGAAGGACAGGCTAATCCGGCCACTCCTGCCACAGAACAGCCTGCAGCAATTACTAGGGCAGATTTGGACAGAGTTGTGGTTGAAGTAACTAACCGCTTCACGTCCCAGCAGGAAGCCTTGGTGGACCATCTCATGTCACGCTTAAGGGATGCTGAAGAATCCAACCGCAACACTGGAACATTGGGCGAGTCCCAGTCTGGAGGGTCTCAGAGACAACAAAGATCTTCCTTCTTCGAAGGAGCTAACGACAGAAGTAGCCATGGTAGGAGCCGAGACCGAGCACAGCCCGAAGTTAGGCCTGAGGAAACATTTGGTACCGAACCCAACGGGGGAGGTACCGGACGGAGGTCAACTGTAGCTGAGCCTGTCTTACTGCCTAACCACGGAAACGCCGGTGAACGGGGCCGAGCTAGAGTCCAGCCCGAAGTTGGACCCGAGGAAGTGCTTAGATCAGAACCCAGCTGGGGAAGATCAAGGCAAGGGCCAACTGTAGCTGACCCTAGCATGCTCCCAGAAGATCAAAGGCAGCCGCTGGAAAATATGAGGAACGATAGACGATACCATCCCTACAGGTCATCTGGACGGAATCAATCCCATAGAACAGAACCAAACTCCTTTCTATCTGCTCCAAATTCTGATGAAAGGATGGCACGCTTATTCAGAGAGTGCATCCAATGGGAGCAAAGAGATCGAGGGATAGGCGCTAGGGTAACCAGCCCTTTCGCCCGCAATATCGAAATTTCCATCACCCCCCGAGAATGGAAAATGCCAACAATGGAACCTTACAAAGGAACCTCTGACCCCGTTGTACACTTACAGAGATACAAACAGCATATGCTCATGAGTGGAGCGACAGAAGGAGTGTTGTGCAAATGCTTTCCACTATTCTTAGCAGATCTAGCTACCTCCTGGTTCTGCCATATACCCCAAGGATCCATCAGCTCGTGGGAAATGTTGAAAGAAAAGTTTATCAGTCAGTTCCGCATCCATGTGGAACAACCTAAGGACGCTTATTCCTTATCCAGCGTCAAACAGAAACCTGGAGAGAAGGTGCAGCAATATTTAACCCGATTCAATGCCGCAGCGGCCGCAATCCAAGGTGCCGATGAGAAGCTTATCTTAATGGCCCTCTGTAGTGGTGTGCATCCGGATACTAAATTTGCTAGAAGATTGACCAAAGAAAAACCAGCTACTTTACCCGATTTCTTCCATGAAGCTGGAAAATATATAAGACTTGAAGACGCTGCCGCTGAGAGGCAGACAGAACAATAAAATAAGGCGGCTCACAGCGACGCGCCCGCTGTAGCAAAGAACATTCGAAGAAATGATTCTAAAGACAATGCTGGGGGCAAGAAAGAAGAAAAGTGTCTATATCATCCAGGACCGAGATTTGACGCTTACACCCTTTTAAATGAAACGATCGGAAACATCTTAAATACAAACGCCCCCCCGCACAAGAAGAAACCAGATATCCTAAACTTGAGAAGCTAGCCTATTGCATACTAATCACATCACGGAAACTGCATCACTATTTTCAATCTCATTCCATCAGAGTTCTGACCGATCAACCACTAAGGCAGGTACTCCATCGTCCCGATGCTTCTGGGCCACTCCTTAAATGGTGCGTCAAACGAACAAGGCTCGGGGGCAGGTGTGGTAATAATCACTCCCAAGGGAAATAAACTACACTATGCTATAAGGTTGGGATTCGCTGCCACCAACAACGATGCAGAGTATGAAGCAGTGATAGCTGGATTAGAACTTGCCTTAGAAATCCGATACTAGTAGAATTCCAGGCTCGAGAAGAACGACTCATAGCATATTTAAAGAAGACCAAGTTGCTCCTCAATCGATTGGATCACTATTTAATCAAACACATCCCTCGGGAAGCAGAACCCCTAAATAGAGTATATTTAGCAAAGTTATTAACATCTTGATCAAAAATGTTCTATGCAGGTACGGAGTCCCATTCAAAATCACATCGGACAATTGACTTCAGTTTGACAGTGAGGAGTATGCCAACTGGTGCCGAGGGCACGAAATTCACAAAAGCTTATCATCCGTATCTTATCCCTAGGCAAACGGACAAGTCGAAGCCGTCAACAAAATTCTCAAAACTCTAATCAAAGAGAAACTCGAAAAGTCAAAGGGCGCTTGGGTGGATGAACTTCCTATGGCACTATGGGCCTATCGCACATCTTTCAGAACATCAACAGGGCATACTCCTTTCTCTTTGGCATACGGATCGGAGGCTATGCTCCCAGTTGAAACTATAGTGCCTTCCCACCGTAGGATCCACTACAACCCAGAAGAGAATGAAGAGTTCTTCCTCATGTCTTTGGATCTAATTGAGGAAAGAAGAAATGATGCAGTCCTTAAAGCAGCAGCCCACAAACAAAAAGTGGCAACGCAATACAACCCCAAAGTCAAGCATCGTACCTTACAAGAAGGGGATCTTGTCCTCAAGCGAATCTTCCCTCGTCCCGGAGCACTAGACCCAATCTGGGATGGATCATATGTAATTCATAAAGATCTCCACAACGGAGCCTATATTTTGTCAACAGTGGACGGAGAGGTGTTCCAGAGGGCATGGAACATCCAACACCTTCATCGATACTTTTCTTAACTCATACTGCCCATATGAAGTGAATTAACAAAGAGAATCAGTGGACGTAGGCATTTTCGTGCCGAACCACTTTAAAAAACTTGTCTCTTTTTAACTTGTTCCTTCATATCTTGGCTGCTTGTTAACTGTATCCTTTTCTGTTGAACAAAATCCTGTGCAAATAGCATTTTCATTCAAGGCGCTCCACAGCGCAACTTCTCCTAGACAAGACCTATCAGGTACTATGCGAATCTATGCCCTCGCCAATGAGACACTTTCGCTCCGGCATCCCTCTGCTGCGAGTTAACTCATTGCTCGCGACGGCCCTTAAAGCCAACTGTAATGAGCCGATTATAAGCCACCGAGAAGGCCGACTATAGCCGAGGCAGCTCATTACGGCGTTAGGCTTGCCGGCAACTATGAACCGACTATAAGCCCCAACATAAGGTGTGGCCAGCCAGGGGCAGTTCACAGTTGACGATCGACACCCACGCTAGCCGGCCACAGTAGATCGAATAATACCCACGATTACGGGCCATAATGGCCCGGGTAGTTACTGTGCGCGATCTCGGCTCCGATGTGTCTTAAGTGCGGCTGTGGTAAAAAAGAATTAACTCCCCGCGGAGGCGTAAGATGGGTGACAAATGTCTCCAAGACCCACAGCTAGGGAAAGTGACTACAAAACCCGTTTGCCACGAACTTAAGCACATCGAAGGCCTTCCGTGATTGGAAGTTTTACTATTTCACATATTTCAATTTTACTTAAGAAACTTTTCTCCTATCCTCTGTAACAATCCCTGAAGTGCAGGACACAAAACAAGAGACACTCACTAATAGAAGCGGATACTCACAGCAAGACACTAGACCGCATCCCTTACTCGGTCACGCAGGATATTCAAAGCTGCCATCTACAAGCAAAATATAAAGGACGGTATTTCCTTCTTTCATATGTACCTATAATTTGTTCACACCTCACGCTAACCCTGCAAGTCATGAAATTATGTTCTAAACAAGAACCTGACATCAAACACAATCTAATTACAAGAATATGCATAGCTATATTTCTTATGCAACATGTCAAAATAGCAAAAACATTCAAAAGACGACAAAATCAGCTTAAGTTAAAGAATTACACATCAAGAATAGAGCTATTTATTACAAGTAGCAAGAATTACAACCTAAAAGTTACTCTACTGTTTTAAGACTAACATATACAACCATGTCAAGTCCACAAAAAGAATTTTCCAGGCCTAATCAGGGAGCCGGCTGCGTCGGAGTCTTGTCCTTGCCCTATTGCCCACCTGTCCGGTCAGAAAAAGAATTCATTAGTGATAAGCAACCAAGTTAACGGAAAGACTAGAAAGGAAGACTTACCAGCATCTGCTCCTCGATCATCTCGGTCATCATCCTCTACTTGCACACCTGCCTCCTCAGCTGCAAGCAACCGCATGCCCTCCTTCACTGCCACCTTCTCCTCCTTGGTAAACTGGGCAGTAACCGCATCAATCCTGAGGGCCGTACCTATCTACTAGTGACCTCGGGGTGGGCCCATGACGTCCCGGTTCTAACTGAGTTGGGGGCACCTCGGAAGGATCTTCTCTGTCCTGGGATTTCTTCTTTTCTGATCGAGTTTCAACTCTGTGAGACATTATCTGCAACGAAAAAGAATACATCTTTAAAAAGGATGTAGAGATATGAAGAAGCGAGTGTGTGCAGTCTAGAATTTCACTCAAAATGCTCAAATTCCTATAGTTATTCGGTATTCAGAGTCCCAAGGTTTATTCGGCATTCCCCGTGTAGAATTCATTCGATGATCCAAATAAGAATACTCATTCGGTACACACGAGTTTCATTCGGCGAGGGGAAGTTAGGTACCTTATTCGGCAGGCTAAAGCAGCTCGGTAGATTGATTCGGCTATGCAACTGATTTGGCTCAAGTCCTTCGTTCGGTAGGAAATAACAAGGGCCCTAGCTCCGTACTTATAGGCGAAGGTGGACCTCCAGACCAACCGGTTCAGTACTAGAAGTCGAAGGGGAAATTGGGTAACTTAAAACAAAGCACGCCATATACAGGCATATGCCCTACTTTGGGGGGCAAATGTTGGGTAAATTTCTCACCTAGGGGATCTCAAGACCAAGAAGAGCTAGGCTTCATCCGGCATCCCTACCACTGCCGAACTAGACATCTACCGAACCAGCTCACCTCCCATGCTTCGCCGAACCAACTCACCTCCCATGCTTCGCCGAACCAGCTCACCTCCCATGCTTCGCCGAACCAACTCACCTCCCATGCTTCGCCGAACCAACTCACCTCCCATGCTTCGCCGAACCAACTCACCTCCCATGCTTCGCCGAACCAGCTCACCTCCCATGCTTCGCCGAACCAACTCACCTCCCATGCTTCGCCGAACCAGCTCACCTCCCATGCTTCGCCGAACCAGCTCACCTCCCATGCTTCGCCGAACCAACTCACCTCCTACCACCGGACCAAGACGTGCCAGGCCAGATCACATCAGCCCAGGCCCACCAGCAGCTATATACATCCAAGACCCCTGCTCCCACCCTCACTCTATAAATAGAGGGGCAGGGGTACAACAATGAGGGACAAGTTTGAGAGCTCAAGCACGAAAGGAACTTTCAAACAACTTTCTTTTACTGGTACCAAAGCTTTGTACTTGTAATCACAACAAAAGAAGAGAAATAACATATAAAGTGGACGTAGGCACATTCTGGCTGAACCACTATAAATCTGCGTGTCTTTTTACAGTTTAGCCCCTGTTTTTCATATATTTGCATAAACCTCCAAAATCACTAAGAACAACATAAGATCTACTAAATCATACAACTTTGAGGTGTTTGTCCATTTTTTGTGCAAACACAAGGCAAAGCAACATTTATCCAATTCAGATCATAAACTAAAGGTTTCAAGCATGTGGAAGGTGAGAAATTTAAATTGGAAAGCCTGGAAGTGTTTTAGATGCTACTCTATTATGTTAGCAGTGAAATGTTTTATACATGCCTAATTTTCAAAATTCGCTATATCTCAATAAAATTCGAATTAGCTAATGACGTAAACTGATAAAGTGTTTGGTTTTGAGTATAAATTGCACTAAAAATAGTTTAGGTTCGATTCATGTTTTATATTATGTGAAATTGTGAGCATACAGTAAATAACTTAATTTTTGATGAAAACCAACATGTTTAAAACATTGAATAAGGATTACAACCATGATGGTGTAACGACTTGGTATTTTGAACCTTTCCCATCCGCACACGTCAGACTTGAATTGCTCAAAACAACAGATTGTTAATTTATATTTGGCAAAACTCAGCATATATAGTAAATAAATCAATCACAGAATCACAGACACAGAGTAATACAACAGTAAGCAGCGGAATAGAAAAATAGTTGTTCATGAAGCTACTATAAACATCAGAGTTTGAAACAAAATACAACCTAATCTCATATACAAATGAATCTCCAGTACATAAGCAACTGACGAGTCTGGACATAAATGACTGGGATAAACTGAAATAACTGAAAGGTGGATAGATAGATCTTCAAACAAAGCTCCAATCTCCAAACGTGAGTCTCAAATGCTGTGATACTTAGTCTGACCCGAGCATAAAGAAAAACACAAAACACTCGAGTTAGGATTAACATTCTGATATTAATAAATTCAACTCAAGTGAAATGTCAACTGAAATACAAGTAACTTAAAGGATGTTTGGGATTTCCATCTCCAAAGGATCCGTGGAACTATCTACTATGTAGTAATATATGCTATTATAATATGTCAATAGTAAAGTAAAAGTATTAAAATAACGTTAAGGCGTTACCCATATCCCCCTTAACACATTTTATATATTCACGTAGTCTATACAATGCCGTACGCTCCACCAAATCGGTGGTTTACAAAGAGGACACAACATAGGTACGGTACAAAACAAACTCGTAGAAGGCGCGATAGGGCATGTGACAAGGCACGCGAGTCATTGCCAGGGTAGATATACCGTTTGTGGATCCAGACTGGTGGTAACGCAAAGCAGCTACTACCGCCCACCTCGTGACACACTCCCAAATCAAAGGTGCACCCAATCAAATCACAAATTAATAGAATGGTATCGAAGAAATGCGTCTGATAGGAGGAATGACCTCACTTGGCCCGGCATGGCTCCTGTTTTAGCCACATCAAGCTGACTCACGGGAGTCAGGGCTACGTTAATACCTCATATAGAATTGCCACCAACCATCCTACTTCGTTCTGGAATCTCCACCATGTACATAGTTGTTAAAGTGGTTTTCGGTACTGGCAGAGAGTATGACAATATCTGATCCCGGTCTCTTTAACAACCAAACACTTATTTCACACCGTGGTCATTTATTTCAAATAATTCATACTTCATATCAAAATATCATACTCATTTCAAAACCATATCAATAGATATCATAATAATTTAAATAATATTCATTTCCAGAATCGTAACACTTTCAAAATTATAACACTTTCAAAATCATAACACCTTTGAAATCATAACACTTTTGAAATCATAACACTTTTGGAAATCATAACACTTTGGAAATCATAACGCTTTTGGGAATCATTACACGTCCAACTTACACAGTTTAGATATTGAAAAATAGTATATATATTAAGTTAGTTATAAATTAGAATAGTTTATATATTAAAATAATTTATATAATAAAATTAGTTTCCTCTAATTTCGGAAATCGATTCAAATCAACTTAAATTCCAAAATTTAAATTTAAATCATTTCTAATTTAACCATTTAAATTTAAAGGTCAAAGGTTCAATTTAGATTCTAAATAAACGATTTCAATTTACCTCGAAAAAAGAAAATCCAGGTTTGAACTATCATTTCAATTCCGATAAGATTCAAGATTTAAATATTCAAAAATTTCAATATAAGTTTCATTTATATTTCAACGTTTAACTTTAATTTTATTCAAATTGGAAAATATTCACTTAATCATTTTAATAACAACTAAATAAAATCTCAATTTATAAATTTAATCAATATTAAATATTCAGTCTCAATTTTTATTTAAAGTTGAAAATATTCATTTAATTACCCTTTTTCTTTCAAATCGATTTATAAAATAATATCTTTCAAAATCTCAAAAATCAATAATTTCATATCAATTTTTATTTAAATTCAATTATTAACTAATTTAAATTCCCAGTCAACATAAATTTATTTTCCCAACCTCTATTATTAAAGTTATTAAAATCTATTTTCAAAATGAAATTTTAAATAAATACCCAAACATATTATATACTACTTAAATTAAATCTTGTTATTGAATTTATTTTATATTAAATCTATTTTATATATTTAAAAATAATAAAATTATAAGTAAAATCTTAAAATTTATATTTTCAAAACTAACTTATAAATTTAAAATTTCCCAACATATAATTTTAAAACTCTAAATTTTACACATTTTAATATAGATTCTTTATGTTATATTTAAAAATAAATATTCATTAAACCCATATATTTCCTTTCAAACTTTGAAAATCATTTTTTCAAAATATAGACCAACGGTGTCCGTATATAATTTTCTATCCTATGGTCAAGTGATACGGATATTTATCATTTCAATTCGCAATTTAAATATCTACGGGTATATATCATTTCAACCCGCAATCCCAAAATTCAAAATCAATGAAAATCACTTGGGTTTATCATTTCAACCCATAACGATTTTCCCCTATTCTACAAGATCGTTCTGGTATGTATCATTTCAATCCATAGGGAATTCTAAACTAACAGGGAACTTGCAGAGTGGAAACAAATATGATAATAATATAACATATCAACAACATGCATATATCATCAGTAACAAATTTAATTATAATATAAATAACAGATTTTGGTGTCAGATGTCACAGGTGAATAATTACAGATAATGACATATCATATATAACAATTAAATAATTAACAGTTCAAATTTAACAGCATATTTCAATTATCATTTCAATGTGAATTGAGTTTATTAAATATACGAATGTTAATCGTGAGTGATTGCTCAACTTTCGAGGCTAGAGAACGACGAGAACAGGATGAAAACGGTCACGAACAAACATGGATAATTGACAAATCACCGAACTGATCCAGATAAGCACGAAGTGACAACGGGACAGCGACACAACAAAGCAAGCCTACCCAAATTCGATGAAAACACGAATCATAACAACTTGATATAAATGGAATAAATATATATATCTATATTAATTTTTCAAAAAACCATATTTAATTAACAACACATATTAAAATAAAATCTTCATAATTTATACTTATTAAACACATATTATCATTTAAAATCTATATACATTTCTAAAATCAAAATATCCATACCTATTATCATTTTTAAAACAATACTTAACATAAAAATAAAATTTACAATATAATATAATATAAGTCAATAGATCATATATATAACTAATAAAAATCTGCATATACAAACAAACATGTATATTATTAGATTCAAATTATCTACATATATTATAGTTTAAAAATCTATATAAAAAATAAAAAAAAATCAAATACCAATATATATATATATATTATATAATAAAGCACATCGATATTTATATATTATATTTTAAAATCAAATAAGATCTTTATATAATATATTTAAAAATCAATATTTCTTATATATCTCAGGCAAATTTATAAAAACATACATATTGTTTCTATCTTTGTTTAAATATGACTACCTGGATTCGAAAAGAAAAGAATACTGTAAGAAGTGGTGGGTTTGGATTTAAGCAGTTCTTCAGGGAGAAGCTCGGAGGTGATGCGAGCATATATAGGCAAACACATATATATATATATATATATATATATATTCAATTTATTAGTCCACATATATAGCATATATATGCTGCTGCCGTTGGTCGCTGGGGTGCATTGGCGGATGAGGTGGATGAAGAGCGGCTCTGGTGTTTGATGCGGGAAGTGGTGGAGGATGGTCGAGTTGTTGATGGTGGTTCGGCCAAGAAGTTTCGGGCTGAAATGCGGCAAGATCTGGTGAAGGTGGAGAGAAGGACAGGCGCGACCTCTGGTGGAAGTGGAGCTATGGTGTGTTGAACTGTTGCGTGGGACAAGGTGCCAGAAGGGTGAAGGCATGAGGTGGTGGAGGCCATGGTGGACGATGGATTGGTCGGGAAGGCATGTTGGAGTCTTGGAGCTGAAATATGATGTGTTGAACTTTCAAAACAATGAACAGTCAGAAACATCAACAACCTTATATGTATATACACGATCAGGTTATCAAATATAAGAATGCGACCGTTTATTATAAAACCTTATTTATAATAAAGAAACTGAACGAAAATCAACAGTCCAAATGAGTTACGGTTGGAATGGAAAATGTCACGTTGATTACTATATATAATAAAAGCGAATAACCATTGTTTTTAAACGGTGGATAATGAATGGTCATAAAAAAACAAAAAGACGTATAGATACGGTTAACCGTTTCGCGTGTTTCATCGCGAATCGGAAACCGAAACACACAATTAAATATACTATGGAGATCAGCACAACGAGACGATCAGAATAGTACACAGATATCGGCGATACGACCATCCTATCAAAAGTCGATATTCCGCTATTAAACTGCTGCAAGTTCATCGAAAATAAGATAAATGAAGATAGAGAAGTCCAAATTTGACGAAATGAATTATGACGTCTCACTCAGAAAATGATTTACATTTTTTATTATATAAAAATGTTCAGGTTTTGACATTAATTTCTATCAAATTTAACTGATTTAAATTGAAAATTACACAACAGAATTTACTTTCATATTTCCCAATAAAAAATTTATAGTTGCTATGTTGAAATAGACGTATTCCAAATATCAAATTTCCATTGCAGAATTTTATAATTAAATTTCAAACAAAATTTTAGTTAATTACGTTATAAAAACCGTTAAAATTTACGGGTCGTTAAACTCTCCCCCACTCAAAACTTTTCGTCCTAAAAAAGGAATGAGATAGGAGAATAGAAACAACCAGAGAGAAAAGATAAATTGAAATACATATTATCAGATACGTAAAAAATTCAAAACCATATAAATTTCATTAGTTTTTAAATTGATTTATATTCAATTAATTTGGTTTTAATCCATTTTTCAATAATGTTCATTTATATTCATATTTTGTTGATTTTCAATTCAAGCTATTTTCGTTCAATTTGATTTTGTTTCAATTTATTAATATTTGTTACAAAAATTTCTTTCAAAACAAAATTTATTTTGAAACGACTGCCCATGACCCCTGCACCGAATCTAGAGATAGAGCGCTGTAAAGTGTGCCAGGCGACCATGGACGATTGTCAAGGTAAGATTTAAAACAACAGAATCTATCGTATTACTCACAGCGCATGGATAAAATACAATAGAACATATGTATAGTGAAGCTTTACAGAACAAAATGACATCATATAAAACTCCATAATAGTTGAATACAAGCATCCACATAGTCAATACATCCAGCCTCACTACATATCTCTCAGAGAATATAAAACAGCGGAATATCCAGTACATATAATAAGAAGATAATATGCAACCCTCTAGCTCGTCTTCGATATCAGCATCGTGAGAAGAGAACAACACCTGTCACCTGTTACCTAGTCTGCCCGTCCCAAAATGGACGAACAGCCCAAGGCAATAAGAATTAAAACATAAAGCCTTGAGTCAGACAACAGTCTTAGTGAGCAGTAAATTAACTAACAACATACCAAAAGAGCATAAAGGAAAAGGAATAGGAATACAACCCTCCCACTCCAACCTCATTCTACAGTGATAGCCCCCAGACACACACTAAGCAGAAGTAAACATAGCAGAGCATACAATTTAAAGTAAAACTACTATCACTCGAGTCAAGGGCGATGTTTTCCAAGTACCAAGGCCTAAATCAGATAAGCACCCAGAAAATACCGCTCTTGAGTCCGAATGACGATACAACCAAACATCCATGACTCTGGCTATCATTGTTATCATTGCTTCGATATCACCGTTAATTGAATGACCGGCACATTCTTTCAGCCGTCCGTCAAGGGCTAATGGAAACCCCAGTTCTAGACATAACTCCCGCACGTCGTCGCAGCCCGTGCCTAGGACTATCGAATCTGCCCAGAGTACTCGACCATCAACAGTTGGCCGTTGGGACTATCGAATCTGCCCAAACGTACTCTTGCTTAGAGCATGCTAGAACCTTCAACAACGATGCTATCCAAGCCTCCTAGTCATCCTCCTCGACGACTATTCTCATCCATTCATTATCCTCAACTCGAATCATATCACCGAGTTATCAACATGCTTGGAATGATCCCGTCTGGATTAGACCAAGTCTTCATCACATGATTGCCTCGCTTCATTACATCCTCGCAAAGCCTCATCTCATCATCACATCATCAAATCTATGCATAAGAGCTTCATCATCCCGCTACATATGCCACGAGCAGCTTTTCCAATTCAAGAGCCTTTCCCTTAGCTTTTGAATCGTCTTCGATCTAAATCTAATCATCAATCATCTAGTTCATAACAAGCAATCAAATCAAACATCAATCCAAGCAATCAAGCATTCAAATATGATCTAAGTAGACAATTATAACAATAATGGCATTTTCGTAATTAAAGAGTTGAAAGTCCAATAAGCATGAAAACATGGATTATATCTCTACAAACTTGATGAATGAATTTGCATAGGTTAACATATGATAAAATGGATGTAACATCATCATGAACAATGGATCTATATGAATCTACACTTTGGATGAAGAAAATGCATGGAAATCTCTATTTTAACACCAAATCGAGCCAACAATCCGATATACTCCTTTGGATCCGTGTGAGAGATAATCACCACTCACCAAATCACCTAAACAACCTCAAATCAACACGCTTCAGATATGGACAGCGAAGGATCAAGCTTGATCTATCACGAATCCGCTTCAAACGAAGAAATCTCTCTTGAAAAGATGAAGATCTTCAACTTTAGCTCTTGAATCTTCAATCTTGATCTTCAACTTGTATGGAAGGAAGCACTAGATTAAAGTGGAGAAAAGAAGTGAAGAAGTGTAGAAGTCGAGCTCTCAAAATGGCAGCACTTCGTCGCTTCAAAAATCCGGATCCCAAAAAGTGAGAACAACCCCTCCTATTTATAGCTGAAAACTGCCCTTAAGTCGAAATCTGGCTATCTCCCTAAGTCGCTTCCGACCTAAGCCTCTCCGACCTAAGTCTCTCCGACCTAACAGATGCACGACTTAACTCCTCAGCGACCTAACACTTGACGACCTAAAGCAATGCGCTTTCTTTCGACCTACGACTTAGTTGGGTTGCGACCTAACAACTTAGGCTTCTACGCGACCTAACAACTTAGGCTTCTACGCGACCTAACACATGTCGACCTAAAACAACATACGACCTAACAGTTAGATCCATGCGACCTAACACTTAAACTATCCTAGCGACCTAACAACTTACGCGACCTACGACTTAGCAAACTCGCGACCTAACACACACGCGACCTAACTCAACACAGATCTAACGACCTAACTACGCTAACACTTAGGTCGGTCAATCCCATAGGTCGCTAACTCGAACTGCCGACCTAACACTTAACTCACCCAAACACTTAGGTCGCTCACAACATTTTCTTAGGTCGTTGCCGACCTAACTCTACCCCAAAATACTTAGGTCGCCTACTACTCTTCCTTAGGTCGCCTAAACCTCTTAAGTCGGTCACGACTTATCACTTAGGTTGTCTATCCCTTAACTCGGCAACGACTTACGACCTACGACTTAACACTTGCCGAGTTAACTTCAACCTACTAACCTAGCCCAGCTACGACTTATCTCCTTAGGTCGTTGCCGACTCACCCCTTGAGTCCTTAACTCGCCCAGACTCATCACTAACTCGTCCAGAACTCCTATCTCCTAAGTCGTATACGACTCACGACTTATGCTAAGTCGTGAACGATTTAGGACTTAGGCAAAATTTGCCTAAAATCTGAAATGGCCCAAAACGCTAAAACTCCAGATTTGACGAACTTTTCGATCCGTGAAAATACGGGTCGTTACATTCTCTCCCCCTTAGGAATTTCGCCCCCGAAATTCCAAACAAACAAAGCAATCGAAGAATATTCTGTACGCCTACCAACCATAACAATCAGCAAACCATGCATCCAATTCTAGCTTAGCGTACAGAATTCTAAGACTTAGAACAAGTTACAATGTTGTTAGATGATACGACACCTTAGGGCCATACCTTGAAGAGTTCAGGATGAGCTGCCTTCATCCTCTCTTCCACCTCCCACGTACAGTCGTTATCATCGTCACTCCATTGTATCTTGAGCAACTTAACTACCTTCCTCCTAAGCTGTTTCGTGTCGGTTTCAACAACACGAAGCGGTTTACGAGGTCTTCTATCGACTGGATCAACTTCGAAGTCTTCACAGCTATCAGCAGAAACCACTGTATTCGAGTCGTGCACATACTTCCGTAGATATGATACATGAAAAACATTGTGCACACCCGACATCTTCTCAGGTAACTCCAACCTATAGGCGAGCTTTCCAATTCGCTCGATGATCGGGAATGGTCCAACAAATCTCGGAGTCAATTTACCTTTCTTCCCGAATCGGATAACATTCTTCAGTGGAGAAATCTTCACAAAAACCATATTACCAACGTCGAATTCCAAATCCTTACGACGCTTATCGGCATAACTCTTCTGACGGTCTTGGGCTGCCTTCATTTCTTGCCGAATGATCTCTATGCAATCTGAAGTCTGTCGAATCATCTCTGGCCCAAGCATCAGCTTTTCTCCAGTTTCCAACCAACATGTCGGAGAGTTACACGGTCTTCCATACAATGCCTCATATGGTGCCATACCAATACTTGACTGGTAACTGTTGTTGTACGCAAACTCCACCAAATGAAGGTGATCTTCCCATGATCCTCCGAAATCCAAAACACAAGCTCTGAGGAGATCTTCCAAAACTCGGTTGACTCTCTCAGTCTGACCATCTGTTTGAGGGTGATAAGCTGTACTCAAACACAACTCGGTTCCCAAGACTTCCTGGAAGCTCTTCCAAAATCCACTAGTGAACAATGGGTCTCGATCGCTCACTATACTCTTCGGAATACCATGGAATCGAACTATCCACTTAACATACAACTCAGCCAACTTTGATGCCGTCCTAGTCGATCGAACAGGAATGAATCTTGCACTCTTGGTCAAACGATCAACGATAACCCAAATCCCTTCATTTCCCGTTCTGGTTCTAGGCAATCCATCAATGAAATCCATCGACACTTGTTCCCACTTCCATGTAGGAACTTCTAATGGCTGAAGCAATCCACTTGGCTTCTTCTGTTCAGCCTTTACCAACTGGCAGTTCATACACTTGGAAATGAAATCTCCAACATCCTTCTTCATGCCTTCCCAATAGTAGGTTCTCTTCATATCCCGATACATCTTGTTTCCACCTGGATGAATTGTCAACTTCGAGTGATGACTTTCCTTCAGAACTTCACTCCTCAATTCATCTATATCGGGAACAACTAGTCGTCCTTGCTTCCGAAGCCAACCCTCTCGATCGACCTCGAATCCTTTATCCTTTTCTGGATCCAATCCAGATTCCAATTCACGGATAATCTTGACAAGCTTATCATCTCGCTTTTGGCTCTCGCCAATCCTTTCCACAAGAGTGGGTCTTATTGATAAGTTTGCCAACATCTCAGGTTCCAATTCACATCTAGGCCTGAAGTCAAATCCAGCTAAATACTCGAGACTCTTCCATTCTGAAAACATGGCTCCCAGTCCTGCATGTCTTCGACTTAACGCATCTGCCACTGCGTTACCTTTTCCCGGAGTATAAGCTATACCAAAATCATATGATGCCAAAAACTCTAGCCAACGTTGCTGCCGAAGATTCAAATCCTTTTGGGAGAAAAGATACTTCAACGACTTGTGATCCGTAAACAACTCGAATCGAACTCCCAACAGATAATGTCTCCACATTTTCAGAGCAAATACAATTGCCGCTAATTCCAAATCATGAGTTGGGTAATTCCTTTCATGCGGCTTCAGTTGTCGACTAGCATACGCAACAACTTTATCCTTCTGCATCAGCACTGCTCCAAGTCCCGTACCACATGCGTCGGTGTAAACCACCATCTCATCATTCCCACTAGGAATAGTCAAAACAGGAGCACTCGTCAATCGCTCTTTCAGTATTCCGAAGGCTTGCTCACACTTAGCATTCCAACTGAACACTTGGTTCTTCTTCGTCAATCCTGTTAACGGTGCAGCTATCTTGGAGAAGTCTTTGATAAACCGTCGATAATATCCTGCTAATCCAAGAAAACTTCTCACATTTGATGCATTCTTAGGTCTAACCCAATCCTGGATTGCTGCCACCTTAGCGGGATCAACCGCTATTCCATTTCCAGAAATCACATGGCCTAAGAACCTCACTTCACTCTTCCAGAAGTGACACTTCGAAAACTTAGCCTTCAGCTGATGTTTCCGCAAGATCTCCAAAACAATATGCAAGTGCGTCTTGTGCTCTTCTTCAGTGCTGGAATAAATCAGAATATCATCCACGAACACAAGTACGAACTTGTTCAACTGATCTCTGAACACTCTATTCATAAGATCCACAAAATATGCTGGCGCGTTAGTCAATCCAAACGGCATTACCAGCCACTCAAAGAAACCGGATGGTGTCCTAAAAGCAGTCTTCGGCACACTATCCTTCGCTACTCTCAACTGGTGAAATCCCGTTGCCAAATCCATCTGAGAAAACACCTTAGCTTCGTGAAGCTGATCAAACAAGTCATCTATTCTCGGCAATGGATACTTGTTCTTCTTGGTCACCTTATTCAGCTCACGATAATCGACGCACAATCTCAACGATCCATCTGCCTTGGTTGCAAACACAACTGGTGCACCCCACTCGGACACACTACGCCGAATGAATCCTTTCTGTAAAAGGTCATCAACTTGCACCCTCAACTCCTGCTGTTCCTTAGGAGCCATCCGCCTAAGAGGCATCACAACAGGTCTGGCTCCTTCAACTAGATCTATACGAAACTCGATCTCTCTATGCGGCGGCAACCCTTTGACTTCGTCAAAGACATCCTCGAATCCATTAGCGATCGGCACTGATGACAGTCCATCCCGTGGAACAACCAGCGAATACATGAAGCTCATGAAGACGCCTTCCTCATGCTTACATCGTATCACAATCTTTCGCCCTTCCACATTCTCGACTGTCACCTCCAGCCTCTCACAATCAACCTTAGCTGCATACTTCCTAAGCCAGTCCATACCCAAAATAATTCCGAACCCCGCAAAGTTCAGAACAAAACAATCACAAACAAAATAGCAACCATGACTCGATACAACTAGACCACGGCATAACATACACAAACAAGACGAACCCCCAACTGGATTAGTCACAACCAATGGCCTATCAACAATATCCGGTTCCAAACCTAACATGCCTACTAGTTCATTACAAACAAACGAATGCGATGCTCCAGTATCAAACAAAACTCTAACTGGAATACCACATAGGAAAAGAGTACCTTGAACAACCACACTCTTTCCCTTATCTTCAGCAGTAGGAGCTTTCGAAGACGACGGAACAGCTCCTAAAGCATAGGCTTGCACAATCTGCCTGTCCTTCCTCGGTTCTGGACAATTCTTCCTGAAATGCCCCGGCTTGTCACAGTTGTGACACTTCATCGGTACCTTAGGATTCTTACAATCCTTCGAGAAATGGCCCTTCTGCTGACAATTGTAGCAAGTCACCTCGCCTTTCGGCTTCTTCTGGCCATCCTTACCCTTCTGCTGCTGCTGCTTCCTCTTCTTGTTTCCACCCTGCTGGGGTTTAGACTCTTCCCTGGTCACAACAACAACAGATCCTTCCTTAGGAAACAGACTCTCATGCCTAAGAGCTTTCTCCACAAGCTTCTCAAATGAATCGTCCAAATGATCCACCAACTGTCTCCCAAGATAATTGTCCAAGCCTGTCACAAACTTCTCATTCTTCTGATAAGCAGACTCAATATATGACCGGGCATACTTGGACAAAGCTTCAAACTCAGAAACATACTCAAGAACAGATCTTCCACCCTGCTTGAGCTCTACAAACTTCTTGAACAGAACAGACTTCTGAGCTGTAGAAATGAACTTAGCTTCAAATCTGACTTGGAATTGCTCCCAAGTAATCTCCTCCTCCGCAGTATTGATGGTAATAGAGTTCCACCAATCAGAGGCTCTCCCTTGAAGCTGCCTTGATGCCAACTTTCTCTTAGTTGCATCATCAATTCCCAAATCACCAAAGATCCTTCTACAAGCATCTATCCATCTCTGGACTTCGATAGTTGATTCTGTTCCCAAGAAAACCTTCCCTCCAAGAGCAGTATAATCCTTGCACAACTTAGCAAAATCCACTGGTTTCGGAGTTTGGACTTGAACTCCAACATCAACCGCTGCCCCCGGAACTGGTATCCTTCTCATGATCGAAGTCATCATAGCTTCGAACATGGCTGCATAGTCAGCAGTCTCTTCAGTAGCACGGCCTTCCTCAGCAGCTGGTCTCCCTCTTCGACTCATTCTCAATATCTATAAAAAGGAATGATTAGAACATCTAGAGAAACAACTGCATAAAGGACTCAAACTCTACTAAGCTACTATATTATATATAGTAATCATCCATCAAAATACAATTACGTCTCTCATACGTAGTTACGACAGCGAGCGTTGGGTAAAATCGATTAACCAATGCTCTGATACCAAATGAAACGACCGCCCATGACCCCTGCACCGAATCTAGAGATAGAGCGCTGTAAAGTGTGCCAGGCGACCATGGACGATTGTCAAGGTAAGATTTAAAACAACAGAATCTATCGTATTACTCACAGCGCATGGATAAAATATAATAGAACATATGTATAGTGAAGCTTTACAGAACAAAATGACATCATATAAAACTCCATAATAGTTGAATACAAGCATCCACATAGTCAATACATCCAGCCTCACTACATATCTCTCAGAGAATACAAAACAGCGGAATATCCAGTACATATAATAAGAAGATAATATGCAACCCTCTAGCTCGTCTTCGATATCAGCATCGTGAGAAGAGAACAACACCTGTCACCTGTTACCTAGTCTGCCCGTCCCAAAATGGACGAACAGCCCAAGGCAATAAGAATTAAAACATAAAGCCTTGAGTCAAACAACAGTCTTAGTGAGCAGTAAATTAACTTACAACATACCAAAAGAGCATAAAGGAAAAGGAATAGGAATACAACCCTCCCACTCCAACCTCATTCTACAGTGATAGCCCCCAGACACACACTAAGCAGAAGTAAACATAGCAGAGCATACAATTTAAAGTAAAACTACTATCACTCGAGTCAAGGGCGATGTTTTCCAAGTACCAAGGCCTAAATCAGATAAGCACCCAGAAAATACCGCTCTTGAGTCCGAATGACGATACAACCAAACATCCATGACTCTGGCTATCATTGTTATCATTGCTTCGATATCACCGTTAATTGAATGACCGGCACATTCTTTCAGCCGTCCGTCAAGGGCTAATGGAAACCCCGGTTCTAGACATAACTCCCGCACGTCGTCGCAGCCCATGCCTAGGACTATCGAATCTGCCCAGAGTACTCGACCATCAACAGTTGGCCGTTGGGACTATCGAATCTGCCCAAACGTACTCTTGCTTAGAGCATGCTAGAACCTTCAACAACGATGCTATCCAAGCCTCCTAGTCATCCTCCTCGACGACTATTCTCATCCATTCATTATCCTCAACTCGAATCATATCACCGAGTTATCAACATGCTTGGAATGATCCCGTCTGGATTAGACCAAGTCTTCATCACATGATTGCCTCGCTTCCTTACATCCTCGCAAAGCCTCATCTCATCATCACATCATCAAATCTATGCATAAGAGCTTCATCATCCCGCTACATATGCCACGAGCAGCTTTTCCAATTCAAGAGCCTTTCCCTTAGCTTTTGAATCGTCTTCGATCTAAATCTAATCATCAATCATCTAGTTCATAACAAGCAATCAAATCAAACATCAATCCAAGCAATCAAGCATTCAAATATGATCTAAGTAGACAATTATAACAATAATGGCATTTTCGTAATTAAAGAGTTGAAAGTCCAATAAGCATGAAAACATGGATTATATCTCTACAAACTTGATGAATGAACTTGCATAGGTTAACATATGATAAAATGGATGTAACATCATCATGAACAATGGATCTATATGAATCTACACTTTGGATGAAGAAAATGCATGGAAATCTCTATTTTAACACCAAATCGAGCCAACAATCCGATATACTCCTTTGGATCCGTGTGAGAGATAATCACCACTCACCAAATCACCTAAACAACCTCAAATCAACACGCTTCAGATCTGGACAGCGAAGGATCAAGCTTGATCTATCACGAATCCGCTTCAAACGAAGAAATCTCTCTTGAAAAGATGAAGATCTTCAACTTTAGCTCTTGAATCTTCAATCTTGATCTTCAACTTGTATGGAAGGAAGCACTAGATTAAAGTGGAGAAAAGAAGTGAAGAAGTGTAGAAGTCGAGCTCTCAAAATGGCAGCACTTCGTCGCTTCAAAAATCCGGATCCCAAAAAGTGAGAACAACCCCTCCTATTTATAGCTGAAAACTGCCCTTAAGTCGAAATCTGGCTATCTCCCTAAGTCGCTTCCGACCTAAGCCTCTCCGACCTAAGTCTCTCCGACCTAACAGATGCACGACTTAACTCCTCAGCGACCTAACACTTGACGACCTAAAGCAATGCGCTTTCTTTCGACCTACGACTTAGTTGGGTTGCGACCTAACAACTTAGGCTTCTACGCGACCTAACAACTTAGGCTTCTACGCGACCTAACACATGTCGACCTAAAACAACATACGACCTAACAGTTAGATCCACGCGACCTAACACTTAAACTATCCTAGCGACCTAACAACTTACGCGACCTACGACTTAGCAAACTCGCGACCTAACACACACGCGACCTAACTCAACACAGATCTAACGACCTAACTACGCTAACACTTAGGTCGGTCAATCCCATAGGTCGCTAACTCGAACTGCCGACCTAACACTTAACTCACCCAAACACTTAGGTCGCTCACAACATTTTCTTAGGTCGTTGCCGACCTAACTCTACCCCAAAATACTTAGGTCGCCTACTACTCTTCCTTAGGTCGCCTAAACCTCTTAAGTCGGTCACGACTTATCACTTAGGTTGTCTATCCCTTAACTCGGCAACGACTTACGACCTACGACTTAACACTTGCCGAGTTAACTTCAACCTACTAACCTAGCCCAGCTATGACTTATCTCCTTAGGTCGTTGCCGACTCACCCCTTGAGTCCTTAACTCGCCCAGACTCATCACTAACTCGTCCAGAACTCCTATCTCCTAAGTCGTATACGACTCACGACTTATGCTAAGTCGTGAACGATTTAGGACTTAGGCAAAATTTGCCTAAAATCTGAAATGGCCCAAAACGCTAAAACTCCAGATTTGACGAACATTTCGATCCGTGAAAATACGGGTCGTTACATATTTGATTTAACTCATTTATTTAATTCATTTGACTTTACTTAAGTCAATCCCTCCTCAATACCCAATTTTAACTATTCTAAGTTCATATTTATTTATTTAAATAATATTCCCTATTATTCAATTTATTCCACTTAACAAATTCTGTAACATATTTTAAGTGTATTACTTTTATTATAACTACTCACTTTTTATTTATAAATTCCCTTAACAAAATTTTATTTTTTGTACAATCTTATTACTTGCATCATATTGTATATTATTCAATTACATTCAAATCCTTTCCAAGTAAGTTTTATTTATGATTCCAATGTAATTAAATACTATACAAATTTGTCTTTTATTTACAATATTTTATTAAGCAAGAATTTAGTTTGAACATTTCTATTACTTAAGTTTCTCTTGTATAACCTTCAATTATATATTCACCCTACCATTTTAACTTTTGAATATTTTTGGTGAGTTATATATTAGAATACAATTGATTATTATACAAATAAATTTTTATCCTCTTTCTACTGCTTAAGTTGTTAAATTTCCATTTCTCTTTTAGATTCTCCAATTTTTCAAAATTTTGCAAAATTTCAATTATTGAAAATTATCACTTATAAAAAATTTTAAGAGTTAAATTTCCAGATTCACTTTAACCATTTTGAAATAAATATATACATATTTATAATTTACATATCAAATCATACTCAAGAAATTCAAATCAAATCCATCTTCAAAACAAAAGTGCAGCAAAGCTACTAAGCGATCTCTCCACTTTGAGACTCGAAAATGAATGTCGATGATGCTGCAGTCATCACCGAAATTATTTCCCAGCGACAAAATAAGAGAGTTCTGATTTACTTCTTTTAAAATTCTTTGAAAACAATTTCCTTTCGAAAATACTTTCAAATAATATATTTCCAAACTTTGAAGACCAAATTTAGAAAGCACCAAAAATTTAATTCTCAAATCTTTAATTTAAATTCATTTCATTTCAAATCAGATTTTATAAACCATGTTTATAAAATTATACAACTATAATTTATAGTTTAGGAGTGTTGACAAAAGAATAAATGATAATCTAGTATTATCATTTCTAACAACTAATCCATTTAACTATTTAAATTTAGAAAATTTACATATATATAATAAAATCATATATATATATAATTATTTCATTTTCGAAAATAATATTGTGTCAGTTTTCTCTGTTCAAGTGTTTTGGAATTCCTATCGATAGCGTTGGCCAAACGAATCGATCAGAACCCCAAATCAAACTTAACAACTCAACAACACAATATAAAACAATTTTATATCAATTACAAATACTCCCTCACAGGATGATTCAAGAATGGATTCCAAAACAAGGATAGAGATTCAAATTCAGAGGGACCTAATCAAGAAAATTCTAACCAAGATAGATAGGCTCAAAAAGGAAAATAAGATAATTGAATTACGAAAGAGGAAAGATTGATATACTTAATTTAATCTTGGAGACCTTAACCGGTCAACAGAGATTCCAGGAATAAGATCGATGCGGAATTCAATTTCCCGCATATGAGGAGGAGAAGTGACTTCACCAAAACATCAGGGTAATCCCTGACTATCAGGGAAGTCAAGATCACTAGGCTGAGAATCAAGCGAAAAGATAAAGCTGCCTAAAACCCTGAGGAAATTTGTAACAACCCTATATTTTACAATTATTTTTAAATTGATTTCCAGATTTAAAAGCTTTATTTATGAAAAGAATAAATTTTGTTATTGTAAGTATAAAAAAACTTTGATTTTGTATGTGGATTAGAATTCCAAATATGACTAAATTTAATATTTCCAGAAAATGTGAATTTTGGTCAAATAGTCAAACTTTGACTTTTAACTTAAAAATTTAAAAGTTTGAAATTTTAAATTTTATCTTTTATTATGAAAATAGATTTAATTCCATGGATACAGCTTTTCGTTTCGTTGGAAACGGAGTTAAATTGTGAAAGTTATGTATATTTCAATATTGTGTGTAAACTGATGTATTTAGCAATATTGTCTATTTTAAATTATATTTTATTTGTCATATTTTGTTCTAATATGTGTTAGTATTTTATATTATGTATAATTTTGTCTTTTAAATAATTTAAAGTGATTATATAATTTTTCCAAAGTGTATTGAATTTATTTTCTATTTTTAAAGGCTAGTTTCTATTTTTCTGCTATTTTCTTCAATTAAATTATATTTAATTAAAATTTATTTATTCATTTTGTGAATGCATTTTTATTTTATGTTATTATATTTGTTTATAAATGTTTTAGAAGTCCATAAACTTTTTCCAAAGTTCATTGTATTTATTTTTCATATTTTCAAGACTAGTTGCAATTTTTGCTGTTTTACTTAATTAAATTTTATATAATTAATAATTAATTAATTTATTTTTGTTTATTTAATAAATTTTCATATTTTATCTGAGTTTATATATATATTTAAGCTATATAAAAGTTAAAAAGAAATTAGAGGAAATATGAAAAGTTTTAAACTATTGAAATTCCTATGGCTTTTCACCTCCCGACCTTTCACTTTCTCAACTCCTCTCTTCAATGTTTTTGGCCATGCATACCCTATTCTTTTCAGCGGACTTATTTTCATTTTTTTCACGCAAACACTTCTCTTTCTCCTCCAAAAAAATCACGGCCATGGCTTCAAAATTTTGGGTAAAAATTCCTTCTTTCTTCCTTGTTTTCTATGTTTTTTCTATTGAAACTGCATATGCTCTCTACCTTCATAGTTTGGTTCCACCACCTCCAGGCTTTGGCCGACCACCACGACCCCCTTCCTCTGACCATCACCCATCCTAGCAACCCTCCTCCTTAGGCCTAACCAATCCAAGTCCAAGATCTACACAAAATCCACCAAAAACCATCACAAACTATCACTTATGACCTAGAATTGTCATCTCCTCCTTCTACCACCTTTTACCACCACTACCTCCACCACCACCACCTCTGACCTGACCTTCCACCACCTCTGGCCCACACTCCAGCCACCACCTGACCACCACATACCATGGCCAAGCCACATCAGCAAGGGGCCGAACCCTATGGTGCAACAAAAGCCACACTTTGCCTTCAAACCCTTTGGTATTCCATTGCCTTCAACACCTTGTAACTTCCACTCACCTTCATCACCTTGTAGCCGCACCTTTTCCAGACCATACCTGATCCAAACCATGCCTTTAGCCGTGCCATTTCAGATCTGGAGCTGAAGCATAGGTGGTAGGAAGCAAGTGCAAACACTTTGACTTTGTTTATGCATCCATTTCTAGCATTGTTTATTGAATTTTTGGGTTGAAATCTTATGTTGTTTGTAATTGTTTGGTTTGAATGTGACAAGGAAATTAGCTTTGGCTCTGCCACACTCAAATAATTATCGTGCTCTCGTGCCTCTGGAAATCTTTGTTGTGCGTTTGTGGTTGTCATCTCCAGCTTGAACAAGTGAGTAATTCTCACCAGACAATGTGTACTTATATAACTAGTAAACTGACACCATTTGAATCTGTAAAATTATATCATCCTGTTGTAACTGTTATATTATAATCATATAATGTTTACCCCTGTTATTACATATGTTATATCATCTATTACTATTATCTCATGCTATTCTGTTTATTTATATCAGTTTATCACACTGCAAGTTCCCTGTAGATTAGAATCACTATGGGTTGAAATGATACATACCCGAACGGACTTTAGAATAAGGAAAAATCGTTATGGGCTGAAATGATAGGCCTGAATGGTTTTTATTTATTTATTTATATTACTTGGGATTGCGGGTTTGAAATGATAAAACCCGGTTTTTCTTTGTAAACTGCGGATTGAAATGATACATATCCGTATCACTTGACCTAGGCTAGAAAATTATATACAGACCCGTGGTTTATATATTTTTCTGAAATTTTTAAAATACTTTTTTTTTAATGTAAATATTATGGTATTTTGATTTAAATTTCATTAAAATGATTTCTATAAAGTATTTTTGATTTTCTACAAATTAAATAAGTGAATTAAGTAAATGGTGAAGTAGAATTTGAAATATAAGTTAATTTTGGAATTTATGATTTTGTTTATAAATGGAATTTTTGTAAAGTAAGAAAATATGACAAATTTGATTTAAAGATGAATTTAATGATTTTTATTAAGTAATAATAATGTTTTAAAGGTGTTAATGATTTTGTATAACTTAAAATATGAAATAATTGAATACTTAAGCTGAATTTGGAAATATAACTTAAATTGGGAAATTGTGAATTTTGTTAAAAGTGAGATTTTTATTAAGTAAAATAAATGGAAATAAGTTATATTTTGGAGATTTAAACTTAGTTGTTAAGTTAAGAATTTAATTATAGAAATGGAAATTTAATACTTGAATCTAAATAAGTGAATTGTTATTTAATTTGGTTTTTTTTGTATGGAAATTTGACTTTTTAAAATCATAGAAATAAAGGTATTTAAATGATTGTTTTTAAAATGTGAAAATATATGCTTTTATAAGTTAAAATGATTTATATTAAAAGTTAATTATTTGTGGAATTGTAAATAAAACTCTGAATATGATTTAACAGCATTTTGAAATGTAATGTAAAGGATATTACAGCATTTTGTAAATGTTGTAGTGTTTTAAATGAACTAAAAGGTTAATTTGAAATAAAGGCTATTATAGCACTTTGTAAGTGCTATAGTAGTTAAACTTAACATCTAAGTTAATTGAAACTTAAAAGAAATCTATTACAGCATTTAACGCTGTCTTTTGTTAATTAACTGTTTTAAACTATAACTTTACGTAGCATTTTATAAGTGCTACGGAAACTATATTTTGTTGTTTTAAATTAATTTTAATGAAAAATAATCTTTGGAAAATGATATAATTTTGGGAAATTAAATGTTAAATTTCTAAAGATAATGAAGAGATATTTAAGTGGAAGAATTTGATTTCTAATGTGAGTTTAAAATGGTATTTAAATTTAATAAAATGAATGGATTTAAATGGTATTTAAATGAATAAAAATGAATGGTGTTTTGAATAATATTTTGATATTGTGAAATGAGTTTGAAATGATACTTGATTTCTGACTTATTTAATTTATTTGATAAATGAATATTTGAAGTATATATTAATTGAGTTTATTTAAATGATATTGGATTTATGAAATGTGGGAGATTTAAAGTTTTGAAATATACTAAAGATTAAATATTGTATTTTGTGGATTAAATCTATATTGGAAATTGATAAGATTTGAAATGGTTTGTTGGTAAACTGTAATTGAATTGAAATTTGATGGTTTGAATTTAATAAGTTTGTAAATGTATAGAATTAAAAGATGATTTTAAATATATGATTTCGAAATGCTATGATTTTCAAAGTATAATGATTTCAAATGTTTTGTTTCAAAAGAGTTATAACTTTGAAAGTATAGACTATTTGAAAGGTGAATATATGTTTGAAATGGAAATGATGTTGTTTTGAAATGAACATAGTTTTGAAATAAAATGATTTTGGTTTCGAAGTATAACTATCAAAGGTATGATATTTTGATATATAAAAATGATTTGAAATAAAGTTTGAAAAGATATGATATTTTGATGTATTAAAATGATTTGAAAAGAAGTTTGAAAGGATACGATATTTTGGAATATTGAAATGATTTGGAAATGATAAATTTTTATTTTGATAAAGACATGATTTTGAAATGATATCTTATTTTGAAGTAAAGTATTGTTTTTAAAAGTTATAACCACGGGTTATAATAACGATTGGTTGGCAAAGAGACCGGGATCGGATATGGACATACTCTCTGTCGATACCGAAAACCACTTTGACAACTGTGTACGCGGTGGAGTTTCCAGAATGAAGTAGGATGGTGGCGACGTTCTTAAGGTATGTTACGTGGACCCAACTCCCGTGAGTTGGCATAAGGTGGCTAAAACAGGAGCGATTGACGGACCAAGGAGGTAGCACCTCTTATCGGACACACTTCTTCGATACCATTCTATTACTTGTGATTGATTTGGTGGCCACCCTTGATTGGGAGTGTTGTTCGAGGTGGACGGTAGTGGCTGCTATGCGTCACCACTAGTCCGGATGCGTAATTGGTATATCTACCCTGGCATTGCCTAGTTGTGCCGTGTCACCTACCATATCGAGCTTTACTACGATTATGATTTTAAGATCCGACCGCGTTAAGTTTCTCCATCCCCTTAACGCTATTTTCTATATGATTATACTTTACTGATTAGACATTATTATAATAGCGAATATTACTACATAGTATATAGTTTAACGGATCCTTAAAGAATGGGCGGTCCCAAGCATTCTTTAAGTTACGTGTACCTTATTACAGTTCACTTGAGTTGGTTTATATTATATAAGTATATATTGTCCTAACTCGAGTGTTTTGTGTTTTGCTTTACGCTCGGGTCAGCCTGAGTTATTCACAGATTTGGATTTCCACTCTCTTGGAGATTTGAATCGCTGGAGATTATCTGCTTGTCTTGTCCTATCTACTTCAGTTCCGTTGTCCTACTCAGCTTGTACTTGGTTATTTTATTGAGACTTCTGTTATTCTCTATTTCTTTTGGTATGTCTTATGTAACTCTGACATATTTATATAGTAGCTTCATGAACTACTATTTCTTTTACTTCCGCTGCATTATATTACTCTGTGTCTGTGATCTGTGATTATATTTATTTACTGTATATTCTGAGATTTGCCAAATTTTAATTACAACGCGGTATTTTGAGCAATTCAACTCCGGCATGAGTGTCTACCTATACACTTATAATGGATGCGAATGGTTGAAAATATCGGGTCGTTACAGTTGGTATCAGAGCTTTGGCTTTGAGGCAAAACTTAGAATGTATGGTAAATTTATTTACAGAATCACTTTCGTTCGAGTTTGAATCTCTTCCTTTTGATCCGATTTCCTTTGAATTTTGGAATGTTCCCTACGGTTCCAAAATTCATTCGTGTTCCTCACTATTCATCTTCCTTTGATTCTAGAGTATCTCATAACTCCACTTCCAATGATCTTTATAGTGAATTGGCGGTCTTGCCAATATTCTAATTTTCTTGTAAAAGGGTGAAAATCCTTTATAATCAGCATCGATTCACCCGAGATTTATATTTATCCTTGGTTTAGATGCTAATATCTTTTATTATTCCAAACTCTATCTCTTGAGATCAAAGGTAGATTTACCCTAGATAATCCACATTTGATCTTATCCATTAAGTCACGGTTGACCTGGTTAAGGTTGTCCACGATTTATCTAAGCTTACCCATCTCGCTACTCTGTTTAACCATCTTGTCTTTTGTTTCTAAACTATCTCCAAACATTTTGAATTGTACTTGTAAATCTATGTTTTGTTTTATATGTTGTGTTGTTTGGGTTGTTGATGTTAATTTGGGTTTCCGATCGATTCGTCTGATCAACGCTATCGATAGGATTTCTAAAACACTTTGACAAAACAAATTGACACAATATTATTTTAAAATTTGGTTAATGAAATAAATTTGGATATATAATTTTATGGAACTTAATAAATTGATTTAAATGGATAATTTGAAATGATAATACTTGATTTATCATTTATTGTTCTACAAATGAATTTATAAATAGTTGTTTATAAATTTATTTGGGAACTGAAATGAATTTAAAACAAGAAATTTAAAGAATTTAATTTTCGATGGTTTCAAACCTTGTGTTTAAAATTTTTAAAAGGATATTATTTAAAGTATTTTGAATAAAAATTTGTCTCTAAAGGATTTTAAAGTTTAAAAAATTAAGTGCTCTTCTCTTTGTCGCTGGAAAATAATTTCGGTGATGACTGCAGCATCATCGACGTTCATTTTCGAGTTTCGAAGTGAAGAAACCATTCTGTAGTTTTGCTACAGCTTTGTTTTGGGAAATTTGATTGATTTGAATTTCTAAAAGATGATTTGATTTATTATATATATAGATATTGATTTAAATTTGATTTGACAAATTATGTACATACATTTATTTATCTCTAAATGGTTTGAAAGGAATCGGAAATTTTATCCTTAAATTCTATCTTAAATAATAACTTCAAGTATAAAAAAAATCAAAATTTTGAATAAATATTCAAGCTTGAAATTATTGAATTAGAATTTTATAATGTATATTAATTTTAGAAAGTTTTATTTGTATAATTCTCAATTGCATTCCATTATAACTTACCTTAATTTTCAGAAGTTAACAATGTAATCGGATAATATACAATATAAAAAGTTTTATATATAAAATTTGAGTGGTTACAATAAATGTTATACACTTAAATTTTAGTTATAAAGGATTAACAGAGGTAAATAGACTAAAAGGTTAATTGAATAACTTACGATATAAATGATGTTAAGGGAATTAGGAATAAATTAAATCAGTTATAATAAGTGAAAGTATATTTAACATAGGTGATGAAATATTGAGAGGGATAAATTTAATTATAATTAGGAATAAAGAAGAATTAAATTTATTGAATGTTATACACTTAATTTTAATCAAATCCATGGTTTTTGAGATTGTTAATTTAAGAAAAATAGATGATGAGATAATGTAATTAGAGATAATTAAGATTTATTTAACTTGTGTAAAATTAATTATTAGTTTAAGCTGAAACCATAGAAATTTCAAACCCATTATCTTATTTTGTTTTTCAAACTTATTACCAAATTTTGTCTTCAAACTATCTTTTGGTTGTTCTTATTTTTTCTTATCTTGAAACAGACTAGTATAGGCATCTATTTATAATCTTTCTGTTTAGAAATCTTTCTGTAATCTTTGATAATCTTGGATACTCATTTTTGAATCTGAACACTGTTTTTCCATTCATAGACCGTCGGTCAAGTGAAAGGGGTGATTCAAACTCTAGAGGATCTTTTTCGTGTTTGTGTTCTTGATTTGATCACCTTCATCTTGTTAAACTTACCTATAACAATAGTTATCAGGTGTAATTCCAATCTTCTTACCATCTTGTCTTAATTCTATTCATTCTATCTTCTATGTGCTTTCCCGTACCTCATTCCTTTTCGAGGACGAAAAGTTTTGAGTGGGGGTGAGTGTAACAACCCTGTATTTTACAATTATTTTTAAATTGATTTCCAGATTTAAAAGCTTTATTTATGAAAAGAATAAATTTTGTTATTGTAAGTATAAAAAAAAACTTTGATTTTGTATGTGGATTAGAATTCCAAATATGACTAAATTTAATATTTCCAGAAAATGTGAATTTTGGTCAAATAGTCAAACTTTGACTTTTAACTTAAAAATTTAAAAGTTTGAAATTTTAAATTTTATCTTTTATTATGAAAATAGATTTAATTCCATGGATACAGCTTTTCGTTTCGTTGGAAACGGAGTTAAATTGTGAAAGTTATGTATATTTCAATATTGTGTGTAAACTGATGTATTTAGCAATATTGTCTATTTTAAATTATATTTTATTTGTCATATTTTGTTCTAATATGTGTTAGTATTTTATATTATGTATAATTTTGTCTTTTAAATAATTTAAAGTGATTATATAATTTTTCCAAAGTGTATTGAATTTATTTTCTATTTTTAAAGGCTAGTTTCTATTTTTCTGCTATTTTCTTCAATTAAATTATATTTAATTAAAATTTATTTATTAATTTTGTGAATGCATTTTTATTTTATGTTATTATCTTTGTTTATAAATGTTTTAGAAGTCCATAAACTTTTTCCAAAGTTCATTGTATTTATTTTTCATATTTTCAAGACTAGTTGCAATTTTTGCTGTTTTACTTAATTAAATTTTATATAATTAATAATTAATTAATTTATTTTTGTTTATTTAATAAATTTTCGTATTTTATCTGAGTTTATATATATATTTCAGTTATATAAAAGTTAAAAAGAAATTAGAGGAAATATGAAAAGTTTTAAACTATTGAAATTCCTATGGCTTTTCACCTCCCGACCTTTCACTTTCTCAACTCCTCTCTTCAATGTTTTTGGCCATGCATACCCTATTCTTTTCAGCGGACTTATTTTCATTTTTTTCACGCAAACACTTCTCTTTCTCCTCCAAAAAAATCACGGCCATGGCTTCAAAATTTTGGGTAAAAATTCCTTCTTTCTTCCTTGTTTTCTATGTTTTTTCTATTGAAACTGCATATGCTCTCTACCTTCATAGTTTGGTTCCACCACCTCCAGGCTTTGGCCGACCACCACGACCCCCTTCCTCTGACCATCACCCATCCTAGCAACCCTCCTCCTTAGGCCTAACCAATCCAAGTCCAAGATCTACACAAAATCCACCAAAAACCATCACAAACTATCACTTATGACCTAGAATTGTCATCTCCTCCTTCTACCACCTTTTACCACCTCTACCTCCACCACCACCACCTCTGACCTGACCTTCCACCACCTCTGGCCCACACTCCAGCCACCACCTGACCACCACATACCATGGCCAAGCCACATCAGCAAGGGGCCGAACCCTATGGTGCAACAAAAGCCACACTTTGCCTTCAAACCCTTTGGTATTCCATTGCCTTCAACACCTTGTAACTTCCACTCACCTTCATCACCTTGTAGCCGCACCTTTTCCAGACCATACCTGATCCAAACCATGCCTTTAGCCATGCCATTTCAGATCTGGAGCTGAAGCATAGGTGGTAGGAAGCAAGTGCAAACACTTTGACTTTGTTTATGCATCCATTTCTAGCATTGTTTATTGAATTTTTGGGTTGAAATCTTATGTTGTTTGTAATTGTTTGGTTTGAATGTGACAAGGAAATTAGCTTTGGCTCTGCCACACTCAAATAATTATCGTGCTCTCGTGCCTCTGGAAATCTTTGTTGTGCGTTTGTGGTTGTCATCTCCAGCTTGAACAAGTGAGTAATTCTCACCAGACAATGTGTACTTATATAACTAGTAAACTGACACCATTTGAATCTGTAAAATTATATCATCCTGTTGTAACTGTTATATTATAATCATATAATGTTTACCCCTGTTATTACATATGTTATATCATCTATTACTATTATCTCATGCTATTCTGTTTATTTATATCAGTTTATCACACTGCAAGTTCCCTGTAGATTAGAATCACTATGGGTTGAAATGATACATACCCGAACGGACTTTAGAATAAGGAAAAATCGTTATGGGCTGAAATGATAGGCCTGAATGGTTTTTATTTATTTATTTATATTACTTGGGATTGCGGGTTTGAAATGATAAAACCCGGTTTTTCTTTGTAAACTGCGGATTGAAATGATACATATCCGTATCACTTGACCTAGGCTAGAAAATTATATACAGACCCGTGGTTTATATATTTTTCTGAAATTTTTAAAATACTTTTTTTTAATGTAAATATTATGGTATTTTGATTTAAATTTCATTAAAATGATTTCTATAAAGTATTTTTGATTTTCTACAAATTAAATAAGTGAATTAAGTAAATGGTGATGTAGAATTTGAAATATAAGTTAATTTTGGAATTTATGATTTTGTTTATAAATGGAATTTTTGTAAAGTAAGAAAATATGACAAATTTGATTTAAAGATGAATTTAATGATTTTTATTAAGTAATAATAATGTTTTAAAGGTGTTAATGATTTTGTATAACTTAAAATATGAAATAATTGAATACTTAAGCTGAATTTGGAAATATAACTTAAATTGGGAAATTGTGAATTTTGTTAAAAGTGAGATTTTTATTAAGTAAAATAAATGGAAATAAGTTATATTTTGGAGATTTAAACTTAGTTGTTAAGTTAAGAATTTAATTATAGAAATGGAAATTTAATACTTGAATCTAAATAAGTGAATTGTTATTTAATTTGGTTTTTTTTGTATGGAAATTTGACTTTATAAAATCATAGAAATAAAGGTATTTAAATGATTGTTTTTAAAATGTGAAAATATATGCTTTTATAAGTTAAAATGATTTATATTAAAAGTTAATTATTTGTGGAATTGTAAATAAAACTCTGAATATGATTTAACAGCATTTTGAAATGTAATGTAAAGGATATTACAGCATTTTGTAAATGTTGTAGTGTTTTAAATGAACTAAAAGGTTAATTTGAAATAAAGGCTATTATAGCACTTTGTAAGTGCTATAGTAGTTAAACTTAACATCTAAGTTAATTGAAACTTAAAAGAAATCTATTACAGCATTTAACGCTGTCTTTTGTTAATTAACCGTTTTAAACTATAACTTTACGTAGCATTTTATAAGTGCTACGGAAACTATATTTTGTTGTTTTAAATTAATTTTAATGAAAAATAATCTTTGGAAAATGATATAATTTTGGGAAATTAAATGTTAAATTTCTAAAGATAATGAAGAGATATTTAAGTGGAAGAATTTGATTTCTAATGTGAGTTTAAAATGGTATTTAAATTTAATAAAATGAATGGATTTAAATGGTATTTAAATGAATAAAAATGAATGGTGTTTTGAATAATATTTTGATATTGTGAAATGAGTTTGAAATGATACTTGATTTCTGACTTATTTAATTTATTTGATAAATGAATATTTGAAGTATATATTAATTGAGTTTATTTAAATGATATTGGATTTATGAAATGTGGGAGATTTAAAGTTTTGAAATATACTAAAGATTAAATATTGTATTTTGTGGATTAAATCTATATTGGAAATTGATAAGATTTGAAATGGTTTGTTGGTAAACTGTAATTGAATTGAAATTTGATGGTTTGAATTTAATAAGTTTGTAAATGTATAGAATTAAAAGATGATTTTAAATATATGATTTCGAAATGCTATGATTTTCAAAGTATAATGATTTCAAATGTTTTGTTTCAAAAGAGTTATAACTTTGAAAGTATAGACTATTTGAAAGGTGAATATATGTTTGAAATGGAAATGATGTTGTTTTGAAATGAACATAGTTTTGAAATAAAATGATTTTGGTTTCGAAGTATAACTATCAAAGGTATGATATTTTGATATATAAAAATGATTTGAAATAAAGTTTGAAAAGATATGATATTTTGATGTATTAAAATGATTTGAAAAGAAGTTTGAAAGGATACGATATTTTGGAATATTGAAATGATTTGGAAATGATAAATTTTTATTTTGATAAAGACATGATTTTGAAATGATATCTTATTTTGAAGTAAAGTATTGTTTTTAAAAGTTATAACCACGGGTTATAATAACGATTGGTTGGCAAAGAGACCGGGATCGGATATGGACATACTCTCTGTCGATACCGAAAACCACTTTGACAACTGTGTACGCGGTGGAGTTTCCAGAATGAAGTAGGATGGTGGCGACGTTCTTAAGGTATGTTACGTGGACCCAACTCCCGTGAGTTGGCATAAGGTGGCTAAAACAGGAGCGATTGACGGACCAAGGAGGTAGCACCTCTTATCGGACACACTTCTTCGATACCATTCTATTACTTGTGATTGATTTGGTGGCCACCCTTGATTGGGAGTGTTGTTCGAGGTGGACGGTAGTGGCTGCTATGCGTCACCACTAGTCCGGATGCGTAATTGGTATATCTACCCTGGCATTGCCTAGTTGTGCCGTGTCACCTACCATATCGAGCTTTACTACGATTATGATTTTAAGATCCGACCGCGTTAAGGTTCTCCATCCCCTTAACGCTATTTTCTATATGATTATACTTTACTGATTAGACATTATTATAATAGCGAATATTACTACATAGTATATAGTTTAACGGATCCTTAAAGAATGGGCGGTCCCAAGCATTCTTTAAGTTACGTGTACCTTATTACAGTTCACTTGAGTTGGTTTATATTATATAAGTATATATTGTCCTGACTCGAGTGTTTTGTGTTTTGCTTTACGCTCGGGTCAGCCTGAGTTATTCACAGATTTGGATTTCCACTCTCTTGGAGATTTGAATCGCTGGAGATTATCTGCTTGTCTTGTCCTATCTACTTCAGTTTCGTTGTCCTACTCAGCTTGTACTTGGTTATTTTATTGAGACTTCTGTTATTCTCTATTTCTTTTGGTATGTCTTATGTAACTCTGACATATTTATATAGTAGCTTCATGAACTACTATTTCTTTTACTTCCGCTGCATTATATTACTCTGTGTCTGTGATCTGTGATTATATTTATTTACTGTATATTCTGAGATTTGCCAAATTTTAATTACAACGCGGTATTTTGAGCAATTCAACTCCGGCATGAGTGTCTACCTATACACTTATAATGGATGCGAATGGTTGAAAATATCGGGTCGTTACAAAATTGACAATTGATCACAAGAGAATTACCCTGGTCATCTACAAGAGAAACGGTTTGTGCGTTGCAGGAGATAAAAGCATCGAAACCGTTGATATAGAAATCTCCGGTGAATCGACGCTTGTTGTAAAGGAGTTTCACCCCTTTACAAATCATACGAAGGTTGGTGGGACCGCCGATGGGATCAGTCACACTTAAGGATAAAGCTGCCAATAGAAGTGGAAAGATGAGCTCAAATTGATTATAGAGATCAACATAAATAGAGCTATGGGGTGCTCCAATATCAAGAAGAACACGAACAGGAAGAGACAAGAATGGATTTCAGAACAAAAGGGAAAGTTCCGAAAATTTAATGGAAACCCGAGTCAATGAGGAAGAAACACAAGCTTGAACGAAGGTGATTCTGTAATTAAATTTACTCTATATGCTAAGTTTGCCTAAACCAGAGCTCTGATACCACTTGTAACGACATGGTATTTTGAACCTTTCGCATCCGCACACGTCGGACTTGAATTGCTCAAAACAACAGATTGTTAATTTATATTTGGCAAAACTCAGCATATATAGTAAATAAATCAATCACAGAATCACAGACACAGAGTAATACAACAGTAAGCAGCGAAATAGAAAAATGGTTGTTCATGAAGCTACTATAAACATCAGAGTCTGAAACAAAATACAACAGAATCTCATATACAAATGAATCTCCAATACATAAGCAACTGAAGAGTCTGGACAAAAATGACTGGGATAAACTGACATAACTAAAAGCTGGATAGATAGATCTTCAAACAAAGCTCCAATCGCCAAAGGTGAGTCTCAAATGCTGTGACACTCAGTCTGACCCGAGCATAAAGCAAAACACAAAACACACGAGTCAGGATTAACATTCTTATATTAATAAATTCAACTCAAGTGAAATGTCAACTGAAATACAAGTAACTTAAAGGATGTTTGGGATTTCCATCCTCTAAAGATCTGTGGAACTATCTACTATGTAGTAATATATGCTATTATAATATATCTCTAGTAAAGTAAAAGTATTAAAATAGCATTAAGGCGTTACCCATATCCCCCTTAACACATTTTATATATTCCCGTAGTCTATACAATGTCGTACGCTCCACCAAACCGGTGGTTTACACAGAGGACACCACATAGGTGCGGTATAAAACAAACTCGTAGAAGCCGCATAGGGCATGTGACAAGGCACGCGAGGCAATGGTAGGGTTGATATACCGTTTGTGGATCTGGACTGGTGGTACCGCATAGCAGCTACTACCGCCCACCTAGTGACACACTCCCAAATCAAAGGTGCACCCAATCAAGTGACAAAGTAATAGAATGGTATCGAAGAAATGTGTTCGATAGGAGGAATGACCTCACTTGGCCTGGCATGGCTCCTGTTTTAGCCAAATCAAGCTGACTTACGGGAGTCAGGGCTACGTTAATACCTCATATAAAATCGTCACCAACCATCATACTTCGTTCTGGAATCTCCACCACGTACACAGTTGTTAAAGTGGTTTTCGGTATTGGCAGAGAGTATGACAATATCTGATCCCGGTCTCTTTAACAACCAAACGCTTATTTCACATCGTTGTCATTTATTTCAAATAATTCGTACTTCATATCAAAATATCATATTCATTTCAAAACCATATCATTAGATATCATTATTCACTTTAAATAATATTCATTTCCAAAATCGTAACATCTTTGAAATCATAACACTTTGGAAATCATAACACTTTGGAAATCATAACACTTTTGGGTACCTTAACACTTCCAACATACACAGTTTATATATTGAAAAATAATATATATATATTAAGATAGTTATCAATTAGAATAGTTTATATATTAAAATAATTTATATAATAAAATTAGTTTCCTCCAATTTCGCAAATCGATTCAAATCAACTTAAATTCCAAAAATTGAAATTTAAATCAATTCTAATTTAACCATTTAAATTTAAAGGTCAAAGGTTCAATTTAGATTCTAAATAAACCATTTCAGTTTACCATGAAAAAAGAAAATCCATGTTTGAACTATCATTTCAATTCCGATAAGATTCAAGGTTTAAATATTCAAAAATTTCATTATAAGTTTCATTTATATTTCAACATTTAACTTTAATTTTATTCAAATTGGAAAATATTCACTTAATCATTTTAATAACAATTAAATAAAATCTCAATTTATAAATTTAATCAATATTAAATATTCAGTCTCAATTTTATTTAAAGTTGAAAATATTCATTTAATTACCCTTTTTCTTTCAAATCAATTTATAAAATAATATCTTTCAAAATCTCAAAAATCAATAATTTCATATCAAGAGCTCTAATACCACATGTAACGACCTAGTATTTTGGACCATTCAAATCGACAATAAATCCACACATGCTGGACTTGAATAATTCAAAACAATGGATTGTAAATAAAATTTGGCAAAACTCAGCATATACAGTAAATAAAATAATCACAGATCACAAACACAGAGTAATAGAAAATAATGCAGCGGAAACAAAAGAATAGTAGTTCATGAAGCTACTATATATATAACAGAGTTAAACAAGATACAACAGAAGTCAAGAGTACATAGATGTCTCAATACAATAATCAAACACAAGATCTGAATACATCACTGGAATCAACTGAATAACTGATAGCAGAATCGATAGATAGCTGGATCTCCAAGCGAAGCTCAAACTCCAAAGGTGAGTCTCAAATGTTGTATCATTCAGTCTGACCCGAGCGTAAAGAAAAACACAAAACACTCGAGTCAAGATTAACATTCTTATATCAATAAATCCAACTCAAGTGAAATATCAACTGAAATACAAGTAACTCAAAGGATGTTTGGGATAACCATCATCTAAGGATCCGTTAAACTATCTACTATGTAGTAATATTCGCTATTATAATAATGTCTAATATAAAATAAACATACTTTTTAATAGCGTCAAGGGGTTACCCATATAGCCCTTAACACGTAATAGTCCCAGTAGTCTATCCAGTATTAGCATAATCCCAAAATGGGGGCTACCCTCGATACTCCACAGGCTACGGGAGAAATCACAACTCATAGTAAAGCTCGATATGGTAGGTGACATGGCACACAAGGCAATGCCAGGGTAGATATACCAATTACGCACACGGACTGATGGAAACGCATAGCAGCCACTACCGCTCCACCTCGAACAACACTCCCAAATCAAGGGGTGCACCCAAACAATCACAAAGTAATAGAATGGTATCGAAGAAGTGCGTCCGATAAGAGGTGCTGCCTCACTGGTCCGAGATCGCTCCTGTTTTAGCCACCTTATGCCAACTCATGGGAGTTGGGTCCACGTATATACCTTAGGATCGTCGCCACCATCCTACTTCATTCTGGAAACTCCATCGCGTATAAAGTTGTTAAAGTGGTTTTCGGTATTGATAGAGAGTATGTCCATATCCGATCCCGGTCTCTTTAACAACCAATCGTTATTATAACACCGTGGTCATTTCAAAATAGTTTATACTTCAAAACCAAAATATCATTTTCAATTCAATAACCAAATCAATACGATATCATTTTCATTTCAAAAATATTCACTTCCAAAATCATAGTACTTTTCCAAAGTTATAACGCTTTCGAAATCATAGTCTTTTAAAAATCAAAACACTTTGGAAATCACAGCTTTGAAATCATAGCATTTTGGAAATCATAACACTTTGAAATTATAGCATTTTGGAAATCATAACACTTTCCTTTTAAACAGTTTAGATATTAAAATTAGTATATATAACAAAATAGTTTATAAATAAAATAGTTTATCTAAATAATTATAAGTTAAAATAGTTTAAAATAAAATAATTTATATTAAAAATGATTTATATTAAAATAGTTTATATTAAAATAATTTATAAAGTAAAATATCAATAGTTTTAAATATAATTTAAAATTACTTTATAAAATAAAATAGTTTCCTCAAATTTCACAAATCGATTAAAATCAACTCGAATTCCAAAATTTGAATTTAGTTAAATCTCAAATCATCAATTTCAACTCGATTCAGCTTCTCAATAAACCATTTCAAATTATCGGTTTCAAATACATATCTGAACCATAAAATAAGCCATTTAAATTTCGATATATTTCAAAGCTTTAAATATTCAAAATTTCAAAACTAAATTCGATACTTATATATATATATATATCAAATTCACTTAACTATTATTTAGTTTTGAAACATTTACTTAATCATTTCAATAACATCTAAATACAACTTCAATTTACAAATTTAAATAAACAAAATATACCATTTAAATATATATAAGTTTGAAATATCCATTTAAGTCACCTTTAATCAAATTTCAAGTTGTAAAACACTTCTTTAAAATTTCAAATTCAATAAATTTCAAATCAAACTTATTTAAGTATAATTCTTAAATAAATATAATTTCAAACCAATTTCAAATCATTATAAACTCTATATTTGAAAATATAGATATTAAATAAATACTTAAACATACTATTTATCAACTTTATTAAATCAACTTTAATAAATCTTTAAAATCAATATTTATCAAAACCATATATTTCTTTTCAAAACCATAGAAATCATTTTCAAATATATATATATATATATAGACCAACGGTGTCTGTATATAATTTTCTACCCTATGGTCAAGTGATACGGATATTTATCATTTCAATCCGCAATTTAAATATATACGGGTATATATCTTTTCAACCCGCAATCCCAAATTCAATTCAATGAAAACTGCTTGGGTTTATCATTTCAACCCATAATGATTTTCTCCTATTCTACAGATCGTTCGGGTATGTATCATTTCAACCCATAGTGAATTCTATACTAACAGGGAACTTGCAGAGTGATAACAGATATGAAATAATATAACAGACATATATCATCAATATAAATAACAGATAATGGTGTCAAATGTCACAGGTGATCAGATACAGATAATAGCATATATAACAATTTATATAACTAACAACAACATATTTCAATTGTCGTTTCAATTGAAATCAAATTTAATAAATAAAAGAACGTTAATCGTGAGTAATTGCTCACCTTTCGAGGCTAGAGATGAACGAGACTGAGATGAGTCATGAATCCAAGCACGAATTTCAAAGCAAAGCAAGATTGGTACAAATTCGATGGATAGAGCTGATAAACAGGAATCAATGAAAACAATCAATCAGATTGATAGAGACAGAAAATATATTATTATTATTATTTTATTAAATCAACATTAAATTTAAATCTCGTATTAAAAATCCAAAATCTTTATATATTTCGTTTTCAAAAGTCACTACCAAAATCAACCAGCTTCTCAGCTATGGAAATAAACCTATATATTAAAAGGATCAAAACATATATATATATATATATTTTAAAAATTATCTATATATATTTTTAAATGATCAAAATATCAATATATATATATTGTTTATACACAAATAAACACGTCGAAATTTAAGTACTATAGTTAAAACCCAATGAGACCTTTATAATAAATTCAAAACCAATAAACCAATCAACATAGACATAACTTTATAGACGTACATATCTACACTGCTATATAGACTTCTATATTATCTTCTTAAACCAAAACTACGGCCGAACCATTTTATAATATATATGTACAGAAAAACAAAGTTGCTAACACGTATACGACTGACATCAATATGACTTGAACATATCATACACATTATTTTTGCAAAAATCAGTAACCATATATTCATGTATGCAGACCTTATTAAAGAAATACATATATACAACGAACGATTATAGGTACAGATGGCTTGCTATTTTATATATGCAGACTTTCCACAAAATGACTACCAAAGGCCTACCTATGTATATTTATATGTACACCACTTTTAGAAATCTATACTTAAACCAAAATGTATAGCCAAATTCTAATATCTGCATTTTTGGAAAATTGTGAACTATAAAGCTAGAGACAACACAGTATATATATATTATTTATAGTATAATATATTGAATAAACAGAACATTATATATATACACGGTATAACCGGTAACACTAATAATATATACATACTAACATTATATATAACCTTTATATGAAAACATATACATCCTTACTCTGTTGATACATACGCCATTGTAAATACATATAACGTTATAAACAAACCTTGTAATATTAAAACTATAAAAACAAAACTGTAAAATATAAACCAATTGAACATATAGATAACAGAATTATATAACTACTATATATAACATCTTACTTTAAACCAAATGTGATATATATATGTAACGACCCAAAAATTTTAGTGATTTTATTTATTTAATTAATTGAAATTTTGTGAAATTTAAACAATAAAATTTGAAAATAAAAATTTATTATTTGGAATACATCTATTTAAATATAGCAACTAGTAAATTTTCATCTGATAATATTAAAGTTTATTTTCTTGTGAAATTCTATTTCAATTTAAGTCAGTTAATTATTGATGAAAATAAAATGTTTTCCAAACTTGAATATTTTTATACAATAAATTTCCAAATCATCTTCTGAATGAAACATCAGTCTTCGTTTCGTCAATTTTGGACTTCTCTAGCTCCGTTTATCTTATTTTCGATTGAATTGCAGCATTTTCGGTACCGATTATCGACTTTTGATCGGATGATCGTACCACTAATATCAGTATACCGTTTTGATCGTCACGTCGTGATAATTTCCACGGTATATTTATCTCTGTATTTTGAAGTCCGGTTCACAGCGGAATCCGCGAAAACCGGTAACCGTATCGGCACGGATCCGTGATCTTTTATTTCTTTTGCGTTTCAAGTTTTGAAACGTGCTGTCCAAACAACTAAATATTGATTTAATAATTTGCCGAAATCAATACTTCTGACTGTTACAATTTCTTTTAATTGTACACATTCGTTCAAAGTTCTCATCTTTTGCTTCACGGTACTCTAACGGTCATTACTTTCATTTTTTCCCTGTATTTAAATTGAGGGTTCCTTCATATTCATTAGTCGGTTACTTTTTTTTGTTTCAGCGCATTCATTTCCCGAGCTAGAGAAAAAAAAATTAGCGTTCACAGTTCGTATCACTTAACATTTGTATATTTTTTCATATTCATTAACGTTCACAGTTCATTCCTATTCATTAGCCTGCTCATTTTTCAAAAACCCATTCATTCTTCTCCCTTCTTTTCCCATTTTCCCATCCTCTTCCATGTCCTTTCCCTACCGCTTGTCTATTACCCTCTCCAGCCACGCAAGCCAAAACCGAGCGCCGCCATCACCACGTCCCGCCCTGACAAACAACGAACAGCCTTCCCTCTCAACTGCCGCCACCTTCCCACTCACCTCAGCCAATCACCACCCGATCTCCATGTAACTTCATTTGCCGGCCTATTTCCCTTTGCCAACACACATTCTCTTCCCACTACATTTTCTCTGACCACCGTGAGCAACCTTCCCTACAACCCAGGTCGAGATCCACTTTGCCTAGGCGCCTCCAACCTAGTGGCCTCCCCACGTCCCTCGCTTTCCTCTTCCCGTCCATTTCCACACCGTGCCTCTCACCGGACATCGGCCTCCACCTCCACCACTTCTCGACTGCCCCAGCCTCCCACTTCCCATCAGTCTCTCCTGGCCGAGGTGAGCAGTCTCTCGACCTTAGTATGCTCCTACTTTATTTTTTCTTCTTCACTGTTATATAATTTATTGTAGTGTATATATAAGTGATAATATGCTTCGTCGTTTTTTTGTTTATATTAGTTTATAGGTTTAAGTTATAGATTTTAGTCTATTATATATAACTATGTTTCAGCTTTGTATTATCTTGTGTAAGCTGTATATAATCGGTTGCTCATTTTGTAGTTTAAGGTATATGTATGAATGCATATAAATCTACAATTTACAGTTTTCGATTTTTTTTCTTTTTAATTATATGAATACGTGGGTTTATATATGTATATATGATGCGTTTAAACTGGATGTAGATATTTGTTTATAAGAATTTATTCAGAGCTTGTCTGGTTGTAGTCATATAATTCGAACTGCTATGTTATATAGTCTTTTATATATATGTTGTTCACAACGTTACCTTCTTTATTTCAGATTTGTTTTAAAGTATATATATATATATAGAAGTGTGTAAGTTGTAAAATATATTTTCCAGAGATTCACATCTTGCCGACATATGTTTTATATATAGTAATCTGGACTTTTATAAGTAACAATGTTGTATGTTATAGGTTCAATTTTCATATTTGCTTTACAAATCTTGTTTAAGCGTTGTTGAAATTTTTTTTTATTATTATTTATTTCGACTTTAAGTTATATATATTATAACAGTATTATATTTAGCCTATATTGATATTATCATAATTTCGTTGAAGTCAGGCTATAGTTTGAAACAGCTATGCATTAGGATAGTGATTGTGTATTTATATCTATATTAGTATTTATTTCAAATCGCATATATATATGTTAGATTTTAATATATGTGTTTGATTCAAACGATGATTTGAAATGCCTATAGATTTAATTTAATATGAGCTTGAAATTTAAATTATGATTTTTATATAAATAGTTATATATAGTTTGACAATTATAGTTCACCTATACCAATTTTCTTCGTCGATCCAGTTCTAATTCGTTTTATCAATTCTTGATTTTCAGCTTTGTTCGTCCAATTCGCGTTCAATCTTGCTTTGCTTTGAAATCGGTGCTTGGAATCATAACTCACTCTATAACCTCTCTCTAGCCTCGGAAGGTGAGCAATCACTCACGATTAACGTTCTTTTATTCATTAAATTTGATTTCAATTGAAACGACAATTGAAATATGCTGCTGTGGTTATTTAAATTTGTTATATATGCTATTATCTGTAACTGTTCACCTGTGGGATATGACACCATATCCTGTTGTTTATATTATATTGTTATTGATGATATATCTATGCATGTTATATTATTTCTATATCTGTTATCACTCTACAAGTTCCCTGTTAGTATAGAAATCACTATGGGTTGAAATGATACATACCCGAACGGACTTTAGAATAGGAGGAAATCGTTATGGGTTGAAATGATAAACCCAAGCGATTTTCATTTGAATTGAAATTGGGATTACGGGTTGAGATGATATCTACCCGTATATATATTTGAAAATCAGATTGAAATGATAAATATCCGTATCACTTAACTATATGATAGATATATATACAAACACCGTGGGTTCACATATATAACTATTTTGAAAATAATCTCTATGGTTTGGAAAGAAATAGATGGTTTTAATAAATGTTGATTCTTAATTTATTTTTAAATGCAAATGATATATATAGATTTAATAATAATATTTTATTTGATTAAGATTGATTTAATACCTATAATATGGTTAAGTATTTCAATTTATGTTTCAAAATAGGTTTCAGTAATAATTTGAATAAGTTAAGGTTGGGAAGATAATTTGAACTTAGTTGAAATTGTATTCATTAAAGAATTTTATTTAATTAAACTGATTTGTAACTTATTAAATTGAGATTTAGGATATGATTTATAACTTGGGTCTGATTTATGCAATTTAATAAATATTTCTTGTTTAAATAAATTTAAGGAAATATTTAGTAAAAAAATGTAATTTAAGGCTAGTTAAATGATATTGAATTTATTAGGTGAATATTCCCTGATTTAATAATAAATGAAGTTCGTTCAAAAGCTATATAAAACTGTTAAATTTAACTTTGAAATGGTTGAATATTAAAGCTTTGAAATATATTGGAATTTAAATGGTTTATTTTATGATTCAAATCTGTATTTGAAATCAATATAAATTGGAATTTGTTATTTAGAAACTGAATTGAATTAAAATGGGAAAATTTAGATTGAATTAAATTAGAATTTGAAATTTGAGTTGATTTGAATCGATTTGTGAGACTTGAGGAAATTATTAAATACTTTACTTTTAAATTATTTAACCTATACATATATACCATTTTGGAAATAGGATATATTTGAAATGAAATGATATTTTGGTTTTGAAGTATAAATTAATTTGGAATGACCATGGTGTTATAGTGTATATTTCCACCTTGTAGATAGTTCCGCAGATCCTTAGAGGATGGTTATCCCAAACATCCTTTAAGTTACTTGTATTTCAGTTGATATTTCACTTGAGTTGGATTTATTAGTATAAGAATGTTAATCCTGACTCGAGTGTTTTGTGTTTTGCTTTACGCTCGGGTCAGACCGAGTGATACAGCATTTGAGACTCACCTTTGGAGTTTGGAGCTTCGTTTGGAGATCCAACCATCGATTCAGCTTTCAGATTTCCAGTTGATTTGTTCAGAGAGGTCGTCTATTCGTACTGAAGACTTCACTGTATTCGAGATATTCTGTTGTATTTTTATTTGTAACTCTGATGCTTATATAGTAGCTTCATGAACTACTATTTTATCTATTCCGCTGCGTATTATTGTATTACTCTGTGTCTGTGATTCTGTGATTGATTTATTTACTGTATATTCTGAGTTTTGCCAAATTTAAATTAACAATCTGATATTTTGAATTATCCAAGTCCGACATGTGTGGATTTATTGTCGATTTGAATAGTCCAAAATAGCGGGTCGTTACAGTTGGTATCAGAGCTTTGGCTCTAGGCAAAACTTAGCATATATAGTAAATTTATTCACAGAATCACTTTCGTTCGAGTTTAATCTCTTCCTTTTGACTCGATTTCCTTTGAACTTTGGAACGTTCCCTACGGTTCGAAAATCCATTCCTATCTCCCCTAATTGTATTCTTTTGATTTTTGGAGCATTCCATAACTCCACTTTGAATGAACTCTATAAAGATCGATGATTCCGCCAATCTTTGAATGATTTGTAAAAGGGTGAAACTCCCTTATAATTGGCATCGATTCACCGGAGATTTCTGTATCCTCGGTTTACGATGTTTTCTATCTTCTACTATATTTAGATTATATCTCTGGCGATCGAAGGTCGATTTTCCTTAGATTTTCGCATCGATTATATTCCTGAAGTCACGGTTGACCGGTTAAGGTCGCCCGCGATTCATATAGGCTTATCCATCTTCTATTTGGTAATTTAATTATCTTATCTTCGTTTGAGCCTATCTTTGAATTAGAATTCTATTTGATTAGAGTCCCTCTAATTTAAATCCCTACCTTTGTTCTGAAATCCATCCTTGAATCATCCTTCGAAAATCGGGTTTGTTTGTATTTTGGAAATTGTTTTCTAAACTGAAATTATTATTTTGATAAGTATGATTATATTCTATAAATAAAAGCGAAATGTTTTCGATAAAGATTATATACCCTTTTTAAAATGAGAAATTGATGTTTCGAAAGGATTTGAAATTTTGAAAATTTTATAAGAAATTTGATTTATCTAAAATGATTTATGATTGAAGGATTTTAAATTTGAAATTCGAGAATTGAACTCTGGTATTTTGAAATTGGTTTTAAGATTTTGAAATATATAATAATAATATGATTTAAAAGTATTTTCCGAATAAGAAATGTTTCAAATGACTTCTAATGAGTTTCGAATGATTTCGAAGAATTTCAAAAGAAGTTTGAGAAAATAGAAGTCCAGAACTCACTTATGTCGCTGGAAAATAATTTCGGTGATGAGTGCACGCATCATCGACATTGATTTTCGAGTTTCAGAGTGAGGGAAAGGCCACTTTAGTAGCATTTCTACGCGAGTGATTTTGCGAAACCAATTTTGATTTCAAATTCCGAAGTAAGATTTGATATTCAAAAGATAAATGTATATATATATATATATTTGAAATGATTTGAAGTAAGCCGGTGTTCAGTCCTCGAGTTTTGGATTTGATTTAATATAACCCTATCTATTGAAATTGATTTACTGATTTGTTGTTGATTTCCAACTCTTAAATTTGAAAATGATTTCTTCAACTATTTTGAAGGTTCGAGCACTTCCAAATCAAGGTTAACTTTTCAAAAGCTAAGAAATCTTGAAGTATAAAGTATATAAGTTTGTTTTGAATGTTTAAGTATGTAGTAATATGATTTAGATAAGTGGAAAATGTTTTGTTAAGTAAATGAATAGGGCAATTTAAAATTTTTCTAATATGAAATTTAGATTTGAAATGTTTTGAAAAGAATTTGGTCTTCAATATATTTTGAATAAAATTTAGTTAAATGTTTTAATTTAGTAACATCTTTATGAAACTATATATTTAACAAGTTGGAATAAATATATAATTTGTACGTATGTTGTTTTATTCGCATAATTAATTTGATCCAGGTTTGAGTACACAAGTTCGAGGTGGATTACACCATTTCGTGTTAGGATTTTTCATTTGATTCTTGATGGCGAATATTTGATATAGATTTTGGGCTCGATTCTAGAATTCTCTATCATAGTATATGGCTATGCAAGGAGACTGATGGCTTCTAGTCGAGAAACCATATCGAAATCCGCATTACGGAAGTCGAATGGACAATACTAGTTCGAAAGCGAACTTATGTGATCGAACGAGCGATCAAATGTGATTTTGCGAAATGATGACGTATGTACATCTTATATTCAAGTATCATTGATATATTTTGATGCTGAAATTGAAAGCTGTTAGGTTAGAATAACTTTGCTTACTAAAAGAAAATTTCCAATTTAAATTACAAAGATATATAACCCATAAAAGCAAAGATATTCAATCCCATATTGGTCTTCATACAGCGAAATTTATTTTGGAAAAATTTGATCCTTATATAAGATAGACCTTACGTAAGTATAAGATGATTTTGAAAATATTTGATTTTGGAAATTAATTGGTTGACTTAAATTATATTGATTTGGAAATTTGGATTTATTTTCTAAACCTATTATTTTGGAAACTTTGAAACTAAAGATATTTAATTTGAGAAGAAATAATTTGGTGAAATTGTATATGATTCTGAAATTGAACTGATATTGAAATTTGAGAACCTTGTGTTACTAAATATTTGATTTGGGAGTTGTCGAACTTATATAAAATTGATTTGTATGAGTATGAAATTGATTCGAAAACTATAGATTTGAAAAGGTACTCAATTTGAAAGTGAAATCTTATATAATTGAAGTCTATATAAGTATGATTTGATATACTATTGAATTTGGAAAGTATTTGATTTGAAAATTTAATCTTATATATAATGGATTTTATATAAGTACGATATTTGAAAGTGATTTGAAAGGGTACTATATGATACATATTTTCGAAGTAAAGATATGGAAAGTGCCTTCTGCTTGATATCCGATTTGTGGCCACATCTTGGATTCATTCTATCGATATTATTCTCTCTGATTTTTGGTTTTTCGGATATGATACTCGAGTGTCCTTCGAATTCCATGGCATTACCCATGGTCTTATTTTTTCTCTCGTGACTGCATAGCGCAACTGCCTGGCTGAGTCTTGCCTAGCGGTACGGATTGTTTCCTGGGGGATCCAGGCGTAACCATTATGTATCTTGCAATCTGTGTAAGTCGCGAATAGTAGCGCAAATGCTTGGCTGAGTCTTGCCTGGGGGTACGGATTGTTTCCTGGGGGATCCAGGCGTAACCATTGTGTATCCTGCATTCTACTAGTCATCATGGCGTAACTCGCAAGGCTGAGAAAACTTACGGATATGGATTGTTTCCTGGGGGACCCAGGCGTAACCATTGTGTATCTGCGAACCATGGTTGGACAAAGGTTTTGTTTGTGTTTTGATTGGATTGTACTTTCCATATCTGTTTTTTTTTTAAAAAAGTTTTTCCAGTATTTTCACTGGGTGTTGAAACAAGTCTACTAAGTACCTGGAGAATTCTAGCTTTGCGCCTGATCAACGCACTGCCAGAGTCTGCAGGAACAAGGATAAACTTGTTGAAACATCGAGTTATAAAAGTATTTTCGAAAGAAAATTTGTTTCGTTATAAATGTATTTTATTATAAAGGTAATTTCAACAAAGAAGTTCTGTATTAATATTTGAAATTGAAATTCTTATGGTTCTAAATTAATATTCGTGCCCGATACTATTCCTTGAATCTACCTCCTCTGCCCAGCTTTATTTATTCACATATATTCTGTTTTTCCAAGTCCTCCTTCTTTTCCTTGTTGACTATATCCTTTTTAAATATTGTTTATTTATATACTACATAGTTTAATAGAAAATTTTAGTGTTATAAACATTTTAGAAGTTATTAATTAAATAAAACATATTTAAAGAAATGATTATTGATTTATTAATAATGTTTGGAAAGTATCTTGAGATAAATTAATAAATTTATGAATCATAGATTTAATGTTTTCAATAGCTTCTTTGTAAGTATAACTAAGGATGTAAATAATTGTTTTCAAATAGTTTACATATATTTATAAAGGTGTTATTTAAAAATATATATGGTACTTGTAAAGGAAGCAAGAAAATTTTACAAATGGGTTTGAAAAAAAATTTAAAGTATTAAAGAAAAGTGAATCTCAATGAAGTTTTCAAATGAATATTTCAAGTAAAATTTTATATAGTCTCAAATTAATTGTTTAATCTTGACTTTCAATCTACTTCTATTTCTGTAACGACCCAGAATTTTAGATAATTAAAATTCGAATATTTAATTGATTTTAAATATTAATAAGTGGAATTAAGAAGTCAAATGATTTATTTTTCGAATATTGGATTTAATTTGACAATTAAATCGATATTTAATTGTTTGAAATTCCAGACTTGCTTGAAATCTGGATTAAATATGACTGAAAACGATTTGGAAAATTTTATTTAATCATACTGGAGTTATAGAAAGGTTATAGAACTTTCAGAATCGAATTTAGAATTAATCTGTGAAAATCGAATATTTTAATATTTAATTATCGACTGAAAAATAGTCAATTTTCGAACAGTCTCAGAATTGGACGAGACCAGTTCCATTGGATCCGTAATGGTTAGTTATTATCGGATTTCAATTTTCGTATCAATCGGAGTTGTCGTTTGACCGTGGCAGCTCGAAACGCATCGATATCGTTTTAATTTTAAATCGTCGAGTTAAAATAGTCATTTTTCAAACGGTTTCGGATTTCGACGAAACCAGTTTCATCGGATCCGTAATGTGAAATTATTGCATGGTTTCAAATTTCGTAAATTTTGGATTTACCGTTTGTTCGGGGCAAGCCAAAACGCCTCGAAATCGATTTAAATCGGTTTAATTTAAATTGATCGTTTTTCTCCGTATCTCGTACAGACAATCGAATTAGCTTCCGAAACCTATTCCATTACGTTCGGAACGCGGGATAAACCCCAGAAACGCCATTTACCGCACGTAAATCGGAGTTCGGAAATTTAGAAATGAATAGTGTTCGTCGGTTCTCTATAAAAGCAACCCACCCCCTTCATTTTTGAGAAACCCTAGCTATCTTCTTCGTAGCCGCCACCATTAAAACAAACGGCCAGAAAGCAACGATCTTCTTCCCATTTTATCTTCCAATCCACTCAATAATTTCACAAACTTTCAACTAGGAAATTGTAGAGGCCAGTGAGCTCTACATATTCAACGGCTGAGATGGTCATAGGCGAAGCTGTTTGACGGCAATTGGAGCTTGAAGGTGTTGCGTTCGCACGCGTTTCTAGGGGGCTTGGGGGTGTCGAGCGTGACCGGCCTCTGGCCGTGGGCAGGGGGGCTTGCGAGCTTCAAAATGGCATATCTTGATCGACGTCTGGTGGCTCGTGGGGATGGTGATGATTCACGTGAAGAGGCGGCTGATGGGTAGGTTTGAACGTGAAGACCTGGAGTGTTTCGCGTACGAGAGGGAGGAAGAAAGGGAGCGGGCCACGTTTTCTTTTGGTGAATATTAAATAAATAAAAATATAAAATATTGTTTGTTTTAAATCTTGTTCGAACTTTAAAAATTCGTAACTTGCACTTACATTATCAGATTGTTACGGAACTGGAAGCGTTGGAATCGTATTCGCGAATACTACGTGATGCAATTGGTTTGGAGTCGATTGGAGTCAATGAAAATTTTGGGTAAAATTAAACGTCTGTTTAGTTTTATCCGAAAATAACCCGCTACGACTGTTATTGAAATCACGGTGAGATCTTCTCACTCAAATTGAATGTGGAATTTTTGCAGTTATTTATTGATTGACTGTTTGAATGTGCTATTAGATATAGTAGGATATATATCTATATATATAGCAATATATACATATTGGCATATGTATATATTGGATTGATGATTTCCCGCCTCGTATAGCGGATGAGACCCTATTGCGCCGTTAGTAAGCGGATTTATAAAAACCTATATACCGCGATAATTCCGTACTGGAGCGGAATTGGTATTGTGCTAACATCTGTGGATGCAGGGAAACAGGTTGGAGGGATCCGACTGGATTCCTCACCGTATTTACTTATTTACAGATATTGATATATATTATGTTATCATATTGATATATGATATTGACTGTTGTGATGGACTGATTGGTGCTGTTGCATCATCGGATTCAAGTTTTAAAAATAACGACTTTTAATTAAAAAAAGGACTTTTAAAGTGATTTTTGGAATAACAGTTGATTGATTTATAAAATGGTTTAAGTTGAGATTTTTAAAAAATATTATAAACGGTTTATTTAAAAGGTTTATAAGGTTGACACTTTATAAATTAAAAATGTTGGTATTATAAAACGAGTTTTTTTTAAGTGTTAAAATGAATTTTTAAGAATTTATAAATAAATGAAATTTAAAATTTGTGAACTTATAAATGGAAAATGATTTTTGTGGAATAAATGAAATTATAAGTATTTAACTTATAATATGGATTGTGGTAGAAAAATTGAATTGTGAATTGAATAGGTCGTTAAAGAAGATTTATAGATCAAATTGGTAATAAAGAAGATTTATTAAATTGAAGTCGTTAGGAAATAGAAATAGGATTTATAAACGTTGTTTTATAAATTCGAAATCAATTGGATTTGATAAATTAAAATGTTAAAGAAGACATATTCGCGATTTTGGACAGCGAATATAATTCTAAAATAAATGGATTCATTTTTGAAGAAGTGATATTAAAAATGAAGTTAAACATTTTAAAGATGTTTTAAAATGTATTGTGAATCGAAAGCATAGATTTCAACAGTTCTTGTTGAAATAGACGTTTTCGAGAGAATAAGGAAATGATAGACTATAACACTGTTGTTATAGTAAATGATTTCCGAAAGGAAATGGTTTTAATGTAGTATTGGGATTTATATATCTATCTAAATTCGAATCCCTATACTAGTGATTTTGAGTCGTCGTAACGATGTTTTACGCAACATTCGTTTTGACTCAAATTGATGTTGTTATAGAGAATGATTTCCTTAAAGATTGAAATTTATACTTAATATTGATTTAAGTATATCGAATATTTTCAAATGTTGAAAATAAATGATTGTAAAATACTTATTTTTTTAAATAAGTTTGGAAATGCTTTTCCAATATGAAATGAACTGTTTTGAGATTTTATCTTCAAAGATAAAATGAAATGTGGGAATTGATTTGAAATTGTTTTCAAATGGTTAAGTGTGGAAATTTTATATCTAGTAAAAGATATTTTGGAAGATAAAATAATTTGGGAAAATTATTTGGAATCTGATGATGTTGCGCATCTTTATTGATAGTTAAATAACCGACTATCAATAATTACCTTTAGATAGGTATTTGTTGTGAATTGGATGAATTTGAATGCCACACTTATTTTTGAATAAGCGCTCACTATTCGGGTTAACCGGGAAAGGACCATGGGGTCGTATAACCCATTCCGAATATGTGATACGTCGTTATGAATTGCATTCGAAGACCGGTGTTGAAGACCGGATATTTTTGAAAACGGAAGGATTACCGTCGAGTTACTCTACATCGGCTGATCTCCGGTTTAGAGGTTTTATCATCCTTAGTGACGGGAAGTCCCGACGTGATTGAAAATTATCCGGATGTGCAAGGGCTTCGTGAGAAGTGCCTTCGGTTCTGTTCGATCCCGGAACAGACTTGTATGGATTGTGTGTCTGACGTTACAATTTGAGATGTAAAGCTGATTTCTTTCAAATACATTTCTGTTGGTGGCGGAGAATTTATTCTCTTAGCTTAACACCCTTCTCTGAGACGTACGAGCTCAGAGGTTATGTAGTTGAAATTTATCAGCGATACATTCCCAATTTGGTAACGTGGCATACTGAGTGTTGCGGTAAAATGATCAGTGTTTGATCATTTATGATATGATCATTTGTTTGATCTTATATCTTTGTGATCATAGGTTGATCATTTTGTTGGACCCGAAGCAGGGCTTTTTGAGAAAGCGTAGCTTTGTGGACGAGACTTCGTCGAGCCTCACACCCCGGAAATGGTCGAAACAGGAATGTTGCGGCAAGGTTATGAGGGTCGCGCCCTTTAGGGTATGTCATTTCCTTCTGGAAAGGGGTGGTATCATGGTATGGAGCCCAGATACTTACTCATGTGGATACACTTTCTTTATGATGTGTGATGTTGGATATCGAGCGCTCGGATAAAGGTCCCAAAGGACCGGGTGATGACATATTCGTGAGTTACCTGTTACAGGGGTAACCCGGCCTTGTTTGGCAGAGAGCAGTTTGTCTCTCGGGACGTCCAGCCAGAGGCGATCCTATTCGGCAGAAGGAAAGGAAGTTCCTTAGCCTGACCATTTGTTGGAAATCCAAACTCCAATACGAACCTTGTACGGTATTAGTTGTAGAACCTGCCATTTACGTACGGTGGCCACCACTGTTTAGATGGTAGCTATAGTAGGCATACGATACTGGTCGTATGTTGGCTAAGATTAATATTATACTTTCGAAATGTTTTCTACACTATGCACTAATAATAATATCAAAAAGAATTTGATTTTTGCGTAGTAAGCATCTTTGACTATCATAAGAAGAAATCTCCTCCAATTCTGCGTTTGCATTGTGTGTGTGGTGGGAGGTCTTATGGTAGTCTCATTTTCCAAAAGCATTGCGAATTTGTTTTATTTTCTTTGTGAAAAATAACTGTTTTACGATCTCACACCAGTCACCATGACTGACTCGGAGTTTATTGTTTCCCTTCTAAACTCTGGGTGCCCACAAATTTCCACACGGGCAGCCTAGAGTTATATTATCAGGATATTCTGGATATTCTGGAGCTTTGGAAGCAAGCTGGATGGCGAGACGTAGTATTTGTATCTGATATATTTATTCCGCTGTGTATTCTGTATGAGGACAAGTTATATAACTGTCCATTGTTGTATATTGACTCTGATTGATGTATGTATAAACTGATGTAGTTCTTTGTTTTAAAAGACTAGTGATTATCTATTATATTTTGTTCCGCTGCGATATGTGAGATTCTGATATTATTTCTGTTTCTGATGTTGTTCTTTTGTTTCTTCTTTCTCTTTTCTTCTATCTTTTCTTCTACCTCTTCTTTTAAAAAACCCTAATGGTTCGGTTTTTCGTTCACCTTGAGTAAATAGATGGAGATTAGTGTCTATTCAAGGGGTACGGAAAAGCGGGTTGTTTGTGACAGTCCCTGAGTGGATGGATATTACAGCATGATAGGGGGTTCTCGCTTCGCGGTTTGGTGGCGAACGGGAGACTCTTACCCCTACATGTCCCTGAGTGGGATGGGTTGGTTGTGACAGTCGAGAGGCTGGCCGTAAAAGCAACTGCGAGGTGCCAGTGTAAGCCACGGTGGGGCTGGGATGGTTGCAAAGCCTACCGGTCGCTGCTGCCGGAAATGCCGGATTGTTACATTTGGTATCAGAGCATATGGTTAAGCGACAACCCTGCTCTGTTGGGTGTTACTCATTAGAGATAGAGTCAGTAGTACTCTAGAATGAGTTTGAGTGTAATAATAGATATGAGTGCGTATTTGTTAGTGAATATGAAATTGTTTTATATTGTGATGATTGGTTTGTTGAGTGGTATATGGATTCTGGTCGGTATTGTCCGTACAACTCTATCGATAGGGATCTCTAAACACTTATATAGAACAATTCGGCACGATATTGTTTTAAAATTGAGTAAATGAAATAATTTTACCTTGATTATATTTTGTATATAAAGAAATAATTTTTTAAGAATTATTAAAGTGTATATGAATTGATTGTTAAGATTGTTTGAATAAGTTGAATTAAAACAACAATTGTGAAAGAGTAAATTGTATAAAAGAATGAATTATAAAGGGTGAAGTTATAATTGATATGATTTACAATGGTAAAATAATCTTATATGTAAGAAGTGAAATTATGTGCAAAGAGATTTATAAATGTGATTTATGAATAAAAGGAAATTTTTGAAAAGAATTTAAGCACTGATTTCACTATTGTTGCTGGGAAATAATAAGGGTGATGACTGCAGCATCATCGGTATCATTTTCGAGTTTCTGTGTGATTGATTTGCTACCATAGTAAATTGGAAATTGAGGTTTTGTTGTGATAAACAAATTTGAAAATTTAAGTCCAAATTTAAATATGGTAAATATAAGTGAAATAAGATTTATACTTATGATATGAGATAATAGATTTAACTTTGGTAAAGTTAATGAATTTGAGTAGCATAATGAAATATGATGTGAAATTTAACTAAAAGAAAGTCAAATGTGATATAAATTTGAATGATTGATGAAATTTAATTTTGGTAAAAGGTTAAATGAATTTTGTTAAGAAAAACAAAATCTGAATTGGATTAATAAGTGGAAACTTAAGTTAAGTTGAACAAATGATGTTTGAAATGGAAAATAACTTAAGTGATGTTGAAGTGAAGTTTATTTTGATATCAAAGTAAATTAATAAAGTGAATTTATTAAATGAATGTGAACTTGAGTTATATGAAATTCAATTGTATTTGTTAAAATGAATTAGCAATTGAATAAATAAATGGATTGGATGTTAATCAATCTAATGTAAAGTATTGATATGAAATAATGAATATAAGTGTTAATTCATTAAAAGCTAATGAAGTTGAGAAATTAAATAAATCGAATGGAAGTCAATTTAATTTAAAAGTGTTGAACCAAATCGAATGTAAAATTTATAATTTGGTTGTGTTGAATATACATTGGTTGTTATTTGATTGTTAGTTGATTGTGTATAAATTCATTAAGTATTAATGAAATTGAATTAGCAAATTGGAAAGCTATGTGATTAAATTCAAATTGAAAATGAACCAACATGAATGTAAATTAGTAAATGTAAACTAATTGGAAACAAATGAATGGAAGCTGATAAAATTCAATATTCAGAAGATAAACCGAATCCAAATTAGATTGGAATTGTGAATTGAATTCAAATGAAATTTGAAATGTAAAATTTAATGATAATGAGTATGTAACTTCAATAGTAAAGTGAATATGTATATGAAGTAAGTGTTGAAAATTTTGTAATGGAATTTGCAAATTGGTTTGAATGTTATAACTAGATATAATGGCTAGTAGGATATACAGGTATATGAAAGGAATTGGAATTTAATTTCGAAGATAAAATTGAATTGCTCGAAAAAGGTATGTATTTTAAATTTCTATATGAGATTTGCTGATTTCTTCTCTAGCCGCTTGGCTTTTTCTTTTTCTTTTTGAAATCTGAGAGTCCGTAGGGACGTTTTGTAGTCGTACCGTATTAGCCGCGCAAAGGAGACGCTGGCGAAATTTTTCGGAAATTTAGGGCGTTAGAAAATTTTGAGAAAAAATTTAAAAGTTTAAAATTGAATTTAAACTCGAATTTGAATTTAGAAGTTAAACAATGTTGTTTGAAACTTAAAATTTAAGTTGGAAAGTTAGTTGAGATGATAACGAATCTTTAGTAGGAAGATCCGTTTGAAAAGTGATAAAACTATTAGATTGTGGAAAATAGTAGACGAGTTAAGGACCATTTTTTTTCCTAACTTGTAATTTCGAGGACGAAATTCTTTTAAGGGGGGAAGTCTGTAACGACCCAGAATTTTAGATAATTAAAATTCGAATATTTAATTGATTTTAAATATTAATAAGTGGAATTAAGAAGTCAAATGATTTATTTTTCGAATATTGGATTTAATTTGACAATTAAATCGATATTTAATTGTTTGAAATTCCAGACTTGCTTGAAATCTGGATTAAATATGACTGAAAACGATTTGGAAAATTTTATTTAATCATACTGGAGTTATAGAAAGGTTATAGAACTTTCAGAATCGAATTTAGAATTAATCTGTGAAAATCGAATATTTTAATATTTAATTATCGACTGAAAAATAGTCAATTTTCGAACAGTCTCAGAATTGGACGAGACCAGTTCCATTGGATCCGTAATGGTTAGTTATTATCGGATTTCAATTTTCGTATCAATCGGAGTTGTCGTTTGACCGTGGCAGCTCGAAACGCATCGATATCGTTTTAATTTTAAATCGTCGAGTTAAAATAGTCATTTTTCAAACGGTTTCGGATTTCGACGAAACCAGTTTCATCGGATCCGTAATGTGAAATTATTGCATGGTTTCAAATTTCGTAAATTTTGGATTTACCGTTTGTTCGGGGCAAGCCAAAACGCCTCGAAATCGATTTAAATCGGTTTAATTTAAATTGATCGTTTTTCTCCGTATCTCGTACAGACAATCGAATTAGCTTCCGAAACCTATTCCATTACGTTCGGAACGCGGGATAAACCCCAGAAACGCCATTTACCGCACGTAAATCGGAGTTCGGAAATTTAGAAATGAATAGTGTTCGTCGGTTCTCTATAAAAGCAACCCACCCCCTTCATTTTTGAGAAACCCTAGCTATCTTCTTCGTAGCCGCCACCATTAAAACAAACGGCCAGAAAGCAACGATCTTCTTCCCATTTTATCTTCCAATCCACTCAATAATTTCACAAACTTTCAACTAGGAAATTGTAGAGGCCAGTGAGCTCTACATATTCAACGGCTGAGATGGTCATAGGCGAAGCTGTTTGACGGCAATTGGAGCTTGAAGGTGTTGCGTTCGCACGCGTTTCTAGGGGGCTTGGGGGTGTCGAGCGTGACCGGCCTCTGGCCGTGGGCAGGGGGGCTTGCGAGCTTCAAAATGGCATATCTTGATCGACGTCTGGTGGCTCGTGGGGATGGTGATGATTCACGTGAAGAGGCGGCTGATGGGTAGGTTTGAACGTGAAGACCTGGAGTGTTTCGCGTACGAGAGGGAGGAAGAAAGGGAGCGGGCCACGTTTTCTTTTGGTGAATATTAAATAAATAAAAATATAAAATATTGTTTGTTTTAAATCTTGTTCGAACTTTAAAAATTCGTAACTTGCACTTACATTATCAGATTGTTACGGAACTGGAAGCGTTGGAATCGTATTCGCGAATACTACGTGATGCAATTGGTTTGGAGTCGATTGGAGTCAATGAAAATTTTGGGTAAAATTAAACGTCTGTTTAGTTTTATCCGAAAATAACCCGCTACGACTGTTATTGAAATCACGGTGAGATCTTCTCACTCAAATTGAATGTGGAATTTTTGCAGTTATTTATTGATTGACTGTTTGAATGTGCTATTAGATATAGTAGGATATATATCTATATATATAGCAATATATACATATTGGCATATGTATATATTGGATTGATGATTTCCCGCCTCGTATAGCGGATGAGACCCTATTGCGCCGTTAGTAAGCGGATTTATAAAAACCTATATACCGCGATAATTCCGTACTGGAGCGGAATTGGTATTGTGCTAACATCTGTGGATGCAGGGAAACAGGTTGGAGGGATCCGACTGGATTCCTCACCGTATTTACTTATTTACAGATATTGATATATATTATGTTATCATATTGATATATGATATTGACTGTTGTGATGGACTGATTGGTGCTGTTGCATCATCGGATTCAAGTTTTAAAAATAACGACTTTTAATTAAAAAAAGGACTTTTAAAGTGATTTTTGGAATAACAGTTGATTGATTTATAAAATGGTTTAAGTTGAGATTTTTAAAAAATATTATAAACGGTTTATTTAAAAGGTTTATAAGGTTGACACTTTATAAATTAAAAATGTTGGTATTATAAAACGAGTTTTTTTTAAGTGTTAAAATGAATTTTTAAGAATTTATAAATAAATGAAATTTAAAATTTGTGAACTTATAAATGGAAAATGATTTTTGTGGAATAAATGAAATTATAAGTATTTAACTTATAATATGGATTGTGGTAGAAAAATTGAATTGTGAATTGAATAGGTCGTTAAAGAAGATTTATAGATCAAATTGGTAATAAAGAAGATTTATTAAATTGAAGTCGTTAGGAAATAGAAATAGGATTTATAAACGTTGTTTTATAAATTCGAAATCAATTGGATTTGATAAATTAAAATGTTAAAGAAGACATATTCGCGATTTTGGACAGCGAATATAATTCTAAAATAAATGGATTCATTTTTGAAGAAGTGATATTAAAAATGAAGTTAAACATTTTAAAGATGTTTTAAAATGTATTGTGAATCGAAAGCATAGATTTCAACAGTTCTTGTTGAAATAGACGTTTTCGAGAGAATAAGGAAATGATAGACTATAACACTGTTGTTATAGTAAATGATTTCCGAAAGGAAATGGTTTTAATGTAGTATTGGGATTTATATATCTATCTAAATTCGAATCCCTATACTAGTGATTTTGAGTCGTCGTAACGATGTTTTACGCAACATTCGTTTTGACTCAAATTGATGTTGTTATAGAGAATGATTTCCTTAAAGATTGAAATTTATACTTAATATTGATTTAAGTATATCGAATATTTTCAAATGTTGAAAATAAATGATTGTAAAATACTTATTTTTTTAAATAAGTTTGGAAATGCTTTTCCAATATGAAATGAACTGTTTTGAGATTTTATCTTCAAAGATAAAATGAAATGTGGGAATTGATTTGAAATTGTTTTCAAATGGTTAAGTGTGGAAATTTTATATCTAGTAAAAGATATTTTGGAAGATAAAATAATTTGGGAAAATTATTTGGAATCTGATGATGTTGCGCATCTTTATTGATAGTTAAATAACCGACTATCAATAATTACCTTTAGATAGGTATTTGTTGTGAATTGGATGAATTTGAATGCCACACTTATTTTTGAATAAGCGCTCACTATTCGGGTTAACCGGGAAAGGACCATGGGGTCGTATAACCCATTCCGAATATGTGATACGTCGTTATGAATTGCATTCGAAGACCGGTGTTGAAGACCGGATATTTTTGAAAACGGAAGGATTACCGTCGAGTTACTCTACATCGGCTGATCTCCGGTTTAGAGGTTTTATCATCCTTAGTGACGGGAAGTCCCGACGTGATTGAAAATTATCCGGATGTGCAAGGGCTTCGTGAGAAGTGCCTTCGGTTCTGTTCGATCCCGGAACAGACTTGTATGGATTGTGTGTCTGACGTTACAATTTGAGATGTAAAGCTGATTTCTTTCAAATACATTTCTGTTGGTGGCGGAGAATTTATTCTCTTAGCTTAACACCCTTCTCTGAGACGTACGAGCTCAGAGGTTATGTAGTTGAAATTTATCAGCGATACATTCCCAATTTGGTAACGTGGCATACTGAGTGTTGCGGTAAAATGATCAGTGTTTGATCATTTATGATATGATCATTTGTTTGATCTTATATCTTTGTGATCATAGGTTGATCATTTTGTTGGACCCGAAGCAGGGCTTTTTGAGAAAGCGTAGCTTTGTGGACGAGACTTCGTCGAGCCTCACACCCCGGAAATGGTCGAAACAGGAATGTTGCGGCAAGGTTATGAGGGTCGCGCCCTTTAGGGTATGTCATTTCCTTCTGGAAAGGGGTGGTATCATGGTATGGAGCCCAGATACTTACTCATGTGGATACACTTTCTTTATGATGTGTGATGTTGGATATCGAGCGCTCGGATAAAGGTCCCAAAGGACCGGGTGATGACATATTCGTGAGTTACCTGTTACAGGGGTAACCCGGCCTTGTTTGGCAGAGAGCAGTTTGTCTCTCGGGACGTCCAGCCAGAGGCGATCCTATTCGGCAGAAGGAAAGGAAGTTCCTTAGCCTGACCATTTGTTGGAAATCCAAACTCCAATACGAACCTTGTACGGTATTAGTTGTAGAACCTGCCATTTACGTACGGTGGCCACCACTGTTTAGATGGTAGCTATAGTAGGCATACGATACTGGTCGTATGTTGGCTAAGATTAATATTATACTTTCGAAATGTTTTCTACACTATGCACTAATAATAATATCAAAAAGAATTTGATTTTTGCGTAGTAAGCATCTTTGACTATCATAAGAAGAAATCTCCTCCAATTCTGCGTTTGCATTGTGTGTGTGGTGGGAGGTCTTATGGTAGTCTCATTTTCCAAAAGCATTGCGAATTTGTTTTATTTTCTTTGTGAAAAATAACTGTTTTACGATCTCACACCAGTCACCATGACTGACTCGGAGTTTATTGTTTCCCTTCTAAACTCTGGGTGCCCACAAATTTCCACACGGGCAGCCTAGAGTTATATTATCAGGATATTCTGGATATTCTGGAGCTTTGGAAGCAAGCTGGATGGCGAGACGTAGTATTTGTATCTGATATATTTATTCCGCTGTGTATTCTGTATGAGGACAAGTTATATAACTGTCCATTGTTGTATATTGACTCTGATTGATGTATGTATAAACTGATGTAGTTCTTTGTTTTAAAAGACTAGTGATTATCTATTATATTTTGTTCCGCTGCGATATGTGAGATTCTGATATTATTTCTGTTTCTGATGTTGTTCTTTTGTTTCTTCTTTCTCTTTTCTTCTATCTTTTCTTCTACCTCTTCTTTTAAAAAACCCTAATGGTTCGGTTTTTCGTTCACCTTGAGTAAATAGATGGAGATTAGTGTCTATTCAAGGGGTACGGAAAAGCGGGTTGTTACAATTTCTGGTTGTTCTATTCTCCTACCTCCTTCCTTTTCGGGGACGAAAAGTTTTGAGTGGGGGAGAGTGTAACGACCCAAAAATTTTAGTGATTTTATTTATTTAATTAATTGAAATTTTGTGAAATTTAAACAATAAAATTTGAAAATAAAAATTTATTATTTGGAATACGTCTATTTAAATATAGCAACTGGTAAATTTTCATCTGATAATATTAAAGTTTATTTTCTTGTGAAATTCTATTTCAATTTAAGTCAGTTAATTATTGATGAAAATAAAATGTTTTCCAAACTTGAATATTTTTATACAATAAATTTCTAAATCATCTTCTGAATAAAACATCAGTCTTCGTTTCGTCAATTTTGGACTTATCTAGCTCCGTTTATCTTATTTTCGATTGAATTACAGCATTTTCGGTACCGATTATCGACTTTTGATCGGATGATCGTACCACTAATATCTGTATACCGTTTTGATCATCACGTCGTGCTGATTTCCACGGTATATTTATCTCTGTATTTTGAAGTCCGGTTCACAGCGGAATCCGCGAAAACCGGTAACCGTATCGGCACGAATCCGTGATCTTTTATTTCTTTTGCGTTTCAAGTTTTGAAACGTGCTGTCCAAACAACTAAATATTGATTTAATAATTTGCCGGAATCAATACTTCTGACTGTTACAATTTCTTTTAATTGTACACATTCGTTCAAAGTTCTCATCTTTTGCTTCCTGGTACTCTAACGGTCATTACTTTCATTTTTTCCCTGTATTTAAATTGAGGGTTCCTTCATATTCATTAGTCGGTTACTTTTTTTTGTTTCAGCGCATTCATTTCCTGAGCTAGAGAAAAAAAAAATTAGCGTTCACAGTTCGTATCACTTAACATTTGTATATTTTTTCATATTCATTAACGTTCACAGTTCATTCCTATTCATTAGCCTGCTCATTTTTCAAAAACCCATTCATTCTTCTCCCTTCTCTTCCCATTTTCCCATCCTCTTTCATGTCCTTTCCCTACCGCTTGTCTATTACCCTCTCCAGCCACGCAAGCCAAAACCGAGCGCCGCCATCACCACGTCCCGCCCTGACAAACAACGAACAGCCTTCCCTCTCAGCTGCCGCCACCTTCCCACTCACCTCAGCCAATCACCACCCGATCTCCATGTAACTTCATTTGCCGGCCTATTTCCCTTTGCCAACACACATTCTCTTCCCACTACATTTTCTCTGACCATCGTGAGCAACCTTCCCTACAACTCATGTCGAGATCCACTTTGCCCAGGCGCCTCCGCCCTAGTGGCCTCCCCACGTCCCTCGCTTTCCTCTTCCCGTCCGTTTCCACACCGTGCCTCTCACCGGACATCGGCCTCCACCTCCACCACTTCTCGACTGCCCCAGCCTCCCACTTCCCATCAGTCTCTCCTGGCCGAGGTGAGCAGTCTCTCGACCTTAGTTTGCTCCTACTTTATTTTTTCTTCTTCACTGTTATATAATTTATTGTAGTGTATATATAAGTGATAATATGCTTCGTCGTTTTTTTTGTTTATATTAGTTTATAGGTTTAAGTTATAGATTTTTAGTCTATTATATATAACTATGTTTCAGCTTTGTATTATCTTGTGTAAGTTGTATATAATCGGTTGCTCATTTTGTAGTTTAAGGTATATGTATGAATGCATATAAATCTACAATTTACAGTTTTCGATTTTTTTCTTTTTAATTATATGAATACGTGGGTTTATATATGTATATATGATGCGTTTAAACTGGATGTAGATATTTGTTTATAAGAATTTATTCAGAGCTTGTCTGGTTGTAGTCATATAATTCGAACTGCTATGTTATATAGTCTTTTATATATATGTTGTTCACAACGTTACCTTCTTTATTTCAGATTTGTTTTAAAGTATATATATATATATAGAAGTGTGTAAGTTGTAAAATATATTTTCCAGAGATTCACATCTTGCCGACATATGTTTTATATATAGTAATCTGGACTTTTATAAGTAACAATGTTGTATGTTATAGGTTCAATTTTCATATTTGCTTTACAAATCTTGTTTAAGCGTTGTTGAAATTTTTTTATTATTATTATTTATTTCGACTTTAAGTTATATATATTATAACAGTATTATATTTAGCCTATATTGATACTATCATAATTTCGTTGAAGTAAGGCTATAGTTTGAAACAGCTATGCATTAGGATAGTGATTGTGTATTTATATCTATATTAGTATTTATTTCAAATCGCATATATATATGTTAGATTTTAATATATGTGTTTGATTCAAACGATGATTTGAAATGCCTATAGATTTAATTTAATATGAGCTTGAAATTTAAATTATGATTTTTATATAAATAGTTATATATAGTTTGACAATTATAGTTCACCTATACCAATTTTCTTCGTCGATCCAGTTCTAATTCGTTTGATCAATTCTTGATTTTCAGCTTTGTTCGTCCAATTCGCGTTCAATCTTGCTTTGCTTTGAAATCCATGCTTGGAATCATAAGTCACTCTATAACCTCTCTCTAGCCTCGGAAGGTGAGCAATCACTCACGATTAACGTTCTTTTATTCATTAAATTTGATTTCAATTGAAACGACAATTGAAATATGCTGTTGTGATTATTTAAATTTGTTATATATGCTATTATCTGTAACTGTTCACCTGTGGGATATGACACCATATCCTTTTGTTTATATTATATTGTTATTGATGATATATCTATGCATGTTATATTATTTCTATATCTGTTATCACTCTGCAAGTTCCCTGTTAGTATAGAAATCACTATGGGTTGAAATGATACATACCCGAACGGACTTTAGAATAGGAGGAAATCGTTATGGGTTGAAATGATAAACCCAAGCGATTTTCATTTGAATTGAAACTGGGATTACGGGTTGAGATGATATCTACCCGTATATATATTCGAAAATCGGATTGAAATGATAAATATCCGTATCACTTAACCATATGATAGATATATATACAAACACCGTGGGTCCACATATATAACTATTTTGAAAATAATCTCTATGGTTTGGAAAGAAATAGATGGTTTTAATAAATGTTGATTCTTAATTTATTTTTAAATGCAAATGATATATATGGATTTAATAATAATATTTTATTTGATTAAGATTGATTTAATACCTATAATATGGTTAAGTATTTAAATTTATGTTTCAAAATAGGTTTCAGTAATAATTTGAATAAGTTAAGGTTGGGAAGATAATTTGAACTTAGTTGAAATTGTATTCATTAAAGAATTTTCTTTAATTAAACTGATTTGTAACTTATTAAATTGAGATTTAGGATATGATTTATAACTTGGGTCTGATTTATGCAATTTAATAAATATTTCTTGTTTAAATAAATTTAAGGAAACATTTAGTAAAAAAATGTAATTTAAGGCTAGTTAAATGATATTGAATTTATTAGGTGAATATTCCCTGATTTAATAATAAATGAAGTTCGTTCAAAAGCTATATGAAACTGTTAAATTTAACTTTGAAATGGTTGAATATTAAAGCTTTGAAATATATTGGAATTTAAATAGTTTATTTTATGATTCAAATCTGTATTTGAAATCAATATAAATTGGAATTTGTTATTTAGAAACTGAATTGAATTAAAATGGGAAAATTTAGATTGAATTAAATTAGAATTTGAAATTTGAGTTGATTTGAATCGATTTGTGAGACTTGAGGAAATTATTAAATACTTTACTTTTAAATTATTTAACCTATACATATATACCATTTTGGAAAATAGATATATTTGAAATGAAATGATATTTTGGTTTTGAAGTATAAATTAATTTGGAATGACCACGGTGTTATAGTGTATATTTCCACCTTGTAGATAGTTCCGCAGATCCTTAGAGGATGGTTATCCCAAACATCCTTTAAGTTACTTGTATTTCAGTTGATATTTCACTTGAGTTGGATTTATTAGTATAAGAATGTTAATCCTGACTCGAGTGTTTTGTGTTTTGCTTTACGCTCGGGTCAGACCGAGTGATACAGCATCTGAGACTCACCTTTGGAGTTTGGAGCTTCGTTTGGAGATCCAACCATCGATTTAGCTTTTAGATTTCCAGTTGATTTGTTCAGAGAGGTCGTCTATTCGTACTGAAGACTTCACTGTATTCGAGATATTCTGTTGTATTTTTATTTGTAACTCTGATGCTTATATAGTAGCTTCATGAACTACTATTTTATCTATTCCGCTACGTATTATTGTATTACTCTGTGTCTGTGATTGATTTATTTACTGTATATTCTGAGTTTTGCCAAATTTAAATTAACAATCTGATATTTTGAATTATCCAAGTCCGACATGTGTGGATTTATTGTCGATTTCAATGGTCCAAAATAGCGGGTCGTTACAATATATATATATATATATATATATAATACTATGTACAGGTAAATAAACTTGTACAACATAAAACTATTATATATACGAAGCCAGTAAACTCTTATATAAAGTAACAGTAAAGAAGTGTATATAAAAGAAAGCTATGTATTATTATAACGACCCACTATTTTGGACCATTCAAATCGACAATAATCCACACATGTCTGACTTGAATAATACAAAATAACAGATTGTAATAAAATTTGGAACAAATAAAATCATTCACAGAATCACAGACACAGAAATATCAGAATAACTCGCAGCGGAATTTAAAAATAACCATAGTGGTTCATGAAGCCACTATAAACATAGTCTCAAAATAAGTACAAATTACATAGTCTAAAACCAATACAGTTTTGAACAACCACAGAAAATCCCAAATTCATTTGTCTCAATTACATAGGCTAAGATAAAAGGCTGAATACCAAAGATAGATAGCAGCTTTATAAAGATGACCTCCAGTAGTCCTAGCTCTAAGAAGATGAAGTCCAAACTGATACTCAGGCTGACCCGAGCGTAAAATAAAACATAAACACTCGAGTCAGGACATACATACTTATACAATGTAAACCAACTCAAGTGAACTGTAATAAAGGTACAAGTAACTTAAAGAATGCTTGGGATTGTCCATTCTTCAAGGATCCGTTAAACTATCTACTGTGTAGTAGTATTCGCTATTTTAATAATGTCTAATATAAAATAAACATACTTTTTAATAGCGTCAAGGGGTTACCCATATAGCTCTTAACACGTAATAGTCCCAATAGTCTATCCAGTATTAGCATACTCCCAAAATGGGGGCTACCCTCGATACTCCACAGGCTATGGGAGAAATCGCAACTCGTAGTAAATCTCGATATGGTAGGTGACACGGCACAACTAGGAAATGCCAGGGTAGATATACCAATTATGCATCCGGACTGGTGGTTACGCATAGCAGCCACTACCGCCCACCTCGAACAACACTCCCAAATAAAATATTGAAGGGTGGCCACCAAATAAATCACAAGTAATAGAATGGTATCGAAGAAGTGTGTCCGATCAGAGGTGCTACCTCCTTGGTTCGTCAATCGCTCCTGTTTTAGCCACCTTATGCCAACTCACGGGAGTTGGGTCCACGTAAATACCTTAGGATCGTCGCCACCATCCTACTTCATTCTGGAAACTCCACCGCGTATACAGTTGTCAAAGTGGTTTTCGGTATCGACAGAGAGTATGTCCATATCCGATCCCGGTCTCTTTAACAACCAATCGTTATTATAACCCGTGGTTATAAATTAAAAAAAAACATTTTATATTTTCAAATCAAAATACTTCAATTAAACCATTTAAAAACCAAAGTGATTATTCTTTAAATCAACTATTCAATTCTCAAAATTTTAGCCTTTTATGAGTTCATTTATTCACTTAAAAACATTAAAAACATTAAAATTCCAGCTTCCACGGCATTTAAAAAGTGTTGCGGTAAGATATTTTTTGAAAACAATTCAATTCAGCAAAGACATCGTTTTTAAAACTGCTGTAAAAGTTCAGTTATATACAAAAATCATATTTCAGCCTACTGCAGCACTTAACAAGTGCTACAATAGCCCCTTCATTAGTTTCAGTTTTAAATTTAGTTCCTGCCACTACAGCACTTACCAAGTGATGTCATAGCCTTAGTTCATTTTAGCCTTTAATTAATTTATGCAACCACATCACTTACCAAGTGCTGCAGATTCTACTTAGTTCAGAATTAGTTCATTTTCAGAAATGATATCATTTCTGGAGTGCTATTAATTATATTTCCAAGTTTTAAATATAATTCCAGCCATAAATAAACTTCAATTTAAATCATTTAAACTAAAAAAAATCATATTTTTCCACATTAAAAATGTTCATTTAAATCCTTTAACTTATGATTTTTATAAAGGAAAATTTTTCAAATTAAAAAAAATCAAAATTTTCCAATGTTCACTTATTAAATTCAAGTGTGTAAATTCCCATTTTTCATTTTAACAATTTATTTCAACTCTTAAATTTAAATCTCCATTTTTCACCATTTAAAACTAAATTTCATTTTTAAATTTAATTAACTTAAATTTCCATTTTAAAAACCAGTCAAATTTCCAATTTAAATTACACTTTAAAATCACCATTTTCTATCCATTTAATTTACATTTAAAACATAGAAAAATCATTTCCGCTTTAATAAACCATTTAAAAATTCAATTTATCATAATTTTTTCATTTTAAAAATACTTAAAATTTCTAGAAAAATATATATAGAATAACCACGGGTCTGTATAATATTTTGTAGCCTAAGTCAATTGATATGGACAATATATCATTTCAATCCATAGTTTACCAAGAAAATCCGTGTTTTCTCATTTCAAACCCGCAATCCCAAGTAAATAAAATTTAATTAAAAGTCGCTCAGGCTTATCATTTCAGCCCATAACGATCTTTCCCTATTCTAAAGTCCGTTCGAGTACGTATCATTTCAACCCATAGTGATTCTATTCTACAAGGAACTTGCAGAGTGATTTAACAGAATAGAATAACAGCAAAATAAAACAAAATGTAACAGATGATATGACATGCAATTTAACAGGTTCAACATCATATATAAATAATCACAAGCAATTATAACATCATTTTTAATTTTACACATTCAGTTGTGGTTGCTTCACAATTATATAGGTATGAATAGTCGTGTGAGATTTACTCACCTTAAATGCCGTAGAAGATTAGATTCAAAAACGATATCCACACCGGACAAACGTACAGAAAGCACGATCAAATTTCAACGGAGGCGACGATCAAATTCAAATCTTGAAACAAAATGAATAAAACTAATTACGCGAATTTAATTACGATCATAACAAATCTTTAAATAAATCAAAACTGGAACGAGATTCAAATAAGAGGATAATTGGCGATATTTGCTCGACCACTTCACCACTTGGAGAAGAAAAAATAGTAGAAACAAGAAAACAAAGAAAGAAACAAAAGAAAATAAAAGAAAGCGAAAAAATATTAGGCAGCCATTACCTGATGCAAAGCTCGCTCAAGAGAAGAGATGAAGTCAATTGATGTGGTGATGGAATTATGAACGTGTTTAGTATTTAAAAGAAAAACTTGCATTGATATTACGTGGGTTTTGTTTTTATAAAGAGCTTGCGTGAATCAAGGAGGCAAAAGTGGCAAGAAATTTGAAACCAAATATTATTACAGTGGGTAATTGCATACGTGACTGAGTATTTAAGAGAAGTATAAGCGTTGATGTTGCATATGGAAGGCAACAAATACATTCTGATTCCCATTATAAAAATGAATCAAAAGGAAAATGTAGAAAATATTCACGTGAATGGCAAGGCAAGCAATAAATGAAATTGGAACGGCTATGGAAGTTAAAGGAATTTATTTCTATTAATTATCAAGACACAAAAGGAAAGTGGATATTCTTACACGTGAATTTTTGCAAGGCAGGTTAAAGAATTTGAATGGCTATAGGAATTTAAAGGAATTTATTTCTATTAATTATCAAGACACAAAAGGAAAGTGGATATTCTTACACGTGAATTTTTGCAAGGCAGGTTAAAGAATTTGAATGGCTATAGGAATTTATTTCAATTAATTAAAAGAAGCAAATGGAAAGTGGCAAAGGAATGAAATAATTTCCACATGAAGTGTAAGGCAAGATTTCAAATTCCTTATAAATTGCACGGCTGATGACTTTGCAAAGCCAACGCATGGAATCAAATGGGTATATTTAAAGGCAAGAGATAATTTTGAAACGTATGCCCAAAAGTAACGTACCGAATTGATTTGTTTCTTGCTTATTTAGCTAACGTATTTTAGGAAATAACGTATCACTTTTAACATAAAATTAAATAGCTATTTACACCTTAATTATTAAAATTTTATTTTGCTACATTCATTTGATTTTTTTATTACTAGCTAAGCAACGGATGTATATACATATAAAAGAAACGTAAAATTTATTTCTTGTTTCACATTATTTATTACTAAATTTAAAAGTATAAAACCAATTTAAACGAAACAAAAGTGGAACAAATGTTGTATTTATTAAAATTTGGGCAATTGATTTAAAATCATTACAAGAAAATTTCCAAAATTAAATTTTTAAGTAATCAAACACCAAAGTCTTTAAATAAAATGAATAAAATATTTGTTAAAATTTCGGGCCGTTACACTCTCCCCCACTCAAAACTTTTCGTCCTAAAAAAGGAACGAAAGAAGGGAAAACAAAGGAAGATAAGATAGTAGAGCAAGAGTACCTGAAATAAACAATTCCGGATTTGAAGCACGTATGCTCTCCTACGTCTCCCAGGTGCAATCCCGTTCATCAGTGCTCCACTACACTTTAACCAGGTTGACAGATTTCCTTCTTAGCTGCTTCGTACCTCGATCGACGATACGAAGTGGCTTCCTCTCAACAGTTAGATTAGGCTCAATATCCAAACTATCAAGAGCAGAAGGTTGAATAATAAGAGATGGATCATGCAGAAAGCAACGAAGATGAGATACATGGAATACATTGTGTACTCCAGAAAATTTCTCGATCAAATTCAGACGATAAGCAAGAGAACCAATTCTTTCCACAATGCAGAAAGGACCGATGAACCTAGGAGCAAGCTTCCCTCTATGCCCAAACCGAACCACATTCCTTAAGGGAGAGACCTTAAGGAAAACTAAATCACCAACAGCAAATTCCAAACCTCGCCTTCGGCGATCAGTGTACTTCTTCTGCCTATCCTGAGCAATCCTCATCTTCCTCCTAATCTCCTCAACTCTCTCAGAAGCCTCCAAAATCATATCAGGACCAAGAACCAAATGATTACCGGATTCAATCCAGCAAGAAGGAGATCTACAAGGTCGACCGTAAAGAGCAGAAAATGGAGACGTCTTAATACTGGCCTGATAACTATTGTTATAGGTGAATTCGACAAGATGGAGATGATCTTCCCAAGATCCTCCATAATCAAGTACACAAGAACGAAGAAGATCCTTGAGAATCTGATTCACCCTTTCCGTTTGACCGTCGGTCTGCGGATGGTAAGCAGTGCTCAGATTCAGACGAGTACCCAAAGAATCCTGAAAGGCTTTCCAAAACTGACTAGTAAAGATAGGATCACGATCACAAACGATACTGAGAGGAACACCATGGAGACGAACAATCTCCCTCATGTAAATCTCAAACAAATTAGAAGCAGAACGGGTAGACTTGACCGGAATGAAATGAGCTGATTTGGTCAATCTATCCACAATAACCCAGATACTCTCATTACCCTTCCTAGTCCTCGGCAATCCATCAATGAAATCCATAGAAACCTGTTCCCACTTCCAATTGGGAATCTCAAGAAGCTGCAACAAACCAGGGGTCTTCTGATGATCTGCCTTGACTTGCTGACAAGTCGCGCACCTACTAACAAAAATGGAGATATCTCGCCTTATACCCTTCCACCAATACAACTTCTTCATATCCTGATACATCTTGGTCACACCTGTATGAATAGAATGTCTGGACCGATGATTCTCCCGAAGTAACTCCTGTCTCAAACCATCAACATCCGGGACACAAATCCTATTATTAATCCTCAACACACCTCTATCATCGATCCGAGCTCCAATACCATCAAGACTACTACCTCCAACCCTACTACGAACATTCTCCTTCATCGATCTAAGCATCTCATCCTGATCCTGCTTAGCCATGATACGATCCACAAGAAGAGAAGAAACAACAAGCTGACACAACAAAGCCTTCTTCCGACTCAAAGCATCTGCCACAACATTAGCTTTCCCAGGGGTATAGTTGATGTCGAGGTCATAAGAAGCAAGGAATTCTAACCACCTAACTTGTCTCTGGTTTAAATCCTTCTGAGTGAAAATGTACTTCAAAGAATGATGATCTGTGTAAAGCTCGAACTTAGTACCCAAAAGATGGTGTCTCCAAAGCTTCAAAGAAAAAACAACAGCAAGCAACTCTAAATCATGGGCAGCATAATTGGCTTCATGGGTCTTCAACTGTCGACTAGCATAAGCAATCACCTTACCATCCTGCATCAGAACAGCTCCCAAACCTTCTCGACAAGCATCAGTGTATACCGTTAATCCCTCATTTCCATTTGGAACGGTAAGAACACGTGCGGAAGTAAGCTTGTGCTTTAACTCACTGAACGCGGCCTTACACTCATTACTCCAAATAAACTTAGCATTCTTCCGAGTCAAAGCAGTGAGAGGTGCAGCAATCCGAGCGAAATTCTCAATGAATCTCTGGTAATAACCGGCAAGGCCCAGAAAACTACGGATATCAGTAGGAGTCTTATGAGTTTCCCAATCCTGCACAGAATAGGGAAAAAGAAGGATAATAGGAAAGATAGAATAAATTGAATGAAACAAGGGAAGAGAAGGAAAGAAAGGCTTACATTGATCGCAGCGATCTTGAATGGATCAACAGAAACTCCATTACCAGAAACAATGTGCCCGAGGAATCAGACTTCATCTTTCCAAAAATGGCATTTGGAAAATTTAGCCTTTAACTGATGATTTCGAAGAGTCTCAAGAACAGACTTCAAATGTGACTCATGCTCTTCTTCAGACTTAGAGAAAATGAGAATATCATCAACAAAGACCAGAACAAATTTATTAAGCACATCACGGAAAACATGATTCATCAAATCAACAAAGAAAGCATGGGCATTAGTCAAACCAAAAGGCATGACAAACCATTTAAAGAATCCATTCTCAGTACGGAAAGCAGTCTTGGGAATACTTTCCTCAGCAACCCTGAGATGGTGAAAACCCGTGGCAAGATCAAGTTGAGAGAAAATAGTAGCACTGTAAAGCTGATCAAACATATCATTGATGCGAGGCATTGGATATCTGTTTTTCATAGTGAGTTTGTTCAACTCCCTATAATCAACACACATCCGGAGAGAACCATCGGTCTTGGTGACGAAAACCACCGCAGCTCCCCATTCAGAATAGCTAGGTCTGATCAGACCCTTGGACGACAAGTCCTCAATTTGCTTCCCTAACTCAACTTTCTCACGGGGTGCCATTCTTCTAGGAGGAAGAACTACACGTCGAGCTCCAGGGATAAGATCAATGCGGAAATCGATTTCCCGCTTAGGAGGTAAAGTAGTGACTTCACCAAATACATCGAGATAGAGTTTGACTACACGAGTCGATTGAAGATCAACCAGAGAAGCATCCAGAGAAAAGATAAAGCTACCAGCATAATCATGAGGCATGTTACACTGAATAACCAAAGAATTTCCCCGATCATCCTTAAGAGAAACAATTCGGGATTTACAAGAGATACGGGCATCATGCCCATCAAGCCAATCTCCTCCAAGCAACAAATCAAAAGCATCGAACCCAAGAACAAAGAAATCACCAGAAAATTTATGGCAAGAATAAAAGAGTCTTACTTGCCTACAAATCTTATTAAGATTTGCGGGACCACCAATAGGATTTGAAACACATAAAGGAAAAGAAGCATACTCAGGAGAAAGGAGACGCTCAAACTTATCACACAAAACATCAGAAATAAAACTATGCGAAGCTCCAGTATCAAATAAAACACGAACAGGATGATGAAATAAAGTAAAGGTGCCGTGAAGAGTAACTTGATCATCACTAGGAGCAAGAGCAGGTGCGGCAGGAGAAGATGCAAATGAAACAGCAAAAACACCTGATGGCTTTCCCTTTCGATACAAAGGACAATCATTCTTAAAATGACCAGGCTGAAGGCAGACATGACAAAGATTGTTCCTGGTAACCTGAGGTGGAGGAACAGAAGCACCAACTGAAGTAGGGCAACTATTAGCATAGTGTCCCTTCTGATCACATTTGAAGCAGGTATTGGTAAATAAGTCAATAGGGTGCCTCTGAGAAGGAGAAGATGATGAAGATCCCAAACCCGGATGCTTGAGCCAATTCTTCTTCTGCTGTTGGAAATTTGGCTTTCTCTTCTTGGAATTGGCAGAGGAAGACTGAGATGCAGGAGCACCAGAAGCAGCAGGACCCTTGGAAGTAGGGTTCTCATAATGAATAACCATATCCATAAGCTCAGTAAAAGTGCCATGAACATGTGAAATAAGACGATCGTAGAACTCTGGGCGAGCTCCAGCAATGAACTTCTCATTTTTCTTAAGCTGAGTGTCGATAAGACCAGGACCAAACTTGGAAAGTTCGTTGAACTACCGCTCATACTCTGAAAAAGACATGGTACCCTGCTTGAGATCCATGAATTCACGATAAAGCTGAGATTTCCCAGCTTCGGGCATCCATTTTGCCACAAAAGCCTCTTTGGAAAGAAGATACAGAAACCGAACTTAAGATAGATTCGAAAGAAAAGAAAAGTGGGGAAAAATTCAAGATAACACAAAGGATACCTGAACTGCTCCCACGAAAGATCACCTTCGTTAGTGTGAGCTGTAACAGACTCCCACCAATCTAAGGCTAACTCTTGTAGCTGCCAAGCTGCTAACTGACACTTCTCGGCATCAGTAATCTCAAGACCAGTAAATATCCTCTCTAAACTCCGTAACCATTGCTAGGCTTCGATAATATTCTCTGAACCGGTGAACTTAGTACCACCGAGCTGAGAGAATTCCTTATAGAGAACAGTAAACCTAACAGGTGCAACATGTGGAGGAGCTGGGGCAGTACCACAACCCCTACCTCTAGCATTTCCACGATTCATCCTGGAAATATCAAGAATGAATTTAGGACAAAGGTACAGAGAAGACAAAGATAAGCTAAGATAAGACAAGATAAGATCACTTGGATGAATATCCTAATAACAGAAATTTCTAACAAGGTAGATATGAAAAGAAGGAAGTTTAGAAAAATTGGTTTTAAAACAATAGGGTATTTCTACCCTATCTCTAATGAGTTTTTGCTCAATAGGCTAAGGTTTGCCTAAAACCTGGCTCTGATACCAAATGTAACGACCCACTATTTTAGACCATTCAAATCGAAAATAATCCACACATGTCTGACTTGAATAATACAAAATAACAGATTGTAATAAAATTTCGAGCAAATAAAATCATTCACAGAATCACAGACACAGAAATATCAGAATAACTCGCAGCGGAATTTAAAAATAACCATAGTGGTTCATGAAGCCACTATAAACATAGTCTCAAAATAAGTACAAATTACATAGTCTAAAACCAATACAGTTTTGAACAACCACAGAATATCCTAAATTCATTTGTCTCAATTACATAGGCTAAGATAAAAGACTAAATAGCAAAGACAGATAGCAGCTTGATAAAGATGACCTCCAGTAGTCCTAGCTCCAGGAAGATGAAGTCCAAACTGATACTCAGGCTGACCAAGCGTAAATAAAACATAAACACTCGAGTCAGGACATACATACTTATACAATGTAAACCAACTCAAGTGAACTGTAATAAAGGTACAAGTAACTTAAAGAATGCTTGGGATTGCCCATTCTTCAAGGATCCGTTAAACTATCTACTATGTAGTAATATTCGCTATTATAATAATGTCTAATATAAAATAAACATACTTTTTAATAGCGTCAAGGGGTTACCCATATAGCCCTTAACACGTAATAGTCCCAGTAGTCTATCCAGTATTAGCATACTCCTAAAATGGGGGCTACCCTCGATACTCCACAGGCTACGGGAGAAATCACAACTCGTAGTAAAGCTCGATATGGTAGGTGACACGGCACAACTAGGCAATGCCAGGGTAGATATACCAATTATGCATCCGGACTGGTGGTGATGTATAGCAGCCACTACCGCCCACCTCGAACAACACTCCCAAATCAAAAATCGAAGGGTGGCCACCAAATAAATCACAAGTAATAGAATGGTATCGAAGAACTGTGTCCAATCAGAGGTGCTACCTCCTTGGTCCGTCAATCGCTCCTGTTTTAGCCACCTTATGCCAACTCACGGGAGTTGGGTCCACATATATACCTTCGGATCGTCGCCACCATCCTACTTCATTCTGGAAACTCCACCGCATACACAGTTGTCAAAGTGGTTTTTGGTATCGACAGAGAGTATGTCCATATCCGATCCCGGTCTCTTTAACAACCAATCTTTATTATAACCCGTGGTTATAAATTAAAAAAAACATTTTATATTTTCAAATCAAAATACTTCAATTAAACCATTTAAAAACAAATCATTATTCTTTAAATCAACTATTCAATTCCCAAAATTTTAGCCTTTTCTGAGTTCATTTATCCACTTAAAAACATTAAAATTCCAGCTTTCACAGCATTTAAAAAGTGTTGCGGTAAGATATTTTTTGAAAACAATTCAATTCAGCAAAGACATCGTTTTTAAAACTGCTGTAAAAGTTCGGTTATATACAAAAATCATATTTCAGCCTAATGCAGCACTTAACAAGTGCTACAATAGCCCCTTCATTAGTTTCAGTTTTAAATTTAGTTCCTGCCACTACAGCACTTACCAAGTGCTGTCATAGCCTTAGTTCATTTTAGTCTTTTAGTTAATTTATGCAACCACGACACTTACCAAGTGCTGCAGATTCTACTTAGTTCAGAATTAATTCATTTTCAGAAATGATAACATTTCTAGAGTGCTATTAATTATATTTCCAGGTTTAAATACGATTCCAGCCATAAATAAACTTCAATTTAAATCATTTAAACTAAAAAAAATCATATTTTTCCACATTAAAAATGTTCATTTAAATCCTTTAACTTATGATTTTTATAAAGGAAAATTTTTCAAATTAAAAAAATCAAATTTTTCCAAAGTTCACTTATTAAATTCAAGTGTGTAAATTCCCATTTTTCATTTTAACAATTTATTTCAACCCTTAAATTTAAATCTCCATTTTTCACCATTTAAAACTAAATTTCATTTTTAAATTTAATTAACTTAAATTTCCATTTTAAAAACTAGTCAAATTTCCAATTTAAGTTACACTTTAAAATCACCATTTTCTATCCATTTAATTTACATTTAAAACATAGAAAAATCATTTCCACTTTAATAAACCATTTAAAAATTCAATTTAAATCAATTTATCATAATTTTTACATTTAAAAAATACTTAAAATTTCCATAAAAATATATATAAAATAACCACGGGTCTGCATAATATTTTCTAGCCTAAGTCAAGTGATACGGATAATATATCATTTCAATCCGTAGTTTACCAAGAAAATCCGGGTTTTATCATTTCAAACCCGCAATCCTAAGTAAATAAAATTTAATTAAAAGTCGCTCAGGCTTATCATTTCAGCCCATAACGATCTTTACCTGTTCTAAAGTCCGTTCGGGTATGTATCATTTCAACCCATAGTGATTCTATTCTACAGGGAACTTGCAGAGTGATTTAACAGAATAGAATAACAGTAAAATAAAACAAAATGTAACAGATGATATGACATGCAATTTAACAGGTTTAACATCATATATAAATAATCACAGGCAATTATAACATCATTTTTAATTTAACACATTCAGTTGTGGTTGCTTCATAATTATATAGGTATGAATAGTCGTGTGAGATTTACTCACCTTAAATGCCGCAGAAGATTAGATTCAAAAACGATATCCACACCGGAAAAACGTACAGAAAGCACGATCAAATTTCAACAGAGGCGACGATCAAATTCAAATCTTGAAACAAAACGAATAAAACTAATTACGCGAATTTAATTACGATCATAACAAATCTTTAAATAAATCACAACTGGAACGAGATTCAAATAAGAGGATAATTGGCGAAATTTGCTCGACCACTTCACCACTTGGAGAAGACAAAATAGTGGAAACAAGAAAACAAAGCAAGAAACAAAAGAAAATAAAACAAAGCAAGAAAATATTAGGCAGCCATTACCCGATGCAAAGCTCGCTCAAGAGAAGAGATGAAGTCAACTAATGTGGTGATAGAATTATGAACGTGTTTAGTATTTAAAAGAAAAACTTGCGTTGATATTGCGTGGGTTTTTTTATAAAGAGCTTGCGTGAATCAAGGAGGCAAAAGTGGCAAGAAATTTGAAACCAAATATTATTACAGTGGGTAATTGCATACATGACTGAGTATTTAAGAGAAGTATAAGCGTTGATGTTGCGTATGGAAGGCAACAAATACATTCTGATTCCCATTATAAAAATGAATCAAAAGGAAAGTGTAGAAAATCTACACGTGAATGGTAAGGCAAGCAATAAATGAAATTGGAACGGCTATGGAATTTAAAGGAATTTATTTCTATTAATTATCAAGACACAAAAGGAAAGTGGATATTCTTACACGTGAATTTTTGCAAGGCAGGTTAAAGAATTTGAATGGCTATAGGAATTTAAAGGAATTTATTTCTATTAATTATCAAGACACAAAAGGAAAGTGGATATTCTTACACGTGAATTTTTGCAAGGCGAGTTAAAGAATTTGAATGGCTATAGGAATTTATTTCAATTAATTAAAAGAAGCAAATGGAAAGTGGCAAAGGAATGAAATAATTTCCACGTGAAGTGTAAGGAAAGATTTCAAATTCCTTATAAAATGCACGGCTGATGACTTTGCAAAGCCAACGCATGGAATCAAATGGGTATATTTAAAGGCAAGAGATAATTTTGAAACGTATGCCCAAAAGTAACGTACCGAATTGATTTGTTTCTTGCTTATTTAGCTAACGTATTTCAGGAAGTAACGTATAACTTTAAACATAAAATTAAATAGCTATTTACACCTTAATTATTAAAATTTGATTTTTCTACATCCATTTGATTTTGTTTATTACTAGCTAAGAAACGAATGTATATACATATAAAAGAAACGTAAAATTTATTTCTTGTTTCACATTATTTATTACTAAATTTAAAAGTATAAAACCAATTTAAACGAAACAAAAGTGGGACACATGTTGTACAATTATATACAGTTTAAGATAAAAGATTTGGCAGTTAGAATTTAAAATTTAAAATTCCTATTAAAGTTAAACTTTAACCCAAATCAAAATTACAGAAATTGTTTATATTTATTAAAATTTGGGCAATTGATTTAAAATCATTACAAGAAAATTTCCAAAATTAAATTTTTAAGTAATCAAACACCAAAGTCTTTAAATAAAATGATAAAATATTTGCTAAAATTTTGGGTCGTTACAATTATTGTAAGATAGAGTTTAAGAATATATACAACATTTTATTCAAAACATTGTATATTAATATATATAAACTGCTTCAGACAAGGTACAATACTGTAACAATAGTTAATATAAAACATATAAATTGTAAACTTTTTGTAACGACCCGTAAATTTTAATAATTTTTATAACGTAATTAATTGAATTTTTGTGAAATTTTAAATAATAAAATTTTGAAATAAAAATATAATATTTGGGATACGTATTTAAAAACATAGCAAATGGTAAATTTTCACCTGATAATACTGAAGTTATTTTATGGTATAATTTTATTCAAACTCAAATCGGTTAATAATTGACGGTAATAAAATGTTTTCCAAACTTGAATTTTTTTATACAGTAAATTTCTAAATCTTCTTCTGAGTGAGATGTCATCTTTCGTTTTTTCCAAATTTGGACTTCTACTGCTCCGTTTATCTTAATTCTGGCAAAATAGCAGCATTTCTGGTACCGATTATCGACTTTCGATCGGATGATCGTACCACTAGTATCTGTATACCGTTTTGATCGTCACGTCATGCTGATCTCTACGGTATATTTATTTCTGTATTTTGAGGTCCGGTACGCGACGGAAACGATGAAACGGTACGTCGTATCGGTACCCTAAATTGTGACTGTTAACTTTCCTTTACCTTTCAAATTTGAAACGTTCAGCGGGACCACAATAATGATTTGCTTTAATATTTCAGCTGAATTGTAGCGTGTGACCATTGACATTCATTCAACCTTTGTATATTTGATTTAATTTGTTTCCTCTGTTCACTTTTTTCTCTTCTCTAAGCCAACACGTTTTCTTCTCTCATTTCTCCTCTCCTTTTCTTCTGTTCTTACTTTTGTTAAATGAAAGTTTTATTCTACCATAGATTTGCATATCCCAGCACCCCACGAACCAATCCTGTCTTCCACCTATTTCCCCTCAGCCCACCTTGCCGCCGATGCCTCCTCCCTATGCCAGATTCATCACCGCCCAGTGACCCAGTTTCCCGAAGCCATGGCGAAACCATCGACCATGTCACCTGCAACCGCGCTCTCTCTCCTCTGCTCGCCCAAACCACCTCTGCACTTCGACCCGCACCACCCACAACCACTGCCCCTCCCTCTTCACCAATCGTAGCTCCCATCACATCATGCGCTGGCCGAAGCCCACCTCCAACCTTCCCGGATCTGCCCACCGCAAGCCTCCTCCACCTCGCTAGCACCCGTGCCTCCCTCTTCCCTGACCGACCTACCTCCTTGTGCCCCTCCGCTCTACATCTTTGCCTAACTTTTGTTGCCAGCAGCCGCATGAACTTTGGGTACGAATCGAATATATATGTTTATATTAGTTTGATATAAATGTTTAAAGAAAATATATTAATATATTAAGGCATACGCCTGTATGTTTTAAATTGTATATATAAAGCTTTGTTGTTAAATTATATGTTAGTTTATATAAACAGAAGGGTTAGATATATAATAGTTACTTACAAGTATACCGCTGTATGTCATATATACCACTGTCAGTATACTTTTAGATATAAGCTTTGTGAAATGATTATGTATGTGTTGGATCCGTTAGTGTATACATAGGTTTATCTATAGGTAAGTTTATATTGATTTTGTCTATGTGAAAGGTATGAAAATCTTTATTTGTTCGGTTTATAACCTGTTATATATTTATAGAAATAAATAGTTTTGATTTTTTTTTTGTTATATTTTGGGACCGTCTGGCTTATATATATATAAATTTGCCTATAAAAACCTTATATATATAGTATACAGTATAACATATATGTCAGTATAATTCGCAAATGATCTGTTTTTGTATGTTGGTTATAAGTACTGTGTTTTACTTTTCATGTATGATATATGGTACTGCATATATAGGCCGGCTAGGTAGCATATTATAAAATATTATAGGCGTGCTTTACTGTATATGTTATAGCATATATAGATCCGCTGGTTTATATGTAATAGCTTTGGATACTGTGTCGATTGACCGTATATATATATATTTTTAAATATGCCATTTCATATTATATATATATAAATTATATACATGTTGTATTTTTATAAGGCTTATATACATTAATTTATATATTAGTGTGTACATATTTTGATTCCAAAGTATTTATGTATGTAAGTTATAAATGTGGATTTATATACATTAGTCTATATATATGAGTAATGTTATCGCTGGGTATGTATATATAAGTAATAGTTTCAACATATATTGTTTATATATATATATATATATATATATATTTGACTGTAAAATATTTGAGTTTTAGTTAAAGCAATGGATTTTGAAATGCATATATATTTAATTTAATATATGCTTTAATTTAGAATCTGACTCCATATATATAGTTATATATAGATATAAGTTCATTATACCAATTATCTCCATCGATCCAGTTCTAATTTGTTTCATCGACTCCTATCTATCAGCTTTGATCATCGAATCGTATCAATCTTGCTTTGCTTTGGAATTTGTAGCTTGTGCTGTTGTCAAACTCCTCTAGCCTCGAAAGGTGAGCAATCACTCATGATTCACGTTCTTATATTTATTAAATTTGATTTCAATTGAAACGACAACTGAAATATGCTGCTGAAGTTATTTAAATTGTTATATACGCTATTATCTGTAACTGTTCACCTGTGGGATATGACACCATATCCCGTTGTCTATATTATATTGTTATTGATGATATATGTCTGTTGTTGTATTTTATATTATCTGTTATCACTCTGCAAGTTCCCTGTTAGTATAGAATTCACTATGGGTTGAAATGATACATACCCGAACGGACTTTAGAATAGGAGAAAATCTTTATGGGTTGAAATGATAAACCCAAGCGATTTTCACTTGAATTCAATTTGGGATTACGGGTTGAAATGATATCTACCCGTATATATTTAAGTATGGATTGAAATGATAAATATCCGTATCACTTGACCATAGGATATGAAGTTATATACAGACACCGTTGGTCCATATATAAATATTTTGGGAATAAATCCTATAGTTTTGGAAAGAGATATATGGTTTTAATAAATTTTGATTCTTAAGTTATTATATATAAATGGTAATGATATATATAGATTGAATAATGATATTTAATTTAACTAAAATGGATTTAATACATATAATATGTTTAAGTATAAAATTATATTTCAAAACAGATTTTTGTAATAATTTGAATAAGTTAAGGTTGGGAAGATAATTTTATTTAATTAAACCGATTTGAAACTTATTGAAATTGAGATTTAAGATATGATTTATAACTTGGGTTTGATTTAAGTAACTTAATAAATATTTCTTGTTTAAATAAATTTAAGGAAATATTTAGTTAAAATATGATTTAAGGCTAGTTAAATGATATTGAATTTATTAAGTGAATATTCCCTGATTAAATAGTAAATGAAGTTAAATCAAGAGCTATATGAAACTATTAAATTTAACTTTGAAATGGTTGAATATTAAAGCTTTGAAATATATTGGAATGTAAATGGTTTATTTTGTTATTCAGATCTGCATTTGAAATCAATATAATTTGAATTTGTTATTTAGAAACTGAATTGAATTAAAATGGAAAAATTTAGATTGAATTAAATTGAAATTTGGAATTTCAGTTGATTTGAATCGATTTGTGAGACTTGAGGAAATTCTAAATACTTTACTTTATAAATTATTTAGGAAAATAGATATATTTGAAATGAAATGATATTTTGGTTAGAAGTATAAATTAAATTGAATGACCACGGTGTTATAGTGTATATTTCTACATTGTAGATAGTTCCACGGATCCTTAGAGGATGGTTATCCCAAACATCCATTAAGTTACTTGTATTTCAGTTGATATTTCACTTGAGTTGGATTTATTGATATAAGAATGTTAATCCTGACTCGAGTGTTTTGTGTTTTGCTTTACGCTCGGGTCAGACCGAGTGATACAACATCTGAGACTCACCTTTGGAGTTTGGAGCTTCGTTTGGAGATCCAACTATCGACTCAGCTTCCAGCTTTTCTAGTTGATCTGTTCAGAGAGGTCATCTGTTGTACTGGAGACTTCACTGCATTTGAGATATTCTGTTGTATTTTATTTCTAACTCTGATGTTTATATAGTAGCTTCATGAACTACTATTTATTTATTCCGCTGCGTATTATTGTATTACTCTGTGTCTGTGATTCTGTGATTGATTTATTTACTGTATATGCTGAGTTTGCCAAATTAAATTAACAATCTATTATTTTGAATTATTCAAGTCAGATATGTGTGGATTTATTTTCGGTTTGAATGTTCCAAAATACTGGGTCGTTACAGTTGGTATCAGAGCTTTGGCTCTAGGCAAACTTACCATATATTGTAAATTTATTTACAGAATCACTTTCGTTCGAGTTTAATCTCTTCCTTTTGAATCGATTTCCTTTGAACTTTGGAACGTCCCCTACGGTTCCAAAATTCATTCTTGTCTCTCTCTATTGGTATTCTTTTGATTTTGGAGTATCCCATAACTCCACTTCGAATGATCTCTATAAGAATAGGCGATCCCGCCAATCTTTGAATGATTGGTAAAGGGGGTGAAACTCCTTTACAATTGGCATTGATTCACTGGAGATTTATATATCCCTCGGTTTAGATGCTGCTATCTCTGGTTATGTCGAATTCTATCTCTGGCGATCAAATGTCGATTTGCCTTAGATTTTCGCATCGATTATGTTCTTGAAGTCACGGTTGACCCGGTTAAGGTCGCCCGTGATTTATATAAGTGTATCCATCTACTGTTTTGTAATTAATTATCTCATCTTCATTTAAGCCTATCTTCGAATCAGAATTTTATTTGATTAGAGTTCTTTTAAATTGAATCTCTATCTTTGTTCTGAAATTCGTTCGTGAATCATCCTTTGAAAATTAGGTTTATTTATATTTTAGAAATTGTTTTCTAAACCGAAATTATTATTTTGATAAGTATGATTATATTCTATATATAAAAGTGAAATGTTTTCGATAAAGATTATATACCCTTTTTAAAATGAGAATTTGAGGTTTCGAAAGGATTTGTAATTTGGAAAAATTATATAAGAAATTTGATTTATCTAAAAATGATTTATAACTGAAGGATTTTAAATTTGAAATTCGAGAATTGAACCCCGGTGTTTTGAAATTGGTTTTAAGATTTTGAAATATATAATAATAATATGATTTAAAAGCATTTTTCCAAATAAGAAATGTTTCAAATGATTCTAATGAGTTTCGAATGATTTCAAAGAAATTTCAAAAGAAGTTTGAGAAAATAGAAGTCCAGAACTCACTTATGTCGCTGGAAAATAATTTCGGTGATGAGTGCACGCATCATCGACATTGATTTTCGAGTTTCAGAGTGGGGGATAGGCCACTTCAGTAGCTTTGCTATGCGAGTGATTTTGGGAAACCATTTTGACTTCAAATTACGAAGTAAGATTTGATATTCGAAAGATATATATTTGAAATGATTTGAAGTAAGCCGGTGTTCAGTCCTTGGGTTTTGGATCTGATTTGATATAACACTACCTATTGAAATTGATTTACTGATTTGTTGTTGATTTCCAACTCTTGGATTTAAATTTGATTTCTTCGACTATTTTGAAGGTTCGAGCACTTCCAAATCAAGGTTAACTTTTCAAAAGCTAAGAAATTTTGAAGTATAAAGTATATAAGTTGGTATGTATGTTTAAAGTATGTAGTAATATGATTTAAATAAGCTGAAACTGTTTTGTTAAGTAAATGAATAAGGCTATTTTGAATTTTTCTAATATGAAATTTAGATTTGAAATGCTTTGAAAAGAATTTGGTCTTCAAAATATTTTGAATAAAATTTAGTTTGAATGCTTTAACTAGGTAACATCTTTATGAAACTATATATTTAATAGGTTGGAATAAATATATAAGTTGTACGTATGCTGTTTTATTCGCATAATTAATTTGATCTAGGTTTGAGTACACAAGTTCGAGGTGAATTACACCATTTCGTGTTAGGATTTTTCATTCGATTCTTGATGGCGAATATTTGATATGGATTTTGGGCTTGATTCTAGAATTCTCTATCATAGTATATGGCTATGCAAGGAGACTGATGGCTTCTAGTCGAGAAACCATATCGAAATCCGCATTAGGGAAGTCGAATGGACAATACTAGTTTGAATGCGAACTTGTGTGATCGAGCGAGCGATCAAATGTGATTTTACGAAATGATGACGTATGTACATCTTATATTCTAATATCAGTGATATATTTTGACGCTGAAGTTGAAAGCTGTCGGGTTAGAATATCTTTGCTTACTAAAAGAAAATTTCCAATTTAAAATTACAAAGATATATAACCCATAAAAGCAAAGATATTCAATCCCATATAGCTCTTCATACAGCGAAATTTATTTTGTAAAATTTTGATTCTTATATAAGATGGACTTTATGTAAATATAAGATGATTTTGGAAATGAATTGTTTGACTTAAATTATATTGATTTGGAAATTTGGATTTATTTTTCTAAATTTATTATTTTGGAAACTTTGGAACTGAAGATATTTGATTTGGAAGAATAATTTGGTGAAAGCATATATGATTTTGAAAATTATATTGATATTGAAACAAATTGAAATTTGAGAACCTTATGTTACTAAATACTTGATTTGGGAGTTATCGAACTTATATAAAATTTGGTTTGTATAAGTATGATGTTGATTCGAAAACTATGGATTTGAAAAGGTACTCAATTTGAAAAGTGAAATCTTATATAATTGAAGTCTATATAAGTGTGATTTGATATACTATTGATTTTGGAAAGTATTTGATTTGAAAATGAAATCTTATATATAATGGACTTTATATAAGTATGATATTTGAAAGTGATTTGAAAAGGTACTATATGATACATATTTTCGAAGTAAAGATATGGAAAGTGCCTTCTGCTTGATATCCGCTTTGTGGCCACATTGTGGATTCATTCTATCGATATTTCTCTGATTTTTGGTTTTCCGGATATGATACTCGAGTTTCCATCGAATTCCATGGCATTACCCATGGTCTTACGAGCGCGGATGCATAGCGCAACTGCCTGGCTGAGATGGCCTAGGGGTACGGATTGTTTCCTGGGGGATCCAGGCGTAACCATTGTGTATCCTGCATCTATGTAGGTCGCATTAGTAGCGAAATTTCCTGGCTGAGATGGCCTGGGGGTACGGATTGTTTCCTGGGGGATCCAGGCGTAACCACTGTGTATCCTACATTCTACTAGTCATCATGGCGTAACTCGCAGGGCTGAGAAAGCTTACGGATATGGATTGTTTCCTGGGGGATCCAGGCGTAATCATTGTGTATCTACGAACCATGGTTAGACAAAGGTTTTGTTTGTTTTTTTGTTTGGATTGTACTTTCCATATGTGTTTTTAAAAGTTTTTCCAGTATTTTTCACTGGGTGTTGAAACAAGTCTATTAAGTACTTGGAGAATTCTAGCTTTGCGCCTGATCAACGCACTGCCAGAGTCTGCAGGTGTTTGCACCAAAAATGGCACAAACCCCAAGTGTTGTGAAAGCACCGGTGTATGAATATAAATCAGCAATATTCAAACACAAATATCAGATCTAAGCAAGCAACAAACAACAATCCAGAAATAATGAATAGTGACACGCAATTTATAGTGGTTCGGCTATCTCCGGCCTACGTCCACTTCAAGGATTTTTATCTTTTATTGATGTTCTTCACTGATTACAGATGATTACCACAAATACAATGAATGAATCTGGATAAAACAGCAATGGAAAGGAATAGAGTCGAATCCGGCAGAGTCTGGACGTTGAATGGCCAAAAAAGATCCCTTTTTTGTAGGCTTCAGGGGGCTATTTATAGGCGTAGGAGGCCCAGATCTCGCCCAAACTTCAGGAGAATTTTTCCAGCACGTGAGGGGGCCCACGCGACCGGTCCCACCAAGTTTCAACTCAATCTGTGATCGATTCGAATCAATTTCGTATCGATCAGGAAATGCTCCAATCAAGCTGAAACTTGGCAGGATTGCTCTTTACCTTGCATGGAAGCTACTCTGAAAATTTCGTTGCATTTGGATCTGTGGTTTAGGAGTTATGATCGATTCAAGGCTATGTTTTCCGTAGTCTGCTGAGCTCGAATCCATGTTTCGTATCCCCTTCTTCGACTCGATCGAAGCACGTGCGCGTGCAATGACGTGGAGTGATATGGAGCGGGTTTTCCTGGTCAATCCGGTTTTAGTGGCGTATTGACCGATTTGCATCCATGGATTTCGCCTTGCTTGTATCGGGCATTGTTATCTAATTTGAATCAATCAACTTCGCATGCTTTGTATCAACTTTCAACGTATAGTTTGAATCGAGATTAGCAGCTTAGCTCGTATCGAGGAAGACCCATTCAATGGATACTGTTTGTGATGGATACGAGCTAAAGCTTCCTGATGGATTCGAACGAATGCCTCGTTCATCGATCCGAACTAATCATCAGTCAATCGATACGAAGTTCATGGATACGAAGGCCTGGACCACTCTGATCGATACGAAGCCTATGGGTATGAACCAAGGTGTGGTGAGGGATACGAACAGATGGATTCGAACTCCATGACTGCGGTTTGACCCATACCTGATCGATTCGAAGATGATCGATTCGAAGTTGCCAAGCTCCAATGGATTCGAACTTGACGATGCCTCTCTGATGGATACGAATCTGATCGATTCGAACAGGTCGTCATCTTGGTTTTCTGATGGATCCGAACACCACCTTGTATCTAACTTGAATCGATCATATCTCATTCATACGAACTCCGATTAACCTGAAATCTGAAACGCTGGCTCTCACGGCTTGGCAAGTCACGTCTTGTCAATTACAGCCCAATCCAAGCTCGGACAAAATTCATCGATATCCATGATCATCCTGCAATGCATATTTAATATTCATAGTTGGTTAATATTGATTTCAGTCAATTTTTGGGTATCTCAGCTTTGCCAAAAAGTGGGATAACACTTTGCCCCCCAAAACATGACTTTTGGTAAAAGGTGTGTTTTGATTAGTCTCAATTCGAATGTAGTAAGCTCAGGTTCTATTCGAATCTTATGATATTTTTAATCGAGTTCATGGCTGTTCGAAGCCGAAGCATTATCAATTTCTGCCAGTGGAAGTTAAGAATGAAATTCTACAGTCTCTCCGGACTGTTGTCGATCGCTCCGGATCCTTGCGAAGCCCATTCTAGACTTAGCGGTTGAATAGAAAGATCCTATTGCACTCCGGCGTTGCTTTCTATTCCTTGCACTCTGGCCCCAGTTAGGACGTGAAGCGATGTCTTGGCCGTTCTGGGCCGATCCTAGCCTCTCCGGGCTCCTGCTGGATCCCATCCTGTCACTCTCCGGCGAAGGGGAAACAACGTTAAGTGGGTCGATCCTGTCGCTCTCCGGCGAAGCGACCCACTTCTTGCACTCCGGTTCAGTGTATCTGAACATTAAGCGATGTCTTGACCTGAATCGTCGGCCGATCATAGCCTATCTGGGCTCTTATCGAATCCTAATCGAATCACTCTCCGGTGAATAGGAAACGATGCTTAAGTGAGTCGATCCTGTCGCTCTCTGGCGAAGCAACTCACTTCTTGCACTCCGGACCCCGCCTCTCTGGGTAGGATCATAAAGTGATCATTTTTATATTGATATTTAATGTTTATCCTTTAACTCTCCGGTCAAAGGTTTATTTCAAGAAATTCAAATTTATTTATTGAATTCAGACCCTAGATGTTCAATCTCAAACATCAGGGAAAAACTAAACAACGCCACTCCGGGCTGAACAGTCTATACCATCTCAGAGCATGCCTAGGGGTCTCTCTGGTTCCCATACATGAGTGAGTGGAATAGCCGTTTTATTTTGAAAGCAAATCTAATGAAATTATATGGACGAAGTCCAGATCTCGAACTTGGCCCTTGCCATCTTAATCAGTTGATGATGAGTCGTGATCCCGATCCAGGATCGTTTCTGTTAGTTGGAGGCGGTAGTTGTTCAGGCCTTACCGCTGCTGCCCGTTCTCTGACATATTGTGGCAGTTTACCACTCCTGGCATGTTCTTCCACCTCATCCCTTAGGTGGCGGCATTCATCGGTAGTGTGTCCATCCAGCTCATGGAATAGGCAGTATTTTCCAGTCCTGCGTTCCCGCTCCGTGGGATCTCTCCTGGGTGGTTTTCGATAGGGGAGTTGCCCCGAGTTTCAGTGTAAATCCTTTCCAGGCTTGCCGTCAAATCTGTGAATTTCCTGAATCTGGGTTCCCGGAATTTCTTCCGTTTATCAGGACCGTCCTGTGCATCGTCCTGCTTTCTCTTGCCTTTGTCTACTCCAGATTGTCCTCCTGCGGTTCCTTCGCTTCGTGTAGTGTTTATTTCCTGCCTCTCGGCTCGTGATTCCTCTAGTCGAATGAATTTTTCAGCTTCATGATAGAACTCTCCTAGATCTTGCGGTGGATCTCTGGTCAGAGAATCTTTGAATTCGGTGCCTTCTGCAATTCCTGCTACTGCCTCCATCAAAATCATTGATGGATCCGGGCGATCTACAGAAGCCACCGTTGCATTGAATCGCAATAGAAAATCTTTTATGGACTCTCCGGTCCTTTGCTTTATCGAGGCTAAAGTCATCACACTCTTGGGTCGCATCACATGGACCCTAAACTGTCTCATGAAGCATTCCACTAGCTCACCCCATGTCCTGATTGATCCAGTCTCTAGTTGTCTGAACCAAAGCGCAGCCAAATCTGATAGAAATAAAGGGAAGCATCGTGCCATCACTTCCTCGGATGCCCCCAGCACTTCCATATGCCTGATGTATCTGGTTACGTGCATGGTCGGGTCTGACTTTCCGTCATACGGGTTCAGCGTCGGCAGTTTGAACTTTGGAGGGTTCCTTGCATTCCTGATATTTGGAGTGAACGGACTCCGACTGACTTCCTCCAATCCTCCGATAGACAATCCTCCTTTCATGAGTCGTCGCACTAATCCAGCCATCTTTTCATCTCCATTCTGGGGTTGCCCTCTTGGTCTTGAAGGGTATTCTGGTATGTACTCTTCGTGTGGCCCGTTAGCATCAGCATTGGCCCTAGCTTGTTGAGCTCCGTCTGTCGGCCTTCCAGCATCGGATTCCGAGGGTCTGCCCCCGAGTCCTTGTCGATTGTCCACTGGATCTGCATTCTGTCCCTCATCAAGTTCCGCAGTCCTAGCTCCCTGTTCCACATTCATAGCCGCTGTAGCTGGTCCTAGGCTCTGCGTCCCTGCAGCTCTCATCTGTTCAAAGAAATTCTGCAGCATCTCTTGTTGACTTTTCATCATTCTTTCGTGCATCAGATTGGTCATGGTCTCCATTTCGTCTCTAGTGATGTAGATCGAAGCCGGCTCTTCTCCAGCACCAGAGGATGCCTCTTGACTTCCTCCTTGATGGCTTCTCTCAGCTCTTTGTCTTCTACTTGTTTGTCGAGTCATTGTCTTCAAATCTTCGAGTCTTCAAATCTGAACTTCGAATCTGGTGTAGCGGGCCTGAGTTCAGTTCTCGGTGAAAGCACCAAAGTGTTTGCACCAAAAATGGTCACAAACCCCAAGTGTTGTGAAAGCACCAGTGTATGAATATAAATCAGCAATATTCAAACACAAATATCAGATCTAAGCAAGCAACAAACAACAATCCAGAAATAATGAATAGTGACACGCAATTTATAGTGGTTCGGCTATCTCCGGCCTACGTCCACTTCAAGGATTTTTATCTTTTATTGATGTTCTTCACTGATTACAGATGATTACCACAAATACAATGAATGAATCTGGATAAAACAGCAATGGAAAGGAATAGAGTCGAATCCGGCAGAGTCTGGACGTTGAATGGCCAAAAAAGATCCCTTTTCTGTAGGCTTCAGGGGGCTATTTATAGGCGTAGGAGGCCCAGATCTCGCCCAAACTTCAGGAGAATTTTTCCGGCACGTGAGGGGGCCCACGCGACCGGTCCCACCAAGTTTCAACTCAATCTGTTATCGATTCGAATCAATTTCGTATCGATCAGGAAATGCTCCAATCAAGCTGAAACTTGGCAGGATTGCTCTTTACCTTGCATGGAAGCTACTCTGAAAATTTCGTTGCATTTGGATCTGTGGTTTAGGAGTTATGATCGATTCAAGGCTATGTTTTCCATAGTCTGCTGAGCTCGAATCCATGTTTCGTATCCCCTTCTTCGACTCGATCGAAGCACGTGCGCGTGCAATGACGTGGAGTGATATGGAGCGGGTTTTCCTGGTCAATCCGGTTTTAGTGGCGTATTGACCGATTTGCATCCATGGATTTCGCCTTGCTTGTATCGGGCATTGTTATCTAATTTGAATCAATCAACTTCGCATGCTTTGTATCAACTTTCAACGTATAGTTTGAATCGAGATTAGCAGCTTAGCTCGTATCGAGGAAGACCCATTCAATGGATACTGTTTGTGATGGATACGAGCTAAAGCTTCCTGATGGATTCGAACGAATGCCTCGTTCATCGATCCGAACTAATCATCAGTCAATCGATACGAAGTTCATGGATACGAAGGCCTGGACCACTCTGATCGATACGAAGCCTATGGGTATGAACCAAGGTGTGGTGAGGGATACGAACAGATGGATTCGAACTCCATGACTGCGGTTTGACCCGTACCTGATCGATTCGAAGATGATCGATTCGAAGTTGCCAAGCTCCAATGGATTCGAACTTGACGATGCCTCTCTGATGGATACGAATCTGATCGATTCGAACAGGTCGTCATCTTGGTTTTCTGATGGATCCGAACACCACCTTGTATCTAACTTGAATCGATCATATCTCATTCATACGAACTCCGATTAACCTGAAATCTGAAACGCTGGCTCTCACGGCTTGGCAAGTCACGTCTTGTCAATTACAGCCCAATCCAAGCTCGGACAAAATTCATCGATATCCATGATCATCCTGCAATGCATATTTAATATTCATAGTTGGTTAATATTGATTTCAGTCAATTTTTGGGTATCTCAGCTTTGCCAAAAAGTGGGATAACAGCAGGAACGAGGATAAACTTGTTGAAACATCGAGTTATAAAAAGTATTTTATTATAAAGGTATTTTATTTTAAAAGTATTTCCAACAAAGAAATTTTGTATTAATATTTGAAATTTAAATCCTTATGGTTTGAATTAATTATTCATGCCTGATATTATTCTTTTGAATCTACCTTATCTGCTCAGCTTTATTTATTCACATATATTCTGTTTTTCCAAGTCCTCCTTCTTTTCCTTGTTGACTATATCCTTTTAAAATATTGTTTATTTATATACTACATGGTTTAATAGTAAATTATTAGTGTTATTAATATTTTAGAAGTTATTAATAAAATAAAACATATATAAAGTAAATGATTATTGATTTATTAATAATATTTGAAAAGTATCTTTAGAAATAAAATTAATAAATTTATGAATTATGGATTGAATGTTTTCAAATAGCTTCTTTGTAAATATAAGTAATGATAAATAATTGTTTTCAAATAGTTTACATATAATTATAAAGGTGTTATTTAAACATATAGATGGTATTTATGAAGGAAGCAAGAAATTTTACAAATGGGTTTTAAAAAGTATGAATATTTCAGGTAAAATTTATATAGTTTCAAATTAATTGTTTAATCTTAACTTTCAATCTATTTTCCTTCTGGTTGTTTCTATTCTTCTACCTCCTTTCTTTTCGGGGACGAAAAGTTTTGAGTGGGGGAGAGTGTAACGACCCGTAAATTTTAATAATTTTTATAACGTAATTAATTGAATTTTTGTGAAATTTTAAATAATAAAATTTTGAAATAAAAATATAATATTTGGGATATATATTTAAAAACATAGCAAATGGTAAATTTTCACCTGATAATATTGAAGTTATTTTATGGTATAATTTTATTCAAACTCAAATCAGTTAATAATTGACGGTAATAAAATGTTTTCCAAACTTGAATATTTTTATACAGTAAATTTCTAAATCTTCTTCTGAGTGAGATGTCATCTTTCATTTTTTCCAAATTTGGACTTCTACTGCTCCGTTTATCTTAATTCTGGCAAAATAGCAGCATTTCTGGTACCGATTATCGACTTTCGATCGGATGATCGTACCACTAGTATCTGTATACCGTTTTGATCGTCACGTCGTGCTGATCTCTACGGTATATTTATTTCTGTATTTTGAGGTCCGGTACGCGACAGAAACGATTGAACGGTACGTCGTATCGGTACCCTAAATAGAGACTGTTAACTTTCCTTTACCTTTCAAATTTGAAACGTTCAGCGGGACCACAATAATGATTTGCTTTAATATTTCAGCTGAATTGTAGCGTGTGACCGTTGACATTCATTCAACCTTTGTATATTTGATCTAATTTGTTTCCTCTATTCACTTTTTTCTCTTCTCTAAGCCAACACGTTTTCTTCTCTCATTTCTCCTCTCCTTTTCTTCTGTTCTTACTTTTGTTAAATGAAAGTTTTATTCTACCATAGATTTGCATATCCCAGCACCCCACGAACCAATCCTGTCTTCCACCTATTTCCCCTCAGCCCACCTTGCCACCGATGCCTCCTCCCCATGCCAGATTCATCTCCGCCTAGTGACCCAGCTTCCCGAAGCCATGGCGAAACCATCGACCATGTCACCTGCAACCGCGCTCTCTCTCCTCTGCTCGCCCAAACCACCTCTGCACTTCGACCCGCACCACCCACAACCAATGCCCCTCCCTCTTCACCAATCGCAGCTCCCATCACATCATGCGCTGGCCGAAGCCCACCTCCAACCTTCCCGGATCTGCCCACCGCAAGCCTCCTCCACCTCGCTAGCACCCGCGCCTCCCTCTTCCCTGACCGACCTACCTCCTTGTGCCCCTCCGCTCTACATCTTTGCCTAACTTTTGTTGCCAGCAGCCGCATGAACTTTGGGTACGAATCGAATATATATGTTTATATTAGTTTGATATAAATGTTTAAAGAAAATATATTAATATATTAAGGCATACGCCTGTATGTTTTAAATTGTATATATAAAGCTTTGTTGTTAAATTATATGTTAGTTTATATAAACAGAAGGGTTAGATATATAATAGTTACTTATAAGTATACCGCTGTATGTCATATATACCACTGTCAGTATACTTTTAGATATAAGCTTTGTGAAATGATTATGTATGTGTTGGATCCGTTAGTGTATACATAGGTTTATCTATGGTAAGTTTATATTGATTTTGTCTATGTGAAAGGTATGAAAATCTTTATTTGTTCGGTTTATAACCTATTATATATTTACAGAAATAAATAGTTTTGATTTTTTTTTTGTTATATTTTGGGACCGTCTGGCTTATATATATATATAAATTTGCCTATATAAACCTTATATATATAGTATACAGTATAACATATATGTCAGTATAATTTGCAAATGATCTATTTTTGTATGTTGGTTATAAGTACTGTGTTTTACTTTTCACGTATTATATATGGTACTGCATATATAAGCCGGCTAGGTAGCATATTATAAAAATATTATAGGCGTGCTTTACTGTATATGTTATAGCATATATAAATCCGCTGGTTTATATGTATTAGCTTTGGATACTGTGTCGATTGACCGTATATATATATATATATTTTTAAATATGCCATTTCTTATTATATATATATAAATTATATACATGTTGTATTTTTATAAGGCTTATATACATTAATTTATATATTAGTGTATACATATTTTGATTCCAAAGTATTTATGTATGTAAGTTATAAATGTGGATTTATATACATTAGTCTATATATATGAGTAATGTTATGGCTGGGTATGTATATAAGTAATAGTTTCAACATATATTGTTTATATATATATATATATATATTTGACTGTAAAATATTTGAGTTTTAGTTAAAGCAATGGATTTTGAAATGCATATATATTTAATTTAATATATGCTTTAATTTAGAATCTGACTCCATATATATAGTTATATATAGATATAAGTTCATTATACCAATTATCTCCATCGATCCAGTTCTAATTTGTTTCATCGACTCCTATCTATCAGCTTTGATCATCGAATCGTATCAATCTTGCTTTGCTTTGGAATTTGTAGCTTGTGCTGTTGTCAAACTCCTCTAGCCTCGAAAGGTGAGCAATCACTCACGATTCACGTTCTTATATTTATTAAATTTGATTTCAATTGAAACGACAACTGAAATATGCTGCTGAAGTTATTTAAATTGTTATATACGCTATTATCTGTAACTGTTCACCTGTGGGATATGACACCATATCCCGTTGTTTATATTATATTGTTATTGATGATATATGTCTGTTGTTGTATTTTATATTATCTGTTATCACTCTGCAAGTTCCCTATTAGTATAGAATTCACTATGGGTTGAAATGATACATACCCGAACGGACTTTAGAATAGGAGAAAATCGTTATGGGTTGAAATGATAAACCCAAGCGATTTTCAGTTGAATTCAATTTGGGATTACGGGTTGAAATGATATCTACCCGTATATATTTAAGTATGGATTGAAATGATAAATATCCATATCACTTGACCATAGGATATGAAGTTATATACAGACACCGTTGGTCCATATATAAATATTTTGGGAATAAATTCTATAGTTTTGGAAAGAAATATATAGTTTTAATAAATGTTGATTCTTAAATTATTATATATAAATGGTAATGATATATATAGATTGAATAATGATATTTAATTTAATTAAGATGGATTTAATACATATAATATGTTTAAGTATAAAATTATATTTCAAAATAGATTTTTGTAATAATTTGAATAAGTTAAGGTTGAGAAGATAATTTTATTTAATTAAACCGATTTGAAACTTATTGAAATTGAGATTTAAGATATGATTTATAACTTGGGTTTGATTTAAGTAACTTAATAAATATTTCTTGTTTAAATGAATTTAAGGAAATATTTAGTAAAAATATGATTTAAGGCTAGTTAAATGATATTGAATTTATTAAGTGAATATTCCCTGATTAAATAGTAAATGAAGTTAAATCAAGAGCTATATGAAACTGTTAAATTTAACTTTGAAATGGTTGAATATTAAAGCTTTGAAATATATTGGAATGTAAATGGTTTATTTTGTTATTCAAATCTGCATTTGAAATCAATATAATTTGAATTTGTTATTTAGAAACTGAATTGAATTAAAATGGAAAAATTTAGATTGAATTAAATTGAAATTTGGAATTTGAGTTGATTTGAATCGATTTGTGAGACTTGAGGAAATTCTAAATACTTTACTTTATAAATTATTTAGGAAAATAGATATATTTGAAATGATATGATATTTTGGTTTGAAGTATAAATTAAATTGAATAACCACGGTGTTATAGTGTATATTTCTACATTGTAGATAGTTCCACGGATCCTTAGAGGATGGTTATCCCAAACATCCTTTAAGTTACTTGTATTTTAGTTGATATTTCACTTGAGTTGGATTTATTGATATAAGAATGTTAATCCTGACTCGAGTGTTTTGTGTTTTGCTTTACGCTCGGGTCAGACCGAGTGATACAGCATCTGAGACTCACCTTTGGAGTTTGGAGCTTCGTTTGGAGATCCAACTATCGACTCAGCTTCCAGCTTTTCTAGTTGATCTGTTCAGAGAGGTCATCTGTTGTACCGGAGACTTCACTGCATTTGAGATATTCTGTTGTATTTTATTTCTAACTCTGATGTTTATATAGTAGCTTCATGAACTACTATTTATTTATTCCGCTGCGTATTATTGTATTACTCTGTGTCTGTGATTCTGTGATTGATTTATTTACTGTATATGCTGAGTTTTCCAAATTTAAATTAACAATCTATTGTTTTGAATTATTCAAGTCAAACATGTGTGGATTTATTGTCGATTTGAATGGTCCAAAATACCGGGTCGTTACACTTTTACTTTAAAACTAATATATTAAAACATATATATACCTGCATGTATACTACAGAAGAGGGGAAAGGAAGCTGCGGCGAACGAGGAGATTTGGTCAAAGGCGCTTGCACAGGCGAGTGTAGGTCGATGTGATGTTGTGATCGAAGTGGAGGAAGAAGGTCATGACCTTGGTTAGGGGAAGGTACGGCTAAAGGAAAGGCATAGGGAAGAAGAGGGCAAGGTATGGCGGTGGAGCTACAGGCTTCAGTGGAGATGAGGCCGAAGGGGAAGGCTGCGTGTGGCATGGTTGTGAGCTCGCTGAGAAGTTTGAACAAGGCGAGGGCGGAGGGTATGCGAACTTGGGCGAGGGGAGGAGCTACTGAGTGTTGAGATAGGGTGGGTGTAGGCTTCGGTTGCAAGGTGACAGCTGGGGATGTGCTGCTCGCACGTGAGCAGGATGGCGGCCGACTTCGAGTGTGTGGCGGGCGAGGCGGTGGTCCAGGCGTGGGCGGAGATGATGGCGAGGTGTTTGAGCATGAGAAACAAAATACGAATGGACGAAGATGAAGAATGAAAGGAGACTGTTATATTTTCATCTCATTATTTTATATTACTTCTGTAAATAAAATAAATGAACGAACCAAAGAAAATCAAGAGCCAGGGGAAATTAAAAGTCATGGAAAAATCAACAGTCAAGATTATTTTGAATATAAAACGTAGTGGCCATTCAGTTTTAAACCGTGGATAATGAATGGACAAGTAATGCAAAAAAAGATCAAAACGGTACCGATACGGTTAGTCGGTTCACCGATTTCGCCGCATCCCGAACTTAGAAACAAACAAATGAATATACCATGGAGATCAGCACGATGAGACGATCAAAACGGTACACAGGTATCGGTGATACGATCATCCGATCTAAAGTCGATAATCGGTACCGAAAATGCTGCTATTTTGCCGAAAATAAGATCGATGGAGCAATAGATGTCCAAATTTGACGAAACGAAAGATGACGTCTCACTCAGAAGATGATTTACAAATTTTCTATGTAAAAATATTCAGGTTTGGAAAATATTTTATTATCATCAATTTTAACTGATATAAATTGAAATAAAATTACACTAGAAAATAAACTTCCAAATTATCTGATGAAAATTTACCAGTTGCTATGTTAAAATAGACGCATTTCCAATATCAAATTTAAATTTCAAAATTTTATTGTTTAAAATTTCAAAAAATTCAATTAATTAAATAAATAAAACCACTGAAATTTACGGGTCGTTACACTCTCCCCCACTCAGAATTTTTCGTCCCCGAAAAGGAAGAAGGTAGGAGAATAGAAACAACCAGAAAGAGAAGTAGATTGGCAAACAAAATAAAACAATTAATTTAAACCGTATAAATTTCAATTCAAACTAATTAATATTTAACAATTTGGTTAGATCCATTTATATTAAATCAATAATAGTCATTCAATTTAAATTTGTTAGTTCAAACTGTTAATTCTAATCATATAAATTTCAATTTAACCAAATCAATATTCAATAATTGATTTTGTTGATCCAAGGTATTTCATTTAGTTGATTCAATTTAAATTTGTTAATTCTCTCAGAATAAAATTTTATTCTATTTATCTCATTTATTATTCAATTAACTTTCTGTTTATCTCTATAAATATTTTATAATTAAAATTTAAGTGTATAACATTTATTATAAACACTCAAATTTCGTTTATAAGACCATTTTATATTGTATATTATCCAATTACATATTCAACTTTTGAATAATTTAGGAAAGTTGTATTAGAATGTAATTGAATATTATACAAGTAAAATTTTCCAATTCAATAATTTCAAGTTTAAACATTCATTCAAAATTTAGCTTTATTTATAATTGAAAACATCCTTTAACATAATTTTGAGAATTAAATTTCCGTTTAATTTCAAACCCTTTAGAGATAATTATGTATATACTATATATATTAAATCAAATTATATTTGAAATAATATACCCATATATATATCAAGTCATACTTAAGAAATTCAAATCAAAATGTTTTTCCAAAACAAAACCGTAGCAAAGTTACAGAATGGTCTCTCCACTTCGAAACTTCAAAATGGCCGCCGTCACCGAAATTATTTTCCAGCGACAAAGAGAAGAGCACTGATTTCAACATTTTAAAATTCTTTGAAATGGTTTCTATTCGAAAATACCTTCAATACTATATATTTAAAAAAAATTAAAAACCAAAGCTTGAAATCACTGGAAATTAAATTCTCAAATTTCTGATTTTTAAAATTTATTTCAATTCCAAATCAATTTATAAACCATGTTTATAAATTCATTTAGAACAATAAATGATAATCAAATATTATCATTTCAAATAACCAATTAAATTAACTTATTAAATTCCAGAAAACTATACTTAAATATATAATATACAAAAATTTATTTCATTTACCAAATTTGAAAATAATATTGTGTCAGTTTGCTCTGTTCAAGTGTTTTGGAAATCCTATCGATAGCGTTGATCAGACGAATCGATCGAAAAACCAAATCAACGTCAACAACTCAAACAACACAATATATAAAACATTTTAATATTAATTACAAATACACTCCCTCACTCGATGATTCCAGAATGGATTTCAAAATAAGAATAGAGGTTCAGATTCAGAGGAATCCTAACCAAAAGAATTCAACTAGAAGATAGGCTCGATAGGAAGATAAATAGATTAAATAGCAAAAACAGAAGATGGATAGACTTATATAAATCGCGGGTGACAATAACCGGTCAACCGAGACTTCAAGAACAAAATCGAGGTAGAATTCTGGAGCAAATCGACATTCGATTGCTAGGGATAGAATTCGGGTATAGCAAAAGATAGCAGCATCTAAACCGAGGATACAGAAATCTCCGGTGAATTAATGCCTGTTGTAAAGGAGTTTCACCCCTTTACAAATCATTCAAAGATTGGCAAGACCGTCGATTTATTATAGAGGTTATTCGAAATGGAATTATGGGATACTCCAGAATCAAGAAGATACGAATAGGGGTGACAAGAATGGAATTTGGAACCGAAGGGAACATTCCAAAATTCAAAGAAACCGAGTCAAAGAAGAAGGAATTCGGGCTCGAACGAAAGTGATTCTGTAATTGAATTTACGACATATGCTGAGTTTTGCCTAAAACCAGAGCTCTGATACCACATGTAACGACCCAGTATTTTGGACCATTCAAATCGACAATAAATCCAAACATGCCGGACTTGAATAATTCAAAACAATGGATTGTAAATAAAATTTGGCAAAACTCAGCATATACAGTAAATAAAATAATCACAGATCACAGACACAGAGTAATAGAAAATAATGCAGCGGAAACAAAAGAATAGTAGTTCATGAAGCTACTATATATATAACAGAGTTAAACAAGATACAACAGAAGTCAAGAGTACATAGATGTCTCAATACAATAATCAAACACAAGATCTGAATACATCACTGGAATCAACTGAATAACTGATAGCAGAATCGATAGATAGCTGGATCTCCAAGCGAAGCTCCAACTCCAAAGGTGAGTCTCAAATGTTGTATCACTCAGTCAGACCCGAGCGTAAAGCAAAACACAAAACACTAGAGTCAGGATTAACATTCTTATATCAATAAATCCAACTCAAGTGAAATATCAACTGAAATACAAGTAACTTAAAGGATGTTCGGGATAACCATCCTCTAAGGATCCGTTAAACTATCTACTATGTAGTAATATTCGCTATTATAATAATGTCTAATATAAAATAAACATACTTTTTAATAGCGTCAAGGGGTTACCCATATAGCCCTTAACACGTAATAGTCCCAGTAGTCTATCCAGTATTAGCATACTCCCAAAATGGGGGCTACCCTCGATACTCCACAGGCTACGGGAGAAATCACAACTCGTAGTAAAGCTCGATATGGTAGGTGACACGACACACAAGGCAATGCCAGGGTAGATATACCAATTACGCACACGGACTGATGGAAACGCATAGCAGCCACTACCGCTCCACCTTGAACAACACTCCCAAATCAAGGGGTGCACCCAAACAATCACAAAGTAATAGAATGGTATCGAAGAAGTGCGTCCGATAAGAGGTGCTACCTCACTGGTCCGAGATCGCTCCTGTTTTAGCCACCTTATGCCAACTCATGGGAGTTGGGTCCACGTATATACCTTAGGATTATCGCCACCATCCTACTTCATTCTGGAAACTCCACCGCATACACAGTTGTTAAAGTGGTTTTCGGTATCGACAGAGAGTATGTCCATATCTGATCCCGGTCTCTTTAACAACCAATCGTTATTATAACACCGTGGTCATTTCAAAATAGTTTATACTTCAAAACCAAAATATCATTTTCAATTCAATAACCAAATCAATACGATATAATTTTCATTTCAAAAATATTCACTTCCAAAATCATAGTACTTTTCCAAAGTTATAACGCTGTCGAAATCATAGTCTTTTAAAAATCAAAACACTTTGGAAATCACAGCTTTGAAATCATAGCATTTTGGAAATCATAACACTTTGAAATTATAGCATTTTGGAAATCATAACACTTTCCTTTTAAACAGTTTAGATATTAAAATTAGTATATATAATAAAATAGTTTATAAATAAAATAGTTTATAAATAAAATAGTTTATCTAAATAGTTATAAGTTAAAATAGTTTAAAATAAAATAATTTATATTAAAAATGATTTATATTAAAATAGTTTATATTAAAATAATTTATAAAGTAAAATATCAATAGTTTTAAATATAATTTAAAATTACTTTATAAAATAAAATAGTTTCCTCAAATTCACAAATCGATTCAAATCAACTCGAATTCCAAACTTTTAATTTAGTCAAATCTCAAATCATCAATTTCAACTCGATTCAGCTTCTCAATAAACCATTTCAAATTATCGGTTTCAAATACATATCTGAACCATAAAATAAGCCATTTCAATTTTGATATATTTCAAAGCTTTAAATATTCAACATTTCAAAACTAAATTCGATACTTATATATATATATCAAATTCACTTAACTATTATTTAGTTTTGGAACATTTACTTAATCATTTCAATAACATCTAAATACAACTTCAATTTACAAATTTAAATAAATAAAATATCCCATTTAAATATATATAAGTTTGAAATATCCATTTAAGTCACATTTAATCAAATTTCAAGTTGTAAAACACTTCTTTAAAATTTCAAATTCAATAAATCTCAAATCAAACTTATTTAAGTATAATTCTTAAATAAATATAATTTCGAACCAATTTCAAATCATTATAAACTCTATATTTGAAAATATAGATATTAAATAAATACTTAAACATAATATTTATCAACTTTATTAAATCAACTTTAATAAATCTTTAAAATCAATATTTATCAAAACCATATATTTCTTTTCAAAACCATAGAAATCATTTTCAAAAATATATATATATATATAGACCAACGGTGTCTGTATATAATTTTCTACCCTATGGTCAAGTGATACGGATATTTATCATTTCAATCCGCAATTTAAATATATACGGGTATATATCTTTTCAACCCGCAATCCCAAATTCAATTCAATGAAAATCGCTTGGGTTTATCATTTCAACCCATAACGATTTTCTCCTATTGTAACAGCCCGATATTTTAAACGAAATTTTAATTAAAAATAAAACATTTTGAAATATTGATTTAAATTAAAGTGTAAAAATTAGTGTGAAACCGGAAATTTAAAACTCTACATTTCATTCCGTATATTTTCATCTGTTTTATCTTATATTTAAAAATCAAATTTTATTTATTTTTGGTAATAGCTATTTAAAATTTTGGTTTAAAAGATACGTTATTTATTTAAAGAAACGTTATATTTTTTTTAAGAAACAAATAACGGTTATACGTTACTTTGGGCGTTACACTTTACGTTCGCTGCTTTCGTCTGTCCATTTGATTTCTTGCGTTAGCAATGTTTGCTTCAACCGTACTTTGCTTTTGAGAATTAAATTTCGTGCCTTATCATTTTACTGGAAATTTTATTCCATTCCTTTACCGTCCCAATCTTTAGTGTTTGTTATATTTTTCATATTCCAAACGTTCCACCTATTGAATAAAATTAATTGCCTAATATATTGCCTACCGTTCAACTTTATTTACTGCCTTAATTGCCTACAGTTCAAAAACTTTTCGTTGCCTTCTTTCTACAAAAAGCAATAGACAGCTGTTCATTTTGTTTCGTTCAAAATCTCCATTTCACAAAAGCTTCTCTGCAACTTTCGTTTTAAATCTCGTGAGCACCCAAGAAGGTAAGCTGCTTGCTGTTTTATTCCATCCTTCTTCTTTTATATTTTTTTTTTGTTTTTGGCTGCTTGCTGTTTGTTTCACTCCTTAACTCCCTGAACCCATACGAAACCACCACCCCAGACCACCCATTCGCCACCACGTCACCAACCCCATGCCGTGCTCCGCCAGAAACCACCCCACACCCACGTCGCCAACGCCAGACCACCCATTCGCCACCACGTCTCCAACCCATGCCGTGCTCTGCCAGAAACCACCCCACACCTTCTCATCTGCCTCCATGCCGACACCACGGCAACCACCAGACCATCACCACCCACCAGCACCCACCACGAGACCAACCTCCACCCCAACCGATCACCAAGGCACCATGAATCCAGACCGAAACTAGTTTGAAAACAAAAGAGATGTGAGAAAATTTCCTTTTGGTCACCTCTGTATCTTGTATTTTGTATATACCTTCCTGAGCCTGTTGCCTGGGAACAATGTGAAATGGAAAAAAAAATTGTTAGTCTCCGTGTAATTGAACTATTGTCTTCATGCCTCTGCCCTCGTTTTGAAAAAATTTGTTTTCCACTTCTGTATTGGTATTTTGTCTATATCCCCTATGGCCTTGTGTTTGAAAAAAATAAATAAAGAAAAACTATTTTGCCCTTTTGAATTTTTGATAACTTAGTTTATATTTGCGACTGGGTTTTTGTTTAGTGGAAAAATGAACAAGGAATTGTTGGTCACTTCTGCACTTTTATTTTGAAGTTATTGCTTCTGACCTTTGTTTGAAAAAGAATGAAGATTTGCTTTTGTCACTTTTGGAAAATTAGAAGTTATAGCCTATTTTTTTAAAGTGGTTGAACTATTCCTATCTGGTATTCAACTTGTTCCTTTTCGTTTGATTGCTTCATTTGAAATTTTTTTTCGTGCAACCTTCGATTTGATTATTTATTATGCTTTTTGTTTTGAATCTAGTTGGCGCATCAGCTAACAACTAATTGTGCTATCCGCGTGCTTTCGATAGACATCGTCTTTCCTTTCCATATCGAATCTCCAGCTCCGTAGAGGTGAGTAAATCTCACACGAATATTCATACCTATATGATTGTGAGGCGACCGCAACTGAATGTGTAGAAATAAATAAATAAATAAATGATGTTAATTACCTATGATTTATTTATAGTTGATGTTAATTGTTAAAACTGCATATCGTATCATCTGTTATATTTTGTTCCTATTTACTGTTATTCTATTTCTGTTAAATCACACTGCAAATTCCCTGTAGAATAGAATCACTATGGGTTGAAATGATACATACCCGAACGGACTTTAGAATAAGGGAAGGTCGTTATGGGCTGAAATGATAGGCCTGAACGATTTTCAATAAAATTTTATTTACTTGGGATTGCGGGTTTGAAATGATAAAACCCGGGTTTTCTTTGTAAATTACAGATTGAAATGATATAGTATTCGTATCACTTGACTTAGGCTAGAAAATATTATACAGACCCGTGGTTATTTTTCTATATTTTCTGAATACCTTTAAATATTTTATTAATTGTAATAATATTAAATTGATTTAAATTGAATTTTTAAAATGATTTATTTAGAATAAAAATGATTTTTCTATGTGATAAATGGAAAGAAAAAGGAAAAATATAACATAAAATATTGATTTTAAAATTGTAACTTAAATTTGGAAATTAGATTAAAAAGGAAAGTTGGAAACTTAGGTTAATTAAATTGAAATGAAAATTTAGTTTTAAAATGGTGAAAATGGAGTTTGAGTTTAAATATTGAAATGAATTGTTTAAATGAAAATGGGATTTACACACTTGAATTTAATAAGCGAATTTGTATGTTTTGGTTTTATTTTATAAAATTTCCCTTTTTAATAAATCAGTTAAAGGATTTAAATGAACTTTTTAAATGTGAAAATTTATGATTTTATAAATTTAAATGGTTTAGATTAAATGAACCAATTCTAAACTAAGTGAAATCTGCAGCACTTGTTAAGTACTGCGGTTATATATACGAACCAAAAGACTAAAATGAACTAAGGCTATGATAGCGCTTGGTAAGTGCTGTTGTGGCAGAAACTAAAATTGAACCTGAACTAATAAAAGGGCTACTGTAGCACTTGTTAAGAGTTGCAGTAAGCTGAAATATGATTTGTTTAAAATTGAACTGTTATAGCAGTTTATAAATACTGTTTTTGCTAAATAAAATTGTTTCTCAAATATAACTTACCGCAACACTCTTTTAAATGTTGTGAAAGCTGAGAATTTTAATGGCATTGTTTTAAGTGAATAAATGAGCTCTGAAAAGGCTAAACTTTGGGAATTTAAGATTTGATTTAAAATAATAATGACTTTGTTTTTAAATGGTTTAATTCGAAGTATATTGATAAATTGTTTTAAATGTATAACCACGGGTTATAATAACGATTGGTTGGCAAAGAGACCGGGATCGGATATGGACATACTCCCTGTCGATACCGAAAACCACTTTGACAACCGTGTACGCGGTGGAGATTCCAGAATGAAGTAGGATGGTGGCGACGTTCTTAAGGTATGTTACGTGGACCCAACTCCCGTGAGTTGGCATAAGGTGGCTAAAACAGGAGCGATTGACGGACCAATGAGGTAGCACCTCTTATCGGACACACTTCTTCGATACCATTCTATTACTTGTGATTGATTTGGTGGCCACCCTTGATTTGGGAGTATTGTTCGAGGTGGGTGGTAGTGGCTGTTATGCGTCACCACTAGTCCGGATGCGTGATTGGTATATCTACCCTGGCATTGCCTAGTTGTGCCGTGTCACCTACCATATCGAGTTTTACTACGATTATGATTTTAAGATCCGACCGTGTTAAGGTTCTCCATCTCCTTAACGCTATTTTCCGATATGATTATACTTTACTTATTTAGACACTATTATAATAGCGAATATTAGTACATAGTAGATATTTTAACGGATCCTTAGAGGATGGGCGGTCCCAAGCATCTTCTAAGTTACTTGTACCTTTACTACAGTTCATTTGAGTTGGTTTACATTGTATAAGTATGTATATCCTGACTCGAGTGTTTATGTTTTATCTTACGCTCGGGTCAGCCTGAGTATTCACAGCTTTGGATTCACTTTTTTGGAGCTCGGAATCGCTGGAGATTCTGCTTATCTAGTTATCTACCTATTTCAGTTTCAGTTGTCCTATTTCAGCTTTTGTATTAGAGACTTGTGTATTTGGGATTTCTATTGTACTTGTTTCAGAACTGTATTGGGTTTCAGACTATGTATTTCGTATTTGATTTGAGACTATGTATTTTAGTGGCTTCATGAACCACTATGGTTATTTTAAATTCCGCTGCGAGTTATTCTGATATTTTTGTGTCTGTGATTCTGTGAATGATTTTATTTGCTCCAAATTTTATTACAATCTGTTATTTTGCATTATTCAAGTCTGACATGTGTGGATTATTGTCGATTTGAATGGTCCAAAATAGTGGGTCGTTACACCTATTCTACAGATCGTTCGGGTATGTATCATTTCAACCCATAGTGAATTCTATACTAACAGGGAACTTGCAGAGTGATAACAGATATGAAATAATATAACAAGCATATATCATCAATATAAATAATAGATAATGGTGTCAAATGTCATAGGTGATCAGATACAGATAACAGTATATATAACAATGTATATAACTAACAGTAGCATATTTCAATTGTCGTTTCAATTGAAATCAAATTTAATAAATAAAAGAACGTTAATCGTGAGTGATTGCTCACCTTTCGAGGCTAGAGATGAACGAGACTAAGATGAGTCACGAATCCAAGCACGAATTTCAAAGCAAAGCAAGATTGGTACAAATTCGATGGATAGAGCTGATAAACAGGAATCGATGAAAACAATCAATCAGATTGATAGAGACAGAAAATATATTATTATTATTTTATTAAATCAACATTAAATTTGAAACTCGTATTAAAAATCCAAAATCTTTATATATATCGTTTTCAAAAGTCACTACCAAAATCAACCAGCTTCTCAACTATGGAAATAAACCTATATATTAAAAGAATCAAAACATATATATATTTATTTTAAAAATTATCTATATATATTTTTAAATGATCAAAATATCAATATATATATATATATATATATATATTATACACAAATAAACACGTCGAAATTTAAGTACTATAGTTAAAACCCAATGAGACCTTTATAATAAATTCAAAACCAATAAACAAATCAACATAGACATAACTTTATAGACATACATATCTACACTGCTATATAGACTTCTATATTATCTTCTTAAACCAAAACTACGGCCGAACCATTTTACAATATATATGTACCGAAAAAAAATTTGCTAACAAGTATACGATTGACATCAATATGACTTGGGCATATCATACACATTATTTTTGCAAAAATCAGTAACCATATATTCATGTATGCAGACCTTATATAAGAAATACATATATACAACGAATGATTATAGGTACAGATGGCTTGCTATTTTATATATGCAGACTTTCCACAAAATGACTACCAAAGGCCTACCTATGTATATTTATATGTACACCACTTTTAGAAATCTATACTTAAACCAAAATGTATAGCCAAAGTCTAATATCTGCATTTTTGTAAAACTGTGAACTATAAAGCTAGAGACAACACAGTATATATATATATATTATCTATAGTATAATATATTGAATAAACAGAACATTATATATATACGGTATAACCGATAACACTAATAATATATGCATACTAACATTATATATATAACCTTTATATGAAAACATATACATCCTGACTCTGTTGATACATACGCCATTGTAAATACATATAATGTTATAAACAAACCTTGTAATATTAAAACTATAACAACAAAACTGTAAAATATAAACCAATTGAACATATAGATAACAGAATTATATAACTACTATATATAACATCTTACTTTCAACCAAATGTGATATATATATAATACTATGTACAGGTAAATAAACTTGTACAACATAAAACTAATATATATACGAAGCCAGTAAACTCTTATATAAAGTAACAGTAAAGAAGTATATATAAAAGAAAGCTATGTATTATTGTAAGATATAGTTTAAGAATATATACAGCGTTTTATTCAAAACATTGTATATTAATGTATATAAACTGCTTCATATAAGGTACAATACTGTAACAATAGTTAATATAAACATATAAATTGTAAACTTTTACTTTAAAATTGATATATTAAAACATATATATACTTACATGTATACTACAGAAGAGGGGAAGGGAAGTTGCGGCGAACGAGGAGATTTGGGCAGAGGCGCTTGCATAGGCGAGTGTGGGTCGGTGTGATGTTGTGGTCGAAGTGGAGGAAGAAGGTCACGACCTTGGTTAGGGGAAGGTACGGCCAAAGGAAAGGCAAAGGGAAGAAGAGGGCAAGGTATGGCGGCGGAGCTACAGGCTTCGGTGGAGATGAGGCCGAAGGGGAAGGCTGCACGTGGCATGGTTGTGAGCTCGCTGAGAAGTTTGAACAAGGCGAGGGCGGAGGGTTTGCGAACTTGGGCGAGGGGAGGTGCTGCTGAGTGTTGAGATAGGGTGGGTGTAGGCTTCGGTTGCAAGGTGACAGCTGGGGATGTGCTGCTCGCACGTGAGCAGGATGGCGGCCGACTTCGAGTGTGTGGCGGGCGAGGCGGTGGTCCAGGCGTAGGCGAAGATGATGGCGAGGTGTTTGAGCACGAGAAACAAAATACGAATGGAGGAAGATGAAGAATGAAAGGAGACTGTTATATTTTCATCTCATTATTTTATATTACTTCTGTAAATCAAATAAATGAACGAACCAAAGAAAATCAAGAGCCAAGGGAAATCAAAAGTCAAGGAAAAATCAACAGTCAAGATTATTTTGAGTATAAAACGTAGTGGCCATTCAGTTTTAAACCGTGGATAATGAATGGACAAGGAATGCAAAAAAAAAGATCAAAACGGTACCAATACGGTTAGTCGGTTCACCGATTTTGCCGTGTCCCGAACTCAGAAACAAACAAATGAATATACCGTGGAGATCAGCATGATGAGACGATCAAAATGGTACACAGGTATCGGTGATACGATCATCTGATCAAAAGTTGATAATCGGTACCGAAAATGCTGCTATTTTGCCGAAAATAAGATCGACGGAGCAATAAATGTCCAAATTTGACGAAACGAAAGATGACGTCTCACTCAGAAGATGATTTACAAATTTTCTATGTAAAAATATTCAGGTTTGGAAAACATTTTATTATCATCAATTTTAACTGATATAAATTGAAATAAAATTACACTAGAAAATAAACTTCCAAATCATCTGATGAAAATTTACCAGTTGCTATGTTAAAAAAGACGCATTTCAAATATCAAATTTAAATTTCAAAATTTTATTGTTTAAAATTTCAAAAAAATTCAATTAATTAAATAAATAAAACCATTGAAATTTACGGGTTGTTACATTCCCAATCAACATAAATTTATCTTCCCAACCTTTGTTATTAAAGTTATTAGAATCTATTTTCAAAATGAAATTTTAAATAAATACCCAAACATATTATATACTACTTAAATTAAATTTTATTAAATTAAATCTTATTATTGAATTTATTTTATATTAAATCTATTTTATATATTTTAAAATAATAAAATTATAAGTAAAATCTTAAAAATTATATTTTCAAAACTAACTTATAAATTTAAAATTTTCAAACATGTAATTTTAAAAATCTAAATTTTACACATATTTTAAAATAGATTCTTTATGTTATATTTAAAAATCAATATTCATTAAACCCGTATATTTCCTTTTAAACTTTGGAAATCATTTTTTCAAAATATAGACCAACGTTGTCCGTATATAATTTTCTATCCTATGGTCAAGTGATATAGATATTTATCATTTCAATCCACAATTAAAATATCTATGGGTATATATCATTTCAACCCGCAATCCCAAAATTCAAAATAAATGAAAATCGCTTGGGTTTATCATTTCAACCCATAACGATTTTCTTCCATTCTACAAGAGCGTTCGGGTATGTATCATTTCAACCCATAGGGAATTCTAAACTAACAGGGAACTTGCAGAGTGGAAACAAATATGATAATAATATAACATATCAACAATAGGCATATATCATCAGTAACAAATTTAATTATAATATAAATAACAGATTTTGGTGTCAGATGTCACTAGTGCATAATTACAGATAATGGCATATCATATATAACAATTAAATAATTAAAAATTCAAATTTAATAGCATATTTCAATTGTTATTTCAATGTGAATTGAGTTTATTAAATATAAGAATATTAATCGTGTGTGATTGCTCACCTTTCGAGGCTAGAGAAAGACGAGAACAAGATGAAATTGGGCACGAACTAACATGGATAATTGACAAATCACCGAACTGATGCAGATAAGCACGAAGTGACAATGGGACAGCGACACAGCAAAGCAAGCCTACCCAAATTCGATGAAAACACGAATTAGAACAACTTGATATAAATGGAATATATATATATATATTATAATTTTGCAAAAATCCATATTTAATTAACAACACATATTAAAATAAAACCTTCACAATTTATACTTATTAAACACATGTTATCATTTAAAATTTATATACATTTCTAAAATCAAAATATCCATACCTATTATCATTTTTAAAACAATACTTAACATAAAAATAAAATTTACACTATAATATATTATAAGTCAATAGATCATATATATAACTAATAAAAATCTCCATATACAAACAAACATGTATATTATTAGATTCAAATTATCTACATATATTATATATAATAAAGCACATCGATATTTATATATTATATTTTAAAATCAAATAAGATCTTTATATAACATATTTAAAAATTAATATTTCTTATATATCTCAGGCAAAACTATAAAAACATACATATTGTTTCTATCTTTGTTAAATATGACTACCTGGATTCGAAAAGAAAAGAATGCTGTAAGAAGTGGTGGGTTTGGATTTAAGCAGTGCTTCAGGCAGAAGCTCGGAGGTGATGCGAGCATATATAGGCAAACACACACACACACATACACACACACATATATATATAAACATATATATATTCAACGTATTAGTCCACATATATAACATATATATGTTGCTGCCGTTGGTTGCTGGGGTACATTGACGGATGAGGTTGATGAAGAGCGGCTCTGGTGTTTGATGCGGGAAGTGGTGGAGGATGGTCGAGTTGTTGATGGTGGTTCGGCCATGAAGTCTCAGGCTGAGAGGCGACAAGATCTGGTGTAGGTGGAGAGAAGGACAGGCGCGGCCTCTGGTGGAAGTGGAGCTATGGTGTGTTGAACTGACGCGTGAGGCAAGGAGCAGGAGGGGTGAAGGCATGGGGTGGTGGAGGCCGCGGTTGGCGATGGATGGGTCTGGAAGGCATGGTGGAGTCTTGGAGCTGGGTGCGAGGGTTACTTCCTGTTCGGGTCATTGGTGGAGCGGTTGTCATGGGGCGGAGCACATGGTCGTGGCAGGAAGATGGCTGCCGTTGTCGATGAGCAGGGGGTTATGGCGTTGGGTTTTGTTTATCTATTGGTTGATGGAGGCTATGGCTATTGGGTTGTTTCGGCAATGGAGAAAGGACCTGGATAGGTTGAAGCGGCTGAGGCACGAACTGGGTAGAGGAGAGAGGTCGCAGGCGAGGTTGGAGGGAGTGGAGTGGGTTGTTGGTGCGGTAGAGAGAGATAGGAGAGGGGAGGGCAGCCATGAAAAAGGAGAAGCTTTGCATTTGAAAAGAAACGAAATGGGAAAATAAAGTTATTAATGAAATGAGAGTGAACGGTTATTAAAGAAAATTTGAACCATTATGTTAATTTCAAAACAATGAACAGTCAGATACATCAACAACCTTATATGTATATACACGGTCAGGTTATCAAATATAAGAATGCAACCGTTTATTATAAAACCTTATTTATAATAAAGAAACTGAACGGAAATCAATGGTCCAAATGAGTTACGGTGGGATGGGCAAATGTCACGTTGATTACTGTATATAATAAAAGAGAATAACCATTGTTTTTAAATGGTGGATGATGAATGGTCATAATGAAACAAAAAGACGTATAGATATGGTTAACCATTTCGCGTGTTTCACCACGAATCGGAAATCAAAACACACAATTAAATATACTGCGGAGATCAGCGCGATGAGACGATTAAAATGGTACAAAATATCGGCGATATGACTATCCTATCAAAAGTAGATATTCCGCTATTAAACTACTGCAAATTCATCGAAAACAAGATAAACGGAGCTAGAGAAGTCCAAATTTGACGAAACGAATTATGACGTCTCAATCAGAAAATGATTTACATTTTTTATTATATAAAAATGTTCAGGTTTTGACAATATTTTATTTCTATCAAATTTAACTGATTTAAATTGAAAATTACACAACAGAATTTACTTACATATTTCCCAATAAATAAATTTCAGTTGCTATGTTGAAATAGACGTATTCCAAATATCAAATTTCCATTGCAGAATTTTATAATTAAATTTCAAACAAAATTTCAGTTAATTACGTTATAAAAACCGTTAAAATTTATGGGTTGTTACAGATGGCATGATCAAAACATGAATTTTGGTGGTAAAATCATCATTTTTAAGTTATTAGATGGAGAGAATTTTGGGTTTGATCGTTTTCCACTAAAAAAATATTTTCCAGCATTTGGGTCGTCGAGAGGGTGTGTGGTTTGGCCGAGAAGGGGCATTGCGACAAGGGTAAGAGGTTCACCGTGGCGAATTTGTGAATTAGGCATTGATTTTGAGTGGGCATGGTATTTAGGGTTTAAGGCAAAGGTTGGAATAGGTTCGATTTTCCACGTCGTTAGCACGGTGGCGGTGATCGAACGGCGCCGCACTTGGTTGGGGGATAGCGTGTGACGTAGTGGTTGCATTGGTGAAGGTGGCAGGCAAAGTCGTGGTCGGAGGCGATGGGAAGAGGGGAATTAGGCGTCGTCTTCTTTTTGTTCACGGCTGGACGTTCTCGACAATTGGGAATGGGCGATCGATTTCTATTTTAGGGGTGGTGGCGTATGCGTGATGGTGCCACACGGTTGTGGGAGTGATAGGCGATGGGTAGCCAGTCTCGAGTTGGTGGTTGGGGGAGTGGATTTCGTTTGCACATGTACACATATCACACATGCGCAGGGGAAAGTACCTGGGTGTTGTGGAAGATGATCGTGTTTTGGGGTGTGGTGGTCTTGGATTGGTCTCGAGTCGTATGCGAGTGAATGGTGGACCGGTGAAGCATAGGTTGATCGATGGAATTGGGAATCGGTTTGGGTTCTCGGCTTTAATTTGAAACTGGAAGTGTTTGCACCAAAAATGGTCACAAACCCCGAATGTAGTGAAAGCACCAGCGTATGAATACGAATCAACAGTATTCACACACAAATCACAGATCTAAGCAAGTAACAAGCAGCAATCAAGAAATAATGAACAGTGACACACGAGATTTATAGTGGTTCGGCTATCTCCGGCCTACGTCCACTTCAATGATTTTTATCTTTTATTGATGTTCTTCACTGGTTACAGATGATTACAGCAAATACAATGAATGAATCTGAGTATAACAGCAATGGAATGGAGTAGGATTGAATCCGGCAGAGTCTGGACGTCGGATGGCCAAAAAAAGATCCCTTTTCTGTAGGCTTCAGGGGGCTATTTATAGGCGTAGGAGGCTGAGATCGCGCCCAAACTTCGGGAGATTCTTTCAGGCACGTGAGTGGGTCCACGCGCCTGGTCCCACCAAGTTTCAACTCCATCTGGGATCGATTCGAAACAATTTCGTATCGATCAGAAATTGCTCCAATCGAGCTGAAACTTGGCAGGATTGCTCTTTACCTTGTGTGGAAGCTACTGTGAAAATTTCGTTGCATTTGGATCAGGGATTTGTGAGATATGATCGATACGAGATCAAGGCTCCATATGCGCTGCCCGGTTCGAATCCATGAATTCGTATCGATGACTTCGCATCGATACAGCACGTGGTTTTGCAGTGGCGTAGCGCGCATCCCTCGGGTAGATCCACCATTTACTCCGAGTCGACCGCGTCTCCCCTTAAACTTCGCCTTACTCGTATTAGAGACGTTGCCCGAATCCATCGATGCCAGCTGGATACGAAGACTAATGGATACGAAATCAAGGCTTCCCGATGGATTCGATCAAGCCTCCTTTCTTTCGATACGAACTAAGACTTATGGGTACGAAACCGACCGATTCGAAGCAAGGTGCACCAATGGATGCGAAGCAGCGCGGATTGATCGAGTCGAACGTCATGGATTCGAACATGCGGACACGAGAACACTTGATGGATTCGATCTATGCAAACATAATGGATACGAAATCTGATCGATTCGAACGGGTCTTTGATGGATACGAACAGCACACTTTATCTAACTTGTATCGATCATATCTCGTTCATATGAACTCCGATTTACCTGAAACTTGGAGCACTGGCTTTCATGGCTTTGCTTGTCATGTCTTGTCAATTACGGTCCGATCCGGACTCGGGCAAAATTCATCGATATCCATGATCATCCTGCAATGCATATTTAATATTCATGGCTGATTAATATTGACTTCAGTTAATTTTTGGGTATCCCAGCTTTGCCAAAAAGTGGGATAACACTTTGCCCCCCAAAACATGCCTTTTGGTAAAAGGTGTGTTTTGATTAGTCTCAATTCGAATGTAGTAAGCTCAGGTTTTATTCGAATCTTATGATATTTTCAATCGAGTTCATGGCCGTTCGAAGCCGAAGCGTTATCAATTTCTGCCAGTGGAAGTTAAGAATGAAATTCTACAGTCTCTCCGGACTGTTGACGATCGCTCCAGACCCTTGCGAAGCCCATTCTAGACTTAGCGGTTGAATAGAAAGATCCTATTGCACTCCGGCGTTGCTTTCTATTCCTTGCACTCTGGCCCCAGTTAGGACGTGAAGCGATGTCTTGGCCGTTCTGGGCCGATCGTAGCCTCTCCGGGCTCCTGCTGGATCCCATCCTGTCACTCTCCGGTGAAGGGGAAACAACGTTAAGTGGGTCGATCCTGTCGCTCTCCGGCGAAGCGACCCACTTCTTGCACTCTGGTTCAGTGTATCTGAACATTAAGCGATGTCTTGACCTGAATCGTCGGCCGATCATAGCTTATCCGGGCTCTTATCGAATCCTAATCGAATCACTCTTCGGTGAATAGGAAACGATGCTTAAGTGAGTCGATCCTGTCGCTCTCTGGCGAAGCAACTCACTTCTTGCACTCCGGACCCCGCCTCTCTGGGTAGGATCATAAAGCGATCATTTTTATATTGATATTTAATGTTTATCCTTTAACTCTCCGGTCAAAGGTTTATTTCAAGAAATTCAAATTTATTTATTAAATTCAGGTCCTAGATGTTCAATCTCAAACACCAGGAAATCTAGACATTGCCTCTCCGGGCAGATCGGTCTATCTCCATCTCAGAGCATGCCTGGGGATCTCTCCGGTTCCCGTACATGAGTAAGTGGGATAGCCGTTTATTCTAAAAGCAAATCTAATGAAATTATTTGGCCGAAGTCCAAATCTCGAACTTGGCCCTTGCCATCTTAATCAGTTGATGATGAGTCGTGATCCCGATCCAGGATCGTTTCTGTTAGGGGGAGGCGGTAGTTGTTCAGGCCTTACCGCCGTTGCTCGTTCTCTGACATATTGTGGCAGTTTACCACTCCTGGCATATTCTTCTACCTCATCCTTCAGGTGGCGACATTCGTCGGTTGCGTGCCCATCCAGCTCATGGAAGAGGCAATATTTTCCGGTTCTACGCTCCCGCTCTGTGGGATCTCTCCTGGGTGGTTTTCTATAGGGGAGTTGCCCCCGAGTTTCAGTGTAAATCCTTTCTAGGCTTGCCGTCAAATCTGTGTATTGCCTGAATCTAGGCTCTCGGAATTTCTTCCGTTTATCAGGACCATCATGTGCGTCATCCTGCTTTCTCTTTCCTTTGTTTGTCCTGGACTATTCCGTGGCGGTTCCTTCGCCTTGTGCAGCATTTACTTCCTGCCTCTCGGCTCGTGATTCTTCTAATCGAATGAATTTCTCAGCTTCATGGTAAAATTCTCCAAGATCTTGTGGTGGATCTCTCGTCAACGCATCTTTTAATTCGGTGCCTTCTCCAACTCCTGCCACCGCCGCCATCAAAATCATCGATGGATCCGGGCGATCTACCGAAGCCACCGTTGCATTGAATCGCAGCAGAAAACCTTTTATGGACTCTCCGGTCCTTTGCTTTATCGAAGCTAAAGTCATCATACTCTTGGGTCTTGTAACATGGACCCTAAATTGTTCCATGAAGCAATCTACAAGCTCGCCCCATGTCCTGATCGATCCAGTCTTTAATTGCCTGAACCAAAGTGCAGCCAAGTCTGACAAAAATAAAGGGAAACATCGTGCCATCACTTCCTCGGATGCTCCCAGTATTTCCATGTGTCTAATGTATCTGGTAATGTGCATGGTCGGATCCGACTTCCCGTCATACGGATTTAGCGTTGGCAGTTTGAACTTTGGAGGGTTCCTTGCATTCCTGATATTTGGAGTTAACGGACTCCGACTGACTTCCTCCAATCCTCCGCTAGACAATCCTCCTCTCATGAGTCGTCGCACTAATCCAGCCATCTTTTCATCTCCATCCTGGGGTTGCCCTCTTGGTCTTGAAGGGTATTCTGGTACGTATTCTTCGTGTGGCCCGTTAGCATCAGCATTGGCCCTAGCTTGTTGAGCTCCGTCTGTCGGTCTTCCAACATCGGATCCCGAGGGTCTGCCCCCGAGTCCTTGTCGATTGTCCTCTGGATCTGCATTCTGTCCTTCATCAGGTTCCGCAATCCTAGCTCCTTGTTCCACATTCATAGCCGCTGTAGTTGGTCCTAGGCTCTGCATCCCTGCAGCTCTCATCTGTTCAAAGAAATTCTGCAGCATCTCTTGTTGACTTTTCATCATTCTTTCGTGCATCAGATTGGTCATGGTCTCCATTTCGTCTCTGGTGATGTAGATCAAAGCTGGTTCTTCTCCAGCACCAGAGGATGCCTCTTGACTTCCTCCTTGATGGCTTCTCTCGGCTCTTTGTCTTCTACTTGTTTGTCGAGTCATTGTCTTCAAATCTTCGAGTTTTCAAATCTGAACTTCGAATCTGGTGTAGCGGGTGCTAGTTCTTCTCGGTGAAAGCACCAAAGTGTTTGCACCAAAAATGGTCACAAACCCCGAATGTAGTGAAAGCACCAGCGTATGAATACGAATCAACAGTATTCACACACAAATCACAGATCTAAGCAAGTAACAAGAAGCAATCAAGAAATAATGAACAGTGACACACGAGATTTATAGTGGTTCGGCTATCTCCGGCCTACGTCCACTTCAATGATTTTTATCTTTTATTGATGTTCTTCACTGGTTACAGATGATTACAGCAAATACAATGAATGAATCTGAGTATAACAGCAATGGAATGGAGTAGGATTGAATCCGGCAGAGTTTGGACGTCGGATGGCCAAAAAAAGATCCCTTTTCTGTAGGCTTCAAGGGGCTATTTATAGGCGTAGGAGGCTGAGATCGCGCCCAAACTTCGGGAGATTCTTTCAGGCACGTGAGTGGGTCCACGCGCCTGGTCCCACCAAGTTTCAACTCCATCTGGGATCGATTCGAAACAATTTCGTATCGATCAGAAATTGCTCCAATCGAGCTGAAACTTGGCAGGATTGCTCTTTACCTTGTGTGGAAGCTACTGTGAAAATTTCGTTGCATTTGGATCAGGGATTTGTGAGATATGATCGATACGAGATCAAGGCTCCATATGCGCTGCCCGGTTCGAATCCATGAATTCGTATCGATGACTTCGCATCGATACAGCACGTGGTTTTGCAGTGGCTTAGCGCGCATCCCTCGGGTAGATCCACCATTTACTCCGAGTCGACCGCGTCTCCCCTTAAACTTCGCCTTACTCGTATCAGAGACGTTGCCCGAATCCATCGATGCCAGCTGGATACGAAGACTAATGGATACGAAATCAAGGCTTCCCGATGGATTCGATCAAGCCTCCTTTCTTTCGATACGAACTAAGACTTATGGGTACGAAACCGACCGATTCGAAGCAAGGTGCACCAATGGATGCGAAGCAGCGCGGATTGATCGAGTCGAACGTCATGGATTCGAACATGCGGACACGAGAACACCTGATGGATTCGATCTACGCAAACATAATGGATACAAAATCTGATCGATTCGAACGGGTCTTTGATGGATACGAACAACGCACTTTATCTAACTTGTATCGATCATATCTCGTTCATATGAACTCCGATTTACCTGAAACTTGGAGCACTGGCTTTCATGGCTTTGCTTGTCATGTCTTGTCAATTACGGTCCGATCCGGACTCGGGCAAAATTCATCGATATCCATGATCATCCTGCAATGCATATTTAATATTCATGGCTGATTAATATTGACTTCAGTTAATTTTTGGGTATCCCAGCTTTGCCAAAAAGTGGGATAACAGGAAGCAAAGAGGAAAGGGAGGAAGAAGGATACGGGGAAATGGGTTCGTGTGGGTGGATTGGGCTTCGGCCCAAAACAAATGAAAAAAATGTGTAAATAAATGTTTTATTTAAAAAAAAAGGGTTTTCTTTTGAAACTTTCAAATTTAATTTCTCGAAAACCGTAAACTTGATCGACGCGAAATTTGTTGCGTTGGGTTCGTAACGACGGACACTACGTCGTCGTATGAATTGTTGTTGAGTTTGAATAAGTGAAAAATTATAGCAATTTAAAACGAACAGATTTTAATTACCGATTTAAAACATATATCGTTGTTTAAAATTACATGACCTGTCCATAGAAGTTATTTGCCCAGATAAAAATAACATTGAGTTAATTTATATTAATTACGATATTTTGACATCAATTTAGCGGAATAAAATACTGTTCCACTAATTGTATTTAATTGGACCCCTGTTGGCAGAATAAATCATCGTTCTGCCATTATTACTGAATATATCTGTTTTTGGACATTGACTAGCGGCAATAAATACCCTATTCTGCTATTATATTTGTACGGACATCTATTTATTATCCTGATAATTATATTGGGCAATAGGATGTTGAATTTATTGATGTGAATACCTTTATCTGTTATTCTGGATTGTTATGGAACGAATGGTAACTTGATTAAGTACCATTGAAATTAATAAGCCTTTTCTCGATTGAAAGTTGACCTTTGAACCAAAATTGTTTTAAGAATGATTATTATTTATTAATGATATTTTTAAGTTAATTAGTAATTATCTGATAATGATTTGATGTTAATTATTATATTATTCTTAAAAATTATTTAAAAGTATTTAATTATTGTTTCAAAGGTGTTTAAAGTATATTTAATTGTTAATTAAAGTTATTTTATAATGTTTTTGATAAAAAAAAATGGTTATTACTTAGGAATTAATCAGTATTAAGACATTATTATTATTTCAAGATAATTTGTCCAAATATTAATAATGTTTTAAAAATAATTTTATATAGTAAACCTTTTATAAAAGAGTATTTTTCCTAAATTAAACTTGGAAATTTTATATAGAAACTTTATAAGTATTATATTGAGATAATTATTAAATAAAGCTTTCGAAAAGTAATGATATACTTTCACGGCGTAATCGGGAGGCAGAGATTGCCTAAGTTAAGTTTGGATTTCTCTGGGATAGAGACGTAATCATTGAGCTGCGAATCCATTGTTGATACCGCATGGCCCTTTCTATATTTATTTTGAAAAGTTTTCAAATATTTTTGAAATGAATGGTTTGTGAATATACTTATTCCTATGAGATAAGTACATACCTTTTGATTAAGGAATTTAATTTATTGCAATTTAAATTAAATAAGGCTTAGTGATTTCAGTGGAAAATGAAACCTTTGATTGAATGATTGTTTATTTGATAGTTAAATAACCGACTATCAAATCTGGACCCAAAAACATAACTTTGGAAATATCTAGGAGAAACACGGGGATTATATGGTATAGTTTCAGACGGAAGGGGCTATACTGTACGTATAAACTCATTTCGTTCTTCTAGGACAATGATAAGGAAATCCATCCACTAACGGTTAGGAGGTGACCTCCGATCTTATTTTCGTCTTTTTATTCCCTAAAGAACCGGGTTTAGTTTACCGGAAATATCAAATGTTGTTTCGAATAGACCGGGATCGAATAAGTTATCCAAAACCACTTCGATCCAATGAATACTTTTTCGAAGTGAAGACAAGAGCATGGAATCGAAGATGGATCGTTGAAGTGCAAGGGCTAATCGCTACTAGTCCTGAGGATGATTCCAAAAGGCATGTAGTAGGAATAGTGCCTTCGGTTTCGTTCAGACCCAGAACGGACTCGTATGGATGAATGCTATCAGTACATTGTCATTGGAGGACAATGAGTATTCCAGGTATAAATTCCTTAAAAAGGTAATCATAGCCTTAAGCCTCATCAACCGAAATGATTGAAAATCAGGGGAGATGCAGCAAGGCTAAGTGGGTCGCACCCAATTAAGGTATGTTTATCAACTTTCAAGATACCCTCGGATATTATAACTACGGTGCATGGGAAGAACTCGGTAAGGGTGGGAACACCCGGGGTGATAGCATATTCGGTACTATCCAGGTTAGGGGTAGAACCGGTCTTGTGTTGTACGGGATCTCGACGAGGTCCTCGGTACATTATTCTAGACATGTACTGTGATAGGTGGTACTCCAGTGCCTAGTCATTATACGAAAATCCGTTCTCCAATACTTTACGGTTTTGGTTGTAGAGCCTAGTATGTTGGAATTTAATAATGTAACAATTTTGGCTATTTGAATAAGTATTTGTACTTAGACCCTATTATAATATCATTGGATTTTCTATAAAAGGTTTTGGTTATCGTAAGGGAAAAACCCATCGTGTTTATGTGTGATGTGGTCATACGAGATACCTTTGATTTAAAAAGGATTTTGAGAATTATAATGAATAAAATTCCTTGTGATTTAAATTCTCACGCTGGTTTTACCAGACTGACCCGGGCGTGGTTTTTTCCTATATGCTCAGGTCAGACCGAGCATATTTCCAGGTTTAGATGGATACTTGGAGCTTAAGAAAGGGAGTTGGAGGCCCAAAGACGTATTCACGTAGATGATTATTTTTCCGTTGCATTTAGTTGTGTTTATCAGCAATTGTAAGGACAGGTGTTATTCGTTTCCGTTGTGAGATTCTGTGTTGTTTTGGTTTTTTTTCTATCTTCTTTCTACCTTCTTTCTACTTTCGTTTTCTTACTATCCGCTTTTCTGTTCAATTTGGAATGGACATGTATGGTAAATTGACAGTTCGAACTGTACAGAAAAGTGGGTCATGTCAACTGGACTTAGTGTTGGGTTCCACCAACTGAGAGTGGCAAAGGAGAGTGTGTTGATAACCGCATTTTTTATAATATCGGGTTTCCATGAGTTGTTGGTTATACCATTCAAGCTAACCAACGCAGTGGCATACTTCTTTATTCTCATGAATCATGTTTTAAGAGATCAACTAAATAAGTTTGTACTTGTGTTCACCGATGATATTCTCTTCATTTATCAGATGGAGAAAAACACAAGACAACTTATGCTAGAGATGTTGAAGAAGCACCAACTAAAAGTGAAATTTTCTAAGCGTCACTTCTCGAGGAGAGAAGTGCGATTTTTGGGTCATGTTGTGTCCGACCTGGAATTGTTATGGATCTTGCCAAGGTAGTGGTGGTCTGGGATTGGGATTAACCCATGAATGCAACAGATGTGCGAAGCTTCCTTGGACTAGCGAGATATTATAGATGATTCATAAATGCTTCTCAAAGGTAGTAGCACCATTAACCAACTTAATGAAGAAAAATCGAACTTTTACTTGGGATATGCAGTGTGAACATATGTTCGTGAGTCTAAAAGAGAGGTTATTGAGTGCACCGGTGTTGGTCATTCGAAGTGGGAATGAGGAGCTGATGGTATACAGAAATGCTTGTGGTACTAGATTGGATGCGGTACTAGTGCAGAAAGGTAAGACTGTCGCTTACGCATGTAGAGAATTAAAGCCAGATAAGAGGAAATACCTGACCCATGATATGGAGTTGTAAGCGATCATGTTTACACTGAAGATTTGGAGGTACTGTCTATTAGGAGAGAGGTTTGAGTTATTCACCAATCATAAATTATAAGTACCTCCTCTCGCAAAAGGGTCTTAACTTTTGCCAATAGCAATGGTTAGAGTTCTCGATCTCTGATGAGTTCGATGTTTTTTATACGCCAGTAAGGGAAATGTAGTCGATGATGCTTTTTGCAGACATAACAGCTTAGGAGCTATGTTCCTAGAGTGGAAGCAACATGAGTATATTTCTAGTTATGGCTTTCAACTAAGACGTAAGCTAGAACCAGATGTGTTTGCGAACCTGACCATAATACCTACTCTGATTGAGAAGATCGGTACTAGTTGGAGATGCAATACTATACTAGTGGAGATCATTACAAAGATTGAGGTTGGAGTAGAGTCAAAGTAGAGGAGGCGGTACGGACTCGACCATGATTGTTAGCTCTGCAAGGAGGGAGGTTGTTTATACCTAATGTCGACGGGTTGAGGGACGAGATGTTATGTGAGTGCCATCATTCGAGATTTACTATACATCCCAAAGGCAATATAATGTATTGAGATATAAAGTAGATATTTTTATTGGGAAGGGATGAAGAAGGACATCAGGACATTTACCTTGAAGTGTATGAACTAAACTAGTGAAGGTCGAGCAAAAGAAACCAAGTGGTTTGCTATAACCAAATGATGTTCTAGAATGGAAGCGGGAATGTGATGCAGCGTGAGATAAACGACTTACCTTAAGTCGCTTCCCTGAATCGCGCTTCCATAGGTCGCGACGGCGAAGAAGCCCAAATCACCACAAGTCTGAGTGGCTCCACAACCATAAGTCGCGCCGCCTCATAAGTCGTTCAGCCTCAACCCTAAATCGAAGCCCTAGGTCGCTCCAGCCAAGGTCGCGAACGAGCAGAGTCCTTATGTCGCGAACGAGTAGAATCCTTATGTCGCGAAGCCTAGGTCGCTTCCCCTTAGGTCGTGAACGACATTCCTTAGGTCGCGAAGCTCCTTATGTCGCTCCAGAATTTCTTATGTCGCTCCAGTAGGTCGAAGCCGCTTCTAGGTCGCTGCCGTGCTTCTCTAAGTCGTTCCAGTATGCTGTGCCGCTTTTTCTTAAGTCGTTTGTGTTGTATTTGTTAAGTCGCATTGTTGTTATGTCGTTATTGTTCTTATGTCGTATGTTGTTAAGTCGTATGGTGTTGTAACTTGTAACTCGTATGATGTTAAGTCGTGAGTCGCATGTGTTGAGTCGTAAGTGTTGTAATTTCCTATAAATATGGGTGTGTTGTCATTTGTAAAAAAGAGTTGAATTTTGAATAAAATTCGTTGAGAGCTTTGTGCCTCCTTTAAAATTGGAAGTTGAGTATGATCTCCTTTCTCCATCTTCGGATATTCGAGTGCGCTCGAATCAACGAGTTTGAAGCCGATTCACGGAATCTTGTGCACGAGATCAACGTCAAAGAATCGTAGATCTTCTAATGCGGTATCATGCGCGATCAACGTGTTGAAGATAGCTAGAATCCGGTATCTCGAGGGATCAACGGATTTGGGCATTTGGGTATAATCAATTTATCTTGTTTCATCGATTCATTCTTCCGCAATTCGTGATTGGATCCTGGATAGATTTGAATGCTGGTTCAGATCTACTTCCGTGTTGCGTCAGTTTGGTATCAGAGCAAGGAGACGAACTTTTCCAAGGTCGTTGGGTGTGAAGTTTGTGTTTGGATTTGTTGAAGATTTGATCATGCCTCCGAGACGTGCTAACCGCTATCAAAATATTGAAGATTTGTATAGAAGACAAGAAGCTGAGCAGATGGAGCAGCGTATCAATGAAAAGTTCAATGAGGGTATTGAAAAATTGGAGAAATTGATGAACGACATGAATCAAAATCAAAGGAGAACGTCACCAGTTTCGAACCAGGGTGGAAACAGGGTTTCGCCATCGGTTTCGGAAGAAAGGAGGACGTCACCCCAGTCTTATCGAGATAGGAGAGAATCATTTGTTTCAATGATGCGAGACCACAATGGGTACCAAAATGCAGAGGGAAGAACTCAACGTGGTTTTGAAAATGAGCCATATCGTAATGCTGAAAAACAAGGTAGAAGGAACATGCGTGGTCGTAGGGATGTAGATGGTCAGAATCGATATCGAAATACATCTGATTTTGAGGAAGATGGTGATGGAGGTAGTATTCATTATCGAAATCAAGGCCAAGTGCGAAATCAATTTCGGGATTCAGAAAGTGATCGTAATTGGGAGTCAGGTATGAGGGTGGAAATTCCAGAATTCAAAGGTGGTATGCAAGTAGAAGAATTTCTTGATTGGTTGCCGAATGTTGAAGAAATTTTGGAATTCAAGGATGTGCTTGAGAATCGCAGAGTCCAATTAGTTGCTACAAGACTAAGGGGAAGAGCTATGGCTTGGTGGCAACAAACTAAACTAACTCGGGAGAGAACGGGAAAATCAAAAGTTGTCACTTGGGAGAAGATGAGAAAGATGATGAAAGCGACTTTTTTGCCATTCAATTATCAATCTCTTATGTATCAACGTTTGCAGAATTTGAGACAAGGGACGAAGACAGTGAATGACTATGCAGATGAATTCTATCAATTGATTACAAGGAATGATATTATGGAAACCGAAGAACAGCTAATGGCTAGATATGTTGGAGGATTACGAATGCAAATTCAAGACATGGTTAATATGTTTAATCCTATGTCTATTGCTGAAGCACATCAGAAAGCTCTAGCTTGGGAGAAACAAGGGAGACGAGGAAGTGGTGTGTTTACGAGTTCCAACAACCAAAATAAGGGTGCTAGTAGCATTGCTAATATTTCCAAGGCAGTTAATAATCAATTGTCAATGAAACCGCTAAAGCAAAGGTCAATAACAGTATCAAGTGTTATAACTGTCAGGAGTTTGGCCATAAAAGTAATGAATGTACAAAGCCAAAGAAGAGAGCATTAGTTGCAGAGGAATGTGAGTATGAGGATGTGGAAGCTGAAATTGATTATTCTCATCCACCGAAGTTTGATGAAGATGAAGAAGTTGTGTCAGGAGACGAAGGGTGTAACTTGATGATGAGGACGTCTTGTTTAACTCCAAAGCATGAGGATGATTCTAGTTGGCTGAGGAGCAATATCTTTCAGTCTACATGTACTATCTTGGGAAAGGTTTGTCGATTTGTTATTGATGCGGGAAGCTGCGATAACATTATTTCTGAAGAAGCCATCAAGAAGTTAGGGTTGAAGACTGAAAAACACCCTAGACCTTATAAACTGGCATGGCTAAAGAAAGGTGGAGAAGTGACAGTGGGAAGACGAGCATTTGTTACATTTTCTATTGGGAAGAAGTACAAAGATGATATATGGTGTGATGTTGTCAATATGGATGTGTGTCATCTACTATTGGGAAGACTATGGCAATATGATAGAGTTGTACAACATAATGGTCGCACCAACAGCTACAGTTTCATGTTTGAAGGTACTCAAATCACCTTAGTTCCTAAGAAGCGTGAACAAAGTGAAAGCAAGTCAGAGAAGAAAGTGGAACCAACTAGTCTATTATCTTCGAGAGAATTTGTTAAAGAAGTAGAAGATAGTGCAGAATTGTTTATGTTGATTGGGTATGAAACAAGTGAAGATCTTGAAATTCCTACGGAGGTTAGACCGGTGTTAAATGAATTTGAAGATGTCTTTCCTGCGGAATTACCCAAGGATTTACCGCCACTAAGGGACATACAACATCAAATTGATCTAGTGCCAGGTGCTGTTTTACCGCATAGGCCGCATTATCGTATGAGTCCGAAAGAGCATGAAGAGTTGAGGAGACAGGTTGAGGAGTTGCTTGAGCAAGGGCGTGTTCGAGAGAGTCTCAGTCCTTGTGCTGTACCAGCTCTGTTGGTGCCAAAGAAAGATAGTTCGTGGAGAATGTGTACAGACAGCAGGGCACTCAACAAAATAACTGTCAGATACAGATTTCCTATGCCAAGACTTGATGATCTATTGGATCAACTTAGTGGGTCTGTAATCTTTTCTAAGATCGACCTTAAGAGTGGTTATCATCAGATTCGCATAAGGCCAGGTGATGAATGGAAGACAACATTCAAAACTCGGGAAGGATTATATGAATGGCTGGTCATGCCATTTGGTCTATCTAATGCACCAAGTACATTTATGAGGGTGATGAATCAAATTTTCAGACCTTACATCGGGAAGTTTGTTGTAGTCTACTTTGATGATATCTTGATATATAGTGCTAGCATAGAGGAGCACATTCAACACTTGCGAAAGGTGTTAACTATTCTTCGTCAAGAACAGTTCTATGCAGCGACGAAGAAATGCGTGTTCATGACGCCGAGTGTTTTATTTCTGGGTTATGTCGTGTCCAAGGAAGGGATACAAGTGGACCAGAGTAAAGTAGCCGCAATCAGAAATTGGCCACAGCCCAAAACTATAACAGAAGTCAGAAGTTTCCATGGGTTAGCTTCATTTTATCGAAGATTTATACCGCACTTTAGTAGTGTGATGGCTCCTGTTACTGATTGTATGAAAGGAAAGCAGTTTTCATGGACGAAAGAGGCAGGATCTGCTTTTGAACAAATCAAGGAACTTTTAACATCAGCACCGATTCTAGTATTGCCAGATTTTCAGTTACTATTTGAGTTACATACAGATGCATCCAAAGTTGGAATTGGAGGAGTGTTGAGTAAGAAGGGTCGTCCAATTGCCTATTTCAATGAAAAGCTTTCTGGAGCAAAGATGAGATACAGTACTTATGATGTGGAGTTTTATGCTATTATGCAGGCCGTGAAGCATTGGAGACATTACTTGTTCCACAAAGAATTTGTTTTGTATACGGATCATGAAGCATTGAAACATTTACAAGGGCAGAATAAAATTGCAGCTAGGCATGCATCATGGATAGCTTATTTGCAGCAATTTACATTCATCATAAAGCACAAGTCTGGAGTAACCAATCGCGTCGCCGATGCATTGAGTCGGAGGAATAATTTACTAACAACCATGCGAGTAGAGGTGATGGGGTTTGACTTACTTCCAGATTTGCTTACTTCAGATTCATATTTTTCCAAGATCCTAGACAAAGTCAAGCAAGGAAACATGGATGGATATATGCTGGTTGATGGTTTTCTATTCAAAGGAAATCAGTTGTGTATTCCAGATTGCAGTCTGCGAATGAAAATCATCAAAGAATTACATGAAGAAGGACATGTGGGCCGTGACCGTACTATGCAGTTGATCTCAAAGTCTTATTTTTGGCCATCAATGAGGAAGGAAATTGAAAAGTTCATTCAAAGGTGCCATATTTGTCAAGTTTCAAAGGGGACCGCAACAAATGCAGGATTATATATGTCGTTGCCTATAGCTACTAAACCATGGGTGGATGTTAGTATGGACTTTGTATTGGGATTACCGAGAACGCAACGTGGCAATGATTCTATCTACGTGGTGGTTGATCGGTTTTCAAAAATGGTACATTTTGTCGCATGCAAGAAGACGGCAGATGCAGTTAATGTCGCATAGTTATATTTCAGAGAGATCTATCGTCTTCATGGATTGCCTGAATCTATTGTATCAAATAGAGACACTCGTTTTCTGAGTCATTTTTGGATGAGTCTATGGAGAATGGTCGGGACAAAGCTGAAATTCAGTAGTGCTTATCATCCATAGACGGATGGACAGACAGAAGTTGTGAATAGATCTCTAGGTAATCTATTGAGATGCCTTGTGAATAACAATTTGAAGAGTTGGGATTCGAAGCTATGTCAAGCTGAGTTTGCACACAACCATGCAGTTAATCGTAGCACTGGGTTCAGTCCATTCCAGGTCATTTACTCAACAATACCTAAAGGACCATTAGATTTGTCTACAGTACCACAACAGAAAGGAGTGATCAAACGAGCTAGTGATTTTGTGAATGAATTACAAGAGTGCCACAAGGTTGTGTAGGAACGATTGCTTAAGGCGAATGAGAAATATAAGCAATCCGCGGATATTAAGCGGCGAAGTGTTGAGTTCAAAGAAGGAGATTTTGTATATGCAGTATTGACTAAGGATCGATTTCCTATTGGTACTTACAACAAACTGGCTAATAGAAAGATTGGCCCTTTGGAAATCATAAAGAAGATTAATGAGAATGCTTATTAGTTAAGATTGCCGGATCATATCCATACTGCTGACGTTTTCAACGTCAAACACTTGATTCCATATCATGAGAATAAGCATGTCGAAGAAGAGGAAAGTGTGAATTCGGGGTCGAATTCTTTTGAACCATGGGAGGATGATGCAGCGCGAGATAAATGACTTACCTTAAGTCGCTTCCCTGAATCGCGCTTCCATAGGTCGCGACGGCGAAGAAGCCCAAATCGCCACAAGTCTGAGTCGCTCCACAACCATAAGTCACGCCGCCTCATAAGTCGTTCAGCCTCAACCCTAAATCGAAGCCCTAGGTCGCTCCAGCCAAGGTCGCGAACGAGCAGAATACTTATGTCGCGAACGAGCAGAGTCCTTATGTCACGAACGAGTAGAATCCTTATGTCGCGAAGCTTAGGTCGCTTCTCCTTAGGTCGCGAACGACATTCCTTAGGTCGCGAAGCTCCTTATGTCGCTCCAGAATTTCTTATGTCTCTCCAGTAGGTCGAAGCCGCTTCTAGGTCGCTGACGTGCTTCTCTAAGTCGTTCCAGTATGCTGTGCCACTTTTTCTTAAGTCGTTTGTGTTGTATTTGTTAAGTTGCATTGTTGTTATGTCGTTATTGTTCTTATGTCGTATGTTGTTAAGTCGTATGGTGTTGTAACTTGTAACTCGTATGATGTTAAGTCGTGAGTCACATGTGTTGAGTCGTATGTGTTGTAATTTCCTATAAATAGGGGTGTGTTGTCATTTGTAAAAAAGAGTTGAATTTTGAATAAAATTTGTTGAGAGCTTTGTGCCTCCTTTAAAATTGGAAGTTGAGTGTGATCTCCTTTCTCCATCTTCGGATATTCGAGTGCGCTCGAATCAACGAGTTTAAAGCCGATTCACGGAATCTCGTGCGTGAGATCAACGTCGAAGAATCGTAGATCTTCTAACGCGGTATCGTGCGCGATCAACGTGTTGAAGATAGCTAGAATTCGGTATCTCGAGGGATCAACGGATTTGGGCATTTGGGTATCATCAATTCATCAATTTATCTTGTTTCATCGATTCATTCTTCCACAATTCGTGATTGGATCCTGGATAGATTTGACCGCTGGTTCAGATCTACTTCCGTGCTGCGTCAGAATGGATATCGACGGATTCCAAGGACTAGACGAGGGTATGATAGCATTTGTGTCATGGTTGATAGATTGACGAAGAGTGCTCGATTCATACCCTCATAAAGTCCAATTGGATGACATCCAAATTGACTGAGTTGAATATGAAGTGGATAAAGCGATTCCAAGGTGTGTCGAAGAGCATTGTAAGCAATCGAGATCCATTATTCATTAATTTATTTTGGAAAAGCTTACAAGACGCGTTAGGGATATAGTTCATTTAAGTGCAGATTATCACCCGCAAACTGATTGTAAAACTGAGAGAGTGAATCATACCTTAGAGAATCTCTCGCGAGCCTACATTCTCGATTTTAGGGGCTCGTGAGACGATCATTTGCATCCTATTGAATTATACAAAAATAACTATCAGTCAAGCATTAGTATGGCACCACTTGAGGCATTATATGGCCAACCATGCAATTCTCCTTCATGTTGAGGTGAAACGGGCAAGAGTTGATACTAGGGCAATATATGATCAGGGGTACCTCAGAGAAGATCGAGGCCATTCAACAATGGATGAAAGCTACTCAAGATAGGCAAAAAAGCTATGCTAATAAGATACATCGAGATTTGGAGTTCTCTGTCGATGATATGGTATTTTTTAAGATCTCTCTACAGATAAATGTAGTTTGATTAGGTACAAAGGGGAAGTTAGAAATGAGATGTTTATACCCTTTTTGACACTCGAATGAATTGGAAACCTAGCTTAAAGAGCCGACTTTCCTCAAATATTGCAGGTGTGAACAATATGTTCCACATTTCTCATTTACAAAAGTTTGTGTATGAATTAGGAGTAGTAGTGACACCAAATTGACTGGATTTTATCGAGATTAAACTAGAAACTACGAGAACTCATAGGCATATTCATATAGTTGGACATGGTACAAATGTGCTTAGGAGGAAGACTGGAGTTTGTGAAGTTTCAATGGTGTGAAAGCGAGAGTGATTACACTTGGGAGACCGAGGAGAACATGAGGATCGCTTATTCGAAGCTCTTTACTTCATAAGACTTTTTGTTTATCATATTTACTTTCACTTTCGATATCATGTACATTATTTTAGTACCTTGTATGTAAGGGTAGACGTAGGTTATATTTACTTGCTTATGCATGATAGGGTTAGGAGTATGCCTAGGGAGAATTCTATAATTAATTGCAAATTATTGACTTTTTAATAAAATCTGGTTCAGAATAAAAGGTGTTTTTCTATCTATTATATACCTGTTAAAATGTGTTAAATTAATTAATTGTTTAATTTAAGTATATCTAATAGAAAATCCATAAATGTTATGTTTTGTGACAATGAGTGATTTATCTCAATATAATAAACGTATCATTTTAAATATTCCTAGTTAGATATATCGAGACTGGATATCAATACATCCATTGAGACCAGAGTATGTAACGCTCTCCAAATATTGGGCAGTGTATTACGTATGGCTGATGGGGTCACTAAGGGGTTATGTACTGATAATTACTGGACAACTAAGGAATAATTCACTCGATAGTGTGATGTTGGTTAAAATAACTTAGGTCAAACAGAAAATATTGATGTGACAATACTACACAGTTCACTCGACTTGAGAATACCATTGAACTTCTATGTGGATATTCCACTTTGATCATGGTAAAATCGTGGCACGACGTCCATTGAACGACTATAGTTGGGTCTGAGTTGAAGCATTGGAAATGATACTCTATTCAATAGAGAATTTGTCTTCTCAGTTGTATGAGGTTAGTATCACGGTCGACTGAAGTCTACTCGAAGTCAAAGTATCTGACCAGAGCAATTTGTTAATAATAATTGTTATTATTGAACTAATGGCTTTGTGTTTGGGCTATATAAGATGAATGCGGACGATATTGAAATTTTGACCAATACCAAATTTCATAAGTCCTAATGTGATAGTTTTGACGAATAGAATTAGTGTAAATAATTGTCACTACCAGGGATGGCTTAAAATAGTAAAATTGGATTTTACCAAAACTGTTTAAGTAAATTTGGCCAAACTGTCACACCACTAGCTAAAGTGATAAGTGAACATTTATATTTGAATTGTTCAAAATTAATCGCTAATTGAATTTATGCCTAAGAGTCACATAACTGTAATGTTTAATACTTCGAGTACCACCTGATTTAATTAAATTATAACTGTTACAAATTAATTAAATTGATTAATATTTATGAAATATTAATTATAAAATTTTATATAATTTGTTTGAATCAATATTGAAAATAGTGCGTATATAAATATTATATACACACGTATTGATATACGATATCGATGTGCATTTGAATTTGATTTAAAATGTGAATTTACTGATATGATTTGAAAGTGTAACTATATCCATTTGCCTAGTGATATGGTCGGCCATGGATAAGGGATTTAGAGGTTTGGTAATTTTTATATTTGAGTTTGAATTGGTGGAGAAAGAAGGGTTAAAAGATCGGATCAATGTCTCATTTTCCCTCTTCCTTTCAATTCGTATTTAAACGCACTACCCCTTCTATTTTGAGTTTCCTTTTTCTAGCTCGTCTTCTCCCCTATAGGCCGCAAGCTCCAATGTAATTACCCCTCCATTTTCAAACCAAATACAAGCTTAAATCAAATAAAATTAAAAAGTGCGTAGATCTCTTCTATTGCTAGCTATTCTTGGAGGAGACCAGATTAAATTATAATAGTTCTATTTATTCAACATTCGAAATGTTATAATGTGGCCGCTGCTAAGGTAATGTTTTACTCATATCAATTCATATATATGTAGTCAATACTGCTATTATACCTAAATAGGTTAAATTTATATCGTAAATTCATATATGTATTTGTTGTCGATCTATATATAAAATTGTTATAAAAAAGATTTATATGTATATGTTCATTTTACTTCTGGACAAATTATTTAAAAAAGTCAAATTTTAAATGCTTTTTGAAGAAAAATTGAATTTTAAGCTAATATATACACATAATTATACTTATAAATTATACTGATAAATTTTATACATGTTTTTCGCATGAACATGATTAACAAAATCTACACACATATACACTTAATTAAAAATAAATTATTAATATTTTTAGTTTAAAACATTAAATTACAATTTTTTAATATATATATGTATGTATATATGTATATATATGAAATAATAAATATAAATAAACATGCATTTTATAAAATATAATCATCTGAAACCTAGACTGAAACCACATGGATTAATTACAAAAAAATTAAATCCACATTAATAAATATAAATTTATTGTAATTTTTTTGCATGGATTTTTAAATTTAAAAAATACCTAGACTAAATCCACATGGATTAAATACAAAAAAAATTGATTTTTTTCAAAATTTAAATTTAGCCAAAATGAATATTTACACATATTTTGTTATGTGTGTGTGTATTGCACAATATTATTCAAATGCATAAATTTTTTAAATTTCATGTAATTTAAAATATATTTACACACACACACACATATATTCGAATTAAAAACGAACTTTTTGTATATATTTATATAAAAATGATTTTGTAACATATGTGTGAAATTTGAATTTGAATGGTAAAAGATATTTTAAATCCAGATCTAGTTTCCAATTTGAATTTTAAAAGATTTAAATTGTTTTATATTTAGATCTATAAATAATTATTTTTCATATGAATATGTACACATATAAATATAGTTACTTTTATAGTTATATGTAAATATTATATATATATAAGTATGTTTTATATTATATTAATATCATATAAAAAATGACAAATACGTATATGAAAGGGCCAGTATGTCCGTTGCGGTCTAAATCTCAACATCTAGAACGATCCTCTGCAAGATGGACTAGGTTAGTAATCCAGTAACCCGTTAATCACGCTATGGAAACGAGGCCACATGTCATCATCAAGACTGAGTTGCCTTCCTCCTTAAGTTATAAGGATAAAGTAGTACGACCTTACTTGAACAGGATCTGTTCTATAGGCTCGTACTACTTTATCCTTATAACTTAAGGAGGAAGGCAACTCAGTCTTGATGATGACATGTGGCCTCGTTTCCATAGTGTGATTAACGGGTTACTGGATTACTAACCTAGTCCATCTTGTAGAGGATCGTTCACATGCACGTACATGTACATTTGTATTTGATACACATGTATACATTATATATCATTTATATAATCAAATAAAATCCCTTTATGAATCAATTAAATAAAATAGTAATTTTATTTAAAATTAATTTAGATTAGATCTAAATTAATTTTGACTTCATCAGCCTAATAAGATCTAAATTGGTATATAAAAATAGAAATTCGCACATTTAACTTGCTGCGAGCTACCCCGAGTCCAACAATGGTATCAAAGCCTAATAGCTTATGCGCACTAAATTAATAGTATCAAGGCCAATTAATTAAGCTTTCCCATTTATAGGGTCTCTAGAAAAGTAGTGTCAAGGCTAGGTTTTGGTAATCAAGTACAACCCGACTTGGCTACTAGCCTGGCCCGAAAGGTGAAGCGAGCCCAAAACCTAATATGAAAGAACCAATTTGAATTTGGGTCTTGGGCTATTTTTCCAAAATCTGTTTTGAAATTAAAGTAAAAATTTAAATTTATAAAGTTAAATTTAAAATAAGAATTTTCTTATAAGTGTAATAAATAATTTTCAAAATTGTTTAGAAAATATGTAAATTAAATTTTGAAAATTATTTAAAATTAAATAGGTTACCAAATTAAATAATTAATTAGTAATTAATTAAATTAACTAACATATATAATGACATATATTGCTTTATCTTAAATTGTTTAAGGTGATGTATGTATATAATTTTCAAAAAAAATTATAATTAATTAAAATGGTTTAATTAAATATATTAATTAGATGTTAATTAATAAATAATAAAATACATATATACATTAAGATATATCACCATAAATGTTATAGTGTACATATTCAATTTAAAATGTTTAATTGAATAATATATTATAAATTAAAATGTTATTTAATTAAATTAGTTAAATAAGGTTTGATTAATAAAATTAATATAAGATTATACATAAGATTTTTATATAAGTTAACTGAATTATAATATGTTGTACTTTAATTAAACTTATAAAATATGAATGCATAATAAAAGGTGAAAAAGAAAAAAAACCCTATGTAGATTTAAGGAAAAAATACATATGTTCGGTACATATACCAAGATTTCAGATGTGTTCGACACTTGAATCACGATGATATTTCATAAAAAATACATTATTCCATAAGTTGACCTCATTCAATTAAATATATTAAAGATTATGAATCCTAATATATAAGTTGTCATCCACCATTTATATATTAATAGATTACTTGCACTCTCCTTAGTTATTGATATTCCTCAAGCCATGGATGTTATTTGTAGTACTATTAATATACTGAATAGACAAGAAGTAAGATATATATACACACACACACACACACACACATTTTTTGATATTCCTCAAGGTACGTACATTTATACTTAAGCCGTCATGAAATGGTAGGTGCTAGTGAATAATCTCTTTCGATTTGTTGATATTCCTTAAGGTCGAAACGAGATTACAACAAAGAACCACGAGCTAGGAGTTGTATATGATACAACCGATAAAGCTTTATCCATCATTCTTGGGATTATGATTTGTTTTATATTCCTCAAGGTCATAATATGAAGGCAAACAGATCCTAACACCCACTGGTGAAGTCGAAAGGCTTCTATGTTTTGTCTTACGGTTTTGAGAAACATGAAATTCTAGTGGGAGCGTATTAGTAAAATCAAATGTAATGTTTAGCCTTACTAATATTCTAAGAACATATACTATGAATAAATGTCCTAATTTACTAAGTCAAATTTGCAAAACAAATGACTACACCAAAGTTGTTTTCTGAAAACGACAAACTCACTACACCTAACTACATAGACTGGTTAAGGGCAGTTATGAGAACACTAACGTTTAAACATCTATGGCCATTAATAACTGAACCACTAAAGGAAATATGCACCAATAATGCAGACCTCGAACTAACCTTAGCCTATAACAAATGGGTCTGAACCTAGAGATCACATATGTTTACGTGATGTCTACATTAGACAAACCGTTGCAAAGATAGCACGAAAACATAAATGTCCATCAGATCTTTGATAGCTTCAAAGCTTTGTTTTGGGGACAATCTCATTCTACAACGTACGAACATATGAAGAAACTATTTAATACGAAGACAACGAAGGACAAGAAAGTGGATGATTACGTCCCAATGGTGAAAGGTTGTATTGATAGACTTTCTTAGTTGGACGTTACAATAGGCAACGAGTTGTAAGTAGATGCAATCCTAGGTTCTCTTACACCTCGGTTTAAGATATTATTGTTAAACTATAATAGAACTAGTTGAACATAAGCCTCGTGGAGCAGCTTGATATGTTGAGGTTGGCCAGGTCTTCATCCAATGATTAAGGCGCATTACTCGCAGTTAAGGGGCATGCATCATCTTCGAATGGTTCAAAGAAGTGGAAAAGGGTTAATAGGAAGATAAGAAGAGCACTCCAACTGATAAGGGTGAGTGTTATCATTGTCACAATAAGGACCATTGGGAACAAAATTGTCCGAAGTACTTGAAGATTGTCAAAGAGAAGAAATAGAATAGTTCAGCTACTCCTATAGGTATATTTATGATTCAAAATTGTTTTGCAATCAATAAATTACCTTGGGGGCTTAGATACCGAATTTGGAACTCACATTTGTAATCCATCATAAAGACCTAGGAACAAATGTCATGTGGCAAACAGAGAATAATGCTTTAAGTTTCTGATGGATCTCTAGTAGATGAAATGGTTGGAGATTATCATTTATCTTTGCCAAGTGGATTAGTTTTGATATTAAATAATTGCTGCTATGTAAAAGACTTAATTTGCAGTATAATTTATGTGTCTAGATTGTTTGAGACTGGAATTATTTTTCATTGTATTAATAATTTTATGAATGTTATGTTGAATGGAAATAAATTCTGAAATGGTATTTTAGATAATGACAATTATGTGTTTAATTCTAATTATGTATGTGCTGTGAATAATTTTTCTAATGTTGACATAAATAATAACTATTTTTTGGCATTGTAGGCTAGGCCATATAAATGAGAAACGAATACACAAATTGAAAACTAAAGATTTTTTTACCACCATTTGATTCTGAATCATTTGATACATGTAACTCGTGTCTCAAACAACCAAGCACCCTTTTAGCGGGTGCAATGAAAGAGTTAATGCCTATAGTTACCAAACATAATTCTTCTTACTTTGTAACCTTTACGGATGATTTCCCAAGACTATGATATGTGTATATCATGAAGAGCTAACACAAAATCTATGAGAAATTCATGGAATATAAAAATGAGGCAGAATGTTAGGCGAACTATAAGATTAAAATACTTTAATTCGATCGAGGAGGCGAGTATGTTGGACAAGATCTCCAATAATACTTAAGAGATAATGGGATTATCTCTTAGGTTACTCTACCTTATACTCCACAACACAATGGTGTTCTTGAGCGAAGGAATCAACCCTATTAGATATGGTCCATCCCAAGATGAGTAAAGTTGAGTTACCTCTTTTTTATTAGGGATATGTGCTAGCAACTACAATGCATATGTTGAATTTGATACCGATGAAATCTATGCCTAAGACGTAATATGAGATGTGGCATGGAAAGAAACCCCACCTCAAACATTTGAAAGTATTGGGTCATACAACCTACATTATGAATGTTGGTCCCAATAAACTTAAGGCAAGATCGGTCTTGTGCAAACTCATATAATATCCCAAGAATTATTTAGGATATATTATTTACAATACCGACGAAACAAAATTGTTCTTCAACATGTTGTCTTTTTAGAATAGGAGATCATATCAAAGGAAATTAGTAGCAAAATTATAGAATTGGATGAGATCCAAGGGTCTAGCACGAAGATTGAACTAGTGGGAAAACCATATTCACCTATACAGGGAAACGCGTAACCTATTAAAAGGTCTAGTGGGGAATCTCGCACACTAAAGAGAAACTGTAATTTCTCGTGGTTGGCAAGAAAGAGGACTGCGTGATGACACTCCTTTCATTCCTAGTAAAGTCTCTACATTTTCGCTTAGAGCTATAAAATTTGAAATATATTCCATGTATGGAAACAAAGTATGGACTTTAACTGACATACCCGAAGGGATAAAACCCATCAGTTGCAAATATATTTTTAAGAAAAAGATAAATGCAGATAGAAAAGCGGAGACTTACAAAGCAGGGCTAGTTGCGAAAGGATTTTTTCAAATTTAAGGTGTAGATTATGTTGAAACTTTTCACCCATAGAAATGCTTAAGTCCATTTAGATAATGCTAGCTATTGTCGCATTCCACAACTATGAAATATGGAAAATGAATGTAAAGACGACATTCCTAAATGGCGATTGAGAAGAGACCGTTTTTATGTCATAGCTCGAGAGTTTCGAGGTCAGTGGAAGTGAGGGCAGGGCTTGCACCTTGTTAAGATCCATTTATGGACTTAAAAAGCTTTAAGAATTTGGAATAAGTATTTTGACAAGTAATCAAATACTTTGTTTTTTGTCAAAACATGAAAGAAGCATGCATATACCGAAAGGAACAAGGAAGTGCTATCGTGTTCTTAGTTTTATAAATTGATGATCTACTACTAACCGACAATGATGTTTTACTATTGCAATCAGTGAAAGCATGGCTTTCCAAGAATTCTCCATAAAGGATTTGGGAGAACCAGCCTATATACTAGGTATAAAGATCTATGGAGATAGATATAAGTGGCTATTGGGATTGTCTTAATCCTCATACATAGATACCATACTGAAAAGGTTCAGTGTAGAGAATTCTAAGCGTGGAAATGTTTCAATGCAATCTGGAATCATCCTCTATAAGAATGACGCTCTTCAAACTCATGAGGAGAAAGAGCGTATGAAGAGGATATCATATGCATCGATGGTTGGTTCCATAACATATGCCGTGCTATGTACTAGATCAGATGTGGCATACACATTAGGATACAGAAGCCGATACTAGTATAATCCCAGAGAAAAACATTGAACTGTTGTGAAATGTATGCTAAAGTATTCAATAAATACTAGAGACATATTCCTTATATATGGGAATGGAGAACACCTTATGGAGGGGTATACATATTCTAGCTTTCAAAGTGATATTGACGATAGTAAGTCAATGTCAGGTTTGTCTTTACTATAAATGGTGGGGCTGTTAGTTGGAAAAGTTCCAAACATGAAATGGTAGGTGATTCCACGATAGAGACCGAGTATGTCACCCTTAATGAAGCAGCTAAGGAAGTGGCCTGGACGCACCAATTTATTAGTGAGCTAGATTAATTTTTGAGACAGAGAAACCGATGACATTGTTTTGTGACATATACACATCGATGCAAATAGCAAAGGAGCCTAGAGCACACAAGAAATCAAGACACGTTCTTTGAAAGTTCCACCAAATTAGAGATTTGTTGAGAAGAAAGAGGTTGTGATTCAAAGAGTAGATACAAAGGATGACATAGCAGATCCATTCATGAAGGGACTAGCTTGGTCAGTACTCGTCAAACTAATCGAAGGGATGGGATTGAGATTCCATAATTGGCCCTAAGTGCAAGTGGGAGATTGGTAGTCCTAGGATCAATTCTATAACTTATTCTAAATTATTAACTCTATGAATAAATCTCGTTCAAAAAAGGTGTTTTTCTTTCTATTATATAATTATTATAATGTGTTATATTAATTAATATATTAATTTAATTATATTTAATAGAAAATCCAAAAATGATATGTTTAGGATATAATTACAATGTTTTGTAATCATGAGAAATTTATCATAATATAATAAATACATTATTTTAAATATTCCTAGTCAAGATGTATCGAGAATGGATATTGGTACATCCTTTGAGACTAGAGTATGCAACGCTCTCCAAATGTTGGGCAGTATACTACTTATGGTTGCTGGAGGCATCAAGGAGGGTTATGTACTAATATGTATTGGATAACTATAAAATAACCCACTCGATAGTTTTTTGTTGGTTAATATAACTACAGTCAAATAGAAAATATCAAAGTGACAATATTACGCAGTACTTTCAACATGAGAATGTAGTTGAACTTTAATATGGACACTCCGCTTTGAATATAGTTAAATCATGGCATAATGTCAATCGAATGACTATAGTTGGGTCTGAGTTGAAGCATTGGAAGTGAAACACTATTTAATAGAGAATTCATCTCCTCGGTTATATGAGGTTGGTATCACTATCAAATTAAGTCAACTCAAAGTCAAAGCCTTTAGCCATAGTAGTTCGGTTAATAATAATTGTTATTTTTGAACTAAGGACTTTGCGTTTGGATTATATAAGTTGAAGGTGGACGATACTAAAATTATAACCAATACCAAATTCCATAAGTCCTAATGTGACATTGTTTTGACAGAGGGAATTAGTAATTATCACTACCGAAAATCGCTTAAAATAGTAAATTTGGATTTTACTAAAACCGTGTAAGCGATAAATTCGTCTAAACTGTCATTACACCTAGGAATCACACAACCTCATTGTCGAATACTCCGATTACCGCTTGATTTAATTAAATTATAATTGATACAAAATAATTAAATTAATTAATATTTGTGAAATATTAATATAGAATTTTATTTGATTTGTTTGAATCGGTATTGAAAATAGTTCGTATATAAATGTTATATACACATGTATCAATATACGATAACGATGTGCATTAGAATTTGATTTAAAATGTGAATTTACCGATAGGGTTCGAAAGTGCAACTAGGCCCATTTGCGTAGCGATATGGCCGACCATGGATAAAGGATTGGGGGTGTGATATTTTTGATATTTGGGTTTGAATTGGTGAAGAAAGAAGGGGTAAAAGATTAGATCTAGATCCCTCTTTTTCTCTCCTTTTCTATTTTTATTTAAACCAACAACCCCTTCTATTTTGAGTTTACTTTTTCTAGCACCTCTTCTCCCCTATAGACCGCAAGCTCCATCCCCATCTCCCTTCCATTTTCAAACCAAATACAAGCTTAAATAAATTAAAATAAAAAGGTGCGTAGATCTCTTTGATGATTGCATTTTGCGGAGAAGGCCAAATTCGATTTTAAGAGTTATATTAATTTAAGATTCGAAGTGTTATAGCTAGGCCACTATTAAGGTAATGTTTTACTTATATCAATTTTATATATGTAATCAATTGTGTTATTTTATCTGAATATGTTAGATTTATACTATGAATTCATATATGTATTTGTTGTTGATCTATATATAAAATTAAGATAAAAAAAATGATGTGTACATCTTCATTCTACTTCCGACCAAATCTCCATTGAACTGATTAATACCTCGAATTTCAAATGTAATCTCACTTTTGTGTACGCTCATAACTTTGTTGCATTAAGAAGTAGACTTTGGAAGAATTTACAGGAGGATGCTATCAATATTTTTAGACCTTGGCTTGTTCTTGGGGACTTTAACTGTATTCGTAGTCCTTTAGAAAGAAAAGGAGGTAATCCAGTTAATTTTGGAAATTTATTTGAATTGGATGACATGTCAAATCATACTAGGCTTAATGAGATTAATGTTAAAGGTTATGAATTTTCTTGGTGGTCTGGTCCGAGTCGTAACATATTTTCCAAAATTGATAGGGTTTTTGCTAATCTAGATTGGATCAATTTATTCACTGACTTATCGGCTGAATATTTGCCACCCTCTGTGAGCGACCATAATGCAGTCCTTGTTTCGCTCTATGCATCGCCTCGGGTAAAGAATAGACCGTTCAGATATATGAACCACTGGTCTCTTTGTGATCATTATTTTCCCTTGATTGAGAAGAATTGGGTTTCTAATTCTACTGATAGGCCTTTGTATCAAATCATTAGTATCCTCAAGAAAATCAAGAGAGAACTTAAGAGATGGAGTGTTAATTCTCGAGATACCAAACAAGAGGTTATTGTACAGAGAGAGAATTGTTCACGACTTCAGAAATTGTTGGAAAAATCTTATGATCACAGTTTGGCTATGGAATTCCATACTTCCAGGAATAACTTGGAAATAGCTCTGAAGAAAGAGTTCTTGGATGCCAAACAAAAGGCTAAATGTGAATGGCTGATGATGGGTGATGAAGCTTCTGCATTTTTCTATGCTAAAATGTCTAGTAAAAGAAGTAGAAATCGATTCACCAACATTGGTATAGATGGGAAGGTAATTCCGGAAGATAAGTTTGTAGAATCGGCTATTGATTTCTACAAAAGAATTTTCAACCTCCCATCTGGTGATCAATTTCCAGAGGTAATTTGTAAATCGATTATTTCTGATTATGGATCTAATTTTTTGAATGATGGAATATCTCTGGAAGAAATTAGATTTGCATTGTGGGATATTAAAGATTCTTCTTCTCCAGGTCCGGACGGTTTTAATTCGATGTTTTATAAAGTTCATTGGAATCTTTCAAAAGACTTGATTTTCAAAACTCTGAATGATATTTTTCATAAGGGTCTTATTATTAGCGAATGGAACCATACGTTTTTACACTTGATCCCAAAAAAATACCATTCATCTTGTATTCAAGATTTTAGACCCATTGCTTGTTGTAATACTTTTTATAAAGTTTTCACCAAAATCCTTTATAACATATTAGGAGTTTTCTTAGAAAAGCTGGTGTCCCCGAACCAGACGGCTTTTATTAAAGGTAGATCAATAGGGGATGGTATTCTGTTTGCCCATGAAATTATCAGGGGTCTTGGTAGAAAGGATAATAAACACATGTGTATTAAAGTTGATTTAAAAAAAGCTTACGATTCGATCAATCGATCTTTTGTCATACACATGCTAATAAGCCTGGGCTTCCCTAATAAATGGGTAAGAATAATAGAAACCTTAATTAAGACTCCCGTGTTTTCCATTATTGCTAATGGTGACGCGCATGGTTATTTTAAGAGTTCTAATGGTCTTAGACAAGGTGATCCGCTTTCCCCTTTACTTTTTACTCTGGTTATGGAGTATTTTACTCTTTTGATGGAAGAAAAAGTCAGAGATGGTCTTATTTCTCCAATTTCAGATTTCGACAATAAAGTTACCCATCTTATCTACGCTAACGACATTATTATTTTTACTAAAGCCAATGCTAATAATGCAATTGCTATAAGTGATGTATTTAAGACCATGAAGAGGGTTACTGGTTTGGAGCTTAGCTTTGAGAAATCTAATGTTTTCTTTGGGAAAGGGGTGGATTGCTGTAATGACATTAGTAAGATTCTCAATATTCAGCAATCGGACCTCCCAATAAGGTATTTGGGAATTCCTTTGTCAAGTGCTAATCTGAGGGATAAGGATTGTTTTCCTTTGATAGAGAAGATTAAGGCTAGGATTGATAGTTGGGAAAATAGAATGTTGAGTTTAGCTGGGAGACTTGAACTTATCAAATCCACCATTTACCCTATTATTCAATTATGGATGCAGTGTTTTTGTCTTCCAGTTTCTACTATTCAAAAGATTAAACATTTGATCTTGAATTTTCTTTGGAAAAGTCGCAGCAGTAAGATTCCTTAGGAGGTTCTGTGTAGGCAAAAAGAAGAAGGAGGTTTGGGATTGAGAAATCTAGAAGAGATGAACAAAGCCCTATATATCAAATTGATATGGAAAGTAATTAATTTAGAAGGTATTTGGGCGGATCTTATTCACTGTAAATATATTGGTCCTAAAAGTATTTGGGAAATTAATCAGCGTTCGGATGATTCGGGAGTGTGGAAATTCATTTTAAAAATCAGAGTTGAAGCTTTAAAATGCCTTTCTCTTAATATTGCTGACGGTAAAACTACTTCTCTCTGGTATGATCCTTGGTTAAATGGCAGTTCTATAATGGAACGCATTGGGAGAGACACAGCTTTCAGAACTGGAACGGAAAACCTGTCTCTCAGTAAGATATTAAGTAATGGGAAGTGGAAGTGGGACTCGTATAGTTTTTTATTCCAAATCCACGCTGAAATTGAAGGTGTCAAGATTCACAAGAACAGTGAGAGGGATTTCTGGTCTTGGAAGTGTTCCAAGGATGGTTTGTATCAGTTTAAGAAAGTTTGGAATTCGGTTCAATCCAATTTTGAAATTAAAAGTTGGGCGTCTTTGGTCTCGAACAAAATTCATGTCCCTAAGATGGCGGTATGCCTTTTCAAAGCCATAAATGATTATCTGTTAACTAAAGAAATACTTCTACAGAAACAGATAGTCGTTGATCAAAACTGTGTTTTCTGTAATAATTACATTGAAAACATAGACCATCTATTTTTTCAATGTAATTTTACAGAACAGGTGTGGTTGTGGAGTTGTAATTTTTTTTTCAAATCACCGAGAAGTATATTATCCTTCTCTTTGAGGGATGATTTATAGAAAATTGTTTTTGTCTCTAGCTCTAAAAACCTCAACTCGGACTTGTTTCAACTATCACTATCAGTTTGTGTTTGGCACATTTGGAAAGAAAGGAATGACAGGATTTTTCAAAATCGTTTTAAGGATAGGATGCAGATCTGTTACAATATATTCCAGACTATGAATATCAGAATGGCTAAATCTAAGCATTTCAAGAACATCACTGACTTTAATGGAACAATTGCATTGAAATGGGGATATACCTTCCAATCTTGAAGTGGGGCTTCTGCTGAATTATCATAAGCACTTTTCCTCTGCCTTTCTCCAGATCATTGATCCTGCTCCAGGTTTTATGAACCTGTTTTAATTTATATTTTTTCTTGCTTTTTTTCCCAATTAAATTATCAATTACAATTCTTAATAAATATTGTATTAGCTTGAAAGAATGCAGGTTGCAGGTAGATCTGAGTGTCACAGACTTGTCCTGGTCTTTCAAGAAAAATAGAAATTTCAGATTGCTTTCTCTCAGAATGAAAAAAGACTTTTCTGGTTAAAACGACTTATCTTTTCTTCTCGAGGGATGCACGTTATATTCTAAGATCTGAAAGAGGTAGTTGCTTGAGAGTTCTGAGGTCTTGTTCTTCCTGACCTGTTCAGATAGAAGTTAGTTCGATTTCATAGATAAAGGAAGCATCTTTTAGACAGGGAGTTAAAGACTTAGCTCGTGAAGAAGCTCAGGGAGGACCAGTTACACTCAGTCTTCTCCTTCGAGTATCTATGCGTACGAAGACATCTCTTTCTTAAGAAAACAGCGTCTTCTCTGTCTATTGAAGTACAAAGATTTCATCTTTATGGAAGACGGAGTCTCCTCTGGCTTAGATCTGTTAGATCTAAGGACAGTGACTTCTGGAAACCAAAGGAGTTAGAGATTTCGATGTCTTCTCGACTCCATTTCTGTCTTGAGTCCTGAAACAATGAGATCTGCTATTAGAATTTATAAAGCTAAAAGTTATAATCTTTACGGGATTTGGACACTTATCTGTAGCTGCTTGTTCTCGTGGAGGATCTGATACTTGGATTAGAGCTTCCTGGTTTGCTTCTTGTTTTAGTCTGGGCCTAGTAGAAGAGTTTGAGATTTGTTCTGATTAGAGTTGGAGTCATTTATCTCCCTCGCCGCCATTACTGATGTTCTATCTTCTTTCGTTCGAGAGGAGTAAATGAAGCAGTTCTCTTCTGAAGTCTTGCCTTTTTTAACCTAATGAGATGTCTGGAAACTTCCTTCGGGTTTCGGGTGATAGTTTTGTTTGTTTTTAGCATTACAGTTTTGGGCCTTGGTATTGTATTTGACAGGCCTGGTTTCGTTTGTAATTGGTGGTTTGTTAGACTTTGTACATTCTTTATTTTTCTTGGTTTCTAATAGAAAGTTTGAACCCTTTTTCAAAAAAAAATTATTAAAAAAAAATTAAATTCGAAATTAAATTTAAATGCATTTTAAATAAAAATTGTATTTTCAAATTAAATACATACATACATAAATGCGCGCGCACACACACACATATTTACAAATTATATTGATATATTTTATACATATCTTTTAGCATGTACATGAATAAATTATATATATATATATATATATATAATTCGAAATGAATTATCAATATTCTTAATTTAAAACATTAAATTGTAATTTCTTTATATATATATATATATATGTGTGTGTGTGTGTGTGAATAATTATAAATAAACATACAATTTTATTAAAAAAATATAATTATGTACGGAAATGAAACTTTCCATATGGATTTTGAAATATAAAAAAAACTAGAATAAATCTGCATAGATTTATTATAAAAAAGTTGATCTTGTCAAAACTTATATTTACCCAAAAATGAATATTTACGTATACTTTATTATAATTATACATACATATATATACATACATACATATATATATATATATATGTATATATTGCATAATATTATCTAAAGATATAATTTTTTGAATTTTATGTAATTTAAAATATATTTTATACATATACATACATACACACACATACATACACAGATATATATATATATATATATATTGAAAATGACATATATATGTATATATGTTAATATTTGAATATAATAAATTCGTATATGTTTATATAAATATGATTTTATACATATTTGTGAAATTTAAATTTGATTTTTAAAAGATATTTTAAATTTAGATCTGTCTTAAATTCGATTTTGGAAAAAACTAAATTTGAATTTTAAATTGTTTTACTTTTAGATCTATAAATAATTATTTTGCGTATGAATATGTGCATATATAAATATATTTATTTTTATAGTTGACGGATCAACCACCCCCTAAATTCAGCCCCAAACATATTCCCTTAATGTCAACCACCCATTTTTATTTAATTGTATGGTGTGATAGGAGAGAAACTTTAAATAGAAACTAGTGGCTGAAATTATGGGCCTCTGTTGGGGGCTGAATTTAGGGGGTTGTTGATCCTTCCTCGATATTTATATATAACTATGCTTTATATTATATTAATATCATATGATAACATATAGCAAATACATATATGAAGGGGCTAATGTATCCATTGCGATATAAGTTCCAGCACTTAGATACATGCATGTTAAACCATGCATTCTTTATATGTTACACATGCATATACACAGGCGTGTGCATTCAATACACATGTACATATTATATATCATTTATATAATCAAATAAAATCCTTCTAAATTAATTTAGACTTCATAGGCCTCCAAAATGGTAAAACTAATTGAAATTCACCCATTTAACCCCTTGCGTGTGACCCTAGATAAAATAGTGTGCGCATGTTTGATAGATGTTATGATTTATTATGGCTGTTAGACATGCGAGTTAACCATATTGTTTGACCTTACCTTGTTTGATGCGATTTCGAGGACAAAGTTCCTAAAGTGGGGAGAGTGGAACGACATATATTTCACGTAGTGAAGGATTATAAAATATTATTCAAGAATCCAAATCGAGTCGCGTGAGACTACAACTTCAGATAATGTCGACTAGTGACATTTTCGATCATTAGGAATTTTATTGGACGGTTTGAATCCTGAAAACTTGCAAGGACTATAACTTTTGATAGCAGCCAAATTTGGGTATAAAATTCACTTCCAAATAAAAGTTATGATGGTTCTCTTTTTATAAAGTGGTTGTAATAGATTTTTGAATTTATGGTTTATGTGATATGGTCATTTAAGGTTAGATAGTTTTTGGATAGATTAGTTGCAACAACTCCACTTTCTATGTCATAAAATAAAGAAATAAAATTATTTGAATAAGTATTAATAATTTTTATTTTTGAAATTAAATATTTATTTAATATAAGGCTATTAATAGAAAAATTTTATTTAAATAAATTGAATTTAATTAATAAATTCTTTTTAGATAATTTATTGAAATCGAAAAAATTGTTTTAATTGAATATAAAATATTTTTACAATGTAAACAATTATTATGCGACTAAAATAATAAAAAAATAATAATCGAGCATTGAAATGAGTAAAATTGTTCAATTATTGTAACACATTCAGTACAATGAAGTGTGAATCAATTTGAATTGAATCAAAACTTGTTTACAAATAAATGGAAAAAACTATTTAAAAGAAAAGAAAAGAAAAGTTAATTAAATTAATAATGGACCAAAATCAATTTTCAAGCCGACACCACTTTTGATTTCAATACTTATCCCCTTTCATTTGCAAAATGCAAACCCATTCTTTCTTCGTCTCCTCTATTTTCCCATGAACCTATAACGACCCACTATTTTGGACCATTCAAATCGACAATAATCCACACATGTCTGACTTGAATAATTCAAAATAACAGATTTTAATAAAATTTGGAGCAAATATCGTCAAACACAGAATCACAGACACAGAAAATCAGAATAACTCGCAGCGGAAATAAATACCATAGTAGTTCATGAAGCTACTATATACAAATCTCAAAACATATATAAAATATCATAGTTTAAAAATGGATACAATAGAAGTCAGGATACATAAATCACTAATGCAGAAGCAATACCGAATAGTAAATAACTGGATTAGAAGATAAGAAATAACAGATGGACAGATAAGCTCCAACAAATCTCTAGCTCTAGAAGATAAATTCCAAAGCTGTGATTCTCAGGCTGACCCGAGCGTGAAGTAAAACACAAAACACTCGAGTCAGGACATACATACTTATACAATGTAAACCAACTCAAGTGAACTGTAATAGCAATGCATAATATATTAACTTAAAGGATGCTTGGGATCACCCATTCTTTAAGGATCCATAAAACCATCAATTAAACGGTAACAACAATATCACAGAAATGTCCATAACGAAGTAAACCATGCAACTAACAGTGTTAATGTGCATCAAACCATCACCAGGAAATCAAATGACATATAGAGAAGTATACCCGTGGTTATTAAATTCCAAAATAATATTTTATACTTCAAAACAAAATATCATTTCAAATTCAAATCTTTATCAAATTAAAGGTTAAATCATTTCTAAACCATTTCAATATTTGAAAATATCATATCTTTCAAAAACTTCATTATCCAATCATCATTTGAATTCAAAGCCCATATTTAACTCTAAATACCTTTTAAATTCCAAGATATCATTCATTTATTCTCATTTCAAATCACCTTTTTAATAGTTTATATTCCAATCAAATTAATTCATTTAAACCATCTAAAAGTGAAGTTATTATATTTTCAACTCAAGCATTCAATTTCCAAAGTTAGAACATTCTGAGTTCATTTACTTAGTTAAAAACCATAAACATTGAAAATTTCAGCCTTTCAAAGCATTTAGAAAAAGCTGTTATAAGTTATACTTGAAAACATTTTTATTCAGCAAAGACAGCATTTAAAACTGTTGTAAAATCTCAATTTTAGTTGAAAATTAGTTCAATTCAGCAAAGACAGCATTTCTAGAAATGCTGTAATAGCTCAGGTTTCATAATAAAGGTTTTCATTAAATTCAGCAAAGACAGCAGGCAACTACAGCATTTACAGAACTGTTGTAATAGCCCTTTATTAAATTTTAGTTCATTTCAGATCGATAGTATTTTTGAAGTGCTATTAAAAGTATTTCCAGATTTTAGTGTATTTCCAGCAAATAATAAATCCCAATTTAAACCATTAAACATTATAAAAACCATAATTTAACATTCAAAATGTTCATTTAAAATACTTTTAACTTATGATTTTTATAATAAATTTTCTTATAAATAAAACCAATTTTCAAGAATTCACTTAATAAAATTTAATTGTAAAATTTCTATTCTCTTCATTTTAACACTTAAATTTTTATTCCCATTTTTCCAATATAATTAAATTTCCATTTTTATTTATATAACTCAAATTTTCTTTTAAACCCAAAATTCCAAATTTCCAGACTTAAGTTATATTTATATAATTAAAATTTAACCATTCATTTAATTACATTTTTGACTTATAAAAGAATCAAAATTTCTTTATTTAAACATTAAAATCCAATTTAAATCAAATTTTCATAAATTTACAGTCTTAAACATATTTAAAATATTCAAAATACTTTATAAAATAACCACGGTCCTGTATATAGTTTTCTAACCTAGGTCAAGTGATACAGATATATATCATTTCAATCCGCAGTTTACAAAGAAAAATCCGGGTTCTATCATTTCAAACCCACAATCCCAAGTAAAATAAAATAAATAAAAATCGTTCAGGCCTATCATTTCAGCCCATAACGATTTTTCCCTATTCTAAAGTCCGTTCGGGTATGTGTCATTTCAACCCATAGTGATCTAATCTACAGGGAATTTGCAGTGTGATAAACAGATATAAATGAACAGTTTAACAACATATATTAGTAAGAGATGAGATGACAGGTAAATAAACAGGTTTAAAATCATATAATTAATAATCACAGACAGGGATAACATAACATAATAATACTACACATTCAATTGTTCCCAATTCACATTTGCATAAGTATAAATGTCAGGTGAGATTTACTCACCTTTTTATGCTGGAGTTAGCAAATCAAATGACACAAACGAATTCCAGAAGGCACGATGACACAATAATAGATTCAAGTGGATGAGAACCAAGCTAATGATCTTGTCACAACCCATAAACAAAACAAAATAAAATTATAAATTCAATAGAACATTGAATTGGAATAACTTTGAAATAAAAAGCAATATGAACACAATAGCTTTTGCCTTGCTTTCTACAAACACATGCTTCTCCTAGGGAATGATTTGGCTCGGGTTTGTACATGCTTTGGCTCGGGTATGGATCTATGGATGCACGGCTACAAGGCTAGAAATGATGGAGGAGTTACAACATAAGAATATCAAGAGACTAGGCAACATAGTGGAGTTTTAGGTCAACATATGGGCTCGGCCAAGGAAGGTTTGGGCTCGGCTATTCAGGTTCAGGTCTGGAAAGAGGTTGGAGTGATGGGTAGTGGTCATAACAAGGTGATGGTGGAGCAAATAGGTGCGGCCAAGGTGGTGTATGGAAGTGGTAAAGCAACTAGTGGCTCGGCTTGCATAGTTTCAAGGTAGTTTAGCAATTTTTTTGTGGAGTTTTGTCATATAGGGTTGCACGGCCTGTCATGGTCAGAGGGGTAGGTGGTTGATGGTGAAGAGGAGGAGGTGGTGGAGGTGATGGCTGCGACAAACAAGGTGGTGGCCGATCACATAGCTAGAGAAGTCATGGAAAAAACATAAGAAAAGGAAAGTAGAAAATTAAGAGTAGCCATTACCAAAATTGCTCTAGCCGTGAATGGAAGATGGAGAGTAGTTTCTCACGTGAAAAATGAGGTGAGAAAGTCATGGCTATCAATTTAGGGTGTACGGCCAAAAGAGAAAAGGAAAAGTCAAGTGGAAAATGAAAAGGCTAGCAGCCGAAAAGTCACACGTTATAAAGCTTTAGTCTCTTCATATTTCCATTTCTTTAATTTAAATAAAACAAAATAAAATTTCAGTAAATGAATTTAAAAACTGAAACAAAGTAAAATAAAATGAAAATAAATAATTAAATTTACAGAAAAATAGAAAAAGAATTGAAGAAATAGTTTAAAAATTGCAAACAGGGTTCAAAAATTACAATTAAATTATCACTAGCTTTAGAAAAATTTCTACTTCACTCTAAAACAAATAAAAAGTCAAGTAAAATAAATGGTGAACAAAATAAAGAAAAATGAAAATAAAATAAGATCTTAAGAAAATAGAAAAATAAATAAAGAATTTCTTTATTTAATTGAAACTGGAAATTAGAAATTGTAAACAAAATACAACTGACACTGGAAAATGTCAATTACACTTAAAAAATCTTTTTAAAACCAAAATATATACATAACATGTTATTTTACCCATATAAATGTAAATTAGAACATTACATGACCAAATAAAATATTATTTATATAATTTAAAATAAACAATTTTGTTAAATATTGCAAATTACACTCAATAGTTAAAAAGGCATAACTTTCACAATATTAATCAGATTTTAACGAAACGAAAAGCATTATTCTTAAAATTTTATTTACTTTCGTAATAAAAGATAAAATTCAAATTTTCAAACTTTCAAATTTTTAAATTTAAAAGTCAGAATTTGACCATATCGACCAAAATTCTCTTTTCCGGAAAATATTCTATTTAGTCGTGTTTGGAATTCTAATTCACATCAAAATCAAAATTTATATTTAAAATAACAAAAATTATCCATTTAAATAAATAAAATAAAGTTTTCAAATCAGGAAATTCAATTTAAAATAATTAAAATATACAATTAAAATAATCACAAAATACAGGGTTATTACAAAACCAGCCCATGTCCTTAATTGATTCAAAAACCCTAAAATCCTCTTGAAATGTCCGAAAATGAAATCATGAATTTAAAACAAAAGGACGCATTTGTAAGAGTGAGGCTGGCATCTCAGCGATTGCTAAAGGAAGGGTTGTTACACTCTCCCCCACTGAAATCTTTTCGTCCTCGAAAAGGAATGAGGTATGGAAAACACAGAAAAGATAGAATGGAATAGGATTAAGACAAGATGACAAGAAGATTAAAATTACATCTGATAACTGTTGTTATAGGTAAGTTTAACAAGGTGGAGAATAGGAATAGCTATAAGGGAAAATAGGACGAAAGACAAGGATGAGCCATTAATTAAAATTGTTGGTTAAAGAGTAAACAATATTTAAAACACTTTAAAATCTTTTAGAAAAGAAAATAACTGATCAAAATATCATTTATATAATACTTTGTCAAAATACTTTTATAACTTGATCTCTTAACAAGTTTATCCTCGTTCCTGCAGACTCTGGCAGTGCGTTGATTAGGCGTAAAGCTAGAATTCTCCAGGTACTTAGTAGACTTGTTTCAACACCTAGTGAAAATACTGGAAAAAATTTAAAAACAGATATGGAAAGTACAATCCAAAAAAAAAAACCTTTGTCTAACCATGAATCGTAGATACACAAAGGTTACGCTTGGATCCCCTAGGAAACATCCGTATCCGTAAGCTTTCTCAGCCCTGCGAATTATGCCATGATGACTAGTAGACCGTAGATACACAAAGGTTACGCCTGGATCCCCCAGGAAACATCCGTATCCGTAAGCTTTCTCAGCCATGCGGATTTCACTACTAATACAACCTACATAGATCACAGGATACACAAAGGTTACGCCTGGATCCCCCAGGAAACATCCATACCCCTGGGCCATCTTAGCTAGGTGAATTACGCTATGCAGTCGCGCTCGTAAGACCATGGGTAACGCCATGGAATTCGATGGAGACTCGAGTATCATATCCAGAAAACCAAAAATCAGAGAAATATCGATAGAATGAATCCACAATGTGGCCACAAAACGGATATCAAGCAGAAGGCACTTTCCATATCTTTACTTCGAAAATATGTATCATATAGTACCTTTTCAAATCACTTTCAAATATCGTACTTATATAAAGTCCGTTATATATAAGATTTTATTTTCAAATCAAATACCTTTCCAAAATCAATAGTATATCAAATCACACTTATATAGAATTCAATTATATGAGATTTCACTTTTCAAATTGAGTACCTTTTCAAATCCATAGTTTTCGAATCAACATCATACTTACACAAACCAATTTTATTTAAGTTTGATAACTCCCAAATCAAGTATTTAGTAAAACAAGGTTCTCAAATTTCAATTTGTTTAAATATCAATACAATTTTCAAAATCATATAAGCTTCACCAAATTATTCTTCCAAATCAAATATCTTCAGTTTCAAAATTTCCAAAATAATAGGTTTGGAGAATAATCAAAGTTTCTAAATCAATATAATTTAAGTCAACCAATTCATTTTCAAAATCATCTTATATTTACATAAGGTCCATCTTATATCAAAATCAAAATTTTAAAAATAAATTTCGCTGCATTAAGAGCCATATGGGATTGAACATCTTTGCTTACTAAAAGGGTTTTTTATTTAGAATAGTTTTGTATATAAAATAGTTTGTATAATAGTTTGTATTTAAAATAGAATAAAACAGTTTGTTTGAGAAGAATAAAAGAAAAATGGTTTTGAAAAATGGTTTTAAATTGATAGTAGTTTTTCATAAAAGAAAGAATTCCAATTAAATTACAAAGATATCCAACCCAACAACTTCCAATTTCAGCGGCAAGTATATCAATGATATTAGAATATAAGATGTACATATGTCATCATTTCGCAAAGTCACATTCGATCGCTCGCTCGATCACAGAAGTTTGCTTTCGAACTAGTATTGTCCATTCGACTTCCCTAATGCGGATTTCGATATGGTTTCTCGACTAGAAACCATCAGTCTCCTTGCATAGCCATATACTATGATAAAGAATTCTAGAATCAAGCCCAAAATCCACATCAAATATTCGCCATCAAGAAACAAATGAAAAATCCTAACACGAAATGGTGTAATTCACCTTGAACTTGTGTACTCAAACTTAGATCAATTTAATTATGCGAGTAAAACAGCATACGTACAACTTATGTATCTATTCCAACTTGTCCCATATATAGTTTTATAAAGATGTTACCCAGTTAAAACATTTAAACTAAATTTTATTCAAAATATTTTGAAGACCAAATTCTTTTCAAAACATTTCAAATCCAAATTTCATATTAGAAAAATTCAAAATAGCCTTATTCATTTACTTAACAAAACAGTTTCAACTTATTTAAATCAAATTACTACATACTTTAAACATACATACCAAACTTATACACTTTATACTTCAAAATTTCTTAGCTTTTGAAAAGTTAACCTTGATTTGGAAGTGCTCGAACCTTCAAAATAGTCGAAGAAATCATATTTCAATCCAAGAGTTGGAAATCACCAACAAATCAGTAAATCAATTCCAAAAGATAGGGTTATATCAAATCAAATCCAAAACTCAAGGACTGAACACCAGCTCATTTCAAATTGTTTAAATATATATACAAATATCTTTCGAATATCACATCACACTTCGGAATTTGAAATCAAAATTGGTTTCACAAATCAATCGCATAGCAAAGTTACCGAAGTGCCCTCTCCCCCACTCAAAAACTCGAAAATCAATGTCGATGATGCATGCATTCATCACCGAAATTATTTTCCAGCTAGACTTCTATTTTCTCAAACTTCTTTTGAAATTTCTTCAAAATCATATGAAACTCATTAAAATCATTTGAAACATTTCATATTCGGAAAATACTTTCAAATCATATTATTTATTGTTCCAAAATCTTAAAACCACTTCCAAAATGCCGGAGTTCAATCACTTAAATTCAGATTCAAAACCTCCTTCAATTATAAATCATTTTATATGAAACCATTTCTTATAAAATTTTCACAATTTCAAATCCTTTCGAAACTTCAAATTCTCATTTTTTAAAAGGTATATAATCCCTATCGAAAACATTTCATCTTTATATAAAAATATGGTCATCCTTATCAAAATAATAACTTTGATTAATACACAATTTTCAAAAGACAGTCAAACACAAATTTTTCAAGGGATGATTCAAGGATGGATTTCAAAGCAAAACAGAGATTCAAATTTAGAGGGACTCTAATCAAATAGAATTCTGATTCAAAGATAGGCTCAAACGAAGATAAGATAATTAAATTACCAAATAGAAGATGGATAAGCCTATATGAATCATGGGCGACCTTAACTGGTCAATCGTGACTTTAGGAATATAATCGATGCGAAAATCTAAGGCAAATCGACCCTCGATCGCCAGAGATAGAATCTAAATATAGAAGAAGATAGAAAACATCGTAAACCGAAGATACAGAAATCTCCGGTGAATCAATGCCAATTATAAGGGAGTTTCACCCTTTTACAAATCATTCAAAGATTGGCGGAATCACTTATCTTTCTAGAGGTCATTCAAAGTGGAGTTATGCAATGCTCCAAAATCAAAAGAATACATATAGGGGAGATAGGAATGGATTTCAGAACAAGTGGGAGCATTCTCGAGTTCAAAGAAATCCTAATCGATAAGAATCCAAACCACGATTAGAGATACATAACCAATATTAATACAAAAGAATTCCCATTCAAAATTTGGAAAAGACTCAAATTCATAACATACGAAAACAGAAGCATAAATATCTTTAGTTGGACATCTTCAGCTATGCAAAAGGTACAACAGAGTTTACTCAAAACAACCTAACAAACTACTGATTTTGCCATACCCCAAAATAGATTCCTATCAACAACGGATCTAGATCAAACAAGCTAGAAGTTAAAATTTTTGGAGGATCCTAATCAAAGAAATTACTAACAAGGTGGATACAAAATGAATGGAGTTTAGAAATATTTTACTTTCAAAGCAAGAAATTTATATCAAAATAATCTTTGAAAATTCTTTAAAATCATTTGAAAATCATTTTATACTTCGAAAATACGTTCTCTCACAAAGAAATGATTCTGAGATTGATTTCACTCATTGTAGGGTATTTCTACCCTATCTCTAACGAGTTTTTTTGCTCCGCCGGCTAAGGTTTGCCTAAAACCAAAGCTCTGATACCAAATGTAACGACCCACTATTTTGGACCATTCAAATCGACAATAATCCACACATGTCTGACTTGAATAATTCAAAATAACATATTGTAATAAAATTTGGAGCAAATAAAATCAAACACAGAATCACAGACAAAGAAAATCAGAATAACTTGCAGCGGAAATAAATACCATAGTAGTTCATGAAGCTACTATAAAAAACTCTCAAAACATATATAAAATAACATAGTTTAAAAATGGATACAATAGAAGTCAGGATACATAAACCACTAATGCAGAAGCAATACCGAATAGTAAATAACAGGATTAGAAGATAAGAAATAACAGATGGACAGATAAGCTTTAGCAAATCTCTAGCTCTAGAAGATAAATTCCAAAGCTGTGATTCTCAGGCTGACCCGAGCATGAAGTAAAACACAAAACACTCGAGTCAGGACATACATACTTATACAATGTAAACCAACTCAAGTGAATTGTAATAGCAATGCATAATAACTTAAAGGATGCTTGGGATCGCCCATCCTTTAAGGATCCATAAAACCATCAATTAAACAATAACAACAATATCACAGAAATGTCCATAACGAAGTAAACCATGCAACTAACAGTGTTAATGTGCATCAAACCATAACCAGGATATCAAATGACATAAAGAGATGTATACTCGTGGTTATAAAATTCCAAAATAATATTTTATACTTCAAAACAAAATATCATTTCAAATGCAAATCTTTATCAAATTAACGGTTAAATCATTTCTAAACCATTTCAATATTTCAAAATATCATATCTTTCAAAAACTTCGTTATCCAATCATCATTTGAATTCAAAGCCCATATTTAACTTTAAATACCTTTTAAATTCCAAGATATCATTCATTTATTCTCATTTCAAATCACCTTTTTAATAGTTTATATTCCAATCAAATTAATTCATTTAAACCATCTAAAAGTGAAGTTATTATACTTTCAACTCAAGTATTCAATTTCCAAAGTTTAGAACATTCTGAGTTTATTTACTTAGTTAAAAACCATAAACATTGAAAATTTTAGCCTTTCACAACATTTAGAAAAAGCAGTTATAAGTTATACTTGAAAACATTTTTATTCAGCGAAGACAGCATTTAAAACGGTTGAAAAATCTAAATTTTAGTTGAAAATTAGTTCAATTTAGCAAAGACAGCATTTCTAGAAATGCTGTAATAGCTCAGGTTTCATAATAAAGGTTTTCATTAAATTCAGCAAAGACAGTAGGCAACTACAACATTTACAGAACTGCTGTAATAGCCCTTTATTAAGTTTTAGTTCATTTCAGAAACGATAGCATTTCTGAAGTGCTATTAAAAGTATTTCCAGATTTTTTGTATTTCCAGCAAACAATAAATTCCAATTTAAACCATTAAACATTATAAAAACCATAATTTAACATTCAAAATGTTCATTTAAAATACTTTTAACTTATGATTTTTATAATAAATTTTCTTATAAATAAAACCAATTTTCAAGAATTCACTTAATAAAATTTAAGTGTAAAATTTCTATTCTCTTCATTTTAACAATTAAACTTAACACTTAAATTTTTATTTCCATTTTTCCAATATAATTAAATTTCCATTTTTATTTATATAACTCAAATTTTCTTTTAAACCCAAAAATCCAAATTTCCAGACTTAAGTTATATTTTAATAATTAAAATTTAATCATTCATTTAATTACATTTTTAACTTATAGAAGAATCAAAATTTCTTTATTTAAACATTAAAATCCAATTAAATTAAATTTTCATAAATTTACACTCTTAAACATATTTAAAATATTCAAAATACTTTATAAAATAACCACGGGCCTATATATAGTTTTCTAACCTAGGTCAAGTGATATAGATATATATCATTTCAATCCGCAGTTTACAAAGAATAATCCGGGTTCTATCATTTCAAACCCGCAATCCCAAGTAAAATAAAATAAATAAAAATCGTTCAGGCCTATCATTTCAGCCCATAATGATTTTTCCCTATTCTAAAGTCCGTTCGGGTATGTATCATTTCAACCCATAGTGATCTAATCTACAGGGAATTTGCAGTGTGATAAACAGATATAAATGAACAGTTTAACAACATATATTAGTAACAGATGAGATGATAGATAAATAAACAGGTTTAACATCATATAATTAATAATCACAGATAGGGATAACATAACATAATAGTACTACACATTCAATTGTTGTCAATTCACATTTGCATAAGTATAAATGTCAGGTGAGATTTACTCACCTTTTTATGCTGGAGTTAGCAAATCAAATGACACAAACGAATTCCAGAAGGCTCGATGACACAATAATAGATTCAAGTGGATGAGAACCAAGCTAATAATCTTGTCACAACCCATAAACAAAACAAAACAAAATTATAAATTCAATAGAACATTGAATTGGAATAACTTTGAAATAAAAAGAAATATGAACACAATAGCTTTTTCCTTGCTTTCTACAAACACATGCTTGGCCTAGGGAATGATTTGGATCGGGTTTGGGCATGCTTTGGCTCGGGTATGGACCTATGGATGCACGGCTACAAGGCTAGAAATGGTGGAGGAGTTACAACATAAGAATATCAAGAGACTAGGCAACATAGTGGAGTTTTAGGTCAACATATGGGCTCGGCCAAGGGAGGTTTGGGCTCGGCCATTCAGGTTCAGGTCTGAACAGAGGTTGGAGCGATGGGTAGTGGTCATAACAAGGTGATTGTGGAGTAAATAGGTGTGGCCAAGGTGGTGTATGGAAGTGGTAAAGCAACTAGTGGCTCGGCTTGCATAGTTTCAAGGTAGTTTAGCAATTTTTTGTGGAGTTTTGTCATATGGGGTTGCACGGCCTGTCATGGTCAGAGGGGTAGTGGTTTATGGTGAAGAGGAGGAGGTGGTGGAGGTGATGGCTGTGGCAAACAAGGTGGTGGCCGATCACATAGCTAGAGAAATCATGGCAAAAACATAAGAAAAAGAGGAAGAAAGTAGAAAAATAAGAGTAGCCATTACCAAAAATGCTCTAGCCGTGAATGGAAGATGGAGAATAGTTTCTCACGTGAAAAATGAGATGAGAAAGTCATGGCTATCAATTTTGGGTGTACGGCCAAAAGAGAAAAGGAAAAGTCAAGTGGAAAATGAAAAGACTAGCAGCCGAAAAGTCACACGTTATAAAGCTTTAGTCTCTTCATATTTCCATTTCTTTAATTTAAATAAAACAAAATAAAATTTCAGTAAATGAATTTAAAAACTGAAACAAAGTAAAATAAAATGAAAATAAATAATTAAATTTAGAGAAAAATAGAAAAAGAAATGAAGAAATAGTTTAAAAATTGGAAACACGGTTCAAAAATTACAATTAAAGTATAACTTGCTTTAGAAAAATTTCTACTTCACTCTAAAACAAATAAAAAGTCAAGTAAAATAAAATAAATGCTGAACAAAATAAATAAAAATGAAAATAAAATAAGATCTTAAGAAAATAGAAAAATAAATAAATAATTTCTTTAATTAATTGAAACTGGAAATTGTAAACAAAATACAACTAACACTGGAAAATGTCAATTACACTTAATAAATGTTCTTAAAAGCAAAATATATACATAACATATTATTTTACCCATATAAATGTAAATTAGAACATTACATGACCAAATAAAATATTATTTATATAATTTAAAATAAACAATTTTGTTAAATACAACAAATTACACTCAACAGTTAAAAAGGCATAACTTTCACAATATTAATCAGATTTTAATGAAACGAAAAGCATTATTCTTAAAAATTTATTTACTTTCATAATAAAAGATAAAATTCGAATTTTCAAACTTTCAAATTTTTAAATTTAAAAGTCAGAGTTTGACCATATCGACCAAAATTCACTTTTCCGGAAAATATTCTATTTAGTCATGTTTGGAATTCTAATTCACATCAAAATCAAAATTTATATTTAAAATAACAAAAATTATCCATTTAAATAAATAAAATAAAGTTTTCAAATCAGGAAATTCAATTTAAAATAATTAAAATATACAATTAAAATAATCACAAAATACAGGGTTGTTACAAAACCAGCCCATGTCCTTAATTGATTCAAAAACCCTAAAATCCTCTTGAAATGTCCGAAAATGAAATCATGAATTTAAAACAAAAGGATGCATTTGTAAGAGTGAGGCTGGCATCTCAGCGATTGCTAAAGGAAGGGGAGTTGGGACGGGACATAGGGCGACGAAGGCGGCTGAAGCACATCGCGATGGTGGCTAGTGGTGTCGTGATGAAGGAGGAGGAGCAATCCGCTTTAGGCATCGCAAGTTGGTCGACGATGAGGTGCAGTCGGTTGCGGTTGCATGTGGATGTCATGATGAGGCGCTGACATGTGGTCGTTGGCAAATTGATGGTGGTGCATGTGACAGGGGTGATGCATTGGTGGAGCCGAAGGCAACGTTAGGGAGTGTGATGGTAGCAAAGGCGAAGGAAGAGTGCTGTGAAGCACGAGGCAGGCAACATCAAGTATCGTTTGGAGGTTGTTATGTAGTTGTAGTTGCGGGCTCGGCTGCGATGTATTTGGAAAGAAATACGATGTGGCGATTGTGTACAACTGAGGGTAGTAGTTGATTTAGGAAGTCGAGCATCTTCTCGGTGAGTTTTATACCCATAATTATATTAATTTTCCCTTCCATCTTACATATACATATACATACATACATACATACATATATATATATATATATATTGTTTTGATTATTTAAGTAAGTGCTTGATTGAAATGGTTGTTCGGGAAATTTGACCAATTTATGTGATATTAGATGTGATTTCATGTTTGATAGTGGATTTTTATGTATGTTGGATTGTCAAAATGCAAAAGAGACACTTTTGTTTTGCAATTTTACTTGTGTAGTTATTTATATATGTTGTGTACATTTTTCGAATGATTGGAATTTGATTTGGGCTAAATGATAAAAAATTTATTAATGATTGGTTACTGATTTTAGAGAATTTTGCTCCATGATTTATATTTTGGATGTTTGATTGATTTTCTAGCTTTATAATATTTTTGGAAGCCATGAAAAATTATTTTTGGTGTTTTAAAATTAAATTGAAGTACATTTATAAATAAATAAACATTGTTGGGAAAATAAAATGATTTATTGAAATTTGTTTGGACATAAAAGTTTATTTAAAAACAAAAATAGAAAATTATCAATGAATGTATGGATTTTTATAAATATAATTGAGGCTTTTTAATAATATTTTCGACAGGAAAATACCTTGATAAACCGGATAATTGAAAAAAAAAGGATCTAAAAGTAATTTAATAAGAGGATTATCGATTATATATATCAAATTTTAAAGAGTTTTGAAATATATTTCCTTTTTTATATATTTAGTGGTTCAAAATTAATTTATAATTTCAAAAGGGGATTTCGAAATTATACAATCTATTTTGAAGGTAAATTAAATTTTGAAATATTTAAATGGATTTGAGAGTTTTGAGTTTCCCTTTATATGGTTTGATTTAAAATGATGTATATTGATGTTATTGTGTTTAGTTCTATATAACGAGGAGGTTGAATAAATGGATTAGTAATACCGTCTGGGATGGGGTATTCGGTAATATTATTTTTTTGGTTATTCTATTGACTCATATTATAGAATATTAATAGTTTGATGAGTGTAGTTTACTAGCTTCCAGTAAACATTCGAGTAATACTGAGTGGAATGGGATGCTCAAGTAATACTTGTTCGATTAGTATTGATGAGTAGGCGTCACTTATATTCTACAAATGGGTTAGGAATTATGATATCGTCTAGAGGTGACTCCTTATAGCTTGGTAATCGAGAGTTCTATTACTATCCAAGGGCTACAAGCTAGAGACATGTTAGAATTTATATATTTATCCTCTTAGGACTAACTAGCGAGTATAATATTATTTACTCTAAGGGCTAGTAGTCGAGGGACTATTATGTCGTGGTATTATCATTTGGACATATGGAGTTAAGAGTACTTATTATTACTCTCATTAGGACTTTATCTCATCGAGAATATATTTTTTGCATCCTCTAAGGACTAAATAGCCGAGTATCATTACCCACTCTCAGGTGGAGGATTTGTTATATTGAGATGGTCTCATCAGGGCCCATATAGTCGAGAGCGATTTCTCTCATATGACTTCTAGAGAATAGAGAATTTGATGTAGCTCCCATTAGGACTCAATGGGTCGAGAGTATCAGCTATCACCGTCAATAGGACTTATCGAGTGGAGCAGTTTTTGTCACTCTCATCGGGACTCCTAAAGTCGAGAGTACTAGTTATTACTCTCATTAGGACTTATACAGTTGATAGTATTTGTTGGGAATCTACGTCATAGGGTTCATGCCACTATGGAAAGCGCATGAACTATACCTACCGGATGGGCTAGTTATCCATCCTAGCAGTCCTTATTACGGGGTCGTGAGACGGATCCATGATGTCATTGTGTTGAGTTGTAGGTTGAGAGTTATTTCTCTCATTAGAGCCATTGCCCCAATGTCACTTATGGACTAAAACTCCATTACCAAGGGCAAGTAGGAGTCATGGCCAATACATAACGTTGTCTTGCAGCGTGTTTATGACATGCAAAGGATAAGAATGTCATGATTCTGGGAGTAACTAAGGGACTGTAGGAAACAAGCTGTGGTCACTAGTGTTTCCTGGAGCAGTGCTGTAGTATGTCTATCTCCTACCTAGATGACTTTGGTAGACCCATATTTGAGATATTTGATATTATCACCTCATTTAAGACGATGATTGTTTGACATTAGAGACTAGCTGCATGTCTGTCTATCATTTGAGCTATCCTAATCCAAGACAGCTGCGTGTTGTCTATCCACGACATTAGAGACTTGTTGTGAGCTTGTCTATCACTCTCATAAGAGCTTATGGCTGAGAATTCTGCTTTCTGTCTGGTTTGTTTTTCTATCTCCAAAGACCATTAAGTCAAGAGTTTTGCCTCTCTAAGAACTGAGGTCGAGATATATGATTTTGCAGATTTTGTATTTAGTTGACTTTGATATTGATTTGATTTGTGTTTTTGGATATGTTTGAGGGTCTAAAGTCAAAAATTATCACTTCCATTAGAGCTGTAGGTTGAGATAATTATTTTGATATTGCATTCGATATTTTGTATGAGTTGTGCTTTTGTTGGGATTTGGACTTCTTGCTATCTCCTAGGACTGACGGTCGAAAGATTTTACTTTCATCGGGACTGTAAATCAAAATAGTATTCTTGGATATTGAATTTTGTATTCGGTTGGATTTCATTCTATTTGGATTACATATTTTCTGATTTATCTTTTATGGCTTAGCAGTCAAAAGTTTTTACTTCCATTAGGGTCGTAAATTGAGATTGGATGCTTTGATTATTTATTTAGGATTCTGCATCTCTTGGTTCATCTTTTAGTGCTTAACAGTCGAAAGTCCTCACTTCCATTAGGGCTATAAGCTAAGATCTATATTGTGGTTATAGAATATTGTATTTAGTGTGATTTGTGATTCATTCCTTTATTGGTGATTTTTATGGACACACCACGTGCTTGTCCATATTATTTGGGAATTCGATGAGTTTGATATTTATCACCTGATATACAGATGTCGTGAATTATACTTGCCTATATGTATTTTATGGATGACATTTGAGATGTATGGCATGGTACATTATTATGATGCTATATTGGATATTACGTTAAGTTATGGATGTGCTATGTTTTTCATTTACCATGCTTACTGTTATGTACTCACATTGAGATTTAGATACAGTCTGACCCGTTTATTACTTATATATACTCGGACCAGTCCGATAATTTCAAGTACATGGACATTAGCCATTTTCGATGATTGGGCTTTAAAGGACATAGTTTATACATATATTATTTCGAGTTTTGAGTTGATGATTATGTATGTTTTTCTTTGGAAGTCTCCTTGTATTTGTTGTATTGCGATGGCTACGAGTTAGGCATTTTGTACTTGACTGGGTATATATTGTCACAGTGAGACACCGTTTAAAGTTTGGTATCATATTATTATGCATTATATTTTTCAGCTTCGATCTATGACTCTATGATCGATTGTATATATTGTGTATTGTTCCATCCTAGCAAGCCAATGTGTTTATTGCTTTGTGCCAGTACAGCATACGTATATTATTGTTATATTTTAAGGTGAGATATGTATCGGTGTTAGCCTGAGGGAATATTCACGTGTGGTCTCTCCTAACAATCCTCATTCTTCGTATTATTAGAGAGAACTACTTAGTAATTCTCTATGGTAGTATGGGTATAGAGCTGAGATGTTATAGTTTGGTATCAGAGCATGCTTAGGACAATATAGAATATATATATATATAACACAATTCTTGGCCTTAGAGTGACTTTAGAGTCCCTTTTCCCCTTGGATGTGTGGTAGTTACCCTATATTAAAGTGATAGTATGAGTATACGATGATTACTGGAGTAATCATCTGGAGACGTACTTGTTATTTTTCATATATATTTGTATTATCCTTATCTATACCTCTTTTGTGTTTCTTTTTGGGGTGAAATGAAAATTGTGGAGTGTCGTAGTGAAGTAAGGAGTAGTTGCCTAACGAGAAGTGTCGACACTGATGATTGTGAATAAACCTTTGTGTGGCTCGATTGTGAATGAAGTAGTTCGGTTAGGGAAGCGATAAAAGTCCCTAATCCGAATTTCACATTATAACTACATCACAATTCTAGATTATTATGACCCTAGTTTGAGTAAGGGATCCAGTAATGATCAGAGTTGCACAGCAGAAACTGATAGATAGATTTCCACCGAAGGCGTTTGTGTGCTTGTTTGAAAATTTGTGTAATGATATATAATGCTTGTTTGATATTTATGGATGGAGGATGTGATGATTTTCATTGTTGTTGATAATTGATGAATTTGATGTATATAAGAATTTTGAAAATAAATATTTTTGTTCAAACAAGCATATGATTTAATAAAATATTAAATTGATTTTATATGGTAATTGAAAGTACTAAAGTAGTTTATTTGATGTTAATATTTTCGTCGAGTGCTTTAAAAATTCTGGTGGATGCGTTAGGCCAATGTTAGCGATAGAGATTCTTAAACGCTACGGTGAGACCCTTGGACACAAATTTTTAAAAAGAAGTATAATGATTTTGGAAGTGTTATAAATAATATTTTGGAAAGTAACAATATTTTGAAATTTCTACTTCAAGTGATGTTGAGATTTCGAAGAAGGTGATAATTTAAAAAAAACATTTTGAAACGAAAATAATAATTTTTTAAAAAAGAAAGTATTATAGGTTATTTTGAAAAAAAACACTTATATATTTTATTCCAGTTATTTAGTAATTTTAATTGCAAGAAAGAAAAGTATATAGTTTACTATAAATTTAAAAGTAGTTTGGAGTTAATGGAGTTTAAGTATGAATTATTTTCCAATTTAAAATAATGCGATCTAGATCTGGTTTGAATTTAAAATTCATTGAAGATGAATTTATGAGATAAATATTTTTATGGATTTTGAAGTATAAAAACTTTTATGAAACAAAGTTGATTTATTTTTATAATAATTTGGGTTTGAAAGTAGTTGAAAAAATGTATATTATTTGGTAAGTATAATAGGTTTTGAAAAAATAAAATAAAAATAAAGTTCTAAGTTTAGTATTAAGATAGAATTCATGATTTGATAAATTTTATTATTATTTTGTAATTATGGAAACAAGATTTCAAAATTGTTATATTATTATTATAATAAGGGTCTTTATAGATTTTGAAGTGGATAAGTGATTTAAATATTGGTTCTAAAGTTTCATAATTTAGGTTTTTGAAATGATTTGAATTTGAAATCATATTTGAAGAAAAATATCTATGAAAGGGTTGTTTTTAGAAAGAAATGTTTTGTAATTATAAACGGAATTTTACTTTTGAAGTTTTTAAAACTTAAACTTCGAATTTATTAATGTAAAATGCACTTTGATTAGATGAAAGAATGTAAAATTGATAAATGTGTGCAATAGTATGACTGTGGAGTTCTCTTTCAAGACTTGTAAACAAGAGAAAAAAACGATTATTTTGTACAAAAATTTTCCAAGCAAAAGTAATGATTGCTCAGACTATAATTCTCTCACCATTGATCCAATTTTGAAGATTTATATTCATTAGAAAGCTATGCTATTGGAGTAAATTTTTTATTCAAAGTGAAATCTAAAATTTTGCGCTTACCTATGATTGAAACATGAATTAAAAACGATGTATGTTGCTGTCTTGAAAATTAAAACACCACCTAACAGCGCTGAACTGTTTTGATGATAACTTTCAAACGTTTGGTCTGATTTCGACGATCTTGCCCATTTGGAAAGCTTAGAAATTAAGCAATAATATTTTAAGTGTTTTACAAAATTTTGACATTTTCTAAGCTAAAAATGCATATTTTTTGAGTGGGCTAGCACGTGTGTAGCATTTCCAGATTTTATACTCTTTAGAAAAACATCAAAATTTAAGTTATAGTTGAAATTTTTGTGATCTGCAAATTATTTTGGAAAGCTAAAACACTGAGTAACAACTTTGCTTCTGAAACCCATCCCAAATTTTATGTTTTTCACCTTTGAAAGTTTGTCAGGAAGTGGATTATATATGAACTTTATATTGTTATTATAGTAGATGGATGCATTCCTATCTTACCTTTCATATATGCGACTAATATTTAAACTGAGCTAAGTATATGTGCTTTTGGGGCTATTTTGGATAATTTGGCGATGCTGGCTTTCTTTTGCTTGCATAAAAGTAAAATAGCTCGCTTAAATGCTAATCGAAATGTATGTTTTTACGGTATATCTATATATTATGTGATATTGTGTTGTTTCCCCGTGTTTTGGGATTCTTTATTGATTGGGATGTATATTTTTTGTAATATATTGTGTTTGAATTTTCGAAATGCTCTCCATACAAAGGAGACTCTGATGAATTTTTTCAAAAATTCTAGCACTTAGAAATGTATTCATTTATTATCATATGTGAAGAATAGAAAGTTGTTGCATAACTCTATGATAAATCGTAGCATACAATGAATAACAATAGAAAGAGACAACATGTAGTGGATTGGATAGTTTTAGCTGATAGAAGTTTATGGAATACAAAGAAAGTTCAGGATTGTATAACGTTTCCCTACAAGAAATTGCGAGGATGCAATTTTCTTAAGGGGAAAGTCTATAACCACCCTGCTTTCTATGTCATAAAATAAATAAATAAAACTAAAATAAAATTATTTGAATTCGATATTCAATAATTATTTTTGAAAGTAAATATTTGTTTAATTGTAGGCTATTAATAAAACATTTTTGTTTAAATAAATTGAATTAAATTAATTAATTAATTTCAAATAATATATTGAAATCGAATAAATTGCTTTAATTGAATATAAAATATTTTTTAAGTGTAAATAAGTGTTATGTGATTAACACAGTGAAAATAAATAAGCGGCATTGAAATGAATAAAATTGTTCAATTATTGTAATACATTCAGTACAATGAAGTGTGAATTAATTTGAATTGAATTAAAATTTATTTACAAATAAATGGAAAAAAATTGTTAAATAGAAAAGAAAAGAAAAGTTAATTAATTAATAACAATGCAAAATTAATTCAAAGCCCATGCTTCCTTTTATTTCAATATTCATCCCCTTTCATTTGCAAAATGCAAGCCCATTCTTTCTACTTCTCCTCTATTTTCCCCTAAACACTGTGCCCTTAATTCATTTGAAAGACCTAAAATTATCTTGAAATTTCTAGACATGAAATATTGATTTTTTTTAAAAGTCGCATTCGCAAGATTAAGGCTAGCATCGTCGATGATTGCCGAAGGAGGGGGAGCTGGGACGTGACATACGACACCAAAGGCGACTAAAGCACATCGCAATGGTGGTCAGTGGTGTCGTGATGAAGGAGGAGGGGCGATGTGACTTTAAGCATCGTGAGTTAGTGGACGATGAAGTGCAGGCGGTTGTAGTTGCGTATAGGTGTCGCGACAAGGCTTTGGCACGGGGTCGTTGGCAAATTAATGGTGGCACATGTGACAGGGGTGCTGTGTTGGTGGAGTTGACTGCAACGTTGGGGAGTGTGATAGCAAAAATGGTGATGGGAGAGTGCTATGAAGCAAGAGGCAGGCAATGATGATCATTGTTTGGAGGCCGACGATGTAGTTGTAGTTGCGGGTTTAATTGCGGTGTATGTGGAAATAAATTTTATTTGGTGATTATGCACAGTCAAGGGTACTAGTTGATTAGGGAAGTCGAGCATCGTCTCGATAAGTTTTATACTCACAACTATATTTAGTTTCCCTTGCATCTTACATATATATTATTCCGATTATTTATGTAATTGCTTGACTAAAATGGTTGTTTTGGAAATTTGATTGATTATTTGATATTGGATGTAATTTGGTGTTTGATAGTGGATTTTTATGTATGTTGGATCGCTAAAATGCAAAGAAGACATTGTCGGTAAGGGCTGTAAATTGAGGTATTGGACTGGGGTCGAGATATATGATTTTGCACATTTTGTATTTGGTTGACTTTGATATTGATTTGAGTTTGTGTTTCTGGATATCTCTGAGGGCATAACTATCAAAAGTTATCACTTCCATTAGTGCTATAGGTTGAGATAATTATTTGGATATTGCATTCGATATTTTGTATGATTTGTCCTTTTGTTGGGATTTGGACTTCTTGCTATCTCCTAGGACTAATGGTCAGAAGATTTTACTTTATTCAGGACAGTAAGTCAAGATAGTATTCTTGAATATTAATTTCTGTATTTGGTTTGGATTTTGTTCTATTTGGGTTCCATATTTCATGATCTATCTTTTATGGCATAGCAGTTGCAAGTTTTTCTTCCATTAGGGTAAAGTTTGTAACAACCCGAATTCCAGTGGGTCCGAATTTTTCAAAAAATTCTAAAATCCAAGCTGACTGAAGTCCGAATTGGGTATCTGGTATCCTGCAAATAGGCAAAGACAAATATATCAGAGCTCAAATAAATATCTCATAGCGGAACTGATTAAAATATAATAGTAAGTAAATACTCACCAAGATAATAACACTTTCTAAACAAGTGTCTCAAAGCTGGAAAGTCTTTGCCATCTATCTAACCTGTAAGATGTTATGGGGAGGGGGTCAGAACTAAAGTTCTGGTGAATGGACAATTTATACACTTATAAGCTTAATTCTACATATACCGTTTTATTTCCATTTTCAGTTATATTACGTTTATTGGGTTTATACTACTCTCGCCTCCGTGCGTAAATCGTACCCATCTACTCCCTAGTAGATTAAAACCTAATAACTAATATATATATATATATATATATATATATATATATGTAGCTATATGCCCAATGACCGCATCGATCCTAGGTACTACCCATAATACCTTCCGTATCCTCCTCGAAAAGGACTCCATCGTCTTGCTCCTAGAGCTTTATGTGACTACATCTGTAAAAGACGGCTTCGTGAGGCTACAATAAAGATGTTTCATCGTCTGCTATGAAAACGTAAAACTGCGTCTGCACTAGCCAATACTAATGCTCGACACCCACAATGTACCACCCAGTGCGTACCTTGAGGATTTTACGTAATCGTTCTGTCTACTTCCTGAATCCCGCTTAACAAGTTCTACCTTGTACGGAACTCGGTCGGAGATTTTCTATATCTGTAAAGGACTACTTCGTTAGGCCTACAATATAGATATTCTACTTGGTCTTTCTCTTTTCTTATCGTGGCTATGGTCCCATGCCGCCACCCCTCAACTAATCGAAAAGACCCCTAAAGAGCTAAGTGGTTGTGCCCTGCTGCAAACAATCTAAACATCCAATTGGCTATGGCCCTCGTCCAATGCCTCGATAGTGAAAGAATCATTGGCCTTTTGGTTGACTCTAGTCTTTTCCGAACTTGCTTCTTGGTTTGATGCTGGCCTGATATCCGTATGCGACTATCCTTTTGGGTCCTGCTCAATAAAACCTACTCGCAAGTTAGAGTACAGTGTCATACGAATATCCTACTCCAAACATCAACCACTTTGACTGCCTACAATGGTCCTGCCATGCAAAAGCAGTCAAGGCATACTCTCTTGATGGAACACCTACAGACCTGCCTCAGGGGGACCCAAAGGGCCATCCTAGAGTACCCTCACATCCCTTTGAAGTCTTGTACTTCCTCTATCCCAAAATATCTAAGTTGGACGTGCTTCTTCCGTGCTAAAAATCTGTGAGGAACTACTTCTTTAGGCTCTTCATCCTTTGGGATGCTTCTGTAACCACCAAAAATTTTGTAAATATTTTTATGAAATTTTTACTTTGAAAACTTTGATTTTTAAATAATTTAAAATTAAATTTTTGGAATTTTCCAATTTAATTTTGGATTTTGTTTGTAATTTATTTTCCAAATATAACAAAATAAACATTTTCTGAAAATTTTATATTTTGGTCAACTTTTGCCAAATTTTGAATTTCAGTTTAAATTTTTAATTTTGAATTTTTAATTTCTAGTCTTTTTCTTTGAAGCAGAATAAAATTATGATATTCGTTCTGCTCTTCGTTTCGTCAAATTCTGTTTTGTACTTTTCAAAATGTGATAAATACAGCGTTTTACACGCAATTATTTTCTGTAATTTTGTCTATTTTTCTATGTCTGTTTTCCTATGTTCATGTCTCTATTTTATTTTCTATTTTTTTTGTTTAGACTTCTATTTTTTTATTGGATTTTTAACTTGCTTTATTTTGATTTTTGGCTTTGGAAATTTCAAGAGACTTCGGTTACTTCTCTTTAATTATTGTCTTTCCATCTCTAGCCGTTCATACATCCATAGCCGTTCACTTTAACTCTCCATTCACGTACAAACTTCCCATCTCACTCCTCATTTTCATTTGCGTTCAGAAAAAAAAGATTACAGTGCGTTTCATGACTTCCTTCTTCTTTCTTCTTTTTCCATTTTCTTTTTCTCTTTTCTTTGTTTTGCCTCAAGCTTATGCTCGGACATCACCATCCCCTAGCCAACCCCATCTCTACCACCACCACTATGACTAGCCACTCCACCCCTCATCAACATCCTATGCCTGGCCGTGATCACCAAGATGCAAACACCATCACTTAATTGATTAAAAACCCTAGTCGATCTTCATATGATCACCCAATCCCTCTTTAATTTCCTTAGCCACAACACCACCACTATCTCCACCCCCTAACCATGACCATCCCCTACTCCAGACCCGACCTGATCCATGCACACACCCAGTCCGAGCCACACAAGCTATGGCCGAACCCAAAGCCCTCCAAATGCCTTGCCTTTTTTACCTTCCAGGAGTTTTGCTTACCATCTCTTCACATTCCTTTTCCATAGCCGTGCTTATGTGTGAGCATGGCAGAGTCTATTAGCTTTAAAACCATCATGGACGAGCATAACGTGATGGTGGTCGAGCCTATTTGCAGTGTGGCCGAGCCTACTTGTATAGGTCAAGCCATTTTATCTCATTTTGATTCATAATTTTTACATTGATTTGACTTATAATCTTTTGTGTTGAATTATATACTTATGTACATTTTGTATGTGTTGTTTACAAGGCTTGGATCTTGGCTCTCCATCCACTCGAATCTAGTTCGTGCTTTGTCGTGTTTTTCGGAGTCTGTTGTTGTGTCTTGAATTGTCATCTCTAGCTCTAAAGGTGAGTTTATCACTCTCGACATTCGTACTTATATAATTGTGAAACAATGACAAGTGAATATGTAGAAATTAATATGCTATGTTAATAAATTCATATATGCATGTGATATAATTATATGATGTCAAATTCTGCTTATATATCTGTTACATCACCTGATATGATATGTTATGCTATATGGTTTATGTTATTTTCTGTATCTCACACTGCAAGTTCCCTATTCACTATGGGTTGAAATGATACATACCCGAGCGGACTTTAGAATAGGGAAAAATCATTATGAGCTGAAATGATAGGCTCGAGTGATTTTTATTTCTATTTGACTTGGGATTGCGGGTTTGAAATGGTAGAACCCAGGTTTTTCTTTTAAATTATGGATTGAAATGATATATTATCCGTATCACTTGTCCTAGGTTAGAAAATATTATACAGACCCATGGATAAATTTTTAATATAATATTTTCCTAAAAGTTTATTAAGTATTTTGAATTTTTAAATATATGAAATTTTTACTTAAAGTTGATTTAATAATTTAAATTATAAAGATATATTGGGTTTCTATAAGTTAAAATTTTATAAGTCAATAAGTGGTTTTATTTGAAATTATAAAGATATATTGGTTTTAAATTGAATTTAGAGATTTTATTTATGATAAATAACTTAAATTTGATTTAATATGGAATTTTAAATCTAACCTAGTGATTTTGATGGATTTTATTTTATGAAATGGATATGTTTTGTAAAATAAATAATTTTATGTATGAAATGGATTTGTTTTGTAAAATAAATAATTATGATTTAAAATGGTAAAATGTATCTTAAATTATGACTTAACTTTATAATGGAAAATTTGGTTTTAATTGGAAATGTGAAGTTTGACTTATTAAAAGAATATTTTGTCTATGAAATGGGTATTTCAAATAAAGGGTTAAGTTATTTGTTAAAATAAAAAGTTAAGTAAATAGTGCACTTTTGACTTAATAAATGAATTATAGTAAATTTGGATATTTTAATTATAAAAGTTATTTTATGTAAACTATAAGTAAATTGATATCCAAATGAATATTTCTGAAATGTGAGATATGTTTTATAAGCTAAAAAATGGCAAAAATTGAAGTTTTAATGTTTCTGAAATGTTATAATAAATCTAGAATTGTATTGGCAGCATTTCCAAAGTGCTGCTGCTTCTGAAATTTAACTATGTTCTGAAATAACAAAAATACTACATCACTTTATCAGTGCTGCTATTTCTGAATTTGAACTATTTCTGAAAATACCAATATGTTTACTACAGCACTTTATAAGTGCTGTTGTTTCTGAAACTGAACTGTTTCGCAACACTAAAATACCTACTATAGCACTTTATAGGTGATGCTGTTTTGGATTTGACATTGTTTTTGAAATGTTAATATATTTACCGTAACACTTTATAACTGCTGTTGTTGCTAAAATTACAATGAACTTTGGAAATGAATATTGTTTTGAAACATTTTTTTGACATTGAATTTAGATGGTTTAAATGAATATGTTTTGAAGTGAAAAATAAACCACTTTTGAAATTTATAAGTTAATGCAATGTTTTGGAAATTGGTATAGTTGAACGAATGAACTGAAAAAGGCTATAACTTTTGTAATGAATATTATTTTAAAGGTGTATGATTTTCTAAGTATTATGATTTCCAAATGATAACATTTTAAATTGATATGGTTTCAAAGTATTATGATTTCAAAGTATTATGATTTCAAAGTGTTTGGTTTCAAAGGTGTTATAACTTTGAAAGTACTATGATTTTGGAAATGAATTTATTTTAAATAGTATTTAATTAAGAATTTTCTTTGAATATATTGATTTGCAATTGAAGATTTAAGAATATGACTTTATAAAGTGGTTTTGGTTTAAGATGGTTTAAAAAAAGGGAATATTTCAAGTTTAAATAAATTGAAAGAAATATTCAGTGATTGGGAATTTGGGTTTATTCTAACGATATTTTGGTTTTGAAGTATAAACTAGTTTTGAAATGGATAATGATATTTTGGTCTTGAAGTATAAACTAGTTTTGAAATGGATATGATATTTGGGTTTGAAGAATAATCTATTTTGAATAAATATCCATGGGTTATAATAACCGTTGGTTGTTAAAGAGACCGTGATCGAATATGGGCATACTCTCTGTCGATACCAAAACCACTTTAACAACTGTGTACGCAGTGGAGATTCCAAAATGAAGTAGGATGGTGGCAACGATCCTATTGAGGTATATACGTGGACCCAACTCCCGTGAGTTGGCATAAGGTAGCTAAAACAGGAGCGATTCCGGGCCAATGAGGTAGCCCCTCTGATCGGACACACTTCTTCGATACCATTCTATTACTTTGTGATTGATTGGGTGCACCCTTTGATTTTTGATTTGGGAGTGTGGCTCGAGATGGGCGGTAGTGGCTATTGTGCGTTACCACCAGTCCAGATGCGTAATTGGTATATCTACCCTGGCATTGCCTCGTTGTGCCGTGTCATCTACCCTAGCGAGCTTTAGTACGAGTTTGGTTTTGTGTCGTAGCCTGTGGAGTATTTAGGGTAGCCTCCCGATCTGGAGGTACGCTGATACTGGATAGACTACTGGGACTATTTATGTGTTAAGGTGGAAAATGTAAAGCCTTAACGCTATTTTAAAGTAAGTTTATTTTACTATTAGACATTATTATAATAGCGAATATTACTACATATTAGATAGTTTAACGGATCCTTAAAGAATGGGCGATCCCAAGCATTCTTTAAGTTAGTTGTGCATTTCTATTACAGTTCACTTGAGTTGGTTTACATTGTATAAGTATGTATGTCCTGACTCAAGTGTTTTGTGTTTTGCTTTACGCTCGAGTCAGACTGAGTGATACAGCATTTGAGACTCACCTTTGGAGTTGGAGCTTCGTTTGGAGATCCAGCTATCTATCCAACTTTCAGATATTCAGTTGATTCCCAGTGATGTATTCTGATCTTGTATTTGACTATTGTATTCGATACTTCTGTTGTACCTTGTTTAACTCTGATGTATACATATATAGTAGCTTCATGAACTACTATTTCTTTGCTTCTGCTGCATTGTTATATTACTCTGTGTCTGTGATTTATTTATTTACCGTATATGATGAGTTTGCCAAATTTAAATTAAAAATTTGGTATTTTGAGCAATTCAAGTCCGACATGTGCGGATGCGAATGGTTGAAAATATCGGGTCGTTACTGTTGGTATCAGAGCTTTGGCTCTAAGCAAACTTAGCATATATGGTAAATTTATTTACAGAATCACTTTCGTTCGAGCTTGAATCTCTTTCTTTTAACTCGATTTCTTTTGAATTTTGGATCGTTCCCTGCGGTTCCAAATCCATTCGTGACTCCCCTTATTTGTTTTCTTTTGATTCTGGAGTATCCCATAACTCCACTTCGAATGATCTTTATAATGTATAGGCGGTTTCGCCAATCTTCGAATGATTGTAAAGGGGTGAAACTCCTTTACAAGAAGCATTGATTCACCGAAGATTTCTGCATCCTCGGTTTACAATGCTATCTATCTCTTGTTATCCCGAATTCTACCTCTGGTGATCGAATTTCGATTTGCTCCATAATTCTACCTCGATCTTAATTTTAAGACACTGTTGACCCGGTTAAGGTTGCCCGCGATTTATATAAGTCTATCCATTCATTTCTCTCTTTGAAACCTATTTATCTCCTTTTCGAGCCTATCTTCTAGTTGAATTCTTTTGGTTAGGATCCTTCTATATTTGAATCTATATCCTTGTTTTGAAATCCATTCTGGTATCATCGAGTGAGGGAGTGTATTTGTAAATTATATGAAATGTTTTATGAGTTGTGTTGTTTGAGTTGTTGATGTTGATTTGGATTTCCGATCGATTCGTCTGATCAACGCTATCGATAGGATTTCCAAAACACTTGAACAGAACAAACTGACACGATATTGTTTTCAAATTTGGTAAATGAAATAAATTTGTATGATTATATTATATATATATATATATGAGTAAAATTTTCTGGAATTTAATAAGTTAATTAAATTAGTTGTTTGAAATGATAATATTTGATTATCATTTATTGTTCTATAATTGAACTATAAAATATGGTTATAAATTAATTTGGAAATTTAAATGAATTTAAAATCAAGAATTTGATAATTTAATTTCCAATGATTTCGAACTTTGGTTTTAAAGTTTTAAAGGGTATATTATTTGAAATATTTCCGAATAGAAACCATTTCTAAAGAATTTTCAAAGTTTTAAATCAGTGCTCTTCTTTTTGTCGCTGGGAAATAGTTTCGGTGATGACTTCAGCATCATCGACATTCATTTTCGAGTTTCGAAGTGAAGTGACCATTCTATAGCTTTGCTATAGTTTTGCTTTGAAGAATTAAATTAATTTGCATTTCTAAAAATTGACTTGATTCATTATATATATATTTATATATGATTTAAAGTTGATTTGATATATATTATGTATATATATTTATTTATCTCTAGAATAATTTGAAGTTAATCGAAAATTTAATTCTTAAATTTTATCTTAAGGGATGATTTCAATTATAAAATGAAGCCAAAATTTGAATAAATATTTAAGCTTGAATAATTGAATTTGGAAAATTTTATTTGTATAATATTCGACTGCATTCTAATATAACTTACCTTGATTATTCAGAAGTTAACATTGTAATTGAATAATGTACAATATAAAATGGTGTTAAAGGAATTTATAAATAAATTGGAGGGGCTATAACAAGTGTAAATAGACTTAATATATGTGATTAGATACATTAAGTGGAATAAATTTAATAATAATTTGGAATAAAGAAGAATTAAAATTTATTGAATAAATTATGAGTATAGTAAATGATTTTCAAATTCATGATTTTAGAAATTGTTAATTAAATGATCAGATAATGAAATTAGAAATTGTTAAGATTTATTTACTTAGGTGAAATCAAATAGATGAAATCAATTATTAATTTAAGTTGAAATTTTCATGGATTTAAATCTAATATCTTATTTTATTTTCAAATCTATTTTCCTTTTGGGTTGTTCCTATTCTCCTACCTCCTAAGTGGGAAATCGAATTTCGAATTGATCTTATTCCTGGAGCTCGACCTGTAGTTCTTCCTTCCAGAAGAATGTCACTCCGTGAGAAGGTTGAGTAAGTCTGATGGTCCTTTGAGAATGTGTGTTGATTATAGGGAGCTGAACAAGCTCACTAGGAAAACAGATATCCAATGCCTCGCATCAATGATGTGTTTGATTCAGCTCTATGGAGTTATTGTTTTCTCTCAGCTTGATCTTACCACAGGCTTCTCCAGCTCAGTGTTGCTAAGGAAAGTACTCCCAAGACTACTTTCCGTATTGAGAATAGTTTTTTTATGAACGGTTAGTTATGCCTTTTGGTGTGACTAATGCCCCAGCTTTCTTTGTTGATTTGATGAATCGTGTTTTTCATGTTGTGCTTAACAAATTTGTTTTAGTCTTTGTTTATGATATTCTCGTCTTCTCTAAGTCTGTGGAGAAGCATGATTCCCATTTGAGCTTTGTTCTGGAGACTCCTAGGAGTCATCAGTTGAAAGCTAAATTCTCGAAATGCTATTTCTGGAAGGATGAAGTCCGATTTTTTGGGCATATTGTTTCTGGTAATGGAGTTTCTGTTGATCCAGTTAAAATTGTTGCGATCAATGTAAGTCTTTCTTTTCCTTCTTTTCTCTTTATCATTCGATCATTCTGTTGTCCCTATATCTCTCCCTATTCTGTACAGGATTGGGAAACTCCTAGGACCCCGTTTGATATTTGTAGTTTTCTGGGCCTTGCCGGCTATTATCGGAGATTCATTAAGAATTTTGCTCAGATTGCTGCACTTTTCCTTGTTTTGACTCATAAGAATGTTAAGTTTTACGAGAGTATTTGGGTTATGGTGGATAGACTGACCAAGTCCGCTCATTTCATTCCGATCAAGTCTATTCGCTCTACTTCCTGTTTGGCTGAGATCTATGTGAGGGAGATTGTTTGTCTTCATGGTGTTTCTATCAGTATTGCTCATGATAGAGATCCCATGTTCACCAGTCTGTTTTGGAAACTTTTCAAGAATCTTTGGGTAATCACCTGAATCTGAGCACTTCTTACCATCCACAGACTGACGGTTAAACAGAAAGGGTGAATCAGATTCTGGAGAATCTTCTTCGTGCTTGTATTCTTGATATTGGAGGATCTTGGGAAGATCATCTCTATCTTGCTGAATTCATCTATAACATTAGTTATCAGATGTAATTTCAATTTTCTTTTCACCTTGTCTTAATCCTATCTCATTTTATCTTGTTTTCCCTGTCTCGTTCCTTTTCGAGCACGAAAAGTTTTGAGTTGGGGAGAGTGTAACAACCCATAATTTTGTAAATATTTTTATTAAATATTTATTTTGAAAACTTTGATTTTAAATCATTTAAAATTGAATTTTTGGAATTTTCCAATTTAATTTTGGATTTTGTTTGTAATTTATTTTCCAAATATAACAAAATAAACATTTTCTAAAAAATTTATATTTTGGTCAACTTTTGTCAAATTTTGAATTTCAGTTTAAATTTTTAAATTTGAATTTTTAATTTCTAATCTTTTTCTTTGAAGCAGAATAAAATTCTGATATTCGTTATGCTCTTCGTTTCGTCAAATTCTGTTTTGTACTTTTCAAAATGTGATAAATACAGCGTTTTAAACGCAATTATTTTCTGTAATTTTGTCTATTTTTCTATGTCTGTTTTCCTATATTCATGTCTCTATTTTATTTTCTATTTTTTTGTTTAGACTTCTATTTTATTTATTGGATTTTTAACTTGCTTTATTTTGATTTTTGGCTTTGGAAATTTCAAGAGACTTCGGTTTCTTCTCTTTAATTGTTGCCTTTTCATCTCTAGCCGGTCATACATCCATAGCCGTTCACTTTAACTCTCCATTCACATACAAACTTCCCATCTCACTTATCATTTTTATTTGCATTCAGAAAAAAAATTACAGTGCGTTTCATGTCTTCCTTCTTCTTTCTTCTTTTTCCATTTTCTTTTTCTCTTTTCTTTGTTTTGCCTCAAGCTTATGCTCGGACATCACCATCCCCTAGCCAACCCCATCTCTACCACCACCACTATGACTAGCCACTCCACCCCTCATCAACATCCCATGCCTGGCCGTGATCACCAAGATGCAAACACCATCACTTAATTGATTAAAAACCCTAGCCGATCTTCATATGATCACCCAATCCCTCTTTAATTTCCTTGGCCACAACACCACCACTATCTCCACCCCCTAACCATGACCATCCCCTACTCCAGACCCGACCTGATCCATGCACACACCCAGGTCGAGCCACACAAGCTATGGCCGAACCCAAAGCCCTCCAAATGCCTTGCCTTTTTGCCTTCCAGGAGTTTCGCTTACCATCTCTTCACATTCCTTTTCCATAGCCGTGCTTATGTGTGAGCATGGCAGAGTCTATTAGCTTTAAAACAATCATGGACGAGCATAATGTGATGGTGGTCGAGCCTATTTGCAGTGTGGCCGAGCCTACTTGTATAGGTCAAGCCATTTTATCTCATTTTGATTCATAATTTTTACATTGATTTGACTTATAATCTTTTGTGTTGAATTATATACTTATGTACATTTTGTAAGTGTTGTTTACAAGGCTTGGATCTTGGCTCTCCATCCACTCGAATCTAGTTCGTGCTTTGTCGTGTTTTTCGGAGTCTGTTGTTGTGTCTTGAATTGTCATCTCTAGCTCTAAAGGTGAGTTTATCACTCTCGACATTTGTACTTATATAATTGTGAAACGATGACAAGTGAATATGTAGAAATTGATATGCTATGTTGATAAATTCATATATGCCTGTGATATGATTATATGATGTCAAATTCTGCTTATATATCTGTTACAACACCTGATATGATATGTTATGCTATATGGTTTATTTTATTTTCTGTATCTCACAATGCAAGTTCCCTTTTTACTATGGGTTGAAATGATACATAACCGAACGGACTTTAGAATAGGGAAAAATCATTATGAGCTGAAATGATAGGCTCGAGTGATTTTTATTTTTATGTGACTTGGGATTGCGGGTTTGAAATGATAGAACCCGGATTTTTCTTTTAAATTACGGATTGAAATGATATATTATCTATATCACTTGTCCTAGGTTAGAAAATATTATACAGTCCCATGGATAAATTTTTAATATAATATTTTCCTAAAAGTTTATTAAGTATTTTGAATTTTTAAATATATGAAATTTTAACTTAAAGTTGATTTAATAATTTAAATATAAATATATATTGGGTTTCTATAAGTCAAAATTTATAAGTCAATAAGTGGTTTTATTTGAAATTATAAAGATATATTGGTTTTAAATTGAATTTAGAGATTTTATTTATGATAAATAGCTTAAATTTGATTTAATATGGAATTTTAAATCTAACCTAGTGATTTTGATAGATTTTATTTTATGAAATGGATATGTTTTGTAAAATGAATAATTTTATGTATGAAATGGATTTGTTTTGTAAAATAAATAATTATGATTTAAAATGGTAAAATGTATCTTAAATTATGACTTAACTTTATAATGGAAAATTTGGTTTTAATTGGAAATGTGAAGTTTGACTTATTAAAAGAATATTTTGTCTATGAAATGGGTATTTAAAATAAAGGGTTAAGTTATTTGTTAAAATAAAAAGTTAAGTAAATAGTGCACTTTTGACTTAATAAATGAATTATAGTAAATTTGGATATTTTAATTATAAAAGTTATTTTATGTAAACTATAAGTAAATTGATATCCAAATGAATATTTCTGAAATGTGAGATATGTTTTATAAGCTAAAAAAATGGCTAAAATTGAAGTTTTAATTTTTCTGAAATGTTATAATAATCTGGAATTGTATTGGCAGCATTTCCAAAGTGTTGCTGTTTCTGAAATTTAACTATGTTCTGAAATAACTAAAATACTATAGCACTTTATAAGTGCTGCTACTGCTATTTCTGAATTTGAACTATTTCTGAAAATACCAATATGTCTACTATAACACTTTATAAGTGCTGCTGTTTTTGAAACTGAACTGTTTCGCAACACTAAAATACCTACTGGTTCACTTTATAGGTGCTACTGTTTTGGATTTGACAATGTTTTTGAAATGTTAATATATTTACCGTAACACTTTATAACTGCTGTTGTTGCTGAAATTACAATGAACATTGGAAATGAATATTGTTTTGAAAGATTTTTTTGACATTGAATTTTGATGGTTTAAATGAATATGTTTTGAAGTGAAAAATAAACCACTTTTGAAATTTATAAGTTAATGCAATGTTTTGGAAATTGGTATAGTTGAACGAATGAACTTAAAAAGGCTATAACTTTTGTAATGAATATTATTTTAAAGGTGTATGATTTTCTAAGTATTATGATTTCTAAATGATAACATTTTAAATTGATATGGTATCAAAGTATTATGGTTTCAAAGTGTTTGGTTTCAAAGGTGTTATAACTTTGAAAGTACTATGATTTTGGAAATGAATTTATTTTAAATAGTATTTAATTAAGAATTTTCTTTGAATATATTGATTTGCAATTGAAGATTTAAGAATATGACTTTATAAAGTAGTTTTGGTTTAAGATGGTTTTAAAAAAAAGGGAATATTTGGAGTTTAAATAAATTGAAAGAAATATTCAGTGAATGGGAATCTGGGTTTATTCTAATGATATTTTGGTTTTGAAGTATAAACTAGTTTTGAAATGGATAATGATATTTTGGTCTTGAAGTATAAACTAATTTTGAAATGGATATGATATTTGGGTTTGAAGTATAATCTATTTTGAATAAATATCTATGGGTTATAATAACGGTTGGTTGTTAAAGAGACCGGGATCGGATATGGGATACTCTCTGTCGATACCGAAAACCACTTTAACAACTGTGTACGCGGTGGAGATTCCAGAATGAAGTAGGATGGTGGCGACGATCCTATTGAGGTATATACGTGGACCCAACTCCCATGAGTTGGCATAAGGTGGCTAAAACATGAGCGATTACGGGCCAATGAGGTAGCCCCTCTGATCGGACACACTTCTTCGATACCGTTCTATTACTTTGTGATTGATTGGGTGCACCCTTTGATTTTTGATTTGGGAGTGTGGCTCGAGGTGGGCGGTAGTGGCTGCAATGCGTTATCACCAGTCTGGATGCGTAATTGGTATATCTACCCTGGCATTGCCTCGTTGTGTCGTGTCATCTACCCTAGCGAGCTTTAGTACAAGTTTGGTTTTGTGCCATAGCCTGTGGAGTATTTAGGGTAGCCTCCCGATCTGGAGGTACGCTGATACTGGATAGACTACTGGGACTATTTATGTGTTAAGGTGGAAAATGTAAAGCCTTAACACTATTTTAAAGTAAGTTTATTTTACTATTAGACATTATTATAATAGCGTATATTACTACATAGTAGATAGTTTAACGGATCCTTAAAGAATGGGCGATCCCAAGCATTCTTTAAGTAACTTGTGCATTTCTATTACAGTTCACTTGAGTTGGTTTACATTGTATAAGTATGTATGTCTTGACTCGAGTGTTTTGTGTTTTGCTTTACGCTCGGGTCCGACTGAGTGATACAGCATTCGAGACTCACCTTTGGAGTTGGAGCTTCGTTTGGAGATCCAGCTATCTATTTAGCTTTCAGATATTCAGTTGATTCCCAGTGATGTATTCTGATCTTGTATTTGACTATTGTATTCGATACTTCTGTTGTATCTTGTTTAACTCTGATGTATACATATATAGTAGCTTCGTGAACTACTATTTCTTTGCTTCCGCTGCATTGTTATATTACTCTGTGTCTATGATCTGTGATTTATTTATTTACCGTATATGATGAGTTTGCCAAATTTAAATTAACAATCTGGTATTTTGAGCAATTCAAGTCCGGCATGTGCGGATGCGAATGGTTGAAAATATTGGGTCGTTACAGCTTCAAAAGCATCTTACTCTTTTATTAGACCCTAAGTCTAATCTTTTATTTTGCATTTAGTTTACTTTTCTTATCCTGTTGGCTACTTATTTACCCTAATCAGCATAAGCTTGTCCCAACCTCACCTAGCTATTGTGAGACCATCAGTTCCTGATTGAAAGGGAATGTTGTTGGTATGGGCCCTGTTTCTATGTTTGCTTATTAACTTAGTGTAAGTTTTAAAATAATCCTTTTCTATTCTTTCTGTTTGATTATAACCTATGTTATAATTTTACTTGCAATAGTCACTTCTATATTCTTTTATAATCTATATATTATAAATATAATTGCAAGTGTCTCTTTTCTATTCTAGTCTGTTTTCTTTTATTATGACATTGAATTCTCTTTAATTCTCTTATGTTATATGACAATCTTGTCTAGGGCCTATGTCCGACTGTCACAAATTTACTTATCATAATAACTGCTTTGCTTTTATTCTACTATCTGCGCAGTAAATGCAGATCTAGTTTCATTACTTCTAGTCTTGTTTAATAATTAACTTGATTTCCTCTTTACTTCCTTTAATTCTTCACTTTATTTTCTTATATTCTAGGAAGTAGTTCTATTCTATTTGGTTGGTTACAAAAACTGTGCTAAAAATCCATTTTCATGTTTTAATACTAAATAATGTTATAGATAATAATCCGAAACTGCAAGATATTTCTTTTTTAATTTCTTTACTTTTTGGGTAGTGCAAAATACAGTAGTGTCTCTATTTTACACTAATTCCCTTTTTCTTTCTTTTATTCTTGCAATTACGTTTATTGTTATCTTTTAAATATTAAACTATGGAAATGTATTCTCTTTTCTAAACCAACCAACTAATCTATCACTAACTTCCCAATCAAGTTTTTAAATTTTCCCCTTTTTTATTTATTTTCCCCTTTTAGCATAATTTACTGTAAATTTCTATTTTTCTCTTTTTATTTCAGTTTTTCTTATTTTACATCTAATTTCTGTAAATCTAGTGTTTTTCTATTTTAGTCCTTATTTGCGAATTCTTCTCTTTAACTATTTTATTCGCGTAAAAAGGAATAAAAAGAAGCTATCATTTACAGGCTAAATTTCAACTTTAAAATAGATGTAAATAACTGTAAATTTCTTACTTTTAGGCTTATGCCTGTAACGACCCTAAACTTTTAGTGATTTTATTTGTTAAATTAATTGAAATTTTGTGAAATTTTAAACAATAAAATTTGAAAATAAAAATTTATTATTTGGAATACGTCTATTTTAATATAGCAACTGGTAAATTTTCATCTGATAATATTGAAGTTTATTTTCCTGTGAAATTTTATTTCAAATCGAACCGGTTAATAACAGTGAATTTAAAAGTTTTCCGAAACCAAAATATGTCAACAGGAGAAAATTTATTCAGATCATTCTGAATCAGACTGCGAAATTCGTTTTTCCAAATTTGGACTTCTACTGCTCCATTAATCTTAATTCTAGCAAAATAGCAGCATTTCTGGTACCGATTATCGACTTTTGATCGGATAATCGTACCACTGATATCTGTATACCGTTTTGATCGTCTCATCGTGCTGATCTCTGCGGTATATTTATTTTTGTGTTTGAAGTCCGGTACACAACGGAATCCACGAAAACGGTAACCGTATCGGTACCGGATCCGTGACCATTTGATTTCTTTTGCGTTCAAATTTTAAACGCATCAATTAATTGCTTTGATTGCTCAGCTAAATCTTAGCTTGTGACTGTTGCTCTTATTTTACTTTTATATTTACTATTCATCTTTCACTGTTCCCAAGCTTCAAAAATTTAAATTTCCGTTCGTTCAACATTCCCTAGACTTTTATTATTCCTATCCATTCAATGTTTCCTCGTTCGTTCCAATATTTGGCCTTGTTCAAATTCTGTTTTTCGCATTTCAATACATATGTATCTTCTTTTCATCCTGATGCATCTCTGAGAAAAAAAAGAAGGCAGGGTTTGCATTCATCCTTTAGCCTGTGACTCACGTCCCTCTTCTGCCTGTACCCAAACTTCCACCCTCCATTCTTTCTCTTACCTTCAACCCATCCACCCCTTTTACCAGCCAGCTTTATACCTCCCCTCTCTCCACTGCTGTACCGAGCAACCCATCGCCGAACCCAGCCTACTGCCATTTTTCCATTCACCTATACCTTTCCTCCATCATCCGCGAACTCCCCAAGACCCGCCTCTCATCCACTCCGATAGCGCATCCACCCAGCCGAACCCATCACCCCATAACCTCACCGTTCCTTCCACCCACTTCGGCCTCCGCGCCTGCCTTCGCCACAACAGGCCATCCCACGTCAGCAGTCCCCTCGCCACCCAGCTTCCACCTATGCGCCTTCTACTCCACGTGATCGGCCGTGAGCCACCTCAACCGAGCGCTGGCCTTCCCTCCTCCTTCCATCTGTAAGCCTAGATCTCATTTTTTTGTATATATAGTTTATATGTATATTTTTATAAGAATTCGCAGTGTCGTATGTATTTATTCATTTACATATTATGGGTTATTTGATTTTGTTAGTATATACATTTTATACACTTTAACTATGCACACTTTAGTTTATATATATTACTTTATATGTACAAGTTTATATAAAGTATTGTTTTAAACTCTAAACTATAAAGTGGCATATATATTTGCAGTTTTCAATGTTTATCTATTTTATACGTTTGCAGAGCTTTTATATATATATATAATAGTTATATATAGGTTCAAGTATTAGGTGTTGTTACTTGTATATATATAGTTGTATCTGTATTTTATATCTGGTTTTAGATCTTGATAATTTAATCTAATATAAAGGTATATATAATAGTTATAGACTTTTACTTTTCTAAGTTTGCTGTTTAAACTTCGAATATAATGTTTTGCAACATATTTTATCATATATAGGCTGTAAGGAAGGTTTATATTGATTTCTCGTAACAACTGATTTTAAAATAAATATGTATATATGTCAATCCGCATGTATATTGGTAGATGTATAACATAGTAAGTTGTATTGCTTATAATAGATATGGTTAAGTATAATGAGTATATATGTTACGTGTAGTCTGGTAGCGTATCTAGGTTTCATAGTCTACGTGTATATAAGATCCAGTGGAGTTTAGACATATGTATTAGCAAGCAGTTATATTAGTATACAAATAATAGGTGTGTTTTCGTGGATTTCTTAAATGATAATGTATAATATGTTAGTGGTATATAATAATGTGATGTAAAGTGTCTGCAAGTCTGTTCATGAAAAAGTATTATTTAAAATAAGTCAACTGGTATTTCTGCTCTACAGTTATGCATAAATTTATATGGGTCTGCATATAGCCTGTCCGTTTAGAGATAAGTATAAGGTCGGCTTGTTTATAACGTAAGTCTATATAAAATTTTGTATCTGTGCATAGGCCTGTAAATTAGATACATCGATTTGTCTTTAATATTGAATTTTATTTCATAAAGGCCTCATTTGATTTTTGACTAATATATGAATATGTATGTAATACAAAGACTATGTTTTACATAGGTTTAATTTAAATATTGATTCGAAATACATATAACGATTTTATTTTATTATTTGTTAAAAGTTAATATTATTTTAAAATTCATATATATGCATCTTGTTTCGGATTATCCCAAGCTATTTTTGATTGTTTCATTTGATTCTAATTTATCAGTGTTCGTCGATTCTGGATCTATCGTGCATTCCTTTGAAATTTGTGCATGGGTTGTAACTCATTTCATTCTGTCCATCCTCTCTAGCCTCGAAAGGTAAGCAATCACTCACGATTAACGTTCTTTTATTTATTAAATTTGATTTCAATTGAAACGACAATTGAAATATGTTGCTGTAGTTATTTAAATTGTTATATATGCTATTATCTATAACTGTTCACCTGTGGGATATGACACCATATCCTGTTGTTTATATTATATTGTTATTTATGATATATGCCTGTTGTTGTATTTTATATTATCTGTTATCACTCTGCAAGTTCCCTGTTAGTATAGAATTCACTATGGGTTGAAATGATACATACCCGAACGGACTTTAGAATAGGAGAAAATCGTTATGGGTTGAAATGATATACCCACGCGATTTTCATTAAATTGGGATTACGGGTTGAAATGATATCTACCCGTATATATTTAATTTACGGATTGAAATGATAAATATCCGTATCACTTAACCATATCATAGATATATACAGACACCGTTGGTCCATATATATAAATATTTTGAAAATAAATTCTATGGATTCGGAAAGAAATATATGGGTTAAATAAATGTTGATTCTTAAATTTATTATATATAAATGGTAATGATATATATATATATAGATTTAATTATAATATTAAATTTAATTAAGATTGATTGAATACATATAATATGGTTAAGTACTTATATCTATATTTCAAAATAGATTTTTGTAAAAATTTGAATAAGTTAAGGTTAGGAAGATAATTTGAATTTAGTTGAAATTGATTTAATAAAGAATTTTATTTAATTAAACCTATTAGAAACTTATTGAAATTGAGATGTAAGATATAATTTATAACTTGGGTTTGATTTATAAGTAATTTAATGAATATTTCTTACTTAAATAAAGTTTAAGGAAATATTTAGTAAAATGTGATTTAAGGCTAGTAAATGATATTGAATCTATTAAGTGAATATTCCCTGATTAAATAATAATGAAGTTAAATCAAGAGCTATATGAAACTATTAAATCTAACTTTGAAAATGTTGAATATTAAAGCTTCGAAATATATTGAAAAATAAATGGTATATTTAGAGCTGAATTAAATTGATGAATTGAGCTTTGAATAAATTTGAATCTAGAATTTGAAGTTGATTTGAATCGATTTGCGAGACTTGAGGAAATTATAAATACTTTACTTTTTAAATCATTTAATATATATATATACTACTTTGGAAAATAGATATATTTGAAATGAAATGATATTTGGGTTTTGAAGTATAAATTTAATTGAAATGACCACGGTGTTATAGTGTATATTTCTACATTGTAGATAGTTCCACGGATCCTTAGAGGATGGTTATCCCAAACATCCTTTAAGTTACTTGTATTTCAGTTGATATTTCAATTGAGTTGGATTTATTAGTATAAGAATGTTAATCCTGACTCGAGTGTTTTGTGTTTTGCTTTACGCTCGGGTCAGACCGAGTGATACAGCATTTGAGACTCACCTTGGGAGTTTGGAGCTTCCTTTGGAGATCCAACTATCGCCTCAGCTTTCATCTCTTCTAGTTGATTTGTTCAAAGAAGTTATCTGTTGTACTGGAGACTTCACTGCATTTGAGATATTCTGTTGTATTTTATTTCTAACTCTGATGTTTATATAGTAGCTTCATGAACTACTATTTTATCTATTCTGCTGCGTATTATTGTATTACTCTATGTCTGTGATTCTATGATTGATTTATTTACTGCATATGCTGAGTTTTGCCAAATTTAAATTAACAATCTGATATTTTGAATTATTCAAGTCTGACATGTATGGATTTATTGTCGATTTGAATGGTCCAAAATATCGGGTCATTACAGTTGGTATCAGAGCTTTGGCTCTAGGCGAAACTTAGCATATATTGTAAATTTATTTACAGAATCACTTTCGTTTGAGTTTAATCTCTTCCTTTTGACTCGATTTCCTTTGAACTTTGGAACGTTCCCTACGGTTCCAAAATTCATTCTTGTCTCTCTCTATTGGTATTCTTTTGATTCTGGAGTATCCCATAACTCCACTTCGAATAATCTCTATAAGAATAGGCGATCCCGCCGATCTTTGAATGTTTTGTAAAGGGGTGAAACTCCTTTACAATTGGCATTGATTCACCGGAGATTTATATATCCCTCGGTTTAGATGTTGCTATCTCTTGTTATGTCGAATTCTATCTCTGGCGATCGAATGTCGATTTGCCTCAGAATTCTGCACTGATCTTATTTTGAAATCACGGTTGACCTATTAAGGTCGCCCGCGATTTATATAAGTATATCCCTTATTTGTTTTGTAATTGATTATCTCATTTTCGTTCGAACTTATCTTCGAATCAGAATCCAATTTGATTAGAGTACCTCTAATTTGAATATCTATCTTTGTTTTGAAATCCATTCTTGAATCATCCTTTTGAAAAATCGGGTTTATTCGTATTTTGGAAATTGTTTTATATATCGAAATTTTTATAAGTATGATTATATTCTATATATAAAAGTGAAATGTTTTCGATAAAGATTTTAAATCCTTTTAAAATAAGAATTTGAGGTTTCGAAAGGATTTGTAATTTTGAAAAAACCATATAAGAAATTTGATTTATAACTGAAGGATTTTAAATTTGAAATTCGAGAATTGAACTCCGGTATTTTGAAATTGGTTTAAGATTTTGAAATATATAATAATAATATGATTTAAAAATATTTTCCGAATAAGAAATGTTTCAAATGATTTTAATGAGTTTCGAAGAAATTTCAAAAGAAGTTTGAGAAAATAGAAGTCCAGAACTCACTTATGTCGCTGGAAAATAATTTCGGTGATGAGTGCACGCATCATCGACATTGATTTTCGAGTTTCAGAGTGGGGGAGAGGCCACTTTAGTAGCATTGCTGCGCGAGTGATTTTGCAAAACCAATTTTGATTTCAAATTCCGAAGTAAGATTTGATATTCAAAGGATACATGTATGTATATTTGAAATGATTTGAAGTAAGCCGGTGTTCAGTCCTTGAGTTTCGGATTTGATATAACCCTATCTATTAAAATTGATTTACTGATTTGTTGTTGATTTCCAACTCTTGGATTTGAAAATGATTTCTTCAACTATTTCAAAGGTTCGAGCACTTCCAAATCAAGGTTAACTTTTCAAAGCTAAGAAATTTTGAAAACTATAAAGTATATAAGTTAGGTATGTATGTTAAAGTATGTAGTAATATGGTTTAAATAAGTTGAAACTATTTTGTTAAGTAAATGAATAAGGCAAATTTTAAAATTTTCTAATATGAAATTTAGATTTGAAATGTTTTGAAAGAATTGGTCTTCAAAATATTTGGAATAAAATTTAGTTTAAATGTTTTAACTTAGTAACATCTTTATGAAACTATATATTTAACAAGTTGGAATAAATATATAAGTTGTACGTATGCTGTTTTATTCGCATAATTAATTTGATCCAAGTTTGAGTACACAAGTTCGAGGTGGATTACACCATTTCGTGTTAGGATTTTTCATTCGATTCTTGATGGCGAATATTTGATATGGATTTTGGGCTCGATTCTAGAATTCTCTATCATAGTATATGGCTATGCAAGGAGACTGATGGCTTCTAGTCGAGAAACCACATCGAACTCCGCATTAGGGAAGTCGAATGGACAATACTAGTTCGAAAGCGAACTTGTGTGATCGAGCGAGCGATCAAATGTGATTCTGCGAAATGATGTCGTATGTACATCTTATATTCTAATATCATTGATATATTTTGACGCTGAAATTTAAGCTGTCGAGTAAGAATATCTTTGCTTACTAAAAGAAAATTTCCAATTTAAATTACATAGATATATAACCCATAAAAGCAAAGATATTAAATCCCATATGGCTCTTCATGCAGCGTAATTGATTTTAGAAAACTTTGATTCTTGTATAAGATGACTTTTTGTAAGTATAAAATGATTTTGAAAACCATTGATTTCGGAAATGAATTGTTTGACTTAAATTATATTGATTTGGAAATGTGGATTTATTTTCTAAATCTACTATTTTGGAAACTTTGAAACTAAAGATATTTAATTTGAGAAGAAATAATTTGGTGAAATTGTATATGATTTTGAAATTGAACTGATATTGAAACAAATTGAAATTTGAGAACCTTGGGTTACCAAATACTTGGTTTGGGAATTATCGAACTTATATAAAAAATTTGGTTTGTATAAGTATGAGGTTGATTCGAAAACTATAGATTTGAAAAGGGTACTCAATTTGAAAAGTGAAATCTTATATAATTAAAGTCTATATAAGTGTGATTTGATATACTTTTGATTTTGGAAAAGTATTTGATTTGAAAATTTAATCTTATATATAATGGATTTTATATAAGTACGATATTTGAAAGTGATTTGAAAAGGTACTATATGATACATATTTTCAAAGTAAAGATATGGAAAGTGCCTTCTACTTGATATCCGATTTGTGGCCACATCTTGGATTCATTCTATCGATATTATTCTCTCTGATTTTTGGTTTTCCGGATATGATACTCGAGTGTCCTTCGAATTCCATGGCGTTACCCATGGTCTTACGAGCGCGACTGCATAGCGCAACTACCTGGCTGAGTCTTGCCTAGGGGTACGGATTGTTTCCTGGGGGATCCAGGCGTAACCATTGTGTATCCTGCAATCTGTGTAGGTCGCGAATAGTAGCGCAACTGCTTGGCTGAGTCTTGTCTGGGGGTACGGATTGTTTCTTGGGGGATCCAGGCATAACCATTGTGTATCCTGCATTCTACTAGTCATCATGGCGTAACTCGCAGGGCTGAGAAAGCTTACGGATATGGATTGTTTCCTGGGGGATCCAGGCGTAACCATTGTGTATCTGCGAACCATGGTTAGACAAAGGTTTTGTTTGTTTTTGTTTGGATTGTACTTTCCATATCTGTTTTTAAAAGTTTTTTCCAGTATTTTCACTAGGTGTTGAAACAAGTCTACTAAGTACTTGGAGAATTCTAGCTTTGCGCCTGATCAACGCACTGCCAGAGTCTGCAGGAACGAGGATAAACTTGTTGAAACATCGAGTTATAAAAGTATTTTCGAAAGGAAATTTGTTTCGATATAAAGGTATTTTATTTTATAAGTATTTCCAACAAAGAAATTTTGTATTAATATTTGAAATTTAAATTCTTATGGTTTGAATTAATTATTCGTGCCCGATACTATTCTTTTGAATCTGCCTTACCTGCTCAACTTTATCTATTCACCTATATTCTGTTTTTCTGAATCCACCTTCTTTTCCTTGTTGACTATATCCTTTTTTAATATTGTTTATTTATATACTATATGGTTTAATAGAAATTTTTTTAGTGTTGTAAATATTTTAGAAGTTCTTAATTAAATAAAACATATTTAAAGTATATGATTGTTGATTTATTAATAATATTTGAAAAGTATCTTGAGATAAATTAATAAATTTATGAATTATGGATTTAATGTTTTCAAATAACTTCTTTGTAAATATAAGTAATAATGTAAATAATTGTTTTCAAATAGTTTTCGTACCTTTATAAAGGTGTTATTTAAACATAAATGGTATATAAAAAGGAAGCAAGAAATTTTACAAATGGGTTTTGAAAGATATTAAAGTATTAAAGATAATTGAATTGTAAATGAAGTTTTCAAATGAATATTTCAAGTAAAATTTATATATAGTTTCAAATTAATTGTTTAATCTTGTCTTTTAACCTACTTTTTCTGCCTAGTTGTTCTATTCTCCTACCTCCTCTCTTTTCGGGGATGAAAAGTTTTGAGTGGGGGAGAGTGTAACGACCCTAAAATTTTAGTGATTTTATTTGTTAAATTAATTGAAATTTTGTGAAATTTTAAACAATAAAATTTGAAAATAAAAATTTATTATATGGAATACGTCTATTTTATTATAGCAACTGGTAAATTTTCATCTGATAATATTGAAGTTTATTTTCCTGTGAAATTTTATTTCAAATCAAACCGGTTAATAACAGTGAATTTAAAAGTTTTCCGAAACCAAAATATGTCAACAGGAGAAAATTTATTCAGATCATTCTGAATCAGACTGCGAAATTCGTTTTTCCAAATTTGGACTTCTACTGCTCCGTTAATCTTAATTCTAGCAAAATAGCAGCATTTCTGGTACCGATTATCGACTTTTGATCGGATAATCGTACCACTGATATCTGTATACCGTTTTGATCGTCTCGTCGTGCTGATCTCTGCGGTATATTTATTTCTGTGTTTGAAGTCCGGCACACAACGGAATCCACGAAAACGGTAACCGTATCGGTACCGGATCCGTGACCGTTTGATTTCTTTTGCGTTCAAATTTTAAACGCATCAATTAATTGCTTTGATTGCTCAGCTAAATCTTAGCTTGTGACCGTTGCTCTTATTTTACTTTTATATTTACTGTTCATCTTTCACTGTTCCCAAGCTTCAAAAAATTAAATTTCCGTTCGTTCAACATTCCCTAGACTTTTATTATTCCTATCCATTCAATGTTTACTCGTTCGTTCCAATATTTGGCCCTGTTCAAATTCTATTTTTCGCATTTCAATACATATGTATCTTCTTTTCATCCTGATGCATCTCTGAGAAAAAAAAGAAGGCAGGGTTTGCATTCATCCTTTATCCTGTGACTCACGTCCCTCTTCCGCCTGTACCCAAACTTCCACCCTCCATTCTTTCTCTTACCTTCAACCCATCCACCCCTTTTACCAGCCAGCTTTATACCTCCCCTCTCTCCACTGCTATACCGAGCAACCCATCGCCGAACCCAGCCTACTGCCATTTTTCCATTCACCTGTACCTTTCCTCCATCATCCGCGAACTCCCCAAGACCCGCCTCTCATCCACTCCGACAGCGCATCCACCCAGCCGAACCCATCACCCCATCACTTCACCGTTCCTTCCACCCACTTCGGCCTCCGCGCCTGCCTTGGCCACAACAGGCCATCCCACGTCAGCAGTCCCCTCGCCACCCAGCTTCCACCTTTGCGCCTTCTACTCCACGTGATCGGCCGTGAGCCACCTCAACCGAGCGCTGGCCTTCCCTCCTCCTTCCATCTGTAAGCCTAGATCTCATTTTTTTTGTATATATAGTTTATATGTATATTTTTATAAGAATTCGCAGTGTCGTATGTATTTATTCATTTACATATTATGGGTTATTTGATTTTGTTAGTATATACATTTTATACACTGTTAACTATGCACACTTTAGTTTATATATATTACTTTCTATGTACAAGTTTATATAAAGTATTGTTTTAAACTCTAAACTATAAAGTGGCATATATATTTGCAGTTTTCAATGTTTATCTATTTTATACGTTTGCAGAGCTTTTATATATATAATAGTTATATATAGGTTCAAGTATTAGGTGTTGTTACTTGTATATATATAGTTGTATCTGTGTTTTATATCTGGTTTTAGATCTTGATAATTTAATCGAATATAAAGGTATATATAATAGTTATAGACTTTTACTTTTCTAAGTTTGCTGTTTAAACTTCGTATATAATGTTTTGCAACATATTTTATCATATATAGGCTGTAAGGAAGGTTTATATTGATTTTTCGTAACAACTAATTTTAAAATAAATATGTATATATGTCAGTCCGCATGTATATTGGTAGATGTATAACATAGTAAGTTGTATTGCTTATAATAGATATGGTTAAGTATAATGGGTATATAGGTTACGTGTAGTCTGGTAGCGTATCTAGGTTTCATAGTCTACGTGTATATAAGATCCAGTGCAGTTTAGACATATGTATTAGCAAGCAGTTATATTAGTATACAAATAATAGGTGTGTTTCCGTGGATTTCTTAAATGATAATGTATAATATGTTAGTGGTATATAATAATGTGATGTAAAGTGTCTGCAAGTCTGTTCATGAAAAAGTATTATTTAAAATAAGTCAACTGGTATTTCTGCTCTACAGTTATGCATAAATTTATATGGGTCTGCATATGGCCTGTCCGTTTAGAGATAAGTATAAGGTCGGCTTGTTTATAACGTAAGTCTATATAAAATTTTGTATCTGTGCATAAGCCTGTAAATTAGATACATCGATTTGTCTTTAATATTGAATTTTATTTCATTACGGCCTCATTTGATTTTTGACTAATATATGAATATGTATGTAATACAAAGGCTATGTTTTACATAGGTTTAATTTAAATATTGATTCGAAATACATATAACGATTTTATTTTATTATTTGTTAAAAGTTAATATTATTTTAAAATTCATATATATGCATCTTGTTTCGGATTATCCCAAGCTGGTTTTGATTGTTTCATTTGATTCTAATTTATCAGTGTTCGTCGATTCTGGATCTATCGTGCTTTCCTTTGAAATTTGTGCATGGGTTGTAACTCATTTCATTATGTCCATCCTCTCTAGCCTCGAAAGGTGAGCAATCACTCACGATTAACGTTCTTTTATTTATTAAATTTGATTTCAATTGAAACGACAATTGAAATATGTTGCTGTAGTTATTTAAATTGTTATATATGCTATTATCTATAACTGTTCACCTATGGGATATGACACCATATCCTGTTGTTTATATTATATTGTTATTTATGATATATGCATGTTGTTGTATTTTATATTATCTGTTATCACTCTGCAAGTTCCCTGTTAGTATAGAATTCACTATGGGTTGGAATGATACATACCCAAACGGACTTTAGAATAGGAGAAAATCGTTATGGGTTGAAATGATAAACCCAAGCGATTTTCATTTGAATTGAAATTGGGATTACGGGTTGAAATGATATCTACCCGTATATATTTAAATTACGGATTGAAATGATAAATATCCGTATCACTTAACCATATCATAGATATATACAGACACCGTTGGTCCATATATATAAATATTTTGAAAATAAATTCTATGGATTCGGAAAGAAATATATGGGTTAAATAAATGTTGATTCTTAAATTTATTATATATAAATGGTAATGATATATATATATATAGATTTAATTATAATATTAAATTTAATTAAGATTGATTGAATACATATAATATGGTTAAGTACTTATATCTATATTTCAAAATAGATTTTTGTAAAAATTTGAATAAGTTAAGGTTAGGAAGATAATTTGAATTTAGTTGAAATTGATTTAATAAAGAATTTTATTTAATTAAACCTATTAGAAACTTATTGAAATTGAGATGTAAGATATAATTTATAACATGGGTTTGATTTATAAGTAATTTAATGAATATTTCTTACTTAAATAAAGTTTAAGGAAATATTTAGTAAAATGTGATTTAAGGCTAGTAAATGATATTGAATCTATTAAGTGAATATTCCCTGATTAAATAATAATGAAGTTAAATCAAGAGCTATATGAAACTATTAAATCTAACTTTGAAAATGTTGAATATTAAAGCTTCGAAATATATTGAAAAATAAATGGTATATTTAGAGCTGAATTAAATTGATGAATTGAGCTTTGAATAAATTTGAATCTGGAATTTGAAGTTGATTTGAATCGATTTGCGAGACTTGAGGAAATTATAAATACTTTACTTTTTAAATCATTTAATATATATATACTACTTTGGAAAATAGATATATTTGAAATGAAATGATATTTGGGTTTTGAAGTATAAATTTAATTGAAATGACCACGGTGTTATAGTGTATATTTCTACATTGTAGATAGTTCCACGGATCCTTAGAGGATGGTTATCCCAAACATCCTTTAAGTTACTTGTATTTCAGTTGATATTTCAATTGAGTTGGATTTATTAGTATAAGAATGTTAATCCTGACTCGAGTGTTTTGTGTTTTGCTTTACGCTCGGGTCAGACCGAGTGATACAGCATTTGAGACTCACCTTGGGAGTTTGGAGCTTCCTTTGGAGATCCAACTATCGCCTCAGCTTTCATCTCTTCTAGTTGATTTGTTCAAAGAAGTTATCTGTTCACTGGAGACTTCACTGCATTTGAGATATTCTGTTGTATTTTATTTCTAACTCTGATGTTTATATAGTAGCTTCATGAACTACTATTTTATCTATTCCGCTGCGTATTATTGTATTACTCTGTGTCTGTGATTCTGTGATTGATTTATTTACTGCATATGCTGAGTTTTGCCAAATTTAAATTAACAATCTGATATTTTGAATTATTCAAGTCTGACATGTATGGATTTATTGTCGATTTGAATGGTCCAAAATATCGGGTCATTACAGTTGGTATCAGAGCTTTGGCTCTAGGCGAAACTTAGCATATATTGTAAATTTATTTACAGAATCACTTTCGTTTGAGTTTAATCTCTTCCTTTTGACTCGATTTCCTTTGAACTTTGGAACGTTCCCTACGGTTCCAAAATTCATTCTTGTCTCTCTCTATTGGTATTCTTTTGATTCTGGAGTATCCCATAACTCCACTTCGAATAATCTCTATAAGAATAGGCGGTCCCGCCGATCTTTGAATGTTTTGTAAAGGGGTGAAACTCCTTTACAATTGGCATTGATTCACCGGAGATTTATATATCCCTCGGTTTAGATGCTGCTATCTCTTGTTATGTCGAATTCTATCTCTGGCGATCGAATGTCGATTTGCCTCAGAATTCTGCATTGATCTTATTTTGAAATCACGGTTGACCTATTAAGGTCGCCCGCGATTTATATAAGTATATCCCTTATTTGTTTTGTAATTGATTATCTCATTTTCGTTCGAACTTATCTTCGAATCAGAATCCAATTTGATTAGAGTACCTCTAATTTGAATATCTATCTTTGTTTTGAAATCCATTCTTGAATCATCCTTTTGAAAAATCGGGTTTATTCGTATTTTGGAAATTGTTTTATATATCGAAATTTTTATAAGTATGATTATATTCTATATATAAAAGTGAAATGTTTTCGATAAAGATTTTAAACCCTTTTAAAATAAGAATTTGAGGTTTCGAAAGGATTTGTAATTTTGAAAAAACTATATAAGAAATTTGATTTATAACTGAAGGATTTTAAATTTGAAATTCGAGAATTGAACTCCGGTATTTTGAAATTGTTTTAAGATTTTGAAATATATAATAATAATATGATTTAAAAATATTTTCCGAATAAGAAATGTTTCAAATGATTTTAATGAGTTTCGAAGAAATTTCAAAAGAAGTTTGAGAAAATAGAAGTCCAGAACTCACTTATGTCGCTGGAAAATAATTTCGGTGATGAGTGCACGCATCATCGACATTGATTTTCGAGTTTCAGAGTGGGGGAGAGGCCACTTTAGTAGCATTGCTGCGCGAGTGATTTTGCAAAACCAATTTTGATTTCAAATTCCGAAGTAAGATTTGATATTCAAAGGATACATGTATGTATATTTGAAATGATTTGAAGTAAGCCGGTGTTCAGTCCTTGAGTTTCGGATTTGATATAACCCTATCTATTAAAATTGATTTACTGATTTGTTGTTGATTTCCAACTCTTGGATTTGAAAATGATTTCTTCAACTATTTCGAAGGTTCGAGCACTTCCAAATCAAGGTTAACTTTTCAAAGCTAAGAAATTTTGAAAACTATAAAGTATATAAGTTAGGTATGTATGTTAAAGTATGTAGTAATATGGTTTAAATAAGTTGAAACTATTTTGTTAAGTAAATGAATAAGGCAAATTTTAAAATTTTCTAATATGAAATTTAGATTTGAAATGTTTTGAAAGAATTGGTCTTCAAAATATTTGGAATAAAATTTAGTTTAAATGTTTTAACTTAGTAACATCTTTATGAAACTATATATTTAACAAGTTGGAATAAATATATAAGTTGTACGTATGCTGTTTTATTCGCATAATTAATTTGATCCAAGTTTGAGTACACAAGTTCGAGGTGGATTACACCATTTCGTGTTAGGATTTTTCATTCGATTCTTGATGGCGAATATTTGATATGGATTTTGGGCTCGATTCTAGAATTCTCTATCATAGTATATGGCTATGCAAGGAGACTGATGGCTTCTAGTCGAGAAACCACATCGAACTCCGCATTAGGGAAGTCGAATGGACAATACTAGTTCGAAAGCGAACTTGTGTGATCGAGCGAGCGATCAAATGTGATTCTGCGAAATGATGACTTATGTACATCTTATATTCTAATATCATTGATATATTTTGACGCTGAAATTTAAGCTGTCGAGTAAGAATATCTTTGCTTACTAAAAGAAAATTTCCAATTTAAATTACAAAGATATATAACCCATAAAAGCAAAGATATTAAATCCCATATGGCTCTTCATGCAGCGTAATTGATTTTAGAAAACTTTGATTCTTGTATAAGATGACTTTTTGTAAGTATAAAATGATTTTGAAAACCATTGATTTCGGAAATGAATTGTTTGACTTAAATTATATTGATTTGGAAATGTGGATTTATTTTCTAAATCTATTATTTGGGAAACTTTGAAACTAAAGATATTTAATTTGAGAAGAAATAATTTGGTGAAATTGTATATGATTTTGAAATTGAACTGATATTGAAACAAATTGAAATTTGAGAACCTTGTGTTACCAAATACTTGATTTGGGAATTATCAAACTTATATAAAAAATTTGGTTTGTATAAGTATGAGGTTGATTCGAAAACTATAGATTTGAAAAGGGTACTCAATTTGAAAAGTGAAATCTTATATAATTAAAGTCTATATAAGTGTGATTTGATATACTTTTGATTTTGGAAAAGTATTTGATTTGAAAATTTAATCTTATATATAATGGATTTTATATAAGTACGATATTTGAAAGTGATTTGAAAAGGTACTATATGATACATATTTTCAAAGTAAAGATATGGAAAGTGCCTTCTACTTGATATCCGATTTGTGGCCACATCTTGGATTCATTCTATCGATATTATTCTCTCTGATTTTTGGTTTTCCGGATATGATACTCGAGTGTCCTTCGAATTCCATGGCATTACCCATGGTCTTACGAGCGCGACTGCATAGCGCAACTACCTGGCTGAGTCTTGCCTAGGGGTACGGATTGTTTCCTGGGGGATCCAGGCGTAACCATTGTGTATCCTGCAATCTGTGTAGGTCGCGAATAGTAGCGCAACTGCTTGGCTGAGTCTTGTCTGGGGGTACGGATTGTTTCCTGGGGGATCCAGGCATAACCATTGTGTATCCTGCATTCTACTAGTCATCATGGCGTAACTCGCAGGGCTGAGAAAGCTTACGGATATGGATTGTTTCCTGGGGGATCCAGGCGTAACCATTGTGTATCTGCGAACCATGGTTAGACAAAGGTTTTGTTTGTTTTTGTTTGGATTGTACTTTCCATATCTGTTTTTAAAAGTTTTTTCCAGTATTTTCACTGGGTGTTGAAACAAGTCTACTAAGTACTTGGAGAATTCTAGCTTTGCGCCTGATCAACGCACTGCCAGAGTCTGCAGGAACGAGGATAAACTTGTTGAAACATCGAGTTATAAAAGTATTTTCGAAAGGAAATTTGTTTCGATATAAAGGTATTTTATTTTATAAGTATTTCCAACAAAGAAATTTTGTATTAATATTTGAAATTTAAATTCTTATGGTTTGAATTAATTATTCGTGCCCGATACTATTCTTTTGAATCTGCCTTACCTGCTCAACTTTATCTATTCACCTATATTCTGTTTTTCTGAATCCACCTTCTTTTCCTTGTTGACTATATCCTTTTTTAATATTGTTTATTTATATATTATATGGTTTAATAGAAATTTTTTTTAGTGTTGTAAATATTTTAGAAGTTCTTAATTAAATAAAACATATTTAAAGTAAATGATTGTTGATTTATTAATAATATTTGAAAAGTATCTTGAGATAAATTAATAAATTTATGAATTATGGATTTAATGTTTTCAAATAACTTCTTTGTATATATAAGTAATAATGTAAATAATTTGTAATATCCCGGAAATTTGGGACAATATCAATTTAATAATCTGTTTAAATAATTAAATTGATTGATAATTTTTAATAATAAATATTTAAATTGATTAAATAATCTAATTAAATGAATATTTAATTAGTGAATTTATCCTTTAAAAAAATTAATAAGATTATTTCTATTTATAATGTATATACAATTGTATATATTGTAAATGGATAAGCTTGGATTTGGAATTTAAATAATAAATAAAATCTTGTTTTAAATTTCTAATATATATATATTGATAGTTTGGAGATTTGGATTTATTTAATATTAGCTTTTCAAAGTTATTTAAAATAAATATCTATATGGCTTTAAATAAGATTTATAATAAGGTTTAATTTATTTTCTTTTTAAATATTGTTAATAAATATGATTTAAGAGTATATATAAGTTTAAAATACCATTTACATATGATATGTTAATTCATTTAATAAATAGTAGTAATTTATAATCTCTTTTATAAATTATTTTAAAATTGATTAATGAGTTATTTTCAAACAATATTAATAGTATATTGTTTTTAAATAAATAGACCTTAATAAAATAAGGTTGTTATTTTCAAATTGAATGTGTTGTTTTAAATTGACTTTAAATTGGATTTTAAATATAATTTGAGTTTGAATGTAAATTAGTTTTGAAAATCAAAGGTAGATATTTTAAAATATTTGGATTCAAAAATACATGTATAAGCTTTTATTTATACATATACAATTGATTTTATTTTCTTTTAAAAGTAATTTATAAATAGAGAAGTATTTAAGTAAAGAAAGAAAAAGCTTTTATCTACATTTAAAATAAATATAAACTAACTAAAAAGACATGTGTTAGTTCCTAAGGCTTTAATATAATATGTGTTATAAGATTAAGGCATAAGAAAGACAAGTGTCAATCTTTTTAATTTCCATTTTTCTTTTGTTTTAATAAATCATTTTTACTTATATATACATCTATCTCTTATCCTCATTTTTTTTCTTTTCTATCTTCTTCAATTCAAAAGACAAAAGACTTCAGCCTATTTTCAAAAACCAAAATCTGAAGTATACTCAAACAAAATTCTCAAAAACTAAATCTGCAACTTAAAGCATCTTTTCAGAACAAAAATTCCCAGAAGAAAAGCAAATCTGTAAAAATCTCTCAAACCAGAAACTTCTTCAAACCGTAATTCATTTTCAAACCATTAGCCTGCAATCTCTTCTTCAAAAGCCTGTAAAACTTCTTCTTCAATCCCTGTAATGCATTTGCAATCTGGAAATAAGAATCTGGAAAACAAGTCTTCTGTCTACATTCATTTTCAAATCTGGAAGCCTGCATTTCTTCAAATCTGGAACAAGCAATAACCTGGAATCTAAAGCATTATCTCAACAAGATAATGACGTGCATGCAAGTTTCTAAAGCCAATATTCAAGTTTAAAAGTTTTAAAGGGCAAAGGCAATTCCAGTTTTAAAATTCAAAAGCAGATTCAAAAGATATGCTCGGTTCATTCTCAAAATCTGGTGAGTAACACCTTTTCTTAAAAGCTTAAGTATCTTAATCTGGTTGCATGTAAATTCTGGAATAAAAGCATGTTAGTGTGTTTGTTTATTTATGAAATTTTTGTGTATAGTTGGATGTATTGATGTGTGCATGTTTGTTGTCTCTGTGACATCTCTGTTCTTAGTTTTAAAACTAAGATTTTCAATGAAATTCAATTCCTCTTTATCTAAGCCTTGTTAGGATCTAAGTTCTAAACTTAAGTTGGTTGTATTATCATAAAGTAAATTTTAAAATTTGATTTAAGTGAAAATAAATTTAGAAGCTCACTGGAAACCATGAATAACAGAGTAGAATAAGTAAAAGTGGAAAATTCAAACTTCTAAATTCATAAATTCAGGAATATCAATGGAATACTTGAACCAAATCATGAATTTTAAAACTAAAATTAGGATTTTTAGAATTAGGAGTTGAGAGCAATTCATGTTTGAACTGGAAAGGGAAAATTTGAATTTTCTGGTGATCTGTTTGATCTTGGAGGTTGAGTTTACTTCCGTAGGTGGAGAAGTGATCTATGAGGATGGGAAAATTATCAGTTTTGGTAAATTTCAATTTAGTGATGACGATTTTAAATTTGAAGCTTTGGAACCCTAGTTTTACTGGGTTACAATTTTTGCGTGAGTTCGAGTTCATCTGGTGATCGAGTTGGTTGGGGTTTTGGGCACTGGAAGATGGTGGGTTGACGGGGTCTTCGCCGGAGTTTCAAAGGAAATGGTGGTCGGAGTTTTAAGGGGAGAACGTTGACAGGTTTTGGGTTTTGCTCTAGTTTCCATGACAGGAAGCTCGATTTCGAGTGGGAAGATGGTTCGAGTTGCTGGTGATCAGGATCATGAGGGATGGTCGTGGATGAGATGCTGGCGTGGTCATCGATGATCGGAGGTGATCATCTCGTGTGTGCACGTGAATGAGTATCAGCGTGTCAGTGTTTTGTTTGGCTTAGCAGAGGAGGTCGCGAATTTTTCTCGAGTAAAGTGCGTGAGTGACTCGAAGTCGTGCTCGTGATTGTTGGGATCTGGCTCGAGTTGTTTCCAGGGGAAAACTCGTATGGGTTATAACAGTTTTTAGAAATAAAATAGAAGGAAAAACTCGAAGGGATACTCGGGGGTTTTCAACTTTTTCTCGGGTATTTTGTGATATGGCTCGGGTAAGTTGAATAGTTACAGGTTTTAAAGCCTGTGTGTTTTTAAATTTTAAAATTAATTTAAAATTTGAAAACAGAAATTTAAACTTAAATCCCAGTTGTAAAAATAAATAAGTTTTTATTTTAATATTTAAACATCTTTAAATGTTTAAAGTATAGTTTAAAAGAATTTTTAAATTAAATAAATTGGTTTTAAAATCTTGTAAATTTCTTTTATAAATGTTAAGTGTTCTTAACATTTGTTTTAAAAAGATTTTGTATATTTGATTTAAATATTGGTTAAAGTTAAATTGTAATCTATTTTAAATCTTTTAATTTAAAATGAATTAAAAGAAAAGATTTTAAAGAAAAATGTTTTAAAGACTTTTGTTAATAATAACTAAAGTAGTTAAAGGTTTATTCTTTAGTTCAGAAAGTAATTAAGATTTAATTTTATAGGAGTAATTAAATTAATAAGGTAATTAAAGAATGATTGATAATTTAATTAATTAATTGGTAAGTAAGAGTTTATCAAGTTGTTTTAATAATTGATTAAAGATTAATTACCTAAAGAAATAATTAAAGAATTTTTATTAATTAACGAGGGATCATTAATTAAGGGTTATTAAATAATTAATTAATATGATTGATTTTGATAATCAATTAGATTAATTAATCATTATGAAATTAGTTAAGTATAATTACTTAATGGAAGTAATTAAGGTAATTAATTACTTAAGGTAATTAATTTAATAAATTTGATTTAGTTAAATTTATTAATTGAATTAATTTAAGATAATCACTTGATTATGTGATAAGTATAATTACTTAAATGTAATTAGTGAAATGTAATTACTTAGGAAGTAATTAAAGATAATTACTGGATGTAATTAAATGGAGATAATGAAAGTAATTTGAGTTAATTACTTAGAATAATTAATCAAGGGATTAATTAAAAGATAATTAATTAATGAGTAATTAATTTATGGAAGAGTAATTAAGGGAAGTTAATTACTAAATGAAATTAATCAAAGGTGATTAATAAATATGGTTTAATTTAAGATTAATTATTAAATGTAATTAATTTAAATGGAGTAATTAGGGATTATTAATTAATATAATTAATAATGTAATTAAAGGTTGATTAATTAAGATTAATTAATCAATAATAAATGATTAAAGTAATTAATTAATTGTACTTAATTAAGGATTAATGTAATTAAGTATAATTAATTAATTAATGAAGTAATTTAAGATTAATTACTGAATGGTTTAAGATAATTAATTTGTGAAATTAATTAAGTATTAATTACTTAAAGTAATTAAAGTATAATTAATCAGGAATGATTAATTAAGATGATACTATTAATTAAGATGATACTTAAAGTATGATTAATTAATTGGTTTAATTAATAATTAAGTAAGCAGGATTTATAAAATGAAGTAATTAATTTAATTCACTTTAAATTGATTAGAGATGATATAAATCATTACTTATGATGGATGAGTAGTATTAAATGCTTTGCATTGTTGATATCTCTGATAAGAGATATACTGATCTATGATATAGATGTTGGTTGGATTAAAATGATAATATGAATTATCTGTTTGGATGATAATATGGATTATCTATTATCTATCTGTGTGTAGTATAGATAAGAATTGAATTGTTTTAACTTTAAAACAACTTGGCCTTAAAAGATACGTTTTGGATTTCGATGAGACCGGGATCGGGTTTCCGTATACCGGGATGCCAGGTCTGGAGACCCGAATACCACATCGATCCAAATTAACGATAGGTCGTGAATCTCAAGTGAAGATGAAGATTCAAAGTGCAAGGGTTATTGTCGTTAACTCTGAGGGTGATTCCAACACGAGTGTAACGAGATAATGCCTTCGGTTTCGTTCGAACCCGGAACGAACTTGTATGGATCGAATGCTTTCAAAACATCGTCAGGTGGACGATGAGCATTCTAAGTGATGTTCTGATTTAAAGGTAAATCGTGACCTCAAGCCTCATCAAACCGGAAATGGCTAAAACAGGGGAGGTGCAGCAAGGCTTCGTGGGTAGCACCCACTGAGAGTAAGGTCATCCCTGTCTAGAGAAGTTCCTTTTATTTCGGCTTAGTGGTGCAGTTGGCGACGGCCATCTGTAGGGTGATTTTATTCGGGATTATCCAGTAAGGGATGGTTCCGGCTTTGTGTTGCAGGGGATTGGGAGTGATCCTCGGTACGGTGATCTAGGCCCCGTACTGTGATGAGCGGTACCCCGGTAGCTCTGCCATTGTATGGAAATCCAAATTCCAATAAGTGATAACGGATTTGATTGTATACTTATGTATGCTGGAATTTAATAATGTAACAATTTCGGCTATTTCATATTTATTTGAAAACCCTAGACCCTATTATAATACAATCGAATTTCCTATCAATGTTTTGGTTAGCGTAAGGTAAAAACTTACCCATGTTTATTTGTGGGGAGTCTTACGTGATACCTTTTCTTTCAAAAGGTTTTGAAGTTAAACAAGTTTAACCTGTTACTCACACCAGACCCATGTCTGACCCAAGTTGTTTATTTCTGTTTTATAAACTCTTGGGTACTCAAATTTTTACGAGTAGCCAAGGGATTCAGGTTTAGCTTTGACGAATTGTGGAGGAGCAATGGAGCAGGAGGCTTCGGCGTTCGTAGATATAGTATTCCGCTGTGTTGATATCTGTGTTAGAGTCTTGTATTGTATTTGAGTTGTAATATCTAGACAGATGTTTATAACTGTCTAGTATGTGTTGTATAGTTGTGTAAACTCTGATAAGTGTTTTATACTATGTAATAGTTTCTTTATGTTATTAATATAATTTATTCATTCCGCTGTGAGATCATTGTTGTTGTTTCTTCTTTCTTCTCTTCTTTTCTATTTTCTACCCCTTTCTTTCTTATTAATGATGCGTCATTCTGTGAAATGAGTGGCGGGTCGTTACAGTTGGTATCAGAGCATAGGTTGAGCGAATGCCTAAGCTTTTGGTTAAGTGAATATCAGAACACTAGGTTAAGTGAATACCTAGGTTCGGAAGGATTGTTCATTAGAGACAGGATCTGTAGCAACCTGTTTGAGTGTATATATATATATATATATACGAGAGCGCGTATTTGTTAGTTATATAAAACGATTTTATATTGTGTTAATTGATCGGTTAAGTGGTATATGGATTCTGGTCAATACGAGTAGCTAACGTTATTGATAGGGATCTCTAAACACTTGGACCAGGCCAATGGACACAATATTGTTTTAAAATGGGAAGGTGAAATAGTTTTACCCAGATATAATTTCTATATATAAAAAGTATCATTTTAAATATATATGGTATTTGTAATGATTGGTTGAGATGATAATAATTTATCATCTAGGAATAGGAGTCTGAGAGTGGAGGTTGGAAGTGTATTTGTCGAGACTGTAAACCTAATACCGTCTCAAGTGAACTTTGCAATTGTAAGGATTTCACAATCTCTGAAGGAAACCTGTTAAGGTTCGGAGTCCATCTTCTAAGTTGGATGAGTAGAATTTGGATCTGTCGGTTGAACAGAAGCGAGTGATAGAATCTTGGTATCTTCTGGAAGAAGTAGCTGTGTGATAAGACGCGGTGAATATGGATATTCCCGAAGATGTTTTCTTTGGAACAGGTTAATGAAGTGTGTCTGTTTCGGTGTTGTGGCTGAGTCCAGCATGGTGCCTCTGTTTGGTTTGGGTTCGAGTTTCTCGAAGAGCTTTGGATTGAGAAGTCTTTGGCATCTGTGGCAGCAGTGCAGCTCGGAGTGTTCTGTATTGGCAGGAAGTTTTCTGGCTGAGTAGTTTTTCTGAAGGTGGAGTTCAGAAGAAGTAGAGTATATCCATTTCTTCGATGGATTGGATAGATAAGTATGAGCTGTTCTGATTTGTAAAGATAGAACAGTTTTATTTGGATTTGGCTGGGTTGATCGCAAAAGTGACTTGCGATAGTTTGAGTATTCTCTTGAGTTATCCGAGATTTTCTGGGATGTGTTGTCCAGTCTGTGTTTGTGTTCATCATCAGCATTTTCATTCTCTCCAGATCAGAGTGGTGCAGCAGAAGCAGTTTGGCGAGTGCTCTTGTTGTCTTTTCCAGATAGGAGAAGTTAGTTCGATCTTCTGATGTTTGGTAGTAGAGTTGTGTTTTGGATTATTGGTAGATCTTGAGAGGATCATTCTATTGAGTTGTTTTTGGTTCTGTTTATTTCTAAAAGCATCAGCAAAGGTTGAGTTGATCAGGAAAGATCTGTAGACAGCTCAGGATCGTCTGAAGGATTTTGTGGATAAGAGACGAAGGAATTTGAAATTCGAAGTTGGAGACTTCGTGGTCGTGAAGTTTTTCTCTGGTTAAAGGGAGCTATAAGATTGGGTAAGTCTGGGAAGTTAGCTCCGAGTTATTTTGGATCTTTTCTGTGATCTAATTTGGATAAGTACTTTGATCTACAAGGTTGAATTGTCAGTTTGGATAACTGGAATTCATTGTGTTTTACGTATCTCTGAGGGAGTACGTATATGATCTATCTCTGGTTTTGGAACCAGCAGTTCTGGAGTAATTGGTTGTAGAGTCAGACTCGTCTATAGTCTGATATCTTGTTTAGTTCTGTAGATCTAGATGAGTAGAAGCTCTATAGCTTAGTAGTATTGATTTCTGTAGAGCGAGTATTCCGGTTTATATATATACTTGGGGAAACTCGAGGAAATTCTATCCAGAATTTTGTCTGGATAGTTAAAATTGTTTGATTGGATAAATTGGTTGCTATGGTTGTTAGCATATGGATGATAATATATGTTTGTGATTTAAAGAGATTATTAAATTACCTTTGTTTTAAATTTCGGGGACGAAATTATTTTAAGGGGGAAGGAATGTAATATCCCGGAAATTTGGGACAATATCAATTTAATAATCTGTTTAAATAATTAAATTGATTGATAATTTTTAATAATAAATATTTAAATTGATTAAATAATCTAATTAAATGAATATTTAATTAGTGAATTTATCCTTTAAAAAAATTAATAAGATTATTTCTATTTATAATGTATATACAATTGTATATATTGTAAATGGATAAGCTTGGATTTGGAATTTAAATAATAAATAAAATCTTGTTTTAAATTTCTAATATATATATATTGATAGTTTGGAGATTTGGATTTATTTAATATTAGCTTTTCAAAGTTATTTAAAATAAATATCTATATGGTTTTAAATAAGATTTATAATAAGGTTTAATTTATTTTCTTTTTAAATATTGTTAATAAATATGATTTAAGAGTATATATAAGTTTAAAATACCATTTACATATGATATGTTAATTCATTTAATAAATAGTAGTAATTTATAATCTCTTTTATAAATTATTTTAAAATTGATTAATGAGTTATTTTCAAACAATATTAATAGTATATTGTTTTTAAATAAATAGACCTTAATAAAATAAGGTTGTTATTTTCAAATTGAATGTGTTGTTTTAAATTGACTTTAAATTGGATTTTAAATATAATTTGAGTTTGAATGTAAATTAGTTTTGAAAATCAAAGGTAGATATTTTAAAATATTTGGATTCAAAAATACATGTATAAGCTTTTATTTATACATATACAATTGATTTTATTTTCTTTTAAAAGTAATTTATAAATAGAGAAGTATTTAAGTAAAGAAAGAAAAAGCTTTTATCTACATTTAAAATAAATATAAACTAACTAAAAAGACATGTGTTAGTTCCTAAGGCTTTAATATAATATGTGTTATAAGATTAAGGCATAAGAAAGACAAGTGTCAATCTTTTTAATTTCCATTTTTCTTTTGTTTTAATAAATCATTTTTACTTATATATACATCTATCTCTTATCCTCATTTTTTTTCTTTTCTATCTTCTTCAATTCAAAAGACAAAAGACTTCAGCCTATTTTCAAAAACCAAAATCTGAAGTATACTCAAACAAAATTCTCAAAAACTAAATCTGCAACTTAAAGCATCTTTTCAGAACAAAAATTCCCAGAAGAAAAGCAAATCTGTAAAAATCTCTCAAACCAGAAACTTCTTCAAACCGTAATTCATTTTCAAACCATTAGCCTGCAATCTCTTCTTCAAAAGCCTGTAAAACTTCTTCTTCAATCCCTGTAATGCATTTGCAATCTGGAAATAAGAATCTGGAAAACAAGTCTTCTGTCTACATTCATTTTCAAATCTGGAAGCCTGCATTTCTTCAAATCTGGAACAAGCAATAACCTGGAATCTAAAGCATTATCTCAACAAGATAATGACGTGCATGCAAGTTTCTAAAGCCAATATTCAAGTTTAAAAGTTTTAAAGGGCAAAGGCAATTCCAGTTTTAAAATTCAAAAGCAGTTTCAAAAGATATGCTCGGTTCATTCTCAAAATCTGGTGAGTAAGACCTTTTCTTAAAAGCTTAAGTATCTTAATCTGGTTGCATGTAAATTCTGGAATAAAAGCATGTTAGTGTGTTTGTTTATTTATGAAATTTTTGTGTATAGTTGGATGTATTGATGTGTGCATGTTTGTTGTCTCTGTGACATCTCTGTTCTTAGTTTTAAAACTAAGATTTTCAATGAAATTCAATTCCTCTTTATCTAAGCCTTGTTAGGATCTAAGTTCTAAACTTAAGTTGGTTGTATTATCATAAAGTAAATTTTAAAATTTGATTTAAGTGAAAATAAATTTAGAAGCTCACTGGAAACCATGAATAACAAAGTAGAATAAGTAAAAGTGGAAAATTCAAACTTCTAAATTCATAAATTCAGGAATATCAATGGAATACTTGAACCAAATCATGAATTTTAAAACTAAAATTAGGATTTTTAGAATTAGGAGTTGAGAGCAATTCATGTTTGAACTGGAAAGGGAAAATTTGAATTTTCTGGTGATCTGTTTGATCTTGGAGGTTGAGTTTACTTCCGTAGGTGGAGAAGTGATCTATGAGGATGGGAAAATTATCAGTTTTGGTAAATTTCAATTTAGTGATGACGATTTTAAATTTGAAGCTTTGGAACCCTAGTTTTACTGGGTTACAATTTTTGCGTGAGTTCGAGTTCATCTGGTGATCGAGTTGGTTGGGGTTTTGGGCACTGGAAGATGGTGGGTTGACGGGGTCTTCGCCGGAGTTTCAAAGGAAATGGTGGTCGGAGTTTTAAGGGGAGAACGTTGACAGGTTTTGGGTTTTGCTCTAGTTTCCATGACAGGAAGCTCGATTTCGAGTGGGAAGATGGTTCGAGTTGCTGGTGATCAGGATCATGAGGGATGGTCGTGGATGAGATGCTGGCGTGGTCATCGATGATCGGAGGTGATCATCTCGTGTGTGCACGTGAATGAGTATCAGCGTGTCAGTGTTTTGTTTGGCTTAGCAGAGGAGGTCGCGAATTTTTCTCGAGTAAAGTGCGTGAGTGACTCGAAGTCGTGCTCGTGATTGTTGGGATCTGGCTCGAGTTGTTTCCAGGGGAAAACTCGTATGGGTTATAACAGTTTTTAGAAATAAAATAGAAGGAAAAACTCGAAGGGATACTCGGGGGTTTTCAACTTTTTCTCGGGTATTTTGTGATATGGCTCGGGTAAGTTGAATAGTTACAGGTTTTAAAGCCTGTGTGTTTTTAAATTTTAAAATTAATTTAAAATTTGAAAACAGAAATTTAAACTTAAATCCCAGTTGTAAAAATAAATAAGTTTTTATTTTAATATTTAAACATCTTTAAATGTTTAAAGTATAGTTTAAAAGAATTTTTAAATTAAATAAATTGGTTTTAAAATCTTGTAAATTTCTTTTATAAATGTTAAGTGTTCTTAACATTTGTTTTAAAAAGATTTTGTATATTTGATTTAAATATTGGTTAAAGTTAAATTGTAATCTATTTTAAATCTTTTAATTTAAAATGAATTAAAAGAAAAGATTTTAAAGAAAAATGTTTTAAAGACTTTTGTTAATAATAACTAAAGTAGTTAAAGGTTTATTCTTTAGTTCAGAAAGTAATTAAGATTTAATTTTATAGGAGTAATTAAATTAATAAGGTAATTAAAGAATGATTGATAATTTAATTAATTAATTGGTAAGTAAGAGTTTATCAAGTTGTTTTAATAATTGATTAAAGATTAATTACCTAAAGAAATAATTAAAGAATTTTTATTAATTAACGAGGGATCATTAATTAAGGGTTATTAAATAATTAATTAATATGATTGATTTTGATAATCAATTAGATTAATTAATCATTATGAAATTAGTTAAGTATAATTACTTAATGGAAGTAATTAAGGTAATTAATTACTTAAGGTAATTAATTTAATAAATTTGATTTAGTTAAATTTATTAATTGAATTAATTTAAGATAATCACTTGATTATGTGATAAGTATAATTACTTAAATGTAATTAGTGAAATGTAATTACTTAGGAAGTAATTAAAGATAATTACTGGATGTAATTAAATGGAGATAATGAAAGTAATTTGAGTTAATTACTTAGAATAATTAATCAAGGGATTAATTAAAAGATAATTAATTAATGAGTAATTAATTTATGGAAGAGTAATTAAGGGAAGTTAATTACTAAATGAAATTAATCAAAGGTGATTAATAAATATGGTTTAATTTAAGATTAATTATTAAATGTAATTAATTTAAATGGAGTAATTAGGGATTATTAATTAATATAATTAATAATGTAATTAAAGGTTGATTAATTAAGATTAATTAATCAATAATAAATGATTAAAGTAATTAATTAATTGTACTTAATTAAGGATTAATGTAATTAAGTATAATTAATTAATTAATGAAGTAATTTAAGATTAATTACTGAATGGTTTAAGATAATTAATTTGTGAAATTAATTAAGTATTAATTACTTAAAGTAATTAAAGTATAATTAATCAGGAATGATTAATTAAGATGATACTATTAATTAAGATGATACTTAAAGTATGATTAATTAATTGGTTTAATTAATAATTAAGTAAGCAGGATTTATAAAATGAAGTAATTAATTTAATTCACTTTAAATTGATTAGAGATGATATAAATCATTACTTATGATGGATGAGTAGTATTAAATGCTTTGCATTGTTGATATCTCTGATAAGAGATATACTAATCTATGATATAGATGTTGGTTGGATTAAAATGATAATATGAATTATCTGTTTGGATGATAATATGGATTATCTATTATCTATCTGTGTGTAGTATAGATAAGAATTGAATTGTTTTAACTTTAAAACAACTTGGCCTTAAAAGATACGTTTTGGATTTCGATGAGACCGGGATCGGGTTTCCGTATACCGGGATGCCAGGTCTGGAGACCCGAATACCACATCGATCCAAATTAACGATAGGTCGTGAATCTCAAGTGAAGATGAAGATTCAAAGTGCAAGGGTTATTGTCGTTAACTCTGAGGGTGATTCCAACACGAGTGTAACGAGATAATGCCTTCGGTTTCGTTCGAACCCGGAACGAACTTGTATGGATCGAATGCTTTCAAAACATCGTCAGGTGGACGATGAGCATTCTAAGTGATGTTCTGATTTAAAGGTAAATCGTGACCTCAAGCCTCATCAAACCGGAAATGGCTAAAACAGGGGAGGTGCAGCAAGGCTTCGTGGGTAGCACCCACTGAGAGTAAGGTCATCCCTGTCTAGAGAAGTTCCTTTTATTTCGGCTTAGTGGTGCAGTTGGCGACGGCCATCTGTGGGGTGATTTTATTCGGGATTATCCAGTAAGGGATGGTTCCGGCTTTGTGTTGCAGGGGATTGGGAGTGATCCTCGGTACGGTGATCTAGGCCCCGTACTGTGATGAGCGGTACCCCGGTAGCTCTGCCATTGTATGGAAATCCAAATTCCAATAAGTGATAACGGATTTGATTGTATACTTATGTATGCTGGAATTTAATAATGTAACAATTTCGGCTATTTCATATTTATTTGAAAACCCTAGACCCTATTATAATACAATCGAATTTCCTATCAATGTTTTGGTTAGCGTAAGGTAAAAACTTACCCATGTTTATTTGTGGGGAGTCTTACGTGATACCTTTTCTTTCAAAAGGTTTTGAAGTTAAACAAGTTTAACCTGTTACTCACACCAGACCCATGTCTGACCCAAGTTGTTTATTTCTGTTTTATAAACTCTTGGGTACTCAAATTTTTACGAGTAGCCAAGGGATTCAGGTTTAGCTTTGACGAATTGTGGAGGAGCAATGGAGCAGGAGGCTTCGGCGTTCATAGATATAGTATTCCGCTGTGTTGATATCTGTGTTAGAGTCTTGTATTGTATTTGAGTTGTAATATCTAGACAGATGTTTATAACTGTCTAGTATGTGTTGTATAGTTGTGTAAACTCTGATAAGTGTTTTATACTATGTAATAGTTTCTTTATGTTATTAATATAATTTATTCATTCCGCTGTGAGATCGTTGTTGTTGTTTCTTCTTTCTTCTCTTCTTTTCTATTTTCTACCCCTTTCTTTCTTATTAATGATGCGTCATTCTGTGGAATGAGTGGCGGGTCGTTACATAATTGTTTTCAAATAGTTTTCATACCTTTATAAAGGTGTTATTTAAACATAAATGGTATATAAAAAGGAAGCAAGAAATTTTACAAAAGGGTTTTGGAAGATATTAAAGTATTAAAGATAATTGAATTGTAAATGAAGTTTTCAAATGAATATTTCAAGTAAAATTTATATATAGTTTCAAATTAATTGTTTAATCTTGTCTTTTAACCTACTTTTTCTGCCTGGTTGTTCTATTCTCCTACCTCCTCTCTTTTCGGGGATGAAAAGTTTTGAGTGGGGGAGAGTGTAACGACCCTAAACTTTTAGTGATTTTATTTGTTAAATTAATTGAAATTTTGTGAAATTTTAAACAATAAAATTTGAAAATAAAAATTTATTATATGGAATACGTCTATTTTAATATAGCAACTGGTAAATTTTCATCTGATAATATTGAAGTTTATTTTCCTGTGAAATTTTATTTCAAATCAAACCGGTTAATAACAGTGAATTTAAAAGTTTTCCGAAACCAAAATATGTCAACAGGAGAAAATTTATTCAGATCATTCTGAATCAGACTGCGAAATTCGTTTTTCCAAATTTGGACTTCTACTGCTCCGTTAATCTTAATTCTAGCAAAATAGCAGCATTTTTGGTACTGATTATCGACTTTTGATCGGATAATCGTACCACTGATATCTGTATACCGTTTTGATCGTCTCGTCGTGCTGATCTCTGCGGTATATTTATTTCTGTGTTTGAAGTCCGGCACACAACGGAATCCACGAAAACAGTAACCGTATCGGTACCGGATCCGTGACCGTTTGATTTCTTTTGCGTTCAAATTTTAAATGCATCAATTAATTGCTTTGATTGCTCAGCTAAATCTTAGCTTGTGACCGTTGCTCTTATTTTACTTTTATATTTACTGTTCATCTTTCACTGTTCCCCAGCTTCAAAAATTTAAATTTCCGTTCGTTCAACATTCCCTAGACTTTTATTATTCCTATCCATTCAATGTTTACTCGTTCGTTCCAATATTTGGCCCTGTTCAAATTCTATTTTTCGCATTTCAATACATATGTATCTTCTTTTCATCCTGATGCATCTCTGAGAAAAAAAAAGAAGGCAGGGTTTGCATTCATCCTTTATCCTGTGACTCACGTCCCTCTTCCGCCTGTACCCAAACTTCCACCCTCCATTCTTTCTCTTACCTTCAACCCATCCACCCCTTTTACCAGCCAGCTTTATACCTCCCCTCTCTCCACTGCTATACCGAGCAACCCATCGCCGAACCCAGCCTACTGCCATTTTTCCATTCACCTGTACCTTTCCTCCATCATCCGCGAACTCCCCAAGACCCGCCTCTCATCCACTCCGACAGCGCATCCACCCAACCGAACCCATCACCCCATCACTTCACCGTTCCTTCCACCCACTTCGGCCTCCGCGCCTGCCTTCGCCACAACAGGCCATCCCACGTCAACAGTCCCCTCGCCACCCAGCTTCCACCTTTGCGCCTTCTACTCCACGTGATCGGCCGTGAGCCACCTCAACCGAGCGCTGGCCTTCCCTCCTCCTTCCATCTGTAAGCCTAGATCTCATTTTTTTTGTATATATAGTTTATATGTATATTTTTATAAGAATTCGCAGTGTCGTATGTATTTATTCATTTACATATTACGGGTTATTTGATTTTGTTAGTATATACATTTTATACACTGTTAACTATGCACACTTTAGTTTATATATATTACTTTCTATGTACAAGTTTATATAAAGTATTGTTTTAAACTCTAAACTATAAAGTGGCATATATATTTGCAGTTTTCAATGTTTATCTATTTTATACGTTTGCAGAGCTTTTATATATATAATAGTTATATATAGGTTCAAGTATTAGGTGTTGTTACTTGTATATATATATAGTTGTATCTGTGTTTTATATCTGGTTTTAGATCTTGATAATTTAATCGAATATAAAGATATATATAATAGTTATAGACTTTTACTTTTCTAAGTTTGATGTTTAAACTTCGTATATAATGTTTTGCAACATATTTTATCATATATAGGCTGTAAGGAAGGTTTATATTGATTTTTCGTAACAACTAATTTTAAAATAAATATGTATATATGTCAGTCCGCATGTATATTGGTAGATGTATAACATAGTAAGTTGTATTGCTTATAATAGATATGGTTAAGTATAATGGGTATATAGGTTACGTGTAGTCTGGTAGCGTATCTAGGTTTCATAGTCTACGTGTATATAAGATCCAGTGCAGTTTAGACATATGTATTAGCAAGCAGTTATATTAGTATACAAATAATAGGTGTGTTTCCGTGGATTTCTTAAATGATAATGTATAATATGTTAGTGGTATATAATCATGTGATGTAAAGTGTCTGCAAGTCTGTTCATGAAAAAGTATTATTTAAAATAAGTCAACTGGTATTTCTGCTCTACAGTTATGCATAAATTTATATGGGTCTGCATATAGCCTGTCCGTTTAGAGATAAGTATAAGGTCGGCTTGTTTATAACGTAAGTCTATATAAAATTTTGTATCTGTGCATAGGCCTGTAAATTAGATACATCGATTTGTCTTTAATATTGAATTTTATTTCATAAAGGCCTCATTTGATTTTTGACTAATATATGAATATGTATGTAATACAAAGACTATGTTTTACATAGGTTTAATTTAAATATTGATTCGAAATACATATAACGATTTTATTTTATTATTTGTTAAAAGTTAATATTATTTTAAAATTCATATATATGCATCTTGTTTCGGATTATCCCAAGCTGGTTTTGATTGTTTCATTTGATTCTAATTTATCAGTGTTCGTCGATTCTGGATCTATCGTGCTTTCCTTTGAAATTTGTGCATGGGTTGTAACTCATTTCATTATGTCCATCCTCTCTAGCCTCGAAAGGTGAGCAATCACTCACGATTAACATTCTTTTATTTATTAAATTTGATTTCAATTGAAACGACAATTGAAATATGTTGCTGTAGTTATTTAAATTGTTATATATGCTATTATCTATAACTGTTCACCTATGGGATATGACACCATATCCTGTTGTTTATATTATATTGTTATTTATGATATGTGCATGTTGTTGTATTTTATATTATCTGTTATCACTCTGCAAGTTCCCTGTTAGTATAGAATTCATTATGGGTTGGAATGATACATACCCAAACGGACTTTAGAATAGGAGAAAATCGTTATGGGTTGAAATGATAAACCCAAGCGATTTTCATTTGAATTGAAATTGGGATTACGGGTTGAAATGATATCTACCCGTATATATTTAAATTACGGATTGAAATGATAAATATCCGTATCACTTAACCATATCATAGATATATACAGACACCGTTGGTCCATATATATAAATATTTTGAAAATAAATTCTATGGATTCGGAAAGAAATATATGGGTTAAATAAATGTTGATTCTTAAATTTATTATATATAAATGGTAATGATATATATATATAGATTTAATTATAATATTAAATTTAATTAAGATTGATTGAATACATATAATATGGTTAAGTACTTATATCTATATTTCAAAATAGATTTTTGTAAAAATTTGAATAAGTTAAGGTTAGGAAGATAATTTGAATTTAGTTGAAATTGATTTAATAAAGAATTTTATTTAATTAAACCTATTAGAAACTTATTGAAATTGAGATGTAAGATATAATTTATAACATGGGTTTGATTTATAAGTAATTTAATGAATATTTCTTACTTAAATAAAGTTTAAGGAAATATTTAGTAAAATGTGATTTAAGGCTAGTAAATGATATTGAATCTATTAAGTGAATATTCCCTGATTAAATAATAATGAAGTTAAATCAAGAGCTATATGAAACTATTAAATCTAACTTTGAAAATGTTGAATATTAAAGCTTCGAAATATATTGAAAAATAAATGGTATATTTAGAGCTGAATTAAATTGATGAATTGAGCTTTGAATAAATTTGAATCTGGAATTTGAAGTTGATTTGAATCGATTTGCGAGACTTGAGGAAATTATAAATACTTTACTTTTTAAATCATTTAATATATATATACTACTTTGGAAAATAGATATATTTGAAATGAAATGATATTTGGGTTTTGAAGTATAAATTTAATTGAAATGACCACGGTGTTATAGTGTATATTTCTACATTGTAGATAGTTCCACGGATCCTTAGAGGATGGTTATCCCAAACATCCTTTAAGTTACTTGTATTTCAGTTGATATTTCAATTGAGTTGGATTTATTAGTATAAGAATGTTAATCCTGACTCGAGTGTTTTGTGTTTTGCTTTACGCTCGGGTCAGACCGAGTGATACAGCATTTGAGACTCACCTTGGGAGTTTGGAGCTTCCTTTGGAGATCCAACTATCGCCTCAGCTTTCATCTCTTCTAGTTGATTTGTTCAAAGAAGTTATCTGTTGTACTGGAGACTTCACTGCATTTGAGATATTCTGTTGTATTTTATTTCTAACTCTGATGTTTATATAGTAGCTTCATGAACTACTATTTTATCTATTCCGCTGCGTATTATTGTATTACTCTGTGTCTGTGATTCTGTGATTGATTTATTTACTGCATATGCTGAGTTTTGCCAAATTTAAATTAACAATCTGATATTTTGAATTATTCAAGTCTGACATGTATGGATTTATTGTCGATTTGAATGGTCCAAAATATCGGGTCGTTACAATGCCTTTCTCTAACTGTCAAGCCTAATATTATTCATATTCAATAGGATTACTATCTTTCTTTTCCATATAAATAATAATTAAATATAAGCTCTCTTATACAATTTACAGTTTTCAACAGAACTAATTACTGAAATAAATTCCGAATTTAAATATTAAAGGGAATCTAATGATAATATATCATAAACGTAAAAGATATATAATTTAAATCCACTCACCTAAAGTCCTAAGCTTCAATCTCTATCCCTTTTAATTTGCAATGCTTTTCTCCGCTTTTTCCCCTTTTTGATTCACTGTAAATTACCTGATTTGTTTGCGCAATTCTCTGATTTGCTGCTATGTATTTCCATGCTTAATTTTATCTTTAGTTTGGGGAAAGATTTGATTAATAAAGTAGAAAGGAAGAGGGAGAAGAGAAGAGGAGTTTGGTGTAAACGACGGTTGCTGATTCAGAGAAAATAGTGTGGGATAGGGTTAAGTTACGTTCAATTTATAGGTGCAGTAAACAACTAGGAACCATCTGATTTACCCTAAATACAATCCTCACCACCAGAACTTGATTTGTTTACATTAGCTTATAATGTATAACTCTCCAATGTTATTCATTTGTTCTTTTGTTATACAACCCTATTAATCCACATTTCCTTCTAAATAAGATTCTCTCATTAATTATCCAATTAATTAGATCACACACACACACACACACACACATATATATATATATATCCAATATTAATTGATTCTTATACGTTATAATTTCTTGCCTATTTGAACACGTCAATTAATACCTCTATTAATTGAATGCATATAAAAGTTATACTTTTTAATTTATCCTTATTGATTTACCTTCATCATAAACCAAATTACTTTGTTTGATTTTTGTACGCGTTCCAATTTTTTTTAACTTGGAAACAAATAATCCCATAACTGGCATTTTCTTCTAGCTAATTAATTTACATTATTAGCTATTGTAAAAATGGCATATTCTTTGATTAATTGACACCCTTTTTAAAACTCTCAACTAATTGCCAATTAATTAATTGACACGTTTTCCCATTTTCATCGACATCCAAATTAATTCCTATGCATCACTCAATCACACATTTATTAGTTGTACATATTTAAACCGCCAATTCATTTTCCAATTAATTGGCATATAAGTTTCCCTCTTTTATTAATTGACGCTTACTTAATGTCTTTGATTAATTTCTCAATTAATTGATTGCGTCAATTATAAATTAATATATGTATGTTATTATTTAATTTATTCCCCACATACATTTCCCTTTATTAGAAGATCCCTTAATTAATTAATGTTACAAAAGTGATATATTCTCTGAATAATTGACGCCTCTATGTCTCTTAATTAATTCCCTTTTAATTGATTGATGCGTCAATTAATCACACACTCATTTTTTGCATAAATCTATGTAACCTCATAATTTTTTAAATGCATATATTTGACATTTATATTTTCCACTGTTTTGCAATTATGTTAATTCAATTGATTTTATTTGTCATTAAAGCGCGGGGTGTTACAAAGGTTATATTTGATGCTTTGATTATTTATTTAGGATTATGCATCTCTTAGTTCATCTTTTAGTGCTTAACATTCGGAAGTCCTCACTTTCATTAGGGCTATAAGCCGAGATCTATATTGTGGTTATCGAGTATTGTATTTAGTATGAGCTATGATTCATTCCTTTATTGGTGATTTTTGCGGACATGCCACATGCTTGTCCATAGTATTTGGTGATTTTTGATGAGTTTGATTGTCATCGCCCGATTTATAGATGTCGTGGTCTATACTTGCCTGTATGCATTTCAAGGGTGATATTAGTGATGTGTAGCATGATACATTATGATGATGTTATATTTGATATTACGTTGAGTTATGGACATGCTATTTTTTCATTTTCCATGCTTACTATTATGTACTCACATTGGGATTTTGATATAGTCTGACCTGTTTATTATTTACATAATACTCGACTTAGTCCGAGACTTTCAAGTACATTGACATTAGCTATTTTGGATGACTGGGCTTTAGAGGAGATAGTATATACATATATTATATCAAGTTTTGAGTAGATAACTATGTAAATTTTTCTTTGGATGCCACCTTGTATTTGTTGTATTGAGATGACTATGAGTTGTGCATTTTGTACTTGGCTGGGTATTTATTGTCGTAGTGAGACACCGTTTAAAGTTTGGTATCATATTTTTATGTATTATATTTTTTTGCTGCTATCCGTGACTCTGTGCTCAATTGTATATATTGTGTATTATTCTGTCCAAGTAAGCCAACATGTTTATTGCTTTGTGCCGATACTGGATACATATATTGTTGTTATATTTTGAGGTGAGATACGTATCAGTGTTAGCCTAAGGGAATATTCTTGTGTGGTCTCTCCTAACATGCCTCATTCTCCATATTACCAGACAGGATTACCTAGTAATTCTCTTTGGTAGTATGGTTATAGAGGTAGGGTGTTACAGTTTGGTATGAAAGCAGGTTCAAAACAATATAGAATATATGTGACATGGGTCTTGGCCTTAGAGTGACTTTAGAGTCCCTGTTCCTTAGGTGTGTGGTAGTTACCCTATGATAGCAGGAGTATATGAGGAATACTGGGTTAATCATCTAGGGGTGTACTTGTTATTTTTCCTACTATATATGTATTATCCTTATCTTTACCTCTTCTATGTTATATTTCTAGTAAATGAAAATTATTGAGTTAGGTAGTGAAATAAGGAGTAGTTGCCTAACGAGTAGTTATGGCACTGATGATGGTATATAAACCTCCATATGGCTCGATTGTGAATGAAATGGTTTGGTTGGGTAAGCTGTAAAAGTCCCTAATCTGAGTTTTGCATTATAAATAGATCGCAATTCTAGATTATGATAAAGCGAGTTTGAGCAAGGGATCCAGTAGTGATCAAAGTTGTGCAATGGAAACTGATAGATAGCTTTTCGCTCAAGGCATTTGTTTTCTTGTTTGAAAATGTGTATAGTGATATATAATGCTTGTTTAATTTTTATGGATGGATGATGTGTGATTATTTTCATTATTGTTGATAATCGATGAATTAGATGTATATAGGAACTTTGAAAGTAAATAATTTTGTCCACACAAGCATATGATTTAATAAAATATGAAATTGATTTTATATAGTGATTGAAGTATTAGAGTGGTTTATTTGGTGTTAATTTTTCCGTCAAGTGCTTTAAGAATTCTAGTCGATGCGTCTGGCCAATGTTATCGATAGGGATTCATAAACACTTGGGCGAGACACTTAGGCACAAATTGTGAAAAGAAGTATAAAGATTTTAGAAGTGTTATAAATAATATTTTGGAAAGTAACAATGTTTTGAAAATTCAACGTTCAGTGATGTTGAAATTCCAAGACGGGGATTATTTAAAAAAAAGAATATTTTAAAACGAAAATAATTTGACAAAAAGGAAGTATTATAGGATATTTTAAAGAAAAAAACTCGTATTTTATTCCAGTTATTCAGTAATCTTCATTTACAAGGAAGAAAGATATTTAGTTTACTATAAAGTAAAAAGTAGTTTGGAATTAATGGAGTTTAAGTTTGAATTATTTTCAATTTAAAATAATATAACCTAGATCTGGTTTGAATTTAAAATTCGTTAAAGATAAATTTACGGGATAAATATTTTTATGGATTGGGAAGTAGAAAAACTTTTATGAAATGAAGTTGATTTATTTCTAAAATAATTTGAATTTGAAAATAGTTGAAAATGTATATTATTTAGTAAGGTAAAACAGTTTTTTTTAAAAAGTTCTAAGTTTGGTATTATGATACAATTCTCGATTTGATAAATTTTATTATTTACGAAAATGGAATTTCAAAATTGTTAAAATTATTATTATAATTGGGATCTTTCTAGATGTTGAAGTAAATAAGGGAATTAAATATTGGTTTTGAAATTTCATATTTGGTTTTTTGAAATAGTTTGAAACTGAAATCATATTTGAAAAAAATTATCTATGGAAGATTTTTTTTAGAAAGAAATGTTTTGTAAGTATATATTGAAATTTACTTTTGAAGTTATTTACAAAATTAAACTTGGAATTTGTTAATGTAAAATGCACTTTGAATAGATGAAAGAATTTAAAACTGATAAATATGTGCATTTGTATGATTTTGGAGTTCTCTTTCGAGACTTGTAAAACAAGAGGAAAAAACTCATATTTTGTACATAAATTTTCCGTGCTAAGATAATGATTGGTTAGACCATAAATCTCAAACCATCGAACCAATTTTGAATATTTTAATTTCATTAGCAAGCTATGATATTAGAGAGTAATTTTTAATCAAAGTGCAATGTAAAATTTTGAGCTTATCTATGATTGAAACATGAATTAAAAACCATGTTGGTAGCAGTCATGAAAATGCAAACACCACCTAACAATGCTGAACTATTTTGATGGTAACATTCAAACAGGTTGTCTGATGTTGACAATATTGCACATTATGGAAACATTAGAACTTAAGAAATAATTATTGTTTTAAGTATTTTGCAATATTTTGACGTTTTCTAAGCTAAAAGGGCATATTTGGTGAGGAGGCCTGTGCATGTGTAGCGTTTTTGGATTTTATACTCTGTAGGAAAACCATCATAATTTGAGTTGTATTTGACAATTTTGTGATTTTAAAATTGTTTTAGAAAACTATAACACAAAGTAACAACTTTGCTTCTGAAACACATCCCTAATTTTATGTTTTTAACCTTTGAAAGTTTGTCAGGAAGTGAGTTATATATGAACGTTATGTTGTTATTATAGTATATGAATGCATTCTTGTCTTACCTTTTATATATGCGACTAATGTTCAAATTGAGCTAAGTATAAGTACTTTTGGAGCTTATTTGGATAAGTTTGCAATGTTAGCTTATTTTTGCTCACGTAAAAGAAAAATAGCTCGCTTAAATGCTAATTAAAAGGTATGTTTTTATAGTATATCAATATATTATGTGATATTATGTTGTTTTCCCATGTTTCATGATGCCCCATTGATTGGGATGTATATTTATTGTGATATATTGTGTTTTGAATTCTCGGAATGCTCTCCGTACAAAGAAGTCTCTGCCAAATTTTTCAAAAAATTCTATCACTTAGAAATTTTTTCACCAATTATCGTATGTGAAGAATATAAAATTGTTGAATAAGTCTATGTTAAATCATAGCATATGATGATCGAAGTTAGAAAGAGATAGCCACATAGTGGATTGCGTAGTTTTAGCTGATAGAAGTTTGTAGAATACAAAGAAAGTTCTGGGTATGAGTTGTGTATGACGTTTCTCTACAAGAAATTCCGAGGACGCAATTTTCTTAAGGGAGGAAGTCTGTAACAATCCTACTTTCTACATTGTAAAATAAATAAATGAAATTATTTGACTTCGATATTTGATAATTATTATTTTCGAAAGCAAATATTTTTTTAATTAAAGGCTATAGATAAAAGATTTTTTTTTAAATAAATTGAACTAAATTAATTAATTATTTTCAGATAATTTATTAAAATCAAATAAATTGTTTTAATTGAATATAAAATATTTTTAAAGTGTAAATAATTGTTATATGATTAAAATAGTAAAAAATAAATAAGCGGGCTTTGAAATGAATAAAATTGTTCAATTATTGTAATACATTCAATATAACAAAGTATTAATCAATTTAAATTGAACTGGAATTTATTTACAAATAAATGAAAAAAATTTGTTTAATATAAAGGAAAAGAAAAGATAATTGAATTAATAATAGCTCAAAATCAATTAAAGCCTACATCTCATTTTATTTCAATACTCATCCTCTTTCATTTGCAAAATGCAAGCCCATTCTTTCTACCTCTCAAATATTTTTGCCCCTGAACCAGCCTGTGCCCTTAATTCATTTGATAGACCTAAAATCCTCTCAAAATGTCTGGAAGTAAAATTGTGAATTAAAAAAAAATATGCCTTCGCATGAGTGAGGGTGGCATCGTCAGCGATTGCCGAATAAGGGGGATCTGGGACGTGACATAGGGCGATGAAGGCAGCTGAAGGACATCGTGATGGTGGTTGGTGGTGTCACGATGAAGGAGGAGGAACAACGCAACTTTGAGCATCGCGAGTTAGTCGACGATGAGGTGCATGTAGTTGGAGTTGCGTATGGGTATCGAGATGAGGCTCTAGGATGGAGTCCTTGGCAAATTGATGGTGGCACATGTGACATGGGTGCTGCGTTGCTGGAGTTGAAGGCAACGTTGGGGAGTATGATGGCAGCAATTGCTTATTTGAAAATAAAATAAAAAATTCTCAATATTTTAGAATCTGTGGAATTTTTATAAGTATAATTGAGGTTTTTAACAATAATTTTAAAAGGGAAATTTCTTTTAAATTGAATATTTGACAAAAGGATTTATAAGTAATTTAATAAGGGGATTATTGATTACATAAATCCATTTTTAAGAGTTTTGAAATATATTCATGTTTTTATATATTTAATGGTTTAAGCTTAATTTATAATTTTGAAAGGGGATTTTTAAAATTAACTATCTATTTTGAAGATAAAATAAATTGTGAAATATTTAAATGAATTTGAGAATTTTGATTTCAAATTCCCTTTTGTATATGGGTTGATTTGAAATGATTTATATTGATGTTATTTTGTTTAATTGTATATAATGAGGAGGTTGAATAAACAAATTAGTATACCTCCTAGGATGGGGCATTCAGTAATATTATTTTTTTGGTTATTCTCTTGACTCATATTATAGAATATTTGTTATTTGATGAGTGTAGTTTACTAGGTTCTAGTAAACGTTCGAGTAATACTGAGTAGAATAGAATGCTCAAGTAATACTTGTTAGATTACTATTGGTGAGTAGGCGTCACTTATATTCCGGAGATGGGTTAGGAATTGTGATATTATTTAGAGGTGACTCCTTAGAACTTGGTAGTTGGAGTTCTATTACTCTCTGAAGGTTACGAGATGGAGATATGTTGGGATTTATATATTTATCCTCTTAGGACTAACTAGCCGGATTATATTATTATTTACTCTTAGGGCTAGTAATCAAGAAATTATTATGTTGTGGCATTCTCATTTGGATGTACGAAGTCAAGAGAACTTATTATTACTCTCAATAGGACTCATCACGTTAAGAATATATTTTGTTGCATCCTCTAAGGATTAACTAGTCGAGTATTGTTATCCACTCTTAGGGCTAGTAGTCGAGGATTTGTTATATTAAGATGCTCTCATCAGGGCCCATATAGTCGAGAGCGATTACTCTCATCGGGACTTATAGAGTCATGAGTATTTGATGTGGCTCTCATTAGAACTCAACGAGTTATTACTCTCATTAGGACTTATATGGTCAATAGTATTTGTTGGGAAACTATGTAACGATCCAGGATTTTCGCGCTCGAAAATCGACATCCATACTTTACATCGTACACGAATGCCATAGATTCGACCGTTCAAATCCGAGTCGCCGGAGCTTATAACAACATTAAGTAAACAACACAGCGGAAAAGAAAAAGAATAATACATTGATATACAATATCTGATAAAACAGAGTGATACAATGAATATCAATATACATCAGAGATATGATACAAGAAATAGCAGCGGAAAGAAAACGATAACATCAGCAGCGGATAGAATGTCTCCAATAGAATGCTCCAAGATAAGCAACGTCAGTCGTCCAAGGACTGACTAGCTCCAGATAATCTACTCAACCTGAATATCTAAAAAACCCAACTCTAGACTGCCCGTGTGGAAAATAGTGGGCACCCAGAGTTTAGGAAGGGAACAATAAACTCCGGATCAGTCATGGGACTGGTGTGAGCAACAAAAACAGTTTATCTTTAAACAAACACAAAAGGTTTTTAAACATTGAAACCCGCAATGCTTTTGGAAAATGAAACTACCATAAGACCTCCCACCACACACACAATGCAAATGCAGAATTGGAGGAGATTTCTTCTTATGATAGTCAAAAATGCTTACTACGCAAAAATCATTTGATATTATTATCATTAGTGCATAGTGTCGAAAACATTTCGAAAATATAATATCAATCTTAGCCAGCATACAACCATTGTTGTATGTCTACTATAACTACTACGTTCAATAGCAGGTTACCGCCACATTCCATAGCAGGTAATACAACTAAAACCGTACAGGGTTCGTATTGTTTCTTTGGATTTCCAACAAATGATCAGGCTAAGGAACTTCCTTACCGAAATAGAAACGCCTCTGGAAAGACGCCCCAGATCCTAACCGGATCTCCGCAAACAAAAGGCCGACGCTACCTCACGCTGTACAGCTGTAACTAGGTAACTAACACACTGACGCTACCTCACGCTGTACAGCTGTAACTAGGTAACTAACACACGAGTCATGTCATCCCCCGGTCGTTACCGACCTTTATCCGAGGATCCTCAATCATAAAGCAACAGCCACACTGTAAAATCAACATAGGTAAAATATCTGGGCTCCATACCATGATATCACCTTTTATCCAGAAGGAAATGACATACCCTAGGGGCGCTACCCCTAAAAACCTTTGTCGCAACATTCCTGTTTCGACAATTACCGGGTTGTGAGGCTCGACGAAGTCTCGTCCACAAAACCACGCTTTTTCACAAAGCCACGCTTTTCACAAAACAACGCATCATCAGCACTTCGTATGCCACATTACCAAATTGGGAATGTATCACTAGTAACCATCAACTACATAACCTCTGAGCTCGTACGTCTCAGAGAAGGGTGTTAAGCTAAGAGAATAAATTCTCCGCCACCAACAGAAATGTATTTGATAGAAACCAGCTTTACATCTCAAAGTGTAACGTCAAACACAAATCCATACAAGTCTGTTCCGGGTTCGAACAGAACCGAAGGCACTTCCGAAGAAGCCCTTGCAAATCCGGGTATTCACAATCCTGATCGGACTTCCCATCACTTAAGGAATCTCTATACCGTAGCTACTCAGTGCAGAGACAATCGATAGGTCATCCTATCGCTCTCGCAAATACCCGGTCTTCACCACCGGTCTTCAAATGCTATCCATATCGTCGTATCACTATTCGGAATGGGATATATGACACAAAGGTCCTCTCCCGGCTAAACCGAATAACGAGCGTAATTAAAAATCATATGGATACTGGGGTCTCAGTTAAATCATAGCTTAAAGCCCAAAACTTTTCATTCGAATGGTAAAACAAATTACCATTTCCAATCTTTTAAACAAAAAGATTCATTTCAAAAACCTTCAATGGTTTAAACAATTTTCACACTTTTAACCTTTTAAACAAAAAGATTCAATCCACAAAGTTTACCCCGTTCACAAAGATCCATTCATGGATTTCAAAACAATTTCCATTTCAATTGATTAACTCGTTAAATCTTTAAATCAAGATTTAACTTATAGCTTTCAAAACTCGTTTCCAAAGATTCATTCATAGTCTTTAAAAACAATTCCATTTCAAGTTGGATTAACTAGTCCGGTCTTTGAATCAAAGACTCATTTCATAACTTTCAAAACATTTCAATTCCATTTCAAACTTGAAATCTGTTAACACAATTTGGAAATCCTTTACTTATGTGAAAGCTTTTACTATTTGAAAACAAATAGTTTCGTTTCAGAAAAATCCAGTTATATTTACACGAGTTAAAACCCTTGAATTAAATTCAAATTCCCAAATCAATATCTTTAAAATGGTTTAACCCATATATAACTTGTACAGCATCTTTAATCCCTAGTTTCAAATCATACGATTCAATTTCAAACTTGAATTCAAATTTAAATCAAATTATTTAATTTTCAAAACTCGATTAAGTTATTCGAAATAACTTTTATCTTTGAAATTCCATTTCAAAAGCTTTTCTTATTAAACCCCAATTTCCAATTTCAAAATCAATTGAAATTAAAATTTCAATTTCAAAAACATTGAATTCAAATCATCTGTGATTTAACCGATTTCCACGTGAAATCCATATTTGTGTGTGTATAAGTGTGGTCCAGGGATTTTACACAATAGTGCACAACATCAATCATCACAGATATATCGATAAGCGGTAAAATCGATAACGCTTATCTTCATTTACAATTTCATAGATAAAATAAATTTATCAATCACGAAGGTTCATCATTACAATTCGATGTGGGTTTCGGATATCCAACTGGAATCCGACTCCCTGTCGCATCGAAGTTCAAGTGTCGTTTACGGATCAAGGGTTTCATATACATACAGAAACAAGTCACAAATCACAGTTCAGTAAAAGGCAGTCTACATCACACAGTATCAAAACATATGATAATAGTCAATCATTTTTAATTTAAGGTGAAGGTGATTTTAAAAGGAATTAACCACATAATCATTTTTATTGCTTTATTTAAATCAATGATGAACTATTCTTAATGATAAATTAATTAAAATTTTAATTGATTATTCTTTAATCAATTGTCTTAATTAACTACTAATTATTAATTAATTAACTTTAATTATCTAATTAACAATTCTTAATTAAAAATAAATTAAAAGCTTAATAATAAATTAACCAAATCTTTAATTACAAATTGATAAATCCCAAATCACTTAGTTAATTACAAGTTTTAATTAACCATTCTTAATTATTTGGAATTAATAATAATAATTATTTGTCTTAATTAACATTATTAAAAATCTTCTTTAACTTTGGAAAAGAAATTATTGTTACCTACAAAGAACTTTAATGTCAATTAACTTAACTTAATTTATCTACTTCATTCAAACATTAATTAACATGTTAAAATAATTAAACTTGTATTAAGTTCTTAACTCGAAAATAGTCAAACATTAAGTCCTTTGTTGGCACAAAATCTGTTTACATAACTTTTTAAAAAAATTTGGCTTAACTTTGTTTAAAGACAAAACCCGAGCGTGCCTCAGGTTTCACTCGAGTCAAACTCGAGTTTCTCTCGTACGTTTCCCCGAGTTCTTCCTCCCCTTCTCTCATACTTACCTCCTTATATTCAAATCTGTTAAAATTTTAAAAGAAAAATGTAACGAGTCTCTCACGCAAAACCCAGATGAAACCCGAGACAGTCAATGAAAACTTCGAGCAATTCCCGATCCTCTCTCGAATCCCACTCCTCTGCTCTTCTTCCCAAACACGTAATTCACCTGATACACGTTGATACGTGTGCATATGCACACGAGCTCCAGCGACTTCCGATCATCACCATCAGCGTCGACCAGTCGACAACCCCCCTCGCACCCCATTCCGACCATCAACAGATCGATTCATGCGTTAAATCGAAATCGAGCTTTCTAGCTCAAACTGGAACCAACTGCTTCGACACAAAAACGTCTCGCCGACGACAACAAGTTCACCAGAAACTTCGCCATTTCGACCATCGCTTCGCCATACAGTGACGCAACCATCCCCTAAGGTCCGATAACCTAGAACGCTGCGACGAACACGAGAATGCCTCGCGAATTAAATTTTACAAATTAGCAGAGTTAAACCCTAAATCGATCCAAATATTCACTCACGATGAAGTAAAAATCATTTAGCATTTTTCTCGAATTCAACCTTGTTCCAGCATCCCTGAAAACAAATTCCATGCCTCAATTCACTCGAGATCACCAGTGATTTACAAAATGCCCAAATTTGTTCAACTCAATAATTCTCACAAATTTCGAACTAAAAAATTCCAATCTTTAAATCAAAATTCATCTGTTTTCAACTCGAATCTACTCATATATTCAAAGCTTGAATTATCGAGATAAAGATTTTGACCAATTTCTGTTTTGACTGTTGTTTAACATTTTCCAGAATATTCACACAATATTTTATTATAAGCTATTTTTAAAACAATTACCCAGTAAGTTCAAACATCTTTTATTCATATCACTAAGATTTTAATTGATTGATCATTGAGATTTTGATTTTTTTTCCCTATATTTGTTTCTAGCCTGAGCATAAGAACAGACACATATATATACTTATATACAGTCATCTGTATATATATACAACATGCAGGCATAATAGACAACATTTTCATATCACACTTCAAACATCAATCACCATATCAAGGTTATAGGCAAGGATAGGTGTGTTGCTCACCTGGTAAAAGTTTGGAACAGAGAAGATCCTATTTTGCTTTGAACATTGCAGTTTGAATCTGCCTTTGAATTGTAACGACCCGATATTTTGGACCATTCGCATCCATTATAAGTGTATAGGTAGACACTCTTGCCAGAGTTGAATTGCTCAAAATACCGCGTTGTTAATTTAAATTTGGCAAAACTCAGCATATGCAGTAAATAAATTAATCATAGAATCACAGACACAGAGTAATACAATAATACGCAGCGGAATAGATAAAATAGTAGTTCATGAAGCTACTATATAAACATCAGAGTTAGAAATAAAATACAACAGAATATCTCAAATGCAGTGAAGTCTTCAGTACAACAGATGACTTCTCTGAACAAATCAACTAGAAGAGCTGAAAGCTGAGGCGATAGTTGGATCTCCAAAGGAAGCTCCAAACTCCAAGGGTGAGTCTCAAATGCTGTATCACTCGGTCTGACCCGAGCGTAAAGCAAAACACAAAACACTCGAGTCAGGATTAACATTCTTATATCAATAAATCCAACTCAAGTGAAATATCAACTGAAATACAAGTAACTTAAAGGATGTTTGGGATAACCATCCTCTAAGGATCTGTAGAACTATCTACAAGGTGAGAATATACACTATGACACCGTGGCCATTTTAAATTTATTTACTTCAAAACCCAAATATCATTTCATTTCAAATATATCTATTTTCCAAAATAGTATATATATATATTAAATGATTTAAAAAGTAAAGTATTTAATTTCCTCAAGTCTAGCAAATCGATTCAAATCAACTTCATATTCCAAATTCAAATTTATTCAAAGTTCAATTCATCAATTTAATTCATTTCTAAACAGATCATTTAAATTTTCAATATATTTCAAAGCTTTAATATTCAACATTTTCAAAGTTAAATTTAACGGTTTCCTATAGCTCTTGGTTCAACTTTATTATTATTTAATCAGGGAATATTCACTTAATAAATTCAATATCATTTAACTATCCTTAAATTTCATTCTTACTAAATATTTCCTTAAATTTATTTAAACAAGAATTATTCATTAAATTATTTAAATAAAACCCAAGTTATAAATCATATCTTAAATCTCAATTTCAATAAGTTTCAAATTGGTTTAATTAAATAAATTTCTTTCCAACCTTAACTTATTCAAATTATTACCAAAATCTATTTTGAAATATAATTTTTATACTTAAACATATCATATGTATTAAATCCATCCTAATTTAAATTAAATAATTTAAGGCTCAACATTTATTAAAACCATATATTTCTTTCCGAAACCATAGAATTCATTTTCAAAATATTTATATATATGGACCAACGGTGTCTGTATATATACATCATATGGGTAAGTGATACGGATATTTATCATTTCAATCCGAAATTTAAATATATACGGGTAGATATCATTTCGACCCGTAATCCCAATTTCAATTCAATTGAAAATCGCTTGGGTTTATCATTTCAACCCATAACGATTTTCTCCTATTCTAAAGTCCGTTCAGGTATGTATCATTTCAACCCATAGTGAATTCTATACTAACAGGGAACTTGCAGAGTGATAACAGATAATATAAAATATAACAACAGGCATATATCATCAATATAAATAACAGATACTGGTGTCAGATGTCATAGGTGAACATATACAGATAATAGTAATAACAGGCATATAAATACTAGATACTGGTGTCAAATGTCACAGGTGAACATATACAGATAATAGTAATAACAGGCATATAAATACTAGATACTGGTGTCAAATGTCACAGGTGAACATATACAGATAATAGCATATATAACAATTTAAATAACTACAGCATCATATTTCAATTGTCGTTTCAATTGAAATCAAATTTAAATAATAAAAGAACGTTAATCGTGAGTGATTGCTCACCTTTCGAAGCTAGAGAGGATAAACACTGAAATTGAGTTACACATCCGAACACAAATTCCAAGGCAAAGCTAGATTGGCACGAATCGTCGAGTAAAGCTGATAAATCGAATTGGACGAAATCAAGTCAGAATTGGATTGATGAAGATAATTGATATATAGGTCAACTTATATAAAACTATATATATATATAAAAAAACTATACCAGATTCTAATTTCAAACACCATTTAAATTTAAATATATATCTATATATATATATTCCAAGGTCTATATAAATCTTAACTCATACAAATTTTTAACTCATAATTTTTTAACTCATATACATATATTAAAAAGCAACTGATTACAACTGACTTGTACACATGCAAACAATATAAAATTTCTGTACTAAGTTACAGATATGCAGACTCATATATATATATGTATACAATTGTCCAAAATCTATGTCTTTTTTTTGAAGGGTAAATCGGGCCCAGCCCACAAATACAATCTAAGTTCTTTATCAACAACAGTACCTTATATAAATGAACAGGTATGCAAACTAATATACACAACAAAATATGTGACCTATGTATACCCTGTAGATACCAGACATATGTTCAATAAATGTATAGCAGATCCAATAAATATGTGCAGACCAAATATACATATGCAGACACACTAAAATTAAATAAATGTATAATATCTATAAGCTGATATATATATACTTACTTGTATATACTAAATATATAACTTATTTTTGTAACCATAGACGGTATACAACTTTATACAACTATATATATATATATATATATATATATTCAACAGATTAATCTTTCATATAAACAGAACTTAACAAAATCAGGTACAACCTAATATAGTATATGTATTACTACTATTATATGTTAATAAACAGAAGTTTGTGAATTCACCTTATATATAGTTGCGAGAAAACATAGTATATGTTGAAATCGATATATATACAAAGTATAAGTATAAATTAATATTATATATACCGGGACCAACGCTTATACAATAGGCAGACATATGATACCATTTACTCAAAACAAAACTCAGGTGCCTTATGACAATAACTATATATATACACACTGGGAGATATAAACAAACATATAAACGTGTATACACAACTTACACAAACTCTGTATAAACAAATATATATAGCCAATATATAAACAAAATTCTTTAAACAAGGATTTGGAGGGCTCAAAGGCTTTCAGATTTAAAAATTAAAATAAAACTAAAAATATATGTGTATAACAGCAAAGCATATATACATACATGGTAACATTAATCATACGACAACCACTTTATATATACAGAAAAACTTATATCCACTGAAAAGCAATAACAGATTTGACTATAAAAGCCCATGTGTTTGAACACGTATACAAGACCTTAATATATATACTTCAACTCTAAACAACTGCTACTGATATATATATATAATTAACAAACGTATAAACTTAGATATAAAAAGGTACATAAATGCATACTTACATCTATGCAATAGAGAGGGGTGATGGTTGTCGCTAACCCCGGAAGGAAGAGACACGGATGGAATAGTGCAGTCGATGGCCGCAAGGCACGTGTACAAGGCGAGTTAAAGAGGGGAAGGTGAGCAGAAGCATGAGCTTGGTTTTCGGGAGAAAAGGTGAAGGCCGGTGGGTATGGGTTGTAGGCTGGAGGTGAAGGGGACTTGGATTTGATCGGTTTCTGGTGGTAGAGGCCAGAGAACGGAGGAGGTGGGGGGTTGTTGTGTTGTGGCGATTTACAGTGGAAGTGGAGATGCGGATATTGGGTTCGGCGAAGAGTAATAGTGAGTGTGCAGGAGAGGAGATAGATAATGTAGAGGAAAAGAACGAATGCAAAAGAAATGAAAAATAAATGAAAGAGAAATGAAAATATACGTGCACCCAGAAGACGTTTGTCTTTTCAGATTTTTGACTTTTGAGTGTCAAAACCGTCGAATATAAAAGGACACAGGTTATATATGTGATTAACACAATAAGCTGAACCAGATGGAGGACACAGAATTGCAAATGGATCCAATTTGGCGAATCGACACATTTTGCATTCTGTTGATTTCGTCGTGCACCGGACTCCGAAATACACCGATGAATACATCATAGTGATCAGGGCGATGAGACGGACAAGAGGAAACAGAATTATCTGTGTCAGGACCTTCCTATCAAAAGTCCATACGGACCCTGATATACGTTGCTATTCAGTACGGAAAAATCCAAACGGAGGTAGAAACATTCGAATTTCGCGAAACGAATTTCACAGTCAGATTCAGAGTGATCTGAATAAATTTTCTCCTGTTGACATATTTTGGTTTCGGAAAACTTTTAAATTCACTGTTATTAACCGGTTTGATTTGAAATGAAATTTCACAGGAAAATAAACTTCAATATTATCAGATGAAAATTTACCAGTTGCTATATTAAAATAGACGTATTCCAAATAGTAAATTTTTATTTTCAAATTATATTGTTTAAAATTTCACAAATTTCCCGTTAAATATACTTTTAAAACCATTAAATTTTGCGGGTCGTTACACTCTCCCCCACTCAAAACTTTTCGTCCCCGAAAAGGAAGGTGGTAGGAGAATAGAACAACCAGAAATAAAAGTAGATTGAAAGTCAAGATTAAACAATTAATTTGAACTATATAAATTTTACTTAAATTTGAAAACTTCATTTGCAATTCAATTGTCTTATATACTTTAAAACTTTTTCAAGACCCATTTGCAAAATTTCTTGCTTCCTTTACAATTACCATTTATATGCTTAAATAACAACTTTATAGATATATGAAAACTATTTGAAACAATTATTTACATTATTACTTATATTTACAAAGAAGCTATTAAATCCATAATTCATAAATTTATTAATTTATCTCAAGATACTTTTCAACATTATTAATAAATCAATAATCATTTCTTTAAATATGTTGTATTTAATTAATAACTTCTAAAATATTTAACACTAAAATTTTCTATTTATAACACTATATTTTATATATATATATATATATATATTAAACCATATAGTATATAAATAAACAATACTTAAAAAGGATATAGTCAACAAGGAGAAGAAGGAGGATTTGGAAAAGCAGAATATAGATGAATAAATAAAGCTGAGCAGATAAGGTAGATTCAAGGAGTAGTATCGGGCATGAATAGTTAAATTAGAACCATAAGGGTTTTGATTCCAAATATTGATACAAAATTTTCTTTGTTGGAAATACTTTTATTATAAAATACCTTTATAACGAAACAAATTTTCTTTCGAAAATACTTTTATAACTCGATGTTTCAACAAGTTTATCCTTGTTCCTGTAGACTCTGGTAGTGCGTTGATCAGGCGCAAAACTAGAATTCTCCAGGTACTTAGTAGACCTGTTTCAACACCCAGTGAAAATACTCGAAAAACCTTTAAAAACAGATATGGAAAGTACAATCCAAACAAAAACGAACAAATCATGGATCGCAGATACACAATGGTTACGCCTGGGTCCCCCAGGAAACATCCGTACCTTTTAAGCATTCACTGCCTTGCGAATTTCGCCATGCAACAAAACGGTGGACCGCAGGATACATAAAAATGGTTACGCCTGGATCCCCCAGGAAACATCCATACCCCGTAAGCAATCTCTGCCTTGCGGATTACGCCACTAACACGACCATAGATCGCAGATACACAATGGTTACGCCTAGATCCCCCAGGAAACATCCGTACCTTTTAAGCAATCACTGCCTTACGAATTACGCTATGCAGTCGAGTTCGTAAGACCATGGGTAACGCCATGGAATTCGAAGGACACTCGAGTATCATATCCGGAAAACAAAAAATCAGAGAGAATAATATCGATAGAATGAATCCAAGATGTGGCCACAAATCGGATATCAAGCAGAAGGCACTTTCCATATCTTTACTTCGAAAATATGTATCATATAGTACCTTTTCAAATCACTTTCAAATATCGTACTTATATAAAATCCATTATATATAAGATTTAATTTTCAAATCAAATACTTTCCAAAATCAATAGTATATCAAATCATACTTATATAGACTTCAATTATATAAGATTTCACTTTCAAATTGAGTACCTTTTCAAATCTATAGTTTTCGAATCAATTTCATACTCATACAAATCAATTTTATATAAGTTCGACAACTCCCAAATCAAGTGTTTAGTAACATAAGGTTCTCAAATTTAAATTTGTTTCAATATCAGTTCAATTTCAAAATCATATACAATTTCACCAAATTATTTTCTTCTCAAATTAAATATCTTTAGTTCAAAGTTTCCAAAATAATAGATTTTTGAAAATAAATCCAAATTTCCAAATCAATATAATTTAAGTCAACCAATTCATTTCCAAAATCAAATGTTTTCAAAATCATCTTATACTTACGTAAGGTCCGTCTTATATAAGGATCAAATTTTCCAAAATAAATTTCGCTGTATGAAGAGCCATATGGGATTTGAATATCTTTGCTTTTATAGGTTATATATCTCTGTAATTTAAATTGGAAAAGTAAGCAAAGATATTCTAACTCGACAGCTTCCAATTTCAGCGTCAAAATATATCACTGATATTAGAATATAAGATGTACACACATCATCATTTCGCAAAATCACATTTGATCGCTCGCTCGATCACACAAGTTCGCTTTCGAACTAGTATTGTCCATTCGATTTCCCTAATGCGGACTTCGATATGGTTTCTCGACTAGAAGCCATCAGTCTCCTTGCATAGCCATATACTACGATAGAGAATTCTAGAATCAAGCCCAAAATCCATATCAAATATTCACCATCAAGAATCGAATAAAAAATCCTAACACGAAATGGTGTAATTCACCTCGAACTTGTGTACTCAAACCTGGATCAAATTAATTATGCGAATAAAACAGCATACATACAAATTATATATTTATTCCAACTTGTTAAATATATAGTTTCATAAAGATGTTACTAAATTAAAACATTTAGCTAAATTTTATTCAAAATATATTGAAGACCAAATTCTTTTCAAAACATTTCAAATCTAAATTTCATATTAGAAAAATTTAAAATTGCCCTATTCATTTACTTAACAAAACATTTTCCACTTATCTAAATCATATTACTACATACTTTGACATACATACCAAACTTATATACTATATACTTTTCAAAATTTCTTAGTTTTGAAAAGTTAATGTGACGACTCGGAATTTTTGAGCATTTGGAATTGGATATTTAATTTATTTTAAATATTCAAAAGTAAATTATTAACTAGAATTTCAAAATATCAATATTTATTGGATAATTAATTGTAGAATTTAATTATCGAAATTCGGTGAATTATTGAATCTGCTGTTTTAAGCCAGTTAAAAATAATTTGAAGGCTTGTAAAATCTATATTGATAATACTGAAGGCAGTAGAACTTTTAAAATCAAATAAAAAGTGATTTGTTCAGTTTTCAAATTTTAACGTTTAAATTGAATTTAAAAATACCCTTCCGGGGCACACTCTCGGAATTCGACGAAACCAGTTCCATTGGATCCGTAATATTGAATTATTATCGGATTTCAAATTTCGTATTGATCGGAGTTAGTGTGTGAGTGTACGAGATATAAGCGCGCTAAAAATTTAATTGATAATAATCGATTTGAAATTGAATTTTTAAAAATAAGTGAACACTGTAGCAAGGCGTCTTCAACACGCTTCCTTTGCCTTCTCGAACACACCATCCCTTATCCTATTTCTTTCGAACACGAGACTAGTATCCTCTCAGTTCAAAATTTGAGAATAAATCAATGGCCGTCCTCTTCTCTTTCAAACAACCGGGTTCACAATCTCCCCTTCCTCTTTTATAATTTCCGCTTTCATTTCCTAATCTAAACCGCGATTTCCAGTTCGAGATTCAAAAAAAAAAGGGCTGAGCTTCGAAAATTAACGCCTTCAAAATAATCATCGCTGCATACTCGCTGTTCCATCAGCCATCATCGCGGCTCATCCTCCTCCTACGCGATATTTTCTACTGTCAAGTTGAAGGGGAAGGCTCGAATTCATTGCGACTTGGATCTGGAGCTCATTTCGATCGAGGGCAGCGAAGGGGGCTTCAAGTTGTTGGGAGTTCGCGTGGAAGAGCTGATTGGAGCCGCGACAGAAAAGGGGACTTTCGATGGTGATGTGCGACTCGTGAGCAAGGGCGGCGACCTGGGGCACTCGCGATGTTCGCTTGATTCGAGCAGCACGGGGAGGTGATTCGTGCAACGTTTTTGGGGTTCGTGTGGAAGCGTGGGAATGGTGCAGTGCTCGGAGAAGCTCGGCGGTCGGAGTCAGAGCTGTGATGGCGAATTTTGGTGGGTTGCCGTTCATTTTTACTTGGAACGATTGATATAGGTATTTAAATTTTTGCCCTTAATTTAATTCAATATATATAGATGGATCAGACTTTAATTCACAGTAAGGTATTAGTGAATTTATGCATATAGATATGTATCTGATTTACTGCAAGTGGTAAATAGGTATATGTATATATATATATGTATGTGGGTAATTTTAGAAAATACAGGAATCTAAATTTTAAAACAGTTTTATATATATGAGGTTTTCAAGAGAAAAAGAATTAGTTTAAATCAAAATATAGGATAAAGTCTAATAAGTAAATAGAAATTAATTGTTTGATTAATTCAGATGTTAATAAATCCTATAAATTGTTTATTCAAGGTCAATAATTGGAAATCAAAGCAATATTGGTGGGGATGGCAAATAAATGCAAAGGTGAGTTAATCTCACTCAGTTAAATTTTAATTTTAATTTAATTGGTTAAATTTAAATAATTGATTGAATGATTGTTTGGACTGATTGATATGATACTATGTATAGTAGTGTATACCAATATATATATATTGGCATATGTATATATTGGATTTGATATTCCCGCATTATATAGCGGATGAGACCCTATGCGCCGCATAATAGCGGATGATATTTATTTAAATCCCATATACCGCGATATTCCACCTCGAAGTGGAATTGGTATTGTGCTAACGTCTGTGGATGCAGGGAAACAGGTTGGAGGGATCCAACTGGATTCCTCAAAAATTTATTTTATTATTCTGTGATCTGAATATTGACATCCTATGATGATTTGATATTGGATGTTGTGGTTGATTGAATTCCCAGTATAATAAATTTTGAAAATCTATGGAATTGAATTTTTGAAGAAAATAAAGAATAATAATTTAAGTAAATTGGAATAAATTTAAAAGTGAATTGAAAATAAGATAAAATAAAGAGAATTGGAATTTTAGTAAATATAGGAAAAAGAAATTTAAATTTACGGAGGAGAAATAAAGATTAGAAAACTCAAGTAATATTGGTTTAGAGAAATAAATGAATTACTTTTAATTTAATAATTTAATTTAATTAAAAGTGTAAATAAGGAATGTTGGGAATTTAAAATAGGAATTTTCAGTTAAAGGGGTTTTAACTAGAAATTAAAAATTAAAAACCCGAATAATTGTATTTGAAATAAATAAGGTAAATAAGGGAATTTTATTTCAAGATAAAGCAAATTTGAAATAAAATTGTAGAATTGGTCTAAATATTGAAACTGGGAAATTTTAAAGAGGAATGAGATTTTGAGATCTATAAACTGAGTTTATAGAGTGAAGCGGATTTTAATATAAATTCAAGGTGTGAATTTATAAAGGATTGTGAATCTGTTTTAAAAATAAACAGAGATTTATTTTAAAGGTTGTAAAAGAGAAGTATTTCCTGGACAGCCAAGTACATTCGTTTTAAAGCAAATTTTAAATACTTGTTAAAAAGATTTATAGTTATTTAAAAATTATATTTTAGAAGATCTATTATTTCCAAATGTTAAATTTCAAAAGTAAGTATTTTTCAACCTATTATTGTAGTAAACATAAAAGTGATTTGGTAATGTTTTAAAAAGGAAATTTGTTTATATTTTTAAAATGGTTTTATTTTAGATATTTTTAAATATATATTTTAACTTAAGTATTTAAAGTAGTTTTCAAAGGGTGTTTTATAAAATATATTCATAATAAAGTGTTTTAAAATGATTTTAAAAACCTAAAATAGTTTTGTACTGGGCATTCCAGTGAAAATAAATATTTGGGAAATTATTCCGTGAGAGGAATATAGTTTGAAATTGTTTCCAATGGGAATTGAAATGAAAATAATATCTTGTGAAGATATTTTGAGGGATATAAATAATTTGGAGAAATTATTGATTGTTGATGGATGTTATGGATGTTAATTGATAGTTAAACAACCGACTATCAATATTGGCCAAATGCGCTGATCGTTTCGAAGAGACCGGGATCGGGTTTGCTACATTACAGCATGATAGGGGGTTCTCGCTTCGCGGTTTGGTGGCGAACGGGAGACTCTTACCCCTACATGTCCCATTGAAGGGTTGGTTTCGAGTCGAGAGGCTGGCCGTAAAAGCAAATTCGAGGTATCACTGTTTGCCACGGTGGGTCTGGGATGGTTGCAAAGCCTACCAGTCGCCACTGGCTCGTCCCGTTACAGTGGTATCAGAGCTTAGGCTGGCGACAACCTTGGCTCTGGTGGGAATTTTGAGAGTATTAATAGATATGAGCGCGTATTTGTTAGTGAATATAAAATTGTTTTATATTGTGTTGATTGGTTTATTGAGTAGTTTATGGATTCTGGTCGATGTGTGGGACGCCACAACATTGATAGGGATCTCTAAACACTTGTATAGAACAATTCGACACAGTACTGTTTTAAAGTAGGGTAAATGAAATAATTTTACCCAAATTATTTTTGTATAAAAAGAAACGTTTTGTAAACTATTCTAGTTAATATATATGGTTGTTTGGATGTTAGAAGTGATAATATGGAATTATTATCATTAATATATGGAAACTTAACTAGAAATTGAAATTTATAACCAAAGCAAAGAATAAAATTTTATAATAAAATAAAATTTGAAATATGGATTATAAATGTAATTTATAAATTGGAATAAACTCCATATCCAAATGAGATAGTAATTTAAAATAGAATTCCAGAGAAAGATTTAAATTTAATTGGATGGGTTGGAAATTTGGAATTTTTGAGAAAGGACTTAAAATTCCTTTGGATTTGAAAACGGTTTTCAAGGGTGTGGGAGGAATAGTAGTGATACTATTTTGGGAAATATTTTAAGTTGGATTCGAAGTCTGATGAGATTGGGTACTCAAAAAAAATATTTGAAATGATTTAAAGTGATAAAAGCACTAAACTCTCTTTGGTCGCTGGAAAATAATTCCGATGATGATCGCGACATCATCGGTGTTCATTTTCGAGTTTCCAAAGAGAAATTGCTACCGAATTGTTTCAAATTGAAATTGTTGCGAACTGGGTTTGATTTTAAAATTCAAAAAGATAATGAAATTTACCAAAGGAGTTTGGATATAGTTGATTTCAAAAAGGGATTTTGAAATTTTGAAAATTTGTGTATACTCTGGAATCTTATTTTGGAATATTTATAGAATAATAATAATGAAAAATATATACTTGACTAAAATTTAATGTATAATCTGGAGTAAAGGGTAAAATGTGAATGCGAAAAAGTAGTCAAGATGGACTAAAAATAATTAATGTTTGGAATTAAAATTCATTGGTTAACTAAAGAATTGGTGAATGAATAAATGGATCAACTATTGTACTTATAAAGTGAAGTTGATATTAATAAGAAGAAATTGGGAAATTGTAATCCAGGAATTAAAATTTAACTTAAGTAAATGGAAGTGAAGGAAATATATTTGAATTTAACTTGAAGTAAGTTATATAAATTGAAATTGAAATTGAATTAAATTGGATAGAAATAAATTCAGCCGAGTATAGATAATATTTAATGAAATAAAATTCTACTCAAACAAATAAATGTGAAAATCGAAACTTGGGATATAAAATAAGATTGAACTCAAGGAAATCAAATAGAATGGATTTCAAGTTAAATGAAAGGAAAATCAAATATGGGATTTGATTAAAAGAAAATGAAATCAAGGATTTGAACGGAAGTTGTTGAATAAAATAAACTTAAGTTATTGGGTGGAATTGTTTGAAGAAAATAAATAACTTGAGTAAAATTTTGTGATGGTTATTTGATATATTGGTGGCTGAGTTTAATAAAATGGTTTGGAATCAAACTCTTTGGATATGGAAGAAATACAATGAAAGTTGTGAATAAATTTAAAATGGAATAGGTTAAATGTAAATTTAGTTGGATTTAACCTAAATGGTTCTAAAGCAGAAGTAATCATTTATTCACATTGATATTGTCGAATTGTATTAGAAAATGGATCGTTTGAGGTAAAACGAGGTTAAATAAAATTCTATGAATTGATAGAAAGGAAATAAAATTGATTCTGGAATCAATTGTAGTAAATGTGAGTTAATATAAGCAATATAATTGATTTTTAAATCAATCGTAATAAATACGTATTCATTTGGATTAAAATGAATAAAATGTAAGTAATGAAGTGTAAACCATTTAAATGGAAGCATTTAATTTGTGTTGGGCCTAATAAATTCACTTATGGAAGTGTTTAGTGAATATTGCTTATGTTGTATGTGTTAGCTAATGAAATTAATTGAAATGATAACAAACTTTGAATATTTGTCACTAACCTGTTTAAATTGAGTTAGTACAGGTTCGGGAAAACCGTTTGGCTAGATTTGACTGCGCTAATTGCTTAAATAAATAACCGCTTTGCTTAAAAATGCTAAAATAAGGTACGCTTACGCAAAAATTCAAAATAGGAGATATGAACTGCATATATTGATATATATTGTGATTTCCGGCCTGAGGCCGATGTATATATATATATTTGTGCATCCTGCGATATCGCAGAAGTCCCTCCGTACAAGGGAGACTTTGCCAAAATTTTCCGTAAATTTTGGGAGAGAAATTTTTTGATTTTTTTGAAAATTTTCATTAACAATAAACGATTAAAATTTGTTAAGCAAAGAGAATTGAAATTGAATATTGGAATCTAATTCAAATGCGAATGTAAAGTAAAGTGAAATCGAAGGAACTAAAGAAGTGAAGTTTGCGAATAAACTGTTAATTGAAATTTAAATTAATTAGTAAGTGCAACTAATTAAATATTCGGGTGAAAGCCAAATTGAAATCAAATGGAATTGTAAAGACAAGAGTAAATAGAAATGGATATGAACTTCAATAATGAAGTGAAATAAATCCAAGAAGTATATAAAATGTTTATCTTGAACTTAAGAAATGAATGGTGAGATTCTTAAGTAAATTCGGTATTGAGAAAATTATTCCTAGTGAATAATTGAATAGAAAATTTAACTGTAAATTGTGAAATGGGATAGTTGTGAATAAGTGAATAACAATCAAATGAATGTGAATAAAAGAGAATTGATATAATTGATAATCAATTGGGCTAATTACGTAAGGCGTACGTATATTATTTTATTCGCATAGCTATTTGATCCAGATGTCGAGCACAGAATTTCGAGGTGATTATACCGATCCGAGTTAGGATTTTTCACTCGATTTTCGACGGCGAACCTGGATATGGATTGTTGATTGATTCTGGAAATTCTCTATCATAGTTGGTAGCTATGCAAGGAGAATAACAGTTTCTGATCAAGAAACCAGATCTGAGTCCGCACTAGGAAGTCGGGTGGGCGATACTAGTTCGGAAGTGAAATTGTGTGATCGATTGAGCGATCGAATGTGATATTGCGTACGGATGATATATGTGCATCGTACGGGCTAAGTAAAACAAATATTGAAGATTTGTAAAGAAAGGTATAAAATGACTTTGGAATTGTGAGTGAATATTATTGCTTAGTAGGATATACAGGTGTATAAAAGCAATGGATAAATTGGGATTTTTGATTTTAGAAGATAAAATTTAATGGCCCGACAAAAGGTATGTATTTGAATTTCTATATGAAATTTGATTGGGATTTTGATTCAGCCACTTGTTTTTTTTGTTTTCTTTTTGAGATTGGGAGGCCGTAGAGCCATTTTGTAGTAGTACCGAGCTAGCCGCGCAAAGGAGACGCTGGCGAAATTTTTCGGGAAATTAGGGAGTTAGAAAAATTTCGAGAAATTTTGAATAATTTAAATTTGAATTCAAATTTGAATTTGAATTGTGAAGTAAAATTAAGTTGTTTGGGAACTATGGTTAAAAATGTGGACAGTTAGTTGAAGTGATAATCTTTAATAAAAGATTTGGGATGATAAATTGATAGAACTGTTTCCTTTAAGGGAATTGATTAACAGGGAATTGGAACATTCCTCCAACTAGTAATTTCGGGGACGAAATTCTTTTAAGGGGGAAGGAATGTGACGACCCGGAATTTTTGAGCATTTGGAATTGGATATTTAATTTATTTTAAATATTCAAAAGTAAATTATTAACTAGAATTTCAAAATATCAATATTTATTGGATAATTAATTGTAGAATTTAATTATCGAAATTCGGTGAATTATTGAATCTGCTGTTTTAAGCCAGTTAAAAATAATTTGAAGGCTTGTAAAATCTATATTGATAATACTGAAGGCAGTAGAACTTTTAAAATCAAATAAAAAGTGATTTGTTCAGTTTTCAAATTTTAATGTTTAAATTGAATTTAAAAATACCCTTCCGGGGCACACTCTCGGAATTCGACGAAACCAGTTCCATTGGATCCGTAATATTGAATTATTATCGGATTTCAAATTTCGTATTGATCGGAGTTAGTGTGTGAGTGTACAAGATATAAACGCGCTAAAAATTTAATTGATAATAATCGATTTGAAATTGAATTTTTAAAAATAAGTGAACACTGTAGCAAGGCGTCTTCAACACGCTTCCTTTGCCTTCTTGAACACACCATCCCTTATCCTATTTCTTTCGAACACGAGACTAGTATCCTCTCAGTTCAAAATTTGAGAATAAATCAATGGCCGTCCTCTTCTCTTTCAAACAACCGGGTTCACAATCTCCCCTTCCTCTTTTATAATTTCCGCTTTCATTTCCTAATCTAAACCGCGATTTCCAGTTCGAGATTCAAAAAAAAAAGGGCTGAGCTTCGAAAATTAACGCCTTCAAACTAATCATCGCTGCATACTCGCTGTTCCATCAGCCATCATCGCGGCTCATCCTCCTCCTACGCGATATTTTCTACTGTCAAGTTGAAGGGGAAGGCTCGAATTCATTGCGACTTGGATCTGGAGCTCATTTCGATCGAGGGCAGCGAAGGGGGCTTCAAGTTGTTGGGAGTTCGCGTGGAAGAGCTGATTGGAGCCGCGACAGAAAAGGGGACTTTCGATGGTGATGTGCGACTCGTGAGCAAGGGCGGCGACCTGGGGCACTCGCGATGTTCGCTTGATTCGAGCAGCACGGGGAGGTGATTCGTGCAACGTTTTTGGGGTTCGTGTGGAAGCGTGGGAATGGTGCAGTGCTCGGAGAAGCTCGGCGGTCGGAGTCAGAGCTGTGATGGCGAATTTTGGTGGGTTGCCGTTCATTTTTACTTGGAACGATTGATATAGGTATTTAAATTTTTGCCCTTAATTTAATTCAATATATATAGATGGATCAGACTTTAATTCACAGTAAGGTATTAGTGAATTTATGCATATAGATATGTATCTGATTTACTGCAAGTGGTAAATAGGTATATGTATATATATATATGTATGTGGGTAATTTTAGAAAATACAGGAATCTAAATTTTAAAACAGTTTTATATATATGAGGTTTTCAAGAGAAAAAGAATTAGTTTAAATCAAAATATAGGATAAAGTCTAATAAGTAAATAGAAATTAATTGTTTGATTAATTCAGATGTTAATAAATCCTATAAATTGTTTATTCAAGGTCAATAATTGGAAATCAAAGCAATATTGGTGGGGATGGCAAATAAATGCAAAGGTGAGTTAATCTCACTCAGTTAAATTTTAATTTTAATTTAATTGGTTAAATTTAAATAATTGATTGAATGATTGTTTGGACTGATTGATATGATACTATGTATAGTAGTGTATACCAATATATATATATTGGCATATGTATATATTGGATTTGATATTCCCGCATTATATAGCGGATGAGACCCTATGCGCCGCATAATAGCGGATGATATTTATTTAAATCCCATATACCGCGATATTCCACCTCGAAGTGGAATTGGTATTGTGCTAACGTCTGTGGATGCAGGGAAACAGGTTGGAGGGATCCAACTGGATTCCTCAAAAATTTATTTTATTATTCTGTGATCTGAATATTGACATCCTATGATGATTTGATATTGGATGTTGTGGTTGATTGAATTCCCAGTATAATAAATTTTGAAAATCTATGGAATTGAATTTTTGAAGAAAATAAAGAATAATAATTTAAGTAAATTGGAATAAATTTAAAAGTGAATTGAAAATAAGATAAAATAAAGAGAATTGGAATTTTAGTAAATATAGGAAAAAGAAATTTAAATTTACGGAGGAGAAATAAAGATTAGAAAACTCAAGTAATATTGGTTTAGAGAAATAAATGAATTACTTTTAATTTAATAATTTAATTTAATTAAAAGTGTAAATAAGGAATGTTGGGAATTTAAAATAGGAATTTTCAGTTAAAGGGGTTTTAACTAGAAATTAAAAATTAAAAACCCGAATAATTGTATTTGAAATAAATAAGGTAAATAAGGGAATTTTATTTCAAGATAAAGCAAATTTGAAATAAAATTGTAGAATTGGTCTAAATATTGAAACTGGGAAATTTTAAAGAGGAATGAGATTTTGAGATCTATAAACTGAGTTTATAGAGTGAAGCGGATTTTAATATAAATTCAAGGTGTGAATTTATAAAGGATTGTGAATCTGTTTTAAAAATAAACAGAGATTTATTTTAAAGGTTGTAAAAGAGAAGTATTTCCTGGACAGCCAAGTACATTCGTTTTAAAGCAAATTTTAAATACTTGTTAAAAAGATTTATAGTTATTTAAAAATTATATTTTAGAAGATCTATTATTTCCAAATGTTAAATTTCAAAAGTAAGTATTTTTCAACCTATTATTGTAGTAAACATAAAAGTGATTTGGTAATGTTTTAAAAAGGAAATTTGTTTATATTTTTAAAATGGTTTTATTTTAGATATTTTTAAATATATATTTTAACTTAAGTATTTAAAGTAGTTTTCAAAGGGTGTTTTATAAAATATATTCATAATAAAGTGTTTTAAAATGATTTTAAAAACCTAAAATAGTTTTGTACTGGGCATTCCAGTGAAAATAAATATTTGGGAAATTATTCCGTGAGAGGAATATAGTTTGAAATTGTTTCCAATGGGAATTGAAATGAAAATAATATCTTGTGAAGATATTTTGAGGGATATAAATAATTTGGAGAAATTATTGATTGTTGATGGATGTTATGGATGTTAATTGATAGTTAAACAACCGACTATCAATATTGGCCAAATGCGCTGATCGTTTCGAAGAGACCGGGATCGAGTTTCCGTATACCGGGATTCTAGGTCTGGAGACTCGAATACCACTTCGATTCGGTTTGTACGTTTCATGTAACGTGTTCGGAGTTGAAGATGGAGCAATGAAGTGCAAGGGCTAGTCGCTACTAATCCTGAGGATATTTCCAAAATGGATGTAGTAGGAATAGTGCCTTCGGTTCCGTTCGGACCCGGGACGGACTTGTATGGACGAATGCTTTCGTGACATCGTCAGGTGGACGATGGGCATTCTAAGGGATATGTGCTATAAAAGTATCGTTTAGCCTCGAACCTCATCAACCGGGAATGACTGAAAATCAGGGGTTATGCAGCAAGGCTTCGTGGGTAGCCCCCACTTGAGAGTAAGGTCATCCCTGTCTAGATGTCCCTTTTATTTCGGCTTAGTGTTGCGGTTGCTGATCCCAACCGTGGGGTGATCTTATTTGGAATTATCCAGTAAGGGATGATTCCGGCCTTGTGTTGCAGGGGAGCGGGCGTACTCCTCGGTACTGTGATCTAGGCCACGTACTGTGACAGGTGGTACCCCAGTGCCTAGTCATTCGTTGGAAATCCATTCTCCCTACGTGCCTTGTACGGTATTTGTTTGTATACCTAGTATGCTGGAATTTAATCATGTAACAATTTCAGCTATTTTAATAAGTATTTGTGAATAGACACTATTATAATATCAGAGGATTTTGATAAAAAGTGTTTTAGCTATCGTAAGGTAAAAACCCGACATGTTTATTTGTGGCGTGGTCTTACGAGATGCTTTTGTTTTCAAAAGATTTTGAAACTTTAATAATCAAATTGAGTGTGATTTTCTCACGCTGGTATTCCAGACTGACTCGGGTATTGTTTTATATGATGCTCGGGTCAGACCGAGTATTATAGGTTACAGGATATGATGCTGTGGAGCTCAGGAGATGAGCTGGATGGCGAGACGTATCTCCCGTACTTGTTTATATATATATATATTCCGCTGTGTTGATTGTTGTACTCTGTTGTATTGAGGACATGATATGGTTATTGTCCAGTTGTATGTTATGTGTTCTCTGGTGTATACTCTGATGCTATATTATATAAAACTGATATAGTTTTGATTTGTGTAAAGATCTGTTAATATATATTATATTTTATTCCGCTGCGATGGTTAGATTCTGTTGTTGCTTTCTGTTTTCTCTTCTTCTACCTCTTCTTCTTAACTAAAATGGTTCGATTTTCCGGGTCTGGGAAGTCGGGTCGTTACAGTTAACCTTGATTTGGAAGTGCTCGAACCTTCAAAATAGTTGAAGAAATCATTTTAAAATTCAAGAGTTGGAAATCAGTAACAAATCAGTAAATCAATTTTAATAGATAGGGTTATATCAAATCCAAAACTCGAGGACTGAACACCGGCTTACTTCAAATCATTTCAAATATACATACATATATCCTTTGAATATCAAATCTTACTTCGGAATTTGAAATCAAAATTGGTTTCGCAAAATCACTCGCATAGCAATGCTACTAGAGTGGCCTATCCCTCACTCTGAAACTCGAAAATCAATGTCGATGATGCGTGCACTCATCACCGAAATTATTTTCCAGCGACATAAGTGAGTTCTGGACTTCTATTTTATCAAACTTCTTTTGAAATTTCTTTGAAATCATTCGAAACTTATTAAGATCATTTGAAACGTTTCTTATTCGGAAAATGCTTTTAAATCATATTATTATTATATATTTCAAAATCTTAAAACCAATTTCAAAATACCGGAGTTCAATTCTCGAATTTCAAATTTAAAATCCTTTAGTCATAAATCATTTTTTTTAGATGAATCAAATTTGTTATATAATTTTTCAAAATTACAAATCCTTTCGAAACCTCAAATTCTCATTTTTAAAAGGGTTTATAATCTTTATCGAAAACATTTCACTTTTATATATAGAATATAATAATTTCGATATATAAAACAATTTCTAAATACGAATAAACCCGATTTTTCAAAAGGATGATTCAAAAATGGATTTCAAAACAAAGATAGATATTCAAATTAGAGGTATTCTAATCAAATTGGATTCTGATTCGAAGATAAGTTCGAACGAAAATGAGATAATCAATTACAAAACAAATAATGGATATACTTATATAAATCGCGGGTGACCTTAACCGGTCAACCGTGATTTCAAAATAAGATCAGTGCAGAATTCTGAGGCAAATCGACATTCGATCGCCAGAGATAGAATTCAACATAACAAGAGATAGCAGCATCTAAACCGAGGGATATATAAATCTCCGGTGAATCGATGCCAATTGTAATGGAGTTTCACCCCTTTACAAAACATTCAAAGATCGGCGGGATCGCCTATTCTTATAAAGATCATTCGAAGTGGAGTTATGGGATACTCCAGAATCAAAAGAATACCAATAGAGAGAGACAAGAATGAATTTTGGAACCGTATGGAACGTTCCAAAGTTCAAAGGAAATCGAGTCAAAAGGAAGAGATTAAACTCGAACGAAAGTGATTCTGTAAATAAATTTACAATATATGCTAAGTTTTGCCTAGAGCCAAAGCTCTGATACCAACTGTAACGACCCGATATTTTGGACCATTCGCATCCATTATAAGTGTATAGGTAGACACTCTTGCCAGAGTTGAATTGCTCAAAATACCGCGTTGTTAATTTAAATTTGGCAAAACTCAGCATATGCAGTAAATAAATTAATCATAGAATCACAGACACAGAGTAATACAATAATACGCAGCGGAATAGATAAAATAGTAGTTCATGAAGCTACTATATAAACATCAGAGTTAGAAATAAAATACAACAGAATATCTCAAATGTAGTGAAGTCTTCAGTACAACAGATGACTTCTCTGAACAAATCAACTAGAAGAGCTGAAAGCTGAGGTGATAGTTGGATCTCCAAAGGAAGCTCCAAACTCCAAGGGTGAGTCTCAAATGCTGTATCACTCGGTCTGACCCGAGCGTAAAGCAAAACACAAAACACTCAAGTCAGGATTAACATTCTTATATCAATAAATCCAACTCAAGTGAAATATCAACTGAAATACAAGTAACTTAAAGGATGTTTGGGATAACCATCCTCTAAGGATCTGTAGAACTATCTACAAGGTGAGAATATACACCATGACACCGTGGCCATTTTAAATTTATTTACTTCAAAACCCAAATATCATTTCATTTCAAATATATCTATTTTCCAAAATAGTATATATATATATATTAAATGATTTAAAAAGTAAAGTATTTAATTTCCTCAAGTCTAGCAAATCGATTCAAATCAACTTCATATTCCAAATTCAAATTTATTCAAAGTTCAATTCATCAATTTAATTCATTTCTAAACAGATCATTTAAATTTTCAATATATTTCAAAGCTTTAATATTCAACATTTTCAAAGTTAAATTTAACGGTTTCCTATAGCTCTTGGTTCAACTTTATTATTATTTAATCAGGGAATATTCACTTAATAAATTCAATATCATTTAACTATCCTTAAATTTCATTCTTACTAAATATTTCCTTAAATTTATTTAAGCAAGAATTATTCATTAAATTATTTAAATAAAACCCAAGTTATAAATCATATCTTAAATCTCAATTTCAATAAGTTTCAAATTGGTTTAATTAAATAAATTTCTTTCCAACCTTAACTTATTCAAATTATTACCAAAATCTATTTTGAAATATAATTTTTATACTTAAACATATCATATGTATTAAATCCATCCTAATTTAAATTAAATAATTTAAGGCTCAACATTTATTAAAACCATATATTTCTTTCCGAAACCATAGAATTCATTTTCAAAATATTTATATATATGGACCAACGGTGTCTGTATATATACATCATATGGTTAAGTGATACAGATATTTATCATTTCAATCCGAAATTTAAATATATACGGGTAGATATCATTTCGACCCGTAATCCCAATTTCAATTCAATTGAAAATCGCTTGGGTTTATCATTTCAACCCATAACGATTTTCTCCTATTCTAAAGTCCGTTCAGGTATGTATCATTTCAACCCATAGTGAATTCTATACTAACAGGGAACTTGCAGAGTGATAACAGATAATATAAAATATAACAACAGGCATATATCATCAATATAAATAACAGATACTGGTGTCAGATGTCATAGGTGAACATATACAGATAATAGTAAAAACAGGCATATAAATACTAGATACTGGTGTCAAATGTCACAGGTGAACATATACAGATAATAGTAATAACAGGCATATAAATACTAGATACTGGTATCAAATGTCACAGGTGAACATATACAGATAATAGCATATATAACAATTTAAATAACTACAGCATCATATTTCAATTGTCGTTTCAATTGAAATCAAATTTAAATAATAAAAGAACGTTAATCGTGAGTGATTGCTCACCTTTCGAAGCTAGAGAGGATAAACACTGAAATTGAGTTACACATCCGAACACAAATTCCAAGGCAAAGCTAGATTGGCACGAATCGTCGAGTAAAGCTGATAAATCGAATTGGACGAAATCAAGTCAGAATTGGATTGATGAAGATAATTGATATATAGGTCAACTTATATAAAACTATATATATATATAAAAAAAACTATACCAGATTCTAATTTCAAACACCATTTAAATTTAAATATATATCTATATATATATATATTCCAAGGTCAATATAAATCTTAACTCATACAAATTTTTAACTCATAAATTTTTAACTCATATACATATATTAAAAAGCAACTGATTACAACTGACTTGTACACATGCAGACAATATAAAATTTCTGTACTAAGTTACAGATATGCAGACTCATATATATATATGTATACAATTGTCCAAAATCTATGTCTTTTTTTTGAAGGGTAAATCGGGCCCAGCCCACAAATACAATCTAAGTTCTTTATCAACAAAAGTACCTTATATAAATGAACAGGTATGCAAACTAATATACACAACAAAATATGTGACCTATGTATACCCTGTAGATACCAGACATATGTTCAACAAATGTATAGCAGATCCAATAAATATGTGCAGACCAAATATACATATGCAGACACACTAAAATTAAATAAATGTATAATATCTATAAGCTGATATATATATACTTACTTGTATATACTAAATATTTAACTTATTTTTGTAACCATAGACGGTATACAACTTTATACAACTATATATATATATATATATATTCAACAGATTAATCTTTCATATAAACAGAACTTAACAAAATCAGGTACAACCTAATATAGTATATGTATTACTACTATTATATGTTAATAAACAGAAGTTTGTGAATTCACCTTATATATAGTTGCGAGAAAACATAGTATATGTTGAAATCGATATATATACAAAGTATAAGTATAAATTAATATTATATATACCGGGACCAACGCTTATACAATAGGCAGACATATGATACCATATACTCAAAACAAAACTCAGGTGCCTTATGACAATAACTATATATATACACACTGGGAGATATAAACAAACATATAAACGTGTATACACAACTTACACAAACTCTGTATAAACAAATATATATAGCCAATATATAAACAAAATTCTTTAAACAAGGATTTGGAGGGCTCAAAGGCTTTCAGATTTAAAAATTAAAATAAAACTAAAAATATATGTGTATAACAGCAAAGCATATATACATACATGGTAACATTAATCATACGACAACCACTTTATATATACAGAAAAAATTATATCCACTGAAAAGCAATAACAGATTTGACTATAAAAGCCCATGTGTTTGAACACGTATACAAGACCTTAATATATATACTTCAACTCTAAACAACTGCTACTGATATATATATAATTAACAAACGTATAAACTTAGATATAAAAAGGTACATAAATGCATACTTACATCTATGCAATAGAGAGGGGTGATGGTTGTCGCTAACCCCGGAAGGAAGAGACACGGGTGGAATAGTGCAGTCGATGGCCGCAAGGCACGTGTACAAGGCGAGTTAAAGAGGGGAAGGTGAGCAGAAGCATGAGCTTGGTTTTCGGGAGAAAAGGTGAAGGGCGGTGGGTATGGGTTGTAGGCTGGAGGTGAAGGGGACTTGGATTTGATCGGTTTCTGGTGGTAGAGGCCAGAGAACGGAGGAGGTGGCGGGTTGTAGTGTTGTGGCGATTTACAGTGGAAGTGGAGATGCGGATATTGGGTTCGGCGAAGAGTAATAGTGAGTGTGCAGGAGAGGAGATAGATAATGTAGAGGAAAAGAACGAATGCAAAAGAAATGAAAAATAAATGAAAGAGAAATGAAAATATACGTGCACCCAGAAGACGTTTGTCTTTTCAGATTTTTGACTTTTGAGTGTCAAAACCGTCGAATATAAAAGGACACAGGTTATATATGTGATTAACACAATAAGCTGAACCAGATGGAGGACACAGAATTGCAAATGGATCCAATTTGGCGAATCGACACATTTTGCATTCTGTTGATTTCGTCGTGCACCGGACTCCGAAATACACCGATGAATACATCATAGTGATCAGGGCGATGAGACGGACAAGAGGAAACAGAATTATCTGTGTCAGGACCTTCCTATCAAAAGTCCATACGGACCCTGATATACGTTGCTATTTAGTACGGAAAAATCCAAACGGAGGTAGAAACATTCGAATTTCGCGAAATGAATTTCACAGTCAGATTCAGAGTGATCTGAATAAATTTTCTCCTGTTGACATGTTTTGGTTTCGGAAAACTTTTAAATTCACTGTTATTAACCGGTTTGATTTGAAATGAAATTTCACAGGAAAATAAACTTCAATATTATCAGATGAAAATTTACCAGTTGCTATATTAAAATAGACGTATTCCAAATAGTAAATTTTTATTTTCAAATTATATTGTTTAAAATTTCACAAATTTCCCGTTAAATATACTTTTAAAACCATTAAATTTTGCGGGTCGTTACATGAATCCTCTTTGTGTTTTGTTGTATAACCCGAGTTTGAATTTGTAAAACAAATAGTGATGTTTGCTTTTTATTTTCTTTTTTTTTCTCAGTGAAAAGGAACGAACTGGAATGAAGTCGAAATGAGAAGTTGACATAAGAAAATGAGTTGTACAGGATTATTTATTTTGTACAAGTTTTGATCAGTGATATTTTTCATTTGGGGGCTATGAATATACATTTGTGGTGGCTGATATGTTTCATCTTGTACAAGCATTTATTACACTGTCATACTTATCCCCATATCAATTCGTATGTACCTATGTGCTTTCTTTTTTCCCTGCATATCTTCATTGTTAAAGTATATATTACTTGCCTTGTACCAATTTATAAAAAAAATTCTTCACTTCGGCTGATACCATTTCGAATTGACCATTTGTTTATGCTAGAGATGAAAGCATTAAATGAAATGGTCCTTTATGTCTTCATTTGCAAGCTATTACCATACTTTGTTTACAGCCTAGCTTACTTGTATCATATTTTATTTTATTTTTATTTTTCTTCTTTGGTACTTGTTTATTTGACTATGCTGAGAGATTTTGTTTCGCAAGCCTAGTTATATCTTATATTTTAGTTTGTTTCATTCCTTGCTTATATTTGTATTTGATATTTAGATATATATTTCAAATCCAACATATACATATATATATGCAATATTTAAATTCAAATGATTTAACATCTATTTTATTTGAGATAGGGGAAACTCGCATCATATATAAATAAATTTTACAATTTTTATTCAAAAATTCATTAAATTATCAATTTAAATTTAATTAAAATCCGGGGTCGTTACAGACTTCCCCCCTTAAAAGAATTTCGTCCTCGAAATTACCAAAGAGACACAAAGATAGATGAAGAATATTTCATCAACTCAAATTGAACATCTATTCTGCATTTGGCTTACCAAATCAGAATATCGATAACACATACAAGAACGAATCTGTTGAATTCTTCACAGAATACTCGGGTTATCCAGATCTACGAAATATACAGTGACATAGGTTAGTCCGAAGGGATAACTAACCCTTCGTAGAACATATCGGGACCCAAAGAATAAATAGATATATGGATACGATTTCAGAACTTTAGTTTAGAACTAGAGTATACCTATCAACCAAAGCAACCAAAGCAACCAATTCATCCAACAAACAATTTTGGCTTATCCGAAGTTTACGTCCCATATTAATATATATCGAATCTTCTTCCTGGATCTACCAGAAAATATCGAAGAATTGAGAAAAAAATGCTAATCAAAAGAGATTGATAGAGAAAAGATTGCTTCCTTGTTGTTACAGGGTATTGACCAATTATAGTCGTATTTCCCTGTCCCCTATCTCGTCCTCTTCTTGCACTCATACTCACTATCAGTGGATAGCAAGAGAATTTACTAAGACATTTGAACGGATATCTGAGAATTACTCATTCTAGGGTATACTTCACCCTATCTCTAATGAGCTACTTAATGTGTTATACTCCTGAGCTAAATTTCAACCTTAGCTCTGATACCACATGTAACGATCCAGGATTTTCGCGCTCGAAAATCGACATCCTTACTTTACATCGTACACGAATGCCATAGATTCGACCGTTCAAATCCGAGTCGTCGGAGCTTATAACAACATTAAGTAAACAACACAGCGGAAAAGAAAAAGAATAATACATTGATATACAATATCTGATAAAACAGAGTGATACAATGAATATCAATATACATCAGAGATATGATACAAGAAATAGCAGCGGAAAGAAAACGATAACATCAGCAGCGGATAGAATGTCTCCAATAGAATGCTCCAAGATAAGCAACGTCAGTCGTCCAAGGACTGACTAGCTCCAGATAATCTACTCAACCTGAATATCTAAAAAACCCAACTCTAGACTGCCCGTGTGGAAAATAGTGGGCACCCAGAGTTTAGGAAGGGAACAATAAACTCCGGATCAGTCATGGGACTGGTGTGAGCAACAAAAACAGTTTATCTTTAAACAAACACAAAAGGTTTTTAAACATTGAAACCCGCAATGCTTTTGGAAAATGAAACTACCATAAGACCTCCCACCACACACACAATGCAAACGCAGAATTGGAGGAGATTTCTTCTTATGATAGTCAAAAATGCTTACTACGCAAAAATCATTTGATATTATTATCATTAGTGCATAGTGTCGAAAACATTTCGAAAATATAATATCAATCTTAGCCAGCATACAACCATTGTTGAATGTCTACTATAACTACTACGTTCAATAGCAGGTTACCGCCACATTCCATAGCAGGTAATACAACTAAAACCGTACAGGGTTCGTATTGTTTCTTTGGATTTCCAACAAATGATCAGGCTAAGGAACTTCCTTACCAAAATAGAAATGCCTCTGGAAAGACGCCCCGGATCCTAACCGGATCTCCGCAAACAAAAGGCCGACGCTACCTCACGCTGTACAGCTGTAACTAGGTAACTAACACACTGACGCTACCTCACGCTGTACAGCTGTAACTAGGTAACTAACACACGAGTCATGTCATCCCCCGGTCGTTACTGACCTTTATCCGAGGATCCTCAATCATAAAGCAACAGCCACACTGTAAAATCAACATAGGTAAAATATCTGGGCTCCATACCATGATATCACCTTTTATCCAGAAGGAAATGACATACCCTAGGGGCGCTACCCCTAAAAACCTTTGTCGCAACATTCCTGTTTCGACCATTACCGGGTTGTGAGGCTCGATGAAGTCTCGTCCACAAAACCACTCTTTTTCACAAAGCCACGCTTTTCACAAAACAACGCATCATCAGCACTTCGTATGCCACATTACCAAATTGGGAATGTATCACTAGTAACCATCAACTACATAACCTTTGAGCTCGTACGTCTCAGAGAAGGGTGTTAAGCTAAGAGAATAAATTCTCCGCCACCAACAAAAATGTATTTGATAGAAACCAGCTTTACATCTCAAAGTGTAACGTCAAACACACATCCATACAAGTCTGTTCCGGGTTCGAACAGAACCGAAGGCACTTCCGAAGAAGCCCTTGCAAATCCGGGTATTCACAATCCTGATCGGACTTCCCATCACTTAGGGAATCTCTATACCGTAGCTACTCAGTGCAGAGACAATCGATAGGTCATCCTATCGCTCTCGCAAATACCCGGTCTTCACCACCGGTCTTCAAATGCTATCCATATCGTCGTATCACTATTTGGAATGGGATATATGACACAAAGGTCCTCTCCCGGCTAAACCGAATAACGAGCGCAATTAAAAATCATATGGATACTGGGGTCTCAGTTAAATCACAGCTTAAAGCCCAAAACTTTTCATTCGAATGGTAAAACAAATTACCATTTCCAATCTTTTAAACAAAAAGATTCATTTCAAAAACCTTCAATGGTTTAAACAATTTTCACACTTTTAACCTTTTAAACAAAAAGATTCAATCCACAAAGTTTACCCCGTTCACAAAGATCCATTCATGGATTTCAAAACAATTTCCATTTCAATTGATTAACTCGTTAAATCTTTAAATCAAGATTTAACTTATAGCTTTCAAAACTCGTTTCCAAAGATTCATTCATAGTCTTTAAAAACAATTCCATTTCAAGTTGGATTAACTAGTCCGGTCTTTGAATCAAAGACTCATTTCATAACTTTCAAAACATTTCAATTCCATTTCAAACTTGAAATCTGTTAACACAATTTGGAAATCCTTTACTTATGTGAAAGCTTTTACTATTTGAAAACAAATAGTTTCGTTTCAGAAAAATCCAGTTATATTTACACGAGTTAAAACCCTTGAATTAAATTCAAATTCCCAAATCAATATCTTTAAAATGGTTTAACCCATATATAACTTGTACAGCATCTTTAATCCCTAGTTTCAAATCATAGGATTCAATTTCAAACTTGAATTCAAATTTAAATCAAATTATTTAAATTTTCAAAACTCGATTAAGTTATTCGAAATAACTTTTATCTTTGAAATTCCATTTCAAAAGCTTTTCTTATTAAACCCCAATTTCCAATTTCAAAATCAATTGAAATTAAAATTTCAATTTCAAAAACATTGAATTCAAATCATCTGTGATTTAACCGATTTCCACGTGAAATCCATATTTGTGTGTGTATAAGTGTGGTCCAGGGATTTTACACAATAGTGCACAACATCAATCATCACAGATATATCGATAAGCGGTAAAATCGATAACGCTTATCTTCATTTACAATTTCATAGATAAAATAAATTTATCAATCACGAAGGTTCATCATTACAATTCGATGTGGGTTTCGGATATCCAACTGGAATCCGACTCCCTGTCGCATCGAAGTTCAAGTGTCGTTTACGGATCAAGGATTTCATATACATACAGAAACAAGTCACAAATCACAGTTCAGTAAAAGGCAGTCTACATCACACAGTATCAAAACATATGATGATAGTCAATCATTTTTAATTTAAGGTGAAGGTGATTTTAAAAGGAATTAACCACATAATCATTTTTATTGCTTTATTTAAATCAATGATGAACTATTCTTAATGATAAATTAATTAAAATTTTAATTGATTATTCTTTAATCAATTGTCTTAATTAACTACTAATTATTAATTAATTAACTTTAATTATCTAATTAACAATTCTTAATTAAAAATAAATTAAAAGCTTAATAATAAATTAACCAAATCTTTAATTACAAATTGATAAATCCCAATTCACTTAGTTAATTACAAGTTTTAATTAACCATTCTTAATTATTTGGAATTAATAATAATAATAATTTGTCTTAATTAACATTATTAAAAATCTTCTTTAACTTTGGAAAAGAAATTAATGTTACCTACAAAGAACTTTAATGTCAATTAACTTAACTTAATTTATCTACTTCATTCAAACATTAATTAACATGTTAAAATAATTAAACTTGTATTAAGTTCTTAACTCGAAAATAATCAGACATTAAGTCCTTTGTTGGCACAAAATCTGTTTACATAACTTTTAAAAAAAAATTGGCTTAACTTTGTTTAAAGACAAAACCCGAGCGTGCCTCAGGTTTCACTCGAGTCAAACTCGAGTTTCTCTCGTACGTTTCCCCGAGTTCTTCCTCCCCTTCTCTCATACTTACCTCCTTATATTCAAATCTGTTAAAATTTTAAAAGAAAACTGTAACGAGTCTCTCACGCAAAACCCAGATGAAACCCGAGACAGTCAATGAAAACTTCGAGCAATTTTCGATCCTCTCTCGAATCCCACTCCTCTGCTCTTCTTCCCAAACACGTAATTCACCTGATACACGTTGATACGTGTGCATATGCACACGAGCTCCAGCGACTTCCGATCATCACCATCAGCGTCGACCAGTCGACAACCCCCCTCGCACCCCATTCCGACCATCAACAGATCGATTCATGCGTTAAATCGAAATCGAGCTTTCTAGCTCAAACTGGAACCAACTGCTTCGACACAAAAACGTCTCGCCGACGACAACAAGTTCACCAGAAACTTCGCCATTTCGACCATCGCTTCGCCATACAGTGACGCAACCATCCCCTAAGGTCCGATAACCTAGAACGCTGCGACGAACACGAGAATGCCTCGCGAATTAAATTTTACAAATTAGCAGAGTTAAACCCTAAATCGATCCAAATATTCACTCACGATGAAGTAAAAATCATTTAGCATTTTTCTCGAATTCAACCTTGTTCCAGCATCCCTGAAAACAAATTCCATGCCTCAATTCACTCGAGATCACCAGTGATTTACAAAATGCCCAAATTTGTTCAACTCAATAATTCTCACAAATTTCGAACTAAAAAATTCCAATCTTTAAATCAAAATTCATCTGTTTTCAACTCGAATCTACTCATATATTCAAAGCTTGAATTATCGAGATAAAGATTTTGACCAATTTCTGTTTTGACTGTTGTTTAACATTTTCCAGAATATTCACACAATATTTTATTATAAGCTATTTTTAAAACAATTACCCAGTAAGTTCAAACATCTTTTATTCATATCACTAAGATTTTAATTGATTGATCATTGAGATTTTGATTGTTTTCCCTATATTTGTTTCTAGCCTGAGCATAAGAACAGACACATATATATACTTATATACAGTCATTTGTATATATATACAACATGCAGGCATAATAGACAACATTTTCATATCACACTTCAAACATCAATCACCATATCAAGGTTATAGGCAAGGATAGGTGTGTTGCTCACCTGGTAAAAGTTTGGAACAGAGAAGATCCTGTTTTGCTTTGAACATTGCAGTTTGAATCTGCCTTTGAATCCTCTTTGTGTTTTGTTGTATAACCCGAGTTTGAATTTGTAAAACAAATAGTGATGTTTGCTTTTTATTTTCTTTTTTTTTCTCAGTGAAAAGGAACGAACTGGAATGAAGTCGAAATGGGAAGTTGATATAAGAAAATGAGTTGTACAGGATTATTTATTTTGTACAAGTTTTGATCAGTGATATTTTTCATTTGGGGGCTATGAATATACATTTGTGGTGGCTGATATGTTTCATCTTGTACAAGCATTTATTACACTGTCATACTTATCCCCATATCAATTAGTATGTACCTATGTGCTTTCTTTTTGCCCTGCATATCTTCATTGTTAAAGTATATATTACTTGCCTTGTACCAATTTATAAAAAAAATTCTTCACTTCGGCTGATACCATTTCGAATTGACCATTTGTTTATGCTAGAGATGAAAGCATTAAATGAAATGGTCCTTTATGTCTTCATTTGCAAGCTATTACCATACTTTGTTTACAGCCTAGCTTACTTGTATCATATTTTATTTTATTTTTATTTTTCTTCTTTGGTACTTGTTTATTTGACTATGCTGAGAGATTTTGTTTCGCAAGCCTAGTTATATCTTATATTTTAGTTTGTTTCATTCCTTGCTTATATTTGTATTTGATATTTAGATATATATTTCAAATCCAACATATACATATATATATGCAATATTTAAATTCAAATGATTTAACATCTATTTTATTTGAGATAGGGGAAACTCGCATCATATATAAATAAATTTTACAATTTTTATTCAAAAATTCATTAAATTATCAATTTAAATTTAATTAAAATCCGGGGTCGTTACAAACTACGTCATAGGTTGCACGCCACTACGGAGAGCATGTGAATTATACCTATCGGATAGGCTAATTATCCATCCTAGCGGTCTTGATTACGGGGTTGCATCTTGGATCTGTGATGTTAACATGTTGAGTTGTAAGCTGAGAGTTATTTCTTTCATTAGAGCCATTGCCCCGACATCATTTAAGGGCCAACAGTCCATTACCAAGGGAACGTAGAAGTCGTAGCCAATGCACGGCATAGTCTTGCAACGTGTTTATGACATCTGATGGATAAGAGTGTCACGACTCTAGAAGCAATTAAGGGACTATAAGAAATGTGTTGCGGCCATTAGCGTTGCCTGAAGCAGTGCTGCGGTATGTCAGTCTTCATCTGGCTGACTTAGGTAGATCTATTATACTTGAGACACTTGATATTATCACCTTATTAGAGATGATGATTGTTTGATATTAGAGACTGGTAGTGTTTCCATTATCATTTGAGATACCTAACCCAAGACAGCTGTGTGTTGTTTATCCATGATATTAGAGAATTGTTGTGAGCTTGTCTGTCATTCTCTCATAAGAGCATATGGCTGAGAGATCTCCCTTTTGTTTGATTTGTTGTTTCTATCTCCTAGGACCATTCAGTCGAGAATTTCGCCCAAGGACTGGGGGTCGAGATATATGATTTTCATTTCATGTTTGGTTTACTTTGATATTGATTTGAGTTTATGTTTCTGGATACCTCTGAGGGCCTAACAGTCAGAAGTTATCACTTCCATTAGGATTGTAGGTCGAGATAATTATTTGGATACTACTTTCGATATTTTATATGAGTTGTGCTTTTGTTAGGATTTGTACTTCTTGCTATCTCTTAGGACTAAGGCGAAAGATTTACTTCCATCTGGACTATAAGTCAAGATAGTATTCCCAGATATTAATTTTGTAGTTGGTTTGTATTTCATTCCTTTTGGGTTCCATATTTCATGATTTATCTTTTATGGCTTAGCAGTCGGAAGTTATTACTTCCATTAGGGCTGTAAGTCGAGATTTGATGCTTTGATTGTTTATTTGGGATTCTACATACCTTGGTTCATCTTTTAGTACTTAACAGTCGGAAGTCCTTACTTCCATTAGGACCATAAGCCAAGATTAATATTATGGTTATCTGCTATTGTATTTAGTATGATTTGTGATTCATCCTTTTATTGGTGATTTTTGTGGACACACTGCGTGCTTGTCCATTGTACTTTGGGATTTCGATGAGTTTGATTGTTATCACCCGATTTATAAATGTCGTGATTTGTACTTGCCTAAATGTATTTCATGGGTGATATTTAAGATGTGTTGCATGGTATATTATTATGATGCTATATCAGATATTACGTTGAATTATGGATATGATTTACCATGCTTATTGTTATGTACTTACATTAGGATTTAGATATAGTCTGACCCGTTTATTATTTATATAATACTTGGGTCATTCTGAGACTTTCAGGTATAGGGACATTTGTTATGTTGGATAATTGGGCTTTAGAGGAGACATTATATACATGTGTTATATCGAGTTATGAGTAGATGACTATGTAAATTTTTCTGTAGATGTCTCGTTGTATTTGTTTATTGAGATGACTATGATTTGTGCATTTGTACTTTACTGGGTATATATTATCGAAGTAAGACACCCTTTATAGTTTGGTATCAGATTGTTATGTATTATATATTTATGCTGCGATCTTTGACCGTGCTCAATTGTATATATTGTATATTGTTTTGTCCTAGTAATCCTATGTGTTCATTGCTTTATGCCGATATTAGATATGTATATTGTTGTTATATTTTCAGGTGAGATACATATCGGTGTTAGCCCAAGGGAATATTCACGTATGGTCTCTCCTAACAAGCCTCATTTTCCATATTACCAGACATGATTACCTAGCAGTTCCCTTTGGTAGTATGGGTATAGAGGTGGTGTGTTACATTAGTGGGTCTTTAAACTAAGCTTACATTTGGCCCGCACTACTACAAAACAGGCCATTTGCATCGGTTGTTTACCCCGCTTTTGCATCAGTTCAGCAACTGATGCATATGCAACTGATGCAACAGGCTTAACACTTTTGCATCAGTTCTGAAACCAATGCAAAAAGGTCCTTTTTGCATCGGTTGTTACTAACAACTGATGCAAAATATCATGGTTGGTTGCTTGACACAGCCCCCATGTTGCATCGGTTGTAATGAAAACCGATGCAACAAAGGAACTTGTTGCATAGGTTGTTGTAGAAAACCGATGCAAACTAATCCCTCTATTGCATCGGTTTTTTATAACAACCGATGCAAACTAATCCCTCAGAAACCATTATTACAGTACTCAAATAGACTATATATATATATTATTGATAGTCCAAATGCCACAAGCCTGACAAAACAACTCGTGAACTAGAAACATGAACAATTTCATTATTTGCAAGGAAAAATCTCATTATTACACAACATATTCAACCCAAATGTGCATAGAAATGGATGAAAGTAATACACAAACTCAAGTCCAACTTTGCATTCACTTTCTCCTCACATAAAAACTCTCTATATAATTCTCATGAAAACTAAACCTGTGGTGATGTAGCAGCATCAAAAGACTTCCTCCTAACCAGCAAGCAAGTAATCCTTTCAGGCTCCACCCTCACATCCTGAAAGAAATCTTAAACATATTACTGGGCTATTTGAAATCCTACTGCGGTCTTTGTTCTTGTTAGTAAACCACAGTATTAAGTAAATGAAAATTATTATATTGCCATCATTAGGTAGATGTAGGTATAAGACAATTCAATGGCAACCGAAAGTAAAGTGGTGAAGCACAATTTTGATGGGGTTATGAAAATAAAAAAAACAGTAAGATAGGTTGACGACATACAGCAATGACAATTCCTCTTCCCCCCTTTCTCCCTGTTGGAACTGTGTTCCGGATAGTAACTGCCTCGGTGCTGCTCTGGTCATTAATCTGTACAAACGAAATATTCATACAAATAAATAAATCAACTATGCAGTACAAGTTTGGAAAGGTTAGATGGAAGGAATAAAAAGATTACCACTCGTTTCCCCTTGCAATCATATTTAGTAGGTGAGTAATCATTGTTCTGGGTGGATACATTTTCAATATAGTTACTTTTTTCGACCACATTTGTTATCTGACGCATCAAAATGTATTTGGTTGTTAGTTGAAGCAGAGTTTATGTTGATTTACAGTGCTTTAGTAAAGGAAAAAAAATGTAATTGTAAAGAACAAAAAACAATAAACCTGAGACACAGCATTGGAAACTTCAGAGGTTGCAGCTTTTTTGGTGATTTGTCTGGCAGTTAAAAAGATATTTTTGTTATTCGTTTTGTTTTTGTTTGGGCTGAATTCAAAAGCAGCATCAATTCCCACCAACTTTTCAAAAATGTTGATCACCTTCACTTCACCATTTTCCTGAATTAGGAAGAGGAATGTGATTGTTTAATATAAACATACAGGTGTGACAAAGATAAATCATGGGGATAGTGGTACTAAATTCTACTATCCAAAATTAAAAGGATTGCAAATCAGTTAGAAATGGGGGTTAGATAGTTTTTGAATACCTTTAAAACAGTTAAGTAAAACTAAACTTAATGACATATAAAACTGCACTACCCTAATATAGTGTACATCAACAGTAGCATAATCACAGTAGCATAGTTTAAAGAGTACTGATAATAAACAAATGACTCAACATTTGAGTGGATAAGCATGCTCAGAGAGGAAAATAATCATGACCAACAGACGATCAATCTAGTACTACTGAAAGGAGTCCTGCTATCAAATTTTAGAATTTAATATTCATGTATGTAATCATGTCTGTAGGATAGAAGAAACTTGCAGACGGGTAATTATATATACAGCAGTGGTATTCACTGAAAATAATGTTACCAATATGGAGTTGTTCTTACCAAATGCTGACAGCCTCGATCGTGAGTGACAGAACCCACCCGTATAGTCATCGCTACCAATATCTTCAATTGCATATTAATATGCACACAAATTTGGAACCTCCCAATAACTATTATTTTGTTTGTTATTTTTGCTAAAGCCCGAGCAACCAACATTGAATCAAATATTATGAAACTACTACTGTTACTCACCATTTTCACAGTTAGAACCAACATACTGAAAACTAAAATCGCTAAAATAACATTATATGCATCTCGAATAATAACCAGAAAAAAAAAGATGAATATAACTTAACCCCAGTATTCTGTGTATGACTTGAGCTCAACAGTGACTGCTACCGATCAAGTTAGCTAGTGGTCATCAGCAAACCAAAAGGCTAAAATGAAATTCAAAAGAAATAGTGGTCACCAGCAAACCAAAAGGCTAAAAGGAAATTCAAAAGAACTGCACGCAGAAGGAAGAGTGGTTCAGTGACACGGTAACTGCAGTGGTTGTTCCATCTCATGCCTCTTTTGTTGCTTTCAACATATTCATTTGATCATAGTGATACTTCATGTTTATAACTATCTTCATTTTTACACCCAGCTATCAAATATAAATAGAACAAGTAAAGGAAGTGGTTTCCATGATTTTAAGAAGTTTCAAAAACTGTCCTTGTTTTTAGCTGGGAAAATTTTCTTTTCTTTCAAAGTACAGGTTCATCAAATAACCCTATAAAAATGACCTGTATATACTTGCAGACCACCATATTCAACTATATAGAAACAATTCAATTCAACTAATAAAAAACTTAATGCAGGTAGGTAGTGAGACACTGTTACATGACGTTATTTCAAAACAAACATATTATCACAATGAGATAGTGTTAACCTGTGCACAATAGGTACACGTTTGATCCAAATTGGAGTTGTTGGTTCGACAATCCAAAGTTACTAGAAGAATTCTTTAGGAGAGTCAACTCTTCCATTTCAGTTCCTGTATTAAGAAAATGTTTAAACCGCATGATTAATGCATAACAACAATTTATCTAACTGTTACCAACTACAAATGAGTATATGAAAAACATGCTACATTATTCTTTGGTTTTATTATTAAGACAACAACAATAAATGAATTTGTCAATAACTGCTCCATTGCACAACTTGTAAGTTGAGCATTAGTTCGGTGATTGCCTTAACAAATCTTTTTTTACTTCAAAATCATTTTCTTTGACATATTCAATTTCAAGTGATATAAGCATTGTACATTTAATACTATAATCTTGATAGGAATCGATATACTATGCTTTAGTTGTATATTAAACTTAACTACATGGTGTTCATATATTTGCTGAGATTTAAATTACATTTACTTTAATTTCGGATGGTTGTGTCTGAAAAAAAATAAAATTTGTATTTATTTTTATCCAGCATCCCAAAGTTAAGCAGATATTTGAATGTTATATTCTAATAAACTAGAATATGCAATAACAAACTTATACCGTGGCACAAAAAATCACCTAATAATAATTTCATAGCTCAAAGGAAGCAACCGCATTAAGACATATTGGTAACAAGGAAAACAATAAAAAGATGACTTACTCTAAAAATCAATCGAAACTAATTTTCATGTATCATGTGTCAAAAATTGAATAATTATACTGAAAACATAAGTTTTTGATGGTTTTTAAGATGTTTTAATCAGTACCTGAACAATGAGACTTATTGGAAACTTTCACAGCTTTTATTGCCTGAATTGGGTTAATCATCCTGAAACTCACTGCTGTTTCAAGATTTCCATCAATGTCTTCAGATTTCCATTGCTGTTTCAAGATTTCCATAGATTTGCAATAGTAGTGCCTGCAATTGAGTTAAATAGCTCATTTTAGATGTATACAGCAAATGTTAGTTTTATACACACTAAAAAACGCAACAAATAAGTATGTCATGAACTGAAATTTTATTGTAAATTAAATCTGCTTGAACTTGATTGTGCATGCTATCAGGCTGCATGGGAAGAAGCCTTTTCCACTGAGGTGGCATCTACCAACTAAGACGAATGGCCATGGTAAAAGCATTTGAAAAGAATTTGATAGTTAAGTAAACTTATTTCAAACTATTAAGCTGCAGATCTTAGCTCTCTTGATATTTCGCAAATTGATAGGTTATGAAAAAGTGTTTAGGAATATGAATAATAGTATGTACATGGTAAAAGCATAAAAAAAGAAGTTAAACTCACTTCAGAGGATATGCCGACTTGTGATGTCCCAAAGTACAAAGCTTGTTTCCTGAATTGACATAAACCATGCTAATGAGGATACACTATAAAAGGACTGCATAAGAATTGAAAACATTAGAAGCCAACATGGATATATGAGCTAATGAAGTAAGAGAGAAGGAAACAACCTTCCAGTAAATACATGACCCAATACACCAAGAGTTGAAGGTCATCGATTACCATGATTGCCATGAAACTCTTGTAGAAGATTTCTCATATTCTAGCTTCTTCAGTCTAGTTATCCTTGATAGAATGATGTAGAATTATCAACATAAAAAAATTGCTAAAGTGAAATTTGTACAATTCCAAGAGTTTAATTTTTGAAAACTCAAGCAAGCATAAGTAAGCTTAGTTAAATATCAATGTTTATGAAAAGAAAAATTAGTTTTATGCCAATTTTCTATTGCAGGTTCTTCACGTTTCAATCATGGTTAAATAATTATTGTAGCTTAACTTAAATAGTTGTACTATAATCCGATAGATTAGTTAGTTATCTGGTCCTGAAACACTTTACAATAATAAGATTCATACTTTCATACTAGTGCAATATATTCATTCTATCAACAAAACAGTAGAATTAGAAAAATTAACTGTAAAATATTTAATATAGGAAAAACAAGTTGAGCTCCAGGCAACCTGATTCATTTCAATGGTCTAGATAGCATCCTCACTACCGAATATTATAGCATGGTTTTGATTTTCATGCTTCCCCTCCCCAAGCTTACTTCCTAGAAGCTTAATATAATGAACTTCCTGATAAGAGAAAGAAAGTGGTGAAGAACACAAGAAACAACAATATATAACTGCAGCCACATTATATATATAAATTTATTTTTGAATGTATTTCATGTTAATTATTGATTAACTCTACCATACAAACCCCTATCTGCTTTTCTTCTAGAACTGGTAAAGATAACTTGCAATGTTATACATAATAATAATAAAAAATAGTAATTTTAAATGTTGCATCTAAAGAATAAAAAACCTACCTCAAATCGGGTTTCTAAAGAGAATCGATTGATAATTCTTGATTGAATGGCGCTCTTGTTTATTGAGTGAACTCGAAATCGGACGCATGTTCTTCTGTATTCTAAGGATGGATTAAAGCAGTGCCGGCTCTAGACATTGAGTTCCAAACTGCAATCGCCAACATCTCGAACCTAATACCCAAGTCTTCCTTGCCAAGTTGCCGCGAACCACCTCGTAAACCCAAATCACCCAAAGCGACTACCATCGTGGAATCGCTCTCGAACACAAACTGTGGAATCTATAGAAATTGATCGCTTAACTGTGGAATCTCGAATACGAACTGTGGAATCTATAGCAACTCGAGAAACCATTTTAGGGTTTTTTTCGTTTTGAAGCAGGCGAATTATTTGGGGAAAAGAATGGGAGCGGCGAAAAAAAATTGGAAAGGCGGGATGTAACACGTGAGCAACGGATAACCTAAATAATATTGCATCGCCTCTGCTAGGTAACCGATGCAAAAATTATTATTTTGGACGTAGTTGCATCGGTTGACTTTAAAACCGATGCGACTAAAACTATTTGCATCAACGTATTTGCATCGGTTGTTGGTGACAACTGATGCAAATTTGATTTTTTACCTATTGCTTTCCACGTACCAGTTGCATCGGTTATTAAGACAGAACTGATGCAAATAGTTCTATTTGCATCAGTTTTTACTTCAACCGATTCAAATAAGGCGATGCAAATGGCCTGTTTTGTAGTAGTGCCGCTAACTCATTTCGGGATTTGATCTATAGGAGCTGATGGGACAGCACCTGACCAATATCCCACTCGCCAAAAACTATTCTAAACCTTTATTACTTATCTCCTTAGCCAAAAATGTCTACTTTATTTAACCAAAACATCCAATTAAGAAGCGATTAGCAAGGATATTATTATGGGATTCACTAATTACTATTTGGATGCATTTCAATTCGAGCCAATTATTATCTATCTTGGATCTACCTTTATTTATGTGCATTTTGGGATCTTGGTGAGTGATTTGTGTCTCAAAATATATTGTGGTTGCTAATATAATACAAAAATGTGTTTTTAAAATGATTTCAAATGTTAGAATTTGTTTTACGATATATCTAAACCTACATAAATTTTATAATAAATTTAAATTATTAAATGTTTATGTTAATCACTTTTTGGCTAATTTATCATAATGATCTTCATTTTTCCATATGGTTATCTTTAGGTGTTATAAATGATTGATTCTTGATTCTATTGTTTTATATAATGTGGGTATGTTATGTTATTCTTGCAAATAGTTGTTTGGATGTATATATGATCCATCTAAGTACATTGAGTTGTTGATGTGCCAAAAATTGCATAACAATGAACGTTTTCAGATTTGAGTGTTTTCATGTTAAACGAAGCTAAGGTGAGATGGGCAAGAGGTGTAGGAAGTTGCTAGGAAGAGCATGTCCAACTTTGGCCAAGTCCTACCATTCGGCATCGAGTGGTTTAGACCATTCGGCGATGAGCGGTTTTTGTAGTTGGAAGTGCACAAGTTTGCAGCAAAGTGTGGATGCATGGAAACTTAGAGCTTGGGTGGTGGTGTTTTGGGTTGGAACTTAGAAAACGTTAAGAAGATGACACCTTCAAATAGTTTTGGCATAGGACGAATTGTTTGAGGTGATCGACTATAGACTTCGGGATATGGATGTTGTTACTTCGGGCCGGGGAAGGTGTTGCTTTAAGGCTGAGAGCTTCAAAAAATGGTTTTTGGTTACTTGAGCATTTAGCAAAATTTGGCAAAGTTTTGGCCATTTAGATCGGTGCCGATCACACCCGTTGTGATCGATGTCGATCACCATGTCGTTGCAAAATTTTGCACGATTTTTGTAAGGCATGCAATGGTTGATCGATTGATGTTCTGGATGCTTATTTTGATATCTATGGACGATGACAGTTGATCTAATGATAAAGGAAACAATGCGAGTTTTGGATGAGGAAACTAGGGATCGACTTCAGGATCGATGTAGGTAAGTAGAGTGATGACTTTAGGACTAACATGATGTGATTCTATGACTTCGAGGTGTGTTCATAGATGTTCTGAACTTTGATTTATTGATGATGTGAATCATTTGCTTCGAGTACTTAAAGTGAGAAGTGTGTATAAGACTTATTGATGGTTTGAGAGGGCATGTTATATGATCTGAAGTGATGTGGTGGAACGTATTATGCTCTGCTATCGAGTCATGTGCTAAAGGGATCGTTGATAAGTTTGGATGTGATGTGTGTTTCATGGGGCAAGGGTATGAGAGGATGCTCACCTATGTACCCTGGACCTTAGTGATGGTCTGGACTGCCTTAGTGATGATAGCACCTTCGTGATGGTATGTAGTCAAGCATTAAGTCTGATTGTGATGTAGTGTGTCACCGACCTTGGTAATGGTCATACGTCATATATCTAAAGGCATCTCGTTCGTGATATGAGACCTTGGTAGCATTCGTTGTGATTGCTTTGGTTGTTATATATGTTATGATTGTAGTGTTTGATTCGGATATTATATGATTGGGATGGATTTTGTCGTACCAAAATGTGGCACAAACAACCAAGAAATTATAGTAGAGGAATAAATAAATCAATTAAATGAAAATGAGTAAAAACGAGGCACACAAACTTTATAGTGGTTCGACTAAACGTTGCCTATGTCCACTTAACTTTGTTGCTAATTATATTGTTGTTTACAAACATTATTCTTGGGAATCGATTACGATCCTCGTGATTACAAGAATTCTATGGAAATTTGTAAACAACTAAAAGAGATCCTTTAAAATGCCCCCCCCCCACCTCTATTTATAGCTGAAGGTCATCGGAAATTCCTCAACTACATTTTTAGCCACGTTCTCCATATTTAGGAAGAATGCTTGGATGGTAGTGGCCATGTCAACATTTATCATGGATCGGTACTGATCCATAAGATTGTTTTATGGATCTTTCTGGTGGCATTGAGTAGATGCGATTTGATGGTAACTTCATGTTTTTTATCTTGATTGCTTTGCTAGAAGCTTATTTTTAGGCCAATTAGTTGGATCCGTGGTAGGATGGAATTACTGATTTCATGTACTCCATACATTTGATGGTAAATTGCATGTGAACGTTGCCTCGAAGCTCGGGATGGCTTGCAATCACCATGGTTTTGATATAGTAGGGACATGAAGTGGTATTGATGAAGGTGTTGGAATCGGTACCGATCCATATGATGGATCGGTACCGATCCATCACTTAGGTAGCTAAGTGATGTTGGACTACCTTTTGAAGTTGGTGGCCATGCATTGAGCTTGTGATTTTGTTCGGACTCCGCTTCTAGGCTTGTTAGCTATTCCTCTGGGCTCTTTGCCTTGATAACTTTCAAGTCCGACTAATCAGGTTCGTCCAAATATGGCCTAGCCAAAAGGCTAGATAACACTTGTTCCCCAAAGTACATCTTGTTTTCGACATGATGTGCTTTGAATCTAGACAAGTCACAATTGTTGCATCAGATTCCAATCCATACTTAGACGGTTGTTATCCTTTCTTTGGGCGATTTCGGTGAAGTATTGTGTTTTTGACTATTCGTTGTAACGCTTTCCTTGGTTCATGCCTATCAATGTCCCACATTATAAAAACTGGAGTGTGCTCTTATCGTTCTTCACACTCTTATCGTTCATCATTTCAGATCCAATAGCTTTAAGCAGATTCTTTTCTCGGATTCCATAGGTTTGAATTTCCTATCTTATGGTTCTAGTAGTTAAGTATCAAGTATGCACGTGCATACGTACATAAGTTATCCATCATGCTTTAATTTTACACATAAGCACAATCCTGTGAAAATCCATTTACACATGTGTACACACATGCAAATATCATATTATCATCATTATTTTTAATTTTTTTAATGGTTCGGCACCTACCCTTGTCCAGGGGTTGTTACCAATCCAAAACTTCGAGAAATTAGACTATTTTATAGCCTACATAGTTGGGTTCGAGGTTATAAGATTCGATCCACTGCCTTGCCTTCCATCACTTTTTTTGCCATCGAGAACTCGAGCTCAAGCCGCCATTAAAATTTTGTTGCACCAAATCCGAGTATACAACATCGTCGCCTGCCCACAAGCATTGCCATCGCCATCTGCTTTGGTCACCAAACCTCAACGTCGTCGATCCCTACTATTACATTCTCAAGCTCTCACCTGAATCCTTACATAAATCTTTACTTTGATCTTTTCTTGTTAGTCGGCAACATTGGGGATCGGCTTAGATGGAATTCATACCGTTGGCCACGCTCGAGAAGAGAAGGAAAGAGGAAAAATCAGAATTTCATTTTGAGGGTATGGATCAATGCCGATCCTACTGTAGTGAAGTTCCACATTGAAAATTTGTAAAATCAATCAAGCCAAAGTTTTCTTAAGCGAAATCTCCCGAGTTCCATGGTGTTCCCAATGCGTGGTCGACGATGTGAAGCCTGTTGAAATGGTCATCGATGATTTTCACTTTAGATAGCAACTTGGGTCTTAAATGACTTGTGGCACAATATCTGATGCTAACGCTGCATGTTCATGAATGCACACACTACATGACGCAGTAAATTGCATCATGCATTATAGGGTTTTAATTTTGGCACGAGGAATTAGCTTTTAATTTTTCTGATATCATTTTTATGTTGAACTTTGATAGTTATGGATCGTAGGTGCTCCGAGCATCTCTCTACGATGATTGCAGGCCCATCAACTTCTATATATGCTGAATTAGACACGTAGTCGAGTTCAACCATAGTTCCTATTGCAAGACATACTCCACCACCATCCGTATCTCAGCCTACCAATAAACAAGCGAACAACCATTCTAAACACTCATCCTGACCTGGTAAATGGTCTGAAAGTAGAGGCTATTATAGATAGTCTTAAAGATGCGGTTATACTAGATGATCCTACAAATTCGACTACCACTAAAATTGAAGAAGGGACTCTTAGAAGGATATGCGGTAGATATGGCATTCCATTCGAGGATGTGCTAGTTCATATGCATCTTAAGCAAGCACACCACCCCCAAGTAGGGTATATACTACATGTAATCAGCATATGTGCCTGGTGGGGTATGTCCCATCCTAATAGTTTTGCCTTCGTGCAAGGGGCTTAAATTATCTTTGCCCGACACTTAAATCGCATTTCAAGCGATGAATAGATCAGATATTTGTACAGCTTCAAACATCGGAAAGGAAATCCTTCTCACTTATTTGGAACCCTCCAGAGGTTGCAGGATTGTCATGGACACTTGGAATAAGCTAAGTTATTTCAAGGATGAGATTTTTATTATTCTTTACCTACCTAGATTCACGCAGTGGTCTTTTCCAGACTTGAGTCTCAATCCATTCATTTTCATATGAGCTCACTTTATAGTTCTGTTTGCTCAAATCACACTCTTTTACTCCTTCAGATGTACCGAGGAGGCCTAGTATTGTGACTCTTGCAAATACTATTAGGACTCACCTTCAAGTATTAGTCAAAGAGAGGGAGGTAAGATCGCTTCTCACCGACAAAAATCGTTTGGCCCACAACTTGCTAGAAGTGGGCTACAGCATTGATCAAATTCCAGTAGCTATCGATAGTGATGAGGATGACTCTTCGTCCGGGAATATTGGCGAGGACCTAGTGGTGCCCCCAGTCCAAAGTCCTGTTGCTGGAGCTGAAGAAGTGCACAAGCATGTTGAACAAGGTGAAGGTGGTGAAATATGCCATGATGATGCCTACATAGGTCGCGAGCCTTCCAGTGATGATGGCAACAATGACCGGAATTTCTTTTAAGGAAGCGACTAAGGATAAAGATTTTACAAGGCGGACTCCTACATAACCCCCGCTTACCATTGTAATAAAGGAGACTCTGATCCTTCCTTCCGATGACGTCTACTAAGGACCTTGTCCAATTCTGAATAAATTTGGTTATTTTTGTCTGTGAAACATAATTCTTGGGGATATCGACTCCCCTATCCATCTACAGAGCGACTTTCCAACAACCCGTGCGGGGGAGATCACCCCTATCAGTGATGTGCAAGTAAATGTGCATGTATATACATCTATATTTTATCTCTTTTTATTTAAATAAATATCATATTTGGGGATTTTAACATGTTTAAAACCAAAATTCAATTGTTTTCAAATCATCATATATTCATCTTCATTCAGGAGCAAAATGGTCATTTTTGTTCATGTGTCAATTTAAGAATTTTTACTTGGACATTTTTTATGATTTTTATAGGAAATTTTGATGCATATGGAAGAGGGATTCATGAAGATATATGCATGCACAAAGGGAATACAAAGGAATAAAGAGGAAATAATTCAAGTTCATGATCATGGAGGACCCCATGCACTTACCTAAATATACAATTAGAAGCTAATGGACAACTAAGTGGAGGTTAAAGCTTCATGCACATTAAATGATGGATTAGTTAGCGGCTAATGGTTACTTGGTGGCCACACTTCCTAAAGGGCATTTTGGGAAGCAACCTAAAAACAGAATTAGGGTTTTATGCATGTATAAATATCCCTCTTATGTACATGTAAATATCTTCTACTCTTTCACATTAGTTAGAAAATTAAGAAAGAAAGTTGTAATAGCAATGTTTCATGAAATAAAAATGGCTTCCAAGCCTCTTTCTGTTTTCTTTTCTACATGCTTTTCTTTGATTTTATGTTAATGTTTATTTCTATGCTCTCTTTCTTTTAATGCTTATAGCTTAGATTCACATTCATGCAAGTAGTGTAGCTTTAATATTTATGCAAGTAGTTAGTAGTTAATCTCTCTTTCTTCCTTTGCTTAGTATCCATTGCTTTGTTTTTTTTAATGTTGAAATTTACAAGTGTTGATTTGATAACACAAATGAGTAGCTAAACTCTTCAATTTAGGGGTAGTGAAGCTTTCTAACTTTATGTAATTTCAACATTTTATGATTTATGATCTCTTTTGTTTGTGCTTCATGAAAGTGAATTTTGATGTAAGTTTATACAAGTGGGTTTCATAGCTTATGTTGCTTTTGCAAATGAGCTATTCTTATTCAATATAAACACAATTTACATTATCATTTGCTAATTGATTTTTGATTTTGAAAAGAAAGTAAAAACAAAATTTGATGATCTATCTTACTAATTACAATAGTAAATATATCATACTTAAAATAGCTTTTGCTTTGGCTTCATTTTTATGAGAATTTATAAGTGGTATAATTGTTGTATTATAGTTTGATGGTTTAAGTTATGTTAATTAATAACATAAATAAACCATACTTATGATCAATGCAACAATTATTTCACTTAATATCATAACTAGAGATCATAAATTATTTGTTTGTTGATTTACAAAAATTATGAGAGTGGATTTGCCTCTAAATCTCATAGTTTTTAAATCTCATTTTAATTCTAGTTTTAGCTTCATTTTGCTTGTAGTTAACAATTCCTCTCACTTTGGTCTAATTTGATTGAATTTATTTTTAAAATCTAAAACAAATTCCCTGCGGATCGACATGTACTCGCCATGTACTAACTTTTGTACGCCGTGCGCTTGCGGTAATTTTTATTTCAAAATTTTTCAGTGATTTTATAATTCAATAGAAAATTTTCCTTTAAACAAGTTTTTAGCGCCGTTGCCGGAGAATTGTCTTTGATTTTATTTTCTATTCTTCGAATTATTATTTTTTATTTGTGTGTTTTCATTTAGTGTGTGTATTGCATTAAAAAAAATTATGTGTGTGTTTGTTTGTTGATTTTTGTGCTTGTTTTTTAGTTACATTTGCACTTGCATATTTTAAAAGAAAAACATACACTATCTCATTTTAAAAATAAAATAAATTTCATTTCAGTTTTCCTTTTACAAATTTCATTTTACACATTTCAGTTGCAATACATTGTACAAATTCTTGTGCACTTTTGTGCATACAAAACCCTTCATTGACTTCTGCATTTCAACACAACCTGAGATACCCTCTGCCATCACTTCCACCACTTTCTCATTCTCATTCCAGTACCATTTTCTCACTCTTCACTACCCACTTCTTACCTTTGTCAATCAGCTACTAACATTACACTTCGACCAACTCCTCTACAAACAACCTGCAACTGGCCATTGCCACTGCTAACTGCAGCTTCTACCACAACATTTCTACCACTTTCTGCTCTTACATGTAACCTACACTGCTACTTTCTTCATCTGCCTCTCACATAACCAATTTCTTACAATAGCCTTACACCATCACTTACCAAACTTCCAGACTTACATTACCACTAAACAACACTCCTCTTCTTCATACATTGCAGTCATTTCATTCTACTACGGCCATTCCAATTCCACATCACTGATAGCACAACCAACTTCACTTCTGTCAAACACTTCACTACTGTGCACTCCACATACAAACCATATTACACCTGCTGCAACAATAAACTTTCCCTCCACTATACCAGTTGCTATTACAATTTCTAGCCACCAGTTATACAATCCCCTCATTCTTCCATGACCATTGTTTCAAACTAACCATTGCCACAATACTTCATCCACTAACCAATCTTCTACAACTTACATCTCAATCATCCAAACTTCATTCTCCACCTTGCCTTACTGCCATCAACATACATAACTATGCACCATAAGAAATAAATGCCTTACTGCCATCAACATACATAACCTACTCAAACTAACATATACAAGCAGCTCCTTCTGATCATCTCCAGAACCACCACCCTGTTCCATACAACCCACCATAAAACTACCATACCCAGTCTCTCATATACAAACTGTTCCACCTGCTTCTACCACTTTCAATCTAAACTGCCTTAACCACCACCACATACTGACCACACATAAACCGTATAACTTCATACCATCATCACCACTGTCTGCTACACTTACCACTCCAACAGTCTGTTACAGTCATCGCCAACAGTAGACATCACTCCACATCGCAATTGCAAGATCATCACTACCCACTGCCTCTAACTTTCTTCACTACAAACCTAATCATCACCACAAACTTCATACAAACAGACCATGGACAACTGTAATTCTTCACCAAACAAGCAGTGCCAATCCTTTGCATACATTCACACATCACTATAGACCTTTGCCTACTGCGCTTCACTCTGCCCCAACCATCAAAACGATTCACGGTTTCAAGTTATTAATCCCCAAACCAACAGCAACCAAAAAAAATCATACCTGAAAACTGAAACAGCCGCAACCAAAATCTCCAAATCTAGCAACCGTAATTACCCAAACCAAATTCCACACCTCCGTCCTGCCACTCCAACACATCGACCCAAAATTACAACACCGCCGAACCACCTTCATAAATCGCCTCCAAAACTCGAGCAAACCTCAAACTCGAGCAAACCAATCCATTACTGCAGTGACCACATCATCCCCAATCTTCTTGATAATAGCCGTTTGAACAAAAGTGAATTTGACGAATGAATCTCTTTTAATTGCAGAGATGTCAAAAGTTATTTTTTTAATTTGCGGTTATTCTAGGATTGCAAACTGTATTCGACGAGGAAATTATTTGGATTAACAAATTTTTTGTTTCGGTTTAACAACGAAGGAAAAACTTGGAAAGTATTTTGGGTAGCGGGCATGTTATTGGGCTGTCATAATTTTGTTTTGTTTTTGAATAAGAAGGGTTTCTTTGCTTTCTTCTCTCTTTAAAAAAAATTCCACTTAAAAAAAAGGTTTCAATTTGTTTGATTTTCAAATTGTTTTGTTTTCACTTGTTTGTTTTGTTTTGTTTTGATTTCTTCTTTGATATATATAAAAAAACTTGTATATATATTGTTTTTAATTTTAGGTTGCCAAAGCATAATATCAAATAGAAGAAGTGCTTGCCAAAAATAATTTCTTGCCTGCTTGCTTAAAAAAAATCGCCGCTTAAAAATAAATTGCTAATAAACTCTACAAGCTCTGGTATCGTGCCCCTATTGCCTGTTTTTATTTGGTTTGCATTGTTGGTTGCTTGCATTTGCATTTAGATATAATTTTTTTTTCAAAATCCTAAAACACAAAACAAACTTCATTTTACTTGCATTGTAAATTCACATTTAATTTTTGCTTTGCATTCATCTCATCTTGTTTTATTTTCTAAGGGCAATACCCTAATTCGCATAAGGTGAGGGATTTCATCAACCTTTCCTTAGCCCACAAATCGCATTTCATCGTAGAATTTGACTAATAATAAAGGTTGGACATTCGACTTAAGGGTGTCGTGAGCTCATCTAGGGCTTAACTGTATCTTCACAATTATTTTCTTTGAACAATTTTATTTCTTGGTGTCTAGGCTATGGCAGAGTAATGACCATTTATCAATATTACGGTGATTCGTAAATATTATAGTGGTTGTTCCTCTGAAATTACTCAAACCTTCGGTTGCATTGCTACGGTGATTCGTGGTGCACCGATAACCCCTGCCTGTTACCTGGCTAAGAAATATTTTTGTTGATTTAAGACAAAGTGTGATTATACAATTTTGGGTTAGGAGCTACTAAGGACAGAAAATTGTAATTAAGTCCTTTGCATTCATTTAGTTGCAGTAGTTCATGCATATTTAAAAAAAAACAAAAAAAATCCAAAATCCAAAAAAATTGTTGTAAATTTTACTTTATTGGTTTTTAACCAAAAATAAATAAATAAAATCCTTTTTACTTTCCTTTGAAAATTTTCAATCAAAAACAAAAATCCAAAAAAAATATATAATTTTCAAAAAAGAAAAAAAAAATTTGAAATTCAAAAACAAAAACAAAATCAAATCTCCAATTTCTAAAAACAAAAAAAAATCCTTTTGGTAAATATTTGAAAATTCAGAAACAAAAAAAAATACAAAAATCAAACTTCCCTTTTGAAAATAAAATTCACTTGGTAAATATTTTTCTTCCTTTAAAAAAAAGAGAAACAAAAATAATTTATCACTTCATTTTCCAAATCTAGTTTCATTCTCTAAACTCAAATTTAACTTCCTTCTCTTCTCAACTTTCACTTGTGCATGAGTACTTGGACTCGTGACACAACAACAAATCGTTGGACTCGCGACTCAACAACTAATCGTTTAACTCGAACAGACGATTCTCCCGAAATGGCGAACGAGAATGCCCCTCGAACTCTTATGGATAGAATCATTCCTGATAGAGTTTCTATTCCATCTTGCATCACGTTACCCGCCCCTACGGGTAACCATTTCGAAATTCACTCGAACCATATTGCCACGCTTCCAAAGTTTTGAAATTTTGAGCACGATGACCCATACATTTTCTTGACTAAATTCGAACAAGTTTGCGCAACCATAAAACTCCAACAACTTTCCGATGACAGAATCAAACTTCGATTAATCCCATTCACTCTTACGGATTACGCTGAAAAATGGTTGTACAGCTTACCATCGAACTCGATTAAAACTTGGGAAGAATTCGTAAAAGCTTTCTCAAAAAAGTTCTACCCCTTGGAAAAAAACGAGTAGAATCCGAAACGAAATTGTAAATTTTCATCAATTCAAGGGAGAACCATTCGGAAAATATTTTGAAAGATTCAAAGAGCTTTTGATAAAATGTCCACACCATAACTTCGAAAAATGGACAATTTGCCAAATTTTATACGATGGACTCGAAAATAGCTCATGAACCATGCTCGAATCAATGTGCCAAGGTAACTTTCTTGCCCAACATCACGACGATGCTTGGAAATTTCTTGAAAACCTTGCCGGAAAATCATCCTAATGGGAACGTTCGAACGAAAATTCAATTTACTCACGATCGAGTGCACACTCGATAGGATCTTCCTTTTCATTGGAAGCTAAGATCGACGCAATGATTAAAAATTCAATAATGTTTTCTCATCGAATCAAATGAACCAAGCTTCCCAAACGATGTGTTATAAATGCAACGATCCTAATCATATAGCCGACCAGTGTCCCAATTCTGTCGAACAAACTAATGCTTTCAATAAAGCCAAAAATGACCCATTTTCTCCAACGTACAATCCGGGTTGGAGAAATCATCCGAATTTTGCTTAGAACCAAAACAATTCCAACACGAATATGGTTCGTCCAAATTTTCAAGCATTCCTGAATAATGCTTCGAATCCTCCCTTTCAGCCCAACAATTTTCAACCAAAATTTGCGGGTCCGTCTCATAATAAACCGCAACAATCAAATTTTCAACCAAATTATGCTCATCCTCCCCAAGGCGATAAACGTTTAAGTTCACTTGAGAAAACTCTTGAAACGTTGGCTAAAGAAACTACTCAAAGCCTTCAATCAAACAACAATTTGCAAAATTTATTAACCTCATATATGCAAAACACAAGCCAATCGATTGCAAAACTTGAAATGCAAATGCGTCAATTAGTCACGTTTGTAAGTGAACGCGAATGAGGAACATTCCCAAGCCAACCCCTTCCAAATCCCGGAAATCAAAATACAAATTCAAATCAAGCCCATGTTGTTCAAGATAGCAACGTCACCCAGTTGAATGCTATCACAACTTTACGTTCTGGTAAACAAATCGATAATCAAGTCGTTAACCCAAACGATTTACCGAAAACCTCTCTCGACGCTTCAAACAAATTGGAACAGAACGTGGAGCCAAACGTTGAATCGAATGTCAATTAAAATTCTTCTTTTTCTACTCAAGTAGACCCGCCTACCGAGTATCGTATTCCATTTCCACATCGTCTTCAACCAAATAAACACTCGGACCAAAAGGAAAAGATGTTGGAAATTTTTAAATAAGTGAAAGTGAACATCCCGCTTCTTGACATCGTTCAGCAAGTCCCTAAGTACGTGAAATTTCTTAAGGACTTGTGCAACCAAAAGCGACACACTCAAGTGCCCAAAAAAGTCTTCTTAGCCGCCAGTTTGAGTGAAGTCTTATCCCAATCCATGCCCGTCAAATACAAAGATCCTGGCTGCCATACGATTTCGTGTACAATTGGAGACAAGACGATTAACAAATATTTGATAGACTTAGGCGCGAGTGTCAACTTGATTCCATACTCCGTGTACGAACAATTAGGCTTAGGTGAGCTCAAACCCACAAAGGTCATGCTTCAATTCGCCGATCGTTCCATTAAGAATCCCATGGGAGAAATCGAAGACGTGCTCATTCGAGTAGGGAAATTTATATTCCCCATTGATTTTATCGTTCTCGAAACACAACCCGTGACAAATCCCGCGAGTCAAATTCCATTGATTTTAGGCCGACCATTCTTAGCCACCTCAAATGCCTTAATCAATTGTCGTAACGGATCGATGAAAATCTCTTTTGGAAACATGACTTTGGATCTCAACATTTTCAATCTTGAAAGCCAATCGAATGAACCTCGTGACAAAACGTTGTAAGTTAGTGCCATTCACAAAAAATTTGAAAACGAGACACTTGATCTTAATGATGAACGCGAGGCCGAGTACGAAAAAAAATTTCATGAAATTCCCAACGAGATTGAATACACTCTTTCTTTTCAATCGCTTCCAGTTGAGTCCGAATCTCAACCCAATTCTTTGATCAAAAAAATCCCTAAGTTGGACCTCAAACCACTTCCCGATCACCTTAAGTACGCATACTTAGGTGAAAACGAAACTTGTCCTATCATAATTTCTAACGATCTTTCTCTTGACCAAGAAACTTCTCTTCTCTCTATTCTTTCGAAAAATAAGGAAGCGGTTGGATGGTCGATCTTCGATATAAAGGGAATTAGTCCCGCTCTTGTTCAACATCGCATCCATTTAATCGACGATGCCAAGCCTATTCGTGACGCCCAACGAAGGCTTAATCCAAAAATGAAAGATGCGATGCATGATGAAATTCTTAAACTTCTCGACAATGGGATCATTTACCCAATCTCTAATAGTTCATGGGTTAGCCAATTCACGTTGTACTGAAAAAGACTAGGCTAATAGTTGTTAAGAATGATTCAAACGAACTTATTCCAACTCGTACTCAAACGGGTTGGCGTGTTTGCATTGACTATCGAAAACTAAATACCGTAACACGTAAGGATCACTTCCCTCTTCCATTTATCGACCAAATGCTCGAACGTTTAGCCGGCCATGAATTCTACTGCTTCCTTGATGGTTATTTCGGCTATAACCAAATTCCAATAGCTCCCGAAGATCAAGGGAAAATGACTTTCACGTGTCCATTCGGTACCTTTGCTTATCACGTATGCCATTCGGACTTTGTAACGCTCCTGCTACTTTCCAACGATGCATGGTTGGCATTTTCTCCGACATGATTGAATGCTTTCTAGAAGTTTTTATAGACGATTTCTCTATCGTTGGCGATTCTTTTTCCCGATGTTTACATCATCTTGAGTTGGTTCTAAATCGATGTAAAGAAAAACATTTGACTTTGAATTGGGAAAAATGCCACTTTATGGTCAAACAAGGCATAGTCCTTGGACATATAATCTCAAATAAAGGGATTGAGGTAGATAAAGCGAAAATTGACGTAATTGCAAACCTACCCATTTCCAAATCTGTTAAGGACATTCGATCATTTCTAGGACACGCTGGCTTTTACCGACGCTTTGTGAAAGACTTTAGCAAAATTGCTCGTCCTTTGACAACTCTCCTCGTAAAAGACGTTCCATTCGATTTTAACTCGGAGTGTATATCTTCTTTCATACATCATAAAAAAGAACACATTTTTGCTCCAATCATTTGTGCACCCAATTGGGATCTTCTTTTCGAAATAATGTGTGACGCTTCTAACTTTGCGGTTGGTGCTGTCTTAGGACAACGCATCAACAAAATCCTTCATGTTATTTACTACGTGAGAATGACTTTGAACGACGCTTAACTCAACTACACAACAACCGAAAAAGAGCTTCTAGCTGTTGTTTTTGCGCTCGAAAAGTTTCGACCTTACTTGATAGGTTCACACATTACCGTATACACAGACCACTCTGCGCTTCAATATCTCTTCGCTAAAAAGGATGTTAAATCCCGTTTGACTCGTTGGATCCTTTTACTTCAAGAATTTGACCTTACAATCAAAGACAAAAAGGATCCGATAATTTCATAGCCGATCACTTATCTCGTCTTTCGAACGCACCATCTTCTTTGCCAATCAATGAAAACTTCCCCGATGAACAACACCTTTCAATTTCTATCGATCCATGGTACGCTGATATAGTGAACTACTTAGTCACTAAAGAAACTCCCTCATCTTGGTCCAAACAGGACAAATACAAATTCATGTCCCAAGTGAAATATTTCTATTGGGACGATCCATACTTGTTCAAATATTTCCCTGACCAAATCATCCGACGTTGCATTCCAGATAATGAGATCAGGAGTGTTCTTTCGTTTTGCCACGATCAAGCGTTCGGTGGACATTTCGGTCCTCGAAAAACTACGGAAAAGGTGTTTCAGTGTGGTTTTTATTGGACTTCTCTTTTCAAAGACTCGTTTGAATTTTGTAAAACTTGCGATCGATGTCAAATGCTTGGACGAATTTCTCGATGAAATATGATGCCTCTAAACCCCATTGAAATCATTGATGTTTGGGGTATCGACTTTATGGGACCTTTTCCCAATTCTTTTGGAAACTTGTATATCCTTCTCTCAGTCGATTACGTCTCAAAATGGGTCGAAGCCATTCCTTGCAAAACCAACGACCATAGAATTATTGTGAAATTTCTCAAAGAAAACATCTTTTCGAGGTTCGGCACACCTCGCACAATAATCAGTGATAACGGGACCCATTTTTGCAACCATTCTTTTGAAACTTTAATGAAAAAATACTCGATAACCTACAAGTTATCCACTCAGTATCATCCTCAGACTTCTGGCCAAGTTGAAGTGTCAAATCGTCAAATAAAACAAATCTTGGAGAAAACTATTAACAAAAATCGAAAAGATTGGTCTCAGAAGTTGACCGACGCGCTTTGGGATTATCGTACTGCTTTTAAAACTAACCTTGGGATGTCCCCATTTCGTTTAGTTTACGGTAAAGCTTGCCATTTACTCGTTGAAATCGAACACAAAGCATTGTGGGAAATAAAGAACTTAAATTTGATCTTGAAAAAGCTGGCGAAAACCGAAAACTACAACTCACCGAACTTGAAGAACTTAGAAAACGACGCGTATGAAAACAAAAAAATTTACAAAGAAAGAACCAAAGTTTTTCATGACAAGTCAATCCTAAGGAAAACGTTTTCGTCTAACCAGAAAGTTCTTTTATATGACTCAAGACTTCATTTATTGCCTGGGAAACTTAAATCAAGATTGACCGGACCATTTGTGGTACGAACTTTTTTTCCACATGGTGCCGTAGAAATAGAAAACCCCAGGGATGGATCGATTTTCAAAGTCAACGGTCATCGTTTGAAACCTTTCTTGGAATTGCCCAGTAACCAAGAGGGGGAGCTCATGATTCTGCATGAGCCAAGCTACGTCTAGTAAGAATGTTAGCCCTCTTTTGTAAATATGTACATATTTTCCCCGTTACACTCATTATATCGTGCACTGACTATGGGGACACAGTCAAAATTAAGTGTGGGGGGAATCTCATTTTCATTTTCATTTTAGTTTCATGGCATTTTTGAATTTTCATTTTCTTTTAACATAAAAAAAATCTCAAAATTTCTAAATCTCAAAAACATTTTCTTTTTAGCATTTTTATTTATGTTTGAAGAAACATTATGGGATAAGTATAAGTTTTGGTTAATAAATTGAAATTTATGAAAATTTATTTGTCTTAACAAAAATAAAAATGAATTTTGATTACAAATAACAATGATTTAACTAGTATATAGGAAGGTTCATATGTGTTAATTATGAAGTATGTTCTAATTGAAAATCTTTGTTTAAAAAAGTGGTAAATTTAAAGTAAAGGATATAACAATTTTATCTTCAAAGTTAAATGGTGGTAAGATGATTTTGCAAAACTTTGTCTTTCTAAAAAAATATAGAAAAAAAGTAAAAAAAAAAACTTTTGTATATATGTATTTATTTTTAACACCTAGAGTCATGTGTTCACACTCGTGTGTTCACTCGCCATGCTTTGTACCCTTTTCACGTAAGCTCGAAAGGCAGTGCACGATCGGTATATCTGGCCTCAGTTTATCTGAGTTAGGTGTATGTATATAAAAATTCTCTTTAATAACGCCTACAGTCGAGAAGTGTTCACACTTGTGTGTTCACTCGCCACGCTCGGTATTCCCCTCACATCAGCCCACATGGCAGTGCACGGGTAATATATTTGACCTCGGTTTACCTGAGTTAGGCATATGTAAATATTGTTAGTATCAATAAAATTTACAAATAAGAGAGATTAAGCAATTGAAATCTAAGCATTATTTTTACTTGTTTGATTTAACTTGTTATTGAAAAGAAATGAGAATACCACTTTGACAAACTTTGATAATCAACTAAGGATCCATTTCATAATTACATTGTGTTATCAACCAAAACAACTAGCCAAACTATAGTCTATCTATTATGACAACTTAATTTTTGTTGGAAATTTTGACGAGTAAATGACTTAAATTTTCAAGATAATGACCAAAACTTATATTTAACTTATTTGTGTCTGTTTAAAAGTAAATCTTTCATTTGTAAATACTTTCCAAAACTTGTATTCATCTCACTGTAAATAAATCTTGCACTTTGTAAATATTTTCACTTTGCATTTGGATTTTGTGGGTAGTATCCGCTGAAAACCCTCACGAGACAACACTCGTCCTACTAGGGACACCCAGAGGTTTAACGGCTTGTTGCATACGCTCAACGCAATCGTGCTCCCTATGAAAATGGATTTATCTTAGTTTTTCTTTATTCGAGGACGAATAAAAAGATAAGTGTGAGGGTATTTGATGTGCACGTAAATGTGCTTATATATACATCCATATTTTATCTATTTTTATTTAAATAAATATCATATTTGGGCATTTGAACATGTTTAAAACCAAAATTCAATTGTTTTCAAATCATTATATATTCATCTTCATTCAGGGGCAAAATGGTCATTTTTGTGCATGTGTTAATTTGAGAATTTTTACTTGGACATTTTTTTATGATTTTTATAGGAAATTTTGATGCATATGGAAGAGGGATTCATGAAGATATATGCATGCACAAGGGAATACAAAGGAATGAAGAGGAAATATGTAACGACCCGTAAATTTAACTGGTTTTAATAACGTTATTAATTAAAATTTTAGGAAATTTTAAACGATAAAATTTTGAAATATAAATTTGATATTTGGAATGCGTCTAATTAAACATAGCAACTGGTAAATTTTCGTCTGAAAATACGAAAGTTTATTTCGCGCGCAAATTTACTTCAATTTAATCAGTTAAAAAGCGATGAAAATAAAATGTTTTCAGAACCTAAATATTTTTACATTGAAAAATTCTAAACCATCTTCTGAGCAAGATGTCAGTTTGTCATTTTTCCAAATTCGGACATCTATTGCTCCGTCGATCTTATTTTCGGCAAAATAGCAGCATTTTCGGTACCGAATATAGACTTTTGGTAGGATGATCGTACCACTGATATCTATATACCGTTTTGATCGTATCGTCGTGCTGATCTCTAAAATATATTCATCCCTGTGTTTTGGCTTCTGGTACTGAGCGAAATTAATAAAACGATTTTCGTAACGGTACTCGTTTTAAACCACTTTTGTTCTTGTGACCCTTCATCTATCATTTATTGAAACCAGATGGCCATTGCCATTACTTCCATCGATTTACGCATGTGACTTTCATTCTCCAAATACCAAACATTCATATTGATATTTTACTCTCTTGCAAGAATACGTAAAGTTATAATTTTTTTAAAAATATAACCAGAAGCTTTTTGTTGACATTCATACTTTATTAAAACTTGTTCCTCTTCTTCCTTTGCCTGTCGCTCATCTCCCATCCTTCCCTCCCATAAACGTGGCCAATACCCCTCTTCCTCACGCTAGCTCGGCCTCAATAGCCTCCACCTTGCTTCCTCACTTCCGAAGCACCCAGGCCAGCAAGATCGGTCACCATTTTCTCCATGACTTTTTGACCGAGCAAGATACCCTCTGGCCGCCATTTCTATTTTCCTCCATGTTAGCATGCAGCCTCACTTCACCTCTTTTGGGTATTAGGTACGTACTGTTTAGATATATATATATATATTTCTTTATATGAATATATACTAGTTACAATATTTATAAATCTACAGCTTTGTATATATATATCTCGGCTTCTTATATATGTTTTGTATATAATAAGGAACACAACGTTTGTATATATTAGTTATAAGAGTTATAGTACTATATATATTTGTTGTAGCATTTTCGATATAAGTTCTATTTTTTTTTCTTCTCCTGTTAGTCATTTTTTTTTGTATAAATATACATATTTATCAGTGCTATATTTTGTATGCTTAGGTTAATCACATATATAGGTTATAGATTTTTGTACTAGTTTATATAAATTTCGAAATATGTTAGTTATATATTTTATTGGTTATTATAATATGTTAGTAAAGTATATTATACGAAATATATATAAAGTATAAGTTTTATGTATATGCTCCTGAAAGCATTTGTATATTTGACAATTGCTGATTTATTTTAATATATACAGTTACAATACATAGTTTATGGAAAAGGTGTATCAAAGAATCTGATTTTATCCAGGCTCCTTATTTACATTAATAATTTAATTAGAGTTAAAACTGTTTGTAAATTGTTTGAACAGGTATATATTAGTTTACAATCTTCTTTTATATATAAGCAAAAAAAAAGTATGATTCAGCATATAGTTGCAGTAATATGTTTATAAGATTTCATTTTCCGGTTTGAAAGTTGTAACCAAACTGATTTTTTTTTTGAACAGCAGTTAGACTGCATGTTCACGATATCATATCTCACTCATGTTTAATCGGAATGGATTGATTCTATTTTTAAAAAAGGAGTCGAAGTTACCTAGTTTATGCCTGTCAAATTTCAGCAAAATCCGACATCGTTTGATTAGTGGTCGAGGATCTGGAAGTTAGACCCAGGCAGCTATTCTTTTGTACTTGAAATTATTTTACACTGCTGCAAACACGACCTGAGTTCATATTTAACGCATCGTATCTCTTCTGTCTTACGTCGGAATGGGTTGATTCTATTTTTTAAAAAGAGTCGAAGTTACCTAGTATATGCCTGTCAAATTTCAGTAAAATCCGACATCGTTTGATTAGTGGTCGAGGATCTGTAAGTTAGACCCAGGCAGCTGTTCTTTTGTACTTGGAAATTATTTTACACTGCTACAAACATGGCCTGAGTCTATGTTCGTGACATCGTAACTTTTCTCGTCTCTTGTCCAAAACAAGTGAATCTTTTTCAGTTTAAAATACAAGTTTTGATCTTTATTCATACCAAATTTCGGACCATTTCGATCTCGGTAGCACATAGAATTATATTGTTAAACTTTGATGCAGGACATGTTTTTATTTGTTGCTATGTTGAATGTTTTGATTTGATTTCATCAATTTCTGTTATCAGCTTTGATCGTTTAATTCGTGCCGATTTGTTTTGCTTGGATTCGTAACTCAATCTCTATGTCCGTATCAGTGTGCGTATCCGTGTCATCTTCTCGTGCATCTCTAGCCTCGAAAGGTGATCACTCACGATTAATGTTCTTATATTTATTAAATTTTATTTCAATTGAAACGACAATTGAAATATGCTGCTGTTAGTTATTTATATTGCTATATCTATGCCATCATCTGTATTTGTTCACCTGTGACACCTGACATCATTATCTGTTATTTATATTGATATATATATGCCATCATCTGTATCTGTTCACTTTTGACATCTGACACCCTTATCTGTTATTTATACTGGTGATATATGCCTGTTACCGTTGTTATATTATTATCATATCTGTTATCACTCTGCAAGTTCCCTGTTAGTATAGAATCACTATGGGTTGAAATGATACATACCCGAACAGACTTTAGAATAGGAGAAAATCGTTATGGGTTGAAATGATAAACCCAAGCGATTTTCAAATTAAATTGAATTTGGGATTTCGGGTTGAAAAGATATATACCCGAATATATTTTAAATTGCGGATTTAAATGATAAATATCCGTATCACTTGACCATAGGATAGAAAATTATATACAGACACCGTTGGTCTATATATAAATGTTTTTGAAAAACATTTCTACGGTTTTGAAAGAAATATATGGTTTTAATAAATAATGATTTTAAAGATTTATTAAAGTTGATTTAATAAAGTTGATTTGAATCAATATGAAATATGTTTAAGTATTTATGTAAAAATTAAATTTTTTAATATAGAATTTATAATGTTTCAGGTTGAAAGATAAATTTGAATTGATTTGGAATTCTTAATTATTTAAGAATTATACTTAAATAAGTTGATTTGAAATCTATAAAATTTAAAATTTTAAGATATGTTTTATAACTTGAATTAATTAAGAAGTGGCTTAAATGAATATTTCAAACTTATATAAATTTAAATGGGATATTTTGTCTATATAAATTTGTAAATTGAAGTTGTATTTTGATGTATTGAAATGATTAAAGAAATATTTCAGAAACTAAATGTAATGAAATTAAATTGGGACATAAATTGAATTATCGAATTTAGTTTTGAAATGTCGAATATTTAAACTTTGAAATATATTGAAATTGAAATGGTTTATTTATGGTTCAAATAGGCATTTGAAATCGAAAATTTGGAAGGGTTTATTGAGAAACTAAATTAAATTGAAATTGATGATTTGATATTTAATTAAATTTTAATTTTGGAATTCGAGTTTTTGTGAATTGATTTATGAAATTTGAGGAAGCTATTTTATATAAAGTATTTAAACTATATCTAAAACTATTTATATTTTACTTTATAAATTTTAATATAAATCATTTTCAGTATAAATTATTTTATTTTAACTTATAACTATTTTATATAAACTATTTTATTTTATAAACTATTTCTCTATATATACAAATTTTAATATCTAAACTGTTTAAGAGGAAAGTGTTAGGATTTCAAAGTGTTATGAATTTCAAGGTTTTGATTTCCAAAGTGTTTTGATTTAAAAGACTTACGATTTCGAAAGCGATGTAACTTTGGAAAGTGATATGATTTTGGAAATGGATTTATTTAAAGGAAAAGTGATATCGTATTGATATGGTTTTGAAATGGCAATGATATGTCAGTTTTGAAATATAACTATTTTGAAATTTTATTAAATGACCATCGGTGTAATAATACGTAGTTATTAAAGAGACCGGGATCGGATATGGACATACTCTCTGTCGATACCAAAACCACTTTAATAACTAATATACGCGGAGTGTTGATCCAGAACGAAGTGGATGGTTTTGGTGAACGCGTTGACTGAAGAAAGAGAACGATATTGGATGACCCCTGACATGACTAAAACAGGAGCCGCGCCGGGCCATTGAGGATCGCCATCTCTAGCGGACACACTTCTTCGATACCTTATCTATTACTTATGTGATTCGATTTGGGTGCACCCCTTGATTTGGGAGTGTTGTTTCGCGGTGTTGGGGTAGTAGCTGCTATGCCCAACATCAGTCCGGATCAGGCAACTACTAGTATCCTAGTTGGTATCGCCTCATGTACCTTGTCATACTGATTATCCTATTCGCGACCACTACGTTTTGGTTTGTACCTTTAGTATATGGATTGCCCTCTAGTGACTTCCGGTTTTGGGGAAACTACGGTCTTGTATATGCTCTTGGGAATAAAAATGTGTTAAGGGTGGAATGGGCCATGACTTAACGCTATTTTGATATCGTACTTTACTGATTAGACATTATTGTATATAGCGTATTCTATTATATAGTAGATAGTTTAACGGATCCTTAGAGGATGGTTATCCCAAACATCCTTTGAGTTACTTGTATTTCAGTTGATATTTCACTTGAGTTGGATTTATTGATATAAGAATGTTAATCCTGACTCGAGTGTTTTGTGTTTTCTTTACGCTCGGGTCAGACTGAGTGATACAGTATTCGAGACTCACCTTTGGAGTTGGAGCTTCGCTTCGAGGTCCAGCTATCTATCCAGCTTTCAATTATTCAGTTGATTCCAGTGATGTATTCAGATCTTGTATTTGACTATTGTATTGAGATATCTATGTATTCGAGACCTCTGTTGTATCTTGTTTAACTCGGTTATATATATAGTAGCTTCATGAACTACTATTCTTTTGTTTCCGCTGCATTATTGTTATATTACTCTGTGTCTATGATCTATGATTATTTATTTATTGTATATGCTAAGTTTTGCCAAATTTAAATTAACAATCTATTATTTTGAATTATTCAAGTCTGACATGTGTGGATTATTGTCGATTTGAATGGTCCAAAATAGTGGGTCGTTACAAAATAATTCAAGTTCATGATCATGGAGGACCCCACCCACTTACCTAAATCTACAATTAGAAGCTAATGGACAACTAAGTGAAGGTTAAAACTTCATGCATATTAAATGATGGATTAATTAGTGGCTAATGGTTACTTGGTGGCCACACTTCCTAAAGGGCATTTTGGGAAGCACCCTAAAAATGGAATTAGGATTTTATGCATGTATAAATAGCCCTCTTATGTACATGTAAATATCTTCTACTCTTTCACATTAGTTGGAAAATTAAGAAAGCAAGCTGTAATGGCAATGTTTCATGAAATAAAAATGGCTTCCAAGCCTCTTTCTCTTTTCTTTTCTACATGCTTTTCTTTGCTTTTATGTTAATGTTTATTTCTATGCTCTCTTTCTTTTAATGCTTATAGCTTAGATTCACATTCATCCAAGTAGTGTAGCTTTAATATTTATGCAAGTAGTTAGTAGTTAATCTCTCTTTCTTCCTTTGCTTACTTTCAATTGCTTTGTTTTTTAATGTTGAAATTTACAAGTGTTGATTTGATAACACAAATGAGTAGCTAAACCCCTTTAATTTAGGGGTAATGAAGCTCTCTAACTTTATGTAATTTCAACTTTTTTATGATTTATGATCTCTTTTGTTTGTGCTTCATGAAATTGAATTTTGATTTAAGTTTATACAAGTGGGTTTGATAGCTTATGTTGCTTTTGCAAATGAGCTATTCTTATTCAACATAAACACAACTTACATCATCATTTGCAAATTGATTTTTGATTTTGAAAAAAAGTAAAAACAAAATTTGATGATCTATCTTACTAATAACAATAGTAAATAGATCATACTTAAAATAGCTTTTGCTTTGGCTTCATTTTCATGAGAATTTATAAGTGGTATAATTGTTGTATTATAGTTTGATGGTTTAAGTTATGTTAATTAATAATATAAATAAACCATACTTATGATCAATTATTTCACTTAATATCATAACTAGAGATCATAAATTATTTGTTTGTTGATTTACAAAAATATGATAGTGGATTTGCCTCTAAATTTTCTCTAATCTCATAGTTTTCAAATCTCATTTTAATTCTAGTTTTAGCTTCAGTTTGCTTGTAGTTAATAATTCCTCTCACTTTGGTCTAATTTGATTGAATTGATTTTTAAAATCTAAAATAAATTCCCTGCGGATCGACCCGTACTCGCCAAGTACTAACTTTTGTACGCCATGCGCTTCCGGTAATTTTTATTTCAAAATTTTTCGATGATTTTCTAATTCGATAGAAAATTTGCCGTTAAACAATCAGCAAAATTAAGACCCATGATACGTAGGGGGGATACTAGGACACACACACACATGCAATACACCTTGCTCAGCTTGCGTCCTACTTTTCGTCCTATGAGAGTTAATTCCTCTTGGTTTCATTTGCATGTTCAGTAGAACATATGACTATGTTTGATTCTCTGAAGATTCAGATGAGGAAGCATAATAGGCACAATCTGCATAAACATTCTCAAGGCAGTAGCCATGATGCAGATACTAGCAGGCACTCTAGTCGGGATCAAGGGGGCTAGACAAAGGTTATCACTCTCACGATTCATCTTCAAGGCATAAATCTAGGTCGCCTCTACTTAGAAGCTTGGACAAGTACTCTAACGGACCCAATGGCATTCCTCTTGATGATGTTTCTAGTGTCCTTACTTTGACTTCCCTTGTCACAAAGCAAACAGTGTCTTCTTGCACTCACTAATCTAAGCAGTGATCCAAACTCATTGCCCCTAACTCCTCTCACCATAAGGCTGGTAACAAAGCTATTGAGACTTTAGTTGTGGTGGAAAAGCAACGGGCCGATTCCAATCCTTACATAGCTGATATGGAATGCCATTTTCCAAAAATTTGTTTTGATGGAGTCATGTTTGCACCAGATCTAAAAGTCATCCCTCAACACATCCAAGTTCAAACCATGGCTTACGTCAACGACATTTACGAATAGTACTTCAAAAGAAAGAGATTGGCTGTGGTGGTATAAGAATATGCCGAAAACAAAATAGTAGAGGTCGCAGGACTGAAGCTCGAGGCTGGACAGGACAATGAGACTATAGCCCACCTTGATGAGGAAGTCGCAAGGCCGAAAAGGTTATTGAAAGAAGTTGAGCAGAAAGTCAAAGACCTGACCGAGTCGGTTAAACTGGAGTAGTAAACCCATCAAAGTCAAATCGAGTTTGCTCATCATAAAAATCATATTTTGTCGGAAGAGAAGGAGCACCTAGCAAAAGAGGTAGCAGAGCTGAAAGCGCGGCAAGAGAGTATAAAAGAACAAATGGAGAAAGAAAAGAAGGAAAAAGACGATGCTCTCATGCAGCCTCATAACTACTGTGAAGAGTTGCTAGATGCTCGCAAGGAGAGGGATGAAGCGGTAGTTCGTGCCAAAGAAGTGGACAAGCAGATTGAGGTTGCAAAGAGGCAAATTAAAGAGAAATTTAAGCTGATAATCATCAACTATAATTCCAACATAATCAAATTTAGAAATTTGAAGTGGCTGGACAAGGACTATCCTAGAGCTCTTATTTTGGTATGCGAGCAGATAGTAGAAGAAGTGCGAGAGCCCTTGGATGGAGGTGGAGTAAACTTGGAAAAGCTGGAGCGTGAGATTTTTAATGCAAACAAGAGCGAAGCATTTAGATCTGGTGAGCTCATCTGGCTCCTGGAGCTAGCTACCATAGTCCATAAAAACCAAGGTAAAGATTCCGGGACTACACCTCAAGATGCAGCAACACATATCACCTTTGTGGCTTAGATCGCTTCAATTTCTCCATCGGATCCTTCATATAATCCAGATGTACCTCAAATGCAAACGACAACTATTATGTCCCCTATCCCGGAGGGAAATTCTGATGGCCCTTTGGCTCATATAGGTTCTAAGTTAGGTGGAGGTATCTCACTAACCTCAACCATATTTGAGAAGGCCCACATGACACCGATTGATGTCACTAATCTCTCCTTTTTTGTTTCTTAACTTTCAGGTTAGCCAGCCATCATCACACTCCCTAAGGAAGGTCTTTAACTAGGTCAACAAGCATCAATGACTGTATCGGTGGCCATGTCTGATTCCCAGACCATTCTGAACTTTCCAATTAGTGTAGACCCCGAACCTGGTGCACATATGATCCACACCCTAGAAGAGGAGATGATTGGTAGCCTCCTAAGTATTTTGGTTGATGAAGACGTTCTCATAACTGGATTTTCCAAGCCTCTCTCAAGGCCCACCATGCAGGGGATGCTTTAGGCTCATGCTCTATTGGCCAAGGAGATCAAAAAAGAGCCAGTTGAATTTATTCCTCTTTCTTTGTCCATAGCTCTGCCTGACCAGACTATCTTTGCTCTTGTCGCTCTTCCCATGCCTAGAAGCGCTCAGAGTGTACCCACCGGATCACAAAGTACCCTATCTAAGGGCTGAGGAAGCAGGGGTAGGAGCAGAAGAAAGCCAGAGGAACCTAGTGCAGACTCCTCCAGAGAAAGAAAAAGAAAAGGAAACTTAAGCATCAAAGGTGATTATTTACTCGCTTTTAGTGTATAGTAATAGGATTTTCTTTTGCCTTGGCTAGCTTTGTGCGGGTTCGGCCCTTTCTTTTGTTTTTAATGTCGAGTTAATAATTCATTGGTTTTCTTTTCAAATTCTATAATGACTTGTTTGAGTTATGAGAAATGCACTTGATAATATTGTTTCTACACTTGCAAACCATTTTTCCATCGTCATTTAGTCCAAGTCGTTAACCTATCTTGTTTGTTTTCGATCAGGTTCTATCTGACCAGTAACCATAATCGAGTTTGTCTTATTTTCATAAGTGCAAAGTAATAGCTAAGAGCGCTTATTTCGGAGTGCCTTTGTTTGAACATGTTCAACTTTAGGATTCGACCGAGTTTCGAAAAATTGGAATGGTGGTCCGAGCCTCCTTCTTCGAGATGTTTAAACCTGATCATGCCTAATTCTGGGCATTGAATATTCATGTTCATCTGAGATGGTGATTTGGGCATCCCTTTTCGAGATGTTTGTCCTTCGATCATGCCTAACTCGGAGCATCGATCAAGGTTTGAATAAGATCTCGCCAGACTTCGAGCGTCGACCTTTTACCTTACCATTCTATGGGCAAGGTTTGGATGCATTGCCAAACTACAGGCATGAGCCGCTGGTCAAAATATCTTGTTCTACCCTTGCATGTTTATGCCGCTGCCCCCGAGTCATGGGTTGAAGGAGTTAGTAGGCATTCATCTCCAGATATCAGGAGAAGTCTTACTTCGAAAGTCTGATCATGGACCGTGGAAGTTCAGTTGGCACCTATCTATAGGTACCTGCACACTTGCATTACATATATGCAGATTCATTCATATTCACCATAATCCAAATCTATAGTTAAACAGAGTTAAAGTAACATATTGTAATTACCTTAATTTTTATTAACATTATTTAGACATTTAATTAGATAAATTAAATTAAATAATATAGAATGTTAAGAGGAGGTTGAGATTTGGTAATTAAACTTGAGCCGTGCCTTATGAATGAACTAATATAAGTAATTAAAACTTAAGATAAGGAGAAGGAAAATAAGGAGAGCAAAATGGGAAGAGCTTTATTCTTATATCCTAAAACCCTCTTATTCTCCACTTCATTCATTCATTTGCATATACAAACTAAAAAAACCTAAGAGGTATGGTCGGTTATAAAAGAGAAGGGAAACCAAAGATTAAAGCTAGGAGATTCAAGATCAAGAGCTTATGAAATCAACATTAATACAAATCTCAACATTCTTAATCAACCCAAGGTGAATAATTAGTTTACATCTCACTTCTGATAATGATTTCGGTTTCAAGTTAGATCCTTATTATTTTTAAAAGTATGATGCCATGTTTTGATATATTAAATGAATATATATATGCTTGTTGATGATTATATGGTTTAATATAGATTTTATGATATGTTTAGACTGGAAAATCTATCAAATGATATCCAAATGAGTTGCATTTTTTATATATGGTCAAAACATTATTTTAGAAGTGGGTTTCAAGTTTCATAATTTTCTAAGTGATTGTGAATTTAATATGAATTTTCTATGAGAGTAAATAGTTAATTTTGGCTTTAAATTATTTAAGGCAATTGAATAATGTTTTCGGGTCTGAAATTTATATATGTTAGAAAACATATTTAAAGCGAATTATTATGATTTTTGGGGATTTTTCCCAACTGTTTTGCTATGGTTATTAAATTATCTAAGTTAGAGGACTTAAATGTTTTAAATGCTTTATTAAGGAGAAGGGCCTATTTGTTTAAAATGTTTCGATTGTTAAATGTTGAATTCGGCAGCCTTTTTTGAAAATAATTTTGGTAAAGAATTGGCAACCAATCATATTTTGGCAAATTATGCAAGTTAGGTGAAAATTAATTGCATGAAAAGGCATAAAATCGGTTTTGTTTCGAATTACAACTTCATCACTTCCATTGCTTGCTTCCGTCACCATACCCGGTAAACCTTCCGCACCCATTTGAAACTAATGCATAGGGTATCCAGTAATTAGTACATAGTGTATTGGAGAAAGGTGGAAGGAAAGGTCGCTTGTGGATGTGCTACTACTGCAGATCCCTTCTCAATGTGATGCTTGTGGCAGAAGTCTTTGAACTCGACACTATCGAATTGGGTTTCGTTATCAGAAATGATCATTTTGGGCCCCCAAAGTGACAGATAATGTTCTTGACTATGAAGTTGATCGCCTTCTTAGTAGTGATTGTAGCTAAAGGCTCTGCTTCAGCCTAGTTCATAAAATAGTCAATAGTAATGATGGCGTATTTCATGCCAGCTTTGGAATCGGTAGCACACCAATGATATCAATTCCCAACACTGCAAATGGCAGGGACCGACCATTTGCGTAATCTTTATTGGTGGGGCTCTAAGAATTTTTTTGAACCGCTGGCGTTTGTCACATATCCTGGTATAATCAGTTGTGTCTCAATTGATAGTTGGTCAAAAGTACCCGTAGTGAAGAATCTTCTTTGTTGGGGTTTGCCCTTAGTTTGGGCACCACAAGCTCCCTCATGCACTTCTCTGAGGACTCATTTGACTTCTTCATTGGCAACACACCAAAGCAAGGGGACTGAGAACCCTTCGTGTATAGCACTCCTTGAATAATAAATCTTGCAACTTTGCGAAGGAGCTGTCGATGCTCGTTCTTCTTGTCGAGAAGGATTCCCTTCTACAAGTAATTTTTAATCAGAGTCATACATGACTCCTTTTCAGACTCAGCCTTCAAGATCCAATCGACATCCATTTGGTCGATGCCTGGAGCTAATAATACTTCAACTAGGACAAGGCCCATGAGTTGCGTATCCCATGAGCTAGCCAATTGGCCAGCAAATCAGCCTTCGCATTCTCCTCTTTGTGAATATGTGTTATTGTGTAGTACTCGGTATCATTAAGTAACTCAAGGGCTCTATTCAGATATGGAGCTAGCATTTCCCTTTTGCCTGAAACTCTTTTCTCACCTAGCACACCACCAGTTGGAAGTCTCAAAAGATAAGTAAAGTTTTGACTCCCAAATCTTTCATAATTTTTAGTTATGCGATCAATGCCTCGTATTCTGCTTCGTTAAGTTGAGTTTTAGTGCATAACAGAATTAACGTTCTTCGGGGGTTACCAACACAACACTTGCCTCGGATGAGTGCTCATTGGATGCATCATCAGTGTACATCTTCCATCCAGCATCCTGCTCTGCAGAGTATCATCTCTGCAATGTACTAAACTATGAAGTCTTCCAATGTCTGGCCTTAGATTACCGTTTGAAAATGGTGCATTATGTCATATTGACTTAGTTTAATGTTTGTTTGCACAAAAAATGGACAAACACCTCGAAGTTGTATGATTTAGTAGATCTTATGTTATTCTTAGTGATTTGAGCGATTTATGCAAATATATGAAAAACAGGGGCTAAACTGTAAAAAGACACGCAGATTTATAGTGGTTCAGCCAGAATGTGCCTACGTCCACTTTATATGTTATTTCTCTTCTCTTATTTTGATTACAAGTACAAAGCTTTGATACAAGTAAAAGAAAGTTGTTTGAAAGTTCCTTCCGTGCTTGAGCTCTCCAAACTTGTCTCCATTGTTGTACCCCTGCCCCTCTATTTATAGAGTGAGGCTAGGGGTAGGGTTCCAAGATGTGTATAGTTGCTGATGGGCCTGGGCTGATGTGATCTGGCCTGGTACGTCTTGGTTCGTCATTGCTTGGTTCGGAGGTGGTTGGAGTGTAGAATGGACCGGTAGTTGCTTGGACCGGTGGTAGGATGGTGAGGTTGGTACGGTGCGAAGATGGTTCGGCATGGGCTGGTCCGGTTATGGAGTTGGTTTGGTGGTTCTGTGGAGGAAGGTTGGTCCGGTGAGGCATGAAAGAGGAGTTGGTCCGGCACCTTTGGTCTAAGGAGCTGGTTCGGTGGGCATTAGGAAGGATCTGGTTCGGTGGTAGGGAGGGAGATGGTTGGTTCGGCGAAGCCTGGAGATGGTTGGTTCGGCGAAGCCTGGAGATGGTTGGTTCGGCGAAGCCTGAGATGGTTGGTTCGGCGAAGCCTGAGATGGTTGGTTCGGCGAAGCCTGAGATGGTTGGTTCGGCGAAGCCTGAGATGGTTGGTTCGGCGAAGCCTGAGATGGTTGGTTCGGCGAAGCCTGAGATGGTTGGTTCGGCAAAGCCTGGACCGGTGGTGAGAATTCAACCAACAATGTTCCATTTCAATAACATTCTAGAAGACTCAAGTCTTGCAAGACTTGTCACAAAGGCTGGTCAATGAGAATCTTGATTGGATGAGCCTGGAAGTATGGATGAAGTTTTCTTGAAATGGTCAACAGGTAGTACACTAGCTTTTCCATCTTTGGGTAATTCCTCTTTGCCCCTATCAAACGCTTGCAAATGTAATACTGGTTTTTGGATTCAGGACTCCTCACGCACAAGTGCGACGCTCAAAGCATGTACCGACACTGCTAGGTAAACAAACAAGTCCACATATTCCAACGGCTTTGATAGGATGGAAGGCCTCTCTAAGTGATCTGCCAAAGCCTGAAAAGCATCTCTGCATTCCTTGATCCAAGCAAAATTTCTCTTCCCTTTCTTAAGGATGTCAAATAAAGGGATGCATTTATCGGTGGCTCCAGAAATGAAACATCTCAGTGCAGCCACCTTCCCATTCAAACTTTGTACATCCTTTATTAACTTCGGGACTTCGATATTCCTCAGTGCATGAATCTTCTCTAGATTAGCTTCTATCCCTCTCAAGTTCACTATAAAACCAAGAGCTTCCTTGATGCAACCCTAAACGAACACTTCAGTGTATTAAGCTTCAGTCCATACTTCCAGAGTAACAAAACAACTCTGCCAATTCATCAATGTGATTCATTGATCGCTATAAATTTACAAGCATATCGTCCACATAGACTTCTATTGGATGCCCAATCTGTTCCTTGAACATCAAATTCACCAACCTTTGGTAAGTTGTTCCAGCATTCTTCAAAAAAAAGTGCATAACTAGGTAACAATACAGTCCTAGGTCAGTGATAAAGTTGGTGTGCTCTTAGTCAATGATGTGCATTGGAATCTAGTTGTTGCCAAAGTATGTGTCCATGAATGATAGCAGTTTGTGTCTAGAGGTTGAGTCTACTAGCTGATCGACGTTCAGGAGCGGGAAGCTGTCTTTCGGGCATGCCTCATTCAGATTGGAGTAGTCAATGCACATTCTGCACTTCCCATTGGACTTATTTACAAGGACTGATTGGATACCTATTCCTGGTACAGATCATCATGGATAAAGCCATTGTTTTTCAACTAATCCACCTTTTCTCTTAGTGTAGTAAATCCCTCCGGACCCAGGCTGCGACGTTGCTATTTCAGAGGAATGCATTTGGGGTTCACATTTAAGGCATGACACTCTATCTTCGGAGATATTCCATACATGTTGGAACGCGTCCAGGCAAACACATCCAGGTTCACTTGGAGAAAACTGGTCAATTCTTTCACCATCCTATACTGAATTGAGATATGATCTTCAGGACCGGTGTAGGATCGTCCTGAGTGACCAGGATATTGATCGTCAACTCCGGGCGAGCCATCCTTACATCCTCTGGCTGTTTTCTTGGATCCATATCCTTATGGAACCGATTGTATTGCCTAAGCCAAGGCTCATGTAGTGGTTGTGATCGTCTAAAGGTTTGATGCAGAGAGTCTTCTCCGTATCCTTTCCTTTTTCACATTGCCTTACCTCTTTCAGCTTAGCGACGCAGCACTCACGTCCAAGCCCCTTGTCTCCCTGCACAACTCCCACTCCATTCTCTATCAAGAATTTCATTATCAAGCACCATGGGGCAATGACCGCTCGAAAATCAACTAGAGCCAATCGGCTTAGAAAAGCATTATAAGCAAAAAAATATCTAACATGACAAAGGTCAAAACCCATACTCTCTTGCGGTTACCTTCTACTAATACCACAGTAAATCTATACATCCAACAATCTTCATCGTCATGCCATTAAATCCTAGGATACGATATATACATGGTTTCAGATCCTTTCCATCCAACAACATCTGGTCATAAGCCTTCTTAAACAAAATGTTGACTGAACTACCGCAGTCGACTAACATCTTCCATACAATTCCCGATCCAAACATTACCGATATCACCAAAGGATCCAATGTCGGGGCTTCAACCCCATCAGCATCTATATTCCTGAAATCAATATCATCAGTCATGGTCATGAGCTGCTTTGCCGAAGGTCCATCTTCGACGGTAAAGCAACTTTCACTTACAGCATGCTTCAAAGCATTTTCATATCTCCTCATTTCATTCTAGCTCTTCTCAGCCGGATCTGGTCCTCTAGAAATGGTATTGATGATCAATTTGTTTTCAAGCCCCCTGGGCTCGTCCTCACTATGCCTAGCTTGTCCCCACTGGAACGACGGTCCTTGGGGTTTTGACAAACCACCGTAACTTTTCTTTCTTATCAAATCTTCGATCACAGAACGTAAGTGTCCACTCTCATTTGTGTTGTGACCATCGATTTCATGGAACCTGTAATACTTTTCAGATTTCTTCTTATTCTCGGTCGACTATCTTGAAGCCAGCTTCTTGTATTGCTCTGTACCTTGGGTCGCAAGGTATATGTTCTCAATCGAATTGTTCAACTATGTGTAATTGTCATACTTTGAAAATCTAGGGCATCTCTGGGAATCGGACTTTCAGTCTATGTTCTCGTCATCATTCCTTCTCTGGCTACCACTTTTAGTCTCAATGTTAACATCTATGTTACCGAAATTCTTTCCATACTACTTCACTACAACATTATTCTGAATAACTTCCATTGATTACCTGGCACTGACCATCCAGGTAGTAGTGCTTGCCTCTTCCTTGTGCAAGAACCGGTTCGCTTTTTTATAAAACACATCCATCGTCGAAAGGTTTCACATCATCGGCCATCTCCCAAACTCAATATCGAGATGAATCCCTATCATTGCTATCAGAATAATATCTTCCTGAGCATTACTAACTTCTGTCACAGCTGTATGGAATGTGTTCAAAAAATCTTTCAATGACTCTCTCGCTTCTTGGGAGAGGTTTCATAGTGAGATTACGTCCTTGGGGCGAGTGGTGTGTGAACAAAATTGCTCAATAAAATTTCATGTTAACTGATCAAAGGATGAAAATATCAGCGAAAGCTGGGTAAACCATATTGTTGCAACACCTTTGAGGAAAATCGGGAAACAATGACACCTGACAACATCAGTTGCTCTGGCTGAATCCATATACCATTCATACTTCATCATGCAGGCTCAGATCCGTCCCTTTATTATACGATGGCATCATTGGCATCACAAACCTCCTAGGCTACTATTGATGTAGTATTTGCTCTGTGAATGTGTTCTTGATAGGAGAAGAGCGGCAAGAGCCCCATTCATCATTACTCTAGTGTTGATTTTCATTCACTAATTTTCTCACCATCGCAGCCAAGCACTCCGGCTCTACATGATCCACTGAATGGAGGTAATCATGGTCTGCCCCAATTATTTGGCCTTGAAAACACTCTTGGTTAGGTTCACGATACCTAGGTTCTCCTTATTCCAGGAGAGCCATTCATCCAACAGTTCTACTAGTTTTCTTTCTATATAGTCGATCGACAACGGCCGCCTGATCTACAACATTCTGGCCATTAATAACATGACTAGACATAACTCCACCATTATCGCCCAGTACATCAACTTGTTCATCCACCAAGTTAATTGGTGGTTCGTTAACGATCCCTACTTAGGATTTGGTACCGATCCCCAACCTCTACCCACGACCAATCCCTATCTTCTACCTTGAAACTTCAATCTCTTTTCTGACCATATTCTGATTTCTTTCCTTATGCCTTTGTCCGAATGATGAAGAATTATTGTCCTTTGAATCAGAAGGTGCCAACTCCTTTCTGCTTCTTCTAAGGCTATGGGTCAATTGACTCAACAAGCTGATACTCTCTAGCATCTGTTGTTACATTTCGTTGTGGCTCTCCTACAACTTATCCTCCATCTATTATATCATAACAGCCATCTCAACCCTCATTATCACCTTTGATGGGTTCTGGACTTCAGTAGCAGTTGGTTGTGCAACTTCTTCCACATGTTGAGAATTAACATTCTCGACATCGTCTATAGCTCTGGAAGTGGTGGATCGGTCTCTTCATAGGCCACTATTCAAAGTAGCTTTCAATAGGTTTCATGAAAATATGAGTAGTTCTGAATGCAAAAACAAAGAAAATGGATTGATCTCTCGGATTAAAGCATTCAAACAACAAATGTTTGCTCTGGATATCTCGAGAACAACATTCTCAATGCAAGCACCAAAATTTTTGTACCACTATTTGGCACAAACACCCAAGAAATTATAGTAGAGGAATAGATAAAGAAATTAAATGAAAATGAGTAAAAACGAGACACATAAACTTTATAGTGGTTCGGCTAAACAGTGCCTAAGTCCACTTAAGGTCGTTGCTGATTATATTGATGTTTACAAACGTTGTTCTTGGGGATCAGTAATGATCCTCAAGATAACAAGAATTCTATGGAAATTCATAAATAACCTAAAAAATCCTTCAAAATGTCCCCCTCTACCTCTATTTATACATGAAGATGGACAGAAATCCCTCCACCAAGTTCTTAGCCACATTCTCCATGTTCAGGAAGAAAGATGCTCGGATGATCGGAGCTACGTCATCATTTATCATGGATCGGTACTGATTCAGGGCCATGGATAGGTACCGATCCATGGCCATGGATAGGTACCGATCCATAAGATTGCCTAATGTATCTTTCTGATGGCCTTGAGTAGATGTGATTTGATGGTAGTTTTATGTTTTCCATATCGATTGCTTTGCTAGAAGCTTTTTTTTTGGGCCAATTTGTTGGATCGATGGTAGGACGGAATTCCTGATTTCATGTACTCGATAAATTTAATGGTAAATTGCATGCGGACGATGCCTCGAAGCTTAGGATGGCTTGCAATCACCATGATTTTGAAGTAAAGGGACGTGAGTGGTATTGATGAAGGTGTAGGGGTCGATACTGATCCATATGATGGATCGGTACCTATCCATCACTTAGATAGCTAAGTGATGTTGGAATTCTTTCTAAAGCTGGTGACCATGCATTAAGCTTATGATCTTGTTCCTACTTGGCTTCTGGCTTATTAGCTATCCCTCTAGGCTCTCTACCTTGTAACTTTCAAGTCCGACTAATCAGGTTCGTCCAATTACAGCCTGGCCAAAAGGCTGGATAACATGTGTCATGTGATGTAGGCATTACTGTGTTGTATACTCCAACACCCATATATACTTTGTGATTTACACCCATATGATGATAGTATAGCATGTATTGTGTTATATGCCAATTTGTTGGATGTTGGGATCGAGCGGGTATGACTTCACGTACTTAGTGTTACTGTGCACTATATTGGCTTTTATAAGAGATTGTTGAACGCTCACACCAGACTATGGTCCAACTCAAGGTTTTATGCTTTGCTGCTTATTATCTCAGGCACTCTTAAATAAGTAGACTAGGTAGCAGGTCTGAGATTAGCACATAGAATAGTTCTGAGGAAGAGCAAGAGGCTGCCGCTTATCTATACTTTTACTTTAGAGCTTATCGCTATTCGGTTGTGTAGCACTATAGTGCTTTATCAGTGTTATATTATTACTTACCTAGAAATTGTTTCGGTTGATTATATTATTTGATTTATAAACTCTATTCTCTGTTTGTATAACTGCGATGAACAAGTTATGCTATGATCTTGTGGTTTATTTTAGTTTTATTACAGTCGTCTCTCTTGTTTTATATCTATGTGATTATTACACCTTATCCTTTATGTTGTGAGATATATGATAGGTTTTACTTTGGATGATCACTACTTTACCCTTTACTATTGCTCTACATTGGTCAGGTACCGCCACAGCGCACTTTACATGTATAGTATGTAATGGGGTTTTAGGGCGGTCATAACATTGTTGGACATGGTCTATGATGAGTGGCATCGAGTTAACTTTTTCATTTTTAGGACATGTGCTGGAAACAACAACATATATGTTGAAACTAGGTACTGTCCAAGTCAGTGCCTAAAACACCATATATGTGATGGATTGGAAAGAAACTCCATATTAATTATCTTAAGGTTTGTAGTTGTTTGGCTTAGATTAAGAACATAATCCCAAGTAAGTTAGAGGCAAGATTGGCTCTATGTAGGTTTATAAGGTATCCAAAAGATTCTTATACATATGTATTTACCACACTAAGGAAAAGTATTTGTTTCTCGATATGACTTCTTTTTAGAAAAGAAATCTCTCACAAGTGGTTAGTGGAAATAAGGTAGACTTGGATGAGACCTAAGAAACTTCCATCAAGGCTGAGTACATAGATAGTACTTAGACTCTCATAGAAAATATATCAGGTTAGATCTGTTTGGCAGATTCGTTTGGCAGTAGATGAAATAAAGTAAATTTAAAAAAAAATCCATAAGTGGATGTTAATGTTCCTATATAAATAACTACCTAGCATTTAGATCCAGTCTACTTTAAATTGATATTTCATTTTAACTTTAAATATGCTTATATTTATAGTTTAGACTTTTATGTTTTGTGATTTTAAGTATGTGAGGAATTACATGAGCATTTATGGTGTTTATCATGAGGTGTTTTATATTTAATGATTTCAGGTATGTGATGAGTCTCACTGACATATACGTTTTATGTTACAAAGGGAGACATATATATAACATGACAAAATAACATAAAAGTAATATAACATGTGGACAAGCATAGGGAGACATATGTATAACATGATAAAATAACATAAAACTAATGTAACATTTGTATAATATATACATTTATGTATGTATATGCGCACACTATGGATATTAGTTTTATATCTTTTGTGTATATATAATGTAATTCCATGTATAAATAAATTATGACATTGCATATATATTATATGACTTTGAACTTATATTATATGCATATATACTTAAATTAAAATTTGTTGTAAAATAATTAATTAACTGGACTAAGTAAGAGGAAAATTTTATATTTAGGTATAAAACCTATTTGACAATTTCAAAAATAATATAGAATTAAAATTTAAATGCATTAAATTTACAAATATAATTTCTTAATTTTCTCTAAAATAGAATATACAATTTACACAATGTTAATTTACCACAAGCCAAAATAACTTTATTTTAATATGTAAATCTATTAGGTTTAAACTGGAAGATGTATATGTTCGTTAGACATATTAATTTTATTTTATTAAAGGCTAAAATATATTTTTTATGATATACATATTAAATTTAAAACTTGTTAATTTGTATACACAATTCGTATTTGTTGTTTTTTAATTATATAATCATTAATTAAATCAAATATGTAGCAACATCATCACATATGTAATGGTTTGGTGATGATACCTATGGATCTATAAAGATAACATCGCTACCTCTAAAAGGGTCGAGTATAGCATATATAGATCTACGAAAAATATAAGATTACCTCAAATGATCTCCGTTCTTTATACGTTGATCTGTGTTTGTCTCCTATGATTTTTAATCCACCTACTTAATCTTGTAATGATTAAAGAACTTCACTATTGAAAGGCAGAAGAGGCTTTTAGAGTTCATAAATATGGGAAGAAGGTGTTGACCATGGATGTTTTAAGAAAATGAAATACTATTTTTCAAAAAGGAGTTCTGTATGCTTTTGTAAAAGAGACATTAAAAGCTTTGACTTACCACTAATTTCTCCATTTTAAAGCTAAAATAGAACCCCCTCCTTGCCTTTATGTGGCCGACCCTTAAGGTGTCTATTCACCTTCATAATTTCGACCATAACTGATATTTGCATATTTTAAACAATTTTAAATACATATCAACATCACAAATATTAATAAATGCATATATAACACTTATATAAACATGTGTAAATAGTAACTAAGGGCACCCAAAACTTCCCAAGAGCCATCAAAATCACTAATGGCACCTCAATTATAAATATGCCCTTATAATTAATAAATCTTATATACTATTAATTTTTGATACATGGATATTTAATGCTTATATACACACGCCTAAATAGTTACTAAGGGAACACAAAATTTCCTAAGAGCTACCAAAATTACTAAAGGAACCTAAACTATAAAAAAGCACTCATAATTAACAAATCTTATATACTAGGTAATTTGATTAATTTATAACACATCATAAACTAACTAAATCAGGTGACATTTCGAAGACTTAGCAGATTCGGTTGTGCAACTCATATGTGTAAATTTAGTTAGCAACTAATATTGAATAATTCAAATATTAATGTCCACATGTCACCTTAGTCGTTGATATAACAGTTTGGCTGAATTTATCACTTATAGATCTTTTTGATAAACTCGTATTTTAGACCAATTTAAGCAATACCTTTAGCAACGATATATTATATGCACATTCTCTACATGACCACTGTGTTGCTTCTAATATCTGGATTTTGGTTATGGTCAAAACTCCAACAATATCTGTATATAACTATTTAGTCTGTCTCTAAAGTCCTTGGTTCAATAATGACATTTATTATTATTTGACATGCCCCGGCCGAAGACTTTTGACTTTGAGTTGACCACAATTGACCGTGATAATAACCTCTCGTAACAAAGGAGATAAATGAATTATTGAATAGTGTTTCACTTTCTACACTTCAACTCAGACCCAACTATAGTCATAAGATGGTTATCATGCCACGATTTAACTATAATCCAAGTGGAGTGTTCACATTGAATTTCCACGATATTCTCAAGTTGAAAGAACCGTGTAACATTGTCATGATGAGAGTTCCTATTTGACCTTAGTTACCATCAACCAATAGGAAACTCTCGGTCGGGTAATTCTGTAGTCATCCAATAACTATAGCAGGTAACACTTTGGTCTCCCAACAGCCATGAGTAATACAATTCCGACATTTAGAGAGCGTTACGTACTCAAATCTCAAGAGATGTATCGAGATCCTTTTCTCAAAACATCTTGAATAAGAATATTTGAAACAAAGTATTTTTGAGTTACAAATTGATACTCATTGTTACAACATTTGTAACTGCAATTGTATACTACTTTATTTTGGGATTTTCTATTTGTATAAATTAAATGATTATTTAATCATTTATTTATGTCACAATATAACAATATATAATAGAAAACATACACCACAAGCATACTTTATTTTGAACGAGATTAGTTTCAAAGTTAGTATATGTAACAAATTACATAATTGCCCTTAGGGCATACCCCCTTAACTTTAAAATGCACAACCTATTAGAAGGTCTTATAGGGATCTTGCACGTCGGAGATATACTACGGGTATCCCATTGACGGTAAGAATGCATATTATGTCATTCACGATGACAATCCACTCACGTTTCGACAAGCCTTAGAGAGTAAGGACTTTGCCTTATAACTTGATGTTATGAAATCCAAGATACATTCCATGTACAAAAACAAAGTTTAGACTTTAGTGAATGTTCTCGAAGGTATGAAAACCCATCGGCTACAAACGGACCTTTAAGAAAAAGATCGATGCAGATGGAAAGGTTGAAATCTATAAAGCGAGGTTGGTTACGAAATGGTTTCATCAAATTGAAGGTGTTGATTATGATGAAACATTTTCCAAATTGCCATGCTTAAATCCATTTGGATTCTACTTGTGGTAGCCACATATTATGACCATGAAATATGACATATGGATGTTAAAACTACTTTTCTAATGGAAAGTTGGAAGAGACTGTTTATGTGTTATAGCCAGAGGGTTTCGAGGTTAGTGGAGCAGTGATAAGGCTTGTAGGCTCTTAAGATCGATTTGCAGTCTTAAGCAAGCATCTCGAAGTTGGAACAAATGTTTTGATCACGTATTCAAATAGCTTGGATTCTGAAAGAACACAAAAGAAGCATGTGTGTATAGGAAAGAGCAGAATGGTGTTGTAACATTCCTAGTTTTATATATCGATGATTTGCTACTAACGGAAAACGACGTATCGATATTGCAATCAGTGAAAGCATGGCTGTCTATATTTTCTATGTAGTATTTTGGGTGAGACTCTTATATTTTAGTAATTAATATCCGTAGAGATAGATTAGAAAGGATATTGTGATTGTCCCAATCATGTACATAAACACTATACTAAAATGTGTTGGTATGGAAAATTCCAAGCACAAAAATATTGTGACATGGAATTGTCCTTTCTAAGGACTCTCCATATATGGATGAGGAAAGACAAAGCATGAATCTGATATCTTATGCTTTGGCAATATGATCAATCATGTATGTCATATTTTATACAAGGCCAAATATCACTTTTACACTAGACGTTGTAAGTCAATACCAATCTAATCCAGAAGAAAACCATTAGACAACTGTAAAAGTCAAACTTAAGTATTTAAGAAATAATAAGCATTTGTTTCTAATTTATTGAAGCAATGAACTCCTTATGCAGGGGTATTCAAATTCGAGCTTTCATAGTGATATCGAAGATGGAAAGTCAGCCTCACTTTTTGTTTTTACCCTTAATAAAGGTGCTGTTAGTTGGAAAAGTTTCAAATAAGAAGTGGCAGATTCCACCATTGAGGCCGGTAAATCATACTGAACGATGCTGCAAAGAAATCAGTATGGATGCACAAATTAATTAAGGAGCTAGTGTATCCCAAGCATAAAAAGGTCTGATCCTTATGTATTGTGACAACAATGTAGCAATTCAGAGTGCATAGGAACCGTGAGCTCACAAGATATCAAGGCACATCCTCTATAAGTTCCAAATGATAAGGTAGTTATCAATGTTGGAGAGATCGTGATCAAGAAAACGGATACGAAAGATAACATTACTGATCCATTCACCAAGACACTCTATCAATCTATTTCAGAAAGATAGATCGAAGGGATGGGGAGATAAAGCTCCATAATTGGCCGCAAGCCCAAGTGAGAGAAGGAGATTGATATAATTAGTTGCCCAAGGGTAACTATGTAATTTTGTTATACAATCCTAATTCCGTAAATGATCTTCTTTGAAATAAAATATGTTTTTAGTTTTGTTTTCTATTATATGTGTTTATTCTATTATGATATAAGTAATGAATAATTAAACATTAAACATATATAAGTAGACTGTAACGACCCGTAATTTCACTACTTCGAAAATTAGAGATTTTGTTTATTTTAAAAAGGTTTAAAACTTAAATAAATAAGTTATATAATAAATAATAATAGAGGAATTATTTTCTTATAATTAATAATTAAAAAGTATAAATATGGATTTTAGAACAAATCAGCAAAAGTTAAAAATAAATAAATGCTTAAATAAATAGGTTTAAATATTTGTTTGAAAAGTTAAATTATATTAAAATCACTTAATAAAGATAATAGAAGTATATTAGAGGGTTTAAAATATGTTTATAATCGTTTTACAAAAATGTCCAAATTTTGTCGCATTTTGTCAGTTTTACATACACTGTAAAAATGGAGATTTTGATATTATTCAAATATGGTTTTAAAATATGAATAGACGTGTTTAAATTTATTTAAGGAAATAAGAAGTTCATTTATTAATTTTGGTTTACTTTAATATATATCTTAACAAAAACGTCAAATTTTGACTATAAAATTTGTCAATAAAAATGTTGTTTTCAACCGTAACAAGTTGTCGCAACGTTGAATAAACATGTTCACTTTATAACTTATATAATACAACTTTACAAACTTTAAACACATATACATTTAGCATATAAGATAAAAAATTATATTAGGAAATTTTATAAAAAAAAAATAAAAGAACATGATTTGACTAATTTTAAATTTAAATAAAATTTTATGAAACAACATCATTACATATCTTTCTTTTCTCTTATACATGATGTAACTAATACACCTTGAATTCAAGCAAATGGGAAGTGAAAAGATAACTAACTAAAGGAATCAGTGACTTATATGCTTACCATTAATGCACACTTACAAATCCATTTAAAGCAAATCAAATCAAAGGCAAAAATCTTCTTTTTAAGTTCAAAATTTAAGAAAGGAAAAGTAAGTAATCATTCCTATCTTTAACATCACCATTAATGCATATCAAATCTCTCCTTTCATGCATAAGAGAAATGTATATTTATATATAAATATGAAGAGGGTAGTAAGGTCATTTGTTACTCGATTCTCCACCTATAAATACAAGCCAAACTCCCTTCATTTTTCCCTTCATTTTCATTCTACAAACTACAAACTCCATTCTCTTCCTCCACTCTTCTTCCACCTCCAAGCCATTAACCATCTCCAAGCTTCTACCACCTCTACAACCTCCACACGCACTAAACCCGAGACCCCGCACGGCCGTACCCACCTCCAACAGCCCACACCCACCACCAAACCATCCTACACGGTGCCAATACCCATGCACCCAACCCTACCCGCAACCAAACCCACGCACACCCCCATACCCACCTCGAAAACCCACCTACCCACATCAAAAACTCACGCACCCCACCTACCCGAGCTACCCAAGGCCATACACACTCCCCTATAGCCCACGACCATGGTTTTAAATTTCGGATTTCGATCACGTTTCATCTCGGAGATTTTAGAGACTCGATCTCGTACCGGGGGAGATCTCGGACGAGATGAGTCCATCGTGGTCGTCCATATTGGATTTACATCTTAGTTCCTAAAATTTATTTCGGAGTAATCTCGGAGTATATGTCATGTCGAAAATTAGTCTTCATACACCGAAATTTATAAATATTAGTCGCTACCTAAATGAAAACTTTACACATTTACTTTGAATTTATCACATATACTTTGAATTTATCACATGCCTTATAAATATGTCATATCTAGATCTGGAGATTAGGGTTTCTTCCCTTTTCTCCTTTCTTCATTAGATTTCCAAGTTTTCTTGTTTTCCTCTGATTTTTCTCTTTTTTCCGTCTTCACTGCTTTCTCCTCAAACTGGAGCCATGGGTTCTTTACGGGATGATGAAGGATGGGAGGAGGTGAGAAGGAAAAGGGGCAAAGCTACAGCGTCTTTGGGTCCTGAACAAAGGCTTAACTTGGGAGGGCAAAGACCGAGCAGATCTGGACCTCTTCCAGATCGGAATAAGGGGAAGAAGGTGCAGGCGAACTATGCAGGGCAGACTATGAAATTAACGAAGCAGAAAGGCTTGCTTCCTGGTAACATCCCGAGAATCAAATTCACTGTTTCTGAAAACGCTAAAAAATTCTCATTGAGTGAGGCAGTGAAAGTAGGAGCGGTAGGGGATCTAGGTAATCTAGATCTTGAGTTTATTGAGCCTAAAATAGAGAAAGGTAAAAGGATTAGTTCCCTTTCCTCTGACGCTATCAAAGAAGCGGAGGGAGGCTGGGAGTTTTGCATCTTACTGTATGTGGTAGGGTATAAACCATGGCTGAGAACTTTTGAGGGGTATGCCAATAGGGTTTGGGTTACAAAGAAAACGTTTTCTGTTCATTCTAGAAATAATGGTTTTTTTGTAGTGAGATTTGGCTCTGACGAGGATTGCAATAAGATTCTGAAATCAGGTCCTTGGTTTATGGACCGGAATTTGATCATCATGAAGAGATTGTCTCCAGACATGAAAACAGATAGAGATCTACTTACTTCACTGCCTATGTGGGTCAGACTTCCAGGTTTAAGTTTTAAACTATGGGGCAATAAGGCTATTAGTGCTTTAACAAGTACCATTGGAATTCCAATTAAGATGGATGAGGCCACGAAAAATAAATCTAGATTAGCCTATGCCAGAGTCCTGGTTGAGGTTAATGCTACTTATGGTATGCCCAATTTGATAGAAGGTATGGATGACAATGGGTGGAGCTTTACCCAGGAAGTTGAATACGAGAATCCACCTCTCATTTGTGGTAAGTGCGTGTGTTTTGGTCATGTTACTGATGAATGCCCAATGACTAAGTCTTGGGTTCCCAAATTGTCTCTAGATCCTAATACTGATAAGGATAACCCTGTGGTTCAGAGTTTGGATGGTAATGTGGAAGATGTAAGAGTGGAGGGCGGAACTGAGAACTCTATTGACCTTGAAAAGCAGTTGAATGGTGGATGCCCCAATGATTCTTCTAATGAAATCAGCAGGAATCCTGTGGAGGTGGTCTCGAACGGGGAGGCTCTGACTGAAACTTCACAGTCAGTAGTTTTTAAAGATAATCAAAGTTTAATTGTTGAATGTCTACCTAAGGAAGGGACTTGGGATAGGCCACAGATAGTTTCCGAAGGATCAAAGACAGATATTAGAGGAAAGTCTCTTTCTGAACAATTCCAAACAGAAGTTACTCCCTCGGTTCAGGTAGTAGAAGGAGCTGCTTCCTCAGTAAAGCGCGGTGAGGGGGCAACCTTAGAAGTTTCAGAGTCAGAACCTGCCACTCGTACTGAGGTAGTAGTCAGTGAAGATTGCTTCTTAGTCCCACTAGCCAGGTTGGAAGTTCCGCCTGATCAAGGAACCTTTGAGCCTCTCCTACCTGTTTCTCCAACTACCCCGGGAGCCAGAGATCCGAGCCTATCACCTCCGAAGTCACCTTCGCCCCACAAAACTATTCTCAAACGCCATTCATCATCATTGGAGCCTCCTTCAGTTCCCAAATCTTTATTTTCTAATAACATATTTATTGATGATTGTATAATTAATAATGTTAATTGTAGAGAGGTACTGAAACTTGTATTGATTTACAGGTGCAGAATAATCTGGACCAGGATTCAAGATCGACAGAGAGGGTGGAGGGACAGAATACTTATGATAATGCAGACCCAAATCAGGATGTCACTGTGGAGCTCCCTACTCCTAACCTTCCAGATATAGAGTTTGAGAACATTCAGAAGGATAAGCTTGTTCGTAAGAACCCCAAGTGGGTTCAGATGTTAGGTATTCCAACGGAAGACCAAGGGGACTCCTCCAGTAGCAGGTCGTTGAGGACCCGCAATAACAAGGTTTTATAATGTCTATAGCTTGTTGGAATGTAAGAGGGTTTCATAACCCCAATAGAATGGGAGAAGTGAAAAAACTTATTGATAAGCACAAAATTAGTTGTTTCGGTATTTTGGAAAATAAGTTGTTGTTGCCAGATATTTTGAAGTTGGAAAAAGCATTAGACGGCAATTGGAAAATATTTAGTAATGTCTCTTGTTACTTTAAGTGTAGGATCATGGTCTTCATTAATGGAGATTCTTGGGATTTACATTATATAAGTATGAGTGATCAGCACATTTCCATTGAATTGATTAATACCTCGAATTTCAAATGTAATCTCACCTTTGTTTACGCTCATAATTTTGTCGCACTAAGAAGTAGACTATGGAAGAATTTACAGGAGGATGCTATCAATATTTTTAGACCATGGCTTGTTCTTGGGGACTTTAATTGTATTCGCAGTCCTTTAGAAAGAAAGGGAGGTAACCCAGTTAATTTTGGAAACTTCTTTGAACTAGATGATATGTCAAATCTTACTGGTATTAATGAGATTAATATTAAAGGTTACGAATTTTCATGGTGGTCTGGTCCGAGTCGTAACATATTTTCCAAAATTGACATGGTTTTTGCAAATCTAGACTAGATCAACTTATTTACAGACTTATCGGCTAAATATTTGCCACCTTCTGTGAGTGACCATAATGCAGTCCTAGTTTCGCTTTATGCTAAGTCAAGCGTCAAGAATAGACCGTTCAGATATATGAACCATTGGTCTTTATGTGATCATTACTTTCCTTTGATTGAGAAGCATTGGGTTCCTAATTATATTGATAGCTGTTAACCCGCCTTTTGGCAAGGCCGCGGACAGACGGATTTAACTTAAACAACTTCACAACTATCGAGACTAAAGTATGATGGGTTCGGTTTAAAATGATGAAGTTCACTTGAATGTGTCGTTGGGAAAAGGAATGGAGAAATTACATGGCTCGGCCTAGGCAATTTGGCAGATGTCGCTCGGCATTGGGATGGTTCGGCGTTGGAGGTTGTTCGGCATAGAGAGATCGTCGTTCGACATAGAGGGATCGTTCGGCATTCCAGGAGCACTCGGCATTCAGTAGCGCTCGACATCCAGGAGCGCTCGGCATTTGGAAGCGCTCGGCATTAGAGGGATCGTTCGGCACTGAACGAGTGCTCGACATTAGAATGATCGTTCGGCATAGAGGAATGTTCGGCACTGGACGAGCGTTCGGCATAGAGAGATCATTGTTCGGCATTGGATGGAGCGCTCGGTATAAATCTCGTTCGGCATCTGGAGACGTTCGGCATTAGATGGATCGTTCGGCATCAAGGAGCGTTCGGCATTAGATGGGTCGTTCGGCATACCTCACCTCGCTCGGCATTGCACCTCGCACCTCCATACCTCGCACCTCCATATCTTGGTACCTCGCACCTCCATACCTCGGTACCTCGCACCTCCATATCTTGGTACCACGCACCTCCATATCTTGGTACCTCGCACCTCCATACTTCGGTACCTCGCACCTCCATACCTCGGTACCTCGCACCTCCATACCTCTGTACCTCGCACCTCCCAACGTTCGGCATGAGGAGATCGTTCGGCATTCACGCCTTGTTCGGCATTCAGCGTTCGGCATCTATGGTTCGGCATATGGAGACCACTCCATTTGGGCTGAGGTACTCGGCTACCAGGCCCAAACTACTCAGGAAGCCCAACAACCTGCTTTTGCCTATAAATACAACATGAGGGTCTCCAAATGAGGGATCTTCTTTCTGCTCTCGTACTTTCTCTTTTCTAAGGCTAAGGCAACTCCGCCATTTTGTAACTGTAGTCGATTATTACAGCAATAAAAAGCAAACTTCTGGAGTGGACGTAGGCCGGAGTTAGCCGAACCACTATAAAATCTATTGTTCTTTACTGCTTTCATTTCAGTTTTAACTGTTCTTCACATTATTACTCTCTACATACATTCTATCTCTGAGTTGTGATTAGTATTTGGTGCTTTCATCTGGATTTGGGGGTTAGTGACCAATTTTGGCGCTAACACTTTGGTGCTTTCACTGAGAAATTGAAACACTCGAGAATTTTGGAGTTAGGAACATGGATCTTAGAAAGCAATGGCAAGACCACCAACGAAGAAGCAAGCAGTGGAAAGGAGCAATCAGGAAGGAAGTCAAGCGGCATCTTCTGGAGCTGGAGAGGGTCATGCATCCGTCTACATAACTCGGGACGAGATGCAAGTGATGATGAATTCTATGCAAGAGCAGATGATGAAACGACAAGAGGAGATGATGCAGGCTCTTCTTAGGCAATTTGGACAACCAGGAACTGCAGTTGCTCAAGATCGTGGAGCTGGACCAGAGGAACTCAACCAACGGACAGATGGAGTGAATCAGCAGGGGGCAGCTCCTAATCAACAAACAGTTAACAATCTAGATGGACCTAGACTCGGGGGCACACCACCGGGTGATGCTGGACCAGTTCATGGAGGGATACCGGATAACGCTACACGGCCTGACATCGATAGGAATACAGGAGTACGTGATGAAGAATATGTGCCAGAATTTCCTCGGGGACTTGGGGGGCAGTCTGGATTGGTTGGAAACACTGGAATGGCTGACATTATCAGGCGGACTATTCGCGGAGGTCTGACGAACAGGGATTCAGAGGGTGTTAACAAAAGTCCGTTTACCCAGAACATCAGGACAGCTAGGAATCCGTCCGATTTCAAACTACCCACTCTGGAAGTATACAACGGGAAGATGGATCCCACCGACCACTTGATGAGGTACACTAGGCATATGGAAGTGCTGGGGGCAACGGAGGAGGTTATGGCCCGATGTTTCCCCCTGTACTTGACTGAAATTGCTGCTATGTGGTTTAGACAGCTGGAGGATGGATCCATTGGAACATGGACAGAACTGGTGGACAAGTTCTTAAGTCAGTTTCGAGTTCACATAAAAAGGCCAAAGAACGTGATGACGCTAACGTCAGTCAAACAGGGGGCAGATGAATCGCTCAGGACATTCTTAACTCGATTTAATGCAACAGTTGTCTTGGTGGATCGGCCAGATCCATCAATGGTTTTGATGGCCGCGGTATCAGGAGTCAGAGATAATTCAGATTTCAAAGTATCGTTGATACAGGACCCACCGTTGGATCTTAGGGAATTCTTTCATGAAGCTGAAAGATTTCTTCGACAAGAAGATGCATGTTTGGACATGAGGCCAAAGGAAGTAAACACGACTAAGGATGGAGAACTACCCGGTGAAAGCTCGGGTGGGGGCAAGGATAAAGGGAAAAGGAAGCGCTGGGGAGAACCAAAGTTCTCCACTTACACAGGATTGAACGCAACGTTGGAGCGGATTTTCTTAGATACTCGAGATCGCCTTTCTTATCGAAGGCCAGCAAGGAGGGAACCCTCAGAACGAGAAAGGGCGTCCGGAAGGCACTGTCTTTTTCATGACCTAGACGGGCATGACACTAACAGCTGTCGGTATTTGAAGGACATAATCGAGGAGCACATAAGGAATGGTCAGTTGCGACAGTATGTCGGAACTCGGAATGCGGCGGTGGAACAGGAGCAGCCACCGCCTACCTTGAACGACGAGGGCATGAGGCCCAGGAATGGTGGCCGATTGGTCATCAACTAATCTTGATGGTTTGGAATAAGTAACAAACTCCGGGCAAACAGTTAAATCACTTACTCATGTACGGGGTCGGAGATAACCCTCAGGCATGCTCTGAGATGATGGCTTACCGAGACGCCTGGGTTTGTGAAATCTGTTTTTTCCTTTGACTTGGATGTTTGCTTTTTCTGGTTTGGTTTTGGAGTTTGGTTTGAACTCTCTGTTTTGCTCATTTTCTGGTTTGGATTCTGGTTTGGATGTTTGCTTTTTGGTATGGATTCTTGATATGGGTTTCTGGTTTTCTATTTGGATTTGGATTTTGGATTGGATTTTGATTGGATTTTCTCTGGATTTTTGGCTAAAAGGTCGTCGAGTATGGACTATGCTCGGCAAGGGTCCGAAGAGACCAGGATTCGGCCTAGGACTTAGGCCATATATTATCGGTTACTATTTTAGGTCGTCGAGTATGGACTATGCTCGGCAAGGGTCCGGAGTGACCAGGATTCGGCTTAGGACTTAAGCCACGGCATTATTCGACGTTCAGGGACACTGAACCATAAACACCATGGAATTACTTAACGTAGGTCGTCAAGTGTGGATTGCGCTTGGCAAGAACCCGGAGAGGTTACGGATTTGGATATTGGCTATGAATAGCTAAGGATTCGGACAAGGACCCGGAGCGGTCCCGGATTTGGATATCGACCCGGAGAGGTTACGGATATGGTTATATGTTATTGGATATGGATGGATTGGAACTCGGTAGTCGGGTTCCGATGGATGTGGAATTGGATAAGGACTTGGTCACAGGATAAGAATCAGACATCGACTCGGAACAGTCGCGGAAATGGATCAGGATATGACCGTGGCACTCGGATAAGATGGCTTGGTAATGGATTGGATTATGAATCGGAAAGTATGGATGTGGATAACATACATACTTGGGATATTGGACTTGAGGCTATTCAAAACACACCTTTCACAACAAGGCATGTTTTGGGGGCAAGTGTTAACCCGCCTTTTGGCAAGGCCGCGGACAGACGGATTTAACTGAAACAACTTCACAACTATCGAGACTAAAGTATGATGGGTTCGGTTTAAAATGATGAAGTTCACTTGAATGTGTCGTTGGGAAAAGGAATGGAGAAATTACATGGCTCGGCCTAGGCAGTTTGGCAGATGTCGCTCGGCATTGGGATGGTTCGGCGTTGGAGGTTGTTCGGCATAGAGAGATCGTCGTTCGAAAAAGAGGGATCGTTCGGCATTCCAGGAGCACTCGGCATTCAGTAGCGCTCGACATCCAGGAGCGCTCGGCATTTGGAAGCGCTCGGCATTAGAGGGATCGTTCGGCACTGAACGAGTGCTCAACATTAGAATGATCGTTCGGCATAGAGGAATGTTCGGCACTGGACGAGCGTTCGGCATAGAGAGATCATTGTTCGGCATTGGATGGAGCGCTCGGTATAAATCTCGTTCGGCATCTGGAGACGTTCAGCATTAGATGGATTGTTCGGCATCAAGGAGCGTTCGGCATTGGATGGGTCGTTCGGCATACCTCACCTCGCTTGGCATTGCACCTCGCACCTCCATACCTCGCACCTCCATATCTTGGTACCACGCACCTCCATATCTTGGTACCTCGCACCTCCATACTTCGGTACCTCGCACCTCCATACCTCGGTACCTCGCACCTCCATACCTCTGTACCTCGCACCTCCCAACGTTCGGCATGAGGAGATCGTTTGGCATTCACGCCTTGTTCGGCATTCAGCGTTCGGCATCTATGGTTCGGCATATGGAGACCACTCCATTTGGGCTGAGGTACTCGGCTACCAGGCCCAAACTACTCAGGAAGCCCAACAACCTGCTTTTGCCTATAAATACAACATGAGGGTCTCCAAATGAGGGATCTTCTTTCTGCTCTCTTACTTTCTCTTTTCTAAGGCTAAGGCAACTCCGCCATTTTGTAACTGTAATCGATTATTACAGCAATAAAAAGTAAACTTCTGGAGTGGACGTAGGCCGGAGTTAGCCGAACCACTATAAAATCTGTTGTTCTTTACTGCTTTCATTTCAGTTTTAACTGTTCTTCACATTATTACTCTCTACATACATTCTATCTCTGAGCTGTGATTGGTATTTGGTGCTTTCATCTGGATTTGGGGGTTAGTGACCAATTTTGGCGCTAACAATAGGCCTTTGTATCAAATCATTAGTATCCTCAAGAATATCAAGAGAGAGCTTAAGAGATGGAGTGCTAAATCTCGAGATACCAAACAAGAGGTTATTGTACAGAGAGAGAATTGTTCAAGACTTCAGAAATTGCTGGAAAAATCTTACGATCACTATTTGGCTATGGAATTTCATACTGCCAAGACTAACTTGGAAATAGCTCTGAAGAAAGAATTCCTGGATGCCAAACAAAAGGCTAAATGTGAATGGCTGATGATGGGTGATGAAGCTTCTTCTTTTTTCTATGCTAAAATTTCTAGTAAAAGAAGTAGAAAGCGATTCACCAACATTGGTATTGATGGGAGGTAATTTCGAAAGATAAGTTTGTAATCGGCTATTGATTTCTACAAAAGAATTTTTAACCTTCCAGTAGGAGATCAGTTTCCAGAGGTTATTTGTAAATCGATTATTTCTGATTATGGAGCTAATTTTTTGAATGATGGTATATCTTTGGAAGAAATTAGATTTTCTTTGTAGGATATTAAAGATACTACCTCTCCAGGTCCAGACGGTTTTAATTCCATGTTTTTTAAAATTCATTGGAATCTTTCAAAAGACTTGATTTTCAAAACTTTGAATGATTTTTTTCATAAGGGTCTGATTATTAACGACTGGAACCATACGTTTATTCACTTGATTCCAAAAAAAGACCATTCCTCTTGTATCCAAGATTTTAGACCCATTGCATGTTGTAATACCTTATATAAGGTTTTCACCAAAATCCTATGTAACAGACTAGGTGTTTTCTTAGACAAGTTGGTGTCCCCGAACCAGACGGCTTTTATTAAAGGTAGATCAATAAGGGATGGTATTTTGTTTGCTCATGAAATTATCAAGGGTCTTGGTAGAAAGGATAATAAATACATGTGTATTAAAGTTGACTTAAAGAAAGCATACGATTCGGTAAATCGATCTTTTGTCATACACATGCTAATAAGCCTGGGCTTCCCTAATAAATGGGTGAGAATTATAGAAAATTTAATTAAGACTCCCGTGTTTTCTATTATTGCCAATAGTGAAGCGCATGGTTATTTCAAGGGTACTAATGGGCTTAGACAAGGTGACTCGCTTTCCCCTATTCTGTTTACCCTGGTTATGGAGTATTTTACTCTCCTGATGGAAGGAAAAGTCAGAGATGGTCTTATTTCTCCAATTACAGATTTTGACAATAAAGTGACTCATCTTATCTACGATGACGACATTATTATTTTTACTAAAGCCAATGCTAATAATGCAATTGCTATAAGTGATGTATTTAAGACCATGAAGAGGGTTACTGGCTTGGAGCTAAGCTTTGAGAAATCTAATGTTTTCTTTGGGAAAGGAGTGGATTGTTGTAACAATATTAGTAAGATTCTTAATATCCAGCAATCGGATCTCCCAATAAGGTACCTGGGAATTCCTTTGTCTAGTGCTAACTTGAGGGATAAGGATTGTTCTCCTTTGATAGAGAAGATTAAGGCTAGGATTGATAGATGGGAAACTAGAATGTTGAGTTTAGCTGGGAGACTTGAACTTATTAAATCTACCATTTACCCTATTATTCAATTCTGGATGCAATGTTTTTGCCTCCCAGATTCTATTGTTCAAAAAATTAAACACTTGATCTTGAACTTTCTTTAGAAAAGTCGTAGCAGTAAGATTCCTTGGGAGGTTCTGTGTAGGCAAAAAGAAGAAGGAGGAATGGGATTGAGAAATCTAGAAGAGATGAACAAAGCTCTATATATCAAACTGATATGGAAAGTAATCAATTTAGAAGGTATTTGGGCGGAACTTATACATTGTAAATACATTGGCCGTAAAAGTTTTTGGGAAATTAATCAGCGTTCGGACGATTCGGGGGTGTGGAAATTCATTTTAAAAAACATATTTGAAGCTTTGAAATGCCTTTCTCTTAATATTGCAGACGGTAAAACTACTTCTCTCTGGTTTGATCCTTGGTTAAATGGTAGTTCTATTATGGAACGTATTGGGAGAGACCCAGCTTTCAGAACAGGAACGGAAAACTTGTCTCTCAGTAACATCTTAAGCAATGGTAAGTGGAAGTGGGACTCGTTTAGTTTTTTATTCCAAATTCATGCAGAAATTGAAGGTGTCAAGATTCATAAGAACAATGAGAGGGATTTTTGGTCCTGGAAGTGTTCTAAGGATGGTTTGTATCAGTTTAAGAAAGTTTGGAATTTGGTTCGTTCCAGTTTTGAAATTAAGAATTGGGCGTCTTTGGTCTGGAACAAAATTCACGTTCCTAAGATGGCGGTATGCCTTTTCAAAGCCGTAAATGATTATCTGTTAACAAAAGAAAGATTACTACAGAAACAGATAGTCGTTGATCAAAACTGTGTCTTTTGTAATAATCACATTGAAAACATAGACCATCTATATTTTCAATGTAATTTTACAAAAAATGTGTGGCTGTGGAGTTGTAAGAAAATTTTCAAATCGCCAAGAAGTATTTTATCCTTTTCTTTGAAAGATGATTTACAGAAAATTGTTTCTTTATCTAGCTCAAAAAACCTCAATTCAGACTTGTTTCAACTATCCCTTTCTGTTTGTGTTTGGCATATTTGGAAAGAAAGGAATGACAGGATTTTTCAGAATCATTTTATGGATAGGATGCAGATCTGTTCTAATATATTCCAGACTATGAATATTAGAATGGTTAAATCTAAACATTTCAAGAACATCACTGACTTGAATGGAACAATAGCATTGGAATGGGGATATACCTCCCAACGCTGAATTGGGGCATCTGCTGCTTTATCATAAGTATCATTCCACTGCCTTTCTCCAGTTCAACGATCCTTGGATCCAGGTTATATGTACATGTATTATTTATATTTTTTCTCCCCACCTCTTACTTAATTACATTATTATTTACAAGATACAATAAATATTGAATTAGCTTGTAAGGATGCAGCTTTGCAGGTTGATCCGAGTGTTGCAGTCTTGTCCTGGTCATTCAAGATATAAGAATTTTCAGAATTCATTTTTTCTCAAAGTCAAATGAAGCATCTGTCTAGTTAAAAATGACTTATCTTACTAATGTTTTCCCTGTTCTTCTCGAGGGAATGCTCGCTACATCTTAAGATCTGGAAGAAGAAGTCGCATTCCCAAGCAATTGCAGAAGGTTTCAGAGTTCTTGTCTTCCTGTCATGTTCACGATAGAAGTTAGTTCGAATTCAAAGGTAAAGGAAGTATCTTTTAGGTTATTAGTGACTTATCTTGATAGTTTCTTCTTGGTTCTTCTCGAGGGAGTGCTGTTTGCTTCTTAGATCTGGAAGTTGAAGTCGATTTCCCAAGCTTTTGCAGGCTTTTGACCTGTTCATGTAAGAAGATTAGTTCGAAGATTGGAGGTTTTTCTTTTCATAGATAGTTTGTCAGATCTATTACCTATCTTCTTTCTGGTTGGAACGAAGACTTTGTTGGCTAATGGCCTTTAAGGTGTTGTTGTTGTTCATCTCCTTGGTCTTTAAGGAAGAAGGTATGAATTGGATGCAGTTGAGGCTGTTGTTTCGCTCGCCGCCATTGTTTCTTTTTTATTTTCTTCGAGAGGAGATAGGAATTAATGAAGTGTCGGTTTGCCTTATTTGCTTTGAGTTCTGTCTCGAAGCTTTTGGTATTTGTTACTGATTAGTGGGCTTTGGGCTGGCATTTTGTTTAGTTCGGGTTTGTCTTTGTTTTTGAGAGTTGTTTTGTTTTGTGAATGGTCTTGAAAGACTTTTGTATTCTTTTTTGCTTATAGTAATAGAAAGTTTGAACCCATTTTCAAAAAAAAAAATTATATGTGAAAATATACATGAAAAAAACCATCACAAAGCGAGTTACATCTTTTTTTAGGGGAAAAATGACTAGATGTAAAAATGAACAAATGAACAAACATTCAAACAATATACATGCAAAAAAGACACATGTATAAGACCATGATACTTGGTTAAAACAAGACCAAGTTTGTCACAAGTTATAATTTAGACTTTTAATTACAAAATCATCTAGACAAGTAGAAGCTAAAGTTAAACTTTACATACAAAAGCCTCTAAAAGAGTAGAAATCATAGTTATATCATAGTTACGAAAGCTTCTAAATAAATGGAAGTCAAAGTTATATTTTAGCTACAAAAGCTTCTATACATGTAGAAATTAAAGAGTTAATTTAATAAAATTCTAAAAATCGGCTGATATCTCGTAACCAAATCTCGTCCGAGATGTAGGGCAAGATACCATAATATCGGCCGAGATATTGATTTAAAATTCTAACTAGTTTCGAATCGCTCAGGCTCGAAAACGAGATCTCGGCCGAGACGAGCGAGATTTAAAACCTTGCCCACGACCACTAAAAAAAAGAAAAATAAATTAAGGCGAGAGTTCGAGACGATTTTGAAGGAGCACGCTAATTTGCGAAAAGATTGATGGAGTGGATATGAAGGTGAGAAATTCTCATCACTTTTAAAAGATTGTATTTTTATTTTGTTATAATAATCATCTTATAACATATGCAAGTATACACTCCTTTAAAATGTTGTTATGGATGTTTGGTTATGTTTGTGTTATGATTGAATAGCAGCAAGTGTTTATGATTGATATTATTTATCATATTAGCTTATGTATGGACCATAATTATGTTAGTGATAAATGTTAACTTGATTATGCTCATTTTGATTAAGTAATCACTATGTTAAGTATGACCAATTTTATAAATATGGTATATATTGGAATTATTGAGCCTCTTTGTAAATAGTAAAAAAAATCAAATTTGGATTTTGAAAATAAACTCAAATTGAAATTGAAGTATAATTGAAATTGAAATCAAAATCAAAATCGAAATTTGAATAGGATTTGAAATCGAAGTTAAAATTGAAATTGATCATGAAATTGAAATTGAAAATGAAATTGAATTGAAATTTGAGTTGAAATAAAAAATGGATTTGAAATTGAAGATTTATTTTAGTTTAATTTGAAGTAGAATTGAAATTTAATTGAAATTGGATTTAAAAATTTAATATTAAAATAATAGGAATAAATAATATTATAATATGTAAACAGTGAAAATATACTTTAAATACTTCAAATAGTAAAAATATTGATTTAAAATGATTTGTAATAATTTTATAAGTAATAAAGTTCAATTTGAATAAATTATTTCAAGTATTGAAAAATAAGTTAAAACTAGGCGCGTCGCGCAAAGGTAGTTCGCGATTTCGCGCTGAAAAGTTCAAATGAGTGTATAGAGTAGGATATAGCTCGGAATTCTTCGAGATAAGAAAATTCCGTACTATTATATCTATATCTTCTGAAAAAAGAAAGAAAATTGAAATTTCATTAAGTAGATTTTGAAATATGTCCACATCAATTTTCTTGAAAAATCGCGCTTGTGCACTTAAGCGACCATAACAGAAAATCTTTTTAAATGGACGTTTTCAATTATGGAAAAATATGGAATAAATTTGATAAATTTATTTCAATAGTTTAAAAGATATTTGAAATGGAAAATATGAATTTTCAAATATTAAAAAGTTGTTTAAATCAAATAAGATTATATAACACTTTCCGCAGCACTTTTTCTGCTGCGAATTCTATAACTTTTGAAATATGAGGTTTAAACTTAACGATTTTTCTTAGTCATCGGGTTTTGGGGAATTCCCAATGGCAAAGGGTCGTCTTAGGAGAATCAATTATGAATGTTTTTAAAAGGAAAATTAAGCGTTTAAAAGATAATTTAGAATCTTTATAATCAATTCCAAAATAAAAGCTAATAACTGAGTATGCGGAAACGACTAGTACATTTGTCTTGCTCATGAGATCTGAGAAGATAAAACAAGGAGTTTAACTAAGGTTTGGAATGGAGCAACCAGTGCCCTGAACTTACCTGGCCTATGTTTTCTCTTCTTAGGCGAGGGGTGGAACAGATAGAAAGGAAAGCCCGGATGCTCTAAAAGATTATATTAAGTTTTTCCAAAATAAAAGAGAATTGCTATTTTCCAAAAGTTAAGCAATTTAAGTATAAAAATATTAATCTCCAAAAATGAATAAATTACAACTTGGATTGCATAGTGATAATCTTCTTATAATTGGTATTAAATTCCTAAGTGGGAACTCGTCTTATTCATAGAATTTAAAAGGTGATCTCACCGTTATTCCGCCAATAGCACTTATTGAATACAGAAATTAATGTTGAGTAAAATTATAATGATTTCTATGATCCTATTTACTCAATAATGTTTGCCAAGATTGTTTTTAGGGTTTACAGTAAATGATGTCTTAAATAACATTGTTTTTTACCCTACTAAAACTTAAGAAATTCTGGATCGATGATGTAACGACCCGTAAATTTTAACCGTTTTAATAACGTAATTAGTTAAAATTTTGTGAAATTTTAAACGATAAAATTTTGAAATAAAAATTTATTATTTGGAATGCGTCTAATTAAACATAGCAAATTGTAAATTTTCATCAGAAAATATGGAAGTTTATTTCGTGCGTAAATTTACTTCAATTTAATCAGTTAAAAAGCGATGAAAATAAAACGTTTTCGAAACCCAAATATTTTTACATAGAAAAATTCTAAAACATCTTCTGAGCAAGACGTCATTTTTCGTTTTTCCGAATTCGGACTTCTTTAGCTCCGTCGATCTTATTTTTCTACGTTTTTGCTGCATTTTCCGCTAGTAGAAAATTTGAATTCTTATAATTCAATCGAACCACTGATATCCATATATCGTTTTGATCACCTCATCGTGCTGATCTCTACGATATGTTCGATTGTCAAATTCGAAGTTCGGTGTACATTGCACTTTGCGAAACGTCTACCGTATCGGTATCCATTCGAATCCCTCTCTGTTCCATGACCATTTGAATTCTAAAATTCAACAGTCATCTGCCTTGAATTCATGCTTTCCCTTTACTACCATTAAAATTTATTTTCCTTTTCAAGAATTTTTTTTGCGACTGCACACTATATTTCTGTTCCATTATTCTCTCTGCCTTTTGCATTCTGTTCCACCACATCTCCACTTCCTTCCATTTCCACTTACGCCTGCATTTTTCTGTGGCCTCATTTTTTCCAAAAGTTTCTTCATCTCCCCTGCCTAGTACATCTCCTCCGCCTCTGCCCAAACCCCATTCACCTCGCCACCCACCGCCATATAACAAACGCCGTCACTCAGATCTGCCAGCACCTCCCTTGGCCGAGACCTGGCGCAGGTCAACCTCCCCTCCACTTTTGGATCGCCAGCCCTCCACCACTGCCGTACAACCCCACGCATCGCCTCAGGACGCTTCACCACTCCATGCGACATCAAGCCTCCGCCACGTCACCCCGCCACCTTCCCTTGCGAGCTGCTCCGCCACTGAAGCCATCAGCCTGGTCGTAGCCTACCTGCTCACGGCCACACGCGACAGTTCTTCCACCTCTGCACCCAAAATGGCCTCGTCATCCCAAGTGCCGAGCATTTTTCCTCTACCGCGTGACCCGCGCCACCTCCTCCTCGCCGAAACCCCACGACCACTGCACTGTCCCCGTTGTCTTCCCCTCCTAGTTGTCGTTCCCCTCATTGATTTACTCTCATCAAATTCGAATGTCTGTAAGTATATAATACATATACATCTATGTATATATGTGTGATAATATAATATCTTAGTATCTGAGAACTATATATTTATACAGTAAGTTTTTGGAGATATTTGGAAATTGTAAATATGTTTACTGCAAGCTTTTTGCTAGGGGTTTTTAGTGATATAAATTTTAAAAGTATATATATATATATATGTAAAGATTTGGGAAGTTATAAAAAAAATGGCTTACGCATATCTGTATATAATTCGCATGTAGACATATTTTGGTAGATATGTTTTTGTAAAAGTCATTTTAACACTTATGTATTGGAAGCAGTCTCCATGTCTTCCTTGCTTTTGAATAGTGTACAGTTTATATGGGTAAAGTAATATATTTAAAGTCCTACTGTTGCCTTGTTTCATAAATTATAGTTTGTTCGTATAATATGTATGATATAGCTTGATAGTCTGCATATAGCTATTTGATTTTGGTATATATTTATGCCTACATATGTGGTTGAGGTTATAAAATATGTTTTCCATGTCATAAATTTTATTATCTATGTGCTGTCGCAATATATATGGAGATATGTACGTGTTGTTATATATATTTATGTATTTTCGAAATGGGTTTATTTATGGTTATGTAATTTGTTGGAAAACGTGTATATATATATATATATATTTGTTTATAGTAATTACTGTATATAGATAATGGTGTATATATGTTATACTAGCTTATATATGATTTGTTGTATATCTTTTATAATATTATATTTTATTATGTAATAGGTTTGCATAAGTACTAGTCTGATAACAGAATATAATATTTGAACTGTTGTTTGTATATCCATTAGCTTATATATTTGAACAAAGATGGGTCTACATACTACCTGGAAGATAATTTTATTTTGGTGAATATTTTCTATAGTATTCGCACTGTCTGCATATAATTGTTTTATATAGTAGCATGCGAGTTTGTATTTGATTGAAATTTCATATTTACAGTGTCTGCACCTATATAGCATGCTTAAATACAAAGATTTTATGTATGATCGAATTGATTTTATATATATATGAATAAGTTATATCAATTTTTGTTGATGCTTATAATAAATACTGATTATGTATAATATGTACGTAAGTTGTATAGGTTTTCATATTATACTTTATATATGAGTACTTGAGTCTGAGATTTTTATTTATAGGGGTTTAAATTTAGTATTTATTTGAAAATGAATATATATATATTTTTTATGAGTTCAAAATTTAATATTGGTTTAAGAAAATAATATAATAAAATAATATATATATCGTTTCAGTCTATATCATTCAAATTCTGATTTATTCCATCAATTCTTTATCTATCAGCCTTGTCCGTCAAATCCGTGTCCAGCTTACTTTGCTTTGAGATTTGCTGTTGGATCGGTCGATATTCTAGATCGTGATTCAATCGTAACTTGTTGGGTTGTCTATCTTCTCTAGTCACCAGCCCCGAAAGGTGAGCAATCACTCATGATTAATGTTCTTTTATTTATTAAATTTGATTTCAATTGAAACGACAATTGAAATATGCTGCTGCTAGTTATTTACACTGTTATATATGCTATTACCCGTATCTGTTCACCTATGACATCTGACACCATTATCTGTTAATTATTTATGCAATGATAATACAGTTTGGTTGATAATTGATTGATTGATTGATGTTTATATTGGATGTAAATTTTAATGTATAAAGTGATAAATATTATGCAACTGAATTTGACGTAGAATAGTAAAAAATTTGAATCGACATATGTGTTGAATTTGGTTAGTTAAATTTGTTAAATCTAACCCCTTAAATGTTTAATCATTTGACACGTAGAGAAATAGTGTTAACTACACCTTGAACCATCAATTGTATGTTGTTTAAACTGATGATGTATGAAATTGTAAATAGATGACAAGTGAAGAACCGTAATGTAATAATCTTTAATCTGCATGAAATGATAGTGTAGATTCTAGAAATAATTATATTAATTTGCACAAACAACAATGCGAATTAATACGATTATTTCGGGATTATTTAAATTGATTATTGGATTGATATTGGCTGTTGTTATTGCTTGTTTATTTACTTTGACACCATCCCAGTTATCACACTGCAAGTTCCCTTTGCTATGCTTTGATTTTGAATTGAATTGGAATCGGGTTGAAATGATAAATACCCAAATTAAAACTTTGACCTAGGATAGAAAATTAAATAAAACCGATTGGTCAGATAATTTGATTTAAAATAAAAATAAAGATTTTATTTGAATAAATGATAAGGTTTTGAAATGAAGTTGGAATTTAAATTTTTATGAAAGGAAAATGTTAATATTTAAAAATATGAATAAAATATTAACAATGTAATTGATGAAAGAACGTTGTTTAATTTGAGTAACGATTGAATTAAGTTTGAAATTATTTAATAATCGAGTTTTGAAATTATTTAATAATTAAACAAGATTGAATTATTTAATAATCAAATAAAATTTGAATTTCTTTATTAATTAAGTTTTGGAAAATTATTTAAGTAAGTAAATAAGTGAAATTGAATTTCTTTAACAAGAAATAAAATGTGACTTATTGAAATTAATGTAAGACTTGAAATTTAAAGAATTTGATTTGATGAATATAATTTAATTCAATTTGTAAGTTTTGATATAATGAAGTTGAATTTAAATAATGGATTTAATGAATTGGAAATTTAATAGAAATTGTTTTGAATGACAAATTTAGTTAAATGAATATTGAATGAAAGCGATAAATGAATTTAAATTGATTTAAATGTTAAATTAAATTAATTTAAATGATTTTGGAATGAGACTTATATATTCAAACTTGAATCAATATTTGAATTATTTTAAATAAAAATCGGAATTGAATTATAGGATTTTGAAATGAATTTGGAAGTTTTGAAACGGAAATTGTGGAAATTGGTTTAGAAAGACAAATGAAATGTTGGTTTACAAATTCTATTTGAAATTGAAGTTGATTTGGTTTTGAATTATATAAACGACCAATCGGTGGAATAATTACGAAAGTTATTAAAGAGACCGGAATCGGTTAGGGACATACTCTCTGTCTAAACCGAAAACCACTTTAATAACTATACGCGGAGTGTGATCCAGAATGAAGTGGTTGGAATGATGTACGAGATGACTGAAGAAAGAGAACGATAATGGATAGCCTTGACACTTGTGTCAAATTGGAAATGACTAAAACAGGAGCCGTGCCGGGCCAAATGGGGGCTAGTTACCTCGAGCGAACACACTTCTTCGAAACTATTCATTACTTGTTGTCGATTGGTGCACCCTTGATTTGGGAGTGTTGTTTCGCGGTTTTGCGATCGCTGCGGCAATGCGTTCTCACCAGTCCGGATCAGGAAAACGGTAGTTTCACTACCTTGGGTATTGCCTCATGTGCCTTGTCATACTTGTATCCCTATATACGCGACCACTACGATTTGTTTTGCGTTATACCTATGGAGTACTCCCTGATATCCCACTAGTTTACGGTGGAGTTTACAGTGCTATATAGACTATAACGTTTATATAAATGTGTTAAGGGGGATAATGGTAACGCCTTAACACTATTTTGATATCTTATATTACTGATAGACATTATCTACTTATCGTACACTACTACATAGTAGATAGTTTAACGGATCCTTAAAGGATGATTATTCCAACATCCTTTGAGTTACTTGTATTTCAGTTGTTATTTCACTTGAGTTGGATTTATTGGTATAAGAATATTAATCCTGACTCGAGTGTTTTGTGTTTTGCTTTACGCTCGGGTCAGACTGAGTGTACCAGTATTCGAGACTCACCTTTGAAGTTGGAGCTTCGCTTGGAGATCCAGCTATCTATCCAGCTTTCAGATACTCAGTTGATTCCAGTGATGTATTCTGATATTGTATTTCACTATTGTATTCGAAACTTCTGCTGTAACTTATTTAACTCTGATATGTATATAGTAGCTTCATGAACTACTATCTTTTATTTCCGCTGCATTTATTTCTCTGTGTCTGTGATCTGTGATTATTTATTTACTGTATATGCTCAGTTTTGCCAATATAAATTAACAATTCGGTATTTTGAATCATTCAAGTTCGACATGTGCGGATGCGAATGGTCCAAAATAGCGGGTCGTTACAGTTGGTATCAGAGCTTTGGTAGCTCTAGGCAAAACTCAACATATAGGGTAAATGTATTTATAGAATCACTCTCATTCGAGTTTCAATCTCTTCCTTTGACTCAATTCCTTTGAATTTTGGAACGTTCCCCTGGGTTCCGAAATTCATTCGTGTCCTTCACTATTCGTCTTCTTTCAATTCTGGAGCACCCCATAACTCCATTTTGAATGTTATTTATAATAGATCGGCGGTCTCGCCAATGTTCGAATGATTCGTAAAGGAGAAAAACTCCTTTATAATAGGCATCGATTTATCGGAGATTTCTGAATCCTCGGTTTACGATTCTATCTATCTCCTGCTATACCTGAATTCTATTTCTTGAGATCGAATGTCGATTTACCTCGGAATTCTACACCGATCTTGTTCTTGAAGTCACGGTCGACCCGGATAAGGTTGCCCGCGATTTATATAAACTCATCCATCTTCTTATTTGTTATTTAAATCATCTTATCTTCTGTTTCAAACTTATCTTCGAATCAAAATTCTCTTTGATTTGATTTCTATCAAATTTGAATCTCTATCCATGCTTGAAATCCATTTTGTATCGTCGAGCGAGGAAGTGTATTTGTAAATTAATATTAAAATGTTTTATATATTGTGTTGTTTGAGTTGTTGATGTTGATTTGGGTTTTCGATCGATTCGTCTGATCAACGCTATCGATAGGATTTCCAAAACACTTGAGCAGAGCAAACTGACACAATATCGTTTTCAAATTTGGTAAACAAAATAGTTTTGTATGATTATATTATATATTATATAAGTATAAATTTTTCTAAAATTAAATTGTTAATGAATTTGTTGTCAGAAATGATATTATTTGATTTTCATTTGGTGTTTTGTAAACCATTGATTTACCAACTTATGAATAAATGGAATTATAAACTAGGTTTATAATTTGATTTGGAAATTTAAATGAATTTAAAGTAAGAATTTGAGAATTTAATTTCCAATGATGGTTTTAAAGGTTTAAAATGCACATTATTTAAAGGTATTTTGATTATAATTTGTTTCCAAAGAATTTTAATGTATATAATTTAAAGTATTTTCAAATAAGAACCTTTTCAAAGAATTTTAAAATATTGAAATCAGTGCTCTTCTCTTGTCGCTGGAAAATAATTTTGGTGATGACGGCCGCATCATCGACATTCATTTTCGAGTTTCAAAGTGGAGAAACCATTCTGTAGCTTTGCTACGGTTTTGTTTGGAAACATTTTAATTTGAATCTATTAAGTATGACTTGATTTATATATATATATATGGGAATATTATTTTAAATTTAATTTGATTTAATATATATAGTATATACATAATTATCTCTAAAGGGTTTGAAATTAAACGAAAATTTAATTCTTAAAATTATGTTAAAGGATGTTTCCAATTATAAATAAAGTTAAATTTTGGATAAATGTTTAAATTTGAAATAACTGAATTTGAAAATTTTATTTGTATAGTACTAAATTGCATTTCAAAATAACTTACCTAAATTATTCAGAAGTTAAAATGTAATTGGATAATATACAATATAAAATAATTTTATAAATAAAATTTGAGTGCTTATAATAAATGTTATGCACTTAGATTTTAGTTATAAAAAAATGCTAATAAAGATGATAGAATTATAAGTTAATTGAATGTGATAAATAAAGTAAATTTTGTTCTGAAAGAATTAACAAATTGAATTGAATCAGCTTAATGAAATACCTTGAATTGAAAATTAATTGATTTTAAAATGAAATTTATATGATTAGAATTAACAGTTGAACTAACGAATTTAAATCGAATGACTATTTATTGCTTTAATATAAATGGATTTAACCAAATTGAAGAAAAATAAATTAATTTAAATTGAAATTTATATGGTTTTAATTAATTTATATGGTTTAAATATATGTAATAAGATATATTAAGTGAAATAAACTTAATAATAATATGGAATAAAAGAATTAAGTTTGTTGAATAAAATTTGAGTATAATAAATGATTATTCAAATTTATGGTTTTAGAAATTGTAAATTGAAGATAATTGGATAATAAGATAATGAATTTAGAAATAGTTGAGATTGATTTTAGTGAAATCAAATGGATTAAATCAATTATTGAATATTAATTAATTTAAATTTGAATTTATATGGTTTAAATTAATTGTTATTTTGTATTTCAAATCTGTTTTTCTTTCTGGTTGTTTCTATTCTCCTACCTCCTTCCTTTTCGGGGACGAAAAGTTTTGAGTGGGGGAGAGTGTAACGACCCGTAAATTTTAACCGTTTTAATAACGTAATTAGTTGAAATTTTGTGAAATTTTAAACGATAAAATTTTGAAATAAAAATTTATTATTTGGAATGCGTCTAATTAAACATAGCAAATTGTAAATTTTCGTCAGAAAATATGGAAGTTTATTTCATGCGTAAATTTACTTCAATTTAATCAGATAAAAAGCGATGAAAATAAAACGTTTTCGAAACCCAAATATTTTTACATGGAAAAAATCTAAAACATCTTCTGAGCAAGACGTCATTTTTCGTTTTTCCGAATTCAGACTTTTTTAGCTCCGTCGATCTTATTTTTCTACGTTTTTGCTGCATTTTCCGCTAGTAGAAAATTTGAATTCTTATAATTCAATCGAACCACTAATATCCATATACCGTTTTGATCATCTCATCGTGCTGATCTCTACGATATGTTCGATTGTCAAATTCGAAGTTCGGTGTACATTGCACTTTTTGAAACGTCTACCGTATCGGTATCCGTTCGAATCCCTCTCTGTTCCATGACCATTTGAATTCTAAAATTCAACGGTCATCTGTCTTGAATTCATGCTTTCCCTTTACTACCATTAAAATTTATTTTCCTTTTCAAGAATTTTTTTTGGGACTTCACACTATATCTCTGTTCCATTATTCTCTCTGCCTTTTGCATTCTGTTCCACCACATCTCCACTTCCTTCCATTTCCACTTACGCATGCATTTTTCTGTGGCCTCATTTTATTCAAAAGTTTCTTCATCTCCCCTGCCTAGTACATCACCTCCGCCTCTGCCCAAACCCCATTCACCTCGCCACCCACCGCCATATAACAAACGCCGTCACTCAGATCTGCCAGCACCTCCCTTGGCCGAGACGTAGCGCAGGTCCACCTCCCCTCCACTTTCAGATCGCCAGCCCTCCACCACTGCCGTACAACCCCGCGCATCGCCTCACGACGCTTCACCACTCCATGCGAAATCAAGCCTCCGCCACGTCACCCCGCCACCTTCCCTTGCGAGCTGCTCCGCCACCGAAGCCATCAGCCTGGTCGTAGCCTACCTGCTCACGGCCACACGCGACAGTTCTTCCACCTCCGCACCCAAAATGGCCTCGTCATCCCAAGTGCCGAGCATTTTTCCTCTACCGCGTGACCCGCGCCACCTCCTCCTCGCCGAAACCCCACGACCACTGCACTGTCCCCGTTGTCTTCCCCTCCTAGTTGTCGTTCCCCTCATTGATTTACTCTCATCAAATTCGAATGTCTGTAAGTATTTAATACATATACATCTATGTATATATGTGTGATAATATAATATCTTAGTATCTGAGAACTATATATTTATACAGTAAGTTTTTGGAGATATTTGGAAATTGTAAATATGTTTACTGCAAGCTTTTTGCTAGGGTTTTTTAGTGATATAAATTTTAAAAGTATATATATATATGTAAAGATTTGGCAAGTTAAAAAAAATGGCTTACGCATAAATTTGTTATCTGTATATAGTTCGCATGTAGACATATTTTGGTAGATATGTTTTTGTAAAAGTCATTTTAACACTTATGTATTGGAAGCAGTCTCCATGTCTTCCTTGCTTTTGAATAGTGTACAGTTTATATGGGTAAAGTAATATATTTAAAGTCCTACTATTGCCTTGTTTCATAAATTATAGTTCTGTTCGTATAATACGTATGATATAGCTTGATAGTCTGCATATAGCTGTTTGATTTTGGTATATATTTATGCCTACATATGTGGTTGAGGTTATAAAATATGTTTTCCATGTCATAAATTTTATTATCTGTGTGCTGTCGCAATATATATGGAGATATGTACGTGTTGTTATATATATTTATGTATTTTCGAAATGGGTTTATTTATGGTTATGTAATTTGTTGGAAAACGTGTATATATATATATATATTTGTTTATAGTAATTACTGTATATAGATAATGGTGTATATATTTTATACTAGCTTATATATGATTTGTTGTATATCTTTTATAATATTATATTTTATTATGTAATAGGTTTGTATAAGTACTAGTCTGATAACAGAATATAATATTTGAACTGTTGTTTGTATATCCATTAGCTTATATATTTGAACAAAGTTGGGTCTACATACTGCCTGGAAGATAATTTTATTTTGGTGAATATTTTCTATAGTATTCGCACTGTCTGCATATAATTGTTTTATATAGTAGCATGCGAGTTTGTATTTGATTGAAATTTCATATTTACAGTGTCTGCACCTATATAGCATGCTTAAATACATAGATTTTATGTATGATCGAATTGATTTTATATATATATGAATAAGTTATATCAATTTTTGTTGATGCTTATAATAAATACTGATTATGTATAATATGTACGTAAGTTGTATAGGTTTTCATATTATATTTTATATATGAGTACTTTAGTCTTAGATTTTTATTTATAGGGGTTTAAATTTAGTATTTATTTGAAAATGTATATATATTTTTTATGAGTTCCAAATTTAATATTGGTTTAAGAAAATAATATAATAAAATAATATATATATCGTTTCAGTCTATATCATTCAAATTCTGATTTATTCCATCAATTCTTTATCTATCAGCCTTGTCCGTCAAATCCGTGTCCAGCTTACTTTGCTTTGAGATTTGCTGTTGGATCGGTCGATATTCTAGATCGTGATTCAATCGTAACTTGTTAGGTTGTCTATCTTCTCTAGTCACCAGCCCCGAAAGGTGAGCAATCACTCACGATTAATGTTCTTTTATTTATTAAATTTGATTTCAATTGAAACGACAATTGAAATATGATGCTGTTAGTTATTTACACTATTATATATGCTATTACCCGTATCTGTTCACCTATGACATCTGACACCATTATCTGTTAATTATTTATGCGATGATAATACAGTTTGGTTGATAATTGATTGATTGATTGATGTTTATATTGGATGTAAATTTTAATGTATAAAGTGATAAATATTATGCAACTGAATTTGACGTAGAATAGTAAAAAATTTGAATCGACATATGTGTTGAATTTGGTTAGTTAAATTTGTTAAATCTGACCCCTTAAATGTTTAATCATTTGACACGTAGAGAAATAGTGTTAACTACACCTTGAACCATCAATTGTATGTTGTTTAAACTGTTGATGTATGAAATTGTAAATAGATGACAAGTGAAGAACCGTAATGTAATAATCTTTAATCTGCATGAAATGATAGTGTAGATTCTAGAAATAATTATATTAATTTGCACAAACAACAATGCGAATTAATACGATTATTTCAGGATTATTTAAATTGATTATTGGATTGATATTGGCTGTTGTTATTGCTTGTTTATTTACTTTGACACCATCTTAGTTATCACACTGCAAGTTCCCTTTGCTATGCTTTGATTTTGAATTGAATTGGAATCGGGTTGAAATGATAAATACCCAAATTAAAACTTTGACCTAGGATAGAAAATTAAATAAAACCGATTGGTCAGATAATTTGATTTAAAATAAAAATAAAGATTTTATTTGAATAAATGATAAGGTTTTGAAATGAAGTTGGAATTTAAATTTTTATGAAAGGAAAATGTTAATATTTAAAAATATGAAATAAAATATTAACAATGTAATTGATGAAAGAACGTTGTTTAATTTGAGTAACGATTGAATTAAGTTTGAAATTATTTAATAATCAAGTTTTGAAATTATTTAATAATTAAACAAGATTGAATTATTTAATAATCCAATAAAATTTGAATTTCTTTATTAATTAAGTTTTGGAAAATTATTTAAGTAAGTAAATAAGTGAAATTGAATTTCTTTAACAAGAAATAAAATGTGAGTTATTGAAATTAATGTAAGACTTGAAATTTAAAGAATTTGATTTGATGAATATAATTTAATTCAATTTGTAAGTTTTGATATAATGAAGTTGAATTTAAATAATGGATTTAATGAATTGGAAATTAATAGAAATTGTTTTGAATGACAAATTTAGTTAAATGAATATTGAATGAAAGCGATAAATGAATTTAAATTGATTTAAATGTTAAATTAAATTAATTTAAATGATTTCAGAATGAGACTTATATATTCAAACTTGAATCAATATTTGAATTATTTTAAATAAAAATCGGAATTGAATTATAGGATTTTGAAATGAATTTGGATGTTTTGAAATGTAAATTGTGGAAATTGGTTTAGAAAGACAAATGAAATGTTGGTTTACAAATTCTATTTTAAATTGAAGTTGATTTGGTTTTGAAATATATAAACGACCAATCAGTGGAATAATTACGAAAGTTATTAAAGAGACCGGAATCGGTTAGGGACATACTCTCTGTCTAAACCGAAAACCACTTTAATAACTATACGCGGAGTGTGATCCAGAATGAAGTGGTTGGAATGATGTACGAGATGACTGAAGAAAGAGAACGATAATGGATAGCCTTGACACTTGTGTCAAATTGGAAATGACTAAAACAAGAGCCGTGCCGGGCCAAATGGGGGCTAGTTACCTCGAGCGAACACACTTCTTCGAAACTATTCATTACTTGTTGTCGATTGGTGCACCCTTGATTTGGGAGTGTTGTTTCGCAGTGTTGCGATCGCTGCGACGATGCGTTCTCTCCAGTCCGGATCAGGAAAACGGTAGTTTCACTACCTTGGGTATTGCCTCATGTGCCTTGTCATACTTGTATCCCTATATACGCGACCACTACGATTTGTTTTGCGTTATACCTATGGAGTACTCCCTGATATCCCACTAGTTTACGGTGGAGTTACAGTGCTGTATAGACTATAACGTTTATATAAATGTGTTAAAGGGGATAATGGTAACGCCTTAACACTATTCTGATATCTTATATTACTGATAGACATTATCTACTTATCATACACTACTACATAGTAGATAGTTTAACGGATCCTTAAAGGATGATTATTCCAACATCCTTTGAGTTACTTGTATTTCAGTTGTTATTTCACTTGAGTTGGATTTATTGATATAAGAATATTAATCCTGACTCGAGTGTTTTGTGTTTTGCTTTACGCTCGGGTCAGACTGAGTGTACCAGTATTCGAGACTCACCTTTGGAGTTGGAGCTTCGCTTGGAGATCCAGCTATCTATCCAGCTTTCAGATATTCAGTTGATTCCAGTGATGTATTCTGGTATTGTATTTCACTATTGTATTCGAAACTTCTGCTGTAACTTATTTAACTCTGATATGTATATAGTAGCTTCATGAACTACTATCTTTTATTTCCGCTGCATTTATTTCTCTGTCTCTGTGATTTGTGATTATTTATTTACTGTATTTACAGATGATAAGTAAGAAAATAGGAAATGTTTTCCCAAATTAATAAGTGAATGAACTTAGAATTACTCTGAGATTAAAAAGGGATTTAATAGAAAGAATTAAGGTGAAAAGAGACTTAATTAATCTTGTATGCTCATATTCACTTTTTATCGATAATTGGATTTCGAAGGAACTGGGGTTGGATTTGGCTGATTCCTATCCGAAAACCACTTCGAACCAATTTACGTATTCGAAGAATGAAGCTGTTTGAAGACGGAGATATTGGAACGAATTATAACGAAGGACTACTTGTTGATTAATTGGGGATAAACTCCCGATTTACTTATTGTAGCAGTGATCTCTTTGTTATGAAAAACCTCAGAAACATAAGGGCTTCTCACCTAGTAATGGCTAAGGAAACTACCTTTGGCTTCGTTTAGTCCCAGAACGAACTTGTATGGATGGATGTCCGACAATGCATTTTTTGAGATTACATACATTGGTTTTTACAAACATACATCCGTGGTGGCGAGGAAGGCAACTTCTCTTGGCTTAACACCCTCCTTGAGACGTACGAGCTCAACGGTTGTATTTTTGTGGAAGGCAATTAGTCGTCAATGAAATGGCAATGTGGCATTTAAAGGAGATGTGCTATGTGAAAAGGTAATCATTGCCTCAAGCCTCATCAACCAAAAATTACCGAAACAGGGTAGATGCAGCAAGGCTAAGTGGGTCATTTCCATCAGGGTATGATCATCCTCTTCTAGATATATTTCTTCTCGCTATGACGTTCGGGATGTAAATTAAAGTGGTTTTATGCTCGAGCGCACTAGGTTAAAGGTCGATAACGACCGGGGGATGACATATTCAGTACTATTTAGTTATAGAGTTAGGTCGGTCTTGTGTTGGTAGAGGAGCTTTATGATGGTTCCTCGGGACATCCACCTAGAGGTGTACCCATCGGAAGGTATTCCCTTCACTTTGTTATTTGTATGGAAATCCATTATCAATAAGAAGTTGCGGTTTTGTTTGTAGAGCCTAATATGCTAGAATTTAATCAATGTAACAATTTCGATTAAGATTAATAAGTTTGTTTGCAAATGTTTTCAAAAGCAATGTCATTAAAAATAATATCAAATGTTTTGATATAAAAGTGTTTTAGTTATCATAAGGTAAAAACCTATATGTGTTTATGTGTGGGCGTGGTCTTATGAGATACTCTTTCTTTTTAAAAGTATTTCATTTAAAGGCTGATATATGACAATATCATTTATTATTTGATTTTTTCCCACGTTGGTTTATCAAGCCTGATCCGGGTATTTTCAATACTCCGGTCAGATCCGAGTAGTTTCAGGTTGAGTTGAAGACGGTCGGAGTTTCTAGAGGAGAGCTGTAGATATTCATCTATGTATGAACGTATTCTATTATCTGTTGTTGTTTGTTTTTGTTAGATGTTTGTCAGCAATTGTAAGGACAGATGTTTATAACTATCCAAGCTGAATATAGGTTAGACTATGATATATATATTTTAAAAGTTTTACCCTATAAAGATATTGTTCGATATTATATGTTATTCCATTCGAGTGAGATTATGTTCTGTCTTATTTTTCTTTATTACCCTTGATAATCCATTCTTTTGTGCAATTTGGATCAGACATATGTAGTTTATTGTTGGCTCAAAGGGTACGGAATTGTGGGTCATCATATTTGGTATCGGAGCTTTTGGTTGAGCGAACACCGAAGCTTGATAGGGGTAAGTCTCATCAGAGATAGGGTTAGCAATGCCCTAGGATGAGTAACTCATTAGAGATAGGGTTTGTAACACTCTGGAATGAGTTATGAGAGTATTATATATGAGCGTGTATTTGTTAGTATTATATATAAAATGATTTTGATTTGAAAATTGGTAAATGAAATAATTTTACCTAGGTTTATATTTTGAATAGAAGGAAGAGTATTTTTGAAGAAAAAAATATTAAGTTAGAAAAATAAATGGTTGTATGAAATATAGATTAATAAATAAGCAACTTAAATTAATTTAAAACAAGTTAATGAAAGAAATCTAAGTATAAACATCTTGAGGTTAGAATTGTACGATCTGACTATAAGATATTTGATGATAATATTTGTAACACCCCGCGTTAAATTACAATTATATATGCAAATAATTTATTTAAGTTATATACGTTTGAAATTTTAGAACAAAGAAATGTTTGTAAATGGGGAAACTAATTAATATTATTTGAAATACATATATATTTGTGTAACAAATAAATTAGAGAGAGAAATTATATAAAATCAATTAATAGGGAAGATTAATTGACGGTGTTTGTTCAAAAGGGAAATTAATATTCAATTAATTAGTAGAGGTGATTAATTAACAGGAACTGACAAGAAAGGGAACATATATTGTAGAAACTAATTGATATGATTAGAAACATATATGTTAGTGCAAGGGAATAAAATGGAGGAAGAGTAATTTATGCAAGTAATCAATTGTCAATTAATAAACATGGAGATTTATGGTATCATATATAATTAAGATGTGATTCAGAATTCAATTGTAGAATATATGCATGCAATAATTATGGGAATAAAATAAATTAATATGCATATATGTGATGAATTAATATGGTGTTGATTGGCATATTAATTTAGTAAGAAATCACAGTGCGGGTGGGGATTAATTGGATAGTAAATTAATTCTAGGTATATATGAAATCTATTAATTAGGTGATTAATAGGGGAATCTTATTTAAAAGAAACGTCACATTTAAAAATATATGTTCCCATAGATTGCGAGAGAGAAAGGGAAAGTGATAATGAAAAGATTGTTGGAGAATCAATTTGAAATAAAAACAAACGCAGAAGAAAACATATTAATTTAATGTCCATAGACTGAGTGTACGCTTTAGATTTTAGGGTTTTATATCTAATGGTTAGCACTGATTTGAACCACTATAAATATAGGTGCAGAGCCTCATTTTTATTCTTATTATTTTTCTCTTGCCTATAGAAGCTCTGCCATTTTTCTATCTCTTCTACACTTTCTTAATAACAAATTTTAGATCTAATTCACATGAATTTAGTTCTAAATAGAAAGAGAATAGAATTAATTAGGGAATTAGGAATTGGTTCAAATCAGAAGGCTATGTCAAAGGTAAAACCATAGATTTGAGTTTTATTTTCTATTTCTAATCCAAATCTCTTCCTTTTCACTTTAAAATATTATAGATCTATAAGCATATCATTTGTAATTCCAAATAGGGATTACAAGGGAGGTGAATGAAGATACTAGGGACATATCTGAAATAAAAACAGGGAGATTTGGAAAGCTAGAAATTTGAGTGGATTTAATTATATTCTTTTACGTTTATAATATATATAGTGGAATCAGCAGTGCTATTTTTATAGTGTGTGTGTTTTATTACACTGTTTACATTAGCCCAGTTCTTTTAGCATGAAGTTACAGTTGCATTCCACTATGTGATTACCACTATCATCAGTTTTAGTTGCATTACTCTGGTCTCTTCATTTTTGACACTGTTATGTCGCTGATGTTTCCCTTGTACATGCTTCACTGCATCATCTTCTACCTGTTGCACTTGCAATGATGTTCATATGTACTGCCCTTGTACATGCTTCACTGCATCATCTTCTACCTGTTGCACTTGCAATGATGTTCTCCATTTCATGTTCGAATTCATACTTGTCTGCACTGATGTTTATCTGTTCTTGTTGGCATTGGATTACTGAAACAGTTTGTACATGTTTATCCTCGAGTTGTCCATCTCAGTTGAACTGCACTTGGTTCTGCTTCATGATGTACTCGAATTCGTCTCTATTGCTGCATATGCTTGAACTGTTGATGACTTTTCTGCAGTTTAGTTGCAGCCTGCCTTTGTCCTTATACCTGTTTGCCACTGCAGTTTCATTGTGGTAGTGACTTTATCTTCGGTGGTGGCGAGGCAGTGCACGCGTGTGTGCACTGCAGCCACCCAGAATTGACAGTTTTGAATTGATATTTTTCTTTGCATCGTGATGCATTGATCTTTTATGCCGTATTGGCGAGGCCGTGCATGCGTGCGTGTACGGCAGCCAGTCAAAACTTTGATGGTTTTAAAGTGACAATTTCGATTGTTTTGAATTGATTTAGTCGATTTGATAAATTGTTTATTTATCTCTGTTGATGATTTAAATCTACTGATTTTTTGTTTAACACTATTAAGTGTTATATCGACAGTCATCCGATTTCTTTGTTTAAAGAGTCGGATAGACGGGAATTATTGTGACTGTCGTCTATTCGATATTGATTATTATTGCTCCTGTGCATTAATAACTGAGTTTGAATTAGATTGACCCGGGTATTATTTTCTTTTGAATTTAATACTCGGGTCAGACCGAGTATTTACAGGTTGTAGATTTTTAGCTTTGGGTTGCTGCTAGAGCTATGAAGACTTTTTATATCATTTGAAGTGGTCTTCGTCTTGTTGTAGTAGTCAGTGTGTCTTTTTTAAGATGATAATGTATTCATGTATATTAGTCGATAATGTACTTGTATATATAACTTCTTGAGTCGACAGTTGTAGTTGTATCATTTGTATTGTGTCAAATGTATTGTAACTGATATCAATTATTATATATCTGAGACTTTTCGTTCCATCTGTATTCCGCATTTATGTTATCTGTGTTATTTTTATATCTATTATCCTAAACTATTATAGCCACTGTGTAGTAGCTTTGAGTTTGTATCGGTATGTCGGATTTCCTTAAAAGAAATGCAATGTTTTATTATCTGACATATCGGTGCTCGCACAAAGCAATTACATAGATGGTCGCTCCTCAACAGCCTTATTCTCCGTGCTAGTTGACAGCACTACACCGTAGTGTTCTTGGCTAGCGTGGGTATAGAGGTGGGGCGTCACATCGTCTATCTCTATTTATCAGCTTGTCTATCCAATTCGTGTCGATCTACCCTGGCTTGGGATTCGTGCTTGCAAATTCATAGCTTGTTATTTTGTTAAACTTCTCTAGCCTCGAAAGGTGAGCACTCACTCACGATTAACGTTCTTTTATTTATTAGATTTGATTTCAATTGAAACGACAATTGAAATATGCTGTGTTAGTTAATTACACTGTTATATATGCTATTACCCGTATCAGTTCACCTATGACATCTGACACCATTATTTGTTATTTATGAAATGATAATTCAGTTTGGTTGATAATTGATTTATTGTTGATGTTTATATTGGACGTTAAATGGTAAATGTTAAAGTGATAAATAATATGCAATTGAATTGATATACGATAGTTGTGACGACCCGGAATTTTTGAGCATTTGAAATTGGGATATTTAATTAATTTTAAATATTCAGAGATTAATTATAAACTTAAATTTCAAATATCGCTGTTTATTTAGTAATTTAATTATTAAATTAAATTATTGAAGTTGGATGAAATAGTAAATCTGGTATTCTAAGCTGATTAAAAATATTTCAAAAGCTTGTAAAATTCATATTGATAACACTGAAGATAATAGAAGCTTCAGAATTTAATTTGAAATTGATTTGTTCAATTTTGAAATTATATCGTTTGAATCGATATTTAAAAATAGCCTTCCGAGGCACAGTCTCGGAATTCGACGAAACCAGTACCATTGGATCCGTAATATTGAATTATTATCGGATTTCAAATTTCGTAATTTTTGGAGCTATCGTGTGATCGTACGAGGTTAAAGCGCTGAGAAAATAATTAATCGTTTTAAATTTAAATATCCTTCGTCTTTTCATCTGTCAAATCTTTTTCAACTCAACCAACTTTCCCTTTACTTGATCACATGTTCGTTGTCTTCCCTTAGAAGCTATAATCAAATCCATCTATTTATGAATCACGGCACTTCTTCTTTCGCCCAGAAAATCAAAATTTAAATTCATGAGGAAATCGCGAGTTCCTTTATCCTCTTCAACCCAGTGCGATTCGAAATCCATCCTCCAAGAAACAAAAATCTCTTTACTTTAAAGTTACGGCTCAATAGCAATCTCCATGTTTGCGATGCTAGAACCCGAGAAAAAAAAATGGGGTTTCAAAAATCAACGCCTTCGAAATAATCATCGCTGCGTACTCGCTGTTCCATCAGCCATCGTTGGCTCATCCTTGCCTCCTACGCGATATTTTATACTGCTGATTTGAAGCCCAGTCGAAGACGAAAAGGGGAGAACTCGTTTGGTCGCTGTAGTTGGGTCATCGGAAGCGGTGGGGAGCGAGGTGCCTCGTCACCGAAAGCCGCGTGACGATCGAATTCGCGCACTTCTTCGCAGTCGCTCGATGTCGAGTCGAAGCGATGGGAGGGGAGGGCCAGAGCGCGTTCGTTATCGAGGTCAGGGGGACGAGCAGCTCAAGCTGGGTTCGATTTCGATGGGTGTCGCGAGCTCGCGGCTGGGGACTCGAAGAGGTCGCGTTGGTGTTGAACTGGGGACGCTCGAGTTTTTGGGCAAGGCGGATTCGATTCCAGTGAGGTATTCCATACTTTCATTTTAATTAAATATATAAGTAATTGTCTGCATTTGTAAGAAAAAAATAATAATATATATAAATAATGCATTCAAATTTACAGTTAAGGCAGACAATAGCTATGTTTAATCAAGTAAATATATTTATACACATATGTACATTTTGAATTCACTTGGTTATTTTCAGTAGTGTGTACGGAAGATTACCGAATTGATTATTTTTGTAACTCCAAATTAATTTATTTTAGGAGAAATTGGTTTAAATAAACTAGGTTACTTTTCGGAAGTTAGCTTTAAAATTTTAATAGGTTGTTAAATAAAATCTATGGGAATTAATTATCCAATTTAATTACATATTAATAAATTCTGTAATATTTCTACAAGGTCTAAAATCCTGAAGGAAATAAGCTGGGTTGGATCGATTTGCAAATAAAAGGAAAGGTGAGTTAATCTCACTCAGTTAGATTTAAATTTAAATGGTTAAATTTAAATATTTGATTGAATGGTTGATTTGGTTGATATGATATACTATATATAGTAGTATATACCAATATATATATATTGGCATATGTATATATTGGAGTTGTTGATATTCCCGCATTATATAGCGGATGAGACCCTATGCGCCGCATAATAGCGGATGATATTTTATAAACCCATATACCGCGATATTCCACCTCGAAGTGGAATTGGTATTGTGCTAACGTCTGTGGATGCAGGGAAACAGGTTGGAGGGATCCAACTGGATTCCTCAAAATATTTAATTTTTGTTTAAATATTCTGTGATATGATTGTTGTTATCCTGTGATAATTTATATTGGATAATCTGGTTGGATTGAATTTCCCAGTATAATGAGTTATCAAAAGCAATTGAATTGGATTTTTGGAAAATATAAAAGAGTAAAATTAAGTTAAGTAATTCTAGTGAATTCGAATAAATTAAATATGGAAAAGAGGAATTTTGAATAAATAGAGAAATGTTGAATTTAAAGAAGACTTATGTGATGTTATTTAAAGGGATAAAAATTTATTTTAATTCAATGTTTAAATGTAATTAAAAAGAGAAGGAATTTGGGAAATCTGAAACTTGTGTTTCGGTTTAAAGATTTTAAATCATAATGAGAAATAAAATCTGGAAGTTAATGAATTTGGAAATAAATGGATTAAGTAAGAAAATTTATTTCAAAGTAAAATAAATTGGGAAATCAATTATAAATTGATTTAAATACTTTGGAATTTGAATTTTAAAAAGAAATGAGATTTGGGAGAGATAAACTGGGTTTGTAAAGTAAAATAAAATATCAGAGGATATTTGAAAATATAATTTCAAAGTGGGAATTTATAAAAGGATATGGTTTGGTTTAAAAATAAATGTTATTTTATTTTTAAAAGATGGGAGTGAGAAGGATATTTCTCTGTATAGCCAAGTACGTTTTCAAAGCAATTTTAATATAAGTTAAAAGTTCTAATTGTATTTTTAAAAGCATATTTTAGAAAATTTATTATTTCTAAATGTTAATTTCCTAAGTAAGTATGTTTTAGGAAACCTATTATTTTTAAATATTTAAACTTTAAAGTAAGTATTTTTCAAAGATCTATTATTGTAGTAATTATATAAAAGTGATTTGGTATTATATTTTAAAAAGAGAAATTTAGTTTATATTTGTAAAGTGGTTTCATTTTAAATATTTCTTAAGTATATATTTTGTTAAGGTATTAAAGTAGTTTTTTTTAAATTTCAATATTATTAAGTATATTTATAGTAAAGTGTTTTAAGATTATTTTAAAATCTAAGTGTTTTGTACTTGGTGTTTCAGAGGAAATAAATATTTGGAAATGTATTCCGTAAGCGGAAACTGTTTTGAAATTGTTTTCAAATGAGTTTTGAAAATTCGGAAATATATCTTGGAAAGATATTTGGGCAAATAAATAATGTGGGAAATTATTTATTGTGTGATGGTTGCTTGTGGATGTTAATTGATAGTTAAATAACCGACTATCAATATTGGCCAAATGCGCTGATCGTTTCGAAGAGACCGGGATCGAGTTTCCGTATACCGGGATTCTAGGTCTGGAGACTCGAATACCACTTCGATTCGGTTTGTACGTTTCGTGTAACGTGTTCAGAGTCGAAGAGGGAGCTGTGAAGTGCAAGGGCTAGTCGCTACTAATCCTGAGGATATTTCCAAAATGGATGTAGTAGGAATAGTGCCTTCGGTTCCGTTCGGACCTGGGACGGACTTGTATGGACGAATGCTTGCGAAACATCGTCAGCGGACGATGGGCATTCTAAGGGATATGTTCTCTAAAAGGTATCGTTTAGCCTCGAACCTCATCAACCGGGAATGACTGAAAATCAGGGGTTATGCAGCAAGGCTTCGTGGGTAGCTCCCACTGGAGGGTAAGGTCATCCCTGTCTAGATGTCCCTTTTTATTTCGGCTTAGTGGTGCGGTTGCTGATCCCAACCGTGGGGTGATTTTATTCGGGATCATCCAGTAAGGGATGGTTCCGGCCTTGTGTTGCAGGGGAGCGGGCGTACTCCTCGGTACGGTGATCTAGGCCACGTACTGTGATAGGTGGTACCCCAGTGCCTAGTCATTCGTTGGAAATCCATTCTCCCTACGTGCTTGTACGGTTTTGATTGTGCCCAACTATTGTTGAAATGTGAGATGCAAGCATTTCAGCTAGATTCTATTTTACTTTCTGTAGACACTATTATAATATCAGAGGATTTTGATAAAAAGTGTTTTAGCTATCGTAAGGTAAAAAAACCCGACATGTTTATTTGTGGCGTGGTCTTACGAGATGCTTTTGTTTTCAAAAGATTTTGAAACTTTAATAATCAATTTGAGTGTGATTTTCTCACGCTGGTTTTCCAGACTGACTCGGGTATTGTTTTATATGATGCTCGGGTCAGACCGCGATAAACAGGTTCAGGATATGATGCTGTGGAGCTCAGGAGACGAGCTGGATGTCGATACGTACTCCCGTACTTGTTATTATTTTTCCGCTGTGTATTTAGTTGTATGTTATGGATGTTGATGTACTCTGATGATGTATTCTGATGTATTGTATAAACAGATATAATTTTGATTTGTGTAAAGATCTGTTGATATATTATATTTTATTCCGCTGTGATGGTTAGATTCTGATGTTGTTTCCTATTTTCTTCTTCTACCTCTTCTTCTTTAACACAAATGGTCCGGTTTTTCGTGTTAGAAAAACTCGGGTTGTTACAGTGGTATCAGAGCTTAGGCTAGCGATAACCTTGGCTCTGGTGGGAATTTTGAGAGTATTAATAGATATGAGCGCGTATTTGTTAGTGAATATAAAATGGTTTTATATTGTGTTGGTTGGTTTATTGAGTGGCATATGAACCTTCGTCGGCACAGTCTGGACAACTGTATCCAAGGGGTTTCTAAACACTTGAATAGAACAGTTCGACACAGTATGGTTTTAAATAGGGTGAATGAAATAATTTTGCCCAAATTATTTTTGTATATAAAGGAATAACTTTGTAAATTATTATAGTATTTGGTTGCTTGGTTGTTAGGAAGTGATAATATTAAATTATTACCACTACTGTGTAGAAATTGAACAAGTAATTGAATTATAACCAAAGTTGAGAAATAATTTATATAATAAGTGGAATTTGAGAATGTAGTTTATAAATGGAAATAAACTCCATATACAAATGAAATTTGTAAATGTAAATTGTAAATGTGACTTATAACTTGAAATAAAACGTGATAGAATTCCAGAGAAATGTTTGGATATAAAATTGAATGGACTTTGAATTTGAAGTTTTGGGAAAGGTTTAAATTCCTTTGGATTTAAAAATAGTTTTTAAAGGTTTTAGGGAAATAATGGTGATATTATTTCATGAATATTTTTCGAAATTGAATTGAAATCTGGTGGGATTTGGAATTTAAAAATGTTTGAAAAGTTTTAAAGTGATAAAAGCATAAAAATTCTCTTTCGGTCGCTGGAAAATAATTTCGGTGATGACTGCAGCATCATCGATGTCTATTTTCGAGTTTCCAAAGAGAAATTGCTACCAAACTGTTTTAAATTGGAAATGATTGTGAACTGGGTTGGTTTTGAAATTCAAAGGGAAAATTGTTTGGTAAAAGCAGATTATTTTAGAAATTTGGGTTTGATGTGATAATACCAGATATGTATGAGTTATTTCTGGGTTCAAAATGGTTTTGAAATAAAACCGGGCAATTGAATTCTGGGAATTCTATTTAAAATATAAATGTGGAAAATTTAAATGAATCAACAATATAAAGCATGGAATGAAGTTGATTGAAATAAGAAGGGAATGAAAGTTTAACTCTGGGATTATAATTATGAGATGAAATTAACTAAATGAGTAATATAAGTTGGTAGATAAAAGAGTTAGAGAACTTGAAGGTGAATGAATTGTAAAACTTGTATAAAATTGTATCCTAGAATTAAAATTTAATTCGAGTATATGAAGGTGAATAAAATATATTTGAATTTAACTTAAGATAAGTTAAATAAGAATTGAGAATTGGAATTGAGTTAAATGTAAATGAGTTGAAGTCGAATTGAATTGGATATAAAGGTAATGTAAAATGCTTATAATTGTGTAAAGAAATTCATATTCTTAAGTTCTTAAGTGTAATAATTTGAGATTTGATTGTAAAGATGAAAATGGACTTAAATGAATAGTCCCAGGTCTTCAGCAAGTAAGTTAAACTTATAAATAGAAATGAAATTGTAAGTCATAAATGGGAATTCATTACTTTGAACCATTAAGAGTTATAATTTGAAATTGTAATTATCAAATGGAAACGACTAAGATGAGCAATCTTAATTTTTAAATAAATCCAAACTTGAATTATAAAATAAATTGAACTTAAGATAATTAAGTGAAGTGATATTAGGAATTAAAAAGAAAGTATTTAATTTTAACCAGCGGAGGAACTAATTTGATAATAAATTAGTTAATGAAATTGAATTGTGAGTTAATGAAATTGGATTAACATAGTGATGGTTTGGATTGCGAATGAAATCCAAATAAGTGAAAATAAATTGGAAATGGCCTGGTTATTAATAAAATAATTCCAGATAAATTGAGTATGGAAAATAAAATTCATAATGATTGAGTGAATGAACCAATTATATTAAATAAATAAATGGATGGAATTTGATTAAATAAGAATCAAATGAAAGATGGAAATAAAACTTTAAAGGGTTGGTTAAATGGAAAATAAACTTAAGCTATTGACTTAAGTAAATGTTGAATGGAAACTGAACTCAACAGAGGAGTGGTTTAAATAAGTTGAGAAATAGTTATTTAATGAATTAACTTGGATTGTTTTCGAGCTAAATAAAATTCATTTTTTTTGGAAGTTGGAGATGAATTGAATTTAAGGAAAAAAATTTGGAAATGAAGTAGTAAATTGAAGTAAGTTGGAATTCATATGAAATGGGAGTTCAATTTGAATATATACACTTCGGTGGTGAAGTAGTAAATAAGTATAAGAAAATTTATATGACCTTGAGAATTGAAGAATGAAATTCTTAAGAAAAATTGGTATTGGAAATATACTTAGTAATTTTGGGAAAAAAAAAATATATACTAAGTGAATAGTTGAATGAAGACTAAAACTGAAGTTGTGAAATGGATGATTGTGGATAAGTGAATAACAATCAAAATCAAAATGAATGTGAATAAAAGAGAATTGATATAACTGATAATCAATTAGAATTTATACGTAAGATGTACGTATATTATTTTATTCGCATAGCTATTTGGTCCAGATGTCGAACACAGAATTTCGAGATAGTTTTATCGATCCGAATTAGGATTTTTCACTCGATTTTCGACGGTGAGCCTGGATATGGATTGTTGATTGATTCTGGATATTCTCTATCATAGTTTGTGGCTATGCAAGGAGAATAACGGTTTCTGATCAAGAAACCAGATCTGAGTCCGCACTAGGAAGTCGGGTGGACGATACTAGTTCGGAAGTGAAATTGTGTGATCGAGTGAGCGATCAAATGTGATATTGCGTACGGATGATATATGTGCATCGTACGGGCTTAAGTAAAACAAATATTGAAATTTGTAAAGAAATGTCTAAAATGGCTTTGAATGTATAAAATGGTTTGAAGCTGAAATTGGATGTTATTGCTTAGTAGGATATACAGGTGTATAAAAGCAATGGATAAATTGGGATTTTTGATTTAGAAGATAAAATTTAATGGCCCGACAAAAAGGTATGTATTTGAATTTCTATATGAAATTTGATTGGGTTTTGGATCCAGCCACTTGGCTTTTTGTTTTCTTTTTGAGATTGGGAGACCGTAGAGCCATTTTGTAGTAGTACCGAGCTAGCCGCGCAAAGGAGACGCTGGCGAAATTTTTCGGAAATTTAGGGAGTTAGAAAAATTTTGAGAAAATTTTGATAATTTAAAAATTTGAATTCAAATTTAAATTTGAACTGATAAGAAAGATAATATTGTTTGGAACTTAGGAGTAAGTTTGAGAGGTTAGAAAGAGGGATAATGTATCTCTAATAAAGGATTTGTTTTGGGAGGTGGTTAAAACTATTTGGGTTAGGGAAATTGTTAACGGGGATTGAATCATTCTTCCTAACTAGTAATTTCGGGGACGAAATTCTTTTAAGGGGGGAGGAATGTGACGACCCGGAATTTTTGAGCATTTGAAATTGGGATATTTAATTAATTTTAAATATTCAGAGATTAATTATAAACTTAAATTTCAAATATCGCTGTTTATTGAGTAATTTAATTATTAAATTAAATTATTGAAGTTGGATGAAATAGTAAATCTGGTATTCTAAGCTGATTAAAAATATTTCAAAAGCTTGTAAAATTCATATTGATAACACTGAAGATAATAGAAGCTTCAGAATTTAATTTGAAATTGATTTGTTCAATTTTGAAATTATATCGTTTGAATCGATATTTAAAAATAGCCTTCCGAGGCACAGTCTCGGAATTCGACGAAACCAGTACCATTGGATCCGTAATATTGAATTATTACCGGATTTCAAATTTCGTAATTTTTGGAGCTATCGTGTGATCGTACGAGGTTAAAGCGCTGAGAAAATAATTAATCGTTTTAAATTTAAATATCCTTCGTCTTTTCATCTGTCAAATCTTTTTCAACTCAACCGACTTTCCCTTTACTTGATCACATGTTCGTTGTCTTCCCTTAGAAGCTATAATCAAATCCATCTATTTATGAATCACGGCACTTCTTCTTTCGCCCAGAAAATCAAAATTTAAATTCATGAGGAAATCGCGAGTTCCTTTATCCTCTTCAACCCAGTGCGATTCGAAATCCATCCTCCAAGAAACAAAAATCTCTTTACTTTAAAGTTACGGCTCAATAGCAATCTCCATGTTTGCGATGCTAGAACCCGAGAAAAAAAAATGGGGTTTCAAAAATCAACGCCTTCGAAATAATCATCGCTGCGTACTCGCTGTTCCATCAGCCATCGTTGGCTCATCCTTGCCTCCTACGCGATATTTTATACTGCTGATTTGAAGCCCAGTCGAAGACGAAAAGGGGAGAACTCGTTTGGTCGCTGTAGTTGGGTCATCGGAAGCGGTGGGGAGCGAGGTGCCTCGTCACCGAAAGCCGCGTGACGATCGAATTCGTGCACTTCTTCGCAGTCGCTCGATGTCGAGTCGAAGCGATGGGAGGGGAGGGCCAGAGCGCGTTCGTTATCGAGGTCAGGGGGACGAGCAGCTCAAGCTGGGTTCGATTTCGATGGGTGTCGCGAGCTCGCGGCTGGGACTCGAAGAGGTCGCGTTGGTGTTGAACTGGGGACGCTCGAGTTTTTGGGCAAGGCGGATTCGATTCCAGTGAGGTATTCCATACTTTCATTTTAATTAAATATATAAGTAATTGTCTGCATTTGTAAGAAAAAAATAATAATATATATAAATAATGCATTCAAATTTACAGTTAAGGCAGACAATAGCTATGTTTAATCAAGTAAATATATTTATACACATATGTACATTTTGAATTCACTTGGTTATTTTCAGTAGTGTGTACGGAAGATTACCGAATTGATTATTTTTGTAACTCCAAATTAATTTATTTTAGGAGAAATTGGTTTAAATAAACTAGGTTACTTTTCGGAAGTTAGCTTTAAAATTTTAATAGGTTGTTAAATAAAATCTATGGGAATTAATTATCCAATTTAATTACATATTAATAAATTCCGTAATATTTCTACAAGGTCTAAAATCCTGAAGGAAATAAGCTGGGTTTGATCGATTTGCAAATAAAAGGAAAGGTGAGTTAATCTCACTCGGTTAGATTTAAATTTAAATGGTTAAATTTAAATATTTGATTGAATGGTTGATTTGGTTGATATGATATACTATATATAGTAGTATATACCAATATATATATATTGGCATATGTATATATTGGAGTTGTTGATATTCCTACATTATATAGCGGATGAGACCCTATGCGCCGCATAATAGCGGATGATATTTTATAAACCCATATACCGCGATATTCCACCTCGAAGTGGAATTGGTATTGTGCTAACGTCTGTGGATGCAGGGAAACAGGTTGGAGGGATCCAACTGGATTCCTCAAAATATTTAATTTTTGTTTAAATATTCTGTGATATGATTGTTGTTATCCTGTGATAATTTATATTGGATAATCTGGTTGGATTGAATTTCCCAGTATAATGAGTTATCAAAAGCAATTGAATTGGATTTTTGGAAAATATAAAAGAGTAAAATTAAGTTAAGTAATTCTAGTGAATTCGAATAAATTAAATATGGAAAAGAGGAATTTTGAATAAATAGAGAAATTTTGAATTTAAAGAAGACTTATGTGATGTTATTTAAAGGGATAAAAATTTATTTTAATTCAATGTTTAAATGTAATTAAAAAGAGAAGGAATTTGGGAAATCTGAAACTTGTGTTTCGGTTTAAAGATTTTAAATCATAATGAGAAATAAAATCTAGAAGTTAATGAATTTGGAAATAAATGGATTAAGTAAGAAAATTTATTTCAAAGTAAAATAAATTGGGAAATCAATTATAAATTGATTTAAATACTTTGGAATTTGAATTTTAAAAAGAAATGAGATTTGGGAGAGATAAACTGGGTTTGTAATGTAAAATAAAATATCAGAGGATATTTGAAAATATAATTTCAAAGTGGGAATTTATAAAAGGATATGGTTTGGTTTAAAAATAAATGTTATTTTATTTTTAAAAGATGGGAGTGAGAAGGATATTTCTCTGTATAGCCAAGTACGTTTTCAAAGCAATTTTAATATAAGTTAAAAGTTCTAATTGTATTTTTAAAAGCATATTTTAGAAAATTTATTATTTCTAAATGTTAATTTCCTAAGTAAGTATGTTTTAGGAAACCTATTCTTTTTAAATATTTAAACTTTAAAGTAAGTATTTTTCAAAGATCTATTATTGTAGTAATTATATAAAAGTGATTTGGTATTATATTTTAAAAAGAGAAATTTAGTTTATATTTGGAAAGTGGTTTCATTTTAAATATTTCTTAAGTATATATTTTGTTAAGGTATTAAAGTAGTTTTTTTTAAATTTCAATATTATTAAGTATATTTATAGTAAAGTGTTTTAAGATTATTTTAAAATCTAAGTGTTTTGTACTTGGTGTTTCAGAGGAAATAAATATTTGGAAATGTATTCCGTAAGCGGAAACTGTTTTGAAATTGTTTTCAAATGAGTTTTGAAAATTCGGAAATATATCTTGGAAAGATATTTGGGCAAATAAATAATGTGGGAAATTATTTATTGTGTGATGGTTGCTTGTGGATGTTAATTGATAGTTAAATAACCGACTATCAATATTGGCCAAATGCGTTGATCGTTTCGAAGAGACCGGGATCGAGTTTCCGTATACCGGGATTCTAGGTCTGGAGACTCGAATACCACTTCGATTCGGTTTGTACGTTTCGTGTAACGTGTTCAGAGTCGAAGAGGGAGCTGTGAAGTGCAAGGGCTAGTCGCTACTAATCCTGAGGATATTTCCAAAATGGATGTAGTAGGAATAGTGCCTTCGGTTCCGTTCGGACCTGGGACGGACTTGTATGGATGAATGCTTGCGAAACATCGTCAGCGGACGATGGGCATTCTAAGGGATATGTTCTCTAAAAGGTATCGTTTAGCCTCGAACCTCATCAACCGGGAATGACTGAAAATCAGGGGTTATGCAGCAAGGCTTCGTGGGTAGCTCCCACTGGAGGGTAAGGTCATCCCTGTCTAGATGTCCCTTTTTATTTCGGCTTAGTGGTGCGGTTGCTGATCCCAACCGTGGGGTGATTTTATTCGGGATCATCCAGTAAGGGATGGTTCCGGCCTTGTGTTGCAGGGGAGCGGGCGTACTCCTCGGTACGGTGATCTAGGCCACGTACTGTGATAGGTGGTACCCCAGTGCCTAGTCATTCGTTGGAAATCCATTCTCCCTACGTGCTTGTACGGTTTTGATTGTGCCCAACTATTGTTGAAATGTGAGATGCAAGCATTTCAGCTAGATTCTATTTTACTTTCTGTAGACACTATTATAATATCAGAGGATTTTGATAAAAAGTGTTTTAGCTATCGTAAGGTAAAAAAACCCGACATGTTTATTTGTGGCGTGGTCTTACGAGATGCTTTTGTTTTCAAAAGATTTTGAAACTTTAATAATCAATTTGAGTGTGATTTTCTCACGCTGGTTTTCCAGACTGACTCGGGTATTGTTTTATATGATGCTCGGGTCAGACCGAGATAAACAGGTTCAGGATATGATGCTGTGGAGCTCAGGAGACGAGCTGGATGTCGATACGTACTCCCGTACTTGTTATTATTTTTCCGCTGTGTATTTAGTTGTATGTTATGGATGTTGATGTACTCTGATGATGTATTCTGATGTATTGTATAAACAGATATAATTTTGATTTGTGTAAAGATCTGTTGATATATTATATTTTATTCCGCTGCGATGGTTAGATTCTGATGTTGTTTCCTATTTTCTTCTTCTACCTCTTCTTCTTTAACACAAATGGTCCGGTTTTTCGTGTTAGAAAAACTCGGGTGGTTACAATAGTTAACCATTTAAAATTGAATCTATATGTTGAACTTCATTAGTTAAAATTTTATATAATATGACCCCTTTAAATGTTAAACTAGTTGACACGTAGAAATATGGAATTACATCTTGAACCATTTAAATGTATGTTGTTAAATTGATGATGTATGAAATTGTAAATAGATGACAAGTGAAAACCGTAATGTAATAATCTTTAATCTACATGAAATGATAGTGTAGATTCTAGAGATAATTATATTAATTCGTACAAATAACAATGCGAATTAATACGGTTATTTCGGGATTATTTGAATTGATTATTGGATTGATATTGATTGTTTTTATTGCTTGTTTATTTATTTGACACCATCCCAGTTATCACACTGCAAGTTCCCTTGTTATGTTTTGATTTTGAATTGAATAGGAATCGGGTTGAAATGATAAATACCCAAATTGAACTTGACCTAGGATAGAAAATTAAATAAAAACCCGATTGGTCAATAATTTGATTTAAAAATAAAATGAAGATTTTATTTGAATAAATAAAATGGTTTTGAAATGAAGTTGAAATTTGAATTTTTGATGAAAGGAAATTGTTAATATTTAAAAATCTGAAACAAAATATTAAAAATGAAATTGATGAAAGAACAATGTTTAATTTGAGAAATGATTGAATTAATTTTGAAATGATTTAATAATTAAGTTTGAAATTATAATTAAGTTTGAAATTATTAAACTTTGAAATGATTTAATAATTAAGTTTGAAATTATAATTAAGTTTGAAATTATTAAGCTTTGAAATTATTTAATAATTAAGTTTTGAATTATTTAATAATTAAATAAGATTGAATTATTTAATGATTAAATTGCATTGAATTCTTTAATAAGAAAAAATTGAACTTTTGAATAAGTGAATTTTACTTCGTAAATAATTGAAATTGAGTTTCTTTATTTATTTAAGTTTTGGAAAATTATTTAAGTAAGTAAATAAGTGAAATTGAATTTCTTTAACCAGAAATAAAATGTGATTTATTGAAATTAATGTAAGACTTGTAATTTAAAGAATTTGATTTGATGAATTTAATTTAATTCAATTTGTAAGTTTTGATATAATGAAGTTGAATTTAAATAATGGATTTAATGATTTGGAAATTTAATAGAAATTGTTTTGAATGATAAAGTAATTTAACGATATTAAATGAAATCGATAAATGAATGTAAATTGATTTGAATGTTAAACTAAATTGATTTAAATGATTTCGAAATAAAACTTTGGTACGAACTTGAATCAATATTTGAATTGTATTAAATAGAAATTTGAAATTGAATTATAAGATTTTGAAATGGTAAATTGAAGTTTTGAAACGTAAATTTTGGAAATTGATTTTGAAAGACAATTGAAATGTTGGTTTACGAATTGAAATGGAAATTGAAATTGATTTGGTTTTTGAAATATATAAACGACCAATCGGTGTAATAATTACGAAAGTTATTAAAGAGACCGGGATCGGTAATGGATATACTCTCTATTTGAACCGAAAACCACTTTAATAACTATACGCGGAGTGATGATCCAGAATGAAGTGATTGGAATGATGTACGTGATGACTGAAGAAAGAGAACGATAATGGATAGCCTTGATACTTGTGTCAAATTGGAAATGACTAAAACAGGAGCTGTGCCGGGCCAATGGAGGATTAGCTACCTCAAGTGGACACACTTCTTCGAACTACTTATACTTGTTGTCGATTGGTGCACCCTTGATTTTGGGAGTGTTGTTTCACGGTGTTGCGGGCGCTGCGGCGTTGCGTTCTCACCAGTCTGGATCAGGCGAACGGTAGTATCACTACCTTGGGTATTGCCTCATGTGCCTTGTCATACTTGTATTCCATTTATATGCGACCACTACGATTTTGATTTGTACCTTTAGTATATGGATTTCCCTCTGGTGACTTCCGGTTTTGGGGAAACTACGGTCTTGTATATGCTTTTGGGAATAAAAATGTGTTAAGGGTGGAATGGGCCATGACTTAACGCTATTTTGATATCTTATTATTACTGATAGACATTATCTACTTATCGTACACTACTACATAGTAGATAGTTTAACGGATCCTTAAAGGATGGTTATTCCAAACATCCTTTGAGTTACTTGTATTTCAATTGCTATTTCACTTGAGTTGGATTTAATGATATAAGAATGTTAATCCTGACTCGAGTGTCTTGTGTTTTGCTTTACGCTCGGGTCAGACTGAGTGATTCAGCTTTCAAGGCTCACCTTTGAAGTTGGAGCTTTGCTTGAAGATCCAGCCATCTATTCTGCTTTCAGTATTCGATGATTCCAGTGATGTATTCTACTTTGTATCTGATGTATCATATTACTCTTCCGTTGTATCTGGTTTAACTCTGATGTAACTTATATATTTATATAGTAGCTTCATGAACTACTATCTCTTTTATTTCCGCTGCACTTATTACTCTGTGTCTGTGATCTGTGATTATTAATTTACTGTATATGTTCAGTTTTGCCAAATTTAAATTAACAACGCGGTATTTTGAGCAATTCAACTCCGACATGAGTGTCTACCTACACACTTATAATGGATGCGAATGGTCCAAAATGGCGGGTCGTTACAGTTGGTATCAGAGCTTTGGTAGCTCTAGGCAAAACTTAACATATAGAGTAAATGTATTTACAGAATCACTTTCATTCGGGTTTGAATCTCTTCCTTTTGACTCGATTCCTTTGAATTTTGGAACGTTCCCCTCGGTTCCGAAATTCATTTCTTGTCCTTCACTATTCGTCTTCTTTTAGTTCTGGAGCACCCCATAACTCCATTTTGAATAATATCTATAATAGATCGGCGGTCTCGCCAATCTTCGAATGATTCGTAAAGGAGTAAAACTCCTTTATAATAGGCATCGATTTACCGGAGATTTCTGTATCCTCGGTTTACGATGCTATCTATTCCCTGCTATACCTGAATCACATCTCTTGAGATCGAGTGTTGATTTACCTCGGAATTCAGCATCGATCTTATTCTTGAAGTTACGGACGCCCCGGTTAAGGTTGCCCGTGAATTAAATAAACTCATCCATCTCCCGATTGTGGTAATTGAATTATCTTATCTTCTGTTTCAAACTTATTTTCGAATCAAAATTTTCTTTGATTTGAGTCTACAAAATTTTGAATCCCTATCCTTATTTTGAAAACCCATTCCTGTATCGTCGAGCAAAGAAATGTATTTCTAAATTTATATTAAAAATGTTGTTTTCAAATTTGATAAACAAAATAGTTTGAATGATTACCTTATATATAAATATAAGTTTTCTGAAATTAAATTGTTAATGGATTTGCTATCTGAAATAATAATATTTGATTTTCATTTATTGTTTGTAAACCATTGACTATTGCATAATATAAATAAATGAATTTATAAACTTGGTTATAAATTGATTGGAATTTGAAATGAATTAAATTCAGAAATTTGAGAATTTATTAGTTTCCGGTGATTTCGAACTTTGGTTTTTAAAATTTTAAAGTATATATTATTGAAAGTATTTTCGAATAGAAATCGTTTTCAAAGAATTTTAAATGTTGAAATTAGTGCTCTTCTCTTTGTCGCTGGAAAATAATTTCAGTGATGGCGGCCGCATCATCGACATTCATTTTCGAGTTTCGATGTGGAGATACCATTCTGTAGCTTTGCTACGGTTTTGTTTTGAAAAATATTTTGATTTGAATTTCTTTAGTATAATTTGATTTATATATATAAGTATCTTATTTTAAAATTTAATTTGATTTGATAAATATATTATATATACCTCTAAATTGTTTAAAGTTAATCGGAAATCTAATTCTTAAATTTTGTTAAAGGATGATTTTAAATATAAATAAGACCAAAATTTGGAATAAATATTTAAACTTGAATAATTGAATTGGGAAATTTTTATTGTATATTATTCAACTTCATTCTAATACAACTTACCTAAATCATTCAGAAGTTGAAAATGTAATTGGATAATATATAAGATAAATTGAATTTATAAATAAAATTTGAGTGTTGTAATAAATGTTATACACTAAATTTTGATTATAAAGATGTTAATAGAGTTGGATAGGATAATAAGTAAACTCAGTTAATAATGAAATAAATTTGTTTTGAAAGAATTAATAAATTTGTTTTGAAGAATTAATAAATTTGTTTTGAAGAATTAATAAATTGTTTTGAAGAATTAATAAATTGAAATTTGATCAACTTATGAAAATACCTTGAATTTGAAAGAAATTAGTAAATTTAAATTAATTTAAATCGAAACTTTTATGTTTTAAATTAATTTATATGGGTTCAATATATGTGAGTAGATATATTAAGTAGAATAAATTTAACAATAATTTTGAATAAAGAAGAATTTAAAATGCTGAAAAAAATATGATTATAATAAAAGACTATTCAAATTTATGGTTTTAGAAATTGTAAATTTAAGATGATTGGATAATATGATAATGAATTTAGAAATAGTGAGACTGATTTTAGTGAAATCAAATGGATTAAATCAATTATTGAATATCAATTAATTTAAATTTGAATTTATATGGTTTAAATTAATTGTTATTTAGTATTTCAATCTGTTTTTCTTTCTGGTGGTTTCTATTCTCCTACCTCGTTCCTTTTCGGGGACGAAAAGTTTTGAGTGGGGGAGAATGTAACGACCCGTAAATTTCAACTGTTTTAATAACGTAATTAGTTGAAATTTTCTGAAATTTTAAACGATAAAATTTTGAAATAAAAATTTAATATTTGGAATACGTCTAATTAAACATAGCAACTGGTAAATTTTCGTCAGAAAATACGAAAGTTTATTTCGCGCGTAAATTCACTTCAATTCAATCAGTTAAAAAGCGATGAAAATAAAATGTTTCTGAAACCTAAATATTTTTACATAGAAAAATTCTAAACCATCTTCTGAGCAAGATGTCAGTTTGTCATTTTCCCAAATTCGGACATCTTTGGCTCCGTCGATCTTATTTTTCAGTGTTTTTCTTGCATTTTCCACCGGTAGAAAATTCGAAATTTTATAATTCAATCGTACCACTGATATCTGTATACCGTCTTGATCGTCTCGTCGTGCTGATCTCCGCAGTATATTCAATTGTCAATTTCGATATCCGGTGCACGACAGAAGCTGTGAAACGATTTAACCGCACCGATATCCAGTCTCAACCTTTTGAGTTCCTATGCCCTTTCATCTATCTACGGTATCAAATCAATAGCCACTTGCTTTATTTATTTCCAAAATTCAATATTATGTCTTTCACTATTCCCACTGTTTCACTTTATATTATAGCCGATGGTCCTTTCATTTACATTTTCGGTTCTTGCTTTTGCTTCAAAAAGAAATTATAAATATTAAAATGCAAGCTGCTCGTTCTTTTCCTTTTGCCTGAGACAACTTCCCTCTCCCTCAACTATTCCTTTCCTCCACTCATCCACTTTAGCCGCCCGACCACTCAACATCCAAGCTCCGACTTCCCTCCTCCCCATGCTCGCGTCCACCTCACCAGCTTTCCCGTCAAGAACCGCCTGGCCATGCTCTTCCCCTGCCTACGCCTTCACCGTTCGCCGAGTGTTAGCGTAGCCATCGGCTCCTTTACCATTTGAACCATGTTTCCATATCGTGTCCATCTCCTCGTCTCCACCTCATCACGGACTCTACACCCCGTAACCTGGCCGAAGCCCCACCTCCTGAAGTCTCCTCGCAGCTGTTTTCAAATCCGAGTAGCCTATATATATACATAGGTTAGTTTATACATATTATACTGTTATTATATGTTATGTTTTGTTTAAAGTGTCTGGATTCCTGGTATATATGTATATGTTTATAACAATAACAATAATATTATTATTAAATAAAGCATGGTTTCGATTCATTTGGTAGTGGCTGCCTTGTTATATTCGGGTTTGTAGTTGAAGGATGTTGGAATAGATTTTGTAACGATTTTTAAACATATATAGAGTGGGAAAGGAATATATATTACATGTTATATATATACGAAATCTTTTGTTTTACCTTACCAATTTTTGTCATTGTTTTAAATATATAATACATTGGTTTAGTATATTTTATATATATAGAGTATGCGTCGGGATATATATGAATGTTAGTTGATACGTATTAAAATAAAGCAAGTCGTATGCATATATACCTGTTAATATATATAGGATATGTAGAATTATTTTAATGTATGGAAGTTGGTTTGTACCTATTTGCAAATTGGTTATATATCATACGCACGTATATATTAGTTTACATTTTAACTTTATCATTGACTTTATTTACAGTACTCTGAGACTTTACTGATGTACATACTTTATGCAATGATATTTTACATGCTTTAATATAGACAACTTAGATGGTTTTAGTATCTAGTTTAGAAGAAATGTATGTAGTCATATTCTTTGGTTATATGCAGTAGCATATATATTATACGTAAGTTATATACAACGGTATATATAAGTTCTATTCGCTTGTTTGTTTAATGTATATATAAATAAAGTAAGTTATAATGATGTAAATTTGCATAGTTGCATTCGACTATTGTCTATATATTTATAATAATAAAGTAACTTTATATATATAATCGGTTTAGTGTTTTGGGGTATCAAAGTCTTGTTCAATATATATGTATACAAAGGACATTACTTTGGATCATTGATCATATGTGCTTTGATTTAAACATAGTAGGCTTTAAAAGATAACGTGAATATATGTACACTTTAATTCCATTATAGATATATATGAAGTATAGCAGCCTTCAGTTCGACTTTATATAAATATTATTTTACAAATATGGTTTTGAGTATTGTCTTTGAAATTATAAAATATTTTGATTTTAAGTTATACGTGTTTAAATTTCAATATTGTTTTTTATGTGTTTTAAGGATAGTGATTTTAGTTCATATATATATACATAGTTGTTTATTCCATAATATGGAGATATGTGATTTAACGCGTGTTTAAAAATGTATACTTGTCATGCTTATATTTTGATTTCTTTTAGATATGTATTATGATTTGAAATATAATATGTAATTTAAAATATAATATGGGTTTTATGAAAATAATTATACGATATACTCTTGTTTCGATTTTATCTGCATCGATTCCGTTCTAAATTGGTGTCGTCTATCTCTATTTATCAGCTTGTCTATCCAATTCGTGTCGATCTACCCTGGCTTGGGATTCGTGTGTTTGCACCAAAAATGGTCACAAACCCCAAGTGTTGCGAAAGCACCAGTGTATGAATACAAATCAGCAATATTCAAACACAAATATCAGATCTAAGCAAGCAGCGAACAACAATCCAGAAATAATGAACAGTGACACGCAATTTATAGTGGTTCGGCTATCTCCGGCCTACGTCCACTTCAAGGATTTTTATCTTTTATTGATGTTCTTCACTGATTACAGATGATTACAGCAAATACAATGAATGAATCTGAATATAACAGCAATGGAAAGGAGTAGAGTTGAATCCGGCAGAGTCTGGACGTTGAATCGCTCAAAGATCCCCTTTTCTGTTGATTCTGGGGCTCTATTTATAGGCGTAGGAGGCTCAGATCTCGCCCAAACTTCAGGAGATTTCTTCTGGCACGTGAGGGGGCCCGCGCGACCGGTCCCACCAAGTTTCAACTCAATCTGTGATCGATTCGAATCAATTTCGTATCGATCAGGAAATGCTCCAATCGAGCTGAAACTTGGCAGGATTGCTCTTTACCTTGCATGGAAGCTACTCTGAAAATTTCGTTGCATTTGGATCAGGGATTTGTGAGATATGATCGATACAAGATCGTATTTTCGTGTGTGCTGCTCTGTTCGAATCCATGGATTCGTATCCATCGCTCCGAGTCGACCTGGGCACGTGAGCGCGCAGTGACGTGGTGCGGAACTCTTGGATCTCTCCACCTTTTTTGCCGCGTCGAACGAGTCATTCGCATCTAGCGCCGAAGCTTCGCCCATACCAGCTCTTTCTTCGCATCCACGTGCTTCTGTCTTTACTCGAACCGGTTATCGGTATGACGTGGTCCTCGTTCGCATCGATTATATGGATACGAAGAAGGACTTATGCGCTATCGATTCGAATAACTACGAACCACATGGATACGAACCAAGGCTCTGTAATCGATTCGAACCGGGTCTACCCCTGGTCGATACGAAATGTTTCGCCTACGATGGATACGAGCTAAACTGATATGACGCTACCGCCTATGGATCGATGCGAGGAGTCCAATACCGGATGGATTCGAACAACTCCGATTCGAACAAAGCTCTAGAATAGATTCGAACAGTTTGAGGCGGCGTCGCCCAGATGGATACGGAACTGATCGATTCGAACAAGCCAATGCGATGGTTTCTGATGGATTCGAATATGATTGATTCGAACACATCATCACCCTAGCTCGCCGATGGATACGAACAGCATGCCTATTTAACTTGTATTAATCATATCTCCCTACTACGAACCCCGATTAAGCTGAAACTTGAAACGTTGGCCCTCCCGGCTTGGCATGCCATGTCTTGTCAATTACAGCCCAATCCGAACTCGGACAAAATTCATCGATATCCATGATCATCCTGCAATGCATATTTACTATTCATGGTTGGTTAATATTGATTTCTGTTAATTTTTGGGTATCTCAGCTTTGCCAAAAAGTGGGATAACACTTTGCCCCCCAAAACATGCCTTTTGGCAAAAGGTGTGTTTTGATTAGCCTCAATTCGAATGTAGTAAGCTCGGGTTTCATTCGAATCTTATGATATTTTCAATCGAGTTCATGGCTGTTCGAAGCCGAAGCATTATCAATTTCTGCCAGTGGAAGTTAAGAATGAAATTCTACAGTCTCTCCGGACTGTTGTCGATCGCTCCGGACCCTTGCGAAGCCCATTCCAGACTTAGCGGTCGAATAGAAAGATCCTATTGCACTCCGGCGTTGCTTTCTATCCCTTGCACTCTGGCCCCAGTTAGGGCGTGAAGCGATGTCTTGGCCGTTCTGGGCCGATCATAGCCTCTCCGGGCTCCTGCTGGATCCCATCCTGTCACTTTCCGGTGAAGGGGAAACAACGTTAAGTGGGTCGATCCTATCGCTCTCCGGCGAAGCGATCCACTTATTGCACTCCGGTTCAGTGTATTTGAACATTAAGCGATATCTTGGCCTAAATCGTCGGCCGATCATAGCCTCTCCGGGCCCTTGCTGGATCCCATCCTGTCACACTTCGGTGAAGGGGAAACAGTGCTTAAGTGAGTCGATCCTGTCGCTCTCCGGCGAAGCAACTCACTTCTTGCACTCCGGACCCCGTCTCTCCGGGTAGGGTCATAAAGCGATCATAATTTTGTATTAATACGTAATATTCGTCCTTTAACTCTCCGGTCAAAGGCTTATTCAGGAAATTCAAGTTTATTTATTAAATTCAGACCCTAGATGTTCAATCTCAAACATCAGGGAAAAAGTAAACAACGCCTCTCCGGGCTGAACGGTCTATACCATCTCAGAGCATGCCTAGGGGTCTCTTTGGTTCCCGTACATGAGTGAGTGGAATAGCCGTTTTATTTTGAAAGCAAATCTAATGAAATTATTTGGCCGAAGTCCAGATCTCGAACTTGGCCCTTGCCATCTTAATCAGTTGATGATGAGTCGTGATCCCGATCCAGGATCGTTTCTGTTAGTTGGAGGCGGTAGCTGTTCAGGCCTTACCGCTGCTGCCCGTTCTCTGACATATTGTGGCAGTTTACCACTCCTGGCATGCTCTTCCACCTCATCCCTTAGGTGGCGGCATTCATCGGTAGTGTATCCATCCAGCTCATGAAATAGGCAGTATTTTCCAGTCCTGCGTTCCCGCTCCGTGGGATCTCTCCTGGGTGGTTTTCGATAGGGGAGTTGCCCCCGAGTTTCAGTGTAAATCCTTTCCAGGCTTGCCGTCAAATCTGTGAATTGCCTGAATCTGGGTTCCCGGAATTTCTTCCGTTTATCAGGACCGTCCTGTGCATCGTCCTGCTTTCTCTTGCCTTTGTCTACTCCAGATTGTCCTCCTGCGGTTCCTTCGCTTCGTGTAGTGTTTATTTCTTGCCTCTCGGCTCGTGATTCCTCTAGTCGAATGAATTTTTCAGCTTCATGATAGAACTCTCCTAGATCTTGCGGTGGATCTCTGGTCAGAGAATCTTTGAATTCGGTGCCTTCTGCAATTCCTGCTACTGCCGCCATCAAAATCATTGATGGATCCGGGCGATCTACAGAAGCCACCGTTGCATTGAATCGCAATAGAAAATCTTTTATGGACTCTCCGGTCCTTTGCTTTATCGAGGCTAAAGTCATCACACTCTTGGGTCGCGTCACATGGACCCTAAACTGTCTCATGAAGCATTCCACTAGCTCACCCCATGTCCTGATTGATCCAGTCTCTAGTTGTCTGAACCAAAGCGTAGCCAAATCTGATAGAAATAAAGGGAAGCATCGTTCCATCACTTCCTCGGATGCCCCCAGCACTTCCATATGCCTGATGTATCTGGTAACGTGCATGGTCGGGTCTGACTTTCCGTCATACGGGTTCAGCGTCGGCAGTTTGAACTTTGGAGGGTTCCTTGCATTCCTGATATTTGGAGTGAACGGACTCCGACTGACTTCCTCCAATCCTCCGATAGACAATCCTCCTCTCATGAGTCGTCGCACTAATCCAGCCATCTTTTCATCTCCATCCTGGGGTTGCCCTCTTGGTCTTGAAGGGTATTCTGGTATGTACTCTTCGTGTGGCCCGTTAGCATCAGCATTGGCCCTAGCTTGTTGAGCTCCGTCTGTCGGCCTTCCAGTATCGGATCCCGTGGGTCTGCCCCCGAGTCCTTGTCGATTGTCCACTGGATCTGCATTCTGTCCCTCATCAAGTTCCGCAGTCCTAGCTCCCTGTTCCACATTCATAGCCGCTGTAGCTGGTCCTAGGCTCTGCGTCCCTGCAGCTCTCATCTGTTCAAAGAAATTCTGCAGCATCTCTTGTTGACTTTTCATCATTCTTTCGTGCATCAGATTGGTCATGGTCTCCATTTCGTCTCTAGTGATGTAGATCGAAGCCGGCTCTTCTCCAGCACCAGAGGATGCCTCTTGACTTCCTCCTTGATGGCTTCTCTCAGCTCTTTGTCTTCTACTTGTTTGTCGAGTCATTGTCTTCAAATCTTCGAGTTTTCAAATCTGAACTTCGAATCTGGTGTAGCGGGTGCTAGTTCTTCTCGGTGAAAGCACCAAAGTGTTTGCACCAAAAATGGTCACAAACCCCAAGTGTTGCGAAAGCACCAGTGTATGAATACAAATCAGCAATATTCAAACACAAATATCAGATCTAAGCAAGCAGCGAACAACAATCCAGAAATAATGAACAGTGACACGCAATTTATAGTGGTTCGGCTATCTCCGGCCTACGTCCACTTCAAGGATTTTTATCTTTTATTGATGTTCTTCACTGATTACAGATGATTACAGCAAATACAATGAATGAATCTGAATATAACAGCAATGGAAAGGAGTAGAGTTGAATCCGGCAGAGTCTGGACGTTGAATCGCTCAAAGATCCCCTTTTCTGTTGATTCTGGGGCTCTATTTATAGGCGTAGGAGGCTCAGATCTCGCCCAAACTTCAGGAGATTTCTTCTGGCACGTGAGGGGGCCCGCGCGACCGGTCCCACCAAGTTTCAACTCAATCTGTGATCGATTCGAATCAATTTCGTATCGATCAGGAAATGCTCCAATCGAGCTGAAACTTGGCAGGATTGCTCTTTACCTTGCATGGAAGCTACTCTGAAAATTTCGTTGCATTTGGATCAGGGATTTGTGAGATATGATCGATACAAGATCGTATTTTCGTGTGTGCTGCTCTGTTCGAATCCATGGATTCGTATCCATCGCTCCGAGTCGACCTGGGCACGTGAGCGCGCAGTGACGTGGTGCGGAACTCTTGGATCTCTCCACCTTTTTTGCCGCGTCGAACGAGTCATTCGCATCTAGCGCCGAAGCTTCGCCCATACCAGCTCTTTCTTCGCATCCACGTGCTTCTGTCTTTACTCGAACCGGTTATCGGTATGACGTGGTCCTCGTTCGCATCGATTATATGGATACGAAGAAGGACTTATGCGCTATCGATTCGAATAACTACGAACCACATGGATACGAACCAAGGCTCTGTAATCGATTCGAACCGGGTCTACCCCTGGTCGATACGAAATGTTTCGCCTACGATGGATACGAGCTAAACTGATATGACGCTACCGCCTATGGATCGATGCGAGGAGTCCAATACCGGATGGATTCGAACAACTCCGATTCGAACAAAGCTCTAGAATAGATTCGAACAGTTTGAGGCGGCGTCGCCCAGATGGATACGGAACTGATCGATTCGAACAAGCCAATGCGATGGTTTCTGATGGATTCGAATATGATTGATTCGAACACATCATCACCCTAGCTCGCCGATGGATACGAACAGCATGCCTATTTAACTTGTATTAATCATATCTCCCTACTACGAACCCCGATTAAGCTGAAACTTGAAACGTTGGCCCTCCCGGCTTGGCATGCCATGTCTTGTCAATTACAGCCCAATCCGAACTCGGACAAAATTCATCGATATCCATGATCATCCTGCAATGCATATTTACTATTCATGGTTGGTTAATATTGATTTCTGTTAATTTTTGGGTATCTCAGCTTTGCCAAAAAGTGGGATAACATCGTGCTTGCAAATTCATAGCTTGTTATTTTGTTAAACTTCTCTAGCCTCGAAAGGTGAGCACTCACTCACGATTAACGTTCTTTTATTTATTAGATTTGATTTCAAATGAAACGACAATTGAAATATGCTGTGTTAGTTAATTACACTGTTATATATGCTATTACCCGTATCAGTTCACCTATGACATCTGACACCATTATCTGTTATTTATGAAATGATAATTCAGTTTGGTTGATAATTGATTTATTGTTGATGTTTATATTGGACGTTAAATGGTAAATGTTAAAGTGATAAATAATATGCAATTGAATTGATATACGATAGTTAAACATTTAAAATTGAATCTATATGTTGAACTTGATTAGTTAAAATTTTGTATAATATGACCCCTTTAAATGTTAAACTAGTTGACACGTAGAAATATGGAATTACATCTTGAACCATTTAAATGTATGTTGTTAAATTGATGATGTATGAAATTGTAAATAGATGACAAGTGAAAACCGTAATGTAATAATCTTTAATCTACATGAAATGATAGTGTAGATTCTAGAGATAATTATATTAATTCGTACAAATAACAATGCGAATTAATACGGTTATTTTGGGATTATTTGAATTGATTATTGGATTGATATTGATTGTTGCTATTGCTTGTTTATTTATTTGACACCATCCCAGTTATCACACTACAAGTTCCCCTGTTATGTTTTGATTTTGAATTGAATTGGAATCGGGTTGAAATGATAAATACCCAAATTGAACTTGACCTAGGATAGAAAATTAAATAAAAACCTGATTGGTCAATAATTTGATTTAAAAATAAAATGAAGATTTTATTTGAATAAATAAAATGGTTTTGAAATGAAATTGAAATTTGAATTTTTGATGAAAGGAAATTGTTAATATTTAAAAATCTGAAACAAAATATTAAAAATGAAATTGATGAAAGAACAATGTTTAATTTGAGAAATGATTGAATTAATTTTGAAATGATTTAATAATTAAGTTTGAAATTATAATTAAGTTTGAAATTATTAAACTTTGAAATGATTTAATAATTAAGTTTGAAATTATAATTAAGTTTGAAATTATTAAGCTTTGAAATTATTTAATAATTAAGTTTTGAATTATTTAATAATTAAATAAGATTGAATTATTTAATGATTAAATTGCATTGAATTCTTTAATAAGAAAAAATTGAACTTTTGAATAAGTGAATTTTACTTCGTAAATAATTGAAATTGAGTTTCTTTATTTATTTAAGTTTTGGAAAATTATTTAAGTAAGTAAATAAGTGAAATTGAATTTCTTTAACCAGAAATAAAATGTGATTTATTGAAATTAATGTAAGACTTGTAATTTAAAGAATTTGATTTGATGAATTTAATTTAATTCAATTTGTAAGTTTTGATATAATGAAGTTTAATTTAAATAATGGATTTAATGATTTGGAAATTTAATAGAAATTGTTTTGAATGATAAAGTAATTTAACGATATTGAATGAAATCGATAAATGAATGTAAATTGATTTGAATGTTAAACTAAATTGATTTAAATGATTTCGAAATGAAACTTTGGTACGAACTTGAATCAATATTTGAATTGTATTAAATAGAAATTTGAAATTGAATTATAAGATTTTGAAATGGTAAATTGAAGTTTTGAAACGTAAATTTTGGAAATTGATTTCGAAAGACAATTGAAATGTTGGTTTACGAATTGAAATGGAAATTGAAATTGATTTGGTTTTTGAAATATATAAACGACCAATCGGTGTAATAATTACGAAAGTTATTAAAGAGACCGGGATCGGTAATGGATATACTCTCTATCTGAACCGAAAACCACTTTAATAACTATACGCGGAGTGATGATCCAGAATGAAGTGGTTGGAATGATGTACGTGATGACTGAAGAAAGAGAACGATAATGGATAGCCTTGACACTTGTGTCAAATTGGAAATGACTAAAACAGGAGCTGTGCCGGGCCAATGGAGGATTAGCTACCTCAAGTGGACACACTTCTTCGAACTACTTATACTTGTTGTCGATTGGTGCACCCTTGATTTTGGGAGTGTTGTTTCACGGTGTTGCGGGCGCTGCGACGTTGCGTTCTCACCAGTCCGGATCAGGCGAACGGTAGTATCACTACCTTGGGTATTGCCTCATGTGCCTTGTCATACTTGTATTCCATTTATACGCGACCACTACGATTTTGATTTGTACCTTTAGTATATGGATTGCCCTCTGGTGACTTCCGGTTTTGGGGAAACTATGGTCTTGTATATGCTTCTGGGAATAAAAATGGGTTAAGGGTGGAATGGGCCATGACTTAACGCTATTTTGATATCTTATTATTACTGATAGACATTATCTACTTATCGTACACTACTACATAGTAGATAGTTTAACGGATCCTTAAAGGATGGTTATTCCAAACATCCTTTGAGTTACTTGTATTTCAATTGCTATTTCACTTGAGTTGGATTTAATGATATAAGAATGTTAATCCTGACTCGAGTGTCTTGTATTTTGCTTTACGCTCGGGTCAGACTGAGTGATTCAGCTTTCGAGACTCACCTTTGAAGTTGGAGCTTTGCTTGAAGATCCAGCTGTAATATCCCGGAAATTTTAACAATATCAATTTAATAATCTGTTGAATAATTAAATTGATATGGATAATCTTTGATAATAAAATTTGAATTTAATTTAATAATCTGATTAAATTAGTATTTAATTGCTGATTTTATCTTTTAAAAGTTAATAAGTATAATGTATTATTTTTAATATGTATGAATTTTAATGCTAAAAGGAATTGTTATTTTAAATTGAATAAATAATGTATGTAAATATATATAACTTAACTTTTAAATTGAATCTTAGGATTTAATTTTATTTAAATTTGAATTTAAAGTTTTGAAATTCAAAAGAATATATATTTAAATTGTTTTGGATTTTAAAATACTTGTATAAACTTTTATTTATAAATATAATTAGTTTTTGTTTCTCTTTAAAAAGAAATATATATAGATAAGTGTTTAAATAAATAAGAAAAGGGCTTTTTAATTACTTTTAAAATAAATAGAATTATGAATAAATACTTATAAGACATGTGTCATTTATCTAAACCCTTAGTAAAACATGTGTAATTAAATAAACAAATGTATAGGACAAGTGTCCTTATTTATTTTCATTTTCTTTTATTTTATAAATCAAAAATATACATGTATATTAACATTTGCATTTCTTCAATTCATTCTTTCTAATCTTCATTCTTTTTCAAAAGCCAAGAGAAACTTAAATCTTCTTCTCTAAATACAAATCTGAAACAAATCAGATCAATACCTTTCTCAATCATTCTCTAAATTAAAATCTGAAATCAGTAAACAAATTTTCCTCAAACCAAATCAAAGATCTTTAACCAAATTTCCAAAATCCAAATCAAAGAATCAGCCTGCAACCTTCATCTTCAAAAATATGTCTGCCTGCATTCTCTTCATCTGGAAGCCTGCATTTGTTCTTCAAGACTGTCTGTAACCAAGCTTCAGTAGCATACAAAGCTTCTGGGGATTTAAAGCATTTCAGTTTCAAGTTTTAAAAGATCAAATCATTTTCCAGTCTTAAGCAAACAGTCTTCAAAACAGTTTTCAAAAGATAGGCTCTGTCTCCATTTTAGTGGTGAGTAACAATTTTTGTTAAAATAACTTAAGTATAATTGTGTTGCATGCTTAATTCTGTGGTGAATATTATTTTTTTGGTATGAATGTTTATAGATGATTTTGCATATACATGAATGTATATAGGTGTGCATGTATGATATTGTTCCCTGTTCTATTTTGTTGCCAGACTCCAGAATTTTCTTTTAATCTCTTACTACTTGATTAGTTCTTATTAGTATTTAACTTACAAACAAAAGTTGTTGATTTATTATAGAGGAATCTTTAAAGAACTTTAATTAAGTCAAAATCTAAAGTTCGAATGTCTCTGTAAATAAAAACCACAGTGCATGTTAAAATAAAGAAAAAACTTAACTTTGTAATTTATAAATTCAAGTATATGTATTGAATATATAAGCTATAACATGATTTTTAACATAAAAATCATAATTCTTAGTTTGGTAATAAGAGTGCAGTTTTGTGATGAACTAAAAAGGGGATTTTGGGTAATTCGGCTGATCTAGATGGATTGGGATGTTGAATTCTTCACTAGGGATAGTGGAATGATCATGGATGATAGGAAAATTGTCAGGAGGATTTTTAAGGAAGTAAGGCAGAAATGATTTAGGTTTGAAATTTTTAAACCTAGTTTTAAGTTAGGCTACGAATTCGTTTCGTTCGTTTTCATGGATGGATCGAGCTTTATGATACTTTGGGAAATTGAAGCTTTGAGGTAGTTGAAGCGATGACCGGAGTTGGAGGAGTTCTGGTGGTCGGGTTTGCGAAGACGAGGCGATGTCAGGTGGTTGGTTGGTCGCGAGTCAGTGTTGACAGGCTTTGAAATGTTGTCTGGTTCCTGGTTTTGGATTTTTGGCTTGTTTTCGAGTTCGAGTAGTGATCGAAGAATTGATGATCGTGATATGGTGTAGGGAGGATCGCTGACTTGTGGGGATACTCGGCGATGGTCGGAGTTGACGCTGGTGGTCGTGCACGTGCACGCGATCGAATGTCTGGGTGAAGTCTGGTTTGAACAGGAGAAGACAACTCGAGTTTCTCGAGTTTGTTCGTGTGAGATTCGGAGTTTTTGAATGGGCGACTCGAAGTAAAGTGTAGTGGTCTCGAGTATTTTAGTGTTGCGAGGTTTTAAAAATCTGTTGTACCAGGTTTTAAATAACCCGTCTGTTTTTAAATTTAAAAATGAATTTTAAAATGTAAAACAAGATTTTAAACAAAGTTAAAATAAGTTTTCCGAAGTATGGACTCAAATTGAATTTATATCTTAGTTTGAGATAAATAAGTTTTATAAATTTAAATGTTTAAATAAGTTTAAATGTTAGTTATATTTAAAGGTTTTGAATTTTAAAGGAAATTGGTTTAAACTCTTGTAAAATTCTTTTTATAAGAGAATGTATTCTTTATAAGGTAAAGTTAATGGTTTTAAATTGATTTAAATTTTATTGAAGATAAATTGGGTTTCATTTTAAAGCTTAAATTTAAAATGAAATTTATAAGTAAATTTTGAAATGAATATTTCAAATGTAATTGTGAATGATAAATCTAACCATGGATAAGAAAATGTTTTATCTTAAAGTTTAAATCATTAAATCTTTAAGGTAATTAAAGTGGTTTAATTTATTTAATTAATTAATGATTTGAATTAATTAATTTATAATTAAGGATTTAAAATACTTTGTAAATGATAACTTGATTATCAATAAGAACAAAGTTTTATCTTAAAGTAATTAGAGATTTGTGTTCATTAAATTAATTAGGAAATTTAATGGATAATTAAATTTATTTGATTAATTAATCATTTGGATTAATTAAATAAATAATTAAAGGTTTAAACTAATTTAGTTAGGATTAAGATAAATAAATTAGGAATGATTAATTTATAATTGAGGATTATAAATTAGAGTATTAATTAATGGTTAAGAATTAATTAATAGAGTAATTAATTCTTAATTACTTCCAACAAGTAATTACATTTAAACAAATTCATAAATGATTATTCTTAAATTAATTTAACTAATTAATTATCAAAATTAATTCTATTAATTCATTATTTAATAACCCATAGTTAATGACCTCATTAACTATTATTTAATTACTTTCCTTAAGTAATTAACTTATATTAATATTATTAATTCTAAATTAATAAATCTTAATAACCAATTTATTAATCTCTAATTACTAAATTAATTAAGTGATCTCTTAATTACTTAAGATAAATCCTTATTATAATTGATTTACCAAATCCTTATTATTTAAGCTTTATTTAAAATAAATCATTTTTAGAAATCAATTAAGATTAAAGCATTATAAACTTTTACTCAACTTTCAAAATCTTTAAAACTTCCAAAGATATTAAATTAATTTTAATACAAAAAGTATTTTGAAAGTCGAGTAAAAGTTTATAATGCTTTAATCTTAATTGATTTCTAAAAATGATTTATTTTAAATAAAGCTTAAATAATAAGGATTTGGTAAATCAATTATAATAAGGATTTATCTTAAGTAATTAAGAGATTTAATTAGTTAAAGATAATTAATATGGGGAGATAATTAAATTGTTGGTCAATTTAATTTATTTAATTAAGATAATGATTTTCGTAATTAAGATCTTTAAGTATAAATAGTTAAGAAATTATTTAATTAGTTAAATAATTAATTAAATGATTAACTAAGTAATTAATTGGTGATTAACTAAAGATAAACACTTATAAATTAATTAAGTAATTACTTGATGAAGTAATTAAGGAATAATTACTGAATGTAATTAAATAAAGATAAATTATTTAATAAAGTAATTAGAGGATAATTATTTTATGAAAGTAATTAAATAGAAAGCGATTAAGAGTAAATTACTTAGTGTTATTAATTAAATAATTTAGTTAATAAAGTTAATTAAAGGATTAAGGATAATTAATAAGGTAATTAATTATTTGTTAAGGTAATTAAAAAAATAATAATTAATTAATAAAAGTAATTAAGGGAAGTTAATTACTGGATTATATTAATCAAAGGTGATTAATAATTATGGATTAATTAAGAATAATTACTTAATGTAATTAATAAAATAATTAAAGATGTAATTAGGGATCATTAGTTTATAATTAATTAATGATATAATTAAGAATTGATTAATTAAGATTAATTAATCAAGTGATAAGTGATTAATTGTAATTAATTAAGGATTAGAGTAATTGATTATAATTAATTAATTAATTAATTAATGAAGTAATTAAAGGTTAATTACTGTATTTGGTTAGGAATAATTAATTTGTGAAATTAATTAATGGTAATTACTTAAATGTAATTAAAATATAATTAATCAAGGTGATTAATTAAAGTGGATAATTAGAGAATGATTAATTAATTTATTTGTAATTAATTAATGATTATATAAGTAAGATTTAAAGTGAATTAAATTAATTACTTCATCTCTTAATTAATTTAAAATGAATTGGGAAATTGAAGCTTTGAGGTAGTTGAAGCGATGACCGGAGTTGGAGGAGTTCTGGGGATCGGGTTTGCTACAGTACAGCGTGATAGGGGGTTCTCGCTTTGCGTTAGGTGGCGAACGGGAGACTCTTACCCCTACATGCCCCCGGGGGTAGTATAAGGCCTTGCGGGGTTGGTTGCGACTCGAGAGGGTGGCCGTAAAAGCAAACCCGAGGTATCACTGTGAGCCACAGCGGGGCTGGGATGGTTGAAAAGCCTACCGGTCGTGAACCGTTGCTGAAGGTTGAAAAGCCTAGGTCGTTACATTTGGTATCAGAGCATAGGTTGAGCGAATGCCTAAGCTTTTGGTTAAGTGAATATCAGAGCAGTAGGTTGAGTGAATACCTAGGCTCTGAAGTGGTGTCTATCTTGAGAGCGCGTAATTGTTAGTTATATAAAAATGGTTTTATATTGTGTTAATTGATCGGTTGAGTGGTATATGGATTCTGGTCAATACGAGTAGCTAACGTTATTGATAGGGATCTCTAAACACTTGAACCAGGCCAACGGACACAATATTATTTTAAAGAGGTAGATGAAATAATTTTACCCAGAAATAATTTCTATATAAAAAAATATATCATTTTAAATATATATATTTATGTATTTCTACCTATTTATTGGGTTACCTGTTCGGGTTTTCCAATATAAGTTATAAAGGTAGATAAGGTGGTAGTGTGTGTAACACAATTACCAATAGTTAGAGTTTGAATGTTGAGGTTGGAAGTGTATCTGTCGAGACTGTAGACCTAATACTGTCTCGAGTAAGCTTTGCTGTGGTGAAGGATTTCATCGATCTCCGAAGGAAACTGTAATGGTTCGGAGTTTATCTTTGAAGTGTGGATGAGTAGAGTTGGATCTGTCGATGAGGCAGAAGCGAGTGATGATATCTTGATACCTCAGGTAATAGTAGCTGTATGATGAGATACAGTGACGATGGATGTTCCCGAAGATGTTTTCTTTGGAACAAGATTAAGGAAGTGTGTATGCTTTGGTATTGTGGCTGAGTTCAGCATGGTGTTTCTGTTTGGTTTGGAGTTCGAATTTCTCGAAGATCTTTGGAGTAGGAAGTCCTTGGCATCAGTGTCAGCAGTGCAGCTCGGAGTATTCTGTGATGGCAGGAAGTTTTCTGGATGAGCAGTTTTTCTGGAAGTGAAGTTCAGAAGCAGCAGAGTGGATCCATTTCTTCGATGGATTGGATAGTTAAGTTGAGCTGTTCTGATTGATAAAAAGAGGAACAGTTTTCTTTGGAATTAGGATGGGTTGATCGCAAAAGTGACTTGCGATTGTCTGAGTGTTCTCTTGGGTTGTCAGAATTTTTCTGGATGTCTTCAGAGAAGTTAGAGATTTGTCCGCATCTGAAGGTTGAGTTTTCTTATCGACTGGATTCCAGGAGTGATATCGGTGGTTCAGTCTAGTGGAAGGATGTTTCCTAGAGATGGAGTTGGTGAAGCAGCTCAAGTTTTGATGGAGTATCTGAGTTTTCTTTATGGATCAGTGAACCTTATTTCTGGAATAAGTTGTCCAGTCTGTGCTTGTGTCCTACCTCATTTCAGAATTGAGCAGCGAAAGCAGTTTGGAGTGTATCTCTGGATGGGAGAAGTAAGTTTGGAATCTACTGATGTTGTGAAGTAGAGTTGTGTTTGGATCTCGTCTGTGTTCTGATTTGGATAAGTATTTGGTCTTCTGAATTGAATTGTCAGTTTGGATAACTAGAATTCATTGTGTTTTACGTATCTCTGAGGGAGTACGTGTTTGATCTATCTCTGGTTTTAGAATCTGCAGTTTTGGGAAGTTTGGTAGTTGAGTCAGACTCGTCTGTAGTCTGATAGTCTGTTTAGTTCTGTAGATCTAGATGTGTAGGAGATCTATAGCTTAGTAGTTTAGATTGTTTGTAGAGCGAGTATTCCGGTATATATATATATATACTTGGGGAAACTTGAGGTATTTTATCTAGAATTTAGTCTAGATAATTAAAATTTTTTTTTGATTGGATGATTTGGTTGCTATGGTTGTTAGCATATGGATGATAGTATATGCTTGTGTTTTGAATTTAAATCTTTAATATGATTATTAAATTACCTTTGTTTAAATTTCGGGGATGAAATTATTTTAAGGGGGAAGGAATGTAATATCCCGGAAATTTTAACAATATCAATTTAATAATCTGTTGAATAATTAAATTGATATGGATAATCTTTGATAATAAAATTTGAATTTAATTTAATAATCTGATTAAATTAGTATTTAATTGCTGATTTTATCTTTTAAAAGTTAATAAGTATAATGTATTATTTTTAATATGTATGAATTTTAATGCTAAAAGGAATTGTTATTTTAAATTGAATAAATAATGTATGTAAATATATATAACTTAACTTTTAAATTGAATCTTAGGATTTAATTTTATTTAAATTTGAATTTAAAGTTTTGAAATTCAAAAGAATATATATTTAAATTGTTTTGGATTTTAAAATACTTGTATAAACTTTTATTTATAAATATAATTAGTTTTTGTTTCTCTTTAAAAAGAAATATATATAGATAAGTGTTTAAATAAATAAGAAAAGGGCTTTTTAATTACTTTTAAAATAAATAGAATTATGAATAAATACTTATAAGACATGTGTCATTTATCTAAACCCTTAGTAAAACATGTGTAATTAAATAAACAAATGTATAGGACAAGTGTCCTTATTTATTTTCATTTTCTTTTATTTTATAAATCAAAAATATACATGTATATTAACATTTGCATTTCTTCAATTCATTCTTTCTAATCTTCATTCTTTTTCAAAAGCCAAGAGAAACTTAAATCTTCTTCTCTAAATACAAATCTGAAACAAATCAGATCAATACCTTTCTCAATCATTCTCTAAATTAAAATCTGAAATCAGTAAACAAATTTTCCTCAAACCAAATCAAAGATCTTTAACCAAATTTCCAAAATCCAAATCAAAGAATCAGCCTGCAACCTTCATCTTCAAAAATCTGTCTGCCTGCATTCTCTTCATCTGGAAGCCTGCATTTGTTCTTCAAGACTGTCTGTAACCAAGCTTCAGTAGCATGCAAAGCTTCTGGGGATTTAAAGCATTTCAGTTTCAAGTTTTAAAAGATCAAATCATTTTCCAGTCTTAAGCAAACAGTCTTCAAAACAGTTTTCAAAAGATAGGCTCTGTCTCCATTTTAGTGGTGAGTAACAATTTTTGTTAAAATAACTTAAGTATAATTGTGTTGCATGCTTAATTCTGTGGTGAATATTATTTTTTTTGGTATGAATGTTTATAGATGATTTTGCATATACATGAATGTATATAGGTGTGCATGTATGATATTGTTCCCTGTTCTATTTTGTTGCCAGACTCCAGAATTTTCTTTTAATCTCTTACTACTTGATTAGTTCTTATTAGTATTTAACTTACAAACAAAAGTTGTTGATTTATTATAGAGGAATCTTTAAAGAACTTTAATTAAGTCAAAATCTAAAGTTCGAATGTCTTTGTAAATAAAAACCACAGTGCATGTTAAAATAAAGAAAAAACTTAACTTTGTAATTTATAAATTCAAGTATATGTATTGAATATATAAGCTATAACATGATTTTTAACATAAAAATCATAATTCTTAGTTTGGTAATAAGAGTGCAGTTCTGTGATGAACTAAAAAGGGGATTTTGGGTAATTCGGCTGATCTAGATGGATTGGGATGTTGAATTCTTCACTAGGGATAGTGGAATGATCATGGATGATAGGAAAATTGTCAGGAGGATTTTTAAGGAAGTAAGGCAGAAATGATTTAGGTTTGAAATTTTTAAACCTAGTTTTAAGTTAGGCTACGAATTCGTTTCGTTCGTTTTCATGGATGGATCGAGCTTTATGATACTTTGGGAAATTGAAGCTTTGAGGTAGTTGAAGCGATGACCGGAGTTGGAGGAGTTCTGGTGGTCGGGTTTGCGAAGACGAGGCGATGTCAGGTGGTTGGTTGGTCGCGAGTCAGTGTTGACAGGCTTTGAAATGTTGTCTGGTTCCTGGTTTTGGATTTTTGGCTCGTTTTCGAGTTCGAGTAGTGATCGAAGAATTGATGATCGTGATATGGTGTAGGGAGGATCGCTGACTTGTGGGGATACTCGGCGATGGTCGGAGTTGACGCTGGTGGTCGTGCACGTGCACACGATCGAATGTCTGGGTGAAGTCTGGTTTGAACAGGAGAAGACAACTCGAGTTTCTCGAGTTTGTTCGTGTGAGATTCAGAGTTTTTGAATGGGCGACTCGAAGTAAAGTGTAGTGGTCTCGAGTATTTTAGTGTTGCGAGGTTTTAAAAATCTGTTGTACCAGGTTTTAAATAACCTGTCTGTTTTTAAATTTAAAAATGAATTTTAAAATGTAAAACAAGATTTTAAACAAAGTTAAAATAAGTTTTCCGAAGTATGGACTCAAATTGAATTTATATCTTAGTTTGAGATAAATAAGTTTTATAAATTTAAATGTTTAAATAAGTTTAAATGTTAGTTATATTTAAAGGTTTTGAATTTTAAAGGAAATTGGTTTAAACTCTTGTAAAATTCTTTTTATAAGAGAAAGTATTCTTTATAAGGTAAAGTTAATGGTTTTAAATTGATTTAAATTTTATTGAAGATAAATTGGGTTTCATTTTAAAGCTTAAATTTAAAATGAAATTTATAAGTAAATTTTGAAATGAATATTTCAAATGTAATTGTGAATGATAAATCTAACCATGGATAAGAAAATGTTTTATCTTAAAGTTTAAATCATTAAATATTTAAGGTAATTAAAGTGGTTTAATTTATTTAATTAATTAATGATTTGAATTAATTAATTTATAATTAAGGATTTAAAATACTTTGTAAATGATAACTTGATTATCAATAAGAACAAAGTTTTATCTTAAAGTAATTAGAGATTTGTGTTCATTAAATTAATTAGGAAATTTAATGGATAATTAAATTTATTTGATTAATTAAATAAATAATTAAAGGTTTAAACTAATTTAGTTAGGATTAAGATAAATAAATTAGAAATGATTAATTTATAATTGAGGATTATAAATTAGAGTATTAATTAATGGTTAAGAATTAATTAATAGAGTAATTAAATATTAATTTAGTTATGGTTAACACTTAATTAATTTAGTAATTAGAGATTAATAAATTGGTTATTAAGATTTATTAATTTAGAATTAATAATATTAATATAAGTTAATTACTTAAGGAAAGTAATTAAATAATAGTTAATGAGGTCATTAACTATGGGTTATTAAATAATGAATTAATAGAATTAATTTTGATAATTAATTAGTTAAATTAATTTAAGAATAATCATTTATGAATTTGTTTAAATGTAATTACTTGTTGGAAGTAATTAAGAATTAATTACTTATAGTAATTAATTTAAGTTAATTTGATTTATTTAAATTAATTAATTAAGTTTAATTAATTTAGAATAATCAAGAGATGATTTGATAATAATTACTTAATGTAATTATTAAGGTAAGATTATTTAGGGGAGTAAATAATAAGATAATTACTGGAAGTAATTAGTTGAATAAATGATTTTTTTTGGCAAGGCATTGAATAAATGATTTTATTAATAGAAGTAATTTGAGTTAATTACTTTGAATAATTAATCAAGGGATTAATTAAGAAATTAATTAAGGAGTAATTAATTTAGTTAATGAAAGTAATTAAGGGTAATTAATTACTGATTGAAGATTAATCAAGGTGATTAATAAATGTTGTTTAATTAAAAATTAATTACTTAATGTAATTAATTTAATTAAGTAATTAATAATTAAGTTGTAATTAAGGATCATTAATTAATATAATTAATGATGTAATTAAGATTGATTAATTAAGTAATAATTAATAAATAAGTAATTAATCAATGTAATTAATTAAGGATTAATGTAATTAATTATAGTTGATTAAGTTAAATAATTTTAGTTAATTAATTAATGATGTAATTAAAGGTTAATTACAATAAGTGGTTAAGGATAATTAATTTAAGTAATTAATTGAGGATAAATTACTTGAATGTAATTAAAAGATAATTAATCAAAGATGATTAATTGAAATGAAATATTAGAGGATAATTAATTAATTAAATTATAATTAATTAATGGTTAAGTAAGCAGGATTTATAGAATGAAGTAATTAATTTAATTCAATTTAAATTAATTTAAGATGATATAAATCATTACTTATGAATGGGTGATAGTATTGAATACTTGGCATTGATTGATATCTCTGATGAGATATATATTGTATGATATGGATGTTAGTTGAATTGTGTGGATTATCTGATAATGTTGATTATCTGTTGTGAATTATCTTTCTTTGTGTATAAAGATAATGAATTGAATTTGTTTTAACCTTTAAAACAACTTGGCCTTAAAAGATACGCTTTGGATTTCGATGAGACCGGGATCGGGTTTCCGTATACCGGATTTCCAGGTCTGGAGACCCGAATACCACATCGATCCAAATTAACGATAGGTCGTGTATCAAGTGAAGATGAAGATTCAGAGTGCAAGGGTTATTGTCGTTAACTCTGAGGGTGATTCCAAAACGAGTGTAACGAGATAATGCCTTCGGTTTCGTTCGAACCCGGAACGAACTTGTATGGATTGAATGCTTTCAGAACATCGTCAGGTGGACGATGAGCATTCTAAGATAGATGTGTTCTATTTAAAGGTAATCGTGACCTCAAGCCTCACAAACCGGGAATGGCTAAAACAGGGGAGGTGCAGCAAGGTTAGTGGGTAGCACCCAAGTAGGACAAGATTACCTCTGTCTAGATGTCCCTTTCTATTTTCGACTTAGTGGTGCGGTTGCTGATCCCAACCGTGAGGTATCTTGTGCGGGAATTATCCAGTAAGGGATGTTCCGACCTTGTGTTGCAGGGGATTGGGAGTGATCCTCGGTACGGTGATCTAGGCCACGTACTGTGACGGGCGGTACCCCGGTAGCCCTGCCATTGTATGGAATCCAAAATCCAATAAGTGCCAACGGACTTGATTGTATAACCCACTTTGTGGCTAGTATGCTGGAATTTAATAATGTAACAATTTCGGCTATTTCATATTTATTTGAAAACCCTAGACCCTATTATAATACAATCGAATTTCCTATCAAATGTTTTGGTTAGCGTAAGGTAAAAACTTACCCATGTTTATTTGTGGGGAGTCTTACGTGATACCTTTTCTTTCAAAAGGTTTTGAAGTTAAACAAGTTTAACCTGTTACTCACACCAGACCCATGTCTGACCCAAGTTGTTTATTTCTGTTTTATAAAACTCTTGGGTACTCAAATTTTTACGAGTAGCCAAGGGATTCAGGTTAGCCTTGACGAATTGTGGAGGAGCAATGGAGCAGGAGGCTTCAGCGTTATAGATATAGATAGTAGTTTCCGCTGTGTTGATCTTGTTTAGATCTTTGTTTTGTATTGAGATGTAATAACTAGACATATATTTATAACTGTCTAGTATATGATGTGTAATCTGTGTAACTCTGATAAGTGTTGTATATGATACTATGTAATATTTATGTGATATAATATATTTTGTTCGTTTCCGCTGTGAGTATTTGTGTTTGTTTCTTTTCCCTTCTTCTCTTTTCTACTTCTCACCCCTTTCTTTCTTACTGTCGATGCGATTTTCCGGGAGTGGAAAGTCGGGTCGTTACACCAGCCATCTATTCTGCTTTCAGTATTCGATGATTCCAGTGATGTATTCTACTTTGTATCTGATGATCATATTACTCTTCCGTTGTATCTGGTTTAACTCTGATGTAACTTATATATTTATATAGTAGCTTCATGAACTACTATCTCTTTTATTTCCGCTGCACTTATTACTCTGTGTCTGTGATCTGTGATTATTTATTTACTGTATATGTTCAGTTTTGCCAAATTTAAATTAACAACGCGGTATTTTAAGCAATTCAACTCCGGCATGAGTGTCTACCTACACACTTATAATGGATGCGAATGGTCCAAAATGGCGGGTCGTTACAGCTACGCTTTTTCACAAAGCCGTGTTTTGATCACCAATGATCAATAAATGATCATCATCACAGCAACACTCAGCATGCCACATTACCAAATTAGGAATATATCGCTGATAAATTTCAACTACATCACCTCTGAGCTCGTACGTCTCAGAGAAGGGTGTTAAGCTAAGAGAATAAATTCTCCGCCACCAACAGAAATGTATTTGAAAGAAATTGGCTTTATATTCCAAAATGTAATGTCAGACACGTAACCATACAAGTCTGTTCCGGGTTCGGACAGAACCGAAGGCACTTCCAAAAGAAGTCCTTGCAAATCCGGATATTCACAATCCCGATAAAACTTCCCATCACAAAGGAAATCTCAATACCGTAGCTAACGGTGCAGAGACAATCGATAGGTCATCCTATCGTTTTCACAAATATCCGGTCCTCATCACCGGTCTTCAATACGATCCATATCGTCGTATCATTATTCGGAATGGGTTATCTGACACAAAGGTCCTTTCCCGGCTAAACCGAATAATAAGCGTTTGTTTTAAAAACAAATTCAAATGCCATTTCAAAGGCAAATATTGATAGTCGGTGATTTAACTATCAACAACATTCACAACAATCATCAGATTCAAATAATTTTCCCAATTTTTTTAATTTCAAAATATCTTCACAAGATATTTTTTTTTTCCACACTTCACATTTGAAAACCAATTTCAAATCAATTTCCTTACACGGAATATATTTCCAAATATATCTTTTAAAAACCCAATTAGAAGTTTTAATTTATATTTTTAAAAGCTACTTCGGAATATACTCGGTTTTTCAAGGAAAATACACTTCCATTTCAAAATGGTTCATTTAAACCAATTTAATAAATCCTTACTGATTTATTTAAAATTTACGTTCCAATCTGTAAATTTACTTTCACATTTAAAAAAATTAGCGTTTATTTTTAAACAAATTTCCCTTCCATTTCATAAACTCCATTTTGAATTTACATTCCCAAATATTCACTTTTAACCCCAAAACCAAATTCCAAATTGATTTCAAATTTTATCTCAATATCAAATCGATTACAAATGCAAACGTAAGTTTTATTCCAATAGAACAAAACATTGCCAATTTATTTCTAAGTTTAATTCCAAATAACAAATCTTTTACAAATCGACTTTCAGATTTATTTCTCAAACACTAAATCAATTTCAAATAAATTTTCCAATGATTTATTTTCCATTACCAAATTAATTACAAACTTGATTTCTAAATTTATTTTCAACTCCAAATAAATTTCCAAATCGATTTCTCAAAGATTCATTCTCAAATACCAAATCAATTACAAATTGATTTCTAAAAGTTTATCACTTTTAAGCTATATTATTCAAAACTCATTTATTAATACCTTTTCCCATATTTTGGAATTTATTCGGTAAGATTTCGAAAATCATTTTTAATACTTTCAAATTCCTTCTTTCAAGTAAATTCAATTCTTAAAAATAAATTCACTTAAAGTTTTCCACTTAAAATTCCAAAATCCAATTTATATTCATTTTTGGTATCCAACGATACCAAAAATACATCCGGCTAAATTTTAGCCTTCACAATTTCAATTATCAATAAATCATCCACAGATTATCAATAAATCACATCATTCACATATGAAATAATATTCAAACAATTTGAGCAATCCAGTTGGATCCCTCCAACCTGCTTCCCTGCATCCACAGATGTTAGCACAATACCAATTCCACTTCGAGGTGGAATATCATGGTATATGGGATTTTATAAAAATATCATCCGCTATTATGCGGCGCAATAGGGTCTCATCCGCTATATAGTGCGGGAAATCAATCAACTCCAATATATACATATGCCAATATGTATATATTGCTATATATATAGATATATCCTACTATATCTAATATCACATCCAAACAGTCAATCAATCAATAACTGCAAAAATCAACTTTTCATTTGAGTGAGAAGATCTCACCTTTGCTTTTAATTTGCAATCCATTTTCATTTGTAATCCGGTCCAAAACAGCTACTTCCTTCACGATTATGGACCTAGTATAAATATTCATACAATTTATTAATATTTGAAATACCCTAAAATAATTTACCATTTGATAAATTTAGTTAGCCAATAATTTAATTTAACCTAATTTCTTTTAATAAGATATTTTTAGTGACTAAAATAAGTAAATGAGTTACTTAAACTGCTTATCACTAATACGTTATTTCAGATGTAGTTGAAATTTTAAAACTTCTGTAAAATCTTCTTATCAAAGATATATATTGCTCCAATACACAAGTCCTAAGCACTAAACATCCCTCAAGCTCATTTCTGTTCAAACCTAATTGAATTCAAAATGAAATAAAGGAAGGAACAGAGAATCCATACCCAGGAAACAACCAGTTGACAACACAATGCGACTGCGTCTCGCCACCATAGCCTTTGACGATCTCACGAACCTCTGAATAGCATTGAGACTGCATCGACCCTCGTCCATTAACGTGCACGGGACTTGCCCTAACCTTCACGTCTCGAGCCTCTGACAACTGGCGACTCCAGCCACCCACACAAGCACGCAAACTCCTCGCCTTTAAGCGCGAGTCTCTCTCCTAACCGCATCGAGGTCGACATCCTCTATACTGCTTCGAGACTCGACCGAGCGAGTCACACTCGACTCTGATTCGAAATCGAGTCGAATTCGATTGCGTACCCTCAGATCTGCGAGCCTTGCTTCGATCGTGATGACCCACGCCGACGCCTTCGAGTTCGACCAACCCAGTCGCGGTCGCTTCCCTTTGCTGACATTGAGTCGTACGATTCGGTATGCATACCAAGTCACTAATTCCCCTCTTCGGCCATGATTTTTTTTTGTGACTCTGGTTTGAATTTGGAGGAAAGGAAAAGAAATATACGACTTCCTTTTATGAGTTGCTCGGCCATTATTTATTTTGAACGAGATGGTTTTCTTTTGAACGAAGAAAATGTTTCGTTCGTTTTGAACGAATGAAGAGGAGACAAGAAAATATGATTAAGCAGAGAAAAAGTAAGTCGGCTGATGGAAAATTTGACTAGACCAATATACAATTATAAATTTTAAATTTGAATTCGATATAATTTCCAACGCGTTTACTTAACGTACGGCCAAACGATCACTCCAAATGCTACAAAAATTGAAATCCAGTAATAATACAATATTACGGATCCAATGGAACTGGTTTCGTCGAATTCCAAGACCATGCTTCGGAACGCTATTTTCAAATATCGATTCTGTTTGCGCAAAAAATGGACAAACACCTCAAAGTTGTATGATTTAGTAGATCTTATGTTGTTCTTAGTGATTTGGATGATTTATGCAAATAAATGAAAAACAGGGGCTAAACTGTAAAAAAAGACACGCAGATTTATAGTGGTTCAGCCAGAATGTGCCTACGTCCACTTTATATGTTATTTCTCTTCTCTTCTTTTGATTACCAGTACAAAGCTTTGATACAAGTAAAAGAAAGTTGTTTGAAAGTTCTCTCCGTGCTTGAGCTTTCAAACTTGTCCCCCATTGTTGTACCCCTGCCCATCTATTTATAGAGTGAGGCTGGGGGTAGGGGTCTTGGATGTATACAGCTGTTGATGGGCCCGGGCTGATACAATCTGGCCTGGCAAATTTGGTTCGGCATCGTCTTGGTTCGGTAGTAGATGGGTGGAGATGAGCTCTTGGTTCGGCAGTGGAGCTGGTCCGGTTGTGGAGTTTTGGTGGAGCTGGTCCGGTTGTGGAGCTGGTCCGGTTGTGGAGCTGGTGGAGCTGGTCCGGTTGTGGAGCTGGTGGAGCTGGTCTTGTTGTGGAGCTGGTCCGGCTGTGGAGTTGGTGGAGCTGGTCCGGTTGTGGAGCTGGTCCGGTTGTGGAGTTGGTGGAGCTGGTCCGGTTGTGGAGCTGGTCCGGCTGTGGAGTTGGTGGAGCTGGTTCGGTTGTGGAGCTGGTTCGGTAGTGGAGCTTTGGTGGAGTTGGTCCGGTTGTGGAGCTGGTTCGGTAGTGGAGCTTTGGTGGAGTTGGTCCGGTAGTGGGAGACGAGTAGATCGGCGTGGCTTCGTTTGGTGGTTGATCCGGTGGTACCGGTTCGGTTATGAAAATTCATCCAACAGATTCAAATGATAAAATTCAAAACTGAACAAAACAGTTTCAAATTCAATTCTGAAAGTTCTATTATCTTCAGAATTATCAATATAGATTTTACAAGCCTTCATATTATTTTTAATCAGCTCAAAACTGAAGATTCAAATTTTTATCCAGTTTTATCGATTAAATCCAAAAATTTAATCGCCAAATTCATTCTGATATTTGAATTTCAAATTAAATTATCACTCGAATATTTAAACTCGATTAAATATTCACATTTCAAATATCAAAAATTCAGGGTCGTTACATATATTAGGTAAAAATGAATGTGAATAAATACGTAAATTATACGTAGATCATTTCGGCACATAAATTTTTGACCTAAGATTTGAGTATAGAACTTTGAGGTGTTTACACCAATCCAAGAAAGGATTTATCACTCGATTCTTGACGGCGAACATTGTGTAACGACCCACCTTTTTGGACGATTTAAACAACGATAAACCACACACGTCAGAATCAAACCATTCAAAAGGAAGATTGTTTTGGGGTAAATAAGAAAAGAAGAGAAATAAATAAAACAAACACATAATCTCACAGCAGAATGACAAAATATAATAATCTAATAAACAGTTCATGAAGCTGTTTACAAATAACATTTGATTATACTTTTACAATACAGATCAAAGTTACATACAACAAGAATAAATAAATAAATGCAGCGAAACAACATGATGTAGCGGAATAAGTAAAATAAATATTATAATATACAAATCTCCATCTTTGTCCTCAAGAAAAGCAGTCTTCGATACACTGAAAAGCTCAGACTGATCCGAGCGAATTGAAAAGAAAAAACACTCGAGTCAGAACTAAAAGATCTTATGTAAGTTAAATCAACAGTAAATAAATATGAGTGTAACGTCGTCAAAGGTGTTTACAGGGTTTGACATCTCCTATCTAGTGTCTAACGTGCGTGCAATAACTTAAGAGATGTTCGGGATCTCCATCTCCTAAGGATCCGTTAAACTATCTACATACATAGTACAATACGCTATTATAATAGTGTCTACAATAAAGTAAAGTATTAAAATAGCGTTAAGGCGTTACCCATATCCCCCTTAACACATTTTATATATTTTTGTAGTCTATACAGTACCGTAATTCCTCCGTAAACTGGAGGGCTATCAAAGGGCACTCCATAGGTACGGTACAAACCAAACTCGTAGAAGGCGCGATAAGGCATGTGACACGGCACGCGAGGCAATGCCAGGGTAGGATTCTACCATTTGCACTCCCGGACTGGTGGTAACGCATAGCAGCTACTATTGCCCACCTCGGAACACACTCCCATAATCAAAATCGAGGGGTGGCCACCAAATCAATCAGAAAGTCATAATATGGTATCGAAGAAATGTGCCCGATCGGAGGTGCGACCTCACTTAGCCCGGTATAGCTCCTGTTTTAGCCACATCAAGCTGACTCATGGGGGTCAGGGCTACGTAAATACCTCATACAGAATCGTTCGTCAAACCATCCTACTTCATTCTGGAATCTCCACCACGTACATAGTTGTTAAAGTGGTTTTCGGTATTGGCAGAGATTGACAATATCTGATCCCGGTCTCTTTAACAACCAAACGCTTATTGCACACCGGATGGTTCTTTTACATTTCAAAAGTCAATTCATAATTGATATCAAAATATCATATTCTATTCAAACATATCACTTTCGAAACCATATCACTTTCGAAACCATATCCACAAAATAGGTTAAATCCTCATTTCAAAGTCATCATATTTACTCAAATATGTCATTTCACTAGAAATATCATTTCAAATCCCAACTTAGGTTATAACATCATTCAACCATATTTGCTTTTAAATCAAGGATTTAAATATAAACAATTCAACCTTGCACCGTTAGAAATTTATAAATATAGTTTAAATAATTTAAAATAAATTTTTAAATAGTTAAAATACTCTAAAATAGTTTAAAAATTGATTAAAAATAGTTTTAATATATTTAAGACAGTTTAAATAGATTTAAAGTAGATTAAATAGATTTAAAATAGATTAAAAATATTTAACATAGATTAAATACCCTTAAAATAGATGAAAACAGGTTAATTAGTTTAAAATAGGTAAAATTGATTAAATTGGATTAAATAGATTATAATAGATTAAAATAATTTCAAATAGTTTAAATTGATTAGAATAGTTTAAAATAGTTTAAAATAGATTAAATTAGTTTAATAGTTTGAAAATCTTCATAATCAGGATTTTTAAAATAATAAATTTTTAAATAGTTTACACTAAAATAATAATTTAAAATTGGTATCAAAATTAAGCTATTTCTTTCATTTCAACAAATCTGGACCATGTCCAGCTTTCAAATCAACTAACTAAAATTGGTCTTTCAATTCAGATTCTCATTTAAAACCATTTAATCATAAATCGATTTCAAATCCATGTTTGAATTATCAATTTAAACCACTTCAAATTAAATAGATTTCAAAGTTATATTAAGACATTTCAATAACTCAATTTCGATAAAATTCATTTATATTTGACAATTCAACTCTGAAATTTCAATTTAAATCCTTTAAAAATTTATTAAGACCAAATCCAATTTCAACATTTAAAGCTTGGATTTTCGAAAATAGTCTCGTTTATATAAATCAAATTTATTTCAAAATATCACTTAACTGAATTCAAAAATTAAGGATTTAAAATCATTTAATTTAACCAATCCGGTGTCCGTATATAATTTTCTACCCTATGCTCAAGTGATATGGACATATATCATTTCAATTCGTAATAATTTTAATTTACGGATATAAATCATTTCAACCCGCAATCCCAAACTAAATTTCAAATCCATGAAATCGCTCGAGACTATCATTTCAACCCATAACGATTTCTCCCAAATCTATCAGATCATTCAGATATGTATCATTTCAACCCATAGGGAACTTGCAGTGTTATAACAATATAAAATATAACATCCAATCATCCAATATCAACAATCAACATCCATCACAATCACCATTCAAACCAATCAATAAACAATAGAAAGTAACTGATTATCAATAACGGGTATTTGATTAACAATTAATATTCAATATTAAATTAAATAACGATTAAATTCAATAAAAGTCGTATTTAACTGGAATGACAATTTAAATATACCAAACATCAACCAATCACTTTCTAATCGCATCATAACTTCAATTTAACTAACATAAGATAATCTAGTAGTTATGAGTGGTTTAAAACACTCACCTTTAATTTCAAATCAATTTGAAATCCAAAATAAGGCCCAAAATTCAATTGCTTCAGAATTCATCCAAACTAGTGTGAAAATGTCTGAAATATCGATACGATCCCACCGAAACAAACCGTGCATAAATTCGACCTCGTATGCAAAAGTTATGCCAATTAGAAGTTTGGAAAATAAAAAAAAAATTTAAATTAAGACAAATAAAAATAACATGTTCACTTACACGTCATCATGAGTTGATCCACGTTCGAAACCCTACTGTCTTCGTTCGTTCGAAAAAAACTGAGCCGACACCATAGACTCACGAACGCCGACCAACTCGCAGCCCTACACCTGGATCTGACAACTCCGATGGCTTCCTCATCCCTGGCCGCACCCACTATGGTCGTGCACCACCTCGAAGATCGCCAGAAGCGATCGCCTCCGATTTAAATGCCGTTCCAGGTGAAATCATGGCACTACGAACACAAGCGAACCTAGATCCGTGACCTGCTCAACCTCACCTTCCCAATGCTGCCTCCCGATCGGACAAAGATCCACCTTCTAATAACAAACCCCAGCAACGGACGGCCGAAACTAAATCACTGATTTCTAGAAAAATTGTGATTTGATTGCAAAAACGAATTGCAACAGTGGATTACGCTCGTCGAGAGCTTCGAAATGGTATATAATATGTTAGGGTTTGGCGGAGTTTGAAATTTTGAAATTGAATTTGAAATTGGAATAGGGTTTTGAAATTGGAATATGTTTCTACCATTAGAAGGAGGAGATAGTCAGATAGAATCGTATGTACTGTAATCAGAAATAGAAAGGCCGCTAGGGTTTGGGAAACAAGACTATTTATATGGACAAGACCCGCTAAGAAAGAACGAACAACATATTGAATTGGTTTGAACGATGATATCAACCCGAAGAGCCTGTTTCGCTTCCAGAACGAAAGCAAGACATCCCATATATCAAAATAGTTGTTTTTGATATTTTTAAACTCAATGGTATTGATTTCAAGTCCTAATTCCACTGTATGAAGAAGTTAGCTTTTCAAATCAGCTTATTTCAATTGAATTCAATTAAATTGATTTCTATGCGTTTCGAGTCCGTACGATCAAACGATAAGTCCGATCGATACGAAACTTGAAATCCTATAAAAATTCACCATTACGGATCCGATGAAATTGGTTTCATCGAAATCCGAGACAGTGGCCAAAATGGTTATTTTCACGTTAATTAAATTAATTAAATCACTTTTCCAGTTCAAATTTAATAACTAACTATTTGTATCATTTTTGATTACCTAGTAATTTATAATCTTTTAAAACAAATTTCCATATCAATTCAATGTTAAATATTACACTAATTACAGTGTTCAATTTCAACTGTAACAATTTATTAATTATAATTTAAAATTCAAATAAATTAATTTATTTTGATTTCAATCTTATTATTCAATCAATCATTACTTTATGGACATAGTTAACATTGCTTTATATCTTATTACATCAATAATCTACAATTATCATCTTTTACCATATTAATTGCAACATTTCAATAATATTGAATTTTTATCTATTTCCACATTAATTTACAGGATTAATAATAGAATGATAATTAAAGCAATTATTACTAAATTCAAATACATTTCCAAGATTATTGTTTACAAACAAAAGCTAATAAATTCCATATTGATTAATTGTTCTATATTAACCAATTCCAATTAATTACGTACAATTTACCATATAAACACAACATTTGGTTTATTTACCATTTATAACCAATTTTTAACTCTACAATCATTTCAATTAATTGGAATTACATTAAAGTAGTTATCAATTACCTTATATTAACATCATTAAATTTCATTTTAATTATTTTTCTCATTATTAAATCTTAAATTTTTAATTTTCCACAACATTAAATTCCAAAACTTATTTAATAAATAAATTTAATTATCGAAAATTATGGGTCGTTACACATTGATGAGGGTTTGTGATTATGTACTCAAGTTTTCTACCATAGTTGAGAGCAATGCAAGGAAAGCAAGGATTTGTGATCAGGAAGTTTGATCAAAGTCCGCACTAGAATATCGGGGGATCGATACTAGTTCGGAAGTAAAGTCGTGGATTCGAATAATAAATCGAATCAAACATCACGTGCGGGTTAGACTTATGTTTTGGTATGTGTGTATATATATATACACACACAGACCTCAGGTGTAGTACATGCTCAGGTCAGGGGATGGGTTATGTGGATGTATTCATTTATGTTGATATAGTATCAATGTGGTTGTTTTTGGATGTATAGTTTATTTCTTAGTTGTGTTTATTACCTTAAGTGTGCAGTACACACTAGGATAGGTAGGATAGGAGTCTGACTTGATCTATGTATATATAACCTTAAGTACGTGATAAGTACTCAAGTTAGTGTGGGGAATCTTTATATGTATGTTTGGTATCATTTGTTTTAGTGTTGTTATGGTATCAACCTTTTATTTATATAAGTATTTTTTCTATCATCGGTATAAATAAGCCAGGATGTTTGAGGATACGAGTATGAGATAGATTCCTTTATCTAACTTTCATTTCGAGGACGAAAAGCTTTTAAGTAGAGGAGAATGTAACGACTCATAATTTCGCTACTTCGAAAATGAGAGATTTTGTTTATTTTAAAAAGGTTTAAAACTTAAATAAATAAGTTATATATAATAAATAATGATAGAGGAATTATTTATTCTTATAATTAATAATTAAAAAGTATAAATATGGATTTTAGAACAAATCAGCAAAAGTTAAAAAGAAATAAATGTTTAAATAAATAGGTTTAAATATTTGTTTGAAAAGTTAAATTATATTAAAATCACTTAATAAAGATAATAGAAGTATATTAAAGGGTTTTAAAATATGTTTATAATCATTTTACAAAATGTCCAAAATTTTTCGCATTTTGTTAGTTTTACATACACTGTAAAAATAGAGATTTTGATATTATTTAAATATGGTTTTAAAATATGAATAGACGTGTTTAAATTTATTTAAGGAAGTAAGAAGTTCATTTTTTAAGTTTTGTTTACTTTAACATATAACTTAACAAAAACTTCAAATTTTGACTGTAAAATTTGTCAATAAAAATGCTGTTTTCAACCGTAACAAGTTGTTGCAACGTTGAATAAACATGTTCACTTTATAACTTATATAATACAACTTTATAAACTTTAAACACATATACATTTAGCATATAAGACAAAAATTTATATTAGGAAAGTTTATACAAAAAAAAGAAAATGATTTGACTAATTTATAAATAAAATTTTGTAAAACAACATCATTACATATCTTTCTTTTATCTTATACATGATGTAACCAATACACCTTGAATTCAAGCAAATGGGAAGTGAAAAGATAACTAACTAAAGGAATTATTGACACATGTGCTTACCATTAATGCACAATTACAAATCCATTTAATGCAAATCAAATCAAAGGCAAAAGTCCTCTTTTTAAGTTCGAAGTTTAAGAAAGGTAAAGTAAGTAATCATCGATATCTTTAACATCAGCATTAATGCATATCAAATATCTCCTTTCATGCATAAGAGAAATGTATATTTAAATGTAAAATGAAGAGGGTAGCAAGGTCATTTGCCACTCGATTCTCCACCAATAAATACAAGCCAAACTCCCTTCATTTTTCACTTCATTTTCATTCTACAAACTACAAACTCCATTCTCTTCCTCCATTCTTCTTCCACCTCCAAGCCATTCACCATCTCCAAGCTTCTACTACCTCTACAACCTCCACACTCACCAAACCCGAGACCCTACATGGCCGTACCCCCTCCAACATCCCACACCCGCCACCAAACCACCCTACACGGCCCCAATACCCATGCACCCAGCCCTACCCGCCACCAAACCCATGCACACCCCCATACCCACATCCAAAACCCACCTACCCACCTTAAAAACTCACGCACCCCACCTACCCCCTAAGGCCATACACCCTCCTATATAGCCCACAGCCACTAAAAAAAGAAAAAAAATTAAAGTGAGAGTTCGAGACGATTTCTAGGGAGCACGCTAGTTTGCGAAAAGATTGACAGAGTGGATATGAAGGTGAGAAATTCTCATCGCTTTTAAAAGATCGTATTTTGATTTTGTTATAATAAGCATCTTATGACATAAGCAAGTATACACCTCTTTAAAATGTTGTTATGGATGTTTGGTTATGTTTGTGTTATGTTTGAATAATAACAAGTGTTTATAATTGTGATTATTTATCATAGTAGCTTATGTATGGACCATAATTATGTTAGTGATAAATGTTAACTTGATTATGCTCATTTTGATTAAGTAATCCCTTTGTTAAGTATGACCAATTTTTAAATATGGTATATATTGGATTATTGAGCCTCTTTATGAATAGTAAAAAAATCAAATTTGGATTTTGAAAATAAAGTCAAATTGAAATTGAAGTATAATTGAAATTGAAATCGGAATCGAAATCGAAATTTGAATTGGATTTCAAATCGAAGTTAAAATTGAAATTGATTTTGAAATTGAAATTGAAATTGAAATTTGGGTTGAAATTAAAAATGGATTTGAAATCAAATTTGAAATTAAAGCTTTAATTGAAATTGGATTTAAAAATTTAATATTAAAATAATAGGAATAAAATAATATTATAATATAGAAATAGTGAAAATATACTTTAAATACTTCAAATAGTAAAAATATTGATTTAAAATGATTTTTTATAATTTTATAAGTAACAAAGTTCAAATTAAGAAAATTATTTCAAGTTTTGAAAAATAAGTTAAAACTAGGTGTGTCGCGCAACGGTAGTTCGTGATTTCACGCCGAAAAGTTTAAATGAGTGTATAGAGTGGAATATAGCTTGGAATTCTTCGAGATAAGAAAATTTTGGACTATTATATCCGTATCTTCTAAACAAAGAAAGAAAATCAATACTTCATTAAGTAGATTTTAAGTGACCATAACAGAAAATCTTTTTACGTAGACGTTTTTAATTATGAAAAAATATGGAATAAATTTGATAAATCTATTTAAATAGTTTAAAAGAGATTTTAAATGGAAAATATGAATTTTCAAATATTAAAAATTTGTTTGAATCAAATAAGCTTATATAGCACTTTCCGCAACACTTTTTCTACTGCGAATTCTATAACTTTTGAAATATGAGGTTTAAACTTAACGATTTTTCCTAGAATCAATTATGAATGTTTTTAAAAGGAAAATTAAGCGTTTAAAAGATAATTTGGAATCTTTATAATCAATTCCAAAATAAAAGCTAATAACTTAGTATGTGGAAACGACTAGCATTTGTCCCACCTATGAGATCTGAGAAGATAAAACAAGGTGTTTAACTAAGATTAGGAATGGCGCAACCAGTGCCCTGAACTTACCTGGCCTATGTTTTCTCTTCTTAGTCGAGGGATGGAACAGATTGAAAGGAAAGCCCGGATGCTCTAAAAGATTATATTAAGCTTTTCCAAAATAAAAGAGAATTACTATTTTACAGAAGTTAAGCAATTTAAGTATAAAAATATTAATCTCAAAAAATGAATAAATTACAACTTGGATTGCATAGAGATAATCTTCTTATACTTGGTATTAAATTCCAAAGAGGGAACTCGTCTTATTTATGGAATTTAAAAGGTGATCTCGCCGTTATTCCGCCCATAGCACTTGTTGAATACGGAAATTAATGTTGAGTAAAATTAGAATGATTTCTATCATCCTATTTGCTCAATAATGTTTGCCAAGATTGTTTTTATGGTTTACAGTAAACGATGTCTTAAATAACATTGTTTTTGACCTGCCTAAAAGTTAAGAAATTCTGGATCGATGATAAGTAAGAAAATAGGAAATGTTTTTCCAAATTAATAAGTGAATGAACTTAGAATTACTCTGAGATTAAAAAGGGATTTAATAGAAAGAATTAAAGTAAAAAGAGACTTAATAAATCCTGTATACTTATATTCACTTTTTATCGATAATTGGATTTCGAAGGAACTAGGGTCGGATTTGGGTTATTCCTATCCAAAAACCACTTTGAACCAATTTACATGTTCAAAGAATGAAGTTGTTTGAAGACGGAGATATTGAGACGAATTATAATGAAGGACTACTTGTTGATTAATTGGGGATAAACTCCCGATTTACTTATTTTAGCAGTGGTCTCTTTGTTATGAAAAACCTCAGAAACACAAGGGCTTCTTGCCTAGTAATGGCCGAGGAAAGTACCTTCGGCTTCGTTCAGTCCCAGAACGAACTTGTATGGATGGATGTTTGACAATGCATTTTTTGAGATTACATACATTGGTTTTTACAAACATACATCTGTGGTGGCGGGGAAGGTAACTTCTCTTAGCTTAACACCCTCCTTGAGACGTACGAGCTCAAGGGTTGTAGTTTTGTGGAAGACAATTAGTAGTCAACGGAAATGGCAATGTGGCATTCAAAGAAGATGTGCTATGTGAATAGGTAATCATTGCCTCAAACCTCATCAACCGGAAATGACCGAAACAGGGTAGATGTAGCAAGGCTAAGTGGGTCATTCCCATCAGGGTATGATCAACCCCTTCTAGATATATTTCTTCTCGCTATGACATTCGGGATGTAAATTAATGTGGGTTGTATGCTAGAGTGCGCTCGGTTAAAGGTCGGTAACGACCGGGGATGACATATTTGGTACTATCTAGTAATAGAGGTAGGCCGATCTTGTGTTGGCAGAGGAGCTTTATGATGGTTCCTCGAAACATCCATCTAGAGGTGTACCCATCGGAAGGTAGTCCCTTCACCTGGTTATTTATATGGAAATCCATTCTCCAATAAGAACTTGCGGTTTCGTTTATAGAGCCAAATTGCTGGAATTTAATCAATGTAACAATTTCGGCTAAGATTAATAAGTTTATTTGCAAAAAAATTCAAAAGCAATGTCATTAAAAATAATATCAAATGTTCTGATATAAAAGTGTTTTAGTTATCATAAGGTAATCCGTGTTTATGTATGGGCATGGATTTATGAGATACTCTTTCTTTTCAAAAGGATTTAATTTAAAGGCTAGTATATGACACTGTCATTTATTATTTGAGTTTTTCTCACGCTGGTTTATCAAGCCTGTAACGACCCGCTATTTTGGACCATTCAAATCGACAATAATCCACACATGTCGGACTCGAATACTTCAAAACAGTGAATTGTTAATTTAAATTTGGCAAAACTCAGCATATACAGTAAATAAATCAATCACAGAATCAAAGACACAGAGTAATATAACAATAATGCAGCGGAATAGATAAATAGTAGTTCATGAAGCTACTATATAAACATCAGAGTTAGAAACAAAATACATCAGAATATCTTAAATACAGTGAAGTCTTCTGTACGAACAGATGACCTCTCTGAACAAATCAACTGGTAAGCTGAAAGCTAAATCGATAGTTGGATCTCCAAGCGAAGCTCCAAACTCCAAAGGTGAGTCTCAAATGCTGTATCACTCAGTCTGACCCGAGCGTAAAGCAAAACATAAAACACTCGAGTCAGGATTAACATTCTTATATCAATAAATCCAACTCAAGTGAAATATCAACTGAAATACAAGTAACTCAGAGGATGTTTGGGATAACCATCCTCTAAGGATCCATGGAACGAAACGTCATTATAACACCGTGGCCATTTCAAAATAATTTAGACTTCAAAACCAAAATATCATTTCATTAAATATATATATTTATATATATTCTCAATTTCACAAATTGATTCAAATCAACTCGAGTTTCAACTTAAAATTTAATTCAATCTAGATTTATCCATTTTAATTCAATTCAGTTCTAAATAACAAATTCAAATTATATTGATTTCAAATGCAGATCTGAATCACAAAATAAACCATTTAAATTCCAATATATTTCAAAGCTTTAATATTCAACATTTCAAAGTTCAATTTAACAGTTTCATATAGATCGTGATTTAACCTCATTATTATTTAGCCTTGAAATATTCACTCATTAAATTCAATATCATTTAAGTAACCTTAAATCACATTTTACTAAATATTTCCTTTAATTTATTTTAAACGTGAAATATTCATTAAATCCCTTAAATCAAAATCGAGATATAAAATCATATCTTTAAATTTCAAATTCAATAGTTTCAAATTGATATAATTAAATAAAATTCTTAACTAAATACAATTCCAAATAAATTCAAATTTATCTTCCCAACCTTAACTTATTCAAATTATTTCAAAAATCTATTTTGAAATATAAATTTAAATAAATACTTAAACATATTATATGTATTAAATCAATCTTAATTAAATTAAATATTATCATTAAATCTATATATATCATTACCATTTATATATAATATTTTAAGAATCAATATTTATTAAAACCATATATTTCTTTCTAAAATCATAGAAATTATTTTCAAAATAATTATATGGACCAACGGTGTCTATATAAAATCTTCTATCCTATGGTCAAGTGATACAGATATTTATCATTTCAATCCGTAATTTAAATATATACGGGTAGATATCATTTTAACCCGCAATCCCAAATTCAATTCTCATGAAAATCGCTTGGGTTTATCATTTCAACCCATAACGATTTTCTCCTATTCTAAAGTCCGTTTGGGTATGTATCATTTCAACCCATAGTGAAATATATACTAACAGGGAACTTGCAGAGTGACGATAGATACTATAATAATAATAATAGGCATATATCATAAACAACTATATAATATAAACAACAGGATATGGTGTCATATGCCACAGGTGAACAGTTACAGGTAATAGCATATATAACAATTTAAATAACTACAACAGCATATTTCAATTGTCGTCTCAATTGAAATTAAATTTAATAAATATAAGAATGTTAATCGTGAGTGATTGCTCACCTTTCGATGCTAGAGAATACAGAAGGTGACACAGATACGCACACTGATACGGACCCTGAAATTTAATTGTGAATTCAAGCAAAGCAAAATCGGTACGAATTTAACGATCAAAGCTGATTGGCACGAACTGACGAACAGATCTGATAATACGAATAGATGAAATAATCAGAACTTGGTCGATCAAAATAATTGGCATAAGTGAATATATATACAACTATATATGCCATATATAAAATTATATACAACTTATAATTTTAAATAAGCAAATAACTTATAATCTTTAAAACAACTTTATACATAAAATATATATACACTAATACTTCCATACTAAACTTATATAACTAGTATATATATTCCCAAATAGATAAACAAATGTTTAAATATGAATACCTTAATATAAAAACTATTATATATACTAACATAAGCTGCGGCTATTATAAAATCAAAACATATTATATACTTTAACACATCATGACTACATCACCAATAAATTAGCATATTATGTATATAAACCAATACACATATAACTCCAAATATAGATATACTAACCTACTATAACAATGAATGATATGAAAAACGTTGAAATATGCGCTCCTTCTGTATTACAATAGGTACTAAAAGCTTATATAAAAATATAGAAAACATATACCATTCGAATGTCATTGATTACATAACTTTAAAAACTATTTCGTATATTATAATGAAACCAGGCTTGATAAGCTTTAAAATACTTATAAGACTCATACAAGTAAATACAGATAAACATAAAACTATAAATAAAATAAAAAGAATATATATATATATAACATAACAGCCATCTGCCCAGTCACCTACTTATATATATAATATTTAAATGGTATAACACCAAAATCCAATTATATAATACTGCTTAAAACCGAACAAGGACCTTAGTTTATAATATAAAATACCCATATCTAAATCTAAAGAGTGTTGTACTATATAGATATACTATCTTATATAAGTAACAAACAATATATATCGAATGAATGTATTATATAACAAATATATATACTACCTAACATAGACCAAGCGGAGGCTGACCCGACTCGAGACAATGGAGAGCAAGGAGCAGCATGAATGAGGCAACCCTACCCTTAGCTGTCATTTATTTTGAATGACTCAATTTAGTTTAATTCTAAATTCAGGGTTGCACTCCTTCACAAACCAACTATTATTTTTTACATGTATGTATATTTTCCTATGTGTTTCCAAAGATCCACTTGATCAATATAGAAATATTGATATACTACTTTATAAAACTATTTGGGTGTTCATTTTAATTCTAATATCAGAGCATTTCTGTAAAGGGTATCTCAGTCTATATATATAAAAAAACTGAGGTTAAATCTCTGTGCAATTCCATTAGCCAATTCCCATTTATTTTTCCTACACTTAGCATTTGTGTATTTGATATAACATGTGAACTAACTCGTAATATTTAAATTTGCAAGGTTTGCCTTTTTAAACAGATGAGCTGTGAGTTGTACATGCTTCTGTGCACCTGTGTGCACATAGTCATGTACAGATGCTCTCTGTTTACCTTAGTCTTTAGGTAGACTAATTTGTTTTGGTGAGTTTCCTAAACTAGTTGGTCATAATATACTAGTTTCATTCATTCATAAAATCATCAAACACATTTAAGTTTGGGTTCCTCTTCCTTCCCTGTTTATGGGTTATTCCTTGTCTCATAATTTTTTTTCCAATTCATGTGTAAATGATTCTAATTTTAAAACAGTCTGATGTGTATACCCATACTCTTGGTTTAAATAGGTATAAGCTTCAGGTCTACGATTACTTTACTACTAAATTCTTGGAAATTTGCATGCTTACAAATTATAACATAAAGCTAAACATATCTATCTTTTCCACTGAAAATAGTTTCAACTCATGATATTTTTCTTCTTTACTGGTAATGGTTCCATCACATAATGATCCCTAAAATCATTCATTACATAATAATCAAGCTTAGCCTCTACAAATATTAATTACATATAAGACTTTAAAATAAAACATAAGGAACATTCTTCAACAAAAGCCATATTTCAGTTGTAAGCAATTTCTTCCTAGCATCACATTTCTGCTCTTTTTGCTTAGCTTCTTCATTACCTGCAGGCATCCCATGATCTGCCCCACCATGTAAGTGAAGCACCCATTTGATGCAAGCAACAAACAGGTCAGACTAAAGTCTGGTATGAGTAAATTCAATTGACAACACATAAGATTAATGAAGCTAGTTCCATATTACCCTTGTTTCAGAAGTTAAATGTTCTACTCAGATTGTTAAACCACTTTCTCATGTTCACATTTTAAGTATCCTTACAGTGAAGTGAGGGAACTGCTAAATACATGTATATGTGCTCAGACTAATTTCTTAATAGAAATCCTTATTTTAAGAATTCATAGCAGCCATCATGCAAATCACACAGGCATTCCTAAACATGAACAAGCAACATCCATATCATTAAGCTAAAGTACCAATATGAGACTGCATATCAAGATTCCCATATACTTTCAGCATTTATACATTTTGCATGTATATTCACTTCATGTTATTCATTTCAAAAGGATCCAGTATCACATTTATGGTTGCATTGGTGCACATTGCCTGGAACTGCTTCTTACTTTCCAGTGCACTATAAGCTTTTTGGACATGATCATTCCATGTGCAAACTCACACCCCAACCTTGGTGCAAGCCAACCACTATGCCATACCCACTTCCCTCTTACCCAACCTGATAGAGGTGACCCATGTCCTTAGTTTAATTACTAAGTTCTCTCACACATCCCATATTTTCTATGCAGAGTTATGCCCAACACTGTTTTATCCCCAATCACTACATACTAATAGTTTCTATACATCCATCAAAACTCATTCACATATATATTTATTCAACAATCACTCATACTTTAAAAATCAGTTCAAGTTAGTTTTATTTTAGAGATATACCTTGGTTAAAGCATAGCCTAGAGCCTATACCAAATGAAGTTCTACTCTGGTTCTCCTTATAGTCCACCCACATATTAAAGTGTATTTTCTTATTACTTCAACCTTATTTCCAGAGAACATCAAATGATAAATCAGGATTCAGCACATGGAAATTCCATTGCATCCTAATCATCTTTTCAGTTGCAAGACATAAGCCAGCGGACCACTTCCTCTTACTGCCTTGCACCTTACTTTTTTTTTAAATTTATGCTTAATCCAAAAACATTTCTTAGGTACATAAACATCTAAATTATCATAAATTTTTCCTTAAATATATCATATATGAACAATCAATCATAAGTTAAATGACAACCAAGGAATGTAAGACACATATCTTCAAAAACAACAGAAAAGGATTATACTAAAAAAAGTGCAAGCAAAACTTTAAACAGAATTAAAATAAACTAAAGGTCAGATGGCTGCCTCCAATAGGTCTTAATGCCTTGCCAAGTGAGGGTTTACTCACCAAGGTTCTTCTTCCTAAGCCTTGATTTAAGTCTGCCATTGACCTCCTAGCTGCTGCCTGCCTCCTCTTTCTTTTCTATGTTTTGTTTTCTGGTTTTTCTCATGTGCACCCGTAGGAGGTGATGAGGTATATAGTGGAGTTGTTAGGGTTTTAAGGTTAGTTAGGTAATTTATTTTCATCAGAAATCCCATTATTTCTGATCTCACCCAACAGCTCACCCTCTCCACTTTCCCTCCTTACCATTTTTCCCTTTTTCCCTGTCTTAACTATTTTTGGCAATTTTCTTCACACACTTTATGCATGATTCTGGCTTGGCATTATCTGATTTGTAATTATGAATAAAAACTTATGTGTCTAACCAAATGTGTGTGTGTTAATTAGTTATTATATTTTCTACCCATGCATGCTGCCATGTTTATTATATATATATATATATTAGTTTATTTGAATTAGGACTAAAACTGCCTATGTTATTTATACACTATAATTGGGTTAATGTAGCTATACTAATAGGTCATGCACTCATTTACATTTGCATTTACCAACAGAGCCTCTACATACTAATTTTCCTTGCTCAGGTAGTATACTGGAATAGTGTGTACGTGCACAAAGACATGCATATTCATTTACACGCCATTGTTTTTCAGAGAAAAGAAAATTTTTGTTTTTCAACTAACTAACTTTCTTTTGCAAAGTATGTAAACTATATATATATATAGATATACATAAATTATGGGCTGTCACATACACCCCTTCTTTAAGAAATTGTGTCCCACAATTTAACATTTCTTAACTCAACTAAAGCATATATCAAGCAAGCACATTCAACATTGAATACTTTGTTTAACTAACCGAATGCAAGCATAAATGATAAATTACCTTTAATCTAATTGTCAGTTGCAAATAGTTGAGGGTACTGGACTTTTATCTTGTCCTCAACCTCCCATGTGCAATCATTAGGGTCTAGACTCCACTGCACCTTTACCAGTTTAATAGTTTTGTTTCTTAATTTCTTATCTTCTTTAGCTACAATGCCCACTGGCTTCTTCTCATATACTAAATCTGGTCTAACTTCTACTGGGTTTTGTGGCTGAATCACCGAAGCTTCATCATGCACACATTTTCTCAATTGTGATACATGAAATACACTATGTATTCCACTCATTTCTTCTGGCAACCTCAACTTGTAAGCCATCTTTCCTATTCTTGCTATGATCTCATATGGCCCGATATATCTCGGGGTTAGCTTCCCTGCCTTGCCAAATCTCAACACCTTCCTCATAGGTGAAAATTTCAAGTACACATAATCTCCTACCTCAAATTCAAGTGGTTTCCTTCTTTTATCTGCATATGATTTCATTCTATCTTGAGCTGCTTTCATTCTCTGTTTGATCAGTGTGATCTTATCATTTGTTTCTTTCACATGATCTGGTCCTAACATCACCCTATCACCTACCTCTAACCAGCAAGCAGGTGACAAACAAGGCCTCCCATATAGAGCTTCATAGGGAGCCATCCCTATACTACTCTGGTAGTTGTTGTTGTAAGCAAATTCTGCTAAATGATGGTAATCTTCCCAATTACCACCATGGTCAAGTACACAGGCTCTAAGTAGATCCTCCAAAAATTTATTAACTACTTCTGTCTGGCCATCAGTTTGGGGATGGTAGGTTGTGCTCAAACACAACTCAACCCCCATTGCCTGTTGAAAACTACTCCAGAACTTTGATGTGAATATGGTGTCTCTGTCACTAATGATAGTGGTAGGAACTCCATGTAGTTTTACGATTTCTTTCATGAAAATTTGTGCCAATTTTGGTGCATTTCTATCACTCTTTACTGGTAGGAAGTGCGATGATTTAGTCAACCTATCTACCACCACCCAAATACTGTCATTACCTCTATTTGATCTTGGCAAGCCATCAATGAAATCCATTGATATGCTTTCCCATTTCCACCTTGGAACTTCCAGAGGTTGCAACAGTCCACTGGGTCTTTGGTACTCAGCCTTGACTTATTGGCAAGTCATGCATTTTGCCACATATTCACCCACACTCCTTTTCATTCCTTTCCACCAATAGATCCTCTTTAGATCATGATACATTTTAGTACCACCTGGATGTATGGTGTACTTAGACTTGTGATGGACATCCATGATTCTTCTTTATAGTGCTTCTGTGCCAGGCACACACAGTCTTCCCTTGTATCTCAAAAATCCTTTTTCATCCAATTCAAACTTATCAAGATTTGAACCATTCCTTAACAGTTCCTTCTTCTCTCTTAGGAATGCATCCATGTCTTGCGACTGATTCACTTCTTCCACTAAATCTGATTTTATTGTGATGAGGCTGAGCTTGCCATAGTGCTCCATGTCCTCATCTATCACCATAATTTGTTCTTCCACACTTTCCACTTCCACATTAGTTAGTGCTAATAACATTTTAAACTCCTCTATCATCAATGTAGCCAACTTGGCATGTTGCCTACTCAATGCATCTGCCACTCTATTTGCTTTTCCTGGTGTGTACATAATATCCAAATCATAGGCAGCACGGAATTCCACCCACCTATGTTGTCTCATGTTCAAATCTTTTTGAGAAAATAAGTATTTCAAAGCTTTGTGGTCAGTATAAAGCTCAAATTTTGCTCCTAATAGGTAGTGTCTCCAAAGCTTTAATGCATACACCACAGCTGCCAATTCCAAGTCATGTGTTGCATACTTGGTCTCACTTGGTTTCAATTGCCTTGATGCATAGGCTATTACTCTACCATCTTGCATAAGAACAACCCCTATACCTGACCCACATGCATCAGTGTACACTACCAGATTATCATTGCCTTCTGGGATTTTCAGCACTGGAGCTTCCATCAATGCTTTCTTCAATTGGTTGTATGCCCCTTCACACTTCTCAGTCCATAGGAAAGGTTGGTCTTTCCTTGTTAGCTTAGTTAATGGGGTTGCTATTTTAGCAAAGTCTTTTATAAATCTTCTGTAGTATCCAGCCATGCCAATGAATGATCTTATCCCAGTAACATTGCTTGGTCTCTTCCATACTTGCACTGCCATGACCTTACTAGGGTCTACTGAAATTCCTTCTTGAGAAACTATATGGCCTAAGAATTTTATTTCATTCTTCCAGAAGGAACATTTTGCAAACTTGGCTTTAAGGCCTTCTTGCCTTAATCTACTTAGTACCATGTGCAAATGTTTCTCATGTTCATTAGCTGACTTAGAATATATTAATATATCATCAATGAAAATCAGTACAAATTTATCTAAATAGTCTCTAAAAATCCTATTCATTAAATCCACAAAATAGGATGGTGCATTGGTCAAACCAAATGGCATTACTAAGTATTCATACAAGCCATACCTGGTGTTGAAAGCTGTATACTTAATACTTTCTTCTTCCACTTTCATTTGATGGAAGCCAGATGCTAAGTCAAGTCTGGAAAATACCTTAGCACCATTTAATTGATCAAAAAGATCATCAATTCTAAGTAGAGGGTATTTGTTTTTGATGGTGACTGAATTTAGTTCCCTATAGTCTATGCACATTCTCAAGGAACCATCATGCTTCTTAACAAATACTACTGGTGATCCCTAGTTTGAACTGCTAGGCCTAATGAAGCCTTTTTGCTCTAATTCTTCTATTTGCTTCTTCAACTCAATTAGTTCTTTAGGACCCATCCTATTTGGCTTTTTAATGACAGGGCTTGTCCCTAGTTTAAGTCTTATTTGAAATTCTACTGGTCTATTATGAGGGATACCATTCACTTCACCAAACACATCAGTGTATTGGTTAACTATGGGTATCTTTTCTAGGCTTGATTCAACTTCACCATTGTTCAAGTTGAACATCCTGCCCATACCCCTAGCTTTTTCTACCTCAAACATGACCAAAATTCTTTTGCCATCAGGAAGTTGTAGTGAGATTGTAGAATTTTCTAAATTAATAATAGCATGAAATCTTTTTAACCAATCCATCCCTAATATAATATCCAACTTAGGATAATTTAGCACATATAATTCTGAAATAAAGATGTGACCACCCATACATATTTCTACTTGCATGCATTTCATGTTAGTAATACAGGAACTACCTATGGGACTATCAATATGCAATGGTTTATTAACAAGAATACATATCAATCCCAGTTTCTGAACTATGTCATAAGCAATAAATGAGTGGGTAGCTCCTGTGTCATAAACAACTGATATGGGTATGCCTTTAATAAATAATATACCTTCCACTTGGCTAGGTGCCTCCATTGCCCTGCCTTTCCCCTCAAGTACAGCCACCCTTGCCATTTCTGGACACTGCCTTTTCATATGCCCCTCTTTACCACAGTTGTAGCACCTAAGAATAGTTGACTTGGGTGCTTGGCATTTGGTCTTTATATGGCCTTCCTTTCCACAGTTGTAACAGATCACCTTAGGTTTCTTATTGTCAGAGCTTGCCACCTTACTTCCTTCTTTTTTCATTGCTTCTCCCTTCTTCTTCTCATATGGGTGTGCTCTATTCTTCCCTTTCTTGCTATTCCTGAAATTCTTAAATTTTTCCCTGGCATTATCATGCTGCTCAAATGATAATGTCAAGTCCATAACTTGACTAAAGGTTCTATCTTTGTAGGGTAACATGGCTCTACTCAACCCAGCATTCAACCCCTGGATGTACCTTGCATTCCTTGAAACTTCATCTGGGATTAATACTGCTCCATACTTGGACAACCCTTCAAATTTTTGAGTGTATTTAGTGACACTCATAGATCCTTGTCTAAGTTTTATAAACTCCTCAAGCAATGAAGCTTTTGCTGAGGCTGGGACAAATCTGGCTTCTAACATTTCTTTGAACTGATTCCATGTGATCTCTTGTTCTTTCCTACCTGCAATGATCACTTCCCACCAATCCAAAGCAAGGCCTTTTAGTTGTCTTGAAGCTATTTGCCTTCTTCTCTGGTCATTAACCTGCATATCTGCAAAGATCCTCTCTACTGTTCTTAGCCATGTCTGGACACCCATGACATTTTCTGTGCCATCAAAGCTACTGCCTCCTAAATGTGTATATGTTTTAAGCAATTTAGATAGCTCCTCATGAGGATTATCTACTCTAGGTGCCATCCCATCCCTTAATACTCTAACAAAATCTTGCATGTTAATCATTGGGGGATCATTGGCCATTCCAGTTGCCTGTTCAACATGATTGTCCTCCCTTTCTCCAGCAGCCTGGGGATTGCTCCTAACTGTTCTGGGCCTCTATTGAACATTTCTAGTATGGTTAGTTCTAATTCCTATTCACTACTTCACTTTTAAACTAGTAGTGAACTCATTCATACATAATAAGTAAAACAACCAATGCAAACAGTACAAACAATGCACACAGATTCAACCAAGTATTTGTATTGGCTATGTATTTAATAACACAGCTCTGATACCAACTGAGGCAACCCTACCATTAGTTGTCATTTATTTTGAATGACTCAATTTAGTTTAATTCTAAATTCAGGGTTGCACTCCTTCACAAACCAACTATTTTTTTTACGTGTATGTATATTTTCCTATGTGTTTCCCAAGATCCACTTGATCAATATAGAAATATTGATATACTACTTTATAAAACTATTTGGGTGTTCATTTTAATTCTAATATCAGAGCATTTCTGTAAGGGTATCTCAGTCTATATATATATATATATAAAACTGAGGTTAAATCTCTGTGCAATTCCATTAGCCAATTCCCATTTATTTTTCCTACACTTAGCATTTGTGTATTTGATATAACATGTGAACTAACTCGTAATATTTAAATTTGCAAGGTTTGCCTTTTTAAACAGATGAGCTGTGAGTTGTACATGCTTCTGTGCACCTGTGTGCACATAGTCATGTACAGATGCTCTCTGTTTACCTTAGTCTTCAGGTAGACTAATTTGTTTTGGTGAGTTTCCTAAACTAGTTGGTCATAATATACTAGTTTCATTCATTCATAAAATCATCAAACACATTTAAGTTTGGGTTCCTCTTCCTTCCCTGTTTATGGGTTATTCCTTGTCTCATAATTTTTTTTCCAATTCATGTGTAAATGATTCTAATTTTAAAACAGTCTGATGTGTATACCCATACTCTTGGTTTAAATAGGTATAAGCTTCAGGTCTACGATTACTTTACTACTAAATTCTTGGAAATTTGCATGCTTACAAATTATAACATAAAGCTAAACATATCTATCTTTTCCACTGAAAATAGTTTCAACTCATGATATTTTTCTTCTTTACTGGTAATGGTTCCATCACATAATGATCCCTAAAATCATTCATTACATAATAATCAAGCTTAGCCTCTACAAATATTAATTACATATAAGACTTTAAAATAAAACATAAGGAACATTCTTCAACAAAAGCCATATTTCAGTTGTAAGCAATTTCTTCCTAGCATCACATTTCTGCTCTTTTTGCTTAGCTTCTTCATTACCTGCAGGCATCCCATGATCTGCCCCACCATGTAAGTGAAGCACCCATTTGATGCAAGCAACAAACAGGTCAGACTAAAGTCTGGTATGAGTAAATTCAATTGACAACACATAAGATTAATGAAGCTAGTTCCATATTACCCTTGTTTCAGAAGTTAAATGTTCTACTCAGATTGTTAAACCACTTTCTTATGTTCACATTTTAAGTATCCTTACAGTGAAGTGAGGGAACTGCTAAATACATGTATATGTGCTCAGACTAATTTCTTAATAGAAATCCTTATTTTAAGAATTCATAGCAGCCATCATGCAAATCACACAGGCATTCCTAAACATGAACAAGCAACATCCATATCATTAAGCTAAAGTACCAATATGAGACTGCATATCAAGATTCCCATATACTTTCAGCATTTATACATTTTGCATGTATATTCACTTCATGTTATTCATTTCAAAAGGATCCAGTATCACATTTATGGTTGCATTGGTGCACATTGCCTGGAACTGCTTCTTACTTTCCAGTGCACTATAAGCTTTTTGGACATGATCATGCCATGTGCAAACTCACACCCCAACCTTGGTGCAAGCCAACCACTATGCCATACCCACTTCCCTCTTACCCAACCTGATAGAGGTGACCCATGTCCTTAGTTTAATTACTAAGTTCTCTCACACATCCCATATTTTCTATGCAGAGTTATGCCCAACACTGTTTTATCCCCAATCACTACATACTAATAGTTTCTATACATCCATCAAAACTCATTCACATATATATTTATTCAACAATCACTCATACTTTAAAAATCAGTTCAAGTTAGTTTTATTTTAGAGATATACCTTGGTTAAAGCATAGCCTAGAGCCTATACCAAATGAAGTTCTACTCTGGTTCTCCTTATAGTCCACCCACATATTAAAGTGTATTTTCTTATTACTTCAACCTTATTTCCAGAGAACATCAAATGATAAATCAGGATTCAGCACATGGAAATTCCATTGCATCCTAATCATCTTTTCAGTTGCAAGACATAAGCCAGCGGACCACTTCCTCTTACTGCCTTGCACCTTACTTTTTTTTTAAATTTATGCTTAATCCAAAAACATTTCTTAGGTACATAAACATCTAAATTATCATCAATTTTTCCTTAAATATATCATATATGAACATTCAATCATAAGTTAAATGACAGCCAAGGAATGCAAGGCACATATCTTCAGAAACAACAGAAAAGGATTAGACTAAAAAAAGTGCAAGCAAAACTTTAAACAGAATTAAAATAAACTAAAGGTCAGATGGCTGCCTTCCATAGGTCTTAATGCCTTGCCAAGTGAGGGTTTACTCACCAAGGTTCTTCTTCCTAAGCCTTGATTTAAGTCTGCCATTGACCTCCTAGCTACTGCCTGCCTCCTCTTACTTTTCTATGTTTTCTTTTCTGGTTTTTCTCATGTGCACCCGTAGGAGGTGATGAGGTATATAGTGGAGTTGTTAGGGTTTTAAGGTTAGTTAGGTAATTTATTTTCATCAGAAATCCCATTATTTCTGATCTCACCCAACAGCTCACCCTCTCAACTTTCCCTCCTTACCATTTTTCCCTTTTTCCTTGTCTTAACTATTTTTGGCAATTTTCTTCACACACTTTATGCATGATTCTGGCTTGGCATTATCTGATTTGTAATTATGCATAAAAACTTATGTGTCTAACCAAATATGTGTGTGTTAATTAGTTATTATATTTTCTACCCATGCATGCTGCCATGTTTATTATATATATATATATATTAGTTTATTTGAATTAGGACTAAAACTGCCTATGTTATTTATACATTATAATTGGGTTAATGTAGCTATACTAATAGGTCATGCACTCATTTACTTTTGCATTTACCAACAGAGCCTCCACATACTAATTTTCCTTGCTCAGGTAGTATACTGGAATAGTGTGTACGTGCACAAAGACATGCATATTCATTTACACACCATTGTTTTTCAGAGAAAAGAAAATTTTTGTTTTTCAACTAACTAACTTTCTTTTGCAAAGTTTGTAAACTATATATATATAGATATACTTAAATTATGGGCTGTCACAATGAAGCAGACAGCGGGTCGCGTCGGAGGGATGGTGGACTGTTGCTAGGACGGAAGGTGGTGCTTATGCGGGGCTGGGTGGTCTTCGGTTCGAGCTAGGTGATTTGAGGAGCTGAGGGAGAGGAAAGAGAGAGGATGCGGCCAATGGGAAGGACCTTCGATAAGAGGCGTAGCCGAGGCTACTCGTGGGTGGTGGCACACACGGCTCGGCTAGGGGAGAAAGCGGTGGGGAGGTCGGTGTGTCGTTCATGGGAAGAAGGCATGATTTGTTGCTGCGCGTGTATATGCTTTCGCATATATTAGAGGAAATTTGTTTTTTTCTCTCTAGAGCAAATGAATTTGAAGAGAAAAGCGAAGAGAGAATGAACAGGCTGAATAAATGTGACAACTAAAGAAAAATGAAGTTTGGATCGCGAACAATATATATGATATATCATATAGTGTAACGCAGGCACAAAGTAGGGAAAGGAAGAGACCCAGCTAATTTTGAACGAACCCAAGATTTTTAATTATTATTTAAACCAGAGAATAACAAAAGACAAGGCGATTAATTTAAAAATTTATTAATAGATAGGAATAGGGAAGAATTGAAATGATATGTGATGGTTGGGCTATGATTCAGCTGAACATTTAAGGCAAATTGATTTAGTTTGCATGGAATGTTTCAATTTGAAACCGACAGAAAGCGAAAAGTTAAGTCACAGATTAGGGTACCGTTACAACGAACAGTTTATTGTTTCCATCGCGTACCGGACCTCAAAATACAGAAATAAATATACCGCTGAGATCAGCATGACGAGACGATTAAAACGGCATACAGATAACAGTGGTACGATCATCCGATCAAAAGTCGATAATTGGTACCGATATACGTTGCTATTCCGTACAGAAAAATCCAAACGGAGCTAGAAACGTCCGAATTTCACGAAACGAATTTCGCAGTGATTCAGAGTGTCCTAAATAAATTTTCTCATGTTGACATATTTAGGTTTCGGAGAACTTTTAAATTCAACTGTTATTAACTGATTTAAATAGAATTACACAATAAAATAAACTTCAATATTATCAGACGAAAATTTACCAGTTGCTATGTTTAAATAGACGTATTCCAAATAATAAATTTTTATTTCCAAATTTCATTGTTTAAAATTTCACAAAATTTCAATTAATTTATTAAATAAAATCACTAAAATTTTAGGTCGTTACACTCTCCCCCTCTCAAAACTTTTCATCCCCAAAAAGGAAGGATGTGGGAGAATAGAACAACCAGAAATAAAAGTAGATTAGAAGTCAAGATTAAACAATTAATTTAAAACTATATAAATTTTACTTGAAATATTCATTTGAAAACTTTATTTGCAAATCAATTATCTTTAATACTTTTCAAAACCCATTTGTAAAATTTCTTGCTTCCTTTATAAATACCATTTATATGTTTAAATAACACCTTTATAAAGATATGAAAACTAGTTGAAAACAATTATTTACATCTTTAGTTATATTTACAAAGAAGCTATTGAAAACATTAAATCCATAATTCACAAATCTATTAATTTATCTCAAGATACTTTTCAAACATTATTAATAATCATCTACCTTAAATATGTTTTATTAAATTAATAACTTCTAAAATATTTATAACACTAAAAAATTTCTATTAAACCATGTAGTATATAAATAAACAATACTTAAAAAGGATATAGTCAACAAGGAAAAGAAGGAGGATTTGGAAAAACAGAATATAGGTGAATAAATAAAGCTGAGCAGATAAGGTAGATTCAAAAGAATAGTATCGGGCATGAATAATTAGTTCAAACCATAAGAATTTCAATTTCAAATATTAATGCAGAATTTCTTTGTTGGAAATACTTTTATAATAAAATACCTTTATAATAAAATACTTTTTATAACTCGATGTTTCAACAAGTTTATCCTCGTTCCTGTAGACTCTGGCAGTGCATTGATCAGGCGCAAAGCTAGAATTCTCCAAGTACTTAGTAGACTTGTTTCAACACCTAGTGAAAATACTGGAAAACTTAAAAAAAAACAGATATGGAAAGTACAATCCAAACAAAAAAAACAAACAAAACCTTTGTCTAACCATGGTTCGCAGATACACAATGGTTACGCCTGGATCCCCCAGGAAAGAATCCATATCCGTAAGCTTTCTTAGCCCTACGAGTTACGCCATGATGACTAGTAGAATGCAGGATACACAATGGTTACGCCTGGATCCCCTAGGAAACAATCCGTACCCCTAGGCCATCTCGGCCAGGCGGTTTCGCTACTAATGCGACCTACATAGATGCAGGATACACAATGGTTACGCCTGGATCCCCCAGGAAACAATCTATACCCCTAGGCTATCTCAGCCAGGCAGTTGCGCTATGCAGTCGCGCTCGTAAGACCATGGGTAATGCCATGGAATTCGATGTAAACTCGAGTATCATATCCGGAAAACCAAAAATCAGAGAATATCGATAGAATGAATCCACAATGTAGCCACAAAGCGGATATCAAGCAGAAGGCACTTTCCATATCTTTACTTCGAAAATATGTATCATATAGTACCTTTTCAAATCACTTTCAAATATCGTACTTATATAAAGTCCATTATATATAAGATTTAATTTTCAAATCAAATACCTTTCCAAAATCAAAAGTATATCAAATCACACTTATATAGACTTCAATTATATAATATTTCACTTTTCAAATTGAGTACCTTTTCAAATCCATAGTCTTCGAATCAACATCATACTTATACAAACCAAATTTCTTTTATATAATTTCGATAACTACCAAATCATGTATTTAGTCATACAAGGTTCTCAAATTTCAATTTGTTTCAATATCAGTTCAGTTTCAAAATCATATACAATCCCACCAAATTATTTCTTCACAAATTAAATATCTTTAGTTTCAAAGTTTCCAAAATAATGGGTTTGGAGAATAGTCCAAGTTTCCAAATCAATATAATTTAAGCCAACAATTTATTTCCAACATCAATGGTTTTCAACATCATCTTATATTTACATAAAGTCCATCTTATATAAGGATCAAAATTTTCAAAAAAATAAATTTCGCTGCATGAAGAGCCATATGGGATTGAACATCTTTGCTTTATAAAAGATTTTTAGTTTAGAATAGTTTTGTATATTAAATAGTTTGTATGTAAAATAGAATAAAACAGTTTGTTTAAGAAGAATAAAAGAAAAATAGTTTTGAAAAATGGTTTTAAATTGATAGTAGTTTTTAATAAAAGAAAAATTCCAATTAAATTACAAAGATATCCAACCCAACAACTTCCCATTTCAGCGCCAAGTATATCAATGATATTAGGATATAAGATGTGCATATGTCATCATTTCGCAAAATCACATTCGATCGCTCGCTCGATCACACAAGTTTGTTTTCAAACTAGTATTGTCCATTCAACTTCCCTAATGCGGATTTCGATATGGTTTCTCGACTAGAAGCCATCAATCTCCTTGCATAGCCATATACTATGATAGAGAATTCTAGAATCAAGCCCAAAATCCATATCAAATATTCGCCATCAAGAATCGAATGAAAAATCCTAACATGAAATGGTGTAATTTGTTATCCCACTTTTTGGCAAAGCTGGGATACCCAAAAATTAACTGAAGTCAATATTAATCAGCCATGAATATTAAATATGCATTGCAGGATGATCATGGATATCGATGAATTTTGCCCAAGTCCGGATCGGACCGCAATTGACAAGACATGACAAGCAAAGCCATGGGAGCCAGCGTTTCAGATTTCAGGATAATCGGAGTTCGTATGAATGAGATATGATCGATACAAGTTGGATACAAGGTGTTGTTCGTATCCATCAGAAAACCAAAGTGTCGACCTGTTCGAATCCATTCAGATTCGTATCCATCAGAGAGTCTTCGAATCGATCAGATACGAGTCAGTCCGCGGTCATGAAGCTCGAATCCATCAATGGGCCTCATTTCGTATCCATCAATATCTTATCGATCAGAGCAGCCTCTCATTTGAATCCATCCGTTCGTATCCATCGGTAGGCCGCACTTCGTATCGATGGACTTCGTGTCGATCAACCTTTGGCCAGAGAGACTTATTCGAGTCCATCGGCATGGCTCCTTGTTCGAATCCATCAGTGAGTAGTCCGCTTCGTAACAGTCACCTGACAACAACTTCGCATCCATCAGAGAGTCGATGCTTCGTATCCATCATGGGACCATGCTCGAATCCATGAGCAGAGACTTGCTCGTATCCATCAGGTCAACGAGCCTGGGTGACGTGTTATTCTTCGATACGAGCAAGGCGAAATTCATGGAGTCGACACGGTCATCTCGGAGCAAAGGGCGGATCGATGCGAGGAGTGCGCGCCACGTTGCCGCGTTATCACGTGCAACCATCGATTCGAAGGCGTGGATTCGAAATGAGGGACTCGAAGCGAACAGCCAACCGAGAAACTTCAACTCGTATCGATCATATCTCCCAAGCCACAAGGCCAAATGTAATGAAATTTTCACAGTAGCTTCCACATAAGGTAAAGAGCAATCCTGCCAAGTTTCAGCTCGATTGGAGCATTTCCTGATCGAAACGAAGTTGATTCGAATCGATCACAGATTGAGTTGAAACTTGGTGGGACCGGTCGCGTGGGCCCACTCACGTGGCAGAAGAGTCTCCCGAAGTTTAGGCGAGATCTGAGCCTCCTACGCCTAAAAATAGAGCCCCAGAATCAACAGAAAAAGGATCTTTTGGCCATTCAACGTCCAGACTCTACCGGATTCAACTCTACTCCTTTCCATTGCTGTCATATTCAGATTCATTCATTGTATTTGCTGTAATCATCTGTAATCAACGAAGAACATCAATAAAAGATAAAAATCCTTGAAGTGGACGTAGGCCGGAGATAGCTGAACCACTATAAATTGCGTGTCACTGTTCATTATTTCTGGATTGTTGTTTGTTGCTTGCTTAGATCTGATATTTGTGTTTGAATATTGCTGATTTGTATTCATACACTGGTTCTTTCACAACACTTGGGGTTTGTGACCATTTTTGGTGCAAACACTTTGGTGCTTTCACTGAGAAGGACTAGCACCCGCTACACCAGATTCGAAGTTCAGATTTGAAAACTCGAAGATTTGAAGACAATGACTCGACAAACAAGTAGAAGACAAAGAGCCGAGAGAAGCCATCAAGGAGGAAGTCAAGAGGCATCCTCTGGTGCTGGAGAAGAACCAGCTTCGATCTACATCACTAGAGACGAAATGGAGACCATGACCAATCTGATGCACGAAAGAATGATGAAAAGTCAACAAGAGATGCTGCAGAATTTCTTTGAACAGATGAGAGCTGCAGGGATGCAGAGCCTAGGACCAACTACAGCGGCTATGAATGTGGAACAAGGAGCTAGGATTGCGGAACCTGATGAAGGACAGAATGCAGATCCAGAGGACAATCGACAAGGACTCGGGGGCAGACCCTCGGGATCCGATGCTGGAAGGCCGACAGACGGAGCCCAACAAGCTAGGGCCAATGCTGATGCTAACGGGCAACACGAAGAATACGTACCAGAATACCCTTCAAGACCAAGAGGGCAACCCCAGGATGGAGATGAAAAGATGGCTGGATTAGTGCGACGACTCATGAGAGGAGGATTGTCTAGCGGAGGATTGGAGGAAGTCAGTCGGAGTCCGTTCACTCCAAATATCAGGAATGCAAGGAACCCTCCAAAGTTCAAACTGCCAACGCTGAATCCGTATGACGGGAAGTCGGATCCGACCATGCACATTACCAGATACATTAGACACATGGAAATACTGGGAGCATCCGAGGAGGTGATGGCATGATGTTTCCCTTTATTTTTGTCAGACTTGGCTGCACTTTGGTTCAGGCAATTAAAGACTGGATCGATCAGGACATGGGGCGAGCTTGTAGATTGCTTCATGGAACAATTTAGGGTCCATGTTACAAGACCCAAGAGTGTGATGACTTTAGCTTCGATAAAGCAAAGGAGCGGAGAGTCCATAAAAGGTTTTCTGCTGCGATTCAATGCAACGGTGGCTTCGGTAGATCGCCTGGATCCATCGATGATTTTGATGGCGGCGGTGGCAGGAGTTGGAGAAGGCACCGAATTCAAAGATTCGTTGACAAGAGATCCACCACAAGATCTTGGAGAATTTTACCATGAAGCTGAGAAATTCATTCGATTAGAAGAATCACGAGCCGAGAGGCAGGAAGTAAATGCTGCACAAGGCGAAGGAACCGCCACGGAACAGTCCAGGACAGACAAAGGAAAGAGAAAGCAGGATGACGCACATGATGGTCCTGATAAACGGAAGAAATTCCGAGAGCCTAGATTCAGGCAATACACAGATTTGACGGCAAGCCTAGAAAGGATTTACATTGAAACTCGGGGGCAACTCCCCTATCGAAAACCACCCAGGAGAGATCCCACAGAGCGGGAGCGTAGAACCGAAAAATATTGCCTCTTCCATGAGCTGGATGGGCACGCAACCGACGAATGTCGCCACCTGAAGGATGAGGTAGAAGAATATGCCAGGAGTGGTAAACTGCCACAATATGTCAGAGAACGAGCAACGGCGGTAAGGCCTGAACAACTACCGCCTCCCCCTAACAGAAACGATCCTGGATCGGGATCACGACTCATCATCAACTGATTAAGATGGCAAGGGCCAAGTTCGAGATTTGGACTTCGGCCAAATAATTTCATTAGATTTGCTTTTAGAATAAACGGCTATCCCACTTACTCATGTACGGGAATTGGAGAGATCCCCAGGCATGCTCTGAGATGGAGATAGACCGATCTGCCCGGAGAGGCAATGTCTAGATTTCCTGGTGTTTGAGATTGAACATCTAGGACCTGAATTTAATAAATAAATTTGAATTTCTTGAAATAAACCTTTGACCGGAGAGTTAAAGGATAAACATTAAATATCAATATAAAAATGATCGCTTTATGATCCCACCCAGAGAGGCGGGGTCCGGAGTGCAAGAAGTGAGTTGCTTCGCCAGAGAGCGACAGGATCGACTCACTTAAGCATCGTTTCCTATTCACCGGAGAGTGATTCGATTAGGATTCGATAAGAGCCCGGATAGGCTATGATCGGCCGACGATTCAGGTCAAGACATCGCTTAATGTTCAGATACGCTGAACCGGAGTGCAAGAAGTGGGTCGCTTCGCCGGAGAGCGACATGATCGACCCACTTAACGTTGTTTCCCCTTCACCGGAGAGTGACAGGATGGGATCCAGCAGGAGCCCGGAGAGGCTACGATCGGCCCAGAACGGCCAAGACATCGCTTCACGTCCCAACTGGGGCCAGAGTGCAAGGGATAGGAAGCAACGCCGGAGTGCAATAGGATCTTTCTATTCAACCGCTAAGTCTAGAATGGGCTTCGCAAGGGTCCGGAGCGATCGTCAACAGTCCGGAGAGACTATAGAATTTCATTCTTAACTTCCACTGGCAGAAATTGATAACGCTTCGGCTTCGAACGGCCATGAACTCGATTGAAAATATCATAAGATTCGAATAAAACTTGAGCTCATTACATTCAAATTGAGACTAGTCAAAACACACCTTTTACCAAAAGGCATGTTTTGGGGGGCAAAGTGTTATCCCACTTTTTGGCAAAGCTGGGATACCCAAAAATTAACTAAAGTCAATATTAATCAGCCATGAATATTAAATATGCATTGCAGGATGATCATGGATATCGATGAATTTTGCCCAAGTCCGGATCGAACCGCAATTGACAAGACATGACAAGCAAAGCCATGGGAGCCAGCGTTTCAGATTTCAGGATAATCGGAGTTCGTATGAATGAGATATGATCGATACAAGTTGGATACAAGGTGTTGTTCGTATCCATCAGAAAACCAAAGTGTCGACCTGTTCGAATCCATTCAGATTCGTATCCATCAGAGAGTCTTCGAATCGATCAGATACGAGTCAGTCCGCGGTCATGAAGCTCGAATCCATCAATGGGCCTCATTTCGTATCCATCAATATCTTATCGATCAGAGCAGCCTCTCATTCGAATCCATCCGTTCATATCCATCGGTAGGTCGCACTTCGTATCGATGGACTTCGTGTCGATCAACCTTTGGCCAGAGAGACTTATTCGAGTCCATCGGCATGGCTCCTTGTTCGAATCCATCAGTGAGTAGTCCGCTTCGTAACAGTCACCTGACAACAACTTCGCATCCATCAGAGAGTCGATGCTTCGTATCCATCATGGGACCATGCTCGAATCCATGAGCAGAGACTTGCTCGTATCCATCAGGTCAACGAGCCTGGGTGACGTGTTATTCTTCGATACGAGCAAGGCGAAATTCATGGAGTCGACACGGTTATCTCGGAGCAAAGGGCGGATCGATGCGAGGAGTGCGCGCCACGTTGCCGCGTTATCACGTGCAACCATCGATTCGAAGGCGTGGATTCGAAATGAGGGACTCGAAGCGAACAGCCAACCGAGAAACTTCAACTCGTATCGATCATATCTCCCAAGCCACAAGGCCAAATGTAATGAAATTTTCACAGTAGCTTCCGCACAAGGTAAAGAGCAATCCTGCCAAGTTTCAGCTCGATTGGAGCATTTCCTGATCGATACGAAGTTGATTTGAATCGATCACAGATTGAGTTGAAACTTGGTGGGACCGGTCGCGTGGGCCCACTCACGTGGCAGAAGAAGTCTCCCGAAGTTTAGGCGAGATCTGAGCCTCCTACGCCTAAAAATAGAGCCCCAGAATCAACAGAAAAAGGATCTTTTGGCCATTCAACGTCCAGACTCTGCCGGATTCAACTCTACTCCTTTCCATTGCTGTCATATTCAGATTCATTCATTGTATTTGCTGTAATCATCTGTAATCAGCGAAGAACATCAATAAAAGATAAAAATCCTTGAAGTGGACGTAGGCCGGAGATAGCCGAACCACTATAAATTGCGTGTCACTGTTCATTATTTCTGGATTGTTGTTTGTTGCTTGCTTAGATCTGATATTTGTGTTTGAATATTGCTGATTTGTATTCATACACTGGTGCTTTCACAACACTTGGGGTTTGTGACCATTTTTGGTGCAAACATAATTCACCTCGAACTTGTGCACTCAAACTTGGATCAAATTAATTATGCGAATAAAACAGCATACGTACAACTTATGTATTTATTCCAACTTGTTAAATATATAGTTTCATAAAGCTGTTACTAAGTTAAAACGTTTAAACTAAATTTTATTCAAAATATTGTGAAGACCAAATTCTTTTCAAAACTTTTCAAATCTAAATTTCATATTAGAAAAATTCAAAATAGCCTTATTCATTTACTTAACAAAACAGTTTCAACTTATTTAAATCATATTACTACATACTTTAACATACATACCAAACTTATATACTTTATACTTTTCAAAATTTCATAGCTTTGAAAAGTTAACCTTGATTTGGAAGTGCTCGAACCTTCAAAATAGTTGAAGAAATCATTTTCAAATTCAAGAGTTGGATATCAACAACAAATCAGTAAATCAATTTCAAAAGATAGGTTTCAAATCCGAAACTCAAGGACTGAACACCGGTTCATTTCAAATCATACTTCGGAATGTGGGAGTCAAAATTGGTTTCACAAAATCACTGGCATAGCAAAGCTATTAGAGTGGCCCTTTCCCTCACTCTGAAACTCGAAAATCAATGTCGATGATGCGTGCACTCATCACCGAAATTATTTCCTAGCGACATAAGTGAGTTCTGGACTTCTATTTTCTTGAAAACTTCTTTGAAATTTCTTCGAAATCATTGGAACTCATTTGAAGTCATTTGAAACGTTTCTTATTCGAAAAATACTTTAAAATCGTATTATCATATATTTTCAAAATCTTAAAACTAATTTTCAAAATTACGGGAGTTCAATTCCTCAAATTTCAAATTCAAAACCTTTAGTTATAAATTCTTTTTATATAAATCCATTTCTTATATATTTTCAAAATTTCAAATCTTTTCGAAACTTCAAATTCTAGTTTTTTAAAAGGTATATAGTCCTTATCGAAAACATTTTCACTTTTATATATAGAATAAAATCATATTTATCCAAATAATAATTTCGATATATAAAACAATTTCTAAAGTACAAACAAGCCCGGTTTTCCAAAGGATGATTCAAGAATGGATTCCAAAACAAAGACAAAGATTCAGATTAGAGGGACTCTAATCAAATAAAATTCTGATTCGAAGATAGGCTCAATCGACGATTAGGAAATTAAATTACAAAAATAGAAGATGGATATACCTATATAAATAGGGGGCGACCTTAACCGGTCAACCGTGATTTCAAAATAAGATCGGTGCAGAATTCTAAGGCAAATCGACATTCGATCGCCAGATATAGAATTCAGCATAACAAGAGATAGCAGCATCTAAACCGATGATACAGAAATCTTTGGTGAATCGATGCCCATAGTAAAGGAGTTTCACCCCTTTACAAATCATTCAGTGGAGTTATGGGATACTCCAGGATCAAAGAATACAAATAGGGGAGACAAGAATAGATTTCGGAACCGAGGGACGTTCCAAAATTCAAAGGAATTTTCAATCAAGAAAAGGAATTCAAGCTCGAACAAAAGTGATTCCGTAATTAAATTTACCATACATGCTAAGGTTTTCCTAGAGCCAAAGCTCTGATACCAACTGTAACGACCTGCTATTTTGGGCCATTCAAATCGACAATAATCCACACATGTCGGACTCGAATACTTCAAAATAGTGAATTGTTAATTTAAATTTGGCAAAACTCAGCATATACAGTAAATAAATCATTCACAAAATCACAGACACAGAGTAATATAACAATAATGCAGCGGAATAGATAAATAGTAGTTCATGAAGCTACTATATAAACATCAGAGTTAGAAATAAAATACATCAGAATATCTTAAATACAGTGAAGTCTTCAGTACAAACAGATGACCTCACTGAACAAATTAACTGGTAAGCTGAAAGCTGAATCGATAGTTGGATCTCCAAGCGAAGCTCCAAACTCCAAAGGTGAGTCTCAAATGCTGTATCACTTAGTCTGACCCGAGCGTAAAGCAAAACACAAAACACTCGAGTCAGGATTAACATTCTTATATCAATAAATCCAACTCAAGTGAAATATCAACTGAAATACAAGTAACTCAGAGGATGTTTACGATAACCATCCTCTAAGGATCCATGGAACGAAACGTCATTATAACACCGTGGCCATTTCAAAATAATTTAGACTTCAAAACCAAAATATCATTTCATTAAATATATATATATTCTCAATTTCACAAATTGATTCAAATCAACTCGAGTTTCAACTTAAAATTTAATTCAATCTAGATTTATCCATTTTAATTCAATTCAGTTCTAAATAACAAATTCAAATTATATTGATTTCAAATACAGATCTGAATCACAAAATAAACCATTTAAATTCCAATATATTTCAAAGCTTTAATATTCAACATTTCAAAGTTCAATTTAACAGTTTCATATAGATCGTGATTTAACCTCATTATTATTTAGCCTTGAAATATTCACTCATTAAATTCAATATCATTTAAGTAATCTTAAATCACATTTTACTAAATATTTCCTTTAATTTATTTTAAACGTGAAATATTCATTAAATCCCTTAAATCAAAATCCAGTTATAAAATCATATCTTTAAATTTAAAATTCAATAGTTTCAAATCGATATAATTAAATAAAATTCTTAACTAAATATAATTCCAAATAAATTCAAATTTATCTTCCCAACCTTAACTTATTCAAATCATTACAAAAATCTATTTTGAAATATAAATTTAAATAAATACTTAAACATATTATATGTATTAAATCAATCTTAATTAAATTAAATATTATCATTAAATCTATATATATCATTACCATTTATATATAATATTTTAAGAATCAATATTTATTAAAACCATATATTTCTTTCTAAAATCATAGAAATTATTTTCAAAATAATTATATGGACCAACGGTGTCTATATAAAATCTTCTATCCTATGGTCAGGTGATACAGATATTTATCATTTCAATCCGTAATTTAAATATATACGGGTAGATATCATTTCAATCCGCAATCCCAAATTCAATTCAAATGAAAATCGCTTGGGTTTATCACTTCAACCCATAACGATTTTCTCCTATTCTAAAGTCCTTTCGGGTATGTATCATTTCAACCCATAGTGAAATATATACTAACAGGGAACTTGCAGAGTGATGACAGATACGATAATAATAATAACAGGCATATATCATAAACAACAATATAATATAAACAACAAGATATGGTGTCATATCCCACTGATGAACAGTTACAGATAATAGCATATATAACAATTTAAATAACTACAACAGCATATTTCAATTGTCGTCTCAATTGAAATTAAATTTAATAAATATAAGAATGTTAATCGTGAGTGATTACTCACCTTTCGATGCTAGAGAATACAGAAGGTGACACGGATATGCACACTGATATGGACCCTGAAATTTAATTGTGAATTCAAGCAAAGAAAAATCGGTACGAATTCAACGATCAAAGCTGATTGGCACGAATTGACAAATAGATCTGATAATACGAATAGATGAAATAATCAGAACTTGGTCGATCAAAATAATTGGCATAAGTGAATATATATACAACTATATATGCTATATATAAAATTATATACAACATATAATTTTAAATAAGCAAATTACTTATAATCTTTAAAACAACTTTATACATAATATATATATATATATATACTAATACTTCCATACTAAACTTATATAACTAGTATATATATTCCCAAATAGATAAACAAATGTTTAAATATGAATACCTTAATATAAAAACTATTATATATACTAACATAAGCTGCGGCTATTATAAAATCAAAACATATTATATACTTTAACACATCATGACTACATTACCAATAAATTAGCATATTATGTATATAAACAAACCAATACACATATAACTCCAAATATAGATATACTAACCTACTATAACAGTGAATGATATGAAAAACGTTGAAATATGCGCTCCTTCTATATTACAATAGGTGCTAAAAGTTTATATAAAAATATAGAAAACATATACCATTCGAATGCCACTGATTACATAACTTTAAAAACTATTTCGTATATTATAATGAAACCTGGCTTGATAAGCTTTAAAATACTTATAAGACTCATACAAGTAAATACAGATAAACATAAAACTGTAAATAAAATAAAAAGAATATATATATAAAAAATAACAATTATCTGCCCAGTCACCTACTTATATATATAATATTTATATGGTATAACACTAAAATCCAATTATATAATACTGCTTAAAACCGAACAAGGACCTTAGTTTATAATATAAAATACCCATATCTAAATCTAAAGAGTGTTGTACTATAGACATATACTATCTTATATAAGTAACAAACAATATATATCGAATGAATGTATTATATAACAAATATACATACTACCTAACATAGACCAAGCGGAGGCTGACCAGACTCGAGACAGTGGAGAGCAAGGAGGAGCATGAAGCAGACAACGGGTTGCGTCGGAGGGATGGTCGACTGTTGCTAGGACGGAGGGTGGTGCTTATGCGGGGCTGGGTGGTCTTCGGTTCGAGCTAGGTGATTTGAGGAGCTGAGGGGGGAGGAAAGAGAGAGGAAGCGGCCAATGGGAAGGACCTTTGGTAAGAGGCGGAGCCGAGGCTACTCGCGGGTGGTGGCACACGCGGCTCGGCCAGGGGAGAAAGCGGTGGGGAGGTCGGTGTGTCGTTCATGGGAAGAAGGCGTGATTTGTTACTGCGTGTGTATATGCTTTCGCATATATCAGAGGAAATTTGTTTTTTTTTCTCTCTAGAGCAAATGAATTTGAAGAGAAAAGCGAAGAGAGAATGAATAGGCTGAATAAATGTGACAACTAAAGAAAAATGAAGTTTGGATCGCGAACAATATATATGATATATCATATAGTGTAACGCAGGCACAAAGTAGGGAAAGGAAGAGACCCAGCTAATTTTGAACGAACCTAAGATTTTTAATTATTATTTAAACCAGAGAATAACAAAAGACAAGGCCATTGATTTCAAAATTTATTAATAGATAGGAATAGGGAAGAATTGAAATGATATGTGATGGTTGGACTATGATTCAGCTGAACATTTAAGGCAAATTAATTTAATTTGCACAGCACGTTTCAATTTGAAATCCACAGAAAGTGAAAAGTTAAGTCATAGATTAGGGTACCGTTACAACGAACAGTTTATTGTTTCCGTCGCGTACCGGACCTCAAAATACAGAAATAAATATACCGCTGAGATCAGCACGACGAGACGATCAAAACGGCATACAGATATCAGTGGTACGATCATCCGATCAAAAGTCGATAATCGGTACCGATATACGTTGCTATTCCGTACGGAAAAATCCAAACGGAGCTAGAAACGTCCGAATTTCGCAAAACGAATTTCGCAGTCTGATTCAGAGTGTCCTAAATAAATTTTCTCATGTTGACATATTTAGGTTTCGGAGAACTTTTAAATTCAACTGTTATTAACTGATTTAAATAGAATTACACAATAAAATAAACTTCAATATTATCAGACGAAAATTTACCAGTTGCTATGTTTAAATAGACGTATTCCAAATAATAAATTTTTATTTTCAAATTTCATTGTTTAAAATTTCACAAAATTTCAATTATTTTAATAAATAAAATCACTAAAATTTTGGGTCGTTACAAAGAATGATCCGGGTATTTTTAATACTCGAGTCAGATTCAAGTAGTCTTAGGTTTAGTTGAAGACGGTTGGAGTTTCCAGAGTAGAGCTGTAGATATTCATCTACGTATGAACGTATTCTATTATCTACTGCTATTTGTTTTTGTTTAATGTTTGTCAGCAATTGTAAGGATAGATGTTTATAACTGTCCATGCTGATTTTAGGTTAGACTCTAATATATGTATTTTAAAAGTTTTTCGCTGTAAAGATATTGTTCAATATTATATGTTATTCCATTCGAGTGAGATTCTATTCTGTCTTATTTTTCTTTATTACCCTTGATAATCCATTCTTTCGTGCAATTTGGATTGGACATAGGTGGTTCATTGTTGGCTCAAAGGGTACGGAATTGTGGGTCGTCACATTTGGTATCAGAGCTTTTGGTTGAGTGAACACCGAAACCTGATTGGGGTAAGTCTCATCAGAGATAGGATTAGTAACACCCAAGAATGATTATGAGAGTATTATATATCTATTATCCTTAGGAATTGTGTTTTATCGATTATAGTTATGAAATGCTCATAACAATGAGTAATGAATGAACAAAAATGAAAATAAAACTCCTTAAATATTCCTAGTTGAGAAGTATTAAGAAAAAAGGAATTGACATTTGTTGAGACTAGTGTACGTAATGGTCTCCATACAATGGATGGTGATTTACTCATGACCATTAGGGGGATCAAGTCGTTATGTACTTATGATTGTTTGGAACAATCGTAGAATGACTCAATAAGAGTTTTCTATAGGTTATATAACTTGGTTAAAATAGAAGATCTTAGTGTTAGGATGTACAATTGTCTTCTGACTTGAGAGTATTGTCGAACTTGAGTGTGTAAACTGTACTTTGGTTATGGGCAACCATACGGCATAATGACCATATAATGGCCAAAGTTGTGTACGTGTTGACACACTTGAAATGACATACTACTCTAGATAGGATTCATTTCCTTTCTTATAAGGTCAATATCACCATAATTGGTAAGTCAAATTAAAGCCCAAGTCTCTACCTAGAGTAAAATGATTAATCAATAAAACGTTGTTCAGTTAAACCAAGGACTTTAAAGCTGACCGACATGGTTGATAAGGGTATTAATAGAGTTTTTTGATCTTGGACCAAAATCCAAATATATAAGTGGTACAGTGATGATTAAAAGAATATGTGTACAAACTGTTGTTACTAGGTGAGCTTATATTAAACTAGAAATACGGTTTCTTCTAATTGTTCTCTAAGCATTAAGCTTGATCCTATAGTGTACTTTACCAAAGTCCCTATAGACTTTGATATTTAAATAGTTTAAATATTGACCGTGGATTGAGTTCACACTAGAGAGTCAACGCAATCGCATTGTTAGTTATTTCCGAATTTGATCAAGGGTAATTTAATTTATAAATAATGTAAATCAATAATAAATTGATGCGATCGTTGTATTAATATTTATGACTAATTTTAGTTATTTATTTGAGGCATAAAACTGAACATAACGATGTATAAATGTAATATGATGGATCTATCGATTTTTTAAGTTAGAAAATAATTAAATAAATGTTGAATCAAAATGAAGCCAACATGAGGCTCGACCACACTTGGTCATATGATAGACCAACCATAATTAGGGCTAAAAGGAAGATCAGACTGGGTCTTCAAATCTAGGGATAAAGGAGAAGAAATGGTGCATGTTTATGGCTATAAATGGCCTAGCCTACATAAAGTCTCAGAACATTTTTTCTGCCTCCTCTCTTATCATATCATCATTGAAATCCCCAAGTGCTTCCTTCTCTTAAAATTGAAAATCAACGAGGAAAGAGGAAACCATGGTACTCCAGAGAGGAAGAACTCTCAGACAACATATCGATTCTCAACGTGGTCTCTTAAAAGCAAGGTACATTCTCTAATTTACTTATATATACTTACGTAGGTAGGAATGTGAGAGATTGAGAATTAAAAAAATTACAGAACTTGTATATACATATATAGGTAAAACAAATCTATTATCGGTTATATATATATATTAAAAAATTATAGAACTAGTATATACATATATAAGTAAAACAAATCTATTATCGGTTATATATATATTAAAAAAATTATAGAACTTAAGTAGTAAAAAGGAACTTGAGAGATTAGAATATATCTGAAGAGCTGGTGTCGGACAGGAGCGCGTGGATGTTAGCGATCCACGTACCAAAACCATGAGCTAGGAAGTTTTTTTTTGGATTATAGGACTATTGAATAGGAGCCTAAAATGTAGTGTTTGGACTTCTGTCTAATTACAATTAGTACCATTATTACTATTAGTATTATTATTATCATGGTTTTTTTCCAATTTCTTTATCTACTTTTGTTTTATTTTATATTTTATTTATTATCATTACTATTATTATTATTTGTTTAATTATTTTACTTTATTCTATTTTTATCTTTATTTCTATGTTCACCTTTTTGTTTATTTTTATTTATTTATTTTTTAAATCTATTATTGTTATTATTACTTTTAATTTGATTTTGTCATTTAGTTTTGGGTTCCATCTTTAGCCAACCTCAACTTGTTTGGGAATAATGGCTTTGTTGTTGTTGTTATTGTTTATTGATGCAAAAGAATTATATATGTATACACACACACATATATCTATTTATATAAATAGGTTATTAAACATATAAAGTAAATAGCTTTTCAGATATTGAAAATTTTAATAATTATTTTGGATCTGATATGTACATTTAATATAGATTTTTTATAATTATTTTACCAAGTTAACTATTATTTAAATTTGAAAATTTTGAATTATTCAAAATTAAAATTTTCAAAAGGCAAATTATTTTAAATAAATTTTTTAATCTTTTTGGCAGTTAAGTTATTTTATTAAAAATATAATTTAATTAAGTCAAAGGTTTTAAATTCTAAATTTCATATTGATTAAATATTTATAGTTGAAAATAAATATAGACTATATATGTAATTATTTATAATGTTTATTTAATAAGTTTATAGTAAATAAATTAAATTGAATTATTATATATATGTGTATATTTCAATATGGATTTAAATATTTCATTATATATATATATATGTATATGTTTCAAATTTATAATGGACGAAATAGAAAAAAAAATTCTTATATATATAAGATTTTATTTATTACATTATATATCACACTAGAATCTTATTGACCGTATAACAAAGTGGTTAGCTTTCGTATGAATTTGAGTTAGGACACACACACACAAATAGTTTATGATGTCCATATTGTGAATGTGGATATTATGACATATTTAACTAATTAATTATAAATTAGTTATAAATAAAAAATTATTTAGATATTATTAATAAATAAATATTTTAATTAATAAAATTAAATTAAAATATTAAAACCATCTTTTATTAATCAAAAATACTAAATTTGATTTAGTATAAACAAATATTTATTTATACAAACACAAATAAAAGATATTATGCAAATGAATAAAAGGATTTCTTTTGAAATTTACAATCCAAATATTTAGTTTCTAATGGAGTTTCTTGGATCTCATCCAAGTCAATCTAACTGCCACTGATTTCTCAAGGTATAAATTCCTTTTTCAAGAAGGTGATATGTCTTAAAACAAATTCTTTTTGTTCCTCGGCATGATAGAATATGTATCTACTAGAATTTTTAGGAAACCCTATATACTTACATAAAACCAGCTTTACCTCCAATTTACAAAGGTTTACATTCTGAACGTAAGACTGACAACCCCATAACGTAGGATAATTAAGTTGGGGTTTCTTATCGGTCGATAATTTGTATGATGTCTTAAGTATAGATTTATATAGTACAAAATTCGACATATATGTCGTGGTATCAAGCGTGTATCCTCGAAAGGAAAGAGGAAACCCAATATCACTCTTCATCGATTAAACCGTGTTTAACAATGTTTGATGTCCCCTTTCTAAAGCACCCTCGTGGATAGGAGCATATGGTGAAGTGACTTGAGAGAGAATCCCATTATCTTTTAGGTACCCTTGGAGCTTATATCCAATGTACTCACCCCATCGATCGTATTAAAGTACTTTAATTTTCTTACATGTCTAGTTTTCAATCTCATTCTTATATTCTATGAATTTATCATAGACTTATGATTTGTGTTTCAAAAGATACACATATTTATTTCTACATAATCATCCATGAATGTAACGAAGTATAAGATCCACCTTTGTTTGTTATAGACATAGGATCACATATCTGTATATATTAGTTCTAAGGTTTTTAGTATCTCTTTTGTTTCTCCCATTGAATGGGTGCTTGGCTATTTTACTTTTATGACACGATCTACAAATATCAAATAATTAAAAATCAAAAGATAGTAGAAATCCTTGGTTTCTTAACTTTTTTAATCGTCTCTCACTTTTATGGCCTTGTCTATAATGCCATAAGTAGTTGACATCTATTTTAGATGCATTAGTATTTTCTACAGCAAATACATAATCATAGTTAAATGTGATAGAGTTAAAGGTATGCTCTAGGGGCAATTCTGTAATTTATTGTAAATTATAACTCTGTAATCAATTCTTATTCATAATAAAAAAAAATTTCTGTTATATTTTTTTAATGTGTTATGGATAATTAAATGTTTAATTAAAATATATGTAACAGAACATCTATAAATGGTTTGTTTGTGGTAGTAATTACAAATAGTTGTAATCATGAGAACTATATCATAATATATAATAAACACATCATTTTAAATATTCCTAGTCAAGATGTATCGAGACTAACTACTGATGTATCCGTTTAGACTAGAGTACGTAATGCTCTCCAAATTTTGAACAGTGTATTACTCATGACCTATAGAGGCACCAAAGGGTTACGTGTTGATGGTTATTGAATAACTATAGAATGACTCACTCGATAGTTTTTTGTTGGTTAATATAACTAAGGTCAAATAAAAGATATCGATGTGACCAATTTACACAGTTCTCTTGACTTGAGAATACCGTTGATCTTCAATATGAAATCTCCGCTTTGATTATAGTCAAATCATGGCATGGCATTTGTAACAACCCATACCTTAATGGGACTAAATTTTAACAAAAATCAAAACCCAAGTCCATCAAAGCATAGATCATTGGATTTGGTACCTGCAAATAAGCATGAGTATTATCGGAGGTTGATAGAAATCTAAACTCACAGCGGAAACAATAATAGGAAAAGAATATTGACTATGATTACTACCTTGGAATTAATGGTATTCCTTAGATAACAGATTATCACATCAACATCGAGCATGAGAGGAATAGAAGACTTCTTCAGCAACTAAACACATCCGGCTCGAGTGACATGTTCCTCTAAATCTATCATGTGGGTTGTAATGAGGTGGGGCGTCAGAACAATGTTCTAATGGCTGGAAAATCAACAAACTGTCCATAACATGAATTTAGACCAGTTGGTTTCCATTTAATGGTTATTTCTATTAGGGTTAGCAATTCTAATCTAACCTTGCATTGCACACATGATTACTCACCTACCCATTCCCAAGGTACAAAATACCGATGAAGCCTTATCTGTCACCCAATACCTCCATACCCATTTGCCACTTAATACTTCTAAATATGAGGCGGGCTTCTACTATCACCACATAATACTTTTAAAAGAGAAATAGGCAGATGCATTTAAGACCTCGATTGAGGTAGACCCCATCATTTAAGACCTATTTCCAAGGTGGACTTCCAGCGTCGTCATTATTGGTCTATTGGTCCTAGTTGCAGAGACCTTTGACCACTATCTATGACCATATAATTTATAATTGCCATATTACTAGCGCATACATCATTATTAAAGTATTAGCAATGTGAGAGACTGCATCCAATCCACTTAATACCTTATTAATAAGGACTAGGCAGGCCTTTGACCATTTAACACCTATTTATAGGTAGGCCTTTGTCGTTTAATACTTAACCCTAAAACCGACTCCTCACTGGTATTATCTAACTACATTACTTAGGAATCCCATTGGGCTATATAGTACTTCTTTTATAGGAGAGAGGCGAAACCTAGACCAGTCACTTAGTACCTCAAACCCGAAGTGAACTCTTTCTGAGATATTCATCATCACTCTTTATTATAAATATGGACTCTCATTAGGTTACTTCTTTCGGTAGGGAGGTGGGCCCTGTAATAGCCACTTAATACATCAACGCTGAAGTAAACCTTTTTAGACACATCCTTATTTATTTGGAATCTCACTAGGTTACTTAATACTTCATTTTAGGAGAGAGGCGGACCCTACAGTCACTTAATACCTCAAACCAAAATTGAACCACTATGGAGATATCTCTCATCGCTCCTAATTCCAAATTTGGACTACTTAATACTTTTTAATTGGGAAAGAGGCAGGCCCTCAAACAACTACTTAATACCTCAGACCCTAACCAGGTCCCTTCTCTTGCAAAGTCACGAGTCCTAGGATTAGTGACATCTCACATCAGAAGTAAGTGCACCCGTCTGCTGGTAGCCTCAACGTGAAGGGCGGTCTTCCATCGAGTGACTCTACTGACCTCACATCACTAACCTACTAAGTCCAATTAACCATCCTAAGTCTTTACTTATATTATCTTAGATAGACATTGGACTTAGCTTATTGATTCCCTTTTTATTTAAGGCAATAAGATTTACCTTAAATATTTATCTACCCATAAATCCCCTTTTAATGCTCATAAATGTCAATTTGTCCATAAAATCTTAACGGACATTTCCTAAGACATTTATGTATGATTACTAATTTCAAATTAGTAACCTTTTTCTATCAATTCCATTTTTATTAGTCCCTTTTTATCCACTTGTGCCTATTAATTATAACTCCCAAATTTATTTCCATTAATTGTCCATTAGTTCGAGTTACATTCTTTAATTCTCATACTAACCAATTATAACCCCTAATCTAATCATATCTATTATTTCCCATTAATTGTCCATTAATGGGGGTTACAATCTTTTATTTCCTATTAATTATTAGCAACACCTAATTTATTGCCCATTAATAGGAATTACTACCATTCCTAATTCTACCTATTCGCTTTCCTAAATATAATAATAACTAAAGAAAGTTATTCATAATAATGCATGAATAAATGTTGTTCTTATTTTATAAACGAAATAGTACGTATAAACTGCCAAATAAAACTACCTATTCGTAACCACATATACTCTAGTCATAAATATGTAACTAGAATATGCTTTCCATATTTAATTTGTGGAATTAATTCCTTAGGAAGGTTTTCCGCTATGATTTTCATAAATTGATTTAACAAAAAAAGGAAAGATTGACTCTATTTGAAATTACAAAGAATGGATAATTTCTTTTTAATTGGAATAGACTATGTAAACTAATATAATAAATATATAATTTACACATCTCTTCCCTTTTTGTTTGTCAGTATTCCTTATTAAATCAAACGTCGCCCTTTTGAATCAAAAGTGGAAAACATAAACAAATTTATAAATCAAACAGCTGTTCTTCCAATAAATTAAACTATAGAAAATCTACAATTCAACATAAATTGAGTAATAATCCAAAAGTTCTATTTTGCACCCAAGTACAGATCTGAAATAAAAATATACAACATTCAAATTCTAAAATCTTTGGGACTGATTTTCATATATAGGTGTAAACATATTTCAAATTAGATCTAGAACAAGAATATGTAGGCAATAGTTTTCTACACTAATTTAAGTCTACAATTCACAAATAAAATTTATTTAGGCATACAATCAAATATATGCCAACGGAATAGATTTAAAATCATGAACAATATATAAAATTTCCCACTCACCTTTTAAAAGCAATCCAAATCTCCAGATCTGAAGTAGAACCTTAAATTCATCTCTAAATCTTCTTTAATCCAAGAAATATATATAAAAAGGGTATATAAATATATTAGAACTACATATCTAAGAAGAGATTTGGAATTGGGAGAGAAAAAAGATACAAATATACAGATGTATATATATAGATAACCTCAAATAATCGTATAGTTGATTCTCTTCTCTTCCCCTTTTTATTAGATTTCTATTCTTCTCCAATTTATATGAACATAGATATAAATTTTTTATTTTTATAATTTACAAAATAAGTGGAGAAGAAGAAATGGCAGTGCTTCGCTACAACCTCCAGAAAAATATGAGAAGAGATGGGAGGGTTAGGCCTAAATTTATAGGCGTAAGAATTAACCTCAACCGTCAGATCGAAATATATTAGAACTGGGCCATTAGGCCTAGGCTAACCCTTGCCACCACACAGGAATCAGTCGACCACCCCATCCCTAGAGGTCAACCGTCTCTAGTCGATCGCTCCAATATGTGGGTCGATTTGGGGGCCCTAGATAATTAATATATAAATGTTAATTTCTTATTCAAATTATTTATGTTCTGAATTTGTTTTTCGTCCGTAACTTCTTCGTTTGGACTCCGATCGCAAAACTCCAAATATGAAAGTTACTCAGAATTTCACCATGAATGCAATAGTGCAAGTTTCATGGTCAAATTCCATCGTTTGCACAAATTTCATTTTCGGAGCCCAATTAATTAACTAACTAACTAATCAAATAACCAACGCCAAATTACGGGGTATTACAACATCCATCGAAAGACTATAGTTGTGTTGAGATGAAGAATTGGAAGTGAAACGCTATTTAAGTGAGGATTCATCTCCTTGGTTATATGGGGCTAGTATCATGGTCAACTGAAGTCAACTCAAAGTCAAAATCTCGGCAAAGAGTACTTTGTTTAATAATAATTATTATTATTAAACAAAGGACTTAGGGTTTGGCAAAACATAAAATCTAATGGGAGCTTTTTAGTAAAATGAAATATAAAGTTTAACCTTACTAATATTATAAGAACATCTATTATGATATTGTCTTAAAATCTATAAGTTAAAACTTGCAGAAAATGTCAACTCCTATACTGTTTAGTGAAAATGACAAACTAACTGGACCAAACAACTATGCCGATTGGCTAAGGTTTGGCATTGACATACGGGCATCTTTGGTCATCTATTACTTATAATCCTATGATGAGACCCGCTAAAAATGTTGACCTTGAATTGCATGTTGCTTATAATAAGTCGGTCATTGACCTTGAAATCACTCATATTTTTATATTGTCTACATTAGACAAGCTACTACAAAGGCAGCATGAAACCATATCTATCCATCAGATATTTGATGGTCCGTAGGCACTTTTTGGTAAGTAATCTCATTCATGAGGTTTGAGATTACTAAGAAATTGTTCAATACCAAAATGCAAAAGGGGAAGAAGGTGGATGGTTATGTCCTAATGATGAAGGGCTATATTGATAGGCTTTCACAATTGGATGTGATGATAAGCAACAAGTTGTGGGTAGACTTGATACTTGGTTTACTTACCCATTAGTATGAACCGTTCATACTGAATTATAATATAAACTAACTGAATGTGAATCTTGTGTAGCTCCTTAATATGTTGAAGTCGGTCAGGCCACATTCAAAGGATCAAGGATTTGTGCTTGCTGTTAAGAGTGGGATGTCATCTTCAAAGAGTTAGAAGAAGCGAAAGAGAGAAGGTAAAAAGAAAAGGAAGAGTAAGAAGACCGATGACAAGAATGAATGTCACCATTGGCATAAGAAAAGCCACTAGAAAAGGAACTATTTTGAATTCCTAAAGATTGTTAAATAAAGAAAGTAAAACAATTCTGCAACTCCTTTGGGTACATTTATGATTCGAATTTTTTTTCCAGTCAATAAAATGTCTTAGGTTTTAGATTCTCGATCTAGCACTCATATATGTAATTCATTACAAGGGCTTAAAAACTAGCACTGCATAACAAAAGGAGAGATGAGGCTCTAGGTTGTTAATGGATCTATCATAGATGCAATGACGGTAGGAGATTATCATTTGTGTTTGCATAGTGGAGTAGTACTGATATTAAATAATTGCATTTTGTAAAAGACTTTATTTGTGAAATTGTGTTTGTTTCTAGACTATCTAAGACTGGATATATATTTCATTCTGTAAATAATACTATAAACATTAGTTTGAATGGAAATAAAGTTTGTGATGGTGTTATTAAAATCGACATTTATGCGATCAACACTAATTATGTGTGTTATGTGAGTAGCTCTTCTAACAATATAAATAATTATTATCTGTGGCATTGTATGCTATGCTATGTTAGTGAGAAATGACTACACAAACTAAAAACCAAAGCTTTTCTCATGTCGCTTGAGTCTGAATCATTTGACATTTTTGAGTCATGTCTCAAATGAAAAATGACCAAGCACCCCTTCAGTGAGAGCAATGAAAGAGTTGATGAACACTTAGGGTTAGTACATAGCAATGTATGTGGCCTAGTTCCAGTAATCACTTAGGATAATAATTCTTACTTTGCAACCTTCACTGATGATTTCTCGAGACCATGATGTGTATCTTATGAAGAACAATTTCGATATCTATGAAAAATTTATTGATTATAAAAATGTAGCTGAAAATCAAACAAACCATAACATAGAATTCTTCGATTTGATCGAGGAGGTGAGTACGTTGGATAGGATATCCAATAATACTTAAAAGATAATGGGATTATCTCTTAGGTTACTACACTCTATAATCCACAACATAATGGTGTGTTAGAGCAAAAGAACCAAGCCATATTAGATATGGTTTGTTCCATGATGAGTAAGACTAAATTACCTCTGTCCTATTGGGGTTATGCGCTGGAAACCGCAACACATATGTCAAACTTGTTGCCACTAAATCTATGCCTAAAACCCATATGAGATATGGTGTGGTAAGAAACCCCAATTCAAGTATTTAAAGGTATGAGGTTGTCCGACCTACGTTAAGAACACTGGCCCAAATAAACTAGTTGTAAGATCAATACTATATAAATTTATAGGATATTCCAAAAAATCGAGAGGATGTATATTCTACAATACCTAGAAATAAAAGGTTATTATTTCTTGGCACAATATCTTTTTAGAAAAGAAATTTTTGTCAAAAGAAATTAACAGTGAGGTTGTAGACTTGGATGAGATCTAAGGAATTAACATTGAGGCCGAACCACTGGGAGAACCAAGTTCACACATATACAAAATGCAACATATTAGAGGATCTAGTAGGAATCTTGCACACCAGAGATATACTATAGTTTTCCCATGGATAGCGAGAAGGAAGACCGTGTTTTAGATGATGACACTCCTTCATCTTTCCAACAAGCACTGCAGAGTAAAGACTCTACACTCTGGCTTAGAGCGGTGAAATTCGAGATGGATTCCTTATACAAAAATAAATGTGGACTTTGTCGGATGTATCCGATGGGGTAAAACCCATCGGCTGCAAATGGATTTTTAAGAAAAGTTTAAATGCAGATGGAAAAGTAGAGACTTATAAGGCTAGACTAGATGCGAAAGGATTTTGTCAAATTTATGGTGTTGATTATGATAAGACGTTTTCGTTCGTAGCTATGCCTAAATAAATTTGGATTATGCGAGCCGTTGTTGCATTCTATGATTATGAAATATGGCAAATGGATGTAAAGACGACGTTTCTAAATGGTAATTTGGAAGAGACCATCTATATGTCATAGCTTGAGTGTTTTGTGTTTAGTGGTAGTGAGGGCAATGCTTATAGGTTGTTTAAAGTCCACTTATGGACTCAAACAAGCTTCAAGATGTTGGAACAAGTGTTTTGATATGGTAATCAAAAAGTTTGGTTTTTATCAGAACATCAAAGAAGCGTGCATATACAAAAAGGAATAAGGAAACACTAACGTATTCTTAGTGCTATATATTTATGATATTCTGTTGATCGGCAATAACACTTCATTATTGCAATCGGTGAAAGAATAACTTCCCAAGAACTTCTCCATGAAGGATATGGGAGAAGCAGTCTATATATTGGGTATAAAGATCTACAAAGATATATCTAAGAGGTTGCTGGAATTGTCCATATCCCTATACATAGACGCCATACTAAAAAGGTTCGACATGCAGAATTCCAAGTATGGAAATGTTCCAACGCAATCTAGAATTATCCTTTCAAAGAATGACAATCCTTGTACTGATGAGGAGAAAGAGTGTACGAAGGGGATCCTCTATGCTTTAACCATAGGATCTATAATGTATGTTATGTTATGTTCTGTACTAGATCGGATGTAGCATACGCATTAGGATGCGTAAACTGATACCAGTCTAATCTAGAGAAAAGCATTTTATAGCTATAAAATGTACACTAAAGTATTTAAAAATTACTCGGGACTTATTCCTCTTATATGGGAATAGAGACCTCCTTATGAAGGGGTATATAGACTCTAGCTTTTAGAGTGACGTTGATAATAGTAAATCAGTGTATGATTATGTTTTTACTCTTAACGGTGGGGCCATCGGTTAGAAAAGTTCCAAACAAGAAACAATAGCTGATTCGACGATGGAGGTCGAGTAGATTGCCTTTAATAAAGCAGGTAAAGAAGCAATCTAGATGCACTAGTTTTTGAAAGTGACTTAGGATCATGCAATATGGAATATTAAATAAACTACTACTTATGTAGAGTGTAAATATATAAGCAAAGTAATAAAGTAAATGACACCAGAGATTTTTATACTGTTCGAACTTCTCATTCTACGTTCAGTCCCAGACTCCTTTTGGAATTTAACTATTAACCCTCACTTAATCCGGAGGAACAAGTATTACACCGCCTGAGCAACCGGACAGGAAACCACCTAAGTAACAGAATAGGACTTCAGCCGCCTGAGAAATCGAATAGGACTTCAATAATACAGATAATTATCTTGATTGAATGTACTATTTTACAGCACAGATAAGTCTTTAGAGTACACCCTTCCTATAATTTTCTCCTTTGTGGTATATCGTGTAATTCGCGAAGATAAGAAGTTTATTAAATCACTAATGAAGTTTCTTGAATGAACAATTGATCAGAATGAAGTATTGAATGCCTAGAGTTCAAATAGCAAGATAGATTCGAAACAAGAGCGAGAATTGGTTATTAAAATAATGAAATTTATGGTTGTTTATAGAGATTTAAGAGTTGTGTTCGTTCATGAAAGATAGCCATGAAAAGATATGGAAGATACTCTTGAATCAAGAGTTGATCCTGTTCATAGAAATGAAATGTCTTTTGGAAAAATAGTTGTTATGAAGATTCAACCGTCTAAATGGAGCAACTCAGCCAACTGAATCAATTTAAAGTCGAAACAGCAAGAAAACAGTGTATAAATGACATAATTCAGCCGACTGAAATAGCATGGTCAGCTGTCTGAATATTCAATTTATTTTGTGTACATGCACAGTATTCAACCGGCTGACTCATGCCATTCACCCGGTTGAGTTTAGTGTTTTTTTGGATTATCTAAATGTTTTGAAAAAATTTATATTGTGTGTGCGTGCATATATCGCTTCGAAGTGATTTTAACATATATTTACTACTAAACTAATACCTTAAACTTAATACTTTGCTAAAGCTTCAATCCAGAATCTGGTCTGCAAATTGTTAGACTGTTTCTCGAGTAAAAATAATATCTTCTCCTGCAAGTTAGATTAGTTCATATAATATTTACTTATATAGTTGTCAAAATCAAAACATCAGAATTCTAGGTTCTAACAGTTTTTAAGTGAGCTTAGAGTAATTCCTAATACTGGGAATCCAATGGCATTGTTCTGTGATAACAATCGGCGGTACAGATCACTAAGGAGCCCAGAGCACATAAGAAGTCATGAAAAATTCTTTGAAAGTTCCACCTCATTAGAGAATTCGTTGAGAAGACGAGATCATGCTATAGAGGGTAGATATCAAGGACAACATAGTAGATCCATCCACTAAGAATCTAGCTCGGTCGGCTCTCGAGTAGCTGATTAAAAGAATGAGATTGAGATTCCATAATTAGCCCCAAGAGCAAGTGGGAGATTAATAGAGTTAGGGGTATGCCCTAGGGGAAATTCTATAATTTATTATAAATTATTAACTCTGCAATCAATTCTCAATCGTAATAAAAGGTGTTTTCTTTCCGTTATATATTTTTTATAATGTATTATTAATAATTAAATATTTAATTAAAATATAGTTAACAGAAAATCCGTAAATGGTGTGTTTGTGATAGTTATTACAAATAATTGTAATTATGAGTATTGTATCACAATATATAGAAAAACATATCATTTTAAATATTTCTATTTAAGATGTATTCATAAATATTATGCTACATACTCGAGCTCACCGGTAGGGCAAGATAGCATAGCACATGATCTCTCAACATCAAAATTCAATTAAAGGGGAAAAGAGGCTCTTAAACACCACCTTTTGATGGTTGAAGGGCTTATAGAGACAATTTTAGACCATCTAGAGGTAGGAAAGGTGAATTGGTGTGATTATGAGAAATATGGATCAAATTCACAATCGATGATGCCGAGGCAACTCTTTATACTTAGAATAAGAGCAAGGAAACCAATTGGTGCCCTACATCTTGAATGCACACATTCCAACTGATATAAAGATGTCATATATTGAATCTTACAAAGGGACATCCAATCATGCGGACCACCATGTCACATATACAATCCATATGGATTTTACTAGCACCAAAGACTATAAGATGAAGAAATTCCGACTTGGAATAAGAGCGGGAAACCAACTAGTACCCATATCTTAAATTCACAAATAACAAATGATTTGATGATGTTACATATGGAATTTTACTATTGGACATCTGATTCCGCTGACCACCTGTTCATATATACAGTTCATATGGATGTTTCTTGAGTACCAAAATCTATAATATAAAGAAACTTACTATATTCTTTGACTGGATTGTCATCGAATGGTTGGGTCAACTTCCAATAAGATTAATCAAATCTTGTTCAACTTTTCCTAACAAATTCAATAGGCAGTTTTAAATGCACATAAAGCTAGCCAAAGTATCATGATATCGAAAGACATCAAATAAAGGAACAATGTGATAGAGTTAAGGGTATGGCCTAGGAGAAATTCTATAATTTATTGTAAATAAATTAACTTTGCAATCAATTCTCATTCATAATAAAGGTATTTTCTTTCTGTTATATAAATGTTATAACATGTTATAAATAATTAATGCTTAATTAAAATATATTAGACAGAAATCCATAAATGGTGCACTTGTGATAGTAATTACAAATAGCTGCAATCATGAGTATTGTATAACAATATAATAAACACATTATTTTAATTATTCCTAGTCAAGATGCATCGATACTGGATATCGATGTATTTGTTGAGACTAGCGTGCGTAACGCTCTCCAAATGTTGGGTAATGTATTGCTCATGACCTTTGGAGGCATCAAGGGGTTACGTACTGATAGTTATTGGATAACTATGAAACGACTCAATCGATAGTTTTCTATTGGTTAATATAACTATGGTCAAATAGAAAATATTGATATAACCAACTTACACAGTTCTCTTGACTTGAGAATACTATTGATCTTCAATATGAAATCTCTGCTTTGATTATAGTCAAATTATGGCACAATGTCCATCGAATGACTGTAGTTGGGTTGAGAGAAAGCATAGGAAGCGAAACACTTTTCAAGAGAGGTTTCGTCTCCTCAGATATATGAGGTCAAAATCACAGTCAATTGAAGTCAAAATCTCTGGCTAGAGTAGTTCGGTTAATAATAATTTTTATTATTGAACCAAGGAAGATGTGTTTGGACTATAAAGCTAAATATGGATGATATTGGAATTTTGACCATTACCAAATTCCAAGTCCAACGTGATACGGTTTTGATGAAGAGAATTGGTGTAAATAATTGTCACTACCGAGTAACGCTTCATAAAGTAAAATTAGATTTTACCAAAACCAATTAAGCGATAAATTTAGCCATAATGTCACACTACCTACTAGTTGAAATGTGAACATTAATATTCGAATTGTTCGATACTAATCAGTGACTGAATTTACACCTAAGAGCTGCATAATAGAAACATTGAATACTCTTGTTAATAACCTAATTTACTTAAACTATAATTGTTATAAATTTAGTCTAATTAATTAATATTTATGAAATATTAATTATAAAATTTTATTTGATGGGCATGTTAGTAAATATAGCCGCACCTTATTATTCACGGCCATACAATTTTATTTGTCCATTTACGTTCATTTTCTCAAAAACTCAAATTTAACCTAAGAAGAGCCATCCATTAACAAGGAAGAAGAGGAAGAGAAATTCAATCAATCTAAGGAATTAAAGCTAGGGGATCAATTTCAAATCAAATCTCAAAGCTCTTATCATATTTAAGGTGAATAATAATTCATTCCATCTCTATTTTGTTTTTATAATCATATGTTTTCGGATTTAAGATTAAATTCGTTTTTATGATGTTTTGGATGATTATATGCTTGAATTATTATATGTTTGAGTTAAACCAATTCATTTACATATGAATTTGCACGTTTTTAGGGAAAAACCGATTGTTATTGATTTTAGAATGCCATGGGAAAATTATATGTCAAGTAAAACATGATTTTAGAGATGGGCTTCAATTTTCATAATTTTCCAAGGTATGGAAAATTTACTATGAATTTCTAAAGGAAAATATGATATATTTGGGTTTAAAATTTATTTTGATTATTTCAGGAAGAAATTGGGTCTGAAATTTTAATATGTTTGATAACATAATGAAAGTGAATTTCGTTGATTTTTGGGGATTTTTCCTAATTAATTTGCTATGGAAGATAAATTATTTTAAAAGAAGGACTTATTTGCAATATTGGTTTTGCTTAATGGAAGGGCTTAAACGTTAATTTTTCCTTTGATTTAGATCTGAGAAATGCGGCATTTATTTTGTAAAGTATTTGAAAAGTTTTAAGGCAACCAATTAAAAGATTACACATAGGCAGGTTAGTTGAAGCAATTACTAAAAATGAGCATGATTTCAGCCTTTAATTAGGAAAGAGGGTTCCGCCTCCTTTAGTAGCACCTTTCGACTCCAATGCTTCTGCTCCAACTTAGTCGACACCAACCCAGCCGAAACCCACCTAGTCGAAACCAATACACAAGGTATCACTTCGATGGTACGTAGTGGATTGGAGGACAGGCAAAAGCCAGGGTGTCGAAAGAAATACTTCCGATAGGGTCTTTGTTTTCAATTGATAATTGGCTGCTTTATTTTACTTAAAGCTTTCGATGTAGTCGAAGCATATGTTTTCGAAAGGGGATTTTCTGAATAGCTTTCTAAGTAGGTTGCCATATCATGTTTTAAGTAGGGGCTTTCGAATGGGTTCCTATGTTTTTATATAATGCTTTCGAAAGAGGTGGTTCCGACCTAGTCGAAACCCAACCGCTATTCTTTTACCTTTATGATGTATTGCAGCCATCAATGCTTTCGAAGGGTTCTCTTTGTTTTAAACTTAAGCTAAGTCACTTCCTAAATGTTTTCGAAGGGGTTTAGGGGCTTCGAAGGCAATGGTGTCGAAAGGGGGTTTCGATGCTATCCTTTAAAGTTTTACTCCATGGTTTTGAGCTTTCGAATAGATGCTTCCAACACCATTAATTTTTTCCCCAAAAATATTTCATTAAAGGTTTCGAAAGAGATACTTTTGCGTGTAACCACTTTGACCCAAAAGACGTTTAAAAGAGTAAAACCCAATGTTTTTGAAAGTGGTACTTTCATTGGTTTCGAAGCTATATTTCTAAAGATGATTTAGCAATGTTTTAACACATTTTATGATTTGGTTTCGAAAGGATTGATTTATAGAGCTTCGAAAGGTATATACTTAGAGTTTTGAAAAGAGATTTTCTATGCTTTCGATGGAGGTCATCCTATGGTTTCGAAAGTGATGTTTTAAGGTTTCAAAACAAATAACCCATTCTCATTTTAAAGGAAAAACCATGGCATAAATAAAGACTTTTGAGAATATTACTTTGTTGTTATGATTGCTTCTTCATATATTTATCCCATTGTAATTAACGCATAACATTACTTTGGGGAAAGGCAGAATAACCAGCTAGGTTGACCTAATAGTGAATATAACTTAAGAAACGTTAAAATCTTAATTAAAGATATTGGTAGGGGACAATAGGTTCACAGTAAGCCCATGAGAACTGTATAAAGGAAAAGATATTAGTAGGGGCCAATAGGTTCATAGTCAGCCCATGAAAACTATGATTTGATATTAGCAGGGGCCAATAGGTTTATAGTTAGCCCATGAAAATTATATTCGGATGACAGTTAGTCAATAGGTTCCTAGTCAGCCCATGAAAACTAGGATAAGGGTAAAGATATTGGAGTTACCAATAGGTTCTTAGTGATCCCATGAAAACTATGTAACTGGACAGGGAGTCCATAATCACTTTACCGGTTAATAGTCAGCCCATGAAAACTATTAGGTTAACAGTAACCTTAGAAACTATAACCGTTACAGATCGTCAAAATGAATGGGGATGGGTAATCCAGAATTGATTCACTTGTTTTTCATATCATAATATTATACTATTTTGAATTGTTTTAACCATTATGGATGCAGGAGCATAGTATATGGTTTTGTAAAGGTTTTAAGTATCTAGTGAGGGGAAAACCCGTTTCGCTAAGCAGCATGGTATTACTAGATATCTAAATGATTTGAGATGGTAGATTATTATTCATACCAGGCTTTATGCCTGACTCGAAGTTTTTGTTTTTCCCTTAAACTCTCGGGTACCCAATTGATTTTGAGTAGTTTGAGGTTTAGGATTTTCAGGTGTTCTTTAGATGAATAAAGCTTCCGCTGACATGCAGGAAGCATGGTAGCTACTTAGAGTTCTTTTATTTCCACTGTGTTTGGTTGTAAAGGCAAACTTTTTTTATTGCCTTATTATATACTCTGATTATCCAAGGGGGCATCTTCATATGTCGCCCTTGGCATATTTTGTAATAAGTATATTTTGTCTAAACGTGGTCTGTGTGATGGGATTATGTAATGAATTTGAAATATTTTGAAATGGAATGTGGACTTTGTTTGTTGTTTTAAGATTTTTCCATATTCATGTGTTTATGTGTTTCAATGTACCTAACATTGCCGAATTTGGTCGCCGAGGATTAATAGCTATGGATGACTGCAGCATCCGTAGCTGTTAGTTTTGGGCCTCCAAATAGGGGGATGTTACAACTATTTTCGACCATGATTGGGGCATGGTGAAACCGGCCATTTGATGGTAAAATGGGAGGAATTTGAATGTTTAAAAGGGAGAGAATGAGTAAGAGATAAACAGGGATCTTGATCCTACTTTTGCTCTCTAGTCTCTCCTTTATATAAGCATCTTAACCCTCACTTTAGAATGTATTTTTGAGCCTCCAATTTCCTCCTTTGCTGGTCGAATACACCAACTCCCTCACTTTAAATTTTCATGATTTAAAAAAAAATCAAATACAATAGTTGGTGGTAAAGGCAATTCGGGAGCTAACAACTTCAGAATTGGAATTGGATTCAAGAAGTTCACTTCTTCGTTTCAAACATGCTAAGTGAAGGTATTTTGCTGGTCCATTACTATATACTAATGTTTATATATTCATTGTTCCATATGTTGCTTAATCAGAAATATAACGAATTGGTATATCGATGGATTGTCACATGCTGATGGTTGTATGTATAAATAGTATATATATAATAATAATAATAATATAAATTATTTCAGGTATGCTTGTATGCTGCACATGGCCTAATAAAAAAAGGACATTTTGACTCAAATAATATTATTAAATGATTTTAATGAATTAAATCTAAACATAAAAGATTAAATCACATAATAAATATATTTCTAAATTTTATAAAAAATTATTCATATTTGAAAAACATTCGGTAACAAAAAATATTTTCGTATATACATTGTATGTATTATATAGTTTAATTACTTACTTGATTAAAAATTGGTTAAATAAATAAAATAAATGTTTTTACATTTATAAATAATATAAATTTCTATGAAAAATTATGTAATATAAAATATACATTATATTTTTGGAAATGAATTACAAATATTTTTTAATTAATTACTTATGGTTTTTAATTAGTTACAAGTATTTATTTATAAATTATTTAAAAAAAATTAAATCTATTTTTAATATTATGCCGAGAGCAGCAGCAAAAATATATATTTATATATATATATATAACTAGTTATATATTTATATGTATTATGTATGTAAATTAGTTTAATAAAAAATTATAAATAAATAGTTTAAGTTTGAATTTCATATAAAAAACCTAATATCAAAATGTTAACGATAAAAAGTGAACGCTAACACCCGGTGTGTGTAATAGAATCGTGAAAGCACCACCCGTTGGTACGGGAACAGAATATAAGCTAAAAATAGCAGAAAAGCAGTAAATGAACAACAGGTTTATAGTGGTTCGGCCCGTAATTGAGCCTACGTCCACTTTATAATCTTTTATTGCTGATTTGGTTACAAATCGATACAAATTACTTGTCAAATACAATATAACTTGATCACACAACAATCTAGACTACTAGCTCAATCTTCGGTGATGAATCTTGCTAAATCCGTATCGGATGAATGAAGTCCTTCACGAAGTTTGTTGTAGTGCCTTGAGTGTTGGAAGATCTTTACTTGTTGAGTGAATTTTCAGTGCAGCAGAGTATGGACGCTTGAAGAAATGAATTGCAAAAAAGTCCCCTCAATGTTGGAAGTGATGGGGTATTTATAGGAGCAGCTCTGAGTTCGAGGCAGAAAACACGCTAAGTCCTAGGTCGCGTACGACCTAAGCTAGGTCGTAAGTCGCGAGCGACTTAGGAAATGCAGTGATGAAGTACGCGGTTTGCTCCAAGTGGTAAGTCGTAAGTCGGAATTGAGAGAGTTGTAGTTGTTCCTGATCTGGTCCTCTCCAAGTCTTAAGTCGCTGGCGACTTATAGCAAACCATGAGTTGGCAGGTCCTTAACCCGTATACGACTTACTCCTAAGTCGCGCATCCCTTAAGTCGTAGATCTTTAGGTCGCAACATTGCTAGATCGCAATGTCCCTTTAGCAGTTAGGTCGCAAGGTTCTTTAAGGTAGTTAGGTCGCTGGGCAAGTTAAGTAGCTGAGTCCTAGGTCGTAGACATTTTAGGTCGCAGACTTCTTAACTCGCAGGCATTTTAACTCGTACATTGTTAGGTCGTGGACGGCTTAAGCTAAATACTGAGTCTCTTAAGTCGTAAGTTGTCTAACTCTTTAAGTCGTAGATCCCTTGAGTCGTATAGACTTTAACTCGCTGAGTAGTTAAGTCGGAAACCTCTTGATTTCTTAAGTCGCAGGTAGCTTAACTCGTTGAGTCATGAAGCTCTTAAGTCGTACATCCACTGAGTCGTAAACTTGTTAAGTCGTAAACCACTGTGGGTTGTAGTCCGCTAACTCGTGAAGCTTTTAGGTCGTAAGTTCTCTTCAGTCGCTAGGTCGTAAGTCGTTCGAGCCATAGATCCTCTTTCAGCCATTAAATCGTAAGTCGTCAAGACCACTTAGGTCGTAGGCTTTTTAACTCGTTAGCTTCTTGAATCACGGCAATCCGAGTCATCCATTTCTTAACTCGTAGGTCGTTGCTAAAGAGGAGTTAACATTTGCCCCTCGAAGTACACGCCTAGGTCGTGGGTCTTGTGCTTCGATTTTCTCTCGCGCTCGTAGGTGTTATGTCGTGAACGACTTAGCAAGGAATTAGGTCGTGAGATGCCGGTTCGCATTTCATTGCCCTGGGGTACAAATATCTTAGGTCGTTCCTCCTTCATTTCATCTGACTTAACTTTCATTCTGCCATTAACAAGATTTCAAGCTCTCAAAGGCGAATCCAACTACTCGTTCATCGATCATCTTCAATTTCATATTGCGTAAGTGATCCCATTCTCTATTCAATCCTCAGCTATCACCGAACTATCAATTTCGATTACCTTATGCCTTGCTTCACGATTTTCATTTCAATTGATCGCCGAGGAAATCGAAGTGGTTTGATTTGGCTTTCGGTGATTTGTGAGAAGAAGGGGAAGAGTTTCAGTGCATTAGGTTGGCTGATTTATGAGGAATGGGATTCTTAGTGGAGGAAGGGATTTGAAGAGAGGAACTGATGCCTTGGTTTGAGTAGGAGATAGCTCGAGATCCCCTGAGAACGACCTAACACTTTCTCAGCTTAGATCGCGCACGACTTAACTTTTCTGGTTGCTCACTGCAGCATTGGGTTTAGGTCGTTGCCGAGCTAGAAAAATGTTATTTTGACTTTTCTTTTGTGCGACTTACGACCTAAAAAGTTAACGACCTATCTTGTTGCAATTTCTCATGGACCGTTGTCGAGTTAGCACTTAATCCTCAACTTGCGAGAACATGTGAATGACTAGGTCGCGAACGAGATAGTCCTTAACTCGTAACTCACGAATTTATTTGAACGACTTAAGAACTTAAGACTCCATTACTTCGAATTCTTGGACTTGAATGATCTGACTTAAGAGAACATGCCGTGGACATTTGCAAAGCCTTGGTTTCAAACTGTCTTATCTTTTAAACCGTGAACGAGCTAGAACTTAGGGAATTCTAGCCCATGCTAAGTCGTGAACGAGTTATAACTTAGGAAATTCTGACCCATGCTAAGTCGTGATCGAGTTACAACTTGAACAAATCTTCCACTGCCTCGAATGTTGAGACTTGAGTTGTTTGAACTTTGTTGCATTCTTTTGTTGATTGTCAATAATTCTAACTGCCTGTTATAACATTTACAGAAAACTGGGACGAATATACTGCCACCGACTGCCCACATCGAATGACAGATTAGTTGATAAAGATTAAATTAAATTAAATGAACTGTATGAGTGAGATGCCATACAATAACCAATTCAAGTGAAGTATTAAAGCAAAATCGTAATGGTAAACTAAAACTGATTTGTCTGCATTAACACTGCACTTGAGTATTAACAAGTTCTGAAATCTCGTAATCGACTGATTGTCAGTTAGTTTAATTCCAGTTATACTTTCTTTTTCTTGTTTTCATTAGTCTTGTACAGCACTTCACACTTTTAGGAAACGTGCACCTTCACTTTTGAACATTCAGCTGATTGTGTAGAATGGCATCTCATCAAGAAGACTTGGAACCAGCTGGAGAAGCTTTTCTAATTGCTACCCCTTTGAATGATCCCTCGGAAAGGACTCCTACCATCCTGAATCATAAAGTCTTCCGTCAACTATGCACCCAGTTTGGCATTGCTGAATCTGACGCTTTGCTCCCTGGAGTGAATGACACTGCTGATAGGCCGCCCCACGGCTTTGTCGCAGTGAACCGCCAAATGTGCTTGAGTGGAGCGATTCCTCCGTTTAATGACTGTCTTCGAGAACTTCTCCTTCGATTATCTATCTCCCCTTTTCAACTACACCCTAATGGCTACGCCATCCTGCTGGGACTGTGTGTGCTTTTTAGGAGAACGCTGGACCGTTTTCCCAGTTTTGGAGAAATTTGCTTCCTGTTCTCATTTGCAAAGAACAAAGACCATCCCTCTATCACAGTTGTAAGGAGCGCCAGGAACCGTAAACTGATTATTGGTCTTCTCGAGAGCGTTCCTGGGTTTCTGAGCCAATTTTTCTTTGTCCGTTGTCCCCCGGGATTTTACGCCATTTGGAGAGTGGGAAGTATGACTATCTATCTTTTCCCTGTGTTTTCTAAATTCTTCGAAGTCCAAATTATCAAGTGTTAACTTCTTTTTCTACTGTTTCAGCGCTCCCTCCCCCCTCTAGGGAACCTCGTCACAAGACTACCTTTGAGAGGCTTATGGCCGTGCCGGTTGAGGAGAGGAGTGTTCAATTTTTATTGAAAGATGAGTTCCTTCATGAATTTGGACTCTTACATCCTTCCCGCTCCACTCAGTCACATGAAGTCCCTGATTCTCCAGCTGAGGAGTCAGATGCCCCCGTTCCTGCTAAAGAACCTTCACCGAAAGAACTTACCGTTGAGACTTCATTGGTAAAGTGTTCTACTCTTATCGACATTGCGGGGTCGTCCAGTAAGTTAGCACTTGCCCCGGTTATTGAAGAGGAGGAAAATCTTCACACTCTTGAAAAGACGGCTGAGGTGGAAGTTGAAAAAGATAATTCTCCCATGCACCATGGCGATGATACTTTTGACAGTCTGAGCGACATCATGATAACCTCTCAGGAGCTCTTTAAAGATGATGTTTCTAAAGTGGTCCCTCCTGTTATCGAAGCAACTTCTTCTTTGCAACAAACCACAACGCCTTCCACACAACTTATTGCCATTTCCACACCCAAAAGTGGTTTGTAGTCTGACGCACGTAGTTTGCACATCACACACACTTAGGATTTTGGCACTTATATGCACTTAGCTTCTTCAATTTGAGGATTTCTAAAACTGGTCTTTTTCTTCAATTTCAGGTTCTCTGATGGGGCGAAGCGGCTCTTACTTCAACAAATTCCAGCGTTACGGAAGCCGTGAGGCTTATGACTTTAGGAGTTATATCGGTGCCGTGAAGGAAACTGATGAGGAGAGGGCTGCCAGAAAGGCTCATGAGAGGCGAGCTCATGAAGAGCGTCGTCGGAGAGAAAATGAGGAATACTATGGGAGTAGGGACGAGCGACGTGACTCTTCCCGCAGAAGCGACGATCCTTACAAGAGGAAATCTTACGATGACAAGGGGAAGAGTCATACTTCCGATGATTCCAGCAAACGGATCAGACTTGGCGAGAAAGATACGTCTAATATCTCGGAAAAGACTACCGCTTCTATTCCTCCTAATACATCTTCCGGTTCTCCTGCCCTTAAGGAGTCTGACATCCAGACAATCATTAATAGGCCACAGTACCAAGCTGGAGATGGTCCTCCCACACTCCAGAGCCGATTTCCGAATTGGTGTCTGAAAGGAGTGCGTTTTGATTTGGATTTGGATTTGGTCCCCATTGATAAGCAGGCGATGCTGAGAAATGTCGATGCTGTAAAGCTTGACATCGAAAGAATGTCTGGATGGCAGAAGCTGGTTGATGAACTTCAAAGGGTCAACCATATGAACCTTGAGGCGATGATGACCATGGAGAATGATAAATCAGAATGGGACAAATGGCGTAAGCAGCATGACGCGGAGATGAAAAGCATTAGCGATGGTTATGGGAAGCTCGAAGCTGAAGTTGAAAGACTTAAAAATGAGCTTGCTACTTCTTCCACTTCTTATTCTTTCTTCAAAAACAAGTTCGAGACGCCCATGCTGCTCAGAGAGATATTGAGGTGAAACTCGAAGCAGAACAGCAGGTTACGAGAAAATACCGCGATGACGCTGTTCAGCTTCGAGAGAAAGTCAGCTCTCAAGACTTAGAAATTATAAGACTGCAATCTCAGCTACTGAAGGCTGAAAGAGAACGTGATGAAGCTCTCTCTGGTAAAGCTGCAGCCGAAGAATCCCATAAGGCAACCATAGCCACCATTGACGCGACTCTATTCGAATTTTATATGCATTGTGTCCTGGGGCGTGGGAGCCTTTCATTTTTGGGACCAGAATATGAAGTCACCTTAGCGGAAGTATGGGAGGCAATCATTGACTTGTTTGGCGGTGCCGGATATTCTGAAACAGATCTTCAAGCTACCTACTTAGGTGAGAGCGATCGCGCTGCCCTTGCCAAAGGAAAAGAGCAGCTTATCCGAGTGCGGGCCGAGGCGATGGGAGAGAAGCTTCCTGAGAAAGAAATACCTCCTATTGCTCCTGCTTATACTTCGGCTTTAGCTTACGCGGATATTACTGGCTCTAGTTCTCATTCCACGCCTCCCGCTAAGGTTGACAAAGAAACTGTGACCACTCCTACAGAGGAAGAGGCAATGAAGGACTTCCAAGCTCGGGAATTTGAGATTGATCTCGCTAAACCGGCTTCTCCAGGTAACTTTGACGATTCACGGTCTTCTTTTTTCTCGAAGAATACTGATTTTGATTTCTTTTATTATGCAGCAGACGTGCCGGAAACTGCACCAATTCTTCCTTCTTCAGCTGCCGTTCCTCCTCCTTCTCAAGTTACTCTTTTTCCAGCTTCTCAACCAGGTTCTCAGGAAGAACCGATAGCAGCCCTTCAAGGTTTGGACGAACCACCTGCTTCCGAGGAACAGAAAGCAGAAGATTTGGAAGATAGCGAGAAGACCCCGGAGCGGTCTTTTGACTACGACACAAAGCTTTCTACATTTCTTGCCCCGGGGAGTGAGTCTTCTTCCAGGAAGAAGGGGAAACGTGTGGCTTCGAAGAAAGGAAAGAAAAGTTCTTCTGCTGTTGGGGATGAAGCAGAGATTGATCCGGCTGAGTCTCTTTCTCCTTCTTCTCCGATACGGCCTTCGAAACTAGCTACCAGGCCGGGTAAAAGCTCCAAGGGTGGGAAGAAGGAGAAATGAGTTTGATTTTGTCTTTTCTGCTTTTTGTATTGACCGGAGATTGTGCGGATACCGGTCTCCGCTCCTTTTTGTAATCTGCACAATGTAAAAAGCTTTCATAATATTGAATAAAATAGCTATTTTACTTGTACAAATTCTTGTGTATGTAGGAATATATCTGTTTTTCATTTGAAGTGTAGAGTAAACGATTCTTTTTACTTGTACAAACTCTTGTCTGTGTTTTAAGAACGCATTTATTCCACATCTTCTTTATGTGATATTGTAATGAACTTGTGGTGTGTCGCTTGTATATTACTTTTATTAATGTAACTGAATTGTATAATGTTGCCCCCACACCACAAGTGCATTGCAATATTTCTCGCTTTTACAAGACTGATACTCTTATATTAGAGAATAACTATTCCATTTTTGAGGAAGGAATCATTCTGCTTTTAATAGAGTATATCTCGTTTCTGGAGAAATTTTTACTTTCTCTTTCTGTCAGAAGAACACTTCGACTTTTGGGAATGATCACTTTTATTTGTTTAAAAATGAATTTTCCTGCACAATGAAATGAGCTTCTGAAGAAGGTTTTGATTATTGTGCCCCAGTAAAGGGTTTATTTTTGGTACTTCAAGCAAGGTGAAGTACGCCTCTGCAGAGGTCTTTTGGTCTCCGAAGAGAAGCAATTTTGGTCTCCGAAGAGAAGCAATTTTGGTCTCCGAAGAGAAGCAATTTTGGTCTCCGAAGAGAAGCAATTTTGGTCTCCGAAGAGAAGAAGTTTTGGTCTCCGAAGAGAAGCAGTTTTGGTCTCCGAGGAGAAGCAGTTTTGATCTCCGAAGAGAAGCAGTTTTGGTCTCCGAAGAGAAGCAGTTTTGTCATTTCAGCTCTGGTGAAGTGGGTCTCCAAAGAGAAGCATTTTGCACTTCTACACGGGTGAAATGTGCCTCCGAAAAGGGCTTTTTAGCATTTCATCACTGGTGAAGTGGGTCTCCGAAGAGAAGCATTTTGCACTTCTACACGGGTGAAATGTGCCTCCGAAGAGGGCTTTTGCCTCCGAAAAGGGCTTTTGATTTTGTGCTTCAAGCATGGTGAAGCGTGCCTCCGAAGATGGCTTGTGCCTCCGAAGAGGGCTTGTGCCTTCGAAAAGGGCTTGTGATTGCCTGGAAGTTACTTTCTCATGGTCGGAGGGGTCCATGGGGCGAAGACAAGTTGCTCGATTGGATGTTTGTTTGCACAAACGATCGCAATTAATTAACAAAGTGCCCCTTTGGTAGTCCCACCGATCTTTTTGATTGAGGAAAGCTCTCCCATTTATTGGCGTGCCTCGTTAGAGGGCTTTGTTGACCTTTGGGAAGGAGCATCGGTTGGTTGGTGTGCCAGGAAGGTTGCTTCTCAGGGGCGAGTAGATCCACGGGACGGACGCAAGCTGCCTGATCGGATGCATCACGATCAGTTATCAAGTGCCCTTTGGTGGTTCTACCGGCCCTTTTATTGAGGAGCAATATTCCTTTTGGTTGCCTCCGTGCTTGCTTGGCCATGTTCTCCCATCATCTGCCCATTAGCAACCTTTTATTATCATTTCCAAGCGTGTCTTCGTTCCTTTTGTAAGTAAATTGCCTCATCGGAAGAAGTGGACTTCACTGTTGAATAACTTCATGGGACAAACGCGAGTTACCTAGCTGGATGTCTGTTCATATTGACAATCACAACCGGTTAACGAAGGCTTGCCCCAGTGAAGTTGCCAACTTTTTATGTGAGGTTCTTCTTGTATCGGATTTGAATATGGAATTTTTTGTTGCTTGGTATTTGCTTTAATGAATGATTTGTAAGGCTCGCTTAGCTTTGCGATGGGTGAGCTTTGCTTTAATGACCTGCAATATTAGATCGACATTTTAGCAATACATTTAGAGTATTTAAACATCGAAATATAACAGGCATTTTATAATAGAAAACACAGAATGCATAGTTTTTCATTATTCAGTCACGCTGATTTCTCAGCGGTTTACAATGCAGAAGTCACACATCCATTATCATTTTTACAATTTCAAGGAATGCTGCTAAGTAAAAAATGGGTGCTAGTTATTGTTGTTTCAGAATCTCCAAGCTGGATTTCCATTTGTGCTTGATTCATAGCTTTTGGATTTATGTGCCAGAGAAAGTGAAAGATGCCCCAGTTGCAGTTTTGTGGACAATTAGCAGTCGTCCCAACTTCTGCCTGCTGGGTGTGGACCTCCTGTGACAACATTAATGATAAGCTTTTCTGAATCTTGTGCTGCAGCGTTGTTGTGAGAATCGGATTGATGGGTAGGACGTTGTTGGTCCCGAGTGGATGAGGTTGGATTGACTCCGCTTCTCTTAACGTATTGTTGGAGTTTACCCTGCTCCAGCAATTCTTCAATCACGTTCTTTAATTGGCGACATTGGTCAGTGTCATGGCCAGGTTGATTGTGAAATTGGCAGAATTTTCCATTGCTCTTTGCACCTCTCGTCATCTCAGGTGGCTTAGGATACCTGACAACGTCCTTTGTTGCAAAAAATATATTTCTTGGTGTATCAGTTAAAGGAGTATAATCCGAAGGATTAAAGCAGCGAGGTTTCTTTTCATTTCCCTGGCTCTTTCCTCCTTCATTCTCCCTTTTCTGACTTTCAGATCCTCTTTTATTAGATGGGACGTTGTTATTATTAGTTTGGGCAGCAGCCACTTTCGATGTCGTAGGAAGGCTTTCAAGGCGAATGAACTCGTCGGCCTTTTTATAAAATTTATCAAGTGAGTTCGGTTCTTTCATCTTTAGCCATATTCCAAGTTTAATCGATTTATCAATGGCTCGCACCAAATAAGTCAGGATCATGCGTGGTTCTGCATTTTCTACTTCGGCTAAAGCTATATTGAAACGGCTCAAGAAAGATTTGATCGATTCTCCGGGCACTTGTTCAAGGTTAGACAGCGACATTATATCCTTAGCTTTTGAAGCATACAATCTGAACTGTTCTTTAAACTTTTGCGTTAATTCGGAGAACTTATCAACAGACCGAACTGGAAGCTTTGTGAACCAAAGTAAAGCCACACCTTCCAGGTATACTGGAAAATATCGACACTTGATCTCGTCTGATGCTCTTGCACCGGTCATATGCCAATCGTATTTGTATAGGAAATGATTAGGGTCACTGGTTCCCCTATAAGCTTGGATAGTAGGAGGTGCAAATTTCCTTGGAAATTCCGCTCTCAGGATCCTTTCAGTAAACGGAGTTCTGCTTGGTGCAAATCCCCAGTCGTTCTCATCCTCTTCTCTTTGCATGCTCTCTTTCATGATGCGGCTAACCATTTCGGACAGGTACTCTTTATTGTTCAAAGACATTTCCGGGCAAGCATCAGTTCTTCCCTCGGAAGTTTGCCTGGGCATATGTTCATGACAAGTTGGTTGCGGCATAGAACCATCAGCTTGGAAAGGTGGCATTTCAGGAAGAGTAGTTCGATGGTTTTCTGGTTGACGATTTGCCCCGAGCAGAGCAGTTAATCTATCCATCATCAAAGCGTTTTGAGTTTCAATTTGCTGGTATAATCCAGAAACTGCGTCGTCCAATTCAGCCCTGGTGACTCCAACGGTTGGAGTTGCTTGGTCTGTTATTGGGGAAGCGGAAGTTCCTTCGTGAGCATTTCCGGATCTGATAGGTCTACCTCTTCTTCTAGGAGCCATTATTTCGGATCTGGTTTTTAAGGGAGGTTCTTTTTATGAATCTTTGCGAAGTAACGGTGGATGATCGCTTGAGTTCAATTCTCGGTGAAAGCACCAAAATGTTAACGATAAAAAGTGAACGCTAACACCCGGTGTGTGTAATAGAATCGTGAAAGCACCACCCGTTGGTACGGGAACAGAATATAAGCTAAAAATAGCAGAAAAGCAGTAAATGAACAACAGGTTTATAGTGGTTCGGCCCGTAATTAAGCCTATGTCCACTTTATAATCTTTTATTGCTGATTTGGTTACAAATCGATACAAATTACTTGTCAAATACAATATAACTTGATCACACAACAAGACTACTAGCTCAATCTTCGGTGATGAATCTTGCTAAATCCGTATCGGATGAATGAAGTCCTTCAAGAAGTTTGTTGTAGTGCCTTGGGTGTTGGAAGATCTTTACTTGTTGAGTGAATTTTTAGTGCAGCAGAGTATGGACGCTTGAAGAAATGAATTGCAAAAAAGTCCCCTCAATGTTGGAAGTGATGGGGTATTTATAGGAGCAGCTCTGAGTTCTAGGCAGAAAACACGCTAAGTCCTAGGTCGCGTACGACCTAAGCTAGGTCGTAAGTCGCGAGCGACTTAGGAAATGCAGTGATGAAGTACGCGGTTTGCTCCAAGTGGTAAGTCGTAAGTCGGAATTGAGAGAGTTGTAGTTGTTCCTGATCTGGTCCTCTCCAAGTCTTAAGTCGCTGGCGACTTATAGCAAACCATGAGTTGGCAGGTCCTTAACCCGTATACGACTTACTCCTAAGTCGCGCATCCCTTAAGTCGTAGATCTTTAGGTCGCAACATTGCTAGATCGCAATGTCCCTTTAGCAGTTAGGTCGCAAGGTTCTTTAAGGTAGTTAGGTCGCTGGGCAAGTTAAGTAGCTGAGTCCTAGGTCGTAGACATTTTAGGTCGCAGACTTCTTAACTCGCAGGCATTTTAACTCGTACATTGTTAGGTCGTGGACGGCTTAAGCTAAATACTGAGTCTCTTAAGTCATAAGTTGTCTAACTCTTTAAGTCGTATATCCCTTGAGTCGTATAGACTTTAACTCGCTGAGTAGTTAAGTCGGAAACCTCTTGATTTCTTAAGTCGCAGGTAGCTTAACTCGTTGAGTCGTGAAGCTCTTAAGTCGTACATCCACTGAGTCGTAAACTTGTTAAGTCGTAAACCACTGTGGGTTGTAGTCCGCTAACTCGTGAAGCTTTTAGGTCGTAAGTTCTCTTCAGTCGCTAGGTCGTAAGTCGTTCGAGCCATAGATCCTCTTTCAGCCATTAAATCGTAAGTCGTCAAGACCACTTAGGTCGTAGGCTTTTTAACTCGTTAGCTTCTTGAATCACGGCAATCTGAGTCATCCATTTCTTAACTCGTAGGTCGTTGCTAAAGAGGAGTTAACACAAAATAATTCTATAATTTAATTATATATACATACCCACATATATGTATATTTTATAAATGCTTTGTGTAAATAATTTGTAATCAATATTTCACAATAATTATATAATTATACTTTTAAATATATACATTTATTTACACAAAATTCTAATTTACACACACACATTTAGACATTCCATTTGTATACACGTGGGGCTAACATGTCTATTGCGGTGTAAATCCCAACATCTATAAATGGGGATGCCATACCATGTACACATTATCATACTGCACGTGCACGCATACACATGTGTGTATATGATACACACACACATATATATAATATAATACAAATTATATAAAATAAAACTTTATTAATAAATTTAAATAAAATATTTATTTTATTTAAAAGAAAATTAGAAAAGTTCTAATTGAATTTAGACTACATAGGCTCATTGAAGATCCAATAATGTAATTCTTTTTGAAATTTATCCAATTACTCCACTGTGGGACAGCCCATATCCAACAAAATATAGGAAATGCGGATTACAGATCTTAAGGCAGAATTAACACTAGAGGGGGGTGAATAGTGTTTAATTAATTTTATGAATCTTTTTGAAATCTTTTCTAATTAAATCCAAACAAATGAAATTCACAAACGTAGAAACAATCACAGAATTATGCAAATAGTAAATAAAAGCAGTAAAGGAAAGAACACACCAGAATTTTATACTGGTTCGGAGTTACCCTATATCCAGTCCCACACAATTTCTTGTGTGCAGATTTCTTTTCAAATATAATGTCGATATTACAACCTCGATTTCAAGGCCATGAGATACACCCTCCTGTCTCAGAGTCTAGGGCAAACTCTCTTGATTTAACCAGGCTACAAGATCACCTATTTGATTTACGGGCTACAATCACACCCAATTGATTTACGGGCCACAATCACACCCTTTCCAATCACACTTTGATAGAGAGAGACTCGATACACTTCGATCTTTCGATCTTTGATTACAAATGATCCTATAACTCTGAATAGCACTGAGATCTTTGAGAGAGAGTGGCAGAGAATCAAACTAGAGACAATCAAGTTTGATTCACTTAGAATTTCGGCAGAGTTTTGTTAAAATATAAGAGAATATTTGAGTGGAGAAGAAGGAGTGAAGAAATGAAGAAAACTAACTTAAAATTCGTTGAAAATAACTGGTATTTATAGGAGAACAACAGTCATGTCCATTCGCGAAAGGTTATGACGAATAGACACTTCTTTTGAAAATTTGAAATTTGAATTCTACGGTCACCATGTCGACGTGGGGGATGAGGGATGCCGACATGCCTATGTGAATTTTGAAAATTAATTTTGCTTTAAAATGATTTCTATTCTAAAACTTGTCAAAACAATTTCTAATCTTTGTAAACCATTTTGAATATAGTTTAAACTTATAAAAGAGTTTTAAAAAGTAACCTTAAAATATATAATCTATAATATAAAAGTAATAAAAGCTCAATAAATATTTTGAGATTAAAGCTAAAACCATTAAAACTAGGAGATAGTTTAAAAACAAGAAATGATTTTGAAATTAAAAAATAGTTAAGGCTAAAATATTTAAACCTAGAGAGATAACTTTTAAAAGGATAGTTTTGAAAAAAATCTTAAAAATAAATCATTTTGAAAATTTTGTGGATTCCATTCCACTAGAGAAGGTTGTGGGTTCCATCCCACTAAAGAGGTCGTGGGTTCCATCCCACTATTAAAGCGAGAAGGTGGATTCCATTCCACAATTAAAATCCGAATAAAGATTTTAGTGCTATTATGAAGTTTTAACATAAATCTAGACTCTATTACTTATCTTGATATCTTGAACTCTTGAACTCTTGATACTCATGAGTCTTCAGTCTTGATTTCTTCAATCTTGAATTCGTCAGCCTTGAATCTCTATACTCACTCTTGAATCTTTATACTGTACGGTCTCCATTCTCAGTACATGCATATATATACCCTGCATATACATATATATCTAGACAAGAATATTAGTATTTATATTTTATAACAAATCCTAAGGTTGTTGTCATCAAAACCATTATCTCAAGAACTAACAATCTCCCCCTTTTTGGGGATGACAACCTTTGTTTATAAAATCTACTCCAACAAATTTTGATTCTACTCCGACTCCCCCTTAATCTACTAACTTCCCCTTAATCTAAGCCTATCTAACCTATTTTATAATTCTCCCCGTTTGTCATCAACAAAAAACTAAGCCTAAACTACATAACTCCCCCTTAAACTAATACTATGGAACTAAATGCTAATAACGAAGTATAATAAGCGAAAACATAAATCTAATTTTATTATATATGATGTTACATTACACATATATATGAAACATAGACACTAGTATATACAAATATGCAAAATATAAAAACATTAATATAATAACAATTTAACGAGAGTCCTTAACAATTGGTGACCTGTGAATCAAACAATTAGGGTAATGGAGACAAAAGTTTCCACGTTGTTCGACCAAATTACCATCTTTGTCAAAACAGACTTCTCCAACGCAAATAACTTTATCGTCCTCTAGACTGCCCGTGTGGAAATTGGTGGGCACCCAGAGTTTAGAAGGGAACAATAAACTCCGAGTCAGTCATGGTGACTGGTGTGAGATCGTAAAACAGTTATTTTTCACAAAGAAAATAAAACAAATTCGCAATGTTTTTGGAAAATGAAACTACCATAAGACCTCCCGCCACACACACAATGCAAACGCAGAATTGGAGGAGATTTCTTCTTATGATAGTCAAAGATGCTTACTACGCAAAATCAATTCTTTTTTATATTATTATTAGTGCATAGTGTAGAAAACATTTCGAAAGTAGAATATAAATCTTAGCCAGCATAGGTACCATTATAGTATGCTTGCTATAGCTACCATATTAAATGGCAGGTTCTACAACTAAAACCGTACAAGGCTCGTATTGTTTCTTTGGATTTCCAACAAATGGTCAGGCTAAGGAACTTCCTATCCACGATGGGTACGTCCCTGGAATAGACGACTCGAGAACCTAACCGGATCTCTGCCAACACAAGGCCGGGTTACCTCTGCAAAAATAGGTAACTACTGACACGCATATGCCATCCCCCGATCGTCACCGATCTTCCCGAGGATCCCCGATTCGCAACAACCACAAAGTAATAAATTTTGCAGCAACCACAGAGGTTAAGTATCTGGGCTCCATACCATGATACCACCTTTATCCAGAAGGAATTACATACGTTAAGGGGCGCTACTCCCTAAAACCTTGCTGCATCCTTCCTGTTTCGACCATTTCCGGGGTGTGAGGCTCGATGAAGTCTCGTCCACAAAGCTACGCTTTCTACAAAGCCCTGCTTCGGGTCAAACAAAAATGATCAACCTATGATCACAAAGATATAAGATCAAACAAATGATCATATCGCAAATGATCAAACACTGATCATTTCACAGCAACACTCAGTATGCCACGTTACCAAATTGGGATATATCGCTGATAAATTTCAACTACATAACCTCTGAGCTCGTACGTCTCAGAGAAGGGTGTTAAGCTAAGAGAATAAATTCTCCACCACCAACAGAAATGTATTTGAAAGAAATCAGCTTTATATCTCAAATTGTAACGTCAGACACACAATCCATACAAGTCTGTTCCAGGATCGAACAGAACCGAAGGCACTTCTCACGAAGCCCTTGCATTTCCGGATAAATTTCTAATCACGTCCGGACTTCCCGTCACTAAGGGTGATAAAACCTCTAAATCGGAGATCAGCCGATGTAGAGTAACTCGACGGTAATCCTTCCGTTTTAAAAAATATCCGGTCTTCAACACCGGTCTTCGAATGCAATTCATAACGATGTATCACATATTCGGAATGGGTTATACGACCCCATGGTCCTTTCCCGGCTAACCCGAATAGTGAGCGCTTATTTTAAAAATAAGTGTGGCATTCAAATTCATCCAATTCACAACAAATACCTATTTAAGGTAATTATTGATAGTCGGTTATTTAAATATCAATAAAGATGCGCAACATCATTAGATTCCAAATAAATTTCCAAATTATTTCATCTTCCCAAAATATCTTTTACTAGATATAAAATTTCCACACTTAATCATTTGAAAACAAATTTCAAATATTCACATTTCAATTGATCTTTGAAGATAAAATCTCAAAACAGTTCATTTCATATTGTAAAAACATTTCCATACTTATTTAAAAATAAGTATTTCACAAATCTATTTATTTTCAACATTTTGAAAATATTCAATATACTTAAATCAATATTAAGTATACATTTCATTCTTTAAGGAAATCATAAATTTTAACATCTATTTGAGTCAAAACGAATGTTGCGTAAAAACATCGTTACGACGACTCAAAATCACTAGTATAGGGATTCGAAATTAAAATAGATATATAAATCCCAATACTATATAAAACATTTCCTTTCGGAAATCATTTACTATAACAACAGTGTTATAGTCCACCATTTCCTTATATTTCTCGAAAACGTCTATTTCAACAATAAATGTTGAAATCTATGATTTCGATAGTTCACACGTTTTAAAACATCTTTTAAAACAATTAACTTCATTTCAAATATCACTTTTCCAAAACCATATCCATTTTACTTAACAATATATTCACTGTCCAAAATCGTGAATATACTTCACTAATTACATTTCACTATTTTCTACACGTTTTATTTCAATAATAATTCGCTATCCAAAATCGCGAATATATCTCCTTTAATAATCTTCTATATTTAATTTATCAAATTCAATCGATTTCGAATTTATAAACACGGTTATAAATTCTATTTCTATTTTAATAACAACCTCGACTTATAAATCTTCTTTTTATTAATTTCTATAATACACTTATCCAAAATAAGTGATTTCGGATTTATAACCAACTTTTATAAATTCCAATTCCATTTATAAAAACTTCAATACCAAATCAATTTCAATATTGATTTCTAAATTTATTTTCAATTTTAAATAAAATTTCCATACTGATTTCTCAAAAATTCATTTCCAAATATTAAATCAATTACAGATTGATTTCTAATTTTATTTATCACTACTAAATAAATTCCTTATTTTTTTCTCAAATTATTCAACATCCTGTTTTTAAATGGATTCTTCAAATTGAAATCATTTTACATTGATTTCCCAAATTATTTCAATTCACCAAATTAAATTTCTAATTGGATTTTCAACTGATCTCCTGTTTAAATAAATTCCTTTTTACGAAAATAAATTTCAATCGTTTCTTTCAATCTATTTAAAAATCCAAATTCTTAAATTAAATTCTTCAAATTATAATCACTATTTTACGAAATCCATTTATTTAACATTTTCACTTGATTCTGGAATTAATTCGATAAGATTATAAAAATTAACTTTTTATACTTTAAAAATTACTTTCTCCAAAATTTATTCAATTTCTAAAATTAATTCACTTAGAAATTTCTATTTTGATTTCAAAGATTCAATTTCGTTTATTTTTGGAATCCAATGATATCAAACATCCATTCAGCTAAATTTTAGTTTTCAAACAATTTCCAGACATCAATTCAATAACATCAATAATCATTCACAGATTATCACATCACAGTAGAAATAAATTCAATCAATGTGAGGGGTCCAGTTGGATCCCTCCAACTTGTTTCCCTGCATCCAAAGATGTTAGCACAATACCAATTCCACTTCGAGGTGGAATATCGCGGTATATCGGTTTTTATAATATATACGCTTACTAACGGCGCAATAGGGTCTCATCCGCTATACGAGGCGGGAAAATCATCAATCCAATATATAGATATGCCAATATGTATATATTGCTATATATATAGATATATCCTACTATATCTAATATCACAATCAGCATAGCCATCATATCCAAAAATCAATAACTGTCAAACAAAATTTATTTGAGTGAGAAAATAATCTCACCTTGCTTTTATTTGCAATCCAATTTCCATCCTTGACCCGATTTTCTTGATTTATACCTCACAGAAATCGAACTCACCCACGGCCTCAATTCGCGACCCCACTGTCGCGCCACCGTACTCCTGCTGAAGTCGCGAGAACCACCAACATCACCAGAAATCAAACAACCAGAGCTGCCACTTCACGACGTCGCTGTTCTCCCCTAATTCGTCGCCACCTACTAATCGAACACGAGCCAATCGAACTTCCCCAAATTCCAGTCGATCCCAATTCAACGTCGCCTGCCTCCAATCGCGAGCTCACGCGAAATCGAAATCGCGACATCTGAAAAGACCCTCCTATTTCTACTCTAATTCCATAAGGATTTTTTTTTTAAGGTAAAGAGGATATATATATATAGATAGATATATCATCCATTGCAATTATAATTCTCAGGGTCAATATCTTTCTCCAATAAACCAAATATATCCAGGGTCACAATAATCAACCAATATAAATATATCAGTACATTCACAAAGATAAGCACATACATGTGAGGATGTATATGCCTCTCTTGTTTGAATCAGAGTTCTGGAAAACAAGAGGATATTGGATTGCTGATTTTTTTTTTTTGACCAAACAATCCACTGGAAACATATACTTTAGTCTGTTTATCCTAACTAAGAAGTGATCAAGTAATAATCAGTGGAAAGCAAGCTTTTAATATAGATGTTTGTGTTAAAGTCTGAATAGTGTCAAACTCAGGCTAAAAGAAAGCGGGTCATAAGAGAACACAAGCAACATCTAGGCGTAATGGAAACGCGCCTAACTTATACACGAGAGGTCACGAGTTCGAGTACTATGCTGGTTGGTTCAAACACAATTTTTTTTTTTTCCTTTTTCATTTTTCTCCTGTACAGTTTGGAACCTGTTATCTACCTATATCTGCACATATATACTTTATGTTTGCCTATATTCTATCATACAAAACAATAATTCTTGCTTTATTATTTTTGAAACCCATTCCTACAACCTGGAAGGCTTCATGATTGATGTAAATTAAGGGTCTGTTGCTTGGGTTTTGTAAATGATAGAAGTGTTTATCATTATCCAGGTTTGAATTTCTTCTCACAAAATCTGTCTGGAATTAAGAATGCATTTGGTTAGAATCTGAGTGAAATTCAGATTCTTATCACAAATACAAAGGAAAAGGTGTGGTAATATTTGCACTAAACATGTTTATGTGCATATATATCTGCAACTATTTGGATCTGGCTTACAATTCCCTTATTACAAATCCTTTCTTTAAAAATAGGACATGTGACATTTGTATGAAACAAGTTTAATTATGGAAACCTTGCAGCCATATAAAACATTCAACCTATGCCTATTTTCTTTTGTATACATATGCCATGGTAGAAAATAAAACCATTTAATTTTTCTGAGAATCAACTATCCAGATTTTCCAAAACTTAAATCCTTTCCAAAGACTCAAGATTGACTAATACATTTATAAAATGTAATCATTCAATTTTAACATGGTGTTCTTGCTAAATCCACTTACAAGATTTGATAAAAAAAAAATTTTAAACATAACAGATATTTAACTTGGTTCATAGATTCCATATACAAGTCAATCTCTTAATAAAATACCTAACAAAATATCCATCCAATATTCAACACTTAATACAAGTAGCAATTTAAATTGTCAATACATGCAGATTTCAACATTTAGGCTCTTATCTAACTAAGTTTAGCATGCTATATCTTCTTCTCAAAGCCTTGCTCCTACTCCTACTTAGTTGCTGCAATCCCTGAAAAAGCATTTGAAACTGCCTCATTTTAAATGAGACACCCCAGATGCCATTAGCACACTAGGGTCAGACACATGTCTGGTATGAGAAAGCTCACAAAAATAATTAGTTAATTAGGTTAAAGTCAACTTAAGTACATATACAGAAAGTTCGGCCCTTTGGAATCAAGCAAATACTTGTGTGCATGCTCTGTGTCATTGTGCATGTGCACACTTTAATTTTCTTTCCAGAGACTACATATATAAATATGGCACATACATTCAAGCATACAATTCAATCATAGTCAAACAATCATTCATACCAAACAGGAAAATAACCAATATGAGTTAAATCATTTATTCAATTCTCATATTTCAAATCTGGGAAAAACTCTAGTTTTCTCATCATCTCAAGTATTATTCCCTTGGCACATTTATCTATCCTTGGTCTCATCTGCAATATTTATGAATCAATGGACACACTGTAATGAACTAATTCACTCCATTACACAAAGATCTCAGGACTTAAACAAGCCATGTGTCAACTTGTGTTACTCAAGCACACAAGTCATTCCTGCAGTGTTCTTGACCCCAATTTCCTAATCAGGTTTAAGTTAATAATAACTCTTTTGATTTTTTTCATGACAAAACCATTCAGTGATTCATTTCATTAGCTAAAAACATCCATAACATGGCATCTCATATTATTCATGACCACACAGAGGCAAACAAGCAAACAACCATTGGTGATTACAAAATAAGGTTCTGTATATATATATATATTCATCCTGGTATTTAAAAGGAGTTTAGGCAACTAACATTGGCTTATGGTTTCTGGGAGAGTTTTCCTTTTGCAAACATTTGTGCTTGAGTTAAACTCAGGATGACCTGGTTTCACTGAATCACAAAATTTTGTTTGCTATGCATTTTATTGAATCAGGAGCATCAGCACATAGGCAACCCTATTGCACCCCTAATTCCTTTCTATTTCAAGCCTCAGCACTTATACATGAGTATATTGCAGCTCAACATTATTTACATCTTTTTGGGTTGAGCCAAAACCAATACTACTTGCCTATTCTCAACATTTTATTTTCTGGGTATTTGTTTATATCCCTAAACATTAACATATCAGAGATCTGAGTGTATAAAACAGATATGTATACTAACAACACATAAAACTTTGTTATAATAAAACAAGTGATCAACCAAAGAGAATCAAAACATTTTCAGATTTAAATTCACAGATAAGCATTCATATATGAAAATACTCTTTTAAGAAAAATACTTATAACTGGCTGCCTACATTAGGACTTATTGCCTTAGATTTTTGAGTGAGTTTTCTCACCTAGCTCTCTTCTTTGTTTCCTTAATTAATTGATGAGCTTCTGCCCTTAGCCTCAAGCTCTCTTCCTTCCCTTGTCTTATGATTTCTATGGTGTTGTTTGTTTTTTTTCAAAATTCTTTTCTGAGGAGGAGAGGAGGCTGCTGCATATACATGTATATATATACAGGGTCTCTCCTAGGGTTTTGGGTATTGGCTAAGGCCATTTTTGCCCACCAAAAAAATCATGTTATCTGCATTTTAAACCCAAAGTTTTACCCTTCCCGGCTTAATTTGGGTGAAGAGAAAAGTGGTTACACATTTTTTTTCAGAAATTTGCTTTTCAGAAAATACTTTTCCCCTTGTCTACAATCATGCTAAAAATGTGACTTGATTTTGTTATTTATTAAATACTCTTTTCTAATTCTGCCTATACCAAGCACTTCCCTGTTTTATCTTATTTTTTTTCTATTTTTAGCTTTCATGCAAATGGTATGTACTTCCTTCATTTATTTATAAGAGGATTATTCCTTTTTATATCTTCATTCTTTTTTATTTCTGCTTATATTAAAATATGTCTGTATATTTTATTTCACTAGTTTAAACTCTAGTATTTTATTAACACATATATATTTATATAAGTCTTACTGAAATAATTAGTACACCCACCTATATATTCATACATCATTCTATACTGACACACACATGCACATGTACACTCAAAAATATTCAGTAGCATTCATATATATACATTTACTCATGCATACTACTTTTAAGAATTTAATCTACATATATATATATATATATATTTCCATACACATCAATATGTATGTATTCTTGGAGTTCAGGGTTTTAGCTTATATTCATGTGCATTTCATGTGCACACATGTACACACACTGATACACTATCAAGCTATATCAATTCCTCCTTCAAAATTTATTTAAAATTTATTTTAAATTTATTTATATTTTCCAGAATAAATTCCTAAAATCTTGGGTCATTACATACGCCCCTCCTTTTAGAAATTGTGTCCCACAATTTTCCTAAGTTTAAAATAAATTTTAAACTTAATTCAGAGAACAAGTATATTCTCTACCAAATAGATTCTTAGTTCTATACTAACTAAAAAATATATTCATCCAAAATAAAGAAAACAATCAAAAATCAGAATTACCTTAATCTGAAAATAGCTTAGGATAATTCATCCTAACTTTGTCTTCTAATTCCCATGTGCAATCACTAGGATCAAGACTCCACTGTACCTTCACAAGTTTCAGAGATTTATTCCTCAACTTCTTCACATCTTTTGCCAAAATTCCCACTGGATCCTTTTCATAAATCAAATTAGGATTTATCTGCACTTGGGTTGGGGTTTCAAGAATTTCTGCCTTGTCATGGACCCATCTTCTCAATTGTGATACATGAAAAACATCATGTATACCTTGCATGTTTTCTGGTAATTCCAACTTATATGCCAAGGGACCAATTCTCTCCAGAATTTTGTATGGTCCAATATATCTTGGGGTTAATTTGCCTTGTTTTCCAAACCTCAGCACATTTTTCATGGGTGAGATTTTGATGAAAACAAAATTTCCCACCTCATATTCTACCTGCCTCCTTCTCATGTCTGCAAATTTCTTTTGCCTATCTTGAGCTGCTGTCATTCTTCTTCTTACCAACTCAATTTTCTCCTTGGTTTCTTGTATGTACTCAGGTCCTAAAATAGACCTTTCTCCTGCTTCTACCCAACAAACAGGTGACAAACAGGGTTTACCATATAAGGCTTCAAATGGAGCCATTCCTATGGTGCTTTGGTAGCTGTTGTTGTATGTAAATTCAACTAGATGAAGATAATCTTCCCAGTTGCCCCCAAAATCCAGTATACATGCCCTCAACATGTCCTCCAAAACTTTGTTTACCACCTCAGTCTGCCCATCTGATTGAGGATGGTAGGCAGTACTTAAACATAGTTCACTTCCCATTGCTTCTTGAAAGCTTCTCCAGAATTTTGAAGTGAAGATGGTATCCCTATCACTCACAATGGTTTTGGGAATGCCATGTAACTTTACCACTTCTTTTATAAAAATTTGAGCTAGTTTTGGTGCTGTTCTTTCTGACTTGACTGGGATGAAGTGTGCTACCTTGGTTAGCCTATCAACTATCACCCATATACTTGTATTACCTCTCTTAGATCTAGGCAGTCCATCTATGAAGTCCATAGATATGTCTTCCCACTTCCACTGTGGTACACTAAGAGGTTGCATCAACCCTGATGGTCTTTGAGTTTCAGCCTTGACTTGTTGGCAAGTCATACATTTGGCAATGTACTTAGCTATATCAGATTTCATCCCCTTCCACCAGAAGTCTCTTTTCAAATTTTGATACATTTTTGTGTTACCTGGGTGTATGGAGTATTTACTTCTGTGGTATTCATTCAATATCTCCTTCTTCAATTCTATGTCCTCTGGTACACACATCCTATTCTGGTATCTCATATAACCATCTTTATCAATGTGGTGATTCATTACTTCCTCCCCTCTTGAGAGGAGCATTCTCTTCTCTAATAAGTGAGCATCTTGTTCTTGCATTTTTCCTACCTTCAGAATTAAATCTGGTTGAAGTGTCATTAAGCTTAACTTCCCTTTATCTTTTTGTGCACCATGCATCTGCTCATTAATGTGCACACAACCATTCTCCCCAATCTCTAACTCAGTTAGCAAAAATAAGTTTTTAAATTCTTCTATCATCATCATAGCCAATTTAGCATGCTGTCTACTTAGAGCATCTGCAACTTTGTTTGCTTTACCTGGTGTATAAAGTATGTCAAAGTCATAGGCAGCTAAGAACTCCACCCATCTATGTTGCCTCATGTTCAAATCTTTTTGTGAAAACAAATATTTTAGAGACTTGTGGTCAGTGTAAAGTTCAAACTTAGTGCCTAACAAATAATGTCTCCAAAGTTTTAAAGCATATATCACAGCTGCTAATTCGAGATCATGTGTGGCATACCTTACTTCATGGGGTTTAAGTTGTCTGGATGCATATGCAATGACTTGGCCTTGTTGCATCAACACTGCACCCAAGCCAAATCCACTAGCATCAGTGTATACCACTAATTCTTCATTTCCATGTGGTACCTTAAGAATTGGAGCATTCACCAATGCCTCCTTCAACTGTTCAAAAGACTTTTCACATTTTTCTGACCAAACAAAAGCTTGGTTCTTCCTGGTTAGGTTAGTGAGTGGTGTAGAAACTTTTGAAAAATCTTTTATAAACCTCCTATAATACCCTGCCATCCCCATAAATGACCTCACTTCACTCACAGTGCTTGGCCTCTTCCATGCTTGAATAGCCACTACTTTATTGGGGTTCACAGAAATTCCTTTGGCAGATATAACATGGCCAAGAAAATGTACTTCCTCTTTCCAAAACACACATTTTGAAAATTTTGCCTTTAAATCTTTTTCCCTTAATCTAGACAAAACCAGGTGCAAATGATGCTTATGTTCTTCCACTGTCTTGGAATAAATCAAAATGTCATCTATAAAAATAAGCACAAACTTGTCTAAACAATCTCTAAAGGTTCTGTTCATTAAATCTACAAAGTAAGATGGTGCATTGGTCAAGCCAAATGGCATAACCAAAAATTCATACAACCCATACCTAGTGTTAAAGGCAGTGTACTTGATGCTTGATTCTTCCACCTTCATTTGATGAAAACCAGATGCTAAGTCTAGTCTAGAAAATACTTTTGCCCCTGCTAATTGATCAAAAAGATCATCTATTCTTGGCAATGGGTATTTATTTTTAATAGTTACTTTGTTTAATTCTCTATAATCTATGCAGAGTCTTAAGGAGCCATCTTGCTTCTTAACAAATACCACTGGTGCTCCCCAGCAAGAATTACTTGGTCTTATAAAACCCTTTTCTTCCAATTCTTCTAACTGTTTCTTTAATTCTTTTAGTTCATTTGGCCCCATTCTAGTTGGCTTTTTAATCACTGGGCTTGCTCCTGGAACTAGATTGATCTGGAATTCTACTGGTCTATGGTGTGGAATACCCTTGACCTCACCAAACACATCCAAATATTCATTGACTATGGGAATTTCTTCAATGGTTAGCTTTTTCTGAGTCAACTAAATGATATAGTTTTCCTTCCTTAGCTACCTCACATAAAACTGTGATTCTCTGGCCTCTAGAATTTTGCAATGATATGGTGGATGAGTCTAAATTAATTATGGCTTTAAATTGCCTTAACCAGTCTACCCCCAATATAACACCTATATTTGGGTAATTCAAAACATATAAATTGGAAATAAAAATATTTCCTCCTATGTTTAATTCCACATCCACACAAATCATATTTAAAACACTAGAACTCCCCAATGGACTGTGTATATGCAATGGGGTTTCAACCAATATGCAATTCAGTTTTAGCATTTTAACCAATTCATAAGAAATTAAAGAGTGAGTTGCCCCAGTATCATATACTACTGTTATAGGTATGGTACAAATAAGTAATGTACCTTCCACTTGGCTATGGTTTACAGTGTTACTCTCCACTGTGGCTTTGCCTTTTCCTTCCAAATTTGCCAATTTGCCTTGCGGTTTATACTCAGGACAATTCCTCTTCATATGCCCCTCTTTCCCACATAGATAGCATTTGAAAGCTCCTCCTTTCAATTCTGGACATCTTGGTTTGATATGCCCTTCCTTTCCACACTGATGGCACACAATTTTCTTCTTGTTTTCCTTAGCTTTGACATCTCCAGTGCTTTTGTTACTAGCCTCTTCTTTCTTCTTATCATAAGGGTGATACCTCCCCTTACCTTTCTTGATATTATTGCTCTTAAAATTTCTGAACTTCTCCCTTTCCTTGTCATGCTGCTCCAACCTCAAAGCTAAGTCTATCACATGGTCAAAAGTCTTGTCTGCATAGGGTAACATGGCTCTGCTAAGTCCTGGGTTCAGACCTTTTATGTACCTATCATTTTTAGATGCCTCATCTGCCACAAGCATTGCTCCATATGTGGAAAGCCCCTCAAACTTTTGAGTGTATTCTGTGACAGTCATGGTTCCTTGTCTAAGTCTAATGAATTCTTCTAGCAAGGTAGTCTTTGCTGATGCTGGTACAAACCTTGCTTCCAACATCTCTTTGAATTGATTCCAAGTGATTTCATTCTCATTCCTTCCTGCAATGATTACTTCCCACCAGCCTAAAGCTACTTCTTTTAGCTGTCTTGAAGCCACTTGCCTCTTTCTTTGATCATCAAGTTGCATGTCATTGAAAATTCTTTCCAATGTTCTCAACCATGTTTGAATTTCTATGATACTCTCTGTCCCTTCAAAGCTTTTGCCTCCTAAATGAGTATATGTCTTAAGTAATTTTGAGAGTTCTTCATAGGGATTTTCTTGCCTTTGTCCTGCCCCATCCCTAAATGCTCTCACCAAGTCTTGCAGATTGACCATTGGTGGTGCATGGGAAGATCCTGCTCCCTGATTTGGTGGTCTCCCTACCATAGTTTGCTAATAATAATTTACATAGCTGGTTAGTTTGATTGGTAATTTGGTTGTTTCAGTGGGTTTTTTTTTTCCACACTGAACACATTGTTATATATATATATTTAGTTCCTTTAAATTTTATTTCTATCTAAGAACTTGATCCTTACTTCTACTATGTTGAATAACATAGCTCTGATACCAACTGAAAAGACCCTCCTATTTCTACTCTAATTCCATAAGGATTTTTTTTTTAAGGTAAAGAGGATATATATATATAGATAGATATATCATCCATTGCAATTATAATTCTCAGGGTCAATATCTTTCTCCAATAAACCAAATATATCCAGGATCACAATAATCAACCAATATAAATATATCAGTACATTCACAAAGATAAGCACATACATGTGAGGATGTATATGCCTCTCTTGTTTGAATCAGAGTTCTGGAAAACAAGAGGATATTGGATTGCTGATTTTTTTTTTTGACCAAACAATCCACTGGAAACATATACTTTAGTCTGTTTATCCTAACTAAGAAGTGATCAAGTAATAATCAGTGGAAAGCAAGCTTTTAATATAGATGTTTGTGTTAAAGTCTGAATAGTGTCAAACTCAGGCTAAAAGAAAGCGGGTCATAAGAGAACACAAGCAACATCTAGGCGTAATGGAAACGCGCCTAACTTATACACGAGAGGTCACGAGTTCGAGTACTATGCTGGTTGGTTCAAACACAATTTTTGTTTTTTTTTTCCTTTTTCATTTTTCTCCTGTACAGTTTGGAACCTGTTATCTACCTATATCTGCACATATATACTTTATGTTTGCCTATATTCTATCATACAAAACAATAATTCTTGCTTTATTATTTTTGAAACCCATTCCTACAACCTGGAAGGCTTCATGATTGATGTAAATTAAGGGTCTGTTGCTTGGGTTTTGTAAATGATAGAAGTGTTTATCATTATCCAGGTTTGAATTTCTTCTCACAAAATCTGTCTGGAATTAAGAATGCATTTGGTTAGAATCTGAGTGAAATTCAGATTCTTATCACAAATACAAAGGAAAAGGTGTGGTAATATTTGCACTAAACATGTTTATGTGCATATATATCTGCAACTATTTGGATCTGGCTTACAATTCCCTTATTACAAATCCTTTCTTTAAAAATAGGACATGAGACATTTGTATGAAACAAGTTTAATTATGGAAACCTTGCAGCCATATAAAACATTCAACCTATGCCTATTTTCTTTTGTATACATATGCCATGGTAGAAAATAAAACCATTTAATTTTTCTGAGAATCAACTATCCAGATTTTCCAAAACTTAAATCCTTTCCAAAGACTCAAGATTGACTAATACATTTATAAAATGTAATCATTCAATTTTAACATGGTGTTCTTGCTAAATCCACTTACAATATTTGATAAAAAAAAATTTTAAACATAACAGATATTTAACTTGGTTCATAGATTCCAGATACAAGTCAATCTCTTAATAAAATACCTAACAAAATATCCATCCAATATTCAACACTTAATACAAGTAGCAATTTAAATTGTCAATACATGCAGATTTCAACATTTAGGCTCTTATCTAACTAAGTTTAGCATGCTATATCTTCTTCTCAAAGCCTTGCTCCTACTCCTACTTAGTTGCTGCAATCCCTGAAAAAGCATTTGAAACTGCCTCATTTTAAATGAGACACCCCAGATGCCATTAGCACACTAGGGTCAGACACATGTCTGGTATGAGAAAGCTCACAAAAATAATTAGTTAATTAGGTTAAAGTCAAGTTAAGTACATATACAGAAAGTTCGGCCCTTTGGAATCAGGCAAATACTTGTGTGCATGCTCTGTGTCATTGTGCATGTGCACACTTTAATTTTCTTTCCAGAGACTACATATATAAATATGGCACATACATTCAAGCATACAATTCAATCATAGTCAAACAATCATTCATACCAAACAGGAAAATAACCAATATGAGTTAAATCATTTATTCAATTCTCATATTTCAAATCTGGGAAAAACTCTAGTTTTCTCATCATCTCAAGTATTATTCCCTTGGCACATTTATCTATCCTTGGTCTCATCTGCAATATTTATGAATCAATGGACACACTGTAATGAACTAATTCACTCCATTACACAAAGATCTCAGGACTTAAACAAGCCATGTGTCAACTTGTGTTACTCAAGCACACAAGTCATTCCTGCAGTGTTCTTGACCCCAATTTCCTAATCAGGTTTAAGTTAATAATAACTCTTTTGATTTTTTTCATGACAAAACCATTCAGTGATTCATTTCATTAGCTAAAAACATCCATAACATGGCATCTCATATTATTCATGACCACACAGAGGCAAACAAGCAAACAACCATTGGTGATTACAAAATAAGGTTCTGTATATATATATATATATTCATCCTGGTATTTAAAAGAAGTTTAGGCAACTAACATTGGCTTATGGTTTCTGGGAGAGTTTTCCTTTTGCAAACATTTGTGCTTGAGTTAAACTCAGGATGACCTGGTTTCACTGAATCACAAAATTTTGTTTGCTATGCATTTTATTGAATCAGGAGCATCAGCACATAGGCAACCCTATTGCACCCCTAATTCCTTTCTATTTCAAGCCTCAGCACTTATACATGAGTATATTGCAGCTCAACATTATTTACATCTTTTTGGGTTGAGCCAAAACCAATACTACTTGCCTATTCTCAACATTTTATTTTCTGGGTATTTGTTTATATCCCTAAACATTAACATATCAGAGATCTGAGTGTATAAAACAGATATGTATACTAACAACACATAAAACTTTGTTATAATAAAACAAGTGATCAACCAAAGAGAATCAAAACATTTTCAGATTTAAATTCACAGATAAGCATTCATATATGAAAATACTCTTTTAAGAAAAATACTTATAACTGGCTGCCTACATTAGGACTTATTGCCTTAGATTTTTGAGTGAGTTTTCTCACCTAGCTCTCTTCTTTGTTTCCTTAATTAATTGATGAGCTTCTGCCCTTAGCCTCAAGCTCTCTTCCTTCCCTTGTCTTATGATTTCTATGGTGTTGTTTGTTTTTTTTCAAAATTCTTTTCTGAGGAGGAGAGGAGGCTGCTGCATATACATGTATATATATACAGGGTCTCTCCTAGGGTTTTGGGTATTGGCTAAGGCCATTTTTGCCCACCAGAAAAATCATGTTATCTGCATTTTAAACCCAAAGTTTTACCCTTCCCGGCTTAATTTGGGTGAAGAGAAAAGTGGTTACACATTTTTTTTCAGAAATTTGCTTTTCAGAAAATACTTTTCCCCTTGTCTACAATCATGCTAAAAATGTGACTTGATTTTGTTATTTATTAAATACTCTTTTCTAATTCTGCCTATACCAAGCACTTCCCTGTTTTATCTTATTTTTTTTCTATTTTTAGCTTTCATGCAAATGGTATGTACTTCCTTCATTTATTTATAAGAGGATTATTCCTTTTTATATCTTCATTCTTTTTTATTTCTGCTTATATTAAAATATGTCTGTATATTTTATTTCACTAGTTTAAACTCTAGTATTTTATTAACACATATATATTTATATAAGTCTTACTGAAATAATTAGTACACCCACCTATATATTCATACATCATTCTATACTGACACACACATGCACATGTACACTCAAAAATATTCAGTAGCATTCATATATATACATTTACTCATGCATACTACTTTTAAGAATTTAATCTACATATATATATATATATATTTCCATACACATCAATATGTATGTATTCTGGGAGTTCAGGGTTTTAGCTTATATTCATGTGCATTTCCTGTGCACACATGTACACACACTGATACACTATCAAGCTATATCAATTCCTCCTTCAAAATTTATTTAAAAATTATTTTAAATTTATTTATATTTTCCAGAATAAATTCCTAAAATCTTGGGTCATTACAACATCCCCATTCGCGAACGCTGTTGCCACCACTCCCATCGCTTCGTGAATGTGCGAACAAGCTCGCGCCTGTATCGCCGCTCACTCGCGAGTGCGCTTGTCCTGTCGAACTCCACTTCGTCGCGAATTCCTCGACCAGCCTCCCCTCTGGCGAACGACCGCAAGTACGATACCACCAGCTCGAGCGCCAAAATCAGTCGCGAATCCTACCTCGCGACTTCGAGTGCGGTGCCGACCCTACTCGAGCGTGGTTCGCTGACTCGCCTCCTCCTAGCCCTAATCGCGCGCTGCTCCTTTTTGAACTAAGGAAGAGATATCATTTTTGTTTTGAACGAAAAGAAACGGAGGAGGAAGACGCGAATTTGAACTTGAACAGCGGCCATTGTTTTTATTTTAACTGAGAAGCGAAGAGAAAAGAAGTTGCGTGATAATTTAAAACGGATGGGCAAGTATCGGCATTATAAAATAAAACGACGTGATTTTAGGCGCGATTTCTGGCTGAAGGGAAGGAGAAGACAGAAGAACGTGTTTGCACGATTTTTTTCGTGATCTCTGCGTGACTTAAGGAGGAAAAGGAATTTGGACGTGGAAGAAATCTTGATCAATTAAAAAGTTTAAATTTAAATTGAATCCAATTTAAATTTCAACGCGTTTGCTTAGCTTGTGCTCACATAACAACTCAAAAAAAAATACGAAATCTGAAATCCGATAATAATTCAATATTACGGACCCAATAGAACTGGTTTCGTCGAATTCCGAGACTGCGCCTCGGAACGCTATTTTTAATTATCGGTTCAAACCATTAAATTCAAAACTGATCAAATCGATTTAAATTTCGATTCTGAAACTTCAATCATCTTCAGTATTATCATTATAAATTTTAAAAGCTTTTGAAATATTTTTCTTCAACTTAAAATTGAAGATTCAAATTTTTATTCAATTCAATAGATTAAATTTTATAATTTAATCGCAAATTTCAAAATTATATCGGGGATTCAAATTAAATTATCATTCAAATATTTAAAATTAATTAAATATTCTCAATTAAATTTGTTCGAAATTCTGGGTCGTTACAGACTTCCCTCCTTAAAAGAATTTCGTCCTCAAAATTACAAGTTAGGAAGAAAAGTCCTTAACTCGTCTACTATTTTTCACAATCTAAATAGTTTTATCAATTCATCAAAACAAATCTTTCTACTAAAGATTCGTTATCATTCAACTAACTTTCTAAACATTTTCATAATTTTCAAACATCATTGTTTTCCTTAACAATTCAAATTCGAGTTTAAATTCAAATTTTAAACTTTCAAAATTTCTCAAAAATTTTGCCAGCGTCTCCTTTGCGCGGCTAATACGGCATGACTACAAAACGTCCCTACGGACTCTCAGATTTCAAAAAGAAAAAGAAAAAGCCAAGCGGCTAGAGAAATAAGTCATCAAATCTCATATTCAAATTTAAATACTTACCTTTTGTCGAGCAATTCACTTTATCTTTGAAATCAAAATCCAAATTCCTTTATAACACCTGTATATCCTACTAGCCATGATATCTAGTTACATATTCAAACCATTTTGCAAATTCTATTACAAAATTTTCAATATAAACTGCTTATATCATTTTTAGTTCACTATTGAAGTTAATATACATTATCATTCAATTTTTACATCTCAAATTCATTTGAATTAAATTTACAATTTCTATTCTATTTGAGTTCAATTTATCTTCAATTCTGAATATTGAATTTTATCTATTAACTTTCGTTTACTAATTGATTCCATTTGGATTCTATTTGCCTTTCATTTATAATTATTGAATTCAATTCATTTTCAAATTATATTTACTTTTTCATTCCTTCAATTAGTTTCGCTTACAAATTTTATTTCAATACTTCACTTTGTTTATCACAAATCAAATCCAGTTTTTCAATATTCAGCTTGAATTTCATTTACTAACAAATTTCAAATATTTTATAAGTCTTCGACTTATCTACATTCCAATTTATAAAATCATTTATACATTCACATTTACAATTTCATTTCCTTAGTGAATTTTAATTTCCAATATCTTTCTGGAATTCCATTTTCTTATATTCTCATTTGTTCATTCACAAACACCATTTAATTTCATTTAACTTAATTCCAATCAGATTTCAATATTTTATGAGTTATCAATTTCATAATATTTCTTAAATATAGTATTCCAGAGTCTTACCAACTTTTCAAAAAAAATCATTTGAAAACAATTCAGATTATCCTTTGAATTTCCAAAACAAAACCCAAATTTTCCAAACACTTTCCGTTTAAAACAATTTGGCAGCAATTTCTCTTTTGGAAACCCAAAAATGAATTCTAATGATGTGGCCATCATCATCAGGATTATTTTCCAGTGACCTAAAAGAGTTTAGAGCTTTTCATTCCTTCAAAATACTTTTCAAAACCTTTGAAATTCATTTTCAAATCAAAAAGATTTAAACCTCCAAATCTCCAAAATTTTCAAATTCTTTTCAAAGCGTTTCCAAAAACTTCTCTGGAATTTCCATTTCAAATTACAATTCACATTTATAATTTATATTCCCAAATTTCATTTGTATGTGAATTTTATTTCTTAACTTTGGAGTTTATAATTCCAATTTCTCATTTAATTACATATAATAATGATAACATTCAATATTATCACTTTCCTAACAACCATGCAACCATATACTATGATAATTCATAGAAAATCATTTCTTTTTTATATAAAAATTGTTTTGGGCAAAATTATCTCATTTACCCTATTTAAAAACAATACTATGTCGTCTTGCCTCGTTTAAGTGTTTAGAAATCTCTATCGATAATATGGCGTCCCACATACCGACCAAAATTCATAAACAACTCAACGGATAAGCAAACACAATATAAAACATTTTTATATTCACTAACAAATACGCACTCGTATCTATTATTACACTCAATTCATTCTAGAGTACTACTGACTCTATCTCTAATGAGTAACACCCAACAGAGCAGGGTTGTCGCTTAACCATATGCTCTGATACCACGCTGTCACGTACGGGATTTTTCGACTTTCGAAAATTCGACATCGATACTCACTTTATCGACTGTCGAGCAATCGAGTGCCGGAAACTCCAATAGTGAGGGTTTTAAGAAAAAGAAATAGAAGAAAAGGGCAGAAGAAGAAGAAAGAAGAAAGAAGAACAACAGAACAACAACAGAAACAGAAAACAATATCAGAATCTTACACATCGCAGCGGAACAATATATAATAAATAAACACTAGTCTTTTAAAACAAAGAGCTATATCAGTTTATACATACATCAATCATCAGAGTCAATATACAACAATGGACAGTTATATAACTTGTCCTCATACAGAATACACAGCGGAATAAATACTATCAAATACTACGTCTCGACCTCCAGCTTATCTTCAAGCTCCAGAATATCCAGAATATCTTGATAATCTAACTCTAGACTGCCCGTGTGGAAATTGGTGGGCACCCAGAGTTTAGAAGGGAACAATAAACTCCGAGTCAGTCATGGTGACTGGTGTGAGATCGTAAAACAGTTATTTTTCACAAAGAAAATAAAACAAATTCGCAATGTTTTTGGAAAATGAAACTACCATAAGACCTCCCGCCACACACACAATGCAAACGCAGAATTGGAGGAGATTTCTTCTTATGATAGTCAAAGATTCTTACTACGCAAAATCAATTCTTTTTTATATTATTATTAGTGCATAGTGTAGAAAACATTTCGAAAGTAGAATATAAATCTTAGCCAGCATAGGTACCATTATAGTATGCTTGCTATAGCTACCATATTAAATGGCAGGTTCTACAACTAAAACCGTACAAGGCTCGTATTGTTTCTTTGGATTTCCAACAAATGGTCAGGCTAAGGAACTTCCTATCCACGATGGGTACGTCCCTGGAATAGACGACCCGAGAACCTAACCGGATCTCTGCCAACACAAGGCCAGGTTACCTCTGCAAAAATAGGTAACTACTGACACGCATATGCCATCCCCCGATCGTCACCGATCTTCCCGAGGATCCCCGATTCGCAACAACAACAAAGTAATAAATTTTGCAGCAACCACAGAGGTTAAGTATCTGGGCTCCATACCATGATACCACCTTTATCCAGAAGGAATTACATACACTAAGGGGCGCTACTCCCTAAAACCTTGCTGCATCCTTCCTGTTTCGACCATTTCCGGGGTGTGAGGCTCAATGAAGTCTCGTCCACAAAGCTACGCTTTCTACAAAGCCCTGCTTCGGGTCAAACAAAAATGATCAACCTATGATCACAAAGATATAAGATCAAACAAATGATCATATCGCAAATGATCAAACACTGATCATTTCACAGCAACACTCAGTATGCCACGTTACCAAATTGGGATATATCGCTGATAAATTTCAACTACATAACCTCTGAGCTCGTACGTCTCAGAGAAGGGTGTTAAGCTAAGAGAATAAATTCTCCGCCACCAACAGAAATGTATTTGAAAGAAATCAGCTTTATATCTCAAATTGTAACGTCAGACACACAATCCATACAAGTCTGTTCCGGGATCGAACAGAACCGAAGGCACTTCTCACGAAGCCCTTGCATTTCCGGATAAATTTCTAATCACGTCCGGACTTCCCGTCACTAAGGGTGATAAAACCTCTAAATCGGAGATCAGCCGATGTAGAGTAACTCGACGGTAATCCTTCCGTTTTCAAAAATATCCGGTCTTCAACACCGGTCTTCGAATGCAATTCATAACGACGTATCACATATTCGGAATGGGTTATACGACCCCATGGTCCTTTCCCGGCTAACCCGAATAGTGAGCGCTTATTTTAAAAATAAGTGTGGCATTCAAATTCATCCAATTCACAACAAATACCTATTTAAGGTAATTATTGATAGTCGGTTATTTAACTATCAATAAAGATGCGCAACATCATTAGATTCCAAATAAATTTCCAAATTATTTCATCTTCCCAAAATATCTTTTACTAGATATAAAATTTCCACACTTAATCATTTGGAAACAAATTTCAAATATTCACATTTCAATTGATCTTTGAAGATAAAATCTCAAAACAGTTCATTTCATATTGGAAAAACATTTCCATACTTATTTAAAAATAAGTATTTCACAAATCTATTTATTTTCAACATTTTGAAAATATTCAATATACTTAAATCAATATTAAGTATACATTTCATTCTTTAAGGAAATCATAAATTTTAACATCTATTTGAGTCAAAACGAATGTTGCGTAAAATATCGTTACGACGACTCAAAATCACTAGTATAGGGATTCGAAATTAAAATAGATATATAAATCCCAATACTATATAAAACATTTCCTTTCGGAAATCATTTACTATAACAACAGTGTTATAGTCCACCATTTCCTTATATTTCTCGAAAACGTCTATTTCAACAATAAATGTTGAAATCTATGATTTCGATAGTTCACACGTTTTAAAACATCTTTTAAAACAATTAACTTCATTTCAAATATCACTTTTCCAAAACCATATCCATTTTACTTAACAATATATTCACTGTCCAAAATCGTGAATATACTTCACTAATTACATTTCACTATTTTCTACACGTTTTATTTCAATAATAATTCGCTATCCAAAATCGCGAATATATCTCCTTTAATAATCTTCTATATTTAATTTATCAAATTCAATCGATTTCGAATTTATAAACACGGTTATAAATTCTATTTCTATTTTAATAACAACCTCGACTTATAAATCTTCTTTTTATTAATTTCTATAATACACTTATCCAAAATAAGTGATTTCGGATTTATAACCAACTTTTATAAATTCCAATTCCATTTATAAAAACTTCAATACCAAATCAATTTCAATATTGATTTCTAAATTTATTTTCAACTTTAAATAAAATTTCCATACTGATTTCTCAAAAATTCATTTCCAAATACTAAATCAATTACAGATTGATTTCTAATTTTATTTATCACTACTAAATAAATTCCTTATTTTTTTCTCAAATTATTCAACATCCTGTTTTTAAATGGATTCTTCAAATTGAAATCATTTTACATTGATTTCCCAAATTATTTCAATTCACCAAATTAAATTTCTAATTGGATTTTCAACTGATCTCCTTTTTAAATAAATTCCTTTTTACGAAAATAAATTTCAATCGTTTCTTTCAATCTATTTAAAAATCCAAATTCTTAAATTAAATTCTTCAAATTATAATCACTATTTTACGAAATCCATTTATTTAACATTTTCACTTGATTCTGGAATTAATTCGATAAGATTATAAAAATTAACTTTTTATACTTTAAAAATTCCTTTCTCCAAAATTTATTCAATTTCTAAAATTAATTCACTTAGAAATTTCTATTTTGATTTCAAAGATTCAATTTCGTTTATTTTTGGAATCCAATGATATCAAACATCCATTCAGCTAAATTTTAGTTTTCAAACAATTTCCAGACATCAATTCAATAACATCAATAATCATTCACAGATTATCACATCACAGTAGAAATAAATTCAATCAATGTGAGGGGTCCAGTTGGATCCCTCCAACCTGTTTCCCTGCATCCAAAGATGTTAGCACAATACCAATTCCACTTCGAGGTGGAATATCGTGGTATATGGGTTTTTATAATATATTCGCTTACTAACGGCGCAATAGGGTCTCATCCGCTATACGAGGCGGGAAAATCATCAATCCAATATATACATATGCCAATATGTATATATTGCTATATATATATAGATATATCCTACTATATCTAATATCACAATCAGCATAGCCATCATATCCAAAAATCAATTACTGTCAAACAAAATTTATTTAAGTGAGAAAATAATCTCACCTTGCTTTTATTTGCAATCCAATTTCCATCCTTGACCCGATTTTCTTGATTTATACCTCACAGAAATCGAACTCACCCACGGCCTCAATTCGCGACCCCACTGTCGCGCCACCGTGCTCCTGCTGAAGTCGCGAGAACCACCAACATCACCAGAAATCAAACAACCAGAGCTGCCACTTCACGACGCCGCCGTTCTCCCCTAATTCGTCGCCACCTACTAATCGAACATGAGCCAATCGAACTTCCCCAAATTCCAGTCGATCCCAATTCAACGTCGCCTGCCTCCAATCGCGAGCTCACGCGAAATCGAAATCGCGACATCCCCATTCGCGAACGCTGCTGCCACCACTCCCATCGCTTCGTGAATGTGCGAACAAGCTCGCGCCTGTATCGCCGCTCACTCGCGAGTGCGCTTGTCCTGTCGAACTCCACTTCGTCGCGAATTCCTCGACCAGCCTCCCCTCTGGCGAACGCGAGTACGATACCACCAGCTCGAGCGCCAAAATCAGTCGCGAATCCTACCTCGCGACTTCGAGTGCGGTGCCGACCCTACTCGAGCGTGGTTCGCTGACTCGCCTCCTCCTAGCCCTAATCGCGCGCTGCTCCTTTTTGAACTAAGGAAGAGATATCATTTTTGTTTTGAACGAAAAGAAACGGAGGAGGAAGACGCGAATTTGAACTTGAACAGCGGCCATTGTTTTTATTTTAACTGAGAAGCGAAGAGAAAAGAAGTTGCGTGATAATTTAAAACGGATGGGCAAGTATCGGCATTATAAAATAAAACGATGTGATTTTAGGCGCGATTTCTGGCTGAAGGGAAGGAGAAGACAGAAGAACGTGTTTGCACGATTTTTTTTCGTGATCTCTGCGTGACTTAAGGAGGAAAAGGAATTTGGACGTGGAAGAAATCTTGACCAATTAAAAAGTTTAAATTTAAATTGAATCCAATTTAAATTTCAACGCGTTTGCTTAGCTTGTGCTCACATAACAACTCAAAAAAAAATACGAAATCTGAAATCCGATAATAATTCAATATTACGGACCCAATAGAACTGGTTTCGTCGAATTCCGAGACTGCGCCTTGGAACGCTATTTTTAATTATCGGTTCAAACCATTAAATTCAAAACTGATCAAATCGATTTAAATTTCGATTCTGAAACTTCAATCATCTTCAGTATTATCATTATAAATTTTAAAAGCTTTTGAAATATTTTTCTTCAACTTAAAATTGAAGATTCAAATTTTTATTCAATTCAATAGATTAAATTTTATAATTTAATCGCAAATTTCAAAATTATATCGGGGATTCAAATTAAATTATCGTTCAAATATTTAAAATTAATTAAATATTCTCAATTAAATTTGTTCGAAATTCTGGGTCGTTACAATATCTATATTCTATATCTCAGTTATAGAACAAATACCTAGTTCTCTTCTTAATTTAGTAAAGGTTGATTGATTCAAGGGTTTGGTCAGAATATCAGCTATTTGATTCTCAGTGTTGATAAATTCAAGAGAAATAATCCCTTTACTTATACTATCTTTTAGAAAATGATGGCTTATATCAATATGTTTGGTTCTGGCATGATGAGTAGGATTTTTGGATAAATTTATTGCACTTATATTGTCACAATAAATTGGTGATTCTGAAATATTTAATCCAAAATCCTTTAGGGTCTGTTGCATATAGATAACTTGAGAATAAAACAAAATAGCAGAGATATATTCTGATTCAGTTGTTGATAGTGAGATAGTATTTTGCATTTTACTAAACCAGGAAACCACATAATGTCCTAAAAAGTGACAAGTTCCACTTGTACTTTTTCGGTCTGATTTACAACCAGCATAGTCAGCATCACAATATGAGATTAAATCAAATGAATCATTTTTAGAGTAAAATAGGCCATAGTCTAAAGTGTGTTTAACATATCTTAGGATACGTTTAACAGCTTTTAAATGGTTCTCTTTGGGTTGAGATCGGTATCTTGCACAGAGACAGACACTATGCACGATATCAGGCCTATTCGCAGTTATATAAAGTAGCGATCCAATCATTCCCCTGTATAGTTTTTAAATTGAAAACTCTGTATGATTTACTTTTATTAGAATATCCGATAAATATTCCTTCGTCGGATTTAGGATCAAATTTATCCAAATTGTCCTTTGTATTTAGAATAAAGCATTTACTTCCAAAAACTTTAAAATAAGATACCTTTGGTTTCTTATTGAAAAGAAGTTCATATGGTGTTTTATTGGTTAGAGGTCTAATTAAAATTCTATTCAAAATGTAACAAGCCGTAGCGACTGCTTCAGCCCAAAAATTTCTTGGTAATTTACTATCTGAAAGCATAGTTCTTGCACACTCTTGAATCGTCCTATTTTTACGCTCTACCACTCCGTTTTGTTGTGGAGTTCTTGGAAAGAAAAAATTATGAGTTATTCCTTTTTTATTATAGAAATTCTCAAAATTTTCAGTTTCAAATTCTCCACCGTGATCACTACGAATAGTTTTGATTTTTAAAGAAAGTTGATTTTGAATTCTTTTTGCAAAAGTTTTAAATAAATCAAAAGCATCACTTTTAGGTTTCAGGAAAATTGTCCATGTAAATCTATAATAATCATCTATAATTACAAAATCTACAATTACAAAAACATATTTACTGTGATTTATTGGCTGAATTTGAGATGGGCCAAACAGATCTAAATGAAGTAACTCAAGGGATTTTGAAGTTGAGATCATATCTTTTAATTTGAATGAACTCTTCCTAAGTTTTCCTAATTGACAAGTATCACATATACTATCTACTTAAAAATCCATTTTAGGGAGACCTCTTACTAAATCAAGTTTAGAAAGTCTAGTTAAGAGTTTGAAATTCAAATGCCCAAATCTTTTATGCCAAATCCAAGGGTCACTTGTATTAGCCAAAAGACATAGGTTATCATTTGAGATTTTCATACTAAGAATATAAATATTTTTCTTCCTAATTCCTTCAAAGATAATATTTGATTTATTATCTTCGATGTGACACTTATCCTTTTCAAATTTAGTTTTGTAGCTCTTATCACATAATTGACTTATGCTAAGTAAATTGTTTTTTAGATGCCTAACTAACAAAACATCAAAAATAGTAGGAGTTTTATAGTTACTGACATTGTCGATGCCAATCACATATCCTTTTGAGTTGTCTCCAAAGTTGACCAGTCCTCCATCTTCATAAATTATGTCATTCGGTATCTCCGGGTTGCCAGTTATGTGTCTTGAACATCCACTATCAAGTATCCATTTGTTTTTCTTGATTTGCACCATTTTTTCCATTGAGTGTTGATTCTTCAAAAGCCATGTAACACATCTATTCCTGCACAACACACCAATTCGGTAGATAACTTGATTTTCTATAATAACAACATACTGACTTATGAGACAATGATGATTTGGACAGTTTTGAACTAGTGTTAACAGAATTTCCAAAAATTGCCATTTTAAACTTTTTTCAAGATTCAGATTATGATAACTTTGAAAACCAATGCTCCGATACCAAATATAGGAAATGCGGATTATGGATCTTAAGGCAGAATTAACACTAGAGGGGAGGTGAATAGTGTTTAATTAATTTTATGAATCCTTTTGAAATCTTTTCAAATTAAATCCAAATAGATGCAATTAACAAACACAAAAACAATCACAGAATTAGACATAGATGCAAATAGTAAATAAAAGCAGTAAAGGAAAGAACACATCGGAATTTTATACTGGTTCGGAGTTACCCTACATCCAGTCCCACACAATTTCTTGTGCATATTTCTTTTCCAATATAATGTCAATATTACAACCTTGATTTCTAGGCTACGAGATACACCCTCCTGTCTTCGAGTCCAATGCAAACTCTCTAGATTTAACCAGGCTACAAGATCACCTAATTGATTTACGAGCTACAACCACACCCAATTGATTTACAAGCCACAATCACACCGTTTCCAATCACACTATGATAGAGAGAGACTCGATACACTTCGATCTTTCGATCTTTGATTACAAATGATCCTATAACTCTGAATAGCACTGAGATCTTTGAGAGAGAGTGGCAGAGAATCAAACTAGAGACAATCGAATTTGATTCACTTAAAATTTCGGCAAAGTTTTGTTAAAATATAAGAGAATATTTGAGTGGAGAAGAAGGAGTGAAAAAATGAAGAAAACTAACTTAAAATTCGTTGAAAACAATTGGTATTTATAGGAGAACAATAGTCATGTCCATTCTCGAAAGGTTATGACGAATAGACACTTCTTTTGAAAATTTGAAATTTGAATTCTACGGCCACCATGTCGACGTGGGAGGATGAGGGATGCCGACATGCCTATGTGTGTAACAACCCAATATTTTTGCAATTATTTTTAATTAGATGTTATTTCAAAATTTTATTTTTAAAACATTTTAAAAGTGTAGTTGTAATTTTCCACTATTAGTTGTATTTTATTTACAATTTTTTATTCTAGTTTCAATATAATAAACTATTTTCTTTATTTGCTTTTTATTTTTCCTAAGAATAATTGTTTATTTTCATTTTCACTTTATTTTTGTTTGCCTTTTATTTTTATTTGCTGATTTTTATTTTGTTTACTTTGAATTTATAAAGTGGAAATTCTAAGAGACAAAAAGCTTTAAAACCTATGACTTTTCATTGTCTAGACTCTTCATTTCTTTGGCTGTTCTTTTCTCATGTTGTAGCCGTGAGTTTTATTGCCTATTTCATGTGAGAAACTTCTCGCTTTCTTCATCATTCACGGCTATCATTTCTGAAAATATTTTGGTGAGCAATGGCCTCTTTTCTCATCTTCTTCTTCATTTTTTTCAATGATTTTGCCTTGATTACTTCATATATTTGCTCGGCCTAAACCCCACCATCTCCTCCACCGACCACCACCACTTCCTTCCCCACATCATCCATGGCAACATCACCATCTCCTCTAACCAATAGTGGTCGTGACCTCCATATGAACAAAACAACACAAAACTTTGCCTAAACTCCTTGAAAACTACATAGCCGAGCTTATAGTTCACCATCCACTTCATTTCTAGCTATGGCCATCACCCCTAGAACCACCACCACCTGATGACATCACCCCTAGCCTTGATTCAGATTTGACCTGACCTGTAGAAGACCATGGCCGAGCCCAAACATGACCCTAGGCCAAGCCTTGTTGCAACCAAACCCCTTTCTTGCTTTGACCTTTAGCATTCCATGCTTTGTAACTTCCAAACTCCTCATCTTCTCTAGCTTAGCCGTGAGTTTTGAGTCCAAACCCAATCCAATTCCACATGAAAACATGTATGGCCGAGCAAAAGTTGTTAGTGGTCAAGCAAAATTGATTGAAAAGCTTGGTGATGTCTTTTGTAAATCCTATTTCCATTCTGTTCCAATAAATTTTGGTATTGTATTTATATTTATATATTGCTTTGTTTTTTTTTGTATACAAGATTAATATCTTGGCTCTCTCTCCACTTGAATCCAAAGTCGTGCTTCCTGGAATTTGTTGTGTGTTTTGATTTGCGAACTCCAGCTTAAAGAGGTGAGTTATTCACGCTTGACATTCATACTTATAGAATTTGTGAAGTGACAACAAGTGAATGTGTAGAAACTGTTATATCATGTTATACCTGCCTGTGATATGTATTATATGAGGTTAAACTTTGTTAAACCTGTCACATCATCTGCTATGTTATATTCTGTTATATTGTTTATTTTATTATGTTTCTCACACTGCAAGTTCCCTGTAGAATAGATTCACTATGGGTTGAAATGATACATACCCGAACAGACTTTAGAATAGGGAAAAATCGTTATGGGCTGAAATGATAGGCCTGAGCAATTTTTATTTATTTTTATTTACTTGGGATTGCGGGTTTGAAATGATAGAACCCGGATTTTTCTTTGTAAATTACGGATTGAAATGATATATTATCCATATCACTTGACCTAGGTTAGAAAATATTATACAGACCCATGGTTATTTTATATAATTTTCTGGAAAATTTTAAGTATTTTTAAATGTAAAAATATGATAATTTGATTTAAATTGAATTTAAAATGATTTAATAAAGTGATAATGATTTTTCTTTGTATTAAAAGGGTTAAATAAATGAATGGAAAAATTGTGATTTAAAACAAAACTTAATTTGTAAATTTATGATTTGATTTTTAAATGGAAGTTTAAGTTAATTAAATAAAAATGGAAATTAAGTTTTATTTATGAAATGGAAATTTAAATTTAAGTGTTAAAGTAAATTGTTAAAAATGAAAAGAATGGGAATGGTACGCTTGAATTTAATAAGTGAAATTATTGGAAAATTTGATTTTATTGTAAAAAAATTCTTTATAAAAATCATAAGTTAAAGGGTATTTAAATGAACATTTTTTAAGTGGAAAAATATGATTTTTATACGTTAAAATGGTTAAAATTGAAGTTTAATTGTTTCAGGAATTTTGGTATAAATTTGTAAATTCTTTTAGTAGCACTTCAGAAATGCTATCGTTTCTGGAATTAACTTAAAATCTGAAGTAAAGGATACTGCAGCACTTTCTAAGTGCTGTGGTTGATGCAAATGAACTAAAGGCTAAATTAACTAAGGGCTACTGCAGCACTTGTTAAGTGATGTGGTTGCTGAATTAAAACTAAAACCTGAAACTAATAAAAGAGCTACAATAGCACTTGATAAGTGCTGCAGTTTGCTAAATTGCGATTTTTCAATTGAACCTGAACTACTACAGTAGTTTATAAATGCTGTCTTTGCTGAATTGAAATGTTTTCAAATATAACTTACCGCGGCATTTTCTAAGTGCTGCGAATGCTGAAATCTTAATGTTTTAAAGTATTTAAGTAAATAAACAAGCTTCAAAAGTGCTAAATTTTTGGGAATTGAATATTTGATTTAAAAGAATAATGACTTCACTTTTAAATGGTTTAAATGAAGTATTTTGATTTGAAATATAAACTATTTTTGAAATTTATAACCATTGGTTATAATAACGATTGGTTGTTAAAGAGACCGGGATCGGATATGGACATACTCTCTGTCGATACCGAAAACCACTTTAACAAATGTGTACGCGGTGGAGTTTCCAGAATGAAGTAGGATGGTGGCGACGATCCTAAAGGTATATTTACGTGGACCTAACTCCCATGAGTTGGCATAAGGTGGCTAAAACAGGAGCGATTCTCGGGCCAATGAGGTAGCACCTCTGATCGGACACACTTCTTCGATACCATTCTATTACTTTTGTGATTGATTGGGTGCACCCCTTGATTTTGGAGTGTGGCTCGAGGTGGGCGGTAGTGGCTGCTATGCGTTTCCACCAGCCCGGATGCATAATTGGTATATCTACCCTAGCATTGCCTAGTTGTGCCGTGTCACCTACCATATCGAGCTTTACTACGAGTTTGGATTTCTCCCGTAGCCTGTGGAGAATTAAGGGTAGCCCCCGATCTGGGAGTATGCTAATACTGGATAGACTACTATGACTATTACGTGTTAAGGTGGAAAATGTAAAGCCTTAATGCTATTTAAAAGTATGTTTATTTTATAATTAGACATTATTATAATAGCGAATATTACTACATAGTAGATAGTTTAACGGATCCTTAAAGAATGGGCGATCCCAAGCATTCTTTAAGTTACTTGTACCTTTTATTACAGTTCACTTGAGTTGGTTTACATTGTATAAGTATGTATGTCCTAACTCGAGTGTTTGTGTTTTATTTACGCTCGGGTCAGCCTGAGTATCAGCTTTGGATCTCACCTTCTAGAGCTAGGACTTCTGGAGATCATCTTTTATTTAGTTGCTATCTATTTCCATTCAGTATTTCTATGTCAGCTTTATATTAGAGACATATGTATTTGGATTTTCTACTATGCTTATGTATTCAGACTTCTGTTGTATTTGTTTTTCAGACTATGTATTTTGAATATGTTTTCAGACTTTGTAATTGTAGTGGCTTCATGAACCACTATTTATTTTATTTTCCGCTGCGAGTTATTCTGATATTCTGTGTCTATGATTCTGTGATTGGTTTTATTTGCTCCAAATTTTATTACAATTTGTTATTTTGCATTATTCAAGTCTGACATGTGTGGATTATTGTCGATTTGAATGGTCCAAAATAGTGGGTCGTTACATTTGGTATCAGAGCTTTGGTTTTAGGCAAACCTTAGCCTAAGGAGAAAAAACTCATTAGAGATAAGGTAGAAATACCCTAGAATGAGTGAAATCAACCTCAGAATCATTTCTTTGTGAGAGAACGTATTTTCAAAGTATAAAATGATTTTAAAACGATTTTTCAAAGAATTTTTCAAAGATTAGTTTGATATAAAATTTTCTTGTTTTAAAAGAAAATTTTCTAAACTTCCTTCTTTTCGTATCTACCTTGTTAGAAATTTCTGTAATTAGGATATTCATCCAAGTGATTTTATCTTGCCTTACCTTATCCTATCTTTGTCTTCTCATTACCATTGTCCTAAAATTCATTCTTGATTTTTCAGGATGAATCATGGAAGTGCCAGAGGTAGGGGTCGTGGTATTGCCCCAGCTCCTCAACCTGCTGCACCTGTTAGGTTTACTGTTCTCTGTAAGGAATTCTCTCAACTTGGTGGTACCAAGTTTACCGGTTCAGAGAGCATTATTGATGCCTAGCAATGGTTACGAACTTTCCAAGTTTGGTCCTGGCCTTATTGACACCCAACTTAAGAAGAATGAAAAGTTCATAGCTGGAGCTCGCCCATAGTTCTATGATCGTCTCATTTCTCATGTTCATGGAACTTTCACCGAGCTTATGGATATGGCTATCCGTTATGAGAACCCTACTTCCAAGGGTCCTGCTGTTGCTAGTGCTCCTGCATCTCAGTCTTCCTCTGCTAACTCTAAGAAGATAAAGCCAAATTTCCATCAACAGAAGAAGAATTGGCTCAAGAATCCGGGTTTAGGATCTTCATCTTCTCCTTCTCAGAGGCACCCTATCGACCTATCTACCATTACCTTCTTCAACTGTGATCAGAAGGGACACTATGCTAATAGTTGCCCTACTTCAGTTGGTGCTACTGTTTTCTCTCAGCTTGATCTTGCCTCAGGTTTCCACCAGCTCAGAGTTGCTGAGGAAAGTATTCCCAAGACTGCTTTCCGTACTGAGAATGGTTTTTTTGAATGGTTAGTCATGCCTTTCGGTTTGACTAATGCCCCTGCTTTCTTTGTTGATTTGATGAATCGTGTTTTTCGTGATGTGCTTAATAAATTTGTTCTAGACTTTGTTGATGATATTCTCATTTTCTCTAAATCTGAGGAAGAACATGAGTCGCATTTGAAATCTGTTCTTGAGACTCATAGAAATCATCAGTTAAAGGCTAAATTTTCTAAATGCCATTTCTGGAAGGATGAAGTCCGATTCCTCGGGCATATTATTTCTGGTAATGGAGTTTCTGTTAATCCAGTCAAGATCGCTGCGATCAATGTAAGTCTTTCTTTCCTTCTCTTTCCTTGTTTCATTCAATTTATTCTATCTTTCCAATTGTCCTTATTTATCCCAATTCTGTGCAGGATTAGGAAACTCCTAGGACTCCAACTGATATTCGTAGTTTTCTGGGCCTTGCCGGTTATTATCGGAGATTCATTGAGAATTTTGCTCGGATTGCTGCACCCCTCACCGCTTGAGTCGAAAGAATGCTAAGTTTATTTGGAGTGATGAGTATAAAGCTGAATTCAGTGAGTTAAAGCACAAGCTTACTTCCGCACCAATTCTTACCGTTCCAAATGGAAACGAGGGATTAACGGTATACACTGATGCTTGTCGTGAAGGTTTGGGAGTTGTTCTGATGCAGGATGGGAAGGTCATTGCTTATTCCAGTCGTCAGTTGAAGACCTATGAAGCCAATTATGATGCTCATGATTTAGAGTTGCTTGCTGTTGTTTTTGCTTTGAAGCTTTGGAGGCATCATCTTTTGGGTACTAAGTTTGAGCTCTTCACTGATCATTAGTCTTTGAGGTATATTTTCACTCAGAAGGATTTGAATAAGAGACAAGTTAGGTGGTTAGAGTTCCTTGCTTCTTATGACCTCGACATCAACTATACCCCTGGGAAAGCTAACGTTGTGGCAGATGCTTTGAGTCGGAAGAAGGCGATGTTGTGTCAGCTTGTTGTTTCTTCTTCTCTTTTGGATCGTATCATAGCTAAGCAGGATGAGGATCGGATGCTTAGGCTTATTAAGGAGAATGTTCGTAGCAGAGTTGGTAGTAGTAGTCTTAATGGTAGTGGAGCCCAGATCGATGATAGAGGTATTTTGAGGACTAATAATAGGATTTGTGTCCCGAATGTTGATGGATTGAGACAGATCTGAATTTGAGCACTGCTTACCATCTATAGACCGACGGTCAAACGGAAAGAGTGAATCAGATTATCGAAGATCTTCTTCATGCTTGTGTGCTTGATTTTGGAGGATCTTGGGAAGATCATCTCCATCTTGTCAAATTCACCTATAACAATAGTTATCAGGTATAATCTCAATCTTCTGTTTTAATCTTTTCTTAATCTTTTATCTATTTCATTCCATCTTTGAATTCAGGCCAGTATTAAGATGTCTCTGTTTGCTGCTCTTTACGGACGACCTTGTAGATCTCCATCTTGCTGGATTGAATCCGGTAATCGTTTGGTTCTTGGTCATGAGATGATTTTAGAGGCTTCTGAGAGAGTTGAGGAGATTAGGAGGAAGATGAGGACTGCTCAGGATAGGCAGAAGAAGTACGCTGATAGGCGTAGGCGGAGTTTGGAGTTTGTTGTTGGTGATTTGGTATAAATCTGGAAATTCTTTTAGTAGCACTTCAGAAATGCTATCGTTTTTGGAATTAACTTAAAATCTGAAGTAAAGGATACTGCAGCACTTTCTAAGTGCTTTGGTTGATGCAAATGAACTAAAGGCTAAATTAACTGAGGGCTACTGCAGCATTTGGTAGTGTTGTGGTTGCTGAATTAAAACTAAAACCTGAAACTAATAAAAGAGCTACATTAGCACTTGATAAGTGCTGCAGTTTTCTGAATTGAGATTTTTCAATTGAACCTGAACTACTACAGCAGTTTATAAATGCTGTCTTTGCTGAATTGAAATGTTTTCAAATATAACTTACCGCAGCATTTTCTAAGTGCTGCGAATGCTGAAATCTTAATGTTTTAAAGTATTTAAGTAAATAAACAAGCTTCAAAAGTGCTAAATTTTTTAGAATTGAATATTTGATTTAAAAGAATAATGACTTCACTTTTAAATGGTTTAAATGAAGTATTTTGATTTGAAATATAAACTATTTTTGAAATTTATAACCACGGGTTATAATAACGATTGGTTGTTAAAGAGATCGGGATCGGATATGGACATACTCTCTGTCGATACCGAAAACCACTTTAACAACTGTGTACGCGGTGGAGTTTCCAGAATGAAGTAGGATGGTGGCGACGATCCTAAAGGTATATTTACGTGGACCTAACTCTCGTGAGTTGGCATAAGGTGGCTAAAACAGGAGCGATTCTCAGGCCAATGAGGTAGCACCTCTGATCGGACACACTTCTTCGATACCATTCTATTACTTTTGTGATTGATTGGGTGCACCCCTTGATTTTGGAGTGTGGCTCGAGGTGGGCGGTGGTGGCTGCTATGCGTTTCCACCAGCCCGGATGCATAATTGGATCTACCGTGGCATTGCCTAGTTAGGCCGTGTCACCTACCATATCGAGCTTTACTACGAGTTTGGATTTCTCCCGTAGCCTGTGGAGTATTAAGGGTAGCCCCCGATCTGGGAGTATGCTAATACTGGATAGACTACTGGGACTATTATGTGTTAAGGTGGAAAATGTAAAGCCTTAATGCTATTTAAAAGTATGTTTTTTTATAATTAGACATTATTATAATAGCGAATATTACTACATAGCAGATAGTTTAACGGATCCTTAAAGAATGGGCGATCCCAAGCATTCTTTAAGTTACTTGTACCTTTTATTATAGTTCACTTGAGTTGGTTTACATTGTATAAGTATGTATGTCCTGACTTGAGTGTTTGTGTTTTATTTACGCTCGGTTCAGCCTGAGTATCAGCTTTGGATCTCACCTTCTAGAGCTAGGACTTTTGGAGATCATCTTTTATTTGGTTGCTATCTATTTCCATTCAGTATTTCTATGTCATCTTTGTATTAGAGACATATGTATTTGGATTTTCTACTATGCTTATGTATTCAGACTTCTGTTGTATCTGTTTTTCAGACTATGTATTTTAAATCTGTTTTGAGACTTTGTAATTGTAGTGGCTTCATGAACCACTATTTATTTTATTTTCCACTTAGAGTTATTTTGATATTCTATGTCTGTGATTCTGTTATTGGTTTTATTTGCTCCAAATTTTATTACAATCTGTTATTTTGCATTATTCAAGTCTGATATGTGTGGATTATTGTCGATTTGAATGGTCCAAAATAGTGGGTCGTTACAATGTGAATTTTGAAAATTAATTTTGCTTCAAAATGATTTCTATTCTAAAACTTGTCAAAACAATTTCTAATCTTTGTAAACCATTTTGAATATAGTTTAAACTTATAAAAGAGTTTTAAAAAGTAATCTTAAAATATATAATCTATAATATAAAAGTAATAAAAGCTCAATAAATATTTTGAGATTAAAGCTAAAACCATTAAAAGCAGGAGATAGTTTAAATACAAGAAATGATTTTGAAATTAAAAAATAGTTAAGGCTAAAATATTTAAACCTAGAGAGATAACTTTTAAAAAGATAGTTTTGAAAAAAATCTTAAAAATAAATCGTTTTGAAAATTTCGTGGATTCCATTCCACTAGAGAAGGTCGTGGGTTCCATCCCACTAAAGAGGTCGTCGGTTCCATCCCACTATTAAAGCGAGAAGGTGGATTCCATTCCATAATTAAAATCCGAATAAAGGTTTTAGTGCTATTATGAAGTTTTAACATAAATCTAAACTCTATTACTTATCTTGAACTCTTGAACTCTTGATACTCATGAGTCTTCAGTCTTGATTTCTTCAATCTTGAATTCGTCAGTCTTGAATCTCTATACTCAGTCTTGAATCTTTATACTATATGGTCTTCATTCTCAGTACTTGGATATATATACCCTGCATATACATATATATTTAGACAAGAATATTAGTATTTATATTTTATAACAAGTCCTAAGGTTGTTGTCATCAAAACCATCATCTCAGGAACTAACACAAAATATATAAATGCCAAGATTGTTCACCTTGCAACTTTTGTAGATGCTTAAATATAGAAGAATATTCCATGTTCTACAACCTTGATGATGCCTACAATGTGTAGTCCCTATAAATGGCTAGTAACATTTTCTAATTATATCTCATATATAATTTTTAAATATATATATGCTCTTAACCATCTTTATAACCTTTGATGATGCTTAACAAATCATAAAGTACATTAGATTCTTTAGTCCCATCATTTCATTATGTCTAAGAGTAATTCTGTAAAAGTTTAAGGGCGATCAACAAAGCTGCAAAATATTCTTACTAATCCATAAATAATATAAACATCACTACAATATTTTATAGCATAAGAGTGCACAATAACCATAAGAATGTATAGTACTCTATTTATATTGTAAATAATAGAGAGAGATATTATTTTAAATTCATAACTTAAAATCATAGTAATTGAATATTACCACATTTTAAGGGAGATGTGTATAATATCTCACGACATCATATGATTTTACATCTTAGGTATACTTTCTTAAGCCTATATGGGTTTTAATTCATTCAGCCTCCCTTTTTATACATATGTGTTATATATACTATAATTCATTGTTACATTTATAATCTATAAAGTAATACACATGCATGCACGCATATGCATATGCAATTATTTATTAATTAAACCTTTTAATTAACATTAATATAACTTTTATATTTATGTAACATTTGAAACAGTTTTAAGTTTGCAAATTAAAATTTTATAGAATTTTATTTTATTTAAATTTAAAATAATTTCAAATTTAAATTTATAATATTTAAATATGCATATTCGAATCAACCTAAGGCATGAAAAAAATTTGGGTCTTCCGCTAAGGGAAATTTTTTACGAAACTGACCACTTCGATAAGCCATGTAAAGGCCAAGAGACGGGAGGTTTTTCATTCATAAGAACATTCCTTGATAAGAGTAACATTCTCCTTAGTTATACACCCTTGCCTTAGACATCCATCAAATTGAATAATGAGAATTTATTAAGTAATATTTAAAATAGTTTAATAGAGAAAATAGCTCAAGGGAAATTTAACTAATTGGGTATGGGATACATAAATATTAGTTGAATGGACCAAGAGTGATTGGTGCAATTAAATTTGATCACAAAAGATAGAAATAAATTGAACATGTGAATTTTGAATGTAGAGGAATCTAGTATTAAGAGTGATGATATTTCACAAGTGGGATTTTAGCCCAATCCAGAATAATTAATATATAAATTCTTAACCTCCTCTTCTTTACATTCATTATTAAAACAAAAACAGGACAAAAACACCCAAAGAGAGGCTAACCACCATTTTCTTAAAAGAGAAGGGGAACAATTAAATCAAAGAAAGAAGCTTTCAATTCTAAAAGAAAGAAGAAGATTTAAATATAAGCTTTTCTAATATATGTGAGTAATTATTTCTCTAAATTCTTCCAAACCCATTTAGGTTCGGATTTGATATGATTTGGCTACTATAAAAATTGTAGTTTTAGTTATTGGGAATGATTTTGCATGTGTTTAATAATTTGAATAGTAGAATTTGAGAATGTTTTAGGATAAACATGATTTAAACTTCTCCAAATGACATGAAATTTTAATATGATGTTTAAATACTAGAATAGAGTTGGGTTTTAATTTTTGTAATTTATGGATAAAGAAATAGCTAATTATGAATTTCCTAAGTGGAAAATGGTTAATTTTAGGAGGTAATTAATATTTAAAAATATTAAGATTTATTACTTTCGTTTGAAATTTTTACCAATGGTAGAAGATGTCATTTTAAAATTTTGGTGAATTTATGGGATTTTTTTATTAATTGTTTTTAAATTGGATACATAGATGGTAGTACATATTAGTACTACAAGTCTTTCATAGTATGCAACATACTACATGTCAATATATGTCCAACGGTTCGAATCACGCTACGTAAATTTCAAACCGGTGACCTCTCATATCAAAGTCGAAATGTCTAACCATTGGGGACATTGATGTTGGTCAAATTTTCCTATTAATTTTGAATTCTTATGAATTAATTGATAAATAAAATATTATCTTAGTAAAAAGAAAAAGTTAATTAAAGTGCCAAATTTTTGGATTAGTCATAGAATATTATTATAAATTAAAGGAGCCAATAAATAAATGACATGTGTACACGTTAGGTTAAAAATATTACTTTACTAAGGAAAAATATTATATTTCGTTTAATTATGGATTTACCACTATAACATGCGATAGCCTTGTTTTATTAACCTTCAGATAGCTTTAAGTAATATGGTATGAGATTGTCAACTTTTGATTGTCTATAAAACTAGACATGTGATAGTTATAAAAACTCAACATGCGATAGCTCTAAAAACTTGCCATGCGGTAGCTTTTAAGTCTCAACCTTCAATTGCTTTGAGATGCAATAGTTTTGCAGCGCGATAGGCTGAGCGGTCAATTCCTCGATATTGCCCTGATATATCCCCGATATATCCCGTAGCGGACTTTTAAGGCAACAATATTCCTATAAAGCGGCACAATATAGCGGATCCGCTATTATCCTCGATATTGCGGCAATAATCCGCTATATAACCGATTTTGTTGCCCCGCTATATCCCCCTTTCCTATAAATAAGCATTTTGCTTGATGTCTTGCTTTTAATTTTTATGGTAACTTCAAAGTTGATGTAACAATGATATACGCTGTTGGTTATTATAACTAGTTCTAACTTTTTAAGTGTCAACTTTGTTTATCTTTACTTTATTATAACTTGTTTTGCTTGGTGGGAAATAATAAGTAATGCTTGTTCCTCTTTTTAATATAGAATGTTCATCATTCTTCTTTTTAAAGTCGTCCGCTATATCCTACTATATCCCCGATATATCTCCGCTACAACTTTTCGCACCTCAAACGCTATGGAACGGCAGGGCGCTTTAACTGCACAGGTGATAGGTCAACATGTTATAGCTTTGTGGTGTGATAACTTCGACATGCGATGGCCTTAACATGTGATAGCTTTAAGGCGTGATAGGTCGACATGCAATAGCCTTGACATGCGATAGGTTGACTTTGATGGCCTTAGTACACGATAGCTTTGGCATGTGATAGTTAGAGTGCTAAAATTTCTAAGGTAAACAAGAAAATACTTAGTGGCATTTTGGAAGTCAATTTCCAAAATGTTGACTGAGAATTTAATAGGGATGAAACTAGTAAATTCAATGTAGAGACTTATTTAAGATTGAATTATGAAATATACTTAGGGAACCCAAGAAACGATAAATGAATCCTTTAAATAAAAGATAAAAATGTTTTATCTAAATAAAGTGTAGGGTACACAATAAATGAATGGAAGAAAATAGATGAACCCAAAATCATAAAAGGATACCAACTCATGGAGTTGTTGAATGGTAGGTTTTCAAGACTAATGATGTCTAAAATTCAACGTTGTATGGCAGGGTGTCAAGACCTGGGAAATCCATTTGGTTCAATTCGGTAATTTAACTCTATGGAGAGTAATAATATTAAATGGAAGTACTTTAATGAATGAATGGACAACGTGAAATGAAAGTGTTTCTGGAACTAAAGGACAATTGTCGCTTAGTAAGGATGCTTGCTAGAATGTATTCAAGGTGCTTACATTCAATCTCCTAAAAGAATTAGGGTGGCTCTAGTCAGGTTGACTCCATAGTGGAAAAAGTAGTCATTTCACCGGTGACGTTGTTCGAGAAAAGATAAATTAGTGACAGAGTAGCCTAGAGAGGTAATTACTAATTAAAGTTAATAATATTTTTAATATTGACATTTAAACAGGAGTTTAAGTGATGCTTGTGAATGTGTTTGATGATTTTATGACATGGTTCATAATGTCTTGATGACGAGTATATGGTATCTTAAACAGAAATGGATGAAAATAAATATGACATGGTTCATAAATAAATGTTAAGTATAAGGTATACTTATGTTTTAAAAATGATGATACATACATACATACATATATATATATATATATATATGCTCATGATGTGATGATTATTTACATGGTATGATGTAATTGTTATGACGCATTGGTGAGGGGAAAACCCATTATGTGCTTTAGCGGCACGGTCTCGCTATATGTATGTTTTAAGGTAAAGTATTATTCATAGCAGACTTTACGTCTGACCCGTGTTTTTATTATCTCTCATGAACTCACAAGTACTCATTCAAGTAGGCCAAGTTTAAGGATTTAGATGGGTTTTTCTGGAAGATAGGCAAAGAAGCCGAAGACGAAGTAGGACTCTTATTTTCTAATGAAAGTTTTTTTACTCCTGTATTGTAAAACCATAGTTTATAACTGGTTAAGTGATCATGTCAACATCTTTGTATTTCAAGCACGACACTATTATTTATATTTTATCATATTTACCCCTACGTGGGAATGTTTTGGGAATTATGGTAAATGCAATTGATGATTTATGTAATGAAAAATTTTTGGCTACTCCGTTTACCTAATGTTGTGAAAAAAATACTGGACCTATTTGGTCGCTTGAAATGGTCCTGGTAATGACTGCAGTATCATCGGCGTTCATTTTTAGGACTCGAAATGTGAGACATTACAGTAAGTTTTGGTAAATTATTCACATTAACATAATGCAGGATCCGAAACCATTATGGATTAGGTACACTAGCAATCGGGTAAAAAGGGGAAATTTGAAAAATAATTATTTTTATTAATTTTACACTGGATATTTGTTTTGTGTTTTCATGAATAATACAATCGCACTACATTAAATTTAGTGTATACTTGATAAAAGGAGAGTTTAATATTTAAATCTAATTTTGTTTGAAATTTAGTTTATCATTTTATTTACTAAACTCTATTTTAATTTAATTTTAACTTTAATTGCTTTATTTGATTTTATGGAATATTCATATTCAAAATATGAATAGCAACATATGATGTACGAATAAATGTTAATAAACTAATCTAACAAATACATAAGATAACTGATATTAGGTATTTGTGATCATATAAAATAAGCATAATATGTGTATATAATATCTTGTTAGTGTATATATATGCTTATTTACAGACGTATACTAATACACGCATATATTACTATCAGTCTTAAAAATAATAATTATTATTGTATAATACTTTCAGCATATATATGTCGTTTTGCATGCGGCATATATATATATATATATATATATATATATTATCAGTGTGTATGTATATGTATATTTGTGTGCATGCATGTATGTATATTTGTATGTATGTATAATTTCTTTAAAAAAACGTATCTTCATAAATATATTTGAAACTAAAATATTTAAATTTATTTAAATTAACTTTGTTCTGGCCGAAAGGAAAAATATTATTATATATATATTTGTGTAATATACATATACAAGTATTTTAAATTTTAATTTTAACATTATCATTAATAAATTTATATAATATACAAAATGTTTTCTCAAAGCCGTAAGGGCTTTACACACACATATATATATTAGTTGAAAATTATATACCTTCAGGCAGGAATAATCGACGGAGTGATGGTCTCTTCGGTCGAAGTCCTTCAGGCAAGAGTAGATTATTGGTCTGATTATTTGTTTGGTTTTTTCTTGGACTCTAACCCAGCTTATCATGTGGTTAAGGAGCATTGTAGTCAAGTTTGGAAACCAAGAGATGGCCTTTGAGTGCATTTCGATAATGAAATGTTCTATTTCAAATTCTCGAGGAGTAAAGAAAGACAACGAATTCTGGAAGCTAATCCAATTCTCATTGAAGGGAAGCCTTTCCTTATCACTTCATGGACCCTGTCCATAGGCAAGGCAAAGGAACAGGTTTTGTCTATTTCTGTTTGGGCACGTTTTTCTCATATTCTATCTATCTTGCAACCCATGATTGGCCTAGACTGTCTTGCTGGCCTTATTGGTAAGGTTATTTTCTTTGATTCTAATATGGTTGCTAGGAAGAGATTGGTGTATGCTAAAGCCTTGATTGAAATCTCACCTAAGAGGCCTTTGCCTTTTATGCTCAAGGTCAGAATTGATAAGGGTCATGATGTTGAGGTTGTTGTTCGGTACATTTGGAAGCCCGATATATGCTCGTTTTGTCAGTCTTTTGGCTACCTATTAGATACTTGTTATCTTTGGTCAGATGTTGTTCCAGTTCCCTTTGCTGATAGGACCCCATTTCCCCGGCCCCCGTCAGAAGTGGGTCCCGATAGTTCACCCCATTGTTGTTACCTCTCTTTCCCGTGATGTTCCTCCCCCAACTGGTTCGCCTTCTGTGGATCTAGTAGTGGTAGTTGCTCCTATTTTTCCTTCTGTCGGTGTGCCTCCTTCCATTACTATTGGTTGGAACTCTGAGAAGCGTGCTTGGATCCATGTTTCTTTCAACATGCTCTATTCTTTTGAGAGTGATACTTACTATAGTTTTGTCAGTGATGATGATGGTGAGAGTAGATGTCATTTCTATCACATTGAGGGTTTAATCCTTACTAGAGTGGGTGAAGTTAGTGAGGTGAACAAGAATTTATTTCGGGATATTACATGGGATAGGAAAATCATTTACACGTATGCCTCCCCCGGTTATGTCCCTAACCTTGTTCTTCTTTTCTCAAGGTTTGATCATATCATTGGTCCTGACTCGATTGATGATAGTGGTAGTTCCTCCTCTTCTGAGAAGGGATAGTCATGGTAGTTAGTAGTATAGGCTTGTTTGTCTATCTCCTATCCTATATTTTGTTTTTAAGTGGTATGGCCACTATAAAATTATTATAGCTATTCTGCGTATGTGTAGAACACATATTTACATTTAATAATAAAAGTGGCACGACCCACTATAGCCGTGTATATATTATAATTTTATAATAACTAAAAGGGAAAAATGCTTTTTTTAATACATTTACATACATATATATATTACATAATAAACACACGCCCATATATATTAATATATATAAATATATTTTACAGTAATAATTTGATTTCAAAAATATTATTTTTGGCCAAGAGTAAATGAGATATGTATATAAAAAATTAATTTTTAAATCACCTTAAATCTTGTTGGTTGTTTACGCATTATGGTACTAGCTTTTCCACTTCAAAGTGTGGTTTGTTCTTCCTTTTAGCTTGTTATGCAAATCCCAATTATTTTCTCCTACTAGATTGAATGGGGGCTAGGGTTTGACTTGTTTTTGTATAATTAATGAAAAAGGAGGTGGTAATTATAACAGCTAGATAATACAAATATCTCCACCTTTTCATTCACTCTTTACTCTAGATAGTCAAAGAGAATTGTTTAGACTCGAATCTAAGAATTTAGTCTGTAAATTCACAAGTATTGCAAAAATTACTAACTAATTTGGTAAGCAAAGGAATTACTTGAATGGAAGAAGATTCATATACTTATCTTTTAAACCCGAATCACATTTGTTTTAGACATCATGTTCAGATCTATTCAAACTTAACAAATCTTCAGATCTGGTGTATAGAAGACCTTAGTTTGTTTGCATGGAGCAAAAGGATCCATAAAAAGAGGAGGAAAGTCCATTCTTTTTGGAGAAGAAGATGTAAAGTTTTCAGATTTCTAGAGCATCGCCATTATTATCAAAAGGGGAATGTTTTGAGCATTGAACAATTGTAATAAATGTGCTACAAAATTTGATGTGGGGAATATGGAAGCATCCAGACTATGGTATATATTAGGGGTTGGAATTTTATGCCCTTTCAAAATTATTTTTTGAAACAGATAAAAAAGGGCCTAAGGCCTAGCTAGTTTAGCTTACATATCGGGTTACTACCCAAACAAAATAAACAAGAGGGTAGTAAAACGCTAGCTGCTACACTTTCATTTTATTTCCTTCAGTTATTTGTAAAGTCTAACCCTAAATATGCCAATTTAGGGGGCGATTCTCGATGATTCCTTAAATTACTCCACTTCGACGAGTAAATCTTGTGTTAAGGAGGTTTCCAAACCCTCTTCACCTCTTTTGCAACTTTGTAGTACTTCAGATTTGATTCATCTTTCTTTGACTTAGCCGATTTCTCTTGTTTTGTTGGAATTTGCTGATTTGAACTTGGAGATGTGCTACTCTCCCCTTTATTCCAAACAAGTAAGTGATAAATCTGGTTATTTAGCATGCTTTTGTAGAAACTATCATTTATTCTCTAATTATTGACCTCAAGTTGTAAAATCCTATCTTTTTGAAGGATCTAATTCATTTCTGATGAAGATTGGGTAGCATGGTAGTTCCAGTTGATTTTTCATTTTGATTTCTATTTGTGTTTTCTTCTGAGTTAATTATACTAACCTTTTCCCATTATTATAGAGGTTGGTTGTAACGGCCCGCCAATTCATCACTTTGATAAATAGGATTTATTTTAAATTTATACAAATAAAAGGATAATGTTGTTTCAAGTATAATAAGTAATAATAATCTTATTTTGAATAAATATTTAAATAAATATTTTCCTCGAAATTTATAGCGATAAGATAGCATTGAATTTAAATAATTGATTTATTTAATTTAAATTGAGATTTAATGATTTAATAATTATTTTAATTCTCCAAATAATTATTTTAAATGATGATAATTCATTTTTAATAGTTATAAAGTGATAATAAATTATTTATAATAGTTTTATAAAGAGATATATTTTTTTGAAATATAAGGAAAAATCGATATCGCTTTATCGGTATAAAGGCAATTTTTGTAAATAATTTTTAATATGAATTTACATGGTTTTATAATTCAAATGAGATCATTTTAATTAGTTTAAAATGATAAGAAATTTATTTTTGAATTTTGTTTACAAATATATGTACGTTAATAAATAAGTGAAAATGTGACCGGTAATCGTTTCTCCGAATTCAACGGTTTAACAAACAAAAGTTGTTCGAAGACGTTCGAAGTGTTATGCACCTACATGTACATACATATATATGCTGCATGCACATGATGACATGCACATAAACATATATATACAAAAATAATTAAGTATAAAAGTACAATATAAAAATATATAAGATATTTTAAGTTTCCTTACTTCTTAAGCATACATAAGTCAACATATGCATACCCTTAAGTGATGGATGTGATGGGCACATGGGATAGAGGGGTTTAACCATGCATTAAGGTGGAGGAGGTGTCTTGGATAAGACTTGAAATGGTAATGCAAAAAGTGATGTGTGCATGTCTTCTTTTACACTCTTATTTTCTTATAAATACCCCACCCTCTTCTCTTCATTTTCATTCCTTTTCTTCTTCATATTTTCTAAGATTTACTTCCACTTTAATGACTTCCATCCTAAGAGAAATAATGTCAAATTTTATTTCAAAAGAAATTTAATTTTAATATATACATATATACACATTTAAGCACCTCAAAATTATTCCAAAACTCCACTCTTCCTCTCCACTCTCCACGGCCACCCTCATACAAGCCAAAGGCCGAGCCTTCCACCTTCTCAACCCTAGGCTATGAGCTCCTCCAACAATCCCCAAGCAAGGCTGAGCCATCTAGGAGCTTAAGTCCAGAGGATTGTAAACTTTAAAATCCAAATATCGGAGCTATGGACAATTTTTAGTTAGTCGTTTAAAACCAAGGTGAGAACTCCTAAAATATTATATTATATTTTGGATGATGATATAATGATTTAAATGGATGTTTATTATGCTTTGATCATAAATTTTGGATGCTTTCATAAGAAGTTGAAAATATATGCAAGTCACGGAAATACATGTCAATAAGCACAAAGGAAATCACTTTCCTCTATATTAATGAATTGGTGTGTATAGAAGGTTAAATCTCTCTAAAAAGGTTTTAAAATGAGTTTGAAATTTTTTATAAACATTTAAAAGTGTTTTGGTGAAGTTTGAATGAAAATGGGAAATTTAGTCAAAAATAGGCGCGTAACGGTAGTTCGCGATTTCGCACCATAAAAGTCAAACAATTGTAAAAGATGGAATATAGCTCGGAATTCTTCGAGATAAGAATTTTCCAAAATATTATATCCAAATTTTTCCAACGAAGAAATAAAATCGAGATTTTGGTAAGTAGATTTTGAGATCTGAGTAAAACAAGCTTTTTGAAAAATCGTGGTTTTGAAGTTCGGGATCCAAATCTGGATTTCTTAGAAAATGATGTTTTAAAAATGTGGAATAAATCTTTTAAAATGTTTTAAAAGTGATTTGAGTAATAAAAATGAATTTCCAAATGATAAAAAGTCGTTTTAATCAATATAGCTTAAAAGAGCACTTTCCGCAGCACTTATCCACAGCACTTTTCTCTAACTTTTGAAATATAGTTTTAAACTTAACAATTCTTTTCCAAATCTTTTATAGATGTTTTCAAATGAATAATTAAGGGTTTTAATAATGATTTGGAAATTTGGTAGTTATTTAAAAAGAATTTAAAAAAATGTTTAAAGAAAAGCTATTATAATTAAGTGGTTTAATCTTAGCTCTAAAAGTCGACGAGTAGACTGGATTTTTCTATTTGTGAGATCCAGATGTTAGGTGCTTAAACTAAGGACATGTTCAGGAGCAACCAGTGCCCTAGCTCACCTGGCCTCTTCCTTGGGCGAGGGATAGATAAGGTCGAAATGTCGGAAATAAACAGTTAAGTATAAAAAGATTTAAATTTTCCAAATTAGTTACAACTTTGATTATATAGATGATCTTCTTATACTTGGTGTTAAGCCCGAAGAGGGAACTCGTACTATTCATGGAATTTAAAAGGTGATTTCGCCGTTATTCCGCCCATAGTATTTGTTGAATACGGGAATTGATATTGAGTAGAATTAGATGATTTTTATATATTCTGCTCATTTAATACTTACTGGTTTAGGATTAACATCCTAGATAACATGGTTTTAACTCAATCAAAATTATGAGTTTTGAATTAAGAAATCATTGTGAAGATTTAAATGAAATAATTTGGAAATGTTTTCCTAAGTAAAAAAATGAAATGATTTGGAATTATTCCAAGATTAAAAAGGGTTTTAAGTAATCAAAGGATTTGATAAGAGAGGTTTAATGATTCTGTGTATACTAAAAAGAATGTCTTAGATATATATATATATATATATATATATATATCCAAAAGAGATTTTTATAAAAAGAACTAAATCAATTAAAGAATGATTCTCTATTCACAGGACCTCTTTTTATCGATGATTGGTTTGAAGGAACCGTGGTCGGATCTAGGGTAAATCCCTATCCGAAAACCACTTTGAACCAATGTATGCATTCTCAAAATGAAGACATGATAAAGAAAATGAAGGATGAAGACTGAGGATTTTCGAGGTGAAAGGACTACTTGTTGATAATTGTAACGACCCAGAATTTTTTGATAATTAAAATTCGAATATTTAATTAATTTTAAATATTAATAAATGGAATTTAGAAGTCGAATGATTTATTTTTCGAATATTGGATTTAATTTGATAATTTAATCGATAAATTTAATAGTGAAATTCCAGAGATAATTGAAAATCGAGTTTAAAATGATTGAAAATGATTTGTAAAATTTTATTTAATCATACTGGAGTTATAGAAATATTTTAGAACTCTTAAAATTTAATTTGGAGTTAATCTGTGGAAATTGAATATTTTAATATTTAATTATCGATTGAAAAATAGCCAATTTTCGAACAGTCTCAGAATTGGACGAGACCAGTTCCATTGGATCCGTAATAGTTAGTTATTATCGAATTTCAATTTTCGTAGCAATCGGAGTTGTCGTTTGACCGTGGCAGCTCGAAACGCCTCGAAATCGATTTAAATCGGCTTAATTTAAATTGATCGTTTATTGCCATATCTCACACAGATGTCCGAATTAGCTTTCGAAACCTGTTCCATTGTGTCCGGAACGCGGGATAAACCCCAGAAATGCTAGTCACTGCGCGTAAATCTGAGTTTGGAAATTCCGGATGAATAGTGTTCGTCAAAACTTCTATAAATAGACCCATTTTCTCACAAAATAAAAACTAGGGTTTCAATTCTCTTCAGCCGCCACCATTTAAAATCAATGGCCGATAATCTCATTCCTACTCCTTCTCTTTTCTTCAAATCCAAGCATCGATTCAAGAAATGTTCAACTAGAAAAGTGTTAAGCTCAGCGAGATCTCTGATATCAACGGTTGTGATGGTGTTTGGAGTGGTGGATTCGCTATAATTGGCCAAAATGTCACGCGCGTATGGAGCAGAATTTCTCGTCGCTGGCGGCGCTAGGAGAGGCCGCATTTGGCTCGGTGGTGAGCGGCGGCAGGGGCTACGCCGTGGGGGTCTCCGATCGTGTTCGCATGGGTTGTTGGTGGCCGCGATTTTCAATGTTCGAACGCGATGGTGGGTTTCGTTCATGCGCGTGATGTCTGTAGGAATACGATCGAGGGAGAAAGGATAGAGTGGCCCAGATTTTTGCATAAGGGAACGAACGGCAGATCTGCAGTTTAGTTTTTTTTTAAATTATAAATAAAAGTGTAATTAATTATATTATAAATTGTATTAACTTTGAAAAATCATATCTCTTTCGTACAAGGTCGGAAAATTACGAAACAAGCGGCGTTGGGTTTGTATTGACGAGCTCTTCGCGATGAAATTGGATTGGAGTCATTTGGAGCTAGCGGAAATTTCGGGTAAAATTAAACGCGCGTTTAATTTTATTCGAAATAACCGCTGAAATCAGAATTAAAATCACGGTGAGATCTTCTCACTCAAATGAAAGTGGATTTTCTTTTACAGTTATTGATTGATGATTGACTGTTTGGATGTGATATTATATATAGTAGGATATATATCTATATATATATATATAGCAATATATACATATTGGCATATGTATATATTGGATTGATGATTTCCCGCCTCGTATAGTGGATGAGACCCTATTGCGCCGTTAGTAAGCGGATATTTTTATAAAACCCATATACCGCGATAATTCCGTACTGGAGCGGGATTGGTATTGTGCTAACGTCTGTGGATGCAGGGAAACAGGTTGGAGGGATCCAACTGGATTCCTCACCAGTAGTTATTTATTTACAGATATTGATGTGTATTCTGTTATCATATGTTGATATATGATGTTGTTGTTGTGATTGACCAATTGGTGTTGTAGCATCATCGGATTCAAGTTTTAAAAATAACGACCTTTAATTTAAAAGGATTTTTAAAGTGATCTTTGAAATTATACGTTTTATTAAATTTTTGAAGTGATTTATTTTAAATAAATAAACGTTCAAATCTTAAGTTATAAAAGTTAAGATCTTTGTGAAATATAATCGAAAAGTGATTTTTTGATTAAATAGTTGATTTATTTATAAAATGGTTTAAATTGAGATTTTTAAAATATTATAAACGGTTTACTTAAAAGGTTTATAAAGTTGACATTTTATAAATTAAGATATTGGAATTATAAAACGAGTTTTTTTAAGTGTTAAAAATGAAGTGATAATAAAAATCATATGTGAACGAGATTTATAGATTTATAAATTGTGGAGTATAAATGGTATAGAAGTTGTAGGATAGAAGATTTATAAGGAATTTGCTTATAAATTAGATCTTTGCACTTAGATGAGATTTGAACAGAATTTGCTAATAAAATGATTTTATAAGTTGAAATTGTTATGAAGTATAAATGTGATTTATAAACGTTGTTTATAAATCCGAAATCACTTACTTTGATAAGTAATTTTAGAAGTTAATAAAAGGAGAATTTTATAAATCGAAGTTGTTAGAAAATATAAAGGTGAATTTATAAATGCTGTTTTATAAATTCGAAATCAATCAAATTTGATGAATTTAATATAGAAATTATCAAGGGAATTTTATCGACGATTTTGGATAGTGGATAATTCTTGAAATATAAATGTGTAGAAAAGACTGAAATTTGGTTAGTGAAGTATATTCACGATTTTGGACAGTGAATATATTGTTAAGTAAAATGAATTTGTTTTGGAAAAGTGATATTACGAAATGAAGTAATTGTTTTAAAAGATGTTTTAAAACGTGTATGAACCGAAAGCATAGATTTCAACATTTCTTGTTGAAATAGACGTTTTCGAGAAATATAAGGAAATGGTGGACTATAACACTGTTGTTATAGTAAATGATTTCCGAAAGAAAATGTTTTATATAGTATTGGGATTTATATATCTACCTTAATTCCGAATCCCTATACTATTGATTTTGAGTCGTCGTAACGATGTTTTACGTAACATTCGTTTTGACTCAAATAAAGGTGTTAAAAGAATGGTTTCCTTAAGGAATGAAATATATACTTAATTTTGATTTAAGTATATCGAATATTTTCCAAGTGTTGAAAATAAATGATTTGTGAATTACTTATTTTTAAATAAGTATGGAAATGCTTTTCCAATATGAAATGAACTGTTTTGAGATTTTATCTTTTAAAGATAAATTGAAATGTGGAAATTGATTTGAAATTGTTTTCAAATGGTTAAGTGTGGAAATTTTATATCTAGTAAAAGATATTTTGGAAGATGAAATAATTTGGAAAATTATTTGGAATCTGATGATGTTGCGCATCTTTATTGATAGTTAAATAACCGACTATCGATAATTACCTTTAGATAGGTATTTGTTGTGAATTGGATGAAATTGAATGCCACACTTATTTTTAAATAATCGCTCACTATTCGGGTTAGCCGGGAAAGGACCATGGGGTCGTATAACCCATTCCGAATATGTGATACGTCGTTATGAATTGCATTCGAAGACCGGTGTTGAAGACCGGATATTTTTGAAAACGGAAGGATTACCGTCGAGTTACTCTACATCGGCTGATCTCCGGTTTAGAGGTTTTATCACCCTTAGTGACGGGAAGTCCGGACGTGATTAGAAATTTATCCGGATATGCAAGGGCTTCGTGAGAAGTGCCTTCGGTTCTGTTCGATCCCGGAACAGACTTGTATGGATTGTGTGTTTGACGTTACAATTTGAGATATAAAGCTGATTTCTTTCAAATACATATCTGTTGGTGGCGGAGAATTTATTCTCTTAGCTTAACACCCTTCTCTGAGACGTACGAGCTCAAAGGTTATGTAGTTGAAATTTATCAGCGATATATCCCAATTTGGTAACGTGGCATACTGAGTGTTGCTGTGAAATGATCAGTGTTTGATCATTTGTGATATGATCATTTGTTTGATCTTATATCTTTGTGATCATAGGTTGATCATTTTTGTTTGACCCGAAGCAGGGCTTTGTAGAAAGCGTAGCTTTGTGGACGAGACTTCGTCGAGCCTCACACCCCGGAAATGGTCGAAACAGGAAGGATGCAGCAAGGTTCTAGGGAGTAGCGCCCCTTAGTGTATGTCATTCCTTCTGGATAGAGGTGGTATCATGGTATGGAGCCCAGATACTTAACCTATGTGGTTGCTGCATTATTATCTACGTGGTTTGTTGGAAATTGGGGATCCTCGGGAAGATCGGTTACGATCGGGAGATGGCATACGCGTGTTAGTAGTTACCTATTTTTGCAGAGGTAACCCGGCCTTGTGTTGGCAGAGATCCGGTTAGGTTCTCGGGTCGTCTATTCCAGGGACGTACCCATCGTGGATAGGAAGTTCCTTAGCCTGACCATTTGTTGGAAATCCAAAGAAACAATACGACACTTGTACGGTATTAGTTGTAGGACCTGCCATTCACTTATGGTGGTCACCACTGTTTGGATGGTAGCTATAGTAGGCATAGTTCGGAATGTCTATGCTGGCTAAGATTAATATTATACTTTCGAAATGATTTCTACACTATGCACTAATAATAATATCAAAAAATGATTTGATTTTGCGTAGTAAGCATCTTTGACTATCATAAGAAGAAATCTCCTCCAATTCTGCGTTTGCATTGTGTGTGTGGCGGGAGGTCTTATGGTAGTTTCATTTTCCAAAAGCATTGCGAATTTGTTTTATTTTCTTTGTGAAAAATAACTGTTTTACGATCTCACACCAGTCACCATGACTGACTCGGAGTTTATTGTTTCCCTTCTAAACTCTGGGTGCCCACCAATTTCCACACGGGCAGTCTAGAGTTAGGTTATCAGGATATTCTGGAGCTTTGGAGATAAGCTGGATGACGAGACGTAGTATTTGTATCTGATAGTATTTATTCCGCTGTGTATTCTGTATGAGGACAAGTTATATAACTGTCCATTGTTGTATATTGACTCTGATGATTAATGTAATGTATAAAATGATATAGTTCTTTGTTTAAAGATTATTCATTTATCTATTATATGTTGTTCCGCTGCGATATGTGAGATTCTGATATTGTTTCTGTATCTGATGTTGTTCTGTGGTTCTTCTTCTCTTTTTCTTCTATCTTATTCTTCTGCCTTTTTCTTCTTTTTAAAACCCTCACTATTGGAGTTTCCGGCACTCGATTGCTCGGCAGTCGATAAAGTGAGTATCGATGTCGAATTTTCGAAAGTCGAAAATTCCGGTACGTGACAGCGTGGTATCAGAGCATATGGTTAAACGACAACCCTGCTCTGTTGGGTGTTACTCATTAGAGATAGAGTCAGTAGTACTCTAGAATGAGTTTGAGTGTAATAATAGATACGAGTGCGTATTTGTTAGTGAATATAAAATTGTTTTATATTGTGATGATTGGTTTGTTGAGTGGTATATGGATTCTGGTCGGTATTGTCCGTACAACTCTATCGATAGGGATCTCTAAACACTTATATAGAACAATTCGGCACAATATTGTTTTAAAATAGGGTGAATGAAATAATTTTGCCCAAAACTATTTTTGTATACAAAAGAAATGATTTTCTGTAAATTATTACAGTATATGGTTGCATGGTTGTTAGGAAGTAATAATATTGAAATGTTATCATTATTATATGAAATTGAATAAGAAATTGAAATCATAACTCCAAAGTTAAGAAATAAATCCATATACAAATGAAATTTGAGAATATAAATTATAAATGTGATTTGTAATTTGAAACGGAATTCCAAAGAAGTTTTTGGAAATGTTTTAAAAAGAATTTGAAAATTTTAGAGATTTGGAAAGTTTAAATCTTTTTGAATTTGAAAATGAATTTCAAAGATTTTGAAAAGTATTTTGGAGAGAATGGAAAGCTCTAAACTCTTTTCGGTCGCTGGAAAATAATTCCGATGATGATCGCGACATCACCGGTGTTCATTTTCGGGTTTCCAAAAGAGGAAATTGCTGCCAAATTATTTTAAATGGAAGTGTTTGGAAAATTTGGATTTTGTTTTAGAAAATTCAAAAGATAAATTTGAATTGTTTTCAAAAAAAAATGGTTTTGAAAAGGTTGAAAAAACTCTGGAATGCTATATGAAAATGTTTATGAAATATTATTAAGTTGATAACTTATACAATTTGTTGTGAATTTAGATTGAATAAATTTAACTTAAGAAATTTTAAGTTGAATTAAAGTAAGTATAAGTGAATCAATAAAAATCCAAGTGGTAATTGTTGAATATAAGTTATATAACTTATAAAATGAGGAAATAGAAGTGAAACGAATTGTTAAAAGTGGTTAAACAATTTTATTAAGCAAAATGAAATGTGATTCTGATTAAGTGATGAAATCTGACCTTGGTAAAGTTAAAGAAAATAAAGAATCTGAATTGGATTGATAAATGAGTTAAGCTATTGAACTAATTGAATGTTGAATCAGTCTTATGTAAATGAATTAGTGAGTGAGTTTCAGAATGAATAAATAAAAATTGCAATTGTAAGTGCGAGAGAATAAAATTGAAATGTTAAAATTCATTTTGAATTTGTAAGAAAGTAAGACTGGATTTGAATTTGATTGTGAAGGATTAAACTAAAATTAGTAAGTGAAGCTAATTGAATGAAGATAAAACTGGAATTGAAACTGAATGTTGAAAACAAATTTGAATAAGTGAATTGGAATTTGAAATAAATTAGTAATTGGAACTAATTTAAAATAGTGCAGTTATGAATGAAAGATAACTGGTAAATTCAATATTCAGAAGATAAATAGAATCCAACTTGAATTGAATGATGAATTTAACTCAGATAGGAAATTGAAATGTGAAATTGAATTCAAATAGATTTGAAATGTAAGATTGAATGAAATTGAATGTTGTAACTAGATATAATGGCTAGTAGGATATACAGGTGTTATAAAAGGAATTGGATTTGATTTCAAAGATAAATTTGAATTTGCTCGACAAAAGGTAAGTATTTGAATTTCAATATGAGTTTTTGATGATTTCTTGTCTAGCCGCTTGGCTTTTTCTTTTTCTTTTTGAAATCTGATAGTCCGTAGGGACGTTTTGTAGTCGTGCCGTATTAGCCGCGCAAAGGAGACGCTGGCGGAATTTTTCGAAAATTTAGGGTGTTAGAAAATTTTTGAGAAAATTTGAAAGTTTAAATTTGAATTTGAATTTAAAATTTGAATTGTTAAGGTAAACAATGTTGTCTGGAACTTATAATTTGAGTTGGAAAAGTTAGTTGAATTGATAACGAATCTTTAATAGAAAGATTTGTTTTGATAAATTGATAAAACTATTAGATTGTGAAAAATAGTAGACGAGTTAAGGACTTTTTTCCTAACTTGTAATTTCGAGGACGAAATTCTTTTAAGGGGGGAAGTCTGTAACGACCCAGAATTTTTTGATAATTAAAATTCGAATATTTAATTAATTTTAAATATTAATAAATGGAATTTAGAAGTCGAATGATTTATTTTTCGAATATTGGATTTAATTTGATAATTTAATCGATAAATTTAATAGTGAAATTCCAGAGATAATTGAAAATCGAGTTTAAAATGATTGAAAATGATTTGTAAAATTTTATTTAATCATACTGGAGTTATAGAAATATTTTAGAACTCTTAAAATTTAATTTGGAGTTAATCTGTGGAAATTGAATATTTTAATATTTAATTATCGATTGAAAAATAGCCAATTTTCGAACAGTCTCAGAATTGGACGAGACCAGTTCCATTGGATCCGTAATAGTTAGTTATTATTGAATTTCAATTTTCGTAGCAATCGGAGTTGTCGTTTGACCGTGGCAGCTCGAAACGCCTCGAAATCGATTTAAATCGGCTTAATTTAAATTGATCGTTTATTGCCATATCTCACACAGATGTCCGAATTAGCTTTCGAAACCTGTTCCATTGTGTCCGGAACGCGGGATAAACCCCAGAAATGCTAGTCACTGCGCGTAAATCTGAGTTTGGAAATTCCGGATGAATAGTGTTCGTCAAAACTTCTATAAATAGACCCATTTTCTCACAAAATAAAAACTAGGGTTTCAATTCTCTTCAGCCGCCACCATTTAAAATCAATGGCCGATAATCTCATTCCTACTCCTTCTCTTTTCTTCAAATCCAAGCATCGATTCAAGAAATGTTCAACTAGAAAAGTGTTAAGCTCAGCGAGATCTCTGATATCAACGGTTGTGATGGTGTTTGGAGTGGTTGATTCGCTATAATTGGCCAAAATGTCACGCGCGTATGGAGCAGAATTTCTCGTCGCTGGCGGCGCTAGGAGAGGCCGCATTTGGCTCGGTGGTGAGCGGCGGCAGGGGCTACGCCGTGGGGGTCTCCGATCGTGTTCGCATGGGTTGTTGGTGGCCGCGATTTTCAATGTTCGAACGCGATGGTGGGTTTCGTTCATGCGCGTGATGTCTGTAGGAATACGATCGAGGGAGAAAGGATAGAGTGGCCCAGATTTTTGCATAAGGGAACGAACGGCAGATCTGCAGTTTAGTTTTTTTTTAAATTATAAATAAAAGTGTAATTAATTATATTATAAATTGTATTAACTTTGAAAAATCATATCTCTTTCGTACAAGGTCGGAAAATTACGAAACAAGCGGCGTTGGGTTTGTATTGACGAGCTCTTCGCGATGAAATTGGATTGGAGTCATTTGGAGCTAGCGGAAATTTCGGGTAAAATTAAACGCGCGTTTAATTTTATTCGAAATAACCGCTGAAATCAGAATTAAAATCACGGTGAGATCTTCTCACTCAAATGAAAGTGGATTTTCTTTTACAGTTATTGATTAATGATTGACTGTTTGGATGTGATATTAGATATAGTAGGATATATATCTATATATATATATATAGCAATATATACATATTGGCATATGTATATATTGGATTGATGATTTCCCGCCTCGTATAGCGGATGAGACCCTATTGCGCCGTTAGTAAGCGGATATTTTTATAAAACCCATATACCGCGATAATTCCGTACTGGAGCGGGATTGGTATTGTGCTAACGTCTGTGGATGCAGGGAAACAGGTTGGAGGGATCCAACTGGATTCCTCACCAGTAGTTATTTATTTACAGATATTGATGTATATTCTGTTATCATATGTTGATATATGATGTTGTTGTTGTGATTGACCAATTGGTGCTGTAGCATCATCGGATTCAAGTTTTAAAAATAACGACCTTTAATTTAAAAGGATTTTTAAAGTGATCTTTGAAATTATACGTTTTATTAAATTTTTGAAGTGATTTATTTTAAATAAATAAACGTTCAAATCTTAAGTTATAAAAGTTAAGATCTTTGTGAAATATAATCGAAAAGTGATTTTTTGATTAAATAGTTGATTTATTTATAAAATGGTTTAAATTGAGATTTTTAAAATATTATAAACGGTTTACTTAAAAGGTTTATAAAGTTGACATTTTATAAATTAAGATATTGGAATTATAAAACGAGTTTTTTTAAGTGTTAAAAATGAAGTGATAATAAAAATCATATGTGAACGAGATTTATAGATTTATAAATTGTGGAGTATAAATGGTATAGAAGTTGTAGGATAGAAGGTTTATAAGGAATTTGCTTATAAATTAGATCTTTGCACTTAGATGAGATTTGAACAGAATTTGCTAATAAAATGATTTTATAAGTTGAAATTGTTATGAAGTATAAATGTGATTTATAAACGTTGTTTATAAATCCGAAATCACTTACTTTGATAAGTAATTTTAGAAGTTAATAAAAGGAGAATTTTATAAATCGAAGTTGTTAGAAAATATAAAGGTGAATTTATAAATGCTGTTTTATAAATTCGAAATCAATCAAATTTGATGAATTTAATATAGAAATTATCAAGGGAATTTTATCGACGATTTTGGATAGTGGATAATTCTTGAAATATAAATGTGTAGAAAAGACTGAAATTTGGTTAGTGAAGTATATTCACGATTTTGGACAGTGAATATATTGTTAAGTAAAATGAATTTGTTTTGGAAAAGTGATATTACGAAATGAAGTAATTGTTTTAAAAGATGTTTTAAAACGTGTATGAACCGAAAGCATAGATTTCAACATTTCTTGTTGAAATAGACGTTTTCGAGAAATATAAGGAAATGGTGGACTATAACACTGTTGTTATAGTAAATGATTTCCGAAAGAAAATGTTTTATATAGTATTGGGATTTATATATCTACCTTAATTCCGAATCCCTATACTATTGATTTTGAGTCGTCGTAACGATGTTTTACGTAACATTCGTTTTGACTCAAATAAAGGTGTTAAAAGAATGGTTTCCTTAAGGAATGAAATATATACTTAATTTTGATTTAAGTATATCGAATATTTTCCAAGTGTTGAAAATAAATGATTTGTGAATTACTTATTTTTAAATAAGTATGGAAATGCTTTTCCAATATGAAATGAACTGTTTTGAGATTTTATCTTTTAAAGATAAATTGAAATGTGGAAATTGATTTGAAATTGTTTTCAAATGGTTAAGTGTGGAAATTTTATATCTAGTAATAGATATTTTGGAAGATGAAATAATTTGGAAAATTATTTGGAATCTGATGATGTTGCGCATCTTTATTGATAGTTAAATAACCGACTATCGATAATTACCTTTAGATAGGTATTTGTTGTGAATTGGATGAAATTGAATGCCACACTTATTTTTAAATAATCGCTCACTATTCGGGTTAGCCGGGAAAGGACCATGGGGTCGTATAACCCATTCCGAATATGTGATACGTCATTATGAATTGCATTCGAAGACCGGTGTTGAAGACCGGATATTTTTGAAAACGGAAGGATTACCGTCGAGTTACTCTACATCGGCTGATCTCCGGTTTAGAGGTTTTATCACCCTTAGTGACGGGAAGTCCGGACGTGATTAGAAATTTATCCGGATATGCAAGGGCTTCGTGAGAAGTGCCTTCGGTTCTGTTCGATCCCGGAACAGACTTGTATGGATTGTGTGTCTGATGTTACAATTTGAGATATAAAGCTGATTTCTTTCAAATACATATCGGTTGGTGGCGGAGAATTTATTCTCTTAGCTTAACACCCTTCTCTGAGACGTACGAGCTCAGAGGTTATGTAGTTGAAATTTATCAGCGATATATCCCAATTTGGTAACGTGGCATACTGAGTGTTGCTGTGAAATGATCAGTGTTTGATCATTTGTGATATGATCATTTGTTTGATCTTATATCTTTGTGATCATAGGTTGATCATTTTTGTTTGACCCGAAGCAGGGCTTTGTAGAAAGCGTAGCTTTGTGGACGAGACTTCGTCGAGCCTCACACCCCGGAAATGGTCGAAACAGGAAGGATGCAGCAAGGTTCTAGGGAGTAGCGCCCCTTAGTGTATGTCATTCCTTCTGGATAGAGGTGGTATCATGGTATGGAGCCCAGATACTTAACCTATGTGGTTGCTGCATTATTATCTATGTGGTTTGTTGGAAATCGGGGATCCTCGGGAAGATCGGTTACGATCGGGGGATGGCATACGCGTGTCAGTAGTTACCTATTTTTGCAGAGGTAACCCGGCCTTGTGTTGGCAGAGATCCGGTTAGGTTCTCGGGTCGTCTATTCCAGGGACGTACCCATCGTGGATAGGAAGTTCCTTAGCCTGACCATTTGTTGGAAATCCAAAGAAACAATACGACACTTGTACGGTATTAGTTGTAGGACCTGCCATTCACTTATGGTGGTCACCACTGTTTGGATGGTAGCTATAGTAGGCATAGTTCGGAATGTCTATGCTGGCTAAGATTAATATTATACTTTCGAAATGATTTCTACACTATGCACTAATAATAATATCAAAAAATGATTTGATTTTGCGTAGTAAGCATCTTTGACTATCATAAGAAGAAATCTCCTCCAATTCTGCGTTTGCATTGTGTGTGTGGCGGGAGGTCTTATGGTAGTTTCATTTTCCAAAAGCATTGCGAATTTGTTTTATTTTCTTTGTGAAAAATAACTGTTTTACGATCTCACACCAGTCACCATGACTGACTCGGAGTTTATTGTTTCCCTTCTAAACTCTGGGTGCCCACCAATTTCCACACGGGCAGTCTAGAGTTAGGTTATCAGGATATTCTGGAGCTTTGGAGATAAGCTGGATGACGAGACGTAGTATTTGTATCTGATAGTATTTATTCCGCTGTGTATTCTGTATGAGGACAAGTTATATAACTGTCCATTGTTGTATATTGACTCTGATGATTAATGTAATGTATAAAATGATATAGTTCTTTGTTTAAAGATTATTCATTTATCTATTATATGTTGTTCCGCTGCGATATGTGAGATTCTGATATTGTTTCTGTATCTGATGTTGTTCTGTGGTTCTTCTTCTCTTTTTCTTCTATCTTCTTCTTCTTCTGCCTTTTTCTTCTTTTTAAAACCCTCACTATTGGAGTTTCCGGCACTCGATTGCTCGGCAGTCGATAAAGTGAGTATCGATGTCGAATTTTCGAAAGTCGAAAATTCCGGTACGTGACAATAATTCTGGTTAGCTCCCAAATACAAAAGTAGCAGTGGTCCCTTCATTTCTGAAACTCTTCAGGTTACAAAGACTTTTCGCTACTAATCCTAGGGATAATTTCTGATAGGATAATGTATAAGAGAGTTCCATCGGTTTCGTTCAATCCTAGAATGGACTTGCATGGATGGATGTCTGACACTGCATTCTTGAGATTTCATCATTGACTTTTATAACCATATATCTGTTTGGTGGCGGAGAAGGCAGCTTCTCTTAGCTTAACACCCTTCTCTGAGATGTATGAGCTTAGAGGTTGTATGTTTGTGGAAGTCAATAGTGATCAATGGAATGGCGATGTGGCATTCAAAGGAAGATAATGTGCAAAGTAAAAGATAATCGTTACCTCAAACCTCACACCCGGAAATGGCCGAAACAAGGTAGATGTAGCAAGGCTATGTGGTTTGCAACCATTAGGATATGATCATCCCCTTCTAGATATATTTCTACCTGCTATGACGTTCGGGTTCAAATTATTGTGGATGTATGCTGCGAGGGCCTTCAGATAGGTCGGTAACGACCGGGGTGATGACATATTCGTACGATATAGTGAGAAAGGTAGGTCAGTCTTGTGTTGGTAGAGGGCAGATGTTATGTGCCTCGGTACATTCCTTTAGAGATGTACTGTTGGAAGGTAGTCCCTTCGCCTGGTCATTTATATGGAAATCCATTTTCCAATAAGTGTCTGCCATTTTGTTTGTAGAACCCATGTTTGTGGCTAGTATGCTGGAATTTAATAATGTAAATGTTTTTAAAGGAATGTCATTAAAAATAATATTCCTTATTTTTACGTAATAATGATTTGGTTATCATAAGGTAAAACTCGTTCCGTGTTTATGTGTGATGTGTCTTATGAGATACCCTTTTGTTTCCAAAACGCATATTTTGAGTTCTCACAACAGTCCCATGACTGATCCAAAGTTTATATTCCTTTTCATAATCTCTGGGTGCCCTAATTTTCCACAGCAACCGAGCAGTTAGATTTAGTTTAGAAGATATCTGGATGGAGCTCGAAGCATGAAGTTAGAAGATTTTTCTAAAGATTGTTTCCACCACATTTGTGTACTATAATATTCCACAATTGTAAGGACAAAAATTTATAACTGTCCATGTTATTAACTCTGGTAAATGTATTTTAATTTCCGCTGTAAAGTTTATATTAAAATAACATATGTAAGATTATGTACTGTCTTTATTTTTCTTTCTTACCCTTGAGAATCCTCTTCTCTAGCACTTGTATTTACAGCACGTGAATACCAAAGATGTATTAGTGTCGATTTTTGAAAGTCGAAGAACCGGGTCCTCACATCAGTTCTGGTTTCGAGCAAAGAATGGCCACCTCTAGTCTACTTCCTTGAGTGATTTGTACAATTTTGTGAAACCTTACCTTGGGAAGTATCTAAATTCAATGTCTCTTATTGTAAATACGCTTATACTCTTTCTTGCTTTGTGAATTAGAATTTGATGTTCGACTTTAATGATTTTCCATAGTTGAATGCTTTTCATTTCTTTCTTCCGGTGTACTTTAGTGTGTCTTTCCTTCCAAATATGATATATAACTATTGTTAGTAGTATACATGCTTTATTATACTCCATTGTCTTGTTTCTGAACTGTTGCTAAAATTTGTTGAATGTTTGTTCCGATGTTGTGCAAAGACTGGAACTGATTGAGCTTTAACCCGCCTTTAGCAATAGACCATATATGCCTTGAATAAATATAGTCGAAGTATGTATGTTCTATATTTTATGGTTCATTTTTGCAAAAAAAGACAATTCACTTGTTGCATCTATCTCTAGTAGGTAGCATATTTAGTATAGCAAAGTAGGTACAGTGCTGTGTAGTTAAAGCGCTCAGCGGATTCAATGCGGTAGAGGGAAAAAAGTCATAGTGGGGATATAGCGGATAAGTCTAAAATAGCATATAAAACTCATACTTAATGTTTTTACAAATATATAAATGGTAATTAAATGAAAAATTAACATTCAATTTAACTACAATTAATACATATTCAGTTTTAAATAAAAACAGGTGTAAATATATTGTAAATAAACATAAACTGTTATTTAACATGATTAAATTTAATAGAATATTAGAGTATTTTTGTTTTTAAAAACATGTTAAAACATTCAATTAAAAAAATTAACTTCAAAATTTGTATAATGTATAAATGAAATTTTTCAGTTCATTTCTTTTAAATAAGATATAGCGGAACAGCGAAATATAGCGAGAATAACGGGATATAGCGGGGCTTAAAGTGGAAAGGCTATATTGTAATGACCCACTATTTTGGACCATTCAAATCGACAATAAATCCACACATGTCGAACTTGAATAATTCAAAATAATAGATTGTTAATTTAAATTTGGCAAACTCAGCATATACAGTAAATAAATCAATCACAGAATCACAGACACAGAGTAATACAATAATACGCAGCGGAATAGATAAAATAGTAGTTCATGAAGCTACTATATAAACATCAGAGTTAAAATAAAATACAACAGAATATCTCAAATACAGTGAAGTCTTCAGTAACGAATAGATGACCTCTCTGAACAAATCAACTGGAAAAGCTGAAAGCTGAATCGATTGTTGGATCTCCAAATGAAGCTCCAAACTCCAAGGGTGAGTCTCAAATGCTGTATCACTCAGTCTGACCCGAGCGTAAAGCAAAACACAAAACACTCGAGTCAGGATTAACATTCTTATATCAATAAATCCAACTCAAGTGAAATATCAACTGAAATACAAGTAACTTAAAGGATGTTTGGGATAACCATCCTCTAAGGATCTTCAGAACTATCTACAAGGTGGAAATATACACTATAACACCGTGGTCATTTCAAATAAATTTATACTTCAAAACCAAAATATCATTTTCATTTCAAAAATATCTATTTTCCAAAATATTGTATATACATTAAATAATTTATAAAGTAAAGTATTTAATTTCCTCAAGTCTCACAAATCGATTCAAATTAACTCAAATTTATTCAAAGCTCAATTCATCAATTCAATTCAGTTCTAAATATACCATTTAAATTTTCAATATATTTCAAAGCTTTAATATTCAACATTTTCAAAGTTAAATTTAACAGTTTCATATAGCTCTTGATTTAACTTTATTATTATTTAATCAGGAAATATTTACTTAATAAACTCAATATCATTTAACTAGCCTTAAATTTCATTTTTACTAAATATTTCCTTAAATTTATTTAAATAAAAAATATTCATTAAATTATTTAAATTAAACCCAAGTTATAAATCATATCTTAAAGCCCAATTTCAATAAGTTTCAAATCGGTTTAATTAAATAAAATTATCTTCCCAACCTTAACTTATTCAAATTATTACCGAAATCTATTTTGAAACATAATTTAAATACTTAACCATATTATATGTATTAAATCAATCTTAATTAAATTATATATTATTATTAAATCTATTTATATACCATTACCATTTATATATAATAATTTAAGAATCAACATTTATTAAAACCATATATTTCTTCCCAAATCCATAGAATTTATTTCAAAGTATTTATATAGATGGACCAACGGTGTCTGTATATATATCTATCATATGGTTAAGTGATATGGATATTTATCATTTTAATCCGTAATTTAAATGTAACGACCCGATATTTTCAACCATTCGCATCCATTATAAGTGTATAGGTAGACACTCATGCCGGAGTTGAATTGCTCAAAATACCGCGTTGTAAATAAAATTTGGCAAATCTCAGAATATACAGTAAATAAATATAATCACAGATCACAGACACAGAGTAAAATAATGCAGCGGAAGTAAAAGAAATAGTAGTTCATGAAGCTACTATATAAATATATCAGAGTTACATAAGATACAACAGAAGAAATAGAGTACAACAAAAGTCTCAATAAAATAACCAAGTACAAGCTGAGTAGAACAACGGAACTGAAATAGATAGGACATGACAAGCAGATAATCTCCAGCGATTCAAATCTCCAAGAGAGTGGAAATCCAAATCTGTGAATAACTCAGGCTGACCCGAGCGTAAAACAAAACACAAAACACTCGAGTCAGGACAATATATACTTATATAATGTAAACCAACTCAAGTGAACTGTAATAAAGGTACAAGTAACTTAGAAGATGCTTGGGACCGCCCATCCTCTAAGGATCCGTTAAACTATCTACTATGTAGTAATATTCGATATTATAATAGTGTCTAAATAAGTAAAGTATAATCATATAGAAAATAGCGTTAAGGGGATGGAGAACCTTAACGCGGTCGGATCTTAAAATCATAATCGTAATAAAGCTCGATATGGTAGGTGACACGGCACAACTAGGCAATGCCAGGGTAGATATACCAATTACGCACACGGACTGATGGATACGCATAGCAGCCACTACCGTTCCACCTCGAACAACACTCCCAAATCGGAGGATGGCCATCTAATCAATCACAAGTAAGAGTATAATATCGAAGAAATGTGTCCGAGAAGAGGTGCTACCTCACTGGTCCGAGATCGCTCCTGTTTTAGCCACCTTATTCCAACTCACGGGAGTTGGGTCTACGTAACATACCTTAAGAACGTCGCCACCATCCTACTTCATTCTGGAATCTCCACCGCGTACACAATTGCCAAAGTGGTTTTCGGTAAGACAGAGAGTATGTCCATATCCGATCCCGGTCTCTTTAACAACCCAACGTTATTATAACCCGTGGTTATAACTTTTAAAAACAATACTTTACTTCAAAATAAAATATCATTTCAAACCATATCTTTATCAAAATAAAGATTAAATCAATTCCAAACCATTTCCATATATTTAAATTTTCATATAATTTCAAAACTTCATTTCAAATCATTTTAATATAATAAAATATCATATCCTTACAAAACTTCATTTCAAATCATTTTAATAAAATAAAATATCCTATCAGTTCAAATCCAAATATTCAACTTTAAATACCTTTTAAATTCAAAGATATCGTTCATTTACTATCATTTCAAATCACCTTTAAATAGTTTATATTCCAATCAAAATAATTCATTTAAACCTTTTAAAGGTGTAATTATTATATTTTCAAATCAAGTATTCAATTTCCAAAGTTTCAAACCATTCTGAGTTCGTTTACTAAGTCAAAAACCCTAATTATTAAAATTTCAGCATTTCACAGCATTTAAAACAACTGCTATAAGTTATATTTGAAAACATTTTTAATTCAGCAAAGACAGCACTTAAAACTGCTGTTAAAACTCAGTTTTAGTTGAATTATAGTTCAAAATAGAAAAGACAGCATTTCAGAAGTGCTGCGGTAGTTCAGATTTCAAAACAAGGGTTAAATTTGGTTTCAGCAAAGACTGCAGACCATTATAGCATTTCCAGAGAATGCTATAATAGGCCTGAGTTCAATATTAGCCTATAAGTTCAACTACAGCAACTACAGCATTTCAGAAATGCTGTAATAGCTCTTTTTACACAATTTTAGTTCAAAACAGAATCTATAGCATTTCTGAATGCTATTAAAAGTAGATTTCAGGTGTTAGTATATTTCCAGCAATTAAATAACTTCAATTTAAAACACATAAACATTTTAAAAATCATATTTTAACATTTAAAATGTTCATTTACATATCATTTAACATGTATCTTTTTCACAATAAATTTCTTATAATTAAATCCAATTTTCAACAATTTACTTAATAAATTTAAGTGTAAAAGTTTCCAATTCTTCACATTTCAACAAATAACTTAACACTTCAAATTTAAATTACCATTTCAAAAATTTAACTAAATTTCCAATTTTATTTAATTAACTTAAACCTTTAATTAAAACCAAATTTCACATTTCCAAGTCAAGTTATATTTTAAAAGATCACTTTTAAACATTCATTTATTTAACCACTTAAATTCATAGAAAAATCAATAATACTTTAATAAATCACTTAAATTCAAATTTAATCAAATTATCATATTTACCATTTCCAAATAAAATTTAATATCCATTTTATTTATATAACCTAAATATCACTTTTAACCAAAATTCCAAATTTCCAACTTAAGTTATATTTCAAAAATCCAGTTAAACCATTCATTAATTACATTTTTAACACATAGAAAAATCATAATTTCTTTATTTTAAAACATTTCAAAATCTATTTAAATCAAATTTCATAAATTTATAATTTTTAAAATACTTAAAAATATCCAAAACACTTTATAAAATAACCACGGGCCTGTATATAATTTTCTAACTTAGGTCAAGTGATACGGATATGTATCATTTCAATCCGCAGTTAAAAAAAAAGAAAAATCCGGGTTCTATCATTTCAAACCCGCAATCACAAGTTAAAATAATTTTAAATAAAAATCGTTCAGGCCTATCATTTCAGCCCATAACGATTTTTCCCTATTCTAAAGTCCGTTCGGGTATGTATCATTTCAACCCATAATGATTCTAATCTACAGGGAACTTGCAATGGTGATAACAGATATAAATAACAGAATAACATTAAATAACAGTAACATATGATGTAACAGGTATAATAACAGGTGTGAACATCATATGATAATAATATAAGCATATAAAACTTGATAATATATTTCTACAGATTCGCAGGGTGTCAATTTACTAGTTATATAGGTACATATTGTCTGGTGAGAATAACTCACCTTTTTATGCTGGAGATATCAATTAGAATGACACAACGGATCCAGAAGGCACGACCTTTGATTTGAGTGGAGAAAATAGCCAAGATATCATCTTGTAAACAATACCCAAACAAGACAAAACAATATAGCACATGAATATACTTAACATAAAACAATGTTGAACAAATTGAAATACAAAGCAATAAAGACAAGACTTTGCCTTTACCATTCAAATGCTTGACCATAGGGGATCAAGTGCTCAGCCATGATGTGTTTGGGCTCAGGTTAGCATCATATAGGTCAGGTTTAGCACACCTAAGCATGGCAACATGAAGTGATGTGAACGGTAGGAGATGCAACATGAAGAATATCAATGGACAAGGCAAATAGGTGAAGTTTTGGTCACAACAAGGCTCGACTTGGTCATTGCTTGGCTCAGCCATGCATGGTACAGGTCTGGACAGTGGAGGGTGATGGTGCAGCAGCAGCCAAAGGTCATGTAGTTGCTGGTGGTGGTGGTTCTAGGGGTGGCCAAGGCGATAGATGAAGGTGGTGGTGAAGCATATGTGGTTTAGGCATTGTTTGGAAGGGTTTTTGTGCAATTTTGTGGTGCTAACTTAAATGGATGGGCATGGCTTGTCATGGTCAGTGGAGGAGGAGGAGGTGCTGCTGTAGATGGTGGTGGGGCTGAAGGTGGAGAGGATGGTGGAGATGAAGGTGGTAGAGGCCAAGCAAAGCTAGAAGAGGAGGAAGGCAAAATCAATGGAAATTGTGAAGTAAAGAAGAGATAAAGGGAGAAGATAAGAGGAGAATGGAAGCCATATTTTTTTTAGGGTTTAGGAGCTTTGGAATTTCGTGAATGAGAGAAAAAAAAAAGTGGCGGCTGAAGAAATGAGGAGATGTTGCCAATTGAATGAAAAGTTAGGTTAAAAAGTAGAAGGGTTAGAAAATAAAAGGGCCTTAGGAAGATAGAAAGTTTAAGGCTTTTCAAATTTCTTTAATTCATTTTTATAAGTTTATATTTCTGATAATAACAGAAATTCCAGTTAAAAATTCGAAAATTTGATAAAATATAAAAATATATATAATATTTATTGATTATATAAAGTAGAATTAAGGAAAATAGTTAAAACAGTGAACTAGACTAGAAAATTTTGAAATTGAATAGAAAAAATTTTAGAAAATTCATATGAGCTTGCAATATATTTTTAAACATAAATAATATATAAAATAAAAATATATTCACAAAATAAATATTTAAAATTTAATTTACATATAATTTTTAATGAAGAAAATAGCAGAAAATAGGAAAACAGCCTTTAAAAATGAAAAATAAATACAGAAAATTTTTGAAAAATACTATTATCAATTTAAAAACATAAAAAGACAAAATATACATAAAAAACATATTAACACATATTAAAACAAAATATAAGAAAGAAAATATGATTTAAAAAAATTTAAAATAGGCAAAATTGCACAAATAAACAAATTATACTAAAAATTGAAATGTACATAACTTTTACATTTTAACTCCGTTTTCAACGAAACGAAAAGTAGTGTTCAAGTTATTAAATCTATTTTCATAATAAAAGATAAAATTTATAATTTCAAACTATTAAAAATTTAAACTTAAAAGTCAAAGTTTGACTATTGACCAAAATTCACATTTTCAGGAAATATTAAATTTAGTCATATTTGGAATTCTAATCCACATCAAAGTCAAAGTTTATATTTAAAATAACAAAATTTATTCTTTTCATAAATAAAGCTTTTGAATCTGGAAAAATCAATTAAAAAAATATTTGACAAATACAGGGTTGTTACATTAAATATATACGGGTAGATATCATTTCAACCCGTAATCCCAATTTCAATTCAAATGAAAATCGCTTGGGTTTATCATTTCAACCCATGACGATTTCCTCCTATTCTAAAGTCCGTTCGGGTATGTATCATTTCAACCCATAGTGAATTCTATACTAACAGGGAACTTGCAGAGTGATAACAGATAATAATATAAAATACAACAACAGACATATATCATCAATAACAATATAATATAAACAATAGGATATGGTGTCATATCCCACAGGTGAACATTTACAGATAATAGCATATATAACCATTTAAATAACTACAACATATTTCAATTGTTGTTTCAATTGAAATCAAATTTAATAAATATAAGAACGTTAAATCGTGAGTGATTGATCACCTTTTGAGGCTAGAGAAATTTGACAAGGAAACGAGCTACGAATTCCAAAGCAACGCTGGATGGATATGATTCGATGAAGAAAACAAGAACGATGGATAACTGATAATGAGGAATCGATGGAACGATTATGGTCAGTTTGACATAAATTGGAAATAGACATCAAAATAATATAAAAATTTCTAAATCATCATTCTTAACTCAAGCATTAAAAATCAAAGTTTTTTTTATATATATATACTTAAACTATTTCCCACAACAATTTCTTAAACACATATTATATCTATATACACACACATTCCAAAATCCATTGTTTTAGAATAAAACACAATTTATCTAAAACACCTACATTTACCTAAAGTCAGTACTCATCTTATATACAAGCTTTTAAGCATACTTAAAAATATACTGAATACATATCTTAGAATATGAACAACTTAACAAGTATAAAATATGCATATAAAAAAAATTCATGCTGACGCCTAAAAAAATAAGATGCCGTTTTTAAAACAAACCAAATATATAATACTTAAAATAGCCGATCAAAACAAAATAACTATATATTTTAACTTTAACAATGAGTTACAACACTAACAAAAAGTTTATTTTTTTCTATTTAAACCAATGTTTATAAAACTCCTCACTAACTCAAACAAAATAAAAGTATAAAGCAAAATTTTACACAAATTTCTTTACACGACAAAAGACTACTGCTCCCTAATATATACATATATTTATTAAAGAATCAAAACATTGATGTATAATAAAAATCAAAACTGTTATATATATCTAATTAAACACATTACTAATATAAAACTATAACCAATTTTAATATAACATACTATAACATAATTAATATATGCATGACTGGTAAAATTTGTATAACAGACATATTTAAAATTTATATAAGTTTATATATATTATATTAAAACGTATATATAAAAAAATCAGAAAGCAAAGTATTGATATAAACGAAAATAGAATATATACTACCTTTATATATATAAAAGATAGAACTCATAAGCAAAGCAAAATATAAGTTTGTACATATATTAACCCAAAATAGAAAGCTCTGAGTTATATCTATATATACTAATGTATTTTGATCCAAAACTAACATATACATACAGTAAATTATATATATGTACTTTAAAATCATAAACAACAGTGATAAAATATACTATGATATAATATACTATACTATTATTTGAACACACGCATCATACAAAAAAAAAGAAGCGACTTATAACACCATATAAAATGATTTGATAAAAGAAATATATTATAACAAAACCATGCAAATCTTGATAACAAAACTGCATATTAACCCAAAATAAGTTTTAAAACAACTTACTTACTTATATAAGTATATAAATGAGGGGAAGGAAGTAGAAGACTTGTTCTGGAATTGGCGAAGGCAACGAGATCCAGGCGGCAAAAGATGAAGCAGCGATGCTTTTATTTTTATAATTTTTTTTTTGTCGAGTGAAAATATGAAGGTGGATTTGGCAAATTTATATTGAAAGCAGAGAACAGGGAGAGGGGGAAGAAAAGAAATATATAAAATGGGTAGAGTGGAAAAACTGAACTGTCAAAAGGTTAAAAATGTTTCAACGGTTAAAACAAGTAATGTAGGAAAAACGAATAGGCACAAATTGGGAAACGTATCACATAAATAATAAATATAAAGTAGCGGGTGAGGATTTTAGGCAATAAATATTCACGTTGATTTATACACGCAAATAAAATATGAGCTGCAGCCAAATCAAATAATGAAAAAAAAAGGAAAAGCGTACGTACGTTATATGTTTCTTCAAGTGATCGTGCAGAACAAAAGATAAAGGGAGTAATAAAGCTAGATGACCGTTTGAATTTGTACTGTTGGCAATCAAATAAATGAGAAGTAACATAAACACTTGATTGACGCAGTTTATTAAGCAATTGATATGCGTGTGCAGCACGTTTCAAAATTTAAAACCGAAGGGAAATTAACTGTCACAATTAAAGGTACTGATATAAATGTAAAGTAATGATTGATTTACTGCAATGAAATAGCAATGATTAGAAGCATTGATTCAGGAAAGATTATTAAAGCAATAAATTTGATTGGACAAGAAGTTTTGAAAAAAAAATTCAAACGAAAGGAGATTGAAGAGTCAAAATAAATGCTTTAGGTAAGAGAAAAGAAAAATAATAGAAACGCACGTTAAAATTAAGGAGGTGGAATAATACACAAAGAAGGCAACGTATATTTCCTTCCGAAAGCAACAGAGAACCTGAAATATATAAACAAAATAATGGCAACGGTTCAATCCCCCTGATTTCAGCTGAAAAGCTATTTAATGCACTTTAAAATTTGCTTGTAAAGAAGAGGAGCAGACAAAGAAAAGACACAGGTAAGGTAAGGAATATATATATATAATTTGTACTAAATATGATACGTTTGTTGAAGCCAATAGCACCAAAAATCAAGGAATGAAAAAATGCAACAGGGAAAAGAACGGAACAAATAGAAATTAAACGTACCAAATTAAATATGAGCAGTTTTAAAAGCAACGGTCACCCATTGATTTAGCTGACAAATATTACATTTTTATTTTAAAATATTATTGTTTAAAATTTCTCAAAAATCAAATTAAATACGTTATAAAATTTATTAAAATCTACGGGTCGTTACACTCTCCCCCACTCAAAACTTTTCATCCCCGAAAAGGAACAAAGTGGGAGAAATAGAAACAACCTGATGAAAAATTAGACTTTGGAAAACAATTTATTTAAAACCATTTACTTTTTTTTATTATTTTGAATTAATTAATATTTAATAGATTACTCATTTTATTAAATCCATTCAATTAATTATGAGATCAATTATTTATAAAACACTAAAAAAATTACTATTAAACTAGGTAGTATATAAATAAACAATATTTTAAAGGATATATTCAAAAGAAGGAAAGAAAGAAAGAAGATAGATTCGGAAAAGAGAATATAGGTGAATAAATAAAGCTGGGCAGATAAGGTAGATTCAAAAGAATAGAATCGGGAACGAATAATTAATTTAAACCATAAGAATTTCAATCAAATATTAATACAAAATTTCTTTGTTGAAAATACTTTTATAATAAAATACTTTTATAACTCGATGTTTCAACAAGTTTATCCTCGTTCTTGCAGACTCTGGCCATGCGTTGATTAGGCGCAAAGCCAGAATTCTCCAAGTACTTAGTAGACTTGTTTCAACACCCAGTGAAAATACTGGAAAACTTTTTTAAAAACAGATATGGAAAGTACAATCCAAACAAAAAAACAAACAAAACCTTTGTCTAACCATGGATCGCAGATACACAAAGGTTACGCCTGGGTCCCCCAGGAAACATCCGTATCCGTAAGCTTTCTCAGCCCAGCGAATTGCGCCATGATGACTAGTAGACCGCAGATACACAATGGTTACGCCTGAATCCCCCAGGAAACATCCGTATCCGTAAGCTTTCTCAGCCCTGTGGATTTCGCTACTAATACGACCTACATAGATCACAGGATACACAATGGTTACGCCTGAATCCCCCAGGAAACATCCGTACCCCTGGGCCATCCAGCCAGGTGAATTACGCTATGCAGTCGCGCTCGTAAGCCCATGGGTAACGCCATGGAATTCAATGGAAACTCGAGTATCATATCCGAAAAACCAAAATCAAAGAGAATAATATCGATAGAATGAATCCACAATATGGCCACAAAGCGGATATAAAGCAGAAGGCACTTTCCATATCTTTACTTCGAAAATATATATATCATATAGTACCTTTTCAAATCACTTTCAAATATCGTACTTATATAAAGTCCATTATATATAAGATTAAATTTTCAAATCAAATACCTTTCCAAAATCAATAGTATATCAAATCACACTTATATAGACTTCAATTATATAAAATTTCATTTTTCAAATTGAGTACCTTTCAAATCTATAGTTTTCGAATCAACCTCATACTTATACAAACCAAATTTTTTATATAAGTTCGATAACTCCCAAATCAGGTATTTAGAAAAAATAAGGTTCTCAAATTTTAATTTGTTTCAATGTTAGTTTAGTTTCAAAATCATATACAATCCCACCATATTATTTCTTCTCAATTTAAATATCTTTAGTTTTAAAGTTTCCAACATGATAATTTTAGAAAATAAATCCAAATTTCCAAATCAATATAATTTAAGTCAACCAATTCATTTCCAAAATCAAATGTTTTCAAAATCATCTTATACTTACATAAGGTCCATCTTATATAAGGATCAAATTTTACAAAATAAATTTCGCTGTATGAAGAGCCATATGGGATTTGAATATCTTTGCTTTTATGGGTTATATATCTTTGTAATTTATATTGGAAATTTTCTTTTAGTAAGCAAGGATATTCTAACCCAACAGCTTTTAATTTCAGCGTCAAAATATATCACCGATATTAGAATATAAGATGTACATACGTCATCATTTCGTAAAATCACATTTGATCGCTCGCTCGATCACACAAGTTCGCTTTCGAACTAGTATTGTCCATTCGACTTCCCTAATGCGGATTTCGATGTGGTTTCTCGACTAGAAGCCATCAGTCTCCTTGCATAGCCATATACTATGATAGAGAATTCTAGAATCAAGCCCAAAATCCATATCAAATATTCGCCATCAAGAATCGAATGAAAAATCCTAACACGAAATGGTGTAATTCACCTCGAACTCGTGTACTCAAACCTGGATCAAATTAATTATGCGAATAAAACAGCATATGTACAACTTATATATTTATTCCAACTTGTTAAATATATAGTTTCATAAAGATGTTACTAAGTTAAAACATTTAACTAAACTTTATTCAAAATATTTTGAAGACCAAATTCTTTTCAAAACATTTCAAATCTAAATTTCATATTAGAAAATTTTAAAATTTCCTTATTCATTTATTAACAAAACAGTTTCAACTTATTTAAATCATATTACTACATACTTTAACATATATACCAAACTTATATACTTTATACTTTTCAAAATTTCTTAGCTTTGAAAAGTTAACCTTGATTTGAAAGTGCTCGAACCTTCAAAATAGTTGAAGAAATCATTTTAAAATTCAAGAGTTGGAAATCAGCAACAAATCAGTAAATCAATTTTAACGGATGGGGTTATATCAAATCCGAAACTCAAGGACCGAACATCGGCTTACTTCAAATCATTTCAAATATATATATATATATCCTTTGAATATCAAACCTTACTTTGGAATTTGAAATCAAAATTGGTTTCGCAAAATCACTCACGTAGCAATGCTACTAAAGTGGCCTCTCCCCCACTTTGAAACTCGAAAATCAATGTCGATGATGCGTGCACTCATCACCGAAATTATTTTCCAGCGACATAAGTGAGTTATGGACTTCTATTTTCTCAAACCTCTTTTGAAATTTCTTTGAAATCATTCGAAACTTATTAAAATCATTTGAAACATTTCTTATTCGGAAAAATACTTTTAAATCATATTATTATTATATATTTCAAAATCTTAAAACCAATTTCAAAATACCGGAGTTCAATTCTCGAATTTCAAATTTAAAATCCTTTAGTCATAAATCATTTTTAGATAAATCAAATTTCTTATATAATTTTTCAAAATTACAAATCCTTTCGAAACCTCAAATTCTCATTTTAAAAAGGGTATTAAATCTTTATCGAAAACATTTCACTTTTATATATAGAATATAATCATACTTATCAAAATAATAATTTCGATTTAGAAAACAATTTCTAAAATACAAACAAACCCGATTTTCAAAGGATGACTCACGAACGGATTTCAAAACAAAGATAGAGATTCAATTTAAAAGAACTCTAATCAAATAAAATTCTGATTCGAAGATAGGATCGAACGAAGATGAGATAATTAAATTACAAAATAGAAGATGGATATACTTTTATAAATCGCGGATGACCCTAGGGTCAACCGTGACTTCAAAATAAGATTGGTGCAGAATTCTGAGGCAAATCGACATTCGATTGCCAGAGATATAATTCGGCATAACAAGAGATAGCAACATCTAAACCAAGGAATATATAAATCTCCGGTGAATCAATGCCAATTGTAAAGGAGTTTCACTCCTTCACAATTCATTCAAAGATTGGTGGGATCGCCTATTCATATAGAGATCATTCAAAGTGGAGTTATGGGATACTCCAGAATCAAAAGAATACCAATAGAGAGAGACAAGAATGAATTTTGGAACCGTAGGGAACGTTCCAAAGTTCAAAGGAAATCGAGTCAAAAGGAAGAGATTAAACTCGAACGAAAGTGATTCTGTAAATAAATTTACAATATATGCTAAGTTTCGCCTAGAGCCAAAGCTTTGATACCAACTGTAACGACCCACTATTTTGGACCATTCAAATCGACAATAAATCCATACATGTCGGACTTGAATAATTCAAAATAATATATTGTTAATTTAAATTTGGCAAACTCAGCATATACAGTAAATAAATCAATCACAGAATCACAAACACAAAGTAATACAATAATACGCAGCGGAATAGATAAAATAGTAGTTCATGAAGCTACTATATAAACATCAGAGTTAAAATAAAATACAACAGAATATCTCAAATACAGTGAAGTCTTCAGTACGAATAGATGACCTCTCTGAACAAATCAACTGGAAAAGTTGAAAGCTGAATTGATAGTTGGATCTCCAAATGAAGCTCCAAACTCTAAGGGTGAGTCTCAAATGCTGTATCACTCAGTCTGACCCGAGCGTAAAGCAAAACACAAAACACTCGAGTCAGGATTAAGGATTAACATTCTTATATCAATAAATCCAACTCAAGTGAAATATCAACTAAAATACAAGTAACTTAAAGGATGTTTGGGATAACCATCCTCTAAGGATCTTCGGAACTATCTACAAGGTGGAAATATACACTATAACACCGTGGTCATTTCAAATAAATTTATACTTCAAAACCAAAATATCATTTTTATTTCAAAAATATCTATTTTCCAAAATATTTTATATACATTAAATAATTTATAAAGTAAAGTATTTAATTTCCTCAAGTCTCACAAATCGATTCAAATTAACTCAAATTCCAAATTCAAATTTATTCAAAGCTCAATTCATCAATTCAATTCAGTTCTAAATATACCATTTAAATTTTCAATATATTTCAAAGCTTTAATATTCAACATTTTCAAAGTTAAATTTAACAGTTTCATATAGCTCTTGATTTAACTTTATTATTATTTAATCAGGAAATATTTACTTAATAAATTCAATATCATTTAACTAGCCTTAAATTTCATTTTTACTAAATATTTCCTTAAATTTATTTAAATAAGAAATATTCATTAAATTATTTAAATTAAACCCAAGTTATAAATCATATCTTAAATCCCAATTTCAATAAGTTTCAAATCGGTTTAATTAAATAAAATTATCTTCCCAACCTTAACTTATTCAAATTATTACCGAAACCTATTTTGAAACATAATTTAAATACTTAACCATATTATATGTATTAAATCAATCTTAATTAAATTATATATTACTATTAAATCTATTTATATACCATTACCATTTATATATAATAATTTAAGAATCAACATTTATTAAAACCATATATTTCTTCCCAAATCCGTAGAATTTATTTCAAAGTATTTATATATATATGGACCAACGGTGTTTGTATATATATATATCTATCATATGGTTAAGTGATACAGATATTTATCATTTCAATCCGTAATTTAAATATATACGGGTAGATATCATTTCAACCCGTAATCCCAATTTCAATTCAAATGAAAATCGCTTGGGTTTATCATTTCAACCCATGACGATTTCCTCCTATTCTAAAGTCCGTTCGGGTATGTATCATTTCAACCCATAGTAAATTCTATACTAACAGGGAACTTGCAGAGTGATAACAGATAATAATATAAAATACAACAACAGACATATATCATCAATAACAATATAATATAAACAACAGGATATGGTGTCATATCCCACAGGTGAACAGTTACAGATAATAGCATATATAACAATTTAAATATCTACAGCAACATATTTCAATTGTCGTTTCAATTGAAATCAAATTTAATAAATATAAGAACGTTAAATCATGAGTGATTGCTCACCTTTCGAGGCTAGAGAAATTTGACAAGGAAACGAGCTACGAATTCCAAAGCAACGCTGGATGGATATGATTCGATGAAGAAAACAGGCACGATGGATAACTGATAATGAGGAATCGATGGAACGATTAGGGTCAGTTTGACATAAATTGAAAATAGACATCAAAATAATATAAAATTTTCTAAATCATCATTCTTAACTCAAGCATTAAAAATCAAAGTTTTTTTTATATATATACTTAAACTATTTCCCACAACAATTTCTTAAACACATATTATATCTATATACACACACATTCCAAAATCCATTGTTTTAGAATAAAACACAATTTATCTAAAACACCTACATTTACCTAAAGTCAGTACTCATCTTATATACAAGCTTTTAAGCATACTTAAAAATATACTGAATACATATCTTAGAATATGAACAACTTAACAAGTATAAAATATGCAGATAAAAAAAAATTCATGCTGACGCCTAAAAAAATAAGATGCCGTTTTTATAACAAACCAAATATATAATACTTAAAATAGCAGATCAAAACAAAATAACTATATATTTTAACTTTAACAATGAGTTACAACACTAACAAAAAGTTTATTTTTTTCTATTTAAACCAATGTTTATAAAACTCCTCACTAACTCAAACAAAATAAAAGTTTAAAGCAAAATTTTACACAAATTTCTTTACACGACAAAAGACTACTGCTCCCTAATATATACATATATTTATTAAAGAATCAAAACATTGATGTATAATAAAAATCAAAACTGTTATATATATCTAATTAAACACATTACTAATATAAAACTATAACCAATTTTAATATAACATAACTAATATATGCATGACTGGTAAAATTTGTATAACAGACATATTTAAAATTTATATAAGTTTATATATATTATATTAAAACGTATATATAAAAAAATCAGAAAGCAAAGTATTGATATAAACGAAAATAGAATATATACTACCTTTATATATATAACAGATAGAACTCATAAGCAAAACAAAATATAAGTTTGTACATATATTAACCCAAAATAGAAAGCTCTGAGTTATATCTATATATACTAATGTATTTTGATCCAAAACTAACATATACATACAGTAAATTATATATATGTACTTTAAAATCATAAACAACAGTGATAAAATATACTATGATATAATATACTATACTATTATATGAACACACGCATCATACAAAAAAAAGCGACTTATAACACCATATAAAATGATTTGATAAAAGAAATATATTATAACAAAACCATGCAAACCTTGATAACAAAACTGCATATTAACCCAAAATAAGTTTTAAAACAACTTACTTACTTATATAAGTATATAAATGAGGGGAAGGAAGCAGAAGGCTTGTTCTGGAATTGGCGAAGGCAACGAGATCCAGGCGGCAAAAGATGAAGCAGCGATGCTTTTATTTTTATAATTTTTTTTTGTCGAGTGAAAATATGAAGGTGGATTTGGCAAATTTATATTGAAAGCAGAGAACAGGGAGAGGGGGAAGAAAAGAAATATATAAAATGGGTAGAGTGGAAAAACTGAACTGTCAAAAGGTTAAAAGTGTTTCAGTGGTTAAAACAAGTAATGTAGGAAAAACGAATAGGCACAAATTGGGAAACGTATCACATAAATAATAAATATAAAGTAGCGGGTGAGGATTTTAGGCAATAAATATTCACGTTGATTTATACACGCAAATAAAATATGAGCTGCAGCCAAATCAAATAATGAAAAAAAAAGGAAAAACGTATGTACGTTATATGTTTCTTCAAGTGATCGTGCAGAACAAAAGATAAAGGGAGTAATAAAGCTAGATGACCGTTTGAATTTGTACTGTTGGCAATCAAATAAATGAGAAGTAACATAAACACTTGATTGACGCAGTTTATTAAGCAATTGATATGCATGTGCAGCACGTTTCAAAATTTAAAACCGAAGGGAAATTAACTGTCACAATTTGTAACGACCCGACTTTCTTTGCCCAGAAAGACGCATCGTTATGAAGAAAGAAAGGGATAGAAGAAGAAAAGAAAAGAAGAGAGAACAACAATACATCAGAAATCTCACAGCGGAACGAGAAATATATTATCACATAAGATATTACATAGTATCATATACATCAGAGTACACAATTTATACATCACAGAATAGACAGTTATAAACTTCTGTCTATTATACAACACAAGTACACCAGTACAATACAGACTAATACAAACACAGCGGAAACTCTATATATCTACTCGCTGAAGCCTCCTGCTCCTCAGCTCCTCCAGTATTCGTCAAGACTAACCTGAATCCCTCGACTACTCAATACAATATTGAGTACCCAAGAGTTTAATAAAACAGAAAATAAACACTTGGGTCAGACATGGGTCTGGTGTGAGTAAACGGTTAAAAGTTGCATAACTTTGAAAAACCTTTGAAAACAAAAGGTATCACGTAAGACTTCCCACACATAAACATGGGTAAGTTTTTACCTTACGCTAACCAAAACTTTGATAGGAAATTCGATTATATTATAATAGGGTCTAGGGTTTTCAAATAAATACAGAAATAGCTGAAATGCTTACATCTCACATTCCAACATAGTTGGGCACAACTAATACGTACGGCACTTATTGGAGTTTGGATTCCATACAATGGCAGGGCTACTGGGGTACCGCCCGTCATAGTACGTGGCCTAGATCACCGTACCGAGGAGTACGCCCGCTCCCCTGCAACACAAAGCCGGAACCATCCCTTACTGGATAATCCCGAACAAGACAACCCCGTAGTTGGCTGCAGTTCCAACTACCCACTAAGCCGAAATATAGAAAGGGACCTCTAGACAGGGATCTATCTTGCTCTCAGTGGGCGCTACCCACGAAGCCTTGCTGCACCTCCCCTGTTTTAGCCATTCCCGGTTGATGAGGCTTGAGGTTACGATTACCTTTAATCAGAACATATCACTTAGAATGCTCATCGTCCGCCTGACGATGTGTTGAAAGCATTCAATCCATACAAGTTCGTTCCGGGTTCGAACGAAACCGAAGGCATTATCTCGTTACACTCGTTTTGGAATCACCCTCAGAGTTAACGACAATAACCCTTGCACTCTGAATCTTCATCTTCACTTGAGATTCACGACCTATCGTTAATTTGGATCGATGTGGTATTCGGGTCTCCAGACCTGGAATACCGGTATACGGAAACCCGATCCCGGTCTCATCGAAATCCAAAACGTATCTTTTAAGGCCAAGTTGTTTAAAGGTTTAAACAATTTAACTTATCTATATTCATACAGATAGATAATTCACAATTCACAATTGATAATCACATTATCAATTAAACAGATGATTCATAACCAAATAGGTAATCCATTTCAATATCACAATAGTTAATCTATATTACCATCATAATGCAACCAAGCATTCATACCACACAACATTACTTATCTCATTTCTGAGATTACATCCATTCAAGACAAATCAATGTCATCCATTCTTATATAAGCAATGATTTACTTAATCATAACATAATTAATTTAAAATGAATTAAATTAACTATCTCTATCTTTAATTAATTTAAAGTGAATTAAATTAATTACTTCATCTCTTAATTAATTTAAAGTAAATTAAATTAATTACTTCATTATAAATCTTACTTATATAATCATTAATTAATTACAAATAAATTAATTAATCTTTCTCTAATTATCCACTTTAATTAATCACCTTGATTAATCATTCTTTAATTACATTTAAGTAATTATCTTAATTAATTTCACAAATTAATTATCCTTAACCAAATACAGTAATTAACCTTTAATTACTTCATTAATTAATTAATTATAATTAATTACTTTAATCCTTAATTAATTATAATTAATCTCTTATCATTTGATTAATTAATCTTAATTAATTAACTCTTAATTACATCATTAATTAATTATAAACTAATGATTCCTAATTACAATCTTTAATTATTTATATTTAAATTAATTAAATAATTAATCTTAATTAAACCATAATTATTAATCATGTTTGATTAATCTAATCCAGTAATTAACTTCCCTTAATTACTTCCCTTAATTAATTACCTTTAATTAATTACCTTAACAAATAATTAATTACCTTATTAATTAATCTTAATCCTTTAATTAACTTAATTAAATAATTTATTTAATTAATAACACTAAGTAATTAACTCTTAATCACTTCTTATTTAATTACTTTCATAAAATAATTATCCTCTAATTACTTTATTAAATATTTTATCTTTACTAAATTACATCCAGTAATTATTTCTTAGTTACTTCATTAATTAATTATACCTAATTAATTTATAAATGGTTTTCTTAATTAATCACAAATTAATTAATTTAACTTAATCATTTAAATTTAATTAAATGATTCTTAACTTACTATATTAAAGGTTCTAAATTAAGAATTATTATCTTAATTAAATCAATTATTTACTAATAACACTTGATAAATAAAATAATTTAATTATCTAAATTTCCTTTTCAATTTAACTATCTTTAATTAAATCAACATTCTAAATACTTAAGAAAATTCTTATTTTAATTGATTACTAAATCTTAACCATTAAACCTTAATTTATTTAAATATAAGATTTTAGAAATCAATTAATAATCAACACATTTAAATTAAACCTTTAAATATTTAAACCTTTCCAAAGTTATCAAATAAAATTTAATACAAAATTTATTATTAAAATTCACTTATTTTATTTTAAAAACTTTTACATTTCAAAAATACAAGAACTTTGTTTAAAACATTAACTTAAAACGAATTAATTTTATAAACAAAACTTGTTTACTTGTTTTAAAAAAACTTAGAAACATTTCAAAACAATTTCTTTTGTTTTTAAAACATTTCTTTTAAAAACCTAATGCCTGCTCCCACAAACCCCGAGTAAAACTCGTGGAAACTCGAAGCAATGCTCACGTATCCCACTACTTCCCTGCTTCGAGTAAAAATCGAATATACTCGAATGAAAACCTGAGCTAATGCTTCTTCTTCAAACCAGATTTCAGATGTACACGAATGTGCTCGTGCACGTACACCAGCATGGCGATCAACTCCGGCCTCTCGCAACTACCTTCCCAAATCGGCGACCACCCTCCGACCAACTACTGACCATCGAAACGATAGCAGCGACCTCCTCTCAAAATCGAGCCTCTTCCCATACCTGGAAACGCAGAGCCACCATCACGCAATCCCTGTCATCGCCTCGTTCACCATGCCCCATCCACCAGAACCCACGAAACTCCGGTCATCGACGCGTCTACTCTCCCTCTTCCATCACTCCAAACCCCATCGCACTCGATCAGCTGTCGACGTTGAACGAGACAAAACTCTCGACTACACAAAAACTAGGTTTACAAAATTTTAAACCTCACCGCTGCCACCACATACATCTAAGGACCATCTCACCATGTTTCCTCGAACCACCGTACGTTCCTCCACATCTCCACGAGACACCGAGAACCCCGCGATCACCGATCACCAGAAAATGGTAAAAACGCATTTCCAGTTCAACTTCGAACTGCACTTAACCCCCTTCACTAAAAATTATAATTTTCATTTTAAAAATCATTATTTCCTACCACGATTCCATTCATGTAATCCAATCATGAAATACATTTATTGATTCCTGACCTATATAAAATGTTTACTGTTATATCTAAATTTTAATTTGCCACTAAATTAAAATTATTGGAACTGCTTTTAAAATTATTATTATAGGATTATAATCATATCTTATTCAAAGATTAACACCCAATTCTAATCGTATGATGAGATTTAAATTTTTGGAAAGTAATCAAGGCCTGAGAAACAACAGAGACCAGAATTCATAAATACATATAAATATGTTCCTACTGTATATATGTCAATACAAATTCTATTCAACTGAAAACATCCATGCAAACCAATATTATCCCCAGATTATAACATACATAAAGCAATACAAGATTTGTTTTGAAAGTTATTGTTTACTCATCAAAATTTAAACAGAGGGTCAGGCTTCAGGCTTAACTATATATACACTGACATAATATATATGCATGCAATTCAAAACAAAGCATTCTTGTAAAACCTTTATAATATATTACTACAAAATTTTATCACAAGCATCTAAGTCCAGATTTAAAACTGTTTTTAAATTTAAGGTTTACTCACCAGAAAATCTGAACAGAGAACAGTTTCCAGGCTTGTTCCAGATTTTAAACTTCTTGAATTTCTTTTGCTATTGAATATTATCTGAAATTGATCTTTGAATTTAGTTGCTTGTTGATTGATTAATTCCTCTGATTGCATGTCTTCAGATTCAATTTGTTCTGCTTTCAAGCTTTGATGAATTTCCAGATTAACTCCTTTTGCTTTGAGATTTTAGTTTCCAGGTTTTCTTTTGATTTTCAGGTCTTTCATTTTTCTTAGCATTTTGATTCGAATTGTATTAGTGGAGAAAGAAATGAAGAAAAGATAATCTTCAACTGAAAAGAGAAAACAGATTTTTCTTCTTACATATTAATTTTATTTATTTTAAAACCTTAATTAAAATATAGCCACTTGTCTTTTAAGTGTTAATTTGCTTACACCTATGCTTACAAATTTACAAATGTCACTAAACCACTCTAATATGCTAACAAGTGTTATTCTTGTTTTTTAATAAATTTATTTAAGACATTTATGTTTTTATGAAATATTTATAAGTATATAATGTATTTATCTCTTTTTATAAATAAGCTTTTAGATTTTATATAAATATACAAATGTGAAAAACTATTATTTAAGTAACTTATACTTTGATCAAATATTTATAACATATTTTTATATACTTGAGAACTTATTTTAACTCTATATATATTTTTACAAACCCATTTTGACTTATATTTGAATATTAAAAGAGAAAAGATGATTAAAATAAATGAACTTCTTATTTAAATCTTATTTAAACTTAAGCTTACATATATATTTTTAAATAAGAAACTATTCTTGTTATTTAAATCATAAATATCATTTTCAAAAGTATTGAATCAAATTACAAATTATATATATATATATATAAAAGTTTGAAAATACTTTATTAAATTCAAATCCAATATTCTTTCCATTTCAATATATGCAAATATATATATTCTAAATGTAAAATACTTTTAACATTAGTTTTGATAAATACTTTATTGAATTTTATAACATAACTTCAAATAACAATATATATATATTCATACATATTATAAATTTGAAAACATAGTTTTATTAAATTAAAGACTCCCTATTTATAATATATATACCTATATATATACATTATAAATATAAACACTTATATTAGTTTTAGAAAGATAAATCTTCCCAATTTTAAATTGTTAGAAAAGATATTAATACATATTGCCAATTAAAATATTATTAGCCTTTTAAAATGAATAAACTTGTCAAATTTATAAAATAAAATCATCAAATCAATTTAATTATTAATAAAGATTATTGAATTGATATTGCCAAAATTCCGGGATATCACATTCCTTCCCCCTTAAAATAATTTCGTCCCCGAAATTTAAAAGCAAAGATAATTTAATAACCCAGTAAAATTTTTAATTTTAAACAGCAATCACACATCAATCATACACTATCAATCATAACAAACAATTTAATCAAACAAATTTAACTATCTAGTTAAAATTCTGGATAGAATTTCCTTGAGTTTCCCCAAGTATATATATATATATATATACCGGGATACTCGTTCTACAGAATCTTAACTAACTATCTACAATAATCTAGAACTCCTTCCCATCTAGATCACAAATCTGAACAAGATATCAGACTAAACTCAAAACCATCTCAACTACCAAATCCTTCTGAATTGCTGATTCCATCCCTCGATGAATCATACACATATTCCTCAGAGATATGTGAAATAAAATGAATTCCAGTTATCCGAACTGGCAACTCAATCTTGGGGATCAAAATTTAATTTCCAGAGAACACAGAAAACTCAAAATACTTCCGGAACTAGCTTTCCAATCTTACCAAATCTTATATCTCCTTTGATCGGAGAAAACTTAAATAATATCCAAATTTCAACTTCAATTCCCAAATTCCATCAATTCTTAACTGTTTAACTCTCCTGACGATCCTGAGTCACTTCATCCTTCCTGATCAGCTTAACTCTTGCTGATGCTTCTTGAAATAATCTAGACCAACATCAAACCAATTTCCGGATCCTACTCAACAAAATGGTTTCCAAAAATACGCCAAAATCCAGAACACAACTCTACTCCACAATCATTAGAGCACTTCGAACTACTTCTCCTATCTGAAATAGCCAAACAGTTGCACTTGACAACCTTACCTCCAAATCCTGAAAAATCCTTCATACTTAGAGATACACTTGAATTTCCTATAGAAATCCTTTACTCCAAGAAAATTACAACTTCTGGTTGCTTCCACTCTAGAATAGCTGCTATCTTGCTTTCGCTGCACAACTCTGATCTTGAATAGATGAGAATGCTGTCGAAGAAACTCGAGCACAAACTTGATCATCCACAGTTCACCATACCATAAAATCTTAGTGAACCACTCCACTTGGTCAAAACATCCCAGAAGAATTCCCTCCAGAAAATTAGGACTGATCAATCCCTCTCCAAAGAATCCTAAGCTGCTTCACCAAATTCTTCTCTAGAAGACATCCTTCTACTAAGCTGAACTTTCGGTAACTCCACTAATCAAGTTAATACGGAATCTCAATCTCCAATAACCCATGAGAACACTCGAACTATCGCAAGTCACTTTTGCGATCAATCCGGTCCAGTATCTAAAGATACTATTCTCTCTTATCAATCAGAATAGCTTATACTTGACTAACCAATCCATCGAAGAAATGGATCCACTCTGCTGCTTTTGGATTCCTCCTCTAGAAAAACTGCTCAGCTAGAAAACTTCCTGCCAACACAGAACACTTCCGAGTTGCACCGCTGACACTGACGCCAAAGACTTCCTAATCCAAAACTCTTCGAGAAACTCGGACCTCAAATCAAAAATAAACACCCCGCTGGACCCAGCCACAACACCGAAGCAGATATACTTCCTAAAACTTGCTCCAAAAGAAACATCTTCGGAAACATCCATAGTCACTGCGTCTCACCACACAGCTACTTCTTCCAGAAGTTACCAAGATACCATCATTCGCTTTTGCTCATCCAATTTCAAAGATAAACTCCGAACCTTAACAGGTTTCCTTCAGAGATCGGTGAAATCTTTACACCACAACAAAGCTCACTCGAGACGATATTAGGTCTACAGTCTCGACAAATACACTTCCAAACTCAACACTCAGACTCTAACTATTGGTAATTGTGTTACACACACTACCATCTTATCTACCTTTATAACTCATATTGGAAAACCCGAACAGGTAACCCAATAAATAGGTAGAATAAATATATATATAGTTATATAAAAATTACAAATACGCGCTCTCAAGATAGACACCACTCCAGAGCCTAGGTATTCACTCAACCTACCGCTCTGATACCAAATGTAACGACCCGACTTTCTTTGCCCAGAAAGACGCATCGTTATGAAGAAAGAAAGGGATAGAAGAAGAAAAGAAAAGAAGAGAGAACAACAATACATCAGAAATCTCACAGCGGAACGAGAAATATATTATCACATAAGATATTACATAGTATCATATACATCAGAGTACACAATTTATACATCACAGAATAGACAGTTATAAACTTCTGTCTATTATACAACACAAGTACACCAGTACAATACAGACTAATACAAACACAGCGGAAACTCTATATATCTACTCGCTGAAGCCTCCTGCTCCTCAGCTCCTCCAGTATTCGTCAAGACTAACCTGAATCCCTCGACTACTCAATACAATATTGAGTACCCAAGAGTTTAATAAAACAGAAAATAAACACTTGGGTCAGACATGGGTCTGGTGTGAGTAAACGGTTAAAAGTTGCATAACTTTGAAAAACCTTTGAAAACAAAAGGTATCACGTAAGACTTCCCACACATAAACATGGGTAAGTTTTTACCTTACGCTAACCAAAACTTTGATAGGAAATTCGATTATATTATAATAGGGTCTAGGGTTTTCAAATAAATACAGAAATAGCTGAAATGCTTACATCTCACATTCCAACATAGTTGGGCACAACTAATACGTACGGCACTTATTGGAGTTTGGATTCCATACAATGGCAGGGCTACTGGGGTACCGCCCGTCACAGTACGTGGCCTAGATCACCGTACCGAGGAGTACGCCCGCTCCCCTACAACACAAAGCCGGAACCATCCCTTACTGGATAATCCCGAACAAGACAACCCCGTAGTTGGCTGCAGTTCCAACTACCCACTAAGCCGAAATATAGAAAGGGACCTCTAGACAGGGATCTATCTTGCTCTCAGTGGGCGCTACCCACGAAGCCTTGCTGCACCTCCCCTGTTTTAGCCATTCCCGGTTGATGAGGCTTGAGGTTACGATTACCTTTAATCAGAACATATCACTTAGAATGCTCATCGTCCGCCTGACGATGTGTTGAAAGCATTCAATCCATACAAGTTCGTTCCGGGTTCGAACGAAACCGAAGGCATTATCTCGTTACACTCGTTTTGGAATCACCCTCAGAGTTAACGACAATAACCCTTGCACTCTGAATCTTCATCTTCACTTGAGATTCACGACCTATCGTTAATTTGGATCGATGTGGTATTCGGGTCTCCAGACCTGGAATACCGGTATACGGAAACCCGATCCCGGTCTCATCGAAATCCAAAACGTATCTTTTAAGGCCAAGTTGTTTAAAGGTTTAAACAATTTAACTTATCTATATTCATACAGATAGATAATTCACAATTCACAATTGATAATCACATTATCAATTAAACAGATGATTCATAACCAAATAGGTAATCCATTTCAATATCACAATAGTTAATCTATATTACCATCATAATGCAACCAAGCATTCATACCACACAACATTACTTATCTCATTTCTGAGATTACATCCATTCAAGACAAATCAATGTCATCCATTCTTATATAAGCAATGATTTACTTAATCATAACATAATTAATTTAAAATGAATTAAATTAACTATCTCTATCTTTAATTAATTTAAAGTGAATTAAATTAATTACTTCATCTCTTAATTAATTTAAAGTAAATTAAATTAATTACTTCATTATAAATCTTACTTATATAATCATTAATTAATTACAAATAAATTAATTAATCTTTCTCTAATTATCCACTTTAATTAATCACCTTGATTAATCATTCTTTAATTACATTTAAGTAATTATCTTAATTAATTTCACAAATTAATTATCCTTAACCAAATACAGTAATTAACCTTTAATTACTTCATTAATTAATTAATTATAATTAATTACTTTAATCCTTAATTAATTACAATTAATCTCTTATCATTTGATTAATTAATCTTAATTAATTAACTCTTAATTACATCATTAATTAATTATAAACTAATGATTCCTAATTACAATCTTTAATTATTTATATTTAAATTAATTAAATAATTAATCTTAATTAAACCATAATTATTAATCATGTTTGATTAATCTAATCCAGTAATTAACTTCCCTTAATTACTTCCCTTAATTAATTACCTTTAATTAATTACCTTAACAAATAATTAATTACCTTATTAATTAATCTTAATCCTTTAATTAACTTAATTAAATAATTTATTTAATTAATAACACTAAGTAATTAACTCTTAATCACTTCTTATTTAATTACTTTCATAAAATAATTATCCTCTAATTACTTTATTAAATATTTTATCTTTACTAAATTACATCCAGTAATTATTTCTTAGTTACTTCATTAATTAATTATACCTAATTAATTTATAAATGATTTTCTTAATTAATCACAAATTAATTAATTTAACTTAATCATTTAAATTTAATTAAATGATTCTTAACTTACTATATTAAAGGTTCTAAATTAAGAATTATTATCTTAATTAAATCAATTATTTACTAATAACACTTGATAAATAAAATAATTTAATTATCTAAATTTCCTTTTCAATTTAACTATCTTTAATTAAATCAACATTCTAAATACTTAAGAAAATTCTTATTTTAATTGATTACTAAATCTTAACCATTAAACCTTAATTTATTTAAATATAAGATTTTAGAAATCAATTAATAATCAACACATTTAAATTAAACCTTTAAATATTTAAACCTTTCCAAAGTTATCAAATAAAATTTAATACAAAATTTATTATTAAAATTCACTTATTTTATTTTAAAAACTTTTACATTTCAAAAATACAAGAACTTTGTTTAAAACATTAACTTAAAACGAATTAATTTTATAAACAAAACTTGTTTACTTGTTTTAAAAAAACTTAGAAACATTTCAAAACAATTTCTTTTGTTTTTAAAACATTTCTTTTAAAAACCTAATGCCTGCTCCCACAAACCCCGAGTAAAACTCGTGGAAACTCGAAGCAATGCTCACGTATCCCACTACTTCCCTGCTTCGAGTAAAAATCGAATATACTCGAATGAAAACCTGAGCTAATGCTTCTTCTTCAAACCAGATTTCAGATGTACACGAATGTGCTCGTGCACGTACACCAGCATGGCGATCAACTCCGGCCTCTTGCAACTACCTTCCCAAATCGGCGACCACCCTCCGACCAACTACTGACCATCGAAACGATAGCAGCGACCTCCTCTCAAAATCGAGCCTCTTCCCATACCTGGAAACGCAGAGCCACCATCACGCAATCCCTGTCATCGCCTCGTTCACCATGCCCCATCCACCAGAACCCACGAAACTCCGGTCATCGACGCGTCTACTCTCCCTCTTCCATCACTCCAAACCCCATCGCACTCGATCAGCTGTCGACGTTGAACGAGACAAAACTCTCGACTACACAAAAACTAGGTTTACAAAATTTTAAACCTCACCGCTGCCACCACATACATCTAAGGACCATCTCACCATGTTTCCTCGAACCACCGTACGTTCCTCCACATCTCCACGAGACACCGAGAACCCCGCGATCACCGATCACCAGAAAATGGTAAAAACGCATTTCCAGTTCAACTTCGAACTGCACTTAACCCCCTTCACTAAAAATTATAATTTTCATTTTAAAAATCATTATTTCCTACCACGATTCCATTCATGTAATCCAATCATGAAATACATTTATTGATTCCTGACCTATATAAAATGTTTACTGTTATATCTAAATTTTAATTTGCCACTAAATTAAAATTATTGGAACTGCTTTTAAAATTATTATTATTATAGGATTATAATCATATCTTATTCAAAGATTAACACCCAATTCTAATCGTATGATGAGATTTAAATTTTTGGAAAGTAATCAAGGCCTGAGAAACAACAGAGACCAGAATTCATAAATACATATAAATATGTTCCTACTGTATATATGTCAATACAAATTCTATTCAACTGAAAACATCCATGCAAACCAATATTATCCCCAGATTATAACATACATAAAGCAATACAAGATTTGTTTTGAAAGTTATTGTTTACTCATCAAAATTTAAACAGAGGGTCAGGCTTCAGGCTTAACTATATATACACTGACATAATATATATGCATGCAATTCAAAACAAAGCATTCTTGTAAAACCTTTATAATATATTACTACAAAATTTTATCACAAGCATCTAAGTCCAGATTTAAAACTGTTTTTAAATTTAAGGTTTACTCACCAGAAAATCTGAACAGAGAACAGTTTCCAGGCTTGTTCCAGATTTTAAACTTCTTGAATTTCTTTTGCTATTGAATATTATCTGAAAATGATCTTTGAATTTAGTTGCTTGTTGATTGATTAATTCCTCTGATTGCATGTCTTCAGATTCAATTTGTTCTGCTTTCAAGCTTTGATGAATTTCCAGATTAACTCCTTTTGCTTTGAGATTTTAGTTTCCAGGTTTTCTTTTGATTTTCAGGTCTTTCATTTTTCTTAGCATTTTGATTCGAATTGTATTAGTGGAGAAAGAAATGAAGAAAAGATAATCTTCAACTGAAAAGAGAAAACAGATTTTTCTTCTTACATATTAATTTTATTTATTTTAAAACCTTAATTAAAATATAGCCACTTGTCTTTTAAGTGTTAATTTGCTTACACCTATGCTTACAAATTTACAAATGTCACTAAACCACTCTAATATGCTAACAAGTGTTATTCTTGTTTTTTAATAAATTTATTTAAGACATTTATGTTTTTATGAAATATTTATAAGTATATAATGTATTTATCTCTTTTTATAAATAAGCTTTTAGATTTTATATAAATATACAAATGTGAAAAACTATTATTTAAGTAACTTATACTTTGATCAAATATTTATAACATATTTTTATATACTTGAGAACTTATTTTAACTCTATATATATTTTTACAAACCCATTTTGACTTATATTTGAATATTAAAAGAGAAAAGATGATTAAAATAAATGAACTTCTTATTTAAATCTTATTTAAACTTAAGCTTACATATATATTTTTAAATAAGAAACTATTCTTGTTATTTAAATCATAAATATCATTTTCAAAAGTATTGAATCAAATTACAAATTATATATATATATATATAAAAAAAAGTTTGAAAATACTTTATTAAATTCAAATCCAATATTCTTTCCATTTCAATATATGCAAATATATATATTCTAAATGTAAAATACTTTTAACATTAGTTTTGATAAATACTTTATTGAATTTTATAACATAACTTCAAATAACAATATATATATATTCATACATATTATAAATTTGAAAACATAGTTTTATTAAATTAAAGACTCCCTATTTATAATATATATACCTATATATATACATTATAAATATAAACACTTATATTAGTTTTAGAAAGATAAATCTTCCCAATTTTAAATTGTTAGAAAAGATATTAATACATATTGCCAATTAAAATATTATTAGCCTTTTAAAATGAATAAACTTGTCAAATTTATAAAATAAAATCATCAAATCAATTTAATTATTAATAAAGATTATTGAATTGATATTGCCAAAATTCCGGGATATCACACAATTAAAGGTACTGATATAAATGTAAAGTAATGATTGATTTGCTGCAATGAAATAGCAACGATTAGAAGCATTGATTCAGGAAAGATTATTAAAGCAATAAATTTGATTGGACAAGAAGTTTTGAAAAAAAAAATTCAAACGGAAGGAGATTGAAGAGTCAAAATAAATGCTTCAGGTAAGAGAAAAGAGAAATAATAGAAACGCACGTTAAAATTAAGCAGGTGGAATAATACACAAAGAAGGCAACGTATATTTCCTTCCGAAAGCAACAGAGAACCTGAAATATATAAACAAAATAATGGCAACGGTTCAATCCCCTTGATTTCAGCTGAAAAGCTATTTAATGCACTTTAAAATTTGCTTGTAAAGAAGAGGAGCAGACAGAGAAAAGACACAGTTAAGGTAAGGAATATATATATATAATTTGTACTAAATATGATACGTTTGTTGAAGCCAATAGCACCAAAAATCAAGGAATGAAAAAAGGCAACAGGGAAAAGAACGGAACAAATAGAAATTAAACGTACCAAATTAAATATGAGCAGTTTTAAAAGCAACGGTCACCCATTGATTTAGCTGACAAATATTACATTTTTATTTTAAAATATTATTGTTTAAAATTTCTCAAAAATCAAATTAAATACGTTATAAAATTTATTAAAATCTACGGGTCGTTACATATATTTAAGGCTATTTGAGAAAATCGCAGCGGCGGGAATCTGCTATGGGATATAGCAGGGTAATAGCGGGGCATTAACTGCACAGGCACAGTATGCCATTTTTAGGCAGTTTGCTCTATTCCAAATAATATTTTGCCAGTCTACTTCAATTTTTGCTCCTTTCATAAATTCCTTGTGTTTTTGAAAGAGAATTTCCATTTTGAAGCTAATTTCTAGCACCAAATACGTTTATGCAAACTTGTGTCTATTTTATTTTTTCGATTGATGATTTAAATATTGATGATGCTGGTTGTGAGTTTGTATTCCATTTGTGATTTTGTATAATGTTGTCCACCTTTTCATTTGCTCCACCAAGATGTAATATATTATTCCAGCCTAGTAAGTTGACTAGGGATTTGCCATTGATCCAAGGGTCAAACCATAGGCTGGTTTACTTTCCTTCTTTGAATTTTCTTTCAATTAATTTGAACATGTTTCTCTGCATTTTTAGTTATTTTTCCAAGTATATATGAATAGTGATTTTTTATCGGCATAGTCTAGAAATTTGTATTTTTAACATATTTTTCTTTCATCCACTTGGCTCATAAAAATTCTCCTTTCGAAAATTTCCAAAAAGTTTGAGATTACATGCTTTATTTATGTCTTTGAAGTTACTTAGGCCCAATCCTCTTGCATTATTTGGTTTACATACTGTTTCCCATGATACTTTGTGATATTTTTCTCTCCAAATGAAGTTTGCAAACTTTGACGGAATTTCATGAGTTTGAAGCCAACACATAATGATAGTGGTGATGGCAGTGTGTGTAAGCTCTAATCTACCTGCTATAGACAATAATTTGCTAGACCAACCTTTTAATCTACTCTGAATAATGTCATATAGTCTAGAACAATCCTTGTAATTTGATTCATGCTGAGGGGAGCCCTAAATACTTGACTACCAAATCACTTTCCTTGTATTTTAAGATGTTAGGTATTTCTTCCTTTGTGGTGCAGTCTTTGCTGAAGTATACTTTACTTTTGTTGTCATTTATTTATAGCCCAACATATTACTTTAATTTTTCAAATACCTTTGTAATTGCATTTGCATTTTGAAATGTCAGTATTAAAAAATAATAACAAGTTATCAGCATGTAAGAGATGAGAAATACCGGTTTGATTCTATTAATTGGTTTCAGATTTCCATTTATCTACTGCATTACTTGTAAAGAAAAATGTTCCATGGAAATAGTAAATAAGTATGGAGATATAGGATTTCCTTGCCTAATACCCTATTGTTGTGGATGAATCCACTTGGGGTTCCATTAATGAGCATGGAATATGTAACGTTAGTAATGCATTCTTTAACAAGATTACAAAAATTTTCAGGGAATCCTAATTGTTTCATCATGTGTATTATAAAATATCTCTTTGTTTTAGAAAAAGCCTTATGTAGGTCTATTTTAATACATATTTTGTTTTTGTTTCCCTGACTAAACTTTCTAATCTATTCATAGGGCCAAAAAGGTATTTTCAACAATTAATCTGCTTAGAACGAAAGCACTTTGATTTTCAGAAATTAAAAGTTTAAGATTTTTTTATTTTATTGCATAAAATAATTGCTATGATTTTATAGGTAAAGTTGCAATAGGCTATAAGCCTATAATCACCTAATCTATTAGGGATATTGACTTTTGGGATCAAAGTAATGAGACTATGTTAATGTTTTTTAGAATTTTCCCAGAGGTAAAAAAATTCATTAATAGCCTCAAACAGATTATCTTTAATATCCTTCCAATGTGTTTTATAAAAAAATTCCCCAAATCCATCAGGAGCCGGGCTTTTATCATTTTTTGCATTAAAGATTATAACTTTTATTTCCTCCAAGCCTATTGAGGCAAAACTTCACAATTCACATTCAGTAAAACTTTGGTGGCTATATTTGGGAAATTCTTCAAGTATGAATCGGAGTTATATAGATCGGTAAAATAATTAATAGCTTCCTTTTTATTTAAGAAGCTTCATTAGTCACTGCTCCTTTATTATCAAGAACTTTTCCTATGTCATTCTTGTATCTTATATCAGACATTTTGGCGTAGAAAAATTTGTTTGCTTCACTTACATTAGTTAACTAATCGACCTTGGCTTTCTATTTCATGTTGATTGCTTGCACATGCAGTGCCTTGATTAATTTATCTTGTAGCCAGAAAATTTTGTCTACTTGTAAAGTGTCCAAGCTATCAAAATCAATGATATTTTGCACATTCTTACATTCCACTCTGATTTGTCTTATATCATTCTTGTTTTTGTTTTTATTCTAAATTTTCAAATTTTCTATTGTTTTTTGAAACATTTTATTGAATTTAAATCGGGTTGCACTCTGAATAGAAATAGTGAGGCTCCTTTTAACTACGTCCTTATAATTATTTTCTTGGGACTACCCATTTACAATCCTGAAAGGGAATTTTTTACCAGTATTTTGATTTCGTGAGAAAAAATTGAATGGGAATATGGTCACTTGAAGCTTGAGGCAGTGTGATACATTTGAAATCAGGAAAACAGCTTAAAAAAATTCGATTTATTAAAATTCTGTCTAGCTTGTAGTGTATGTTTCTGCATTCTTTTGATTTCCATGCGAATTTGTTTCTCAAAATGGTGGGTTTCATTAGCTCGGTTTTTAGAATAAAATTATCGAGGAATTATAATTTTTTGAAAGAAATTGGATTTCCCCCTCTTTTTTCATATGCATATTAAAAATTGTACTAAAGTCTCCAAGTATAATGCAAGGTTTATTCATAATTTTTTTATTTGCTCTAAGTGATTCCAAAGCAAGATTCTTTCACTTCTATTAGAAGCGTATATAAATGTAGATTCTAACTAAAGCGACCCTTATTTATAAATTTACAGTGTATATATTGTAAATTTATAAAATGTTAATTTAAACCCCAAATATTGGAATACCATAATTCTACCATTACCCCCCCCCCATTAAGCTATTGTTTATTATATTCTAGTTGTTTAAATTTCTACTTTGATATTCTTCAATTTTTAAGTTATCCAATTTTTGCTCCAGTATACCTAGTATACTAGGCTTAGTGGTAAATAACAAATTAGCTAAATCAAGATTTCTTTCAGGGGAGTTTAATCCGCTTACATGATAGAGTTGGGGGTATGCCCTAAGGGCAATTATGAAATTAGTTACATATATCTAACTCGATAACCAATCTTGTTTGAAATAAAAGGTGTTTTCTTTCTATTATATACTTGATATAATGTGCTATATTAATTATATAATTTAATTAAAAGTATATTTAATTGAAAATCCATAAGTAGTATGTTTTGTGATAGTGGTTACAAAGTGTTATAACCGTGAATAATTTACCATAGTGAGAATAAATGTACCATTTTAAATATTCCTAGTCAAGATGTATCAAGACTTGATATTGATACATCAGTTAAGACTAGGGTATATAACACTCTCCAAATGTTGGACAGTGAATTATTTATGGCTACTAGGGGCACCAAGGGTTATGCACTGGTGGTTATTAGATAACTATGCAATGACTCACTTGATAGTTTTCTGTTGGTTAATCTAGCTAAGCTCGAACAGAAAATATTGATGTGACAAAATCACACAATTCTCTTGACTTGAGAATACTGTCGATCTTTAATGTGGAAGCTCCACTTTGACTGTAGTTAAATCATGGCACATCGTCTATTGAACGACTATAGTTGGGTCGGGTGGAAGCATTAAAAGTTGTAACGACCCGCAAAATTTAATGGTTTTAAAAGTATATTTAATTGGAAATTTGTGAAATTTTAAACAATAAAATTTGAAACTAAAAATTTATTATTTGGAATACGTCTATTTTAATATAACAACTGGAAAATTTTCTTTTGATAATATTGAAGTTTATTTTCCTGTGAAATTTCATTTCAAATCAAACCGGTTAATATCAGTGAATTTAAAAGTTTTCCGAAACCAAAATATGTCAACAGGAGAAAATTTATTCATATCATTCTGAATCAGACTGTGAAATTCGTTTTTCCAAATTTGGACTTCTATTGCTCCGTTTATCTTATTTCTGAGCAAATAGCAGCATTTCCTGGTACCGAATATCGACTTTTGATCGGATGATCCTATCGCTGATATTTGTATACCGTTTTGATCGTCTCGTCGTGCTGATCTCTGCGGTATATTTATTCCTGTATTTTGAGATCCGTTACGCGACGGAAGCAGTAAACTATTCGTTGTAACGATACCTTTAACTGTGATTTTTAATTCCTCTGCCTTTTCAAATTTGAGACGTACAGCCTGGACCACTGTACTAATTTGCTTTAATTATTCACCAAATCATAGCATTCGACAGTTGCTATTTTCATATTTTCGCATATCTATATTTGACTTTTCACTCTTTCTTTGCAACTTTGGAACTGTTCAATTTGCCTTGCCATTTCATTTTGGGTCCGTTTCATTTTCCATTTATTCTATTTCAAACGTTCTATCAACTGTTTGCCTCTATTTTTCTCAGACTCATTTATTGGTGTACGTTTGTATACATTGATTTAGCAACCAACTCATTCATACTTTATTTGCGTTTTTAAATCAGTTTCTACTTTTGCAAACTTCTCATTTCTTTCACTTTCCACCTTCTGTTCACATTTTCTTCCTCTCCCTGAACCATCTCCTCCCCTTCCCACTTTCTTCTTTCTTCTCCGGCCCTCCACCTTTAAAACCCGAGCTCATTTCCCACCAACCTCGCCTAATCTCTTCTTCCCCGTAGACCAGCCTATCACCAACACCCGCCTCCATGCTGCCTCGTCACACCCGATTGGCCCCACCCTCCGCCTCACCCAAGCCATCACCACCATATTTCCGAGCCCCTAACAAGCGCCGCAACCAATTCCATGCTCTCTCACCTTGCCTTGTGCCTTCGCCATAGCAACCTCCACCCACGTCTCCTCCGCCCTGACAGCGACCATCACCTCACAGCAGCCCCGCCGTTTCTCGCGTCCTCTCGCCTCCACCCATTCTCCAGCCTCGGTCGAGCAATCGCTCCATGTTTCTCCTCCTTTTGCCCAGCCCTCCTCACTGTCGTACTCACTATTGTTCCATTTTTCTAAAGAGGTATGTGTATATATATTTATGATATAAGCTATATAATATATACGTTTTCGTATGTGTATTATGTTTAAAGTAGTTGTGTACGTGATTCGAGAAATCCAAGTTGTAGACAAATCTAGTTGACGTATTTATAATAAAGGTGATAATTGTTATTAAAGTATGGATTGCTAAATGATATAGATTTATAACTATGTTTGTATATTATCCAATTTAAATTTGTATAACTTTACATATATATAATATCAAATTTTTGTTATTGAGTATTATGCAAAACCAGTTTGTTGTCTATATTGCTTTACTGACTATGTTTAAGGCATATAGGTTACTTTAATGTATATGTTGTATATATATTTCGGTCTGTTCATGTACTGTACTTTATTATGGTATGTCATATTGCTATTTATATCATGTTAAGTTTGATTGTATAAAAGTACAATAGTACATTATAATATATATAAGCTGTTGCTGTCTTTTATATATATAAAGTAAGTTGAAATGTTATACGTTTATATAAGTTATACTTATAAATTTTATTTTATTTTTGAAAGTACATCTTTTATTATATTATCTTATGCTATACTAGATTTCACGTTTTCTGCATATTTCTATGCAAGTATATATTTTCAGTTCATATTAGTATTTTAGTCATAGATTGCTATATACATACTGTTGTAAATATAGTAAGCATATAAGTATTATATAGCATGGGGCCTATATGTATATACGTTTAAGTAGATTTAAGGTCTGCATTTGGTTTTTGCAGTCTGCATGTTGTTATGTATAAAGATAAGCATATATGAAATTCATGCATGCATTGCCTTTACACGTTGAAAAGAAATTAAATGATATTAAATTAATATTGATTTTTTTATATTATATATGAAAGGTTACTCTTATAAAGATTTAAAATTTTAAATTGTGTTTGGATTTTGGTTTGAAATATGGGTTAGTATAATATACTATTCGTTCGAATGTATCATCGTCAACCAAATTCTGATTTGATTTCATCGATTTCTCGTTAACAGCCTTGATCGTCGGATTCGTGCCGATTTTCTTCATTTTGATTCGTAACTCAAATCAGCTCGTTGTCCATCTCTCTAGCCTCAAAAGGTGAGCAATCACTCACGATTAACGTTCTTTTATTTATTAAATTTGATTTCATTTGAAATAGCAATTGAAATATGCTGCTGTAGTTATTTAAATTGTTATATATGCTATTATCTGTAACTGTTCACCTGTGGGATATGACACCATATCCCGTTGTTCTTATTCTATTGTTATTGATGATATATGCCTGTTGTTTTATTTTATATTATCTGTTATCACCCTGCAAGTTCCCTGTTAGTATAGAATTCACTATAGGTTGAAATGATACATACCCGAACGGACTTTAGAATAGGAGAAAAATCGTTATGGGTTGAAATGATAAACCCAAGCGATTTTCATTTGAATTGAAATTGGGATTGCGGGTTGAAATGATATCTACTCGTATATATATTTAAATTACGGATTGAAATGATAAATATCTGTATCACTTAACCATATGATAGAAATATATACAAACACCGTTGGTCCATATATTTAAATATTTTGAAAATAAATTCTATGGAGTTGGGAAGAAATATATGGGTTAAATAAATGTTGATTCTTAAATTTATTATATATAAATGGTAATGATATATATATAGATTTAATTATAATATTAAATTTAATTAAGATTGATTGAATACATATAATATGGTTAAGTACTTATATCTATATTTAAAAATAGATTTTGGGTAATAATTTGAACAAATTAAGGTTGGGAAGATAATTTGAATTTAGTTGAAATTGTATTCATTAAAGAATTTTATTAAATTAAACCGATTTGAAATTTATCGAAATTGAGATTTATGATATGATTTATAACTTGGGTTTGATTTAAATAATTTGATGAATATGTCTTGTTTAAATAAATTAAGGAAGTATTTAGTAAAATTGAAATTTAGGGCTAGTTAAATGATATTGAGTCTATTAAGAAAATATTTACTGATTAAATAATAATGAAGTTAAATCAAGAGCTATAAGAAACTGTTAAATTTAACTTTGAAAATGTTGAATATTAAAGCTTTGAAATATATTGAAATTTAAATGGTATAATTAGAACTGAATTGAATTGATGAATAGAGCTTGAATAAAATTTGAATTTGGAATTTGAAGTTGATTTGAATCGATTTGCGAGACTTGAGAAAATTAAATGCTTTACTTTATAAATTAATTAAATATATACACTATCTTGGAAAATAGTTATATTTGAAATAAAATGATATTTGGGTTTTAAAGTATAACTTAAATTGAAATGACCACGGTGTTATAATGTATATTTCCACCTTGTAGATAGTTCTGAAGATCCTTAGAGGATGGTTATCCCAAACATCCTTTAAGTTACTTGTATTTCAGTTGATATTTCACTTGAATTGGATTTATTTATATAAGAATGTTAATCCTGACTCGAGTGTTTTGTGTTTTGCTTTACGCTCGGGTCAGACCGAGTGAAACAGCATTTGAGACTCACCCTTGGAGTTTGGAGCTTCCTTTGGAGATCCAACTATCGCCTCAGCTTTCAGCTCTTCCAGTTGATTTGTTCAGAGAAGTCATCTGTTGTACTGGAGATTTCACTATATTTGAGATATTCTGTTGTATTTTATTTCTAACTCTGATGTTTATATAGTAGCTTCATGAACTACTATTTTATCTATTCCGCTGCGTATTATGGTATTACTCTGTGTCTGTGATTCTGTGATTGATTTATTTACTACATATGCTGAGTTTTGCCAAATTTAAATTAACAATCTGATATTTTGAATTATTCAAGTCAGACATGTGTGGATTTATTGTCGATTTGAATGGTCCAAAATAGTGGGTCGTTACAAAAGTGAAACACTATTTAAGAGAGGATTTGTCTCCTCGGTTATATGAGGTGAGTATCACGGTCAACTGAAGTCAACTCAAAGTCAAAGTCTCTAGCTAGAGCATTTTGGTTAATAATAATTATTATTACTAAACCAAGGACTTTGCATTTGGACTATAGAGTTGAATATGGATAATATTAGAATTTTGATTTTTACCAAATTCTATAAGTCCAAAATGATATAGTTTGACAAAGAGAATTGGTTTAAATATTAGTCACAACCAGATAATGCTTAATAAATTAAATTTAGATTTTACCGAAACTAAGTGAGCGATGAATTTGGCCAAAATGTCAACCACCTGCTAAGTGAAGTGTGAATGTTAATATTCGAATAGTGGGATATTAATCGCAAACCAAATTTACACTTAAAGAGTCGCACAACCGAATCATTAAATACTCTTTGACCACATGATTTAATTAGTTTATAATTGTTATAAATTAATTAAATAAATTAATATTTGTGAAATGTTAGTCATAAAATTTTATTTGGATTTGATGAACAAATATTATTAAATGTATTTATAGTAGTTGTAAATATATTAATCGATATATGATACTGATACCCGTTAAATTAGATTTAAATACAAAATATTTTATTTGCATTTAAATAGGTTTAAAGACCGTATAGTGAGCTGGTTGGTTCGGCTATAATGGAGCATAGGGGGTAGCCATATGATGGTTAAAGGGGTCAGTGTTAAATGGATAAGAGGAAAAAAGATTAAGAGAGAAATGTGGATCTTGATCCTAGCTTCTCTCTATATTTTTTCCTCTATAAAAGCATCTCTACCCACTTTCTATTCTAATTTTTTGAGCCTCCTATTCCTCTTATATTTGGCCAAGTTCTTCATCCCTCCTCCATTGTCCAAGTGCAAATAAAATAAAATAAACACTATTCGTTAACTGGTGGTCTACAATTCGGGAGATAGCGCCTTCAGAATTGGAATTTGATTCAAGTGTTTGTTTCAACGCTTCAATGTGTGGTACTTTGGCATTGGTGAAAGGTAATTATATGATCAATGATTTATTTACATATTTTGATAATTTATATATCATATATTACTTTATTAGTTAGGTGACGGTTCTAGTTTATCGGTATATCGTCACATTCAACATGACTGTTTGTTTATACGCTTATATAAATTAAAAAAATATTTTCTTGACATAAATACCATGATGCTCGCGACTTAATATTAAAAAAATAGATTTTTTATTATTTATATGACTTTAATATATATTATTTAAATAACATAAAATCTAATTTAAATACTAAACTTTATACTGTGCAAAATATGTTTTAAAATTACATACAAATAGTTTTATACTTGATATAATTTTCGGCATAAAAATTAAAATTTTAATATGTATATATATATATATAAATAATTATATCATATAAAATATAATTTAAATTTTATAAAATTATTTTTACACATGATAAACTCTCGAATGGAAAAAATACATACATACATACATACATACATACATATATATATTAATATAAATGCTAAAGGTTAAAATTTAATTTTAAATTTTCTTTTAAATTGAAAATTATCTTTTAAAATATCATTAGGATTTTTTTTTAAATATTAAAAACATAATAATAGCTTTGAAACATAATTTTACATAACACTGTTATTTTATTTCAAATTAGAAATTTTAAATTAAAAAAATCTAATTTTGCATGAGCATTATTAGGTAAGTATGTGTGTGTGTGTGTGTGTGTATATATATATATATATATTTCATTCATATATTTTATACATATAAATGTATATACATTTATTATTAAACTATATATATATTATAAAAAAATTAATTTTTCTTTCGGTTTTACAACAAAATAAATAATTAAATTTTATAATATACTTAAATGTTTATATGTATATATATATTTTATAAATTGCATATATGTATATACATATATATATTTATAATCATTCAAAATAAAGTATAAATATATATATATGTAATATTTTATATTCATAAATTAAAGTAGATAAACATACATTCGGAAGATACATTTGCATACTAGATGAGCTAACATGTCCGTTACAGTGCAAATCCGAGCATTTATGCACGGGCATGTTGTACCTTGCACGATATGCTACGTTATACATACATACACACACACATATGTATGTGTGTGTATGATGTACATATATATAATATAATATTGATACAAAAATAAAATTATTTTATAAATTTAAATAAAATAATTATTTTATTTAAAGAAATTTAGAAATGTTCTAAATGAATTAGACTTCTTATGCCCAATAAAGATCTAAAACGGTAATTTTTTTGAAATTCACCCATTTCTTCCGCTACGGGCTGGTCTAGTTTCAACAATGGTATTAGAGCCCAATGCAATCTAAATTAGTCATGTTAGGGTTAGTCAATTAAACTCAATACCCATTTAAAAGGGTGTCTAAGAAAGGTAGTGTCAAAGAATTGGTTTGGTTAATGAACTATTAGGACCTATCTGGCTAGTGGCCTGGCCCGAATAGATATATGAGCCCAAAAGGTTACCCTTGATAGAAGAGGCACAATTTAAATTGGAAATTGGGCTAATTTTAAAAATGTTTGAAAATTATAATTATAAGATTTTAAATTTAAAAGCTAAGTTTAAAATAAGATATACATAAAAGTTATAATATAATATATTTTTTAAAATGTTTAAAAAATAATATAAATTAATTTTGAGTTACTTATAAATTCGGGAATAAGATTAATAAAATAAATTAATTAATTAAATAAGTTAATTAATGAAAAATATATACGTGTATTATATATTTTGATACATGTTATGTTGTTTTAAAATGTTAGAAAAACATAAGTATACATGTATGTATATGAAATGAATTTTGATATTAATATAATTTAATTAAAATTATTTAATTAAATAAATTAATTAAAAGGTTAATTAATTAAATAATATACTATAAAGGTTATGTTACATAATGAATATTAAATATAAATGTTACATTTTAATATAAAATTAATTAAAATGTTAATTAATTAAATAAGATTTAATTAATTAATATTATACATAAGACTATTACATAAGTAATATGAAATATAAAAGTTATATAATAATAAAATTTATATAATTGTTAACCCGCCTTTTGGCAAGGCCGCGGACAGACGGATTTAACTTAAACAACTTCACAACTATCGAGACTAAAGTATGATAGGTTCGGTTTAAAATGATGAAGTTCACTTAAATATGTCGTTGGGAAAAGGAGTGGAGAAATTACATGGCTCGGCCTAGGCAGTTTGGCAGATGTCGCTCGGCATTGGGATGGTTTGGCGTTGGAGGCTGTTCGGTATAGAGAGATCATCGTTCGACATAGAGGGATCGTTGGGCATTCCAGGAGCACTCGGCATTCAGTAGCGCTCGGCATCCAGGAGCGCTCGGCATTTAGAGGCGCTCGACATTAGAGATCGTTCGGCATGATGGGCGCTCGGCATAAGAAACTGTTCGACATCAGACATGGTTCGGCATGACGGAGGTTCGGCATTAAGTATCGTTCGACATTGGATGGAGCACTCGGCATAAATCTCGTTCGGCATTGGATGGATCGTTCGGCATTAGGGAGCGTTCGACATTGGATGGGTCGTTCGGCATACCTCACCTCGTTCGGCATACCTCACCTCGCTCGGCATTGCACCTCGCACCTCGATACCCCGGTACCTCGCACCTCCATACCTCGCACCTCCATACCTCGCACCTCCGTACCTCGATACCCCGGTACCTCGCACCTCGATACCTCTGCACCTCGCACCTCCATACCTTGCACCTCCATACCTCGGTACCTCGCACCTCCATACCTCGGTACCTCGCACCTCCGTACCTCGATACCTCGGTACCTTGGTACCTCGCACCTCCCAACATTCGGCATGAGGAGATCGTTCGGCATTCACACCTTGTTCGGCATTCAGCGTTCGGCATCTATGGTTCGACATATGGAGACCACTCCACTTGGGCTGAGGTACTCGGCTGCCAGGCCCACCAGGGAAGTCCAACCCATCTTTGTCTATAAATAGAGAGGCAGGGGCACAGTAAAAGGGGATCTTCTTTCTGCTCTCTTACTTTCTCTTTTCTAAGGCTAAGGCAACTCTGCCATTTTGTAACTGTAATCGATTATTACAGCAATAAAAAGCAAACTTCTGGAGTGGACGTAGGCCGGAGTTAGCCGAACCACTATAAAATCTATTGTTCTTTACTGCTTTCATTTCAGTTTTAACTGTTCTTCACATTATTACTCTCTACATACATTCTATCTCTGAGCTGTGATTGGTATTTGGTGCTTTCATCTGGATTTGGGGGTTAGTGACCAATTTTGGCGCTAACACTTTGGTGCTTTCACTGAGAAATTGAAACACTCAGGAATTTTGGAGTTAGGAACTTGGATCTTAGAAAGCAATGGCAAGACCACCAACGAAGAGGCAAGCAGTGGAAAGGAGCAATCAGGAAGGAAGTCAAGCGGCATCTTCTGGAGCTGGAGAGGGTCATGCATCCATCTACATAACTCGGGACGAGATGCAAGTGATGATGAATTCTATGCAAGAGCAGATGACGAAACGACAAGAGGAAATGATGCAGGCTCTTTTTAGGCAATTTGGACAACCAGGAACTGCAAGTGCTCAAGATCATGGAGCTGGACCAGAAGAACTCAACCAACGGACAGATGGAGTGAATCAGCAGGGGGCAGCTCCCAATCAACAAACAGTTAACAATCTAGATGGACCTAGACTCGGGGGCACGCCACCAGGAGTACGTGATGAAGAATATGTGCCAGAATTTCCTCGGGGACTTGGGGGGCAGTCTGGGTTAGTTGGAAACACTGGATTGGCTGACATTATCATGCAGACTATTCGCGGAGGTCTGACAAATAGGGATTCAGAGGGAGTTAACAAAAGTCCGTTTACCCGGAACATCAGGACAGCTAGGAATCCGCCCGATTTCAAACTACCCATTCTGGAAGTATACAACGGGAAGACGGATCCCACCGACCACTTGATGAGGTACACTAGGCATATGGAAGTGTTGGGGGCAACGGAGGAGGTTATGGCCCGATGTTTCCCCCTGTACTTGACTGAAATTGCTGTTATGTGGTTCAGACAGCTGGAGGATGGATCCATTGGAACATGGACAGAACTGGTGGACAAGTTCTTAAGTCAGTTTCGAGTTCACATAAAAAGGCCAAAGAACGTGATGACGCTAACGTCAGTCAAACAGGGGGCAGATGAATCGCTCAGGATATTCTTAACTCAATTTAATGCAGCAGTTGCTTCGGTGGATCGGCCAGATCCATCAATGGTTTTGATGGCTGCGGTATCAGGAGTCAGAGATAATTCGGATTTCAAAGTATCACTGGTACGGGACCCACCGTTGGATCTTGGGGAATTCTTTCATGAAGCTGAAAGATTTCTTCGACAAGAGGATGCATGTTTGGATGTGAGGTCAAAGGAAGTAAACATGACTAAGGATGGAGGACTACTCGGCGAAAGCTCAGGTGGGGGCAAGGATAATGGGAAAAGGAAGCGCTGGGGAGAACCAAAGTTCTCCACTTACACAGGATTGAACGCAACGTTGGAGCGGATTTTCTTAGATACTCGAGATCGCCTTCCCTATCGAAGGCCATCGAGGAGGGAACCCACAGAACGTGAAAGGGCATCAGGAAGGCACTGTCTCTTTCATGACCTGGACGGGCATGACACTAACAGCTGCCGATATCTAAGGGATATAATCGAGGAGCATATAAGGAATGGTCAGTTGCGACAGTATGTCGGAACTCGGAATGCGGCGGTGGAACAGGAGCAGCCACCGCCTACCTTGAACGACGAGGGCATGAGGCCCAGGAATGGTGGCCGATTGGTCATCAACTAATTTTAATGGTTTGGAATAAGTAACAAACTCCGGGCAAACGGTTAAATCACTTACTCATGTACGGGGTCGGAGATAACCCTCAGGCATGCTCTGAGATGATGGCTTACCGAGACGCCCGGGTTTGCGAAATCTGTTTTTTCCTTTGACTTGGACATTTGCTTTTTCTGGTTTGGTTTTGGAGTTTGGTTTGAACTCCCTGTTTTGCTCGTTTTCTGGTTTGGATTCTGGTTTGGATTCTGGTTTGGATGTTTGTTTTTTGGTATGGATTTTCGATATGGGTTTCTGGTTTTCTATTTTGGATTTGGATTTCGGATCGGATTTTGATTGGATTTTCTCTGGATTTTGGCTAAAAGGTCGTCGAGTATGGACTATGCTCGGCAAGGGTCCGAAGAGACCAGGATTCGGCCTAGGACTTAGGCCATATATTATCGGTTACTATTTTAGGTCGTCGAGTATGGACTATGCTCGGCAAGGGTCCGGAGTGACCAGGATTCGGCTTAGGACTTAAGCCACGGCATTCTTCGACGTTCAGGGACACTGAACCATGAACACCATGGAATTACTTAACGTAGGTCGTCAAGTGTGGATTGCGCTTGGCAAGAACCCGGAGAGGTTACGGATTTGGATATTGGCTATGAATAGCTAAGGATTCGGACAAGGACCCGGAGCAGTCCCGGATTTGGATATCGACCCGGAGAGGTCATGGTTATGGTTATAGGTTATTGGATATGGATGGATTGGAACTTGGTAGTCGGGTTCAGATGGATCTGGAATTGGGTAAGGACTTGGTTACTGGATAAGAATCAAACATCGACTCGGAACAGTCGCGGAAATGGATCAGGATATGGCTGTGGCACTCGGATAAGATGGCTTGGTAATGGATTGGATTATGAATCGGAAAGTATGGATGTGGATAACATACATACTTGGGATATTGGACTTGAGGCTACTCAAAACACACCTTTCACAGCAAGGCATGTTTTGGGGGGCAAGTGTTAAACCGCCTTTTGGCAAGGCCGCGGACAGACGGATTTAACTTAAACAACTTCACAACTATCGAGACTAAAGTATGATAGGTTCGGTTTAAAATGATGAAGTTCACTTGAATATGTCGTTGTGAAAAGGAGTGGAGAAATTACATGGCTCGGCCTAGGCAGTTTGGCAGATGTCGCTCGGCATTGGGATGGTTTGGCGTTGGAGGCTGTTCGGCATAGAGAGATCGTCGTTCGACATAGAGGGATTGTTCGGCATTCCAGGAGCACTCGGCATTCAGTAGCGCTCGGCATCCAGGAGCGCTCGGCATTTAGAGGTGCTCGGCATTAGAGATCGTTCGGCATGATGGGCGCTCGGCATAAGAAACTGTTCGACATCAGACATGGTTCGGCATGACGGAGGTTCGACATTAAGTATCGTTCGGCATTGGATGGAGCACTCGGCATAAATCTCGTTCGGCATTGGATGGATCGTTCGGCATTAGGGAGCGTTCGACATTGGATGGGTCGTTCGGCATACCTTACCTCGTTCGGCATACCTCACCTCGCTCGGCATTGCACCTTGCACCTCGATACCCCGGTACCTCGCACCTCCATACCTCGCACCTCCATACCTCGGTACCTCGCACCTCCATACCTCGATACCCCGGTACCTCGCACCTCGATACCTCTGCACCTCGCACCTCTATACCTCGCACCTCCATACCTCGGTACCTCGCACCTCCATACCTCGGTACCTCGCACCTCCGTACCTCGATACCTCGGTACCTCGGTACCTCGCACCTCCCAACATTCGGCATGAGGAGATCGTTCGGCATTCACACCTTGTTCGGCATTCAGCGTTCGGCATCTATGGTTCGGCATATGGAGACCACTCCACTTGGGCTGAGGTACTCGGCTGCCAGGCCCACCAGGGAAGTCCAACCCATCTTTGTCTATAAATAGAGAGGCAGGGGCACAGTAAAATGGGATCTTCTTTCTGCTCTCTTACTTTCTCTTTTCTAAGGCTAAGGCAACTCTGCCATTTTGTAACTGTAATCGATTATTACAGCAATAAAAAGCAAACTTCTGGAGTGGACGTAGGCCGGAGTTAGCCGAACCACTATAAAATCTGTTGTTCTTTACTGCTTTCATTTCAGTTTTAACTGTTCTTCACATTATTACTCTCTACATACATTCTATCTCTGAGCTGTGATTGGTATTTGGTGCTTTCATCTGGATTTGGGGGTTAGTGACCAATTTTGGCGCTAACAATAATTAATGTGTGAACTAATGGTGGAACATTATAGAAACCCTAAATAGACTTAAGGAATAAATACATACGTATACTGTGATTTCTGATGTGTCCGACACTTGAATCATGAAGGTATTTTATTAGAAATACATTATTCCATAAGTCAATATCACTCATTGTAATATATTGAAGATTATGAATCTACAACATAATATTGTCCTGTGTCATTTATATATTAATAAATTACTTGGATACTCCTTAGTTTTTGAGCTTTCCTCGAGTTAGGGATGTTATGTGTACTACTATTAATATATAAAATAGACGAGGTAAGGTACTTATACATATTTATTGAGCTTTCCTCAAGGTATGTATAATAACTTAGGCCTTCGCAAAATAATAGATATGAGTGAATAATCTCTTTTTATTTGTTGAGCTTTCCTCAAGGTAAAGATGAGATTATGATAAGGATCACTAGGTTATGAGTTGTATGTGATATAATTGATATGGAGTTATCCATCATATATGGGAGTATGATTTGTTGAGCATTCCTCAAGGTCAAAATCCCAAGATATACGAGTCCTAACACCCACTAGTGTAGTCGAAAAACTTCTACGTTTCGTCTTAGGGTTTGGAGAAACATAAAAGACTAGTGGGAACCTGATTAGAAAAATGAAATGATAACATTTAACATTTCTAATATTATAAGCATATATACTATATAATGTTATAATAATCTACATTGATAAATTTGTGAATTTAATATGATTGATAGAATATTTATCAATTAAAATATAAAATTGAACTGAATTGAAGATTGATAAATAGGAATATAATATATACTTACTAATAAATGCTTATTACACGTTAACATTTCAACACCTATGCAAGCGCCTGATTTTACAACTACTAAATACGTTCGTAATTTGGTCGCTTATGTATTTATTTGGTTGAGGCCGTGTATTGCATTCTATGAGTTGCGAACTAAAAGGAAATATAAGGCTAAGGATATTTGGTCCATATAAAATTACACATAAATGTTATATGGCGAATGGACATAGTTCGTACTATACGATACTTCTATGAAATTAGTTCATTTAAAGCAAACAAATAAACCATACTTTGAGATTGAGTATTCTATTTAATTGGTTACAATAAAAGATCATATTGTGTTAAATGCAACAAAAGACCAAAACTACAATATAGTTCTAAGAACTTGATCGATGAAATCTCAGTTTGAACAGTTTACGTAAGGTGCATCATATTTGATGTCCTTAAATGTTAAGGGCAATAAAATGCATTTTTGTAAAGAGTTTGTTATGATATTATAGTGAGGGATTTCTTTTGAATGGTTCGACCATTTAGAAAGAATAATGAATGTATGAGAGTAGATGTGATTTAAGGTATAGTTGGAATGAAAAGAGTGAATATTCACTTCTACTTTATAAAGAAATATCGAAAATGAGAATTGTAATAATGATAATTGATACTTAACATTGAAATAAGAAATACAAATTTTATTCCAAAATGTATTTTTATATGGAATTTTTTTTATATGAGATTTATTTCTTTGAGTTTAAGATATTTGTTCAAAGACTCTCCACTATAAACTAGGTGTAGTATATGAAATAAATAATCTATATTAAGTGAATGATAGACCCCCAAATTCAGTACACTATTATAATAATAGCGGAAATAGTGAGAGAGTGCCATGTAACACTTATTGATTGTATCAAGTTATGAAAATTGTTTTTGTAAAACCTACCGCACATTATTTATGAAATAATGGTTGTTTTTCGGTGTCGACTGAAAAATAGATATAGTTATACTTTAATGTAAATATTATGAATATTCATTATGAAATAAAACTATAATGTGGTATTTATTTTCATAACAAAAGTGGTGCATTGGCAAATACTGAAGTATCTAAAATTATTTACAATTATTTTAGAGTTATAGACTAAGGCTGTAGTTTTGATAAATAATTTTAATTATATGGTTATGAATCATATGACACCGGTTAATTATCTCACAGACAATTAAGGGCAAAGCACCCATTCAATGAGAGCGTCATAAGAGTTGATGAACTCTTTGGATTGATATATATGTGTGTGTGTGTGTGTATGAATGTATGTATGCAATTGTAAGTTTATTAATATCAAAATGGTTCCATGTACTTCATCATATTCACCGATGAGTTATCACAGACATGGACATGTGTATTTGATACACATGTATAAGTCTATGGTAAGCCCACATAATATAAAACGGCAGTAAATAATATAACATGCGATAGAAATGATTCGATTTGATCGAATGGGTGAGTACATTGGAAGAAGTTCCATATATACCTAACATGAATAAAGATTCTATCTCAAAGGTGACCTCTCCTTATAATACATAATGATGTATTGATAATAATTAATCGAACTTTGTTAGACAAAGCATGATTAATGATGAGTGAAGTTGAGTTAAATTCTTTCTATAAGGTGTGAACTTAAGAGTGGTGTATAAGGTTAAAATTAATATCATCCAAAAAATAGTTTTCAAAACCATACAAGATAAAGGGTTTATAAGAAACCCCTAAATATAATAGGCCATGGAGTTGGTAGATAGTGTGAGTCGAAAGATTACATGTAATAATTGTACGTAAGGGATCTTGTATGAATCGTCCCAAGAGAATTTGGGAATGTTAGTCATTATATGACTAATTCATGTTGTGAACATAAATATACTATGAACTAATGCAAAATCAGTTTTATGTAAGGCAATTCATAAAATATTTATAAATGTCCACTCCATTGTACCGAGAAACAACTTTGTTTCAAGAAATACCAACTTTTTAAGGAATTTCTTTTAGAAATTATTGGCATTGGATACGATCCATGGATAAAATTAATTATAAGGGACGGAATGAAATTGACCAAACCTAAATGAATACGCTACATTAGAACGTCCACTGAGTATTTTTGTACATTAAAAAGAAATTGTGAGTTTCTTATCAATGTCAAGAATAAATAACCCTCGGTTGTCTAATTAAACCATTAAGAGTATTGACCCTACAATATGGTGCAATGTCCAAATCTGAAATGGATTCCAAGTATATTATCAGAATATGATTTTAATAGTTATATCCTAAGGGATATGATACATTGGCTACAAATGTGTCTTTAAGAGAAAGACAAATGTAGTTGGAATATAGCGAGCCACATTGATAAAGTTATATCATGAATTTCAATTATTGAAATTAACATAACAGATTCACCATTTGATGTACCCAAGTCGGTTCAAATTTTACTCACAAAATTATCGCCTAGCATGACTTTATGTTTTGATATACATGTGTTGAAATAGAAATTTCTAAATGTAGATTTAGACTAAACTGTTTGCACATAGCAACCAAAATGTCTCGAAGTCAATGAGAGCAATATTGAGTTTGTGAGTTTTCGAATATGATTCGAGAACGAATATGAAAGTAACATTCAGAAAAATATCAAAATTGAACAAGTGTTTTGATCGAAATATCAAATAAGTTTGATTATTAGTCAAAATGTAGGGGAAGTGTATGTTCATAAGAAAGAATGCTAAAGGTGTATATATATTTCTAAGTCATAAGTAACGTTGATTGTTAATAATGTATTTATGTTAAAATCAGCTTTAGTTGTTTTAATACTCGACATTGGATTAGTGAATGATGTCTTTTATAGTAAGTATAAAAAATATTGGAAATGTCCCAAACGATATGCAAGGACACCATATTAAAATGTTCAATACGGAACATATAAGATGGATTCCTTACGCATTGACAATAGGAATTATCGTACATGTTATGTTGTCTATGATATCGTGATTTTTTTAATGTATTTGATGCGTTAATAAAAATATAAAATCCAAAATGATATCACTAAATGATAATTTGGAGTGTTCTCGTGTATTTACAAAATACCAGAGAATTGTACAGAAACAACAAACTCCTTATAAAGGAGTGTTCAAACTCAAATTTTCATAAGTGGTATTGAGTTAATATGTCAATAATAAATTCAACTTAAGAATCTTTAAGTTGGAAATTTTTGAAATGAAAGACTGTGGCTAATTCAATGAAAAAGGCTAAGTACATCGCCTTGAATAGCGTCGTAATAAAAGCAATGTGTATAAATATAAATGCACAAATATATAACTGAGCCAGAGTGATTCCAAATGTTAAGAATCCCATGGCATTTTTATATGATAACAATGTTGAGATATAGTTCGTAACAAAATTTAAAGCTCACTAGAAGTCGAGAGACATGCTTCGAATTATTCCACATGATAAAACAGTTTATCTGCATCGAGGAGAGTTGGCTGATAAAGTAGATAATTAAAGCATAATATCATACCCGTTCGCCGAGGGTCTAACCTGATTGATTTTTTGGGAAATCGATTAGAGAAGTTGGAATAAGATTTCATAATTGACCCTAAGGAGATTGATAGAGTTAAGGGTATGTCTAAAGGGTAATTATGTAATTAATTACATATGTCTAACTCGATAACCAACCTTGTTCGAAATAAAAGGTGTTTTCTTTCTACTATATACTTGATACTACATGTTATAATAATGAATTAATTTAATTAAAAGTATATATTTAATAGAAAATCTATAAATGGTATGTTTTGTGATAGTAGCTACAAAGTGTTGTAACCGTAAGTAATTTATCATAATAAAAACAAATATACCATTTTAAATATTCATAGTCAAGATGTATAGAGACTGGATATTGATACATCCATTGAGACTAGAGCACGCAAGCTCTCCAAATGTTGGGCAATGAATTACTCATGGCTATTGAAGGCACCAAGGGTTGACGTACTAAAAGTTTTTGGATATCCATGCAATGACTCCCTAGATAGTTTTCTATTGGTTAATATAACTAAGGTCAAACAGAAAATATTGATGTGATAAAATTACACAATTTTGTTGACTTGAGAATACAATTGATGTTCAATGTGGAAGCTCCACTTTGATTATAGTTAAATCATGGCATAGCATCCATTGCACAACTATAATCGGGTCGAGTGGAAGCATTGGAAGTGAAACACTATTCAAGAGAGGATTCGTCTCCTCAGTTGTATGAGGTTAGTATCATGGTCAACTAAAGTCAACTTAAAGTCAAAGTCTATGGCAAGAGCATTTTGATTAATAATAATTTTTATTATTGAACCAAAGACTTTGTGTTTGGACCATAGAATTAAATATGGACAATAATTGAATTTTGGCCATTACCAAATTCCAAGTCCAAAGTGATATAGTTTTGACAAAGTGAATCAGTGTAAATATTAGTCACAACCGGGTAACCAAGTAAGCGATGAATTTAGTCAAAACGTTACGCCATCTACTAAGTGATGTGTGAACGTTAATATTCAAATAGTTCGATATTAATCGCTGACCAAATTTAAGAGTCGCACAACCGAATTGTTGAATACTCCTTAACCACATGATTTAATTAGTTTATAATTATTATAAATTAATTAATATTTATGAAATATTAGTTATAAAAATTTATTTTGATTTGATGAATAAATATTATTAAATGTATTTATAATAGTTGTAAATATATTAATCGATATACGATATCGATACGCATTTAAATTGGATCTAAATGCAAAATATTTTATTTGGCCTTTAACTGGGTTTGAAGCCCATATAGGGGGCTGATTAGTTGGGCTATAATAGAGCATAGGCAGCAACCATATGATGGTTAAATGGGCTTTTGAATGGATAAGAGGAAAGAAAGAGTAAGAGAGAAATGTGGAACTTAATCCTAACTTCTCTCAATGTTTCTTCCTCTATAAGCATCTCTACCCACTTTCTTTTCTAATTTTTTGAGCCTCCTATCCCTCTTAGATCCGATCGAATTCTTCATCTCTCCTCCTCTAATGTCCAAGCACAAATCAAATTAATTAAACACTATTCGATAGTCGGTGGTCTGCAATTCAGAAGATAACACCTTTAGAATTGGAATTTGATTCAGGAGTTTGTCTCAATGCTTCAAGTTATGGTACTTTGGTATTGGTGAAAGGTAATTATCTAACCAATGATTATATTTTAATATTTAGATAATTTATATATATTGTATATTACTTTATTAGTTAGGTGATAATTCTAATATGTTGGTATATGGTCACATTCAAGATGGATGTTTATTTATATGCTTATATATTTAAAAAAAAATTCTTGACATATATATACCATGATGCTCATGACTTAAGATTTAAAAAAATTTGATTTTTCTGTTAATTAAATGAATTTAATATACATATTTAAATAACATAAACTCTATAATTTAAATACTAAACTTTATACTATACAAAATATGTTTTAAAAGTGCATACAAATATATTTATACCTAATATAATTTTCGACACAAAAATTAATTTTTTAATATATATATATATATATTAAGTAAATATTATTTAATTCAAATCACTTAAATAAATCTTAAATAAATAATTATATCATATAAACTATAATTTAAATTTTATAAAATTATTTTTACACCTGACAAAATCTTGAATGCAAAAAAGCTTAATTTTTTATATATGCTAATTAAATATTAATATAAATGTTGAAAGTTAAAATTTAATTTAAAATTTCTTTTAAATTACAAAATATATTTTGAAATATTCAAATGCTAAAACATCATCAAGATTTATTTTAAAATATTAAAAACAGAATTATAATTTTGAAACATAAATTTATATATAATATTATTATTTTATTTCAAATCGAAAATTTTAAATTAAATTTTAGAAAAATCTAATTTTGTTATAAGCATTATTAGGTAAGTATACACATATGTTTTAATATATACACATATATATATATTATATTATTCATTCATTATTTTATACGTATAAATATATATATATATATATATATTATTAAACTATTTATAAGAATATATATATATATACACATATTATATTAAAAAGTTAATTTTTCTTTCAGTTTTACAACAAAATAAATAAATAAATTTTATAAAATTCTTTAAATGTTTCTTTATAAAACCCTACTCCATGGAATAGAGCTAGGATCTTATATACATAATTATATATATATATATATTATAAATTCCATATATATACATACATATGTTTATAATCATTCAAAATAAAGGGTGTGTATACATATATATTTGCAATATTTTATATACATAAATTAAAGTATATAAACATACATTTGGATGATACATTTGTATACTAGATGAGCTAACATGTTTGTTGTAGTGTAAATCCCAACACTTATACACGAGTATGTTATATCTTACACGGTTTGCTATGATACACATGCACAATCATATATATGTGTGTATGATACATGTATATATATAATGTAATATCAATACAGAAAATAAAATTATTTTATAAATTTAAATAAAACGATGATTTTATTTAAAAGAAATTTAGAAATGTTCTAAATGAATTAGACTTCATAGGCCCAGTAAAAATCCAAAGCGGTAATTTTTTTAAACTTCACACATTTCTTCCACCATGGGCTAGTCCAGTTCGAACGTTACATTCCATGTAACTGTAGACATTATTTATTAATCCAAATATGAAAATATTTATGAATAAATGATAAAAGGGCACCGAAATGATATTAGTTGCAATTACAGTGAGCTTCTGTAACTGCTAAATTTAAAAAAAACTCTACTCTAAAGAGTAGAGCCAGGAAATTCATATGCCCACCGCACCAGTCCTCCATTTAAGCTAGCCCAACATATAGCTTCAATCCCCCACTATTTTTATTTGGTATTCAGGGAATAACAACTCCAAGCCTTAAGGGAAACACAGTTTGTTTGCCAGGATTGAACCCACGGCCTCAAGAAACTTTGTCCCATAGTCACTAAGCAGCCCTGACCAACTGAGCTACGCTCACGGACTGCTAACTTCAATGCATTCAGCAACCTTCCTTCCTCTCTTTTTACATGTCTTTTTATCTTGCACTTTGAGCTGGTCTTCCCATGGTGGGTTTTTAATGATGTATTTTGCTTTGAAGTCGCATTGTTCATTATTCTTAGCATTGTAACTAGAATCGATATCCTTTAGAATCTTTATTCTACTTTTCTACCTTCTGTTCTTGTTTGTAGGAGAAGTGGAAGATGATATGAGCCTTGCTCCATTCTCTAATAAGTTTGCTGGGATGCTTTTAGTAGAGAATGATATTGTTGGAACCTTTGCGCACACATTGTTTGCATCTGTAATGCTTGATATATTTTATAGCATGTGTACGTAAATTTATTGCTTTGAAAAATAATATTTATTTTTAGTTATTCAAATATAAGATTTTTTGAACATAAATTATAACGTTTGAACAATAATTAATGATGGTAAACTTGTTTTAAATTATATTTACAAATATATATTTTTGGGATTTCCATCAGAAAAACAACGAAAATAAGTTTCCGATAATATTGAGATTTTCTCAATATTAGATGATACGAAACTGGATACATACACTTATTTCTCTATTTAGGCAAAAATATGTAATAAAATTATTTATTTTACTTTTGGAAATAAAATGCCTTTATGACATCATCAAGGATGTCATCACTTTTATATATTTTCTATAATTTTAAATCAAGTTTAAATATTCAAATAATTGTTTAAAAATGATAATAATTCATTTTAACTACGTATAAAAATAATAAACCATTTATAATAGTTTTATAAAGATATATAATTGTTTTAAAAATATAAAAAAATTCATAACGCTTTGGCACTACAACAACACTTTTCTAAATGCTTGTTCAATATTGGTTTATATGGTTTTATAATTCAAATATGACCATTTTAACTAATTTATAATGATAAAAAATTGGTTTTCAAATTTTGTTTACATTTACATATAATTTAATCTATAAGTGAAAACGTGAGTGGGAATCAACTTTCAGATTTTCAACGGTTTAATGAACGAAAGTTGTTTAAAGTCGTTGCAACCTTGTTTTTGTGTCTTGTGCACATGTATACATGGCATACATGCACATGTACATGCACATGTACATGCAAATGCACATACATACATACATATATACATATACACTTAAAATATCTAAGGTATTTTACATTACTTCATCCTTAAGCTATGATAAAGCAAATCTCTCATCATACTTAGCATCACACTATAAGCCAAGAGCGCATGGGATGGCACATGAGTATGTAGTGGGTTTGGACGTGTACAGTAAAGGGGGTGCATATGGGTGAGGTGATGGCTCATGATGTGTTGGTAGATATTTTGCAAAAAGTTTCCTAGAAATACCCACCCTAAGGCTTCATAATTCTCGCACCAATTCTCTTCTTCTTCTTCCTCTTCTTAAAGCTCTTTAATGGCTTTCTAAAGTCATAAGGAAATTATGCAAAAATAATGAGAAAGTTATGATAAATAGTATGTGTGTGTGTGTATCCATACACCTTAAAAGAAGTTCATTCTCCTCCTCTACCCTCCTCAAACCCATGGCGGCCACCACCATTCACCCTTGGACAAGCTAACACCCTTAAGAGGGCCGTGGCCGAGCATGCAAGAAGAAAGGAGGAAGATTGGGAAGCTCCAGAGTGAAGAAAGCGTAGAGAAATGCTACCGAAATGCCGCTGAGATGATTTCAGGAAGCATCGGGGAGGAGTGGATATGATAGTGAGTACTTGATGTTTATAATTGTTAAATAATCTCTATAATTATTTCAAGTATGTTAACATGACCATTAATTAGTTTTGATGATAATATGGATGTTAAATGAATGAATATTGGTTGATTAAATTGGTTAATAACTTGGTTGTGAATTACTATTACTAATGATGTGAAAATAAGGTTCATCAAGAAAGTGGTGGCTAATTAATTAGCCATAGATATTTCATAAAGATAATTTATCACATTTTAATATGTGTATGGAAGCATTAAGCCTCATTATAGTTTTGAATTTAAATAGAAAAGTTATTTGGATGGTTTAAAATAGAAAAGATATCACTTTGAAATTTATTTAAAAAGAGGAGTTTTGATTTATTTTGGAAAAATAAATTACAATGTTTGATTTGGAAAATGAGGATTTGAAATTTCATATAAGATATCATATGAGAATTTTATAAATGGATTTTCAAATAAAAAGATAGTAAATTGAATATTATAATAATATAATATTATAATTTGGAATAAAAGTGAATATGAGTTTTAATATGAAAAATATTGTCCAAAATTAGTTTAAAATGATTTATTATGATTTCAAAATAGTCTAATAGTGTTTCGGACAAGTTTCAAAAATTTGACTAAAGTGGTAAAATTAAGCCACTGCGTTTCGGTAGTTCGCGATTTCGCGACGCGGAAAGTTAAACGAATGTGTAGGGTGGATTATAAGTCGGAATACTTTGAAATAAGAATTTTCCAGACCCTTGGGGTTATAGTTTTCAAATGAAAAAAAAATCGAGATTTCATTTAGTAGAGTGTGAGATATGTCCACATCAAGTTTTCAAAAACGTCGCATTTTGGTAGTTTGGAAACCAAAGTGGCAAATACTTAAAAAATGGATATTTTTAATCTTTAAAAATATGAAATAAATTCCATAAATATGTTAAAATGTTTTAAAAGGGATTTAAGTTATGAAAATAGAGCTATGGAAAAAGTGGTTTGATCAAAGAAGCTTTAAAAACGCTATTCATAGTGGTTTTCGCAACGGTTTTGGTAACTTTGAAAATCAAGGTTCTAGCTTAATTATTCTTTCCCAATCTTTGTAATAATCTTATAAAATGAATAATTAAGTATTTTGAAGATGATTTGGAAGTTATACAATTATTTTGAAGGAGTTTAAAATAAATGGTTAAAAGGAAATTGATAAAAAAAACTTTGGGTTTTCTTCCCAAATCTTTTGTGAATGTTTTTCAAATAATTAATCAAGTATTCTAAAGGAAATTAAGAAGTTTGAAAAATATTAAGGTTAGAGTTGATCGAATAAGTTGACCACATTATGGGTGACAAAGAGATAGTCTCTAGGCTTGAGTTTAGAATACCAATTTTCCGCTTTCCCTAGCTATCCAGACCGACCCAATGGAAGGGATAGCTAAATTTACTCAAACTGCATCTTTCTAAGATAAGAGAAAAAGGAGGTTTGGAGTTTTCTAAAAGATAAACAAGATTTTATAATGATAAAATTTTTGGAAGCATATAATACATTCTAGTTAAACTCTGTGTTAAATTCCGAGGAGGGAACTCGTACTACCCGTGTGAATTTAAAAGGCGATTTCACCGTTGTTCGACAAATAGTACGGGTTGAATATAGAAATTAGTATTGAGTATAATTAGTCTAATTTCTATGGATCTTGTTTTACTCAATACTAACTGGTTTGGGTTTACAATAAACGATGTCTTAAATAACACTGTTTTGACCCGTTAAAAATATGTTTTGGAAATGTGAAATCTTCATTTAGATTTGAGTTATATTAATAATGGAATATGGAAATATTTTTCTTAAGTAATGAAGGAAAAATAATTTGGTATTTCCAAAGATAAAAAGGAGTTTTAATTTACCAAAGGATCTAGTAAAAGAGACTTAATGATTCCATGTACTCTTGAAAAGATAAAGAAATAATTTAAAAGAATAAATCTCTTAAAGATATTTGATTTGATAAAAAGATAAATTGATTGGATGTTATTTGATAATCACCTATATACTTGACATCATTTTATCGTTGATTTGTTCGAAGAGACCAAGGTCGGATTTGGATGATTCCTATACAAAAACCACTTCGAACCAACATATGCATTCGAAAGTGAAGACATGTTGAAGATGATGATTTTTGAAGATAAAGATCTTCATAATGTAGGGCTACTTGCCACTAACCTCTGGGGTAATTCCCATATTATATATATGGTGGCAGTAGTGCCTTCATTTTGAAAATCTTCGATTTGCAAGGACTACTTGCTACTAATTCTAGGGGAGATTCCCCAACATGATTGAGTAGATGGACTGCCTTCTGTTTGTCCTTCACCTGGACATCTTGTATGGATAAATGTCTGACTTTGCATTTTTAAGCCCACATACATTGGTTTTTACAAACGTACATCTATTTGGTGATGTAGGAGGTAACCCCTCTTATACTTAACACCCTTCCCTGAGACGTATGAACTCAGGGGTTGTACTTTTGTGTAAATCAAGAGTATGTTGTTAGAAATGGCAATGTGGCATTCTAAGTGGAATTTGCTTTTGTGAGAAATGCGGATTAAGGATCTTAAGGCTAGAATTAATACTAGAGGGGGGGTGAATAGTGTTTTAAGAAATTTGTTAATCTTTTTGAGTTTATCTAACTTTATTAACAATGTATACACTAATTAGACACAGATATGAACACAGAATCAAACACAGATGCAAATATAAAGTAAAAGCAGTAAAGGAAAGAACACACCGGATTTTATACCGGTTCGGAGTTACCTTACATCCAGTCCCGTACAACTAAGTACGGATTTCCTTTCAAAAGCAATTCAACAATTACAACCCTCGATTTCAAGGCTACGAGGTACACCCTCCAAAATACCAATCCTATGGGTAGAGATACTTGATTTCCGGGGCAACAAGTTCACCCAATTGATTTCCAAGGCTACAATCACACCTTTTCTCGCTTGATTGATTTCAAAGGCTACAATCACACCTTTTCTCGCTAATATATTACAAAGAAGTCTATAACTCTGAATAGCATTGAGAACCTTGTAGAGATAGTGATGTAGAATCAAACTAGAAGTAATCGAGTATGATTCGATGTTGATTTCGACAGAGTAATGGTATGATTTTGTAATAAGAAATGTGGAAGATGAAGAGGAGTGAAAATCAGAAAAATATGATTGAAAATTCGTTGAAACTGACACCTATTTATAGAAAACCAACAGCCATGACCATTCATGAAGAGTTATGGCGAATAGACACTTCTTTTGAAATTTGAATTTGAACTTCAACTATCACTATGTCGATATACTACCTAGGGGCATGTCGACATCCCTCAGCCAAAAATGATAATTTGAATTTCTATAAAAACAATATTTATCTTATATAAAAACTATTTAAAACTTCATAAATATACTTGAATATAGTTGAAATTCATAAGTAAATATAAAGGACAATAAATACATAATTTAACTATAATTTTATATTTAAATCTAAGTATAAATATTAAAAGTTAAATATATTATTTGAAAAGACATTTAAAAACAGGAGTATTTTGACTTTGAAATTAAAGATGTTTTGAGGCTAAAATTATTTAAAATCAAGATAGAGAGTTTTGAATCTTTTAAAAGGAAAGTTTTGAAATCATTTTGAAAACAAGATAATTTTGTAAAATCATTTGAATTAAAATTAGTGGATACAAAACAATGTCCCACTAGATTTTCGTAGGTTCCATCCTACTTAGGGTTCCATCCCTTTAACGGGCTCGAAGTGGATTCCATTCCACGAATAAATTGGATATTAAGATGCCAGTGCTTTTCTATGAGTTTTAACAAATATTCCTAATAAAACAGACTTAACCTTGAACTCTTGATAATCTTGATACTCATGAGTCTTCTATCACTGTATCTTGAATCTCTATACTGTACAGTCTTCATTCTTGATACCTGCTTGGTTAGATCCTGCAAATACATATATATCTAAACTTGTAATGTTAGTATTTATATTTTATAATCTATTCTAAGGTTGTTGTCATCAAAACCATCATCTCAAGGACTAACAATCTCCCCCTTTTTGATGATGACAACCTTTGTTTATAGAATATTCCTTCTATCCTAATAACTCCCCCTAAAACTAACAACTCCCCCTTAATTTATGCCTAACTACCCTATTTTATACTTCTCTCCCTTTGTCATCAACAAAAATTTACTCCCCCTTACTCTTGGACTTTAGTACCTGCATTGATAAACTATAAAACGGAATATATAATATATAGATTAAGAAATAATGATACTTATGAGCATAATAACTTAACTAAAGACTATATTCATTTTAATGTATATATATATACATGTTTCACACAGCAAACTTCAAACCAAATGAAATCAATCCACACAAAGTATCAATCCAAACCAAATCAAATCAAACAAATTAATTCAAACAAATCAATCAAAGAAAGAAAATTAAACGTTACGAGGAACATCAACCCATCCTTCTTCTCCAAAGATAGGGTCTTGTCTGATGGCATCCCAATTTTCATTATCAACGGATAGAGAAACGGAAGGATGTGCTTCGTTATCATCCTTGTGCAGGGAAGAGATCATCCAACGAATTGCATCGAAGTGTCTCTCTTGTTCCTTGATCATCTTCATTTGACTTAATTCTAAGTGACGTTGATTACGGAGGATGATAGAGAGAATATTCTTGAATGAATTGAGTGTTTCTTCAAGATTTTCAGATAGATTATGAGTAGGATTGGCCATAATTGAATTAGAGAAAGAAATGAAGGATATAGATAATGAGAAATAAATTTCAGTGAAGATTTCTGGAAGACAAAGGTATATATAGGTGTAGAAATTCGTTTGAAATGAATAGACATTTGGTAGTTATTCAAATTTCAAATTCAAAATCAATAGTCACTTCTGACCAGTACATGTCGACATGGTCAAGGGGGGTATGTCGACATACTTCAGTGAAAATTGAAGATAATTTTATTTTGAAATAATGATGTATATATATTTCTATAATATACTAACATTTATTCTATATATAAAATAAGCTAGATGACAGGAAGGAAATTCAATTTCATTGCATAATTGGATAATACAATGATTAAACATAAGGAACTACACGAACATTCGAAACAAACTAAGACAAATACAATAAGATACTAAAAGGTAAAACTAGTTAGAAGATGAAGATGATGAAGATAGTCCAAGTTTCTTGCTGACTTTTGAAAAGAACTTGTTCATCTTCGAAGACATGTTATCCAACTTCTTACTAACGGATCGTTTTAAAATCCGTTGATTCTCCACAATTATCTTTTGGTTTTTGAGAAGGGTTTTGTTGGATGGATTGGAATGATATTCAATACTTTCTAAGGATGTTTCACCTTCTTCTTCTTCTTCTATTTCCATTTCATCCCTTTCTTCTTCTTCTTCCTCTTCCATTTCTTCATGAGCCAAACGCTCTTCCTTTTCGGTAAGAGTCTCATAAGGTTGAAAAACATATGGGATTTTCATGAGAGAAATGTTTGAGATATTAAAAACTTTTCTAGAGACAAATTCTTCACCTTTGAAATCCACTCCAAAATAGTTAAAAATCCAAGTAAGATAAATTCCATGATATAAAGTGTTTTCTCCCATTTCAAAATTTTTAGGACGAAGTTCATCCAAAATAACTTGCGCCCAATTGATGTCATAATTTCCAAAAATACCAAAAAGTGCTTTGCACACTCTTGAAGTAGGATTGTTAAAATTACCCGATCTTGGGGTCAAAGTATGTTGTAAAAGAAGATTGACAATCCTTGCTTTAGGATGAAAGTTTCGGTTTTTAAATTCAAAGTTTTCATCTCCTTCAAAAATATGATGAAATGTCTCACGATCATGTTCATCGATTATAAAACTAGAAAGATCCATTCCCGTGCTTTTGCAATTAAGAATGGTACCCAAGAGATCACAATTCAAAACAATTTGAGTCCCTTTGACACTACTCCAAATCTCATTCTCATTTCCATTATAAAAAGCATGGTTTAGATTAGCATAAAAGATTTTGACAAGATTAGGATAGCAAACAAAATTGTTTTGAGAAGAGTCAATAAGACTTAAAACACCATTGTTTGCAAAAAGAGAATCAATTTCATAAGAAGAAAAATCTTGAAAAATAGCAAATTTTTCGGGATGGACTTTGGCATAATTAGCATAATTGATGTATGCTTTAATTGCCTCCGGATCATTGAATAATTGCTCTTTGATTTTTCTAGAAATTCTCATGGTTGAGGGGTTACTTGAAGAAGCCATTAGAGTAAAGAGTAGAGTGCTTGAAGATATGAAGAGAGAGAGTTTGAATTTGAAAATGAAAGTGAAAAGATATGATAAAAGATAGTGGATAAATAGACTTTCAAATGACATATTCTCTGGTCAAAAAGTATCTTTTCAGAGAAATAAATGAAGTGAAAAGGTGGAGGGAAATTCAAACATTTGAATTCAAAATTTGAAATTCAAATTCAGGTAGGCATGTCGACATCGTGGTAGGGGCCATGTCGACATGTGCCTGTGAATTTTTATGATATGATTTTCCTAAGATATCTAATATACATATATATAAATATTATTATTAATGTCTATATTTCTGAAATATTATTTTACTTATAATATATTTCAGAATGTGTCAAAAATAATAAAAATAATAATAAAATAATAAAATAATAGTAAAAATAGAAAATAAATTTTAAAATTCAAACAGTATATCAATTCAAAATCAATCAATCAAACAATCAAGCAACTAATTCTATGCAAGAAATTTCAACCAATTATATTGTAAACATGTACCTTTTTCTGAGTCCGTTTCTTTGAACTCGTCGGAGTCGTGAGCTGCAGTGAAACACAAATTCGAGTTATCCGTCTTCTGATCATCATCACTTGAGGACGAGTCTGAGTCATCTAGAGTAGCAGTAAATGCATGCTTCCGTTTCTTTGCTGGTTCATTGTTCATAGGAGGATTCTGCCTTTCTGGATACGGACAGTTCTTTTTGATATGACCTGGTTTGTCACAATTGAAGCATTTGATAAAGTTTGATACTGTAGTCTGATTACCGAAATTCTTAAAGTTGTTTCTCTTGGAACTATTCAATTTTCTGTACTTCAGAAATTTCTTAAAATTTCTGGTCATAAATGCTATCTCTTCATCATTGTCACTGTTTGAGTTTGATCCATCGGTCAATGCATTGAATGCCATTGATTTCTTTTCAGATGCTTTGCTTTCTCTTCTCCCGATCATTTGAACTTCAAACGACATTAGATTTCCAATCAATTCTTCTATCTTTAAAGTACTGATGTCATTTGCCTCTTCAATTGCAAGTGTCTTTTGATCCCATTCTGGAGTGAGAGAATTAAAAATTTTTCTGACTTGATCTTCTTCCGAAAATTCCTTTCCCAAAGATATTAAAGAATGCACAATATCTTGAAATCGACTATACATATCGGAAATAGACTCATTAGTATTCATTTTAAATAACTGAAACTGATTTGTGAGCATGGAAATTTTAGTCTGTTTAACTTTGCTTGTTCCTTCGTGAGTTACTTGAAAAGTTTTCCAGATTTCATATGCAGACTTACAAACTGACACTCTATTAAATTCATTTCTTTCAAGTGAACAAAACAGAATATTCATTGCCTTAGAGTTATTTTGTGCAACAGTCTTTTGCTCAGTAGTCCACTGTGCAAAATTAGTTGTGGGTTCAGAATATTCAGTTTGTGTGATATTCCAAGTATCTAATCCTACAGATTGTAAATATATTCTCATCCTACATGCCCAATATGCATAGTTACTGCCATTAAAAAGTGATGGTCTGGCAGTAGACTGGCCTTCTACAAATGAACTAGTGTTGGTGGTAATAGCAGTACTAGTGTTAGTAGCCATTTTGAAATTTTTCAAAATTTAGATAATGAAACTTTTGAAAACAAAACTCTAATACCAAATGTGAGAAATGCGGATTAAGGATCTTAAGGCTAGAATTAACACTAGAGGGGGGTGAATAGTGTTTTAAGGAATTTGTTAATCTTTTTGAGTTTATCTAACTTTATTAACAATGTATACACTAATTAGACACAGATATGAACACAGAATCAAACACAGATGCAAATATAAAGTAAAAGCAGTAAAGGAAAGAACACAGCGGATTTTATACTGGTTTGGAGTTACCCTACATCCAGTCCCGTACAACTAAGTACGGATTTCCTTTCAAAAGCAATTCAACAATTACAACCCTCGATTTCAAGGCTACGAGGTACACCCTCCAGAATACCAATCCTCTGGGTAGAGATACTTGATTTCCGGGGCAACAAGTTCACCCAATTGATTTCCAAGGCTACAATCACACCTTTTCTCGCTTGATTGATTTCAAAGGCTACAATCACACCTTTTCTCGCTAATATATTACAAAGAAGTCTATAACTCTGAATAGCACTAAGAACCTTGTAGAGATAGTGATGTAGAATCAAACTAGAAGTAATCGAGTATGATTCGATGTTGATTTCGACAGAGTAATGGTATGATTTTGTAATAAGAAATGTGGAAAATGAAGAGGAGTGAAAATCAGAAAAATATGATTGAAAATTCGTTGAAACTGACCCCTATTTATAGAAAACCAACAGCCATGACCATTCATGAAGAGTTATGGCGAATAGACACTTCTTTTGAAATTTGAATTTGAACTTCAACTGTCACTATGTCGACATACTACCCAGGGGCATGTCGACATCCCTCAGCCAAAAATGATAATTTGAATTTCTATAAAAACAATATTTATCTTATATAAAAACTATTTAAAACTTTATAAATATACTTGAATATAGTTGAAATTCATAAGTAAATATAAAAAACAATAAATACATAATTTAACTATAATTTTATATTTAAATCTAAGTATAAATATTAAAAGTTAAATATATTATTTGAAAAGACATTTAAAAACAGGAGTATTTTGACTTTGAAATTAAAGATGTTTTGAGGCTAAAATTATTTAAAATCAGGATAGAGAGTTTTGAATCTTTTAAAAGGAAAGTTTTGAAATCATTTTGAAAACAAGATAATTTTGTAAAATCATTTGAATTAAAATTAGTGGATACAAAACAATGTCCCACTAGATTTTCGTAGGTTCCATCCTACTTAGGGTTCCATCCCTTTAACGGGCTCGAAGTGGATTCCATTCCACGAATAAATTGGATATTAAGATGCCAGTGCTTTTCTACGAGTTTTAACAAATATTCCTAATAAAACAGACTTAACCTTGAACTCTTGATAATCTTGATACTCATGAGTCTTCTATCTCTGTATCTTGAATCTCTATATTGTACAGTCTTCATTCTTAATACCTGCATGGTTAGATCCTGCAAATACATATATATCTAAACTTGTAATGTTAGTATTTATATTTTATAATCTATTCTAAGGTTGTTGTCATCAAAACCATCATCTCAAGGACTAACAACTTTATGAAAACAAAAACGTGGCTTTGTGGAAAGTAAAGCGTGACTTTGTGGAAAATAGAGAATAGAATCACGAGCCTCACATCCTGGAGATGATACGGGTAATTATGTGGTCTGCATGACATATATCGGGCTATCGGTTTTATTGTGGATAGAGGAATCCACTATTTGGACCCTCGATAGTTTAAATGGACAGGTATTGGAGGCTCGATTGAGACAAAGCAAATCCACCGAGATAGCTATTGCATAGTAGTGTAACAATGTAGTACGAAGGCTTGCTTGAGATAAGTGAACAGTCACCGGGGACTAGGATTGTTATGCGTGGATTTCGCATCGGAGGAAATGACCACTAGTCCCTATCATGTTGGAAATCCAATTCCAATACGAACTTTACGGTTTTGGTTGTATTTCTATAATAGTTGTAATGCTTTGCAAACATTTTAGCTACCCCTTTGGTATCATATACAACGTTTGACATCGTCCAGGTATTGATACCTACTTTGTACAGAGATTTATTTGAAAAGTGTTTTCAAACCAATGTCATTAATGATAATATCGGACTGTTTAAATATAAAGTATTTTGGTTATCGTAAGGTAAAAACCCATCCGTATTTATGTGCGGTGTGGTCTTACGGGATACCCTTTCTTTTCAAAAAGGTTTTGTTTGGCATCGATCCGATCTATGACCCCATCATATAATTATGGTACAAGTTTCTCATGCTGGTTTACCAAGCCCGATCCGGGTATTTTTAATACTCAGGTCAGATTTGAGTAGTTTCAGCTTTAGCTGAAGACGCTTGGAGTTTTCAGAGGAGAGCTGAAGATCTTCATCAACGTATAGACGTAGATTATACTCCCGCTGCATTAGTTTAATTGTTTTGATTTTTCAATAATTGTAAGAACAAGTATTTATAACTGCCCATACTGAGCTTAGGTTAGACTCTGATATACGTATTTTCAAATTTCCTGTTGTAAAGATTATTGATATTATAAATTATTTCATTCGTGTGAGATTCTGTTATGTTTTTATTTTTTTTAACCCTTAGCAATCGGTTTTTCTGGCACTTGAATGCTCGCCACGTAATACAATGGACGTATTAGTGCCAATTTTCGAGGGTCGAAAATCCCGTTCATTACAATATGTCCATTCTTGTATTAGTCAATTTTGTATCTATTCCTGAGTTATCCTTCATGAGGTAATTCTTAATGACCTGTTCGTTATAATCCCCTGTATTTGGTTGTGTGCTTGCTGCTATTTAGTTGTGTGCTTGGTGCTTGTGATGTGATTATGATGTTTTCCCCAATCTGTTCAATGGAGTCTTACATGGGGCTTTGTTGAATAGATTGTTCTTTATGCTTCCATTTGAGTTCCCGATGATTAGACTCTGGTTCTTGATTTTGGACTATCTCCATTTGCTCAATGCTATCACTATTTTGAGTAACCGAATCTTGATTTTCTAAAACTGCATCTTTCCTAATATTCATACTTTCAAAAAATTGTATCTTTCCTGAAATTGCATTGTATGCTAGATCATCTGGATTTCTAAATTGAGCATTTTAATCTGAATTAACACCTTTAGAAGTTTTGACATTCTAACTAGCATTTGGTTTTCGAGAAAAGATTTTCATTATCTTTAAATTCCTTATCATTTGTATTAGATTTTCCTTTCCATACCTTTTTTGTTAAGCAACTTTCTATAGAATGTCCAAAACAAGCACAGTTTGTACATTTTGGGGGAATCTATTCACATTCAATTTTCTAAACTAGAGTTTCACCATCATGCAACAATGTAGGCTTCTTCAAGGAGCTCTGCATTTGCTTTGATTTTAATAAGAATTCTTGCATAACTAAGTCTTGTTTCTTTTGTTGTTGGTTTATCTAGTTTTAATGGAACCCCTATAACATTGGCAATAACACCGATGGCTTCTTTATCCCATAATTTCAAATTCATTTCTGGTAACGTCATCCAAATTGGGAGAGTTGAAAGCAAATATGTATCAAGAACTAACTTTTTACTCCATTTTTCAATATAATAAGCTTTTCATTGATGAAACATGACACACCTCTATTAATAACTTTTTCATAATCTGATGCATTCGAAAATCTGATTATAATGAAGCCATAGTTTCTTGTGAATATCTCAAAGTTGTCAAAGGGGTTCCATGTTCTAATAATAAATGCCTTGAAATGATGATGATAAAGACGATTTTCAAAAACATAGGCAATCCTTGATTTACTCCTGAGACGACCCGTCCTTCTCGGCTCTCGAAAATCGACACAAAATTCACCACAGTATAATATGCCGACGATCGAATGCCGGAAAAGACAGATTGTTGAGGAAAAAGGAAGAAGATAGAAGAAAGAAGGAACTAAACAACATCAGAATCTCACAATCGCAGCGGAACAGAATATAATAAATAATAACATATCTTTACACAAAATGAAACCATATCTGTTATATACAATACATCATCAGAGTATATCACCAGTAAAGAACAATTACCAGCCCGGCAGTTATATCAGCCTGCCTCACAACTTGCTGGCAATTTCAAACAACCATAGCAGCGAAATAAACAAGTACGAATAATACGTCTCGGACTCCAACTCCACACCTGAGCTCCACAGCATCCTATCCTGTAATCTATAATATTCGGTCTGACCCGAGCATTATAATGAAATAACACCCGAGTCAGTCTGGAATACCAGCGTGATAAAAATACATCCAAACTGATTCTTAAAGTTTCAAAAATCCTTTGCAATCAAAAGCATCTCGTAAGACCACGCCACAAATAAACATGTCGGGTTTTTTACCTTACGATAGCCAAAACACTTTTTATCAAATCCGTCTGATATTATAATAGTGTCTATAGAAAGTAAAATAGAATCTAGCTGAAATGCTTGCATCTCACGTTTCAACAATAGTTGGGCACAATCAAAACTGTACATGCGCGTAGGGAAAATGGATTTCCAACTAATGACTAGGCACTGGGGTACCACCTGTCACATTACCTGGTCTAGATCAGTGTACCGAGGACCACGCCCGATCCCCTGCAACACAAGATCGGAACTACCCCTTACTGGATAATTCCGAGTAAGATCACCCCACGGTTGGGATCAGCAACCGCACCACTAAGCCGAATAAAAAGGAACATCTAAACAGGGATGACCTCACCCTAATGGGTGCTACCCACATAGCCTTGCTGCATATCCCCTGATTTTCAGTCATTCCCGGTTGATGAGGCTTGAGGCTAAGCATTACCTTTTTAGAACATATCACTTAGAATGCTCATCGTCCACCTGACGATGTTCTGAAAGCATTCATCCATACAAGTCCGTTCCGGGTTCGAACGTAACCGAAGGCACTACTCCTACTACATCCATTTTGGAATCACCCTAAGGATTAGTAGCGACTAGCCCTTGCACTTCACTGCTCCATCTTCGAATCCAAACTCGTCTTCCTCACGAAAATGTACAAACCAGATCGAAGTGGTTTTCGAGAAATAAATCCCGATCCCGGTCTCTTCGAAACGATCAGCGCATTGGCCAATATTGATAGTCGGTTATTTAACTATCAAATATCATTCACAAACATCCACCAAACATAGATAATTTCCCAACTTCATGTTTTCCTCAAAATATCTTCGCAAGATATATTTCTATTTTCAACCCTTTGTAAACAGTTTAAACCCACTTCCTTTTACGGAAATAAATTTCCCAAACATTTTCTATTTCCACTGAAATCACCAAGTACAAACACTTAAGATTTAAAATAATTTAATCACTTTATTCTAAAATATACCTTAAATATTTAAATTAAACTACTTAAACACTTTATTCAAAAAATATATTTTAAGAATATTTAAGGTAAAACTATTTTATAAAATATAAAAAAAAATTAAAATAAAAGTAAGTCAAACTAAATTTTAAAATAAGAGTTACAAAATTCTATACAAGTTTCAATACAACTTTAACCAAACTATCTTTAAATAAATCCATTTTATAAAATATTAATATTAATAATATTCTTTCAAAACATAATACCAATTACCCCTTTAAAATAATTATTACTATAACTGATTTATTAAATATTTACCTTTAAAATTTTCACAACTTAAATAATTCTTAAAACATTCTTTTAAAAACAATTTCACAACTTCTAACTTCTACTCAAAAATCTGCTTTAAAATGTACTTGCTTTTCAGGGAAATACACTCCCATTTCAGAATAAACCAAAGAACTCTTTTATAAATCCTGCTGGATTTATCTCAATTCAAATTTACATTTAAATCCCGTAAATTTCTTTCAACCCTTTAAAAATAAACACCCTTTTATTTTTAACACATTTTCCATTCCTGGAAAATCACTTCCAAAATATATACTTGAATTTTTTAAAATCAGTTACCAAATTCTCCATTCAAAATAAAATTTTGAAAATCTATAAAAGTTTCTTGCATAACTTAAATCAAAAATTTCTTTTAACATAAAGTTATTATATCAAATACTTATATTAAAATTTCCTTTAGAAAACATACTTCATTTCCCAGGAAAAATACACTTCCCATCATTTTTTTAAAATAATCCCACTATTACTTTTAAAACAATTTGCATTCCTTATAGAAATTCCCACCGGAAATCTATACTTTCAATATTTATCCCCCGATAATTACTCCATTTCATTTATAACTCAGTTTATAAATTCTCATTCCTTATTTTCCTTTAAAATCACAGTTTCAAAAACACTTCAAGTTCCAAACCAATTCCCTGAATTTCATTTCTTTAAATCCATTACTCAAAATTCCTTTTCATTTCCCTTTTAACCCCCATTTCATTTTATTGATATTTTAAAATACCAGATTATGTTTATCCAACCATAACACAGCATAACAAAATTCCAAATTAAACTATCACGGAATATAAATAAATACATCACATATTATGAAGATAATATCTATATTGTGAGGAATCCAGTTGGATCCCTCTAACCTGTTTCCCTGCATCCACATATGTTAGCACACAAATAATATCAATTCAATATGATAATAATTATCACATTCAACCAAATCAACCAATCATTTAAATATTAACTTTTTAAATCAGCTGAAATTCCAGATGTGAGTGAGATTAACTCACCTTGAATTCGAACGCTGAGCATTTAAATTTTACATTAAATCGAGCACATTCGATTTAATGCAAAATTTTCACTTGCTCAAAACAATTCCAGATCTGCACCACAGTGGGCTGCTCGTTGCTGCGATTTCGGTGCTTCTTGTTTCGTCAGAATCTGATTATGCATGCAAAAGATATGAATTTTTAAAGTTTGAATTATAATTTAAAACAATAACCTCTATTATATTATTATACAAACCCAAATCTAGTCGTACATCACGTTCAGGAGAAATCAGGGCCGATAGTTCCTTCTTCTCATGTGATAAACCAGATCGAACGAAACCCATCAACGCCATCACAAAGCTTACCGCCGTGTCTCCCCTGTGCGATCGGAAATCGATCCACCCCCGCCCAGACGTGCGTCGGCCCCACCACCTCCTTCGGCCGAGAGACGACGAAGTCCGGTCCCCCTAATGAACGGGAAAACGCGCACGAACGGCCGGTCTTCAAGGTTGAAAATTCGTCGATTCACCACACCAAACACGATCTTGACCGTTGGATCTGAGCATCTCTCCGCCCTCTACAATCTTCGTGTTGGAGCTTTCTCGCATAGATGCATGGATAAGGAGATTTTGGAGGAAAGAAACGATTAGTTTCGGCCATTGGTTATAGAAGTGGCGGCCAAAGAAGAAAGAACGAGGGTTTCGGCCAAACCATATATATATAAACGTTTATTTATATTATTTTATTAATATATTTTCCAAATAACAAGCCTAAACAAACAAACTCCAAATCACACGTGCCGCCTGGCGTTTATAAGGTTTTACCCGCATTCTGAACACAATGGAATGTGTTTCGGAAGCTAATTCAATCATATGTGGAAGATAGCTTTTTGAATCGAGTTTAAATATTAAATTATCGATTTAAATTCAACGCGTTTCTCACCCGTACGAACAAACGGTAACCCCAAAAGCTACAAAATTTGAAATTCGATAATAATTAACGATTACGGATCCAATGGAACTGGTTCGTCGAATTCCGAGACTGTGTCCCGGAAGGCTATTTTAACTCGTCGATTAATTCGACCGATTTTCGAAACTGTCGAAATCATTTAAAATTTCACTTTTAAAATTTTACTAACTTAATTATAAATCATATAGAATTTATATTTACATTATAAATCATTCTGATTCATTTCGAATCAGAATCTGATTATTTATATTATTATAATATTAAATTCCATCATTAAATTAATATAAAATTCCAAATTTAACTTATCGACTTTTGATTCCATCCAAAAGTCCAACAACATTATTTAGAACTAAATAGACTTAAAATAATTTTTTTTAGAAACTATTTTCATATCTATTTACCTCCAGACTCACAAATTATTCCAACTTCAAATATTAAATTATTATTGTTCAATTTCAATTGAACTGCCATATTTGAAATTATAACTAATCTTAATGATTTAACCAAAATTTCTTATTTCAAATCAAATTATAATTCACATTTAACATTTAAAATGAATTAAATGTTCAAAATCTAACGACCAAAATTCCGGGTCGTTACAACTCCACTTGCTTTCGGTTCTTTGCCTGACCGCTCCTTTCGCTATTACCACTTTTTATTATTATCGATGGTTATAGGAGCAATACAATCCAAATCAAAATTTGTGTTAAAGCTTCCATTTTTTATCTATCTCTGCTAAAAAAGATGATTTTGTGTCTTGATGGTTTTCTCTAACCAGAGGCTAGGTTTGTAAATTCGAAAAAGATGTGACCATCTTGTCTCTAACCACGAAAGGCTGCATTCATCCTGTTTCTTGAATTTCTTGAGTCATTGTGGCCATATCTGAAATTTCTCTGCTAATATCTTACCGAAACTTGAACAACAATATGAAAGTGGATTAGGTTTCTCCAGCAGTTGCTTACTTGTTGGAACCTTTCATCATCAATGTCCGGAAGCTTTCCCTTTTGATTGGAGAAAGAAAGAGGAATTTGAATTGATGAAGAATCGATTAGAGTGGTTGAAATGCCCTTTGAATTCTGATCACTGGCAGCCATTAGAGAACGCCTAAGTGTTTAAAAATTATATGGATTTTCAAAAAAAAAATACCAATCAAATGTATATATTTTAGTTTTTATTTGTATATAAGTTTATAGTTTCAACCATGAAGCATTTAAGACCATGTTAAAAAAATATATTTATAACAAAACAATTAAAATATGTTTTTTAAACGTCTCTTTGACACTTTGACAACACATGATTGTATTCTTCTCTCTCTCAATCGTTGAACATCGTAGCCCTTTCAAATACTTTCAGATTCTCCTTTCCTTCGAGTAAAGAACGCACTCGTATTAAATAAATAGAGAGTTGACACGAAATATTGTATTTTTTATAGGGTTTTTTAGGCTCAAGGAAAAAGTTGAAGAAAAATTTAGTTTTAGAGACAAAAAGTTTATTTTTAGGCTGAAGGGCATTTTCTAATGTAAATCACAGAATGATAGTTGTATTTATCATTTTCTGTTTACACAAAAAAATGTCATTCAGACTAAAAAAATAAACTTGTTGTCCCTGAGACTAAGGCTATGTTTGGTTTACCGTTTTTAATTTTGAGTTTTCGTCCATACAAAAATACGAACAACGCATGTATATTATTAAAAATGACCATTTTAGAAAACGAATTTAACATACAAAATAGAAAACAACTTTTTTTCTTTTTTCGTGTTTTGAGAAAAACGGAAGCACGAGCAACAATTCATCATTCCGTCGTTCCTCCATCCACTTCGTGGTCCCCTCCAATCTTCCGTTCATCCCTTCCGACCTCCCTTCATGCTTCTCATATTTTGTAATTAATGTTGAAAACTCAAAACATAAAATACAAAATAAACCAAACGACCCCTAAATTTTTTGCAACTTCTTTTCGTGTGCCCGTTCCTGTTTTTTATATTATAAAATTGCTACATCATTATTCCGTAATTGCGTAATTGGTACAAAGCCCATAAAACAACTGAGCCTTCGATAAGTCAGAGAACCCGTTTCTGATTTCTCCTTACGTCAAGAACAAAAGAACCCTCGAAAAGGACAAAATAATATCATTAAATTTCAAATTCTCGCACTCGCATCTATCCATAAATCCATTTAAATTCATATCCGTTTAAATCACACAAAATTGGTACATATTCACCTCATTGTTCCTAGTGATGCCAGTACACAAAACATCACTCTCTAATTTCAAACTTCGAATTAAAATTGAAAAACTACGGAAAATAACTCCAAATTTTCTTTTCTTTTGATTGATGCATGAGAAGCCCTGTCTACTCCTGATCCTCTCTATCGCTATTTGCTCCATTTTCTTCTTCAAGCTCAAGAAATCTAGGATAACCTTTTCACTAGTTTCTGATTCTGCGTCACTTTAAAGCGAAGAATACTGGATCGAAAGGTAATTATCTAACTTTTTTGGACTTAAAGATTAGTGTTTCTTAAGCTTTACCCCTACAATTATCAGCCACGGCATGGCATGAAAGCTTTGCATATTGAATTACATTACTGCCATCATCGACTTATTCTTGTTATCTGAAGCTGAGGGGGTCATAATTGTAATATGGAGTTGGAAAGCGGTGAGAATTTCATGCTTTTTGAAATTGGGGAAACTAGATGTCTTTTTAGGTCAGAGAAGGACCGAATGTGAGGGTTTTATTGTCATTTCGGAGCTGCGAATCATTCGCAATCCACACATGTACATGGGTCCACCTTGGAGTTAGTACGTGACATGGCATCCTAGATGACTTTATTATAAGCTTTTTTGGTTCTGAAATGGCACGCGAATATATATGTTTCATTTTAAAATGAAATTATGGAAGAATGCAGTTAGCATTAATTTAAAGGTGTATTTTCTAGAAGAATGCAGTTAGCATTATTGTAAGTAAAAGTGTTCTTTTAGAAGAATGCAGTTGATATTAAGTTAAATATGTTTCTAATAACTATTAGTTTTTAGAGCATTTCCAACCCTCTCCAGCCCTATGGCTATGCAGCCCAAGCTTGGCCATACGGCCCAAAGAATTTTCCAAATTTAAATGCCAACAAATTTGGTTAAATATAATAAAGAAAATAGAGAATAAAAAATAAACATGTGAAACCCTGTAACCAATTCACCTTTCACAACCTATTCACCTGTGTAAAGCAAAGAACAACAACAGCAAAAAAGGGGGGAAAGACACCATCCCAAAGCCTGAAAATAGCAAAATAAGATACCATTGTCATTATTTGTTTGGAACAAAATTGATAAAAGTTCGGTGTGCGTGGATGACAATGAGCAGTGATTAGTTAATTTGGCAAACAAAAAGCATAAGAGTGATGTTTAGATTATGTTTTTAATTAAATACCGTTCTACTGTTAACATTGCATGCTTATTTTGGATATTTCTTTATTGTTCAAAATTATATATATTTTAAATATGATGTTTCAATTGTTGGATGGTGCATATTTATTTTATGAACATAAAATAAAGGCCCAATTTTCAAGCTTACATTTGACCAATTTGATGCCAGCAACCCTTGCTTTTGTTGTTGATTTAGAACTTTTGCTAAAAGTTATTCAAAATTTGAGCTAAGAGTTATAATGTTACAAATTAGATCCGGAAAAGGAATGGTCTCAAAGGCCTGATTTCCAATTGCGTGAGCCTGTTCAACCATTGTTCAAGAGTGAATGTTTGTTTAACAAGCACGCACCAAGTAGGAAGTGGGTACATTTTGTCAACTTTTCTTTATATTTTTGTTTTTTCCCCCACACTTAATTTGTTATTAAATCTTTATTCTCATTTTATAGATTTTTACTTCTAATTCAAAAGTCTATAAAAATATACGTGGTCAAAATTTTATTTTCCATCTTGAATTTTAACAACTATTTTTTTAACTAAAAAAAGAATTTAAAGTTTTTTTTTCAAATAATCCAATTATATGTTTATATTTAATAAATGTTCAAAAGTTTTAATACAAATTACAGTACCAAAGATACAAAGTATCACAAGTTATTTGTTTATTCTAATTTGGAAAATAAAAATTAATAAAAAGATTCTAGTCATTTGTCGAGCAAGATCTAATCTTCATGCATGTTCAACAAACACAAGGTGAAACTAGTTGAAAATTTGTAATATAAAGAAGAATTTCAGTTGGATGTGCTTTTTTTTTGTTGAAGGTTGTGATTCTAAATTCTAACTTCATAGTCCTATGCATCCATGATTGGTTGCAAACTTAAAGTCACTTAGTGCCATGTTCCATAAATTCAAGACTTTTGTCACCTCATACTCCTCAAAAAGTAGTATGATGCTAGGATTCCTTCCTTGAAAACTAAAATTTGTATGATATAGAAAGCATGAAATAAAAACCAATTACACAATTTCATTGTTTTTTTTTGGGAAATTGGTCATTTAGGTTACATAGCCGTACTACAAGTTTTAGGTAGTATATAACATACTACAAGTCAACGTATGTCTAATGGTTCAAATCCCGCTATGGAAGATTCAAATCTACGATCTTATGCACCAAAACCAGAGTGCCTAAGGGATAGTGGTGTTGGACCACAATTTTAATGTTAATTACGCGAAACAAGATAATAATCACATTTCAGTTCAACAAACCAAACTACTTAAGCTATCATCAATGAAATTTTATCACCACTATTTTTCTTCTTTTATGTTATTTCTTATCTTTTTCAACAAATGATGTTTAAGAATTTTGAGACTGATTGACATGTTTAGAGGATGAGTGCACACATGATTGATAAGTATGGAAATGAGATATGATGAGATTATGTCTGAAAAAGTTGGATAGATATCTAGCTCACATATCGCACATAACATGTTCGGTTGTATTTGTGTCAAATCAATCTACGTTTGAGTCATCATAGCTAAATGTTAGAAATACTTGTTTCATATGCATTTTTTAGGAGTGTAGGTTTGAATGGTGGTCCTTACTGTAGATGTGTTTTAAGCTAACAAGGGAAATCATCAAAAAATATATATACACACACACACACACACAAGCTAACTTTAGTGGTAATGGGTGGAGTAAGTGAATTTTGCCTAAGCTAGATGGATAGGACATTGTGACCTTTATACACTTTATTGGTCATCCTTTAAATTGTTCATGGTTAGTGACGTTGGAATCAAAATATCTTAAACTCGGACAAACATTTCTATAATATATTTTTATTTATGCTGGTCATACGTGTATCTGGTTGAAATATGGAGATGACTTATATAGCCACTATCCAAATAATACTTATCGAGTTAATTCAACTAACATGATTCTTTTTCTTTCGTTTTTTTTAAATGATGTCTGGGAACTAACAAGATTGTTACTTATCCATGTTATTTCTCAACAAGTATTACTTAGCAAAAGTAAAAATCCATATATAATGTCACGGTACTAATAATAACTGGCACAAAGTAGAGGTACATCTCCTGTCTCTTACTTATAATGCGAACTGTCTATAATGATCACATATCCGATATGTGACAATAGTAAGAAATTTTACTCCATTTTTAATCACGTCAAAGCTTCTCTTACCATAACTATTTGTTGATATTGGCTCATGTATATGTATATGTATACACAAACATATGTATACATACATGCCAAATTGAGAGAAGTGTAAGAGGTCTAAAACTAAGACACTGAGCATAAATACGTTATGAGATCATTTTATATTACATTCATGCATTTTTGTTATCAATGAAAATCTTAAAAATTATACAAAAAAAATGCATTAGATATATTCAATATTTTGTTAAATAAAGTAGCAAATACATTGTTGATTAATACAAAATAATAATTTCATATATGAAATGGGTCTTTAGTTCAGTATGTCCTAAATCAAATTGACTTATTGATTGTTTAGTGCTACATACGTACGTATACATCAAGGTTCGATAATTTGGTTTCAGTTTCGGTCATTTAAATTTTTGTTGATTTCGGATAATTTCGGAAATTTCGAAAATTCGGTTTCGGTCCAAATTTTGGTTTTCAATGATTTGTTGATAAACTTGTAATAACTATCTTTGTAAATAAAATTGAATTTAACTTAACACCATACAAGCTTAACACTATATAAGCCAAATTAACACTAAATTATACTTAAAATAATAAACTAATATACATGAAGTACAACCCAAAACAAGTTCTTACTGCCTTGACAAAATAAACTACATTAGATTAGGTACACTAATATTTATAAAGCCCAAAGTAAAGTACAACCCAAAATAAAAAGCCTAATTTTAAGCCACTAGCAAATCTCATCATTTCATTTTTTGCCGCACAATCACAAAACTAGGGCATAGACGAAACAAAAAAATAGCCGAAGACGAAAAAAAAACTTCACTGTTGTCGATTTCGACGTTCGAAAAAATAAATAAATTGAAGAAGGAAATACTTCACTACTGTCGATTTCTACTTTCAATTTCACTGCTGTCGATTTCTACTTTCAATTTCACTGCTGTCAATTTCGACTTTCGAATCCCTCATCGCTGCACAAAGTTGAGGCTGCAATAATGTTGAAGACGAAGGTACTACTGATTTTGCTTTCGATTCTTTTAATTTAGGGTTCGGTGACTACGCGCTTTTTTTAAACCTTAAGCGAAACCGGTTTTTGAAGCCGATTTCGGCTTGCTCTAGGTCGGTACCGGTACGGTACTCCCGAAATCTCGGGGTGCCGACCTATACCCGATACCATGGTATACATACACACATATATAAAGGTTCTGTGCCAGTGACCATTGTCCCTTGTGCTCTTAGGTTTAGACCCCAAGCATTCATAATAACTATGTTAAAAAAATCACAATGTTCTACATCCATTTTCTTCAATTTCATTTGAACCCCCTTCAAAAATTTAACGTATCTAGATCTTTTAAATTGTAAGAATATTTTGTAGATCTTTTAAATTTTGTGCTATTAGGTGGAGCCTTGGCGCAATGGTTAGGTCACCCGCATGGTGATCTGGACGTTCGGGTTCGAGTCCAGAAATAGTCTCTTCGCAATGCGAGAGAAATGCTGCGTACATTATCGACCTCCCTAGAGTCCGCTATCGTGTGGGAGCCTTGTGCACTGGGTTTCACGTTTTTTTATTTTGTTACTATCATGATTATCCACACAAAAATTTTCCATCCTTCTGAAATTTTAATCTCACTCAAAAATATAAATAAAAATGAACTTTGAAAATATTGTAATTACTGATTTTGAATGTAGTTTTGAATGAGTTGAAGGTTTCAAAACAGTATAGAATTTTGTGAAGATGGTTTTGATAGCCCATAGATTATATATCTGTTGATTTTCAAACACAAAAAGACAGAAGAGGAGATTTTGAGAGAGTGCATAAAAGGAGATGTGGATTCTTCCTCTATGTATGCATGTATATACAATTGTTTCAGAATAACCAATTGATAACATGTTAATAGCTATTCTTGAGTGTCACTTATCTTTATTACTGTGATTTTTTTCGTTTGTGGAAGCAATATAATCAAAATTCATGAACAAAAATAAACCTAGTTTGATTAAATTTGAAGGCCGCAGATTTACTGGACAGGAAAAACACTTGCTCCACCAAAAATTGACTTTAAATTTTCAGTATCTAACTTTTCAGACCCCTTTCTTTGACTTGTATAACCCTGACCAATGACTTTATGCCATAATTTCATAAGAATGAAATATTATAGTTTTATAGCTCTATGTTTCTGATATTTTGTCAACTCTTATTATAATTTTTCCAAATATGCATTATACTATGCATGTATGTCAAACTATTTCGTGTTCTTCTCTAGTCTAAATAATATTTCACATCGTGCCAATCAAAATTGATATGAACAAATTTTGATACTTTGTACTAGTGCTTTTTCTAACTGTTTATCCTTAATACATGTGGGACAACTCCTAATACTATATGCATGTGCATTTGAAATAGTAATAATAGTGAATAGTCAATATAAATAATGGTTATAAACAATGTATGCCTGCTCATTTGTGTTATCCTAGTAATATAAAAACAGTCCAACTATCGAACATTGATTGCCTTCTTTAAAGCGGTACATATTAAAAATTAATTGAAAGTAAGTAATTAGCGATGCAAAAAGGATTTGAACTAAAATTTCCACACCAAACAACAATACTACAAGCCACACAGACGCGACACAATTACGTTGGTGATGATATGCATGGCTGGCACGACATCAAAATAGACCAAATGCAAGCTTGAAATTTGGGTTTTATTCTTCAATGCATAAAATAAATACGTATAAGGTAAATATTGAAACATAATTAAAAATATTCGTAAAAAAAAATTGCAATTTTAAACAGTCGAAGGCGCACCACTTTAGTCAACTCGAAGAAGAGGAAACATAAGCAACCTTTCCGAAAGATTACCAGGCGAGGGGTTAGGATTACCGGTGACTTGGTTCTTGGTTGTGTATAAGTTGAATTGGTTGTTGTGTTTCTTTTAGTTTTCCCTCCTTTATTTTCTTTATATTTAACTAAATCTTTGGGCATCAAAGTTGACCATTTTTTTGGCCATATGCTCAAGATTAGATTGCATACCCATATGGTTTGGAATGATAATATGGATATAATATGTGACCTAATCATGTTACTTCGCTAAAATATTTTCAAATATGACGGATGATCATCAACTTGACTTTCATGTTTGTTAAAAGCAAATCAATTTTGTAAATAATGGACAGGCATTCAACATTAGATTTTGAAATAAAATAAACTTTTATACCGATAGTCAAACTTTGGATATTTGCGTTTTATGATGAGATACAACTTCGTACTGAAATTGTTGTGAGAAAAGTAAATAAATAAAAATTATGCAAAATCATTCTTGATTTCTCTTTTATCATTCATTGCAATCATATTCATAAAGGAAACATGTGCACAAGTTACAATATCCAAAATGGAAAGCATTAGTTTCATTAGTGACGTATGATCCATAATCTGATTTAAAGGACATGTGACAAGTTCAAATTCAACCTATATAGATGTGTGTGTATACGAGGTGGAATCCATAACCCTTTAATATCCACCTTAGGATTCAATAAATCAACATATGTATTTAATGACACTCTCTCATTATTTATCATTTTTTTCCTCTCTTATCTCATCATTAATTTTTTTTCATTAATTTATTGGATCTAAAGGTTTATATTAAAAGGCAATGAAGGGACTACAGTTAAATTGAATGGACCGTGGATCCCTCCTCTCTTCCCCTCTCCTCCTACGCCCTCAAGGATGGTGTCAATGTGGAAGCTTCTCACAATTAAAATGAGAAGTTAAATACGTTGAGCATTATAATTGATTGCTAAAAGTAGATGTTAATTTTGGTAGCCAATAAGAGCTGGGCAAATATGGTGTTGCTAATTAAAAATTTGAGGAGGGATGATTTGGGATGCCTATAAATTGGGATTTAGGTTCTTCCTCTCTCTTTACACACACATTTGTATGTGTGCATGCAAGCACGCATGTGCGCTTGTGTGTGTAATGATAAGAGTTTGATACTAACACGTGCTAAGTATCATGCAAACAATAAGATGATGAAATGTTTACTAAACTATATCGGACATGAGAGTATTAAATGTTTTTTTTAATCCTTGAATTGTACGCACTATGTATCTAATTTATAGGGAAGTATAAGTTGGATTCATCATGATTTGTTATGATATGATTATGCTAATTAAGGAAAATTGATATAAGTCAAAATACTCTTATATGAAAATTTGCTTAATATAAATAATAGAAAAATTGAATATTTATGTGGTTTCAATGGATACACAAGTCTATCAACGGACGTGAATGTATCCACATTCAAAAATTATCTATTCATTTTTTGTAACGATAATAGTTTATATTTTGTGTATTTTAATATAATGAATGATACATGTTTATTGTTATATTGAGATAATAGTTTATATTAAGTATATAAATAAATGAATGTTGATTACTCAAAACAACATTTTATCATCATATTTTATTTTAGTTTTTTTTTCTAGTACTAAAACAATTTTATATTAAACTAAAATTTTATGTTTATGTCTTTAGATTTATCAATTATCAGTGGATATGCTAATATCTGATATCCTTTCGCTATCCTCGGATACGAGTATTTGATATTCGTATCTTGATTTTCGATACACATGCGGATATGACACTATCCACATTCAAAAATATATGTTGAAAAACACACGCACATATACATACACATACATATAGATATATACATATATGAATTGAATAATGAATAGTGAGGAACTTTATTGGAGTTTCACAAGTCCATTAAAGTTCGCTCACAAGTTCATACATACATAATGAATAAATATCTATATGTATGTATATATATGTGGGTGTATAAAAGAAAAACATATTAAAGAGTTTCGCAAGTTCATTAAAGTTCGCTCGCTATTCATTATTTGATTTATATGTTATCATCACATGCATTGTTTGTAAAGCTATCAATATGATTTCATTTTTATGATTGTTATTGATGAACAAACAAATGTGCTTTGGAAAGAATGATATTATATGTAGACGTGACCATAAATGTTAAGATGATTTGCACGTGAAAGGAAACAAAACTAAAATGGTCATTTTAAATGTGAGAGATAACGGTTTATGCCCAACAAAAGTCACCTCGGTCAAAACCCATAATCAATGTGCAGACATACAAAGATAGTTTAGTGGTAAAAATGCAGATGCGACGAGTGACATTTAAATATCATTTGGTAAATGATTGTTCATTCCCACAATGTAAGTGCTTAAAAAAAAAAAGTGGTATAGGTTGAGCCTTTATGCTCTTAGAGCATTTCTAACAGTGAGTCTGGAAATTACAAATACGTAATGCAAATTCCAAATCAGCTTCTAACAGACGATTACTATCCATAATATTACGTAATCGGAGCCAAATTGATTACAAATGTGTAACCAAACCTAGACACATGTTTAACTGGCGTTTGACTTATTGAGCGCCTGTTAAACATATGCCTTTAACAGTTGGTTTCTGCCTCTCTACATAAGCACACTCAATTCATGCATTGCTCCGATTTATTCAACATAAAAAATGGAAGCATCAACCGTGAAGACCATGCAATGGCTACAAAGCAACAAAGGAAAGAACAAAGCAAAAAAAAACCAGTTACAATTTAAGTCCGGGCAAATCTCAAAGAAATCGTGACATGTCTAAAATGAATCTAATCCTGCGTCCGATGATGATTTCACTAGACCTCAAAAGGCGAAAGCTGCTACGTCTAGAGTGGATCCACTAATTTTTGAGACTCGAGAGAGCTGATCGCATTATGATAGAAAGAAAGACTAATGTTGCTGAAAAGAAAGACGACGACGAAGAAGTTGCCGCAGATCATGGCCCGAAGAGAGGCAAATCAAATCATGTTCATGGATACAAAATGTACAGATGAAGAACAACTAAAATACTTGAGCATAAGAAGAAAAAAAACAAGTTCTGAAAAATGTTCTTACTGAGGAAAATGAGAACGAAGAGGAGTGATGGTTTATGTTTTGTGTTTGTGTTTTAAACTATTTGGTGTGGGGACTTTGGGTCAATTTGAGAATTTGTAGTTGTATTTTTTTATTTGAAATCGAGCTATGAAAATTAGTATTTGTTTATTTTCTTGTTTTAACTATTTCATACTATAACACAAGTTTTGAACACAAATTTGTTAAATTGCAAAAAAACGAAATTGAGTCTGTGTGCTATGATAAATATTATATAAATAAAACCAATAAATTTGTTATAAATTTTTACAAAAAAAAAACAATATAAATTTCAAACAAAAAGGTAATTATGTTATAATTAAAAAATATTTTATGCGAACGGGCTCCTAGTAACTAATATTGTTGGAGTTACGATTGTAATCGAGTCGAAAAATCACGTATCCGTAAACTGTTGGAGATGCTCTTAACAAGTCCCTTGAGACATGATAGCTCTTCACGAGTACGTTAGAAGTATTTGCATATAAGAGATGCATTAATCATATGGTTGCTACTGGGGGATGTAGTTACTCCCTAATAACACTATTGAAAAGATATATAGTACATACTCATTAATTCGCCACAAAATCTATTGATTCATCTCAACTATTTGTAACTGGTAAGTGGAGGTTTAAGTCTGATCGACACCTGATTGTCTGTGAGATATGTACATCTCTTGTTTTGTAGATGTATCTCTGCTATCTTGCATAACAAGATGTACATCCATATCATCTTCATTTTTATTGTCTTCACTATCAGAGTCCTGTTGTTAGGTCTACTCATCGGTTCTTGTATGCGTTGCTCCTTTAGTTTTCCTTTACTTCAATCATTTTTCTTTCCAACAATATGAACTCTTACAAGTTTTTTTAACATCTTGAAAGAAGTTTGGATATGCTATTATATTGTTGTGTACGCTTGCCAAATGTTCTTCCAGACGTATTACACCGCTACCGTTGATTTTTTTATTATAGAAATTACATTTTGTTTACCGAACATTATTATCGATCGAGGTACCATAATTCCAACTAATCTCTATAATATTTGTTTGATTTTCCATAATGTGCGTGAGATTACAACAATTGAATCAAACTAAACTTAACGATTAGATTAAATTATATTAAATCCTAATTAAACTAAACTTACAATTAAATTAAACTAAAACTTAACACTACATCAAAATTAATAACAAATTATACTGAATCTAATCAAATTAAGCGATAATAAATTAAACTAAATTAAACAATTTCAAATTGAATTTAACTTAACACCATATCAAACTTAACACTATATAAGCCAAATTAACGCCAAATTATGCTTAAGAATAATACAATACATTAAGCCAGTATAATTTAATCTCACACATTCTTACAGACTTACTTAAGCCCAAACATAATGACAATATACATTAAGTAAAGTTATATCCTACAGACTTAACAATAATAAGTTAAGATAGATGATCACTGATAAACATAAAGGCTCAAAATAGAGTACAAACCACACAACTTAAGCCCTTTAAATAGATTATTTTTGCCGCATTTCATTTGCTTCTTGTCGCGCACATCACAAGACTAGGGCATGACGAGTAAAAAAATGTTAAAGAGAAAAAAGAACTTCACTGTTGTCAACTGTCGATTCTCTGCACTACTGCACAAATCCTTAACCGCCGCACAAAATCGCTGCCGCACCAATGCTGAAGATGAAGGCTATTGCTGAACTGAGGTTGATCTTGCTTAGGTAATTTTTATTTGGATTTCGATTGTATCTATAGATGTAAAAGTCGAATAATTTCAGTGCAAAATAATCGCATAATCATGTTTTCTAACTTTTGATGTTGATTTGAAATTATATTTGTAACGATCCGATATTTTCAACCATTCGCATCCATTATAAGTGTATAGGTAGACACTCATGCCGGAGTTGAATTGCTCAAAATACTCACGGGAGTTGGGTCCACGTAACATACCTTAAGAACGTCGCCACCATCCTACTTCATTCTGGAATCTCCACCGCGTACACGGTTGTCAAAGTGGTTTTCGGTATCGACAGAGAGTATGTCCATATCCGATCCCGGTCTCTTTGCCAACCAATCGTTATTATAACCCGTGGTTATAACTTTTAAAAACAATACTTTACTTCAAAATAAAATATCATTTCAAACCATATCTTTATCAAAATAAAGATTAAATCAATTCCAAACCATTTCCATATATTAAAATATCATATCTTTCCAAAACTTCATTTCAAATCATTTCAATATATCAAAATATCATATCTTTTCAAAACTTCATTTCAAATCATTTTAATATATCAAAATATCTTATCTTTCCAAAGCGTTATTTCAAATCATTTTAATATATCAAATTATCTTATCTTTCCAAAGCTTCATTTCAAATCATTCTAATATATCAAAATATCTTATCTTAAACACCCCTTTAAATTCAAAGATAACATTCATTCATTTTCAATTCAAACCACCTTTTAATTGATTCATATTTTCATTAAATTACTTCATTTAAACCCTTTAAAAGTGTAATTATTATTCTTTCAATTCAAGTATTCAATTTCCAAAGTTTCAAACCATACCGGGTTCGTTTACTAAGTCAAAAACCATAATTATTAAAATTTCAGCTTTTGACAGCATTTAAAAACAACTGCTATAAGTTATATTTGAAACCATTTTTAATTCAGCAAAGACAGCACTTAAAACTGCTGTTAAAACTCAGTTTAGTTGAATTATAGTTCAAAAACAAAAAAGACAGCATTTCAGAAGTGTTGCGGTAGTTCAGATTTCAAAACAAGGGTAAAATTTGGTTTCAGCAAAGACTGCAGACCATTATAGCATTTCCAGAGAATGCTATAATAGGCCTGAGTTCAATATTAGCCTATAAGTTCAATTACAGCAATTACAGCATTTCAGAAATGCTGTAATAGCTCTTTTTACACAATTTTAGTTCAAAACAGAATCTATAGCATTTCTGAATGCTATTAAAAGTAGATTTCAGGTGTTAGTGTATTTCCAGCAATTAAATAACTTTAATTTAAAACACATAAACATTTTAAAAATCATATTTTAACATTTAAAATGTTCATTTACATATCGTTTAACATATATCTTTTCATAATAAATTTCTTATAATAAAATCCAATTTTCAACAATTTACTTAATAAATTTAAGTGTAAAAGTTTCCAATTCTTCACATTTCAACAAATAACTTAACACTTCAAATTTAAATTACCATTTCACAAATTTAACTAAATTTCCAATTTTATTTAATTAACTTAAACCTTTAATTAAAACCAAATTTCACATTTCCAAGTCAAGTTATATTTTAAAAGATCACTTTAAACATTCATTTATTTAACCACTTAAATTCATAGAAAAAATCAATAATACTTTAATAAATCGTTTAAATTCAAATTTAATCAAATTATCATATTTTACCATTTCCCAAATATAATTAAATTTCCATTTTATTCATATAACTTAAATATCATTTTTATCTAAAATTCCAAATTCCAAACTTAAGTTATATTTCAATAATCCAATTTAACCATTCATTAATTACATTTTTAACTCATAGAAAAATCATAATTTCTTTATTTTAAAACATTTCAAAATCTATTTAAATCAAATTTCATAAATTTATATTTTTAAAATACTTAAAAATATCCAAAAACACTTTATAAAATAACCACAGGCCTGTATATAGTTTTCTAACCTAGGTCATGTGATACAGATATGTATCATTTCAATCCGCAGTAAAAAAAAAGAAAAATCCGGGTTCTATCATTTCAAACCCGCAATCCCAAGTTAAAATAAATTAAATAAAAATCGTTCAGGCCTATCATTTCAGCCCCATAACAATTTTTCCCTATTCTAAAGTCCGTTCGGGTATGTGTCATTTCAACCCATAGTGATTCTAGTCTACAGGGAACTTGCAATGGTGATAACTGATATAAATAACAGAATAACATTAAATAACAGTAACATATGATATAACAGGTGTATAAACATCATATGATCATAATATAGTCAAGTATAACATGATAATATATTTCTACAGATTCACAGGGTGTCAATTTACTAGTTATATAGGTACATATTGTCTGGTGAGAATAACTCACCTTTTTATGCTGGAGATATCAATTAGAATGACACAACGGATCCAGAAGGCACGACTTTTGATTTGAGTGGAGAGAAATAGCCAAGATATCTTCTTGTAAACAACCCCAAAACAAGACAATATACACATGTGAATATTAACCAAAACAATATCGAACAAATTGAAATACAAAGCAATAAAGACAAGACTTTGCCTTTACCATTCAAATGCTTGACCATAGGGGATCAAGTGCTCAGCCATGATGTGTTTGGGCTCAGGTTAGCATCATATAGGTCAGGTTTAGCACACCTAAGCATGGCAACATGAAGTGATGTGAAGGGTAGGAGATGCAACATGAAGAATATCAATGGACAAGGCAAATAGGTGAAGTTTTGATCACAACAAGGCTCGACTTGGTCATTGCTTGGCTCGGCCATGCATGGTACAGGTCTAGATAGTGGAGGGTGATGGTGCAACAGCAGCCAAAGGTCATGTAGCAAGTGGTGGTGGTGGCTAAGGGGGTGGCCAAAGCAAGATATGGAGGGTAGGTGATGATATGTGTGGTCTAGGCAATGTTTTAAGGAGTTTTGTGAAAGTTTTTGTGGTGTTTTCATCTTTGGGATGCCATGGCCCGGACATGGACAAAGGGGTTGGAGGAGGAGCTGCTACAAATGATGGTGGAGAGGATGGTGGTGGTGGTGGTAGAGGCTAGGCCTAGCAAAACACAAGAAGGATCAATGCAACAATCAATAGAAAAATCATAAAAACAAGAAGAAAGATGATAGAATTTACCAAATTTTTGTAAAACAAATGGCCGTGTGTTTTTTTCTCAAGAAAGATGATAAAATTTTCGTGAGAAAGAGTGAGGAATGCAGCTGAAAGATGGAGTAAAGGTACGGCCAAAGCATTGATGAATTGATTGAAAAGAAACGGTGGAATCCAAAAGGACTAAGCATACAAAAGGTTTTCAAACTCTTCATATATTCACTATTTCTTTTTAAATTTTTATATAACTGAAAAACATATATAAATTCAGTTAAAATACGAAAATATAACAAATAAAAAAAATATAAATAAAAAAATATTAATTATAAATAATTAAATCAAGAAAATAGCAAAAATTGTCAACTAGGCTAGAAAATTTGAAAATAAATGGTATAAACTTTAGAAAATTCATATGAGCTTGTAATATATATTTTTAAACATAAATAATAACATAAAACAAAAATGTATTCACAAAATAAATATTTAAAATTTTATTTACATATAACTTTTAATGAAGAAAATAGCAGAAAATAGGAAAACAGCCTTTAAAAAAATAGGAAATCATCATAGTAAATTTTGGAAAAATTCTATTATTATTTTTAAAATATTTAGAGATGAAAATATACATAAATTAACATATTGACACATATTCAAATAAAATATAAGAAAGAAAATATGATTTATAAAATTTAAAATAGGCAAAATTGCACAATAAAACAAATTATACTAAAATTGAAATGTACATAACCTTTACATTTTAACTCCGTTTTCAACGAAACGAAAAGTAGTGTTCAAGTTATTAAATCTATTTTCATAATAAAAGATAAAATTTATAATTTCAAACTATTAAAAATTTAAACTTAAAAGTCAAAGTTTGACTATTGACCAAAATTCACATTTTCAGGAAATATCAAATTTAGTCATATTTGGAATCCTAATCCACATCAAAATCAAAGTTTATACTTAAAATAACAAAATTTATTCCTTTTCATAAATAAAGCTTTTGAATCTGGAAAATCAATAAAAAAAATATTTGTAAAATACAGGGTTGTTACAATATTTGAGTTGTTTTAGCTTTTTTTCTTCATATATACTGATTTTGCGATTGATTCCTTCAACTTAGGGTTTGGTGACTACGTTCTTTTGTTCCATTTTTTAAGCATGACCGAAACCATTTCTTTGATCTAGTTTCGGCTCGCTTTAAGTCGGCACCGGTATGCTATAATTGAAATTTTTGGGGTATCGACCGATACCTAATACGATGGTTTATACTTCACTGTCTTTGGTAATGTTGTTTGGGTTTGTAGTCCATTGTCTTTGGTAGAGTTGAACAACAACCAATAAGCCATTCCAAGCATTTCACGATGAAAGGGGTTCATGGCTTTTAGGTAAGAAAGCATCAAACAAGTCCAACCATTTGCTCATCAGCAAAAGAGAGTTGGATCTTTAAGATCGAGAGACATTCGATGAACTCATCCAATCACTCATAAAACGGAAAAGACTTGTGACCATTCCGTTCTTTACAATTCACATCCACATTTGTCTCTAGGTGTCTAGTAGGAGATGGACATGTTCTAACGTTCGTAGGAGACCCAACACTGCTTTTGAGCATGGGTTATACTCTTTCTCTTCAAGGACTCGTTTCCATCGAGGGCCTATGGACTTGAGTTTGTGACACTCTCGCCGGAGTTAAAGGGCGAAGTTAAGCCCAATAATTCATACATTAATTCCATAATATTATACTACTAAGTAGAACACAATACTATGATTCACATTATACATAACACGGTTCAGTTGATTCATAAATCAATCACAGTACGCAGTTTTATCAGTCCAAAAAATCAAGTTCATAACTAAGCATTTCGAACAAAATTCATATAAAAAGTACAGAAAACAAATCTAAAGGTTCGAATCAAAATGCGCTTTGGGTTTAGAGCATGCCTGCGAGATCTGTCTTTAGATCTCACACATGTGTAGGCATACCAAAGTACACTCCCGAAGTTCATTTTAACAGGAAAGAAATAAAGAAAGAAAAGTTTAAGAATCATCATGCAGTGCCTTCAAGGGAAGACCATGCACCCAAGCGTGCCACTGGAGTTGCCACTAGTGATCATTGCCTGGTTCATTGGCTGCTGAGACTGTTTAGTTGGAGCCTAGCCATTATCTGATTGGTTCTTGACGTACTACGACAATTGAGACTATCGTTTAGTAGGTGCCTAGCCATTATCGATTGTTCTTGATGTACTACAACTTTTTTCTCGGATGTACTTCTTAATAATGTAACATCCCCTGTTCTGAGATCAAAAAATAAACAATAATGATGCTGCAACCATCATTAGTATTATTTTTCAAAGACAAAATGAGACTGGTTATTGTATCATTAATATCAAGACACAAGAATTCAAAAAAATTCATAAAGCAATTTCATTCTTACATTTTTATTACATAACCCCACAATACAATGTTTGGATAAAATATAAATACTACAAATAATAACATCAAGAGCGACATATGATGATATCCCTTGAGTGATCAGAATCATAACTACAGACGGTTATAAGTCTCGTCGATACATACTTAAGAAGTTAAACTGAACAACAGAACATAAATAAAAACTAATATTAGCTTGCCCCCTGCACGTCTCTAGAAGTTTTATTCGCCTAAAACTGAAAATTCATACTCTCGACCTACTCAAATGATTATCTGAAGTTTAGGGAGAAATGAAAATTTTCGAGTCAGATAAAAAGTTCGATATGAATAATATTAGTTCATCCCAAATCAAAACGGATACATGAGGAGACCACGCCGCTGAACGTAACGAGTTTTTCCCTCACTAATATCTTAACAATCAAAATGTCAATCGTAATATTTACTGGATAGGACGAGACATGCCTAACACACTATGCTTTCCTCATCCACTTGCAACTACAATGGTTAGAACATATCATAAGCATTATGCAAAATAGGTTAAAGATGAATATATTATCATTCAACAAGGTCCAAGGGTTACATATTCCCTACATCTACCCATCTTATTAGGAATCAACACATCGATGTAGTTTTCCTAAGAACACTACAAACCTATGAAGTTGACTCAGACCAAAACCAGATAAAACTAATGACTTCTATTCCCATAAGGATACCGAGATAACCCCGTGATAGAAGAAAAATAATAGTGAGCATCTCACTTGATTCTTAGATGCGTACACAAAATTTAGCCTCGATGTTAGCAGTGACCTACACATTAAAATCATTGATCTTGATAATCAAGAGACTTAATCGGTTACAGTGTGGGACGCTATCTCGATACCAGTTCACACAACTTAATCTGGTTTTCTAGACATCAAATAAGTCATTTAAAAAAAATCAGATATGGGTATCCTAACACAATTTAATATTTTTGATATCCTGGATGTAGTTCTATTCACATAGGAATTTAGCCTAACCGTTCTCACTAATAGAACAACCCTATATGGTTATCAATTCCCAATTCCTAATGTCATCAATGTTTGGTGATTTTATGCAAGTGAGCACGCCAACATTTTGCATAAACAACAATGTAACCGAGCAAAATATACAACCGAATATATAAAGTTATCAATAACAATTTAAATATGTTCTCATGTATCCATTTATACACATGTAACATACAAATAAACATACAATCGATTTCATATAAACTCAGATATTTTTAGGCTAAATTTCCTTTTTCCATTTCTGAAATCTAATTCCATAATTTTGTTAAAACTTCTTAACAAAATTTAAAGTCATCAAACCCAACTTTGGTATTATGAAAAGCTCGGCCCATTATTAACATTATGCTATCGAGAATGTAAGATCAAGCTGTCAAGCATCTAGCTATCATTCTTATAAAATAAGGTTATCGAGTATCTAATATGGAGCAGTCGTATATATAATTATCGAGCTTCTAAGATGAAACTACTGCATATATAGCTATTGCTCTAAGATTTGGCTATTGAAGATGTAAGCTATTGAGCTTCTAAAACCAAGTATCGAAGGCATAGCTATCGAGCATTTAAAATCATGTTATCGAAGGTATAGCTATTAAGTATCTGAAATCATCCACCGAAAGTATAGCTATCGGGCATCTAAATTGTATCTTATCAAAGGTATAACTATCGAGCATCTAAAGCTGTGATATCGAAGGTATAGCTATCGAGCATCTAAACTTAAGTTATCACACACACACATATATATGTGTGTGTATATGTGTATGTATATGTGTATATATATGTGTATATGTGTGTGTACATATATATATGTGTGTATGTGTGTGTGTATATAACTATTGAATATCTTAACTCAAGCTATCAAAGATGTATAATTTAGCTATCGAGCTCTAGACTTTAGCTATCACATATATAGCTATCAAGTATCTAACTCAAGCGTCGCATGTATAGCTATCGAGCATCTCTAAGATTATCACATATATAGCTATTGAAGGTACAAAATGGCAATCTGGTAGTTAACTTTAAAACCGATCTATTTCCTCTTAAAGTAATTACTTTGACCAAATCTTTATATATGTTATATTTCCATTCATTAAACTTATCTTTTCAGATTTATATTCAAAAAAATTCCAGGATTTTTTTACCTTCTATTGGAAAAACATCAATCAATCAATTAATTAATTAAATGTCATTTTTACCCAAATTCATTCTTCAAATGATTCATATTAATACGAGATTACATGGGAAAAAGCTTAAAAAAATTCTTAAAAATAAAATTTTCTATTTTCTGCCACATATAAAAATTTCAAGGAAAAATAATTATTTTTCATATTTTAAATAATTAAAACCCGAAATTATATTCCTTTTCAATTTAGAAAAATCATAAAAAATTCATATTAATTTGAATATTTTTGAATTTAAAACTCATCACCAAATTAATGTTATACACAATATAACAAAATTCCGAGTCATTTAAAGGTCATTTACATTTGTTTTAAATCCAAAAATCCTACCCTTTTAATATCATTATTTCACATATAATATTCATAAACCTATTTAAATGGATATCATAAATAAAAACCAAATTGTGTCATCATAACACATCTCGAGTCTGACCAAATCTGAGAATCAAGAGCACAAAAACATAGTTTGAAATATTTTTCATCTTGATTAGTTTAAGCGAGTTAGCTTGAAGCCTTACTCTTCAAGTTTTTTCTTCTTTCTTTAGTTTGGAGGAATTCACTGGAGTTTTCTCTTCTTTCTTTCCTTTTGTTTTAGTATGAAGAATGAACGAATACAAAAGAGCGAGAGAGGGGCTAAGAATAGTAAGTGGCTTGGACCTTAATTTCTCCTTTTCTTATTCTCTCCCCTACCAATTAAAACATTTAATTCTTTCTCCATATAAAATGTCATTATCCCATTATGGATAAAGAAAATTCAAAATTGATTATTATGGCTTATCTCCATACTTATTCTATTTCTCCCGCATTATTATTTAATCATCAATCGATTAAATTTATCATGATAACGTGTATTAAAAATATGGATGTGACAGATGGTACCTCTGAGATGTTGACATTTATTTGTCTCATGACCATAGATCTCCTAAAAAATGCAATATTTGCCAGTTTCCAGCGCTATATTGTTGTTGACTCTTTGGTCATTGTTACACCATAATCCACGATTTCCCTAGTTGCAAGACAGATTCTTTTCGGAGTTCCCATAAGCTTTGAAATGAGAAACTTGCTATGTCATCTAAAGCGTTTCTTTTCTTGACCTTTCCCATCCATCTTTCATTATGCTTTTATCGTGAGGCTTTTCATCTCCAACTTGATTACAATCAGCATCTTAGAATCCTCTAAGCAGTACTTGTTGGCCTAATAGTATAAGTCCTTCAAATTGACGGTTGAGTTTTTCTTAAGTTCACTATAAAACTCCATTTTCCTTGTTGATTCCTTAGACAACTACCACGTGGATAATTCATTCTTCTGGCTGCCGTATGGCAGCTGCCACAGCATTGAACCGTGCAAGATAGCTTTGTAGAGTTTTTCATCCTTTTGTTTGACAAGCGGAATCAAAGGGTTTTAGCATTTGCTTTAGTAATTTTAATATAAAAAGTTTAATTTGCGCAGTTCTCTTATAAAGCAAGTCAACAAATTTAGGGTATATGTTTAAGTTCAAGTCTTAATCGCTCAATATAAATTAGAACTATGTTCCATTCATCAAGTATGTACTATATAAATCATGATATTCTACGATTTTGTTATATATGAGTGAACAATGTTAGTTTTTCTACACAAATGGTGTGAGAATGAGAACGAATCAACTTTGAAAGTTTGATTCCAATAAAGATTTTTACACCCTCGTTATTTTTCGATATATTCTCGCTTTGTCACCGTTATAACTTTTTGCACCTTCATCGCTAAACGCTTTAAATGCATATGGCTGAATGACATAGACTTTATACTGATTCGTGAACTTTCCTTCAATGTAGCCTAAGTGCTAATGGATCTATGCTTCGAACAACTAAATGACAAAATTACTAAATCAGACAAAATAGAGGAAAACAACACATTAGTTCCTTCGTAGCTCCAACTGTCTCCATACGCTAAATGTAGCGTCTCAAGTGCGTTTTAGGATCGGTTTTTCAGCGTATGGTTCCATTACTGCATATTAAACTCAAGGAGGTTGATTGGATGTTTGGAGCGAATGGACTTTGGTTCACAATATCTGGTCTCCTATTTTGTTCGCCTAATACCGGACGTATTATCTCCAGGACTTGCTTCTCTGCCATTGGAGTACTTCCATGTGGTGTTTGGTGGGCAACGCTGTCCCCTCAGCGTAATGGATCAACCACAGTGGACCAGTGGGTCCATACCCATGCAGTCTCATTTTAGCAGCAAAATGTGTAACTCTAGTATTGATCTCGACTTCTTGCGGAAGTGCCTCCATGGCTGATTCTTGCCTTGCTCTTTCTATGGTATCGACTTTTAATAGGTTGCTAATAGAATTTCCAGTTCGGTCTCTCTGGACCCGTGTTGGCGCTACTTGGTCCATGCGTCTACGGAACACGTTCATCTTCTTTTGTTGCTTAGCTAAGAAAGATGCTTTCATATTTGCTAATATCGTCTGCACCTCTTCCTTGGTAAAGTAGGTTAGCAGTCGATTCGAACGAACATTGCTTCCTGATTGCATCCATGAGCAGGTTGCTCTCCTTCAAACAGTGTCTTCTTTGATCCATGCTTTCTAGTTGGCGTCTTAATGATTTGAACCGAGTTCTCAATGAAAACACCAAAATGTTTATGTTAAAAATGACCAAACACCTTAGAATAGAGATTTGGTAGAGCATATGATTTTGAGTTTGATCATACTGCTTGCTTATAGGAGGTGGGATCTTTATTTGTCAAATATGTTAAGTCCCTATTTTAATTTAGATCACAAATCATGGATAAGTGTTCTTAAAAGTAGGATGTAAAATGTAGAAAAATAAATGATATATAGTATTTATAGTGGTTTAACAATCTTTGGTCTACATTCACTTTATATCTCTTATTATGATTCTTCGATTTACAATTGTTACAACATTTGTTTGATCTCGCCCGATCGGTTAAAATAACCGCAAACAGTTAATTCATTTGGTTGACAAGGCTTTGGCTTCTCTAGATATTAAAAGAGATCAATCCAATATTTAGCGGTTGTTGTTGAATGGTGGATCTGATCGAATCGTATCTGTAGTGGTGTTTTTGGATAGTACCTTGTTTTCTGGTAGTGCTCCAAATACTCTATAGGATCTGACGAGTAAGGTATATAAGCTCCCAGAAAATTCTCTCCTTGTACACATAATGCTAGGGGCTATTTGTAGGTGTAAAATATTATATTTGACATATTATATTCAGCTAAATTTGTTTGGATATAAATAAATTCAGGTCTAGCGGACCATTTTTACGTTTAGCATATTTTGATCGGTTATTTCTGTTCGATATAATTCTGTTAGGTTATGTAATAGAATCATCAAGGTTGTACCGATTTTCTTATGTTATAACTTCTTCGTTTTAAGTTGGAATTGAGAGAAACTTGGACTGATACCTTTGTATTGCTAATTAGAATACTCTTGTGCCTTTTGATGTTCTATTTGAGTGAAGTAGATAGCACCTCTCCAAGGTGGACTCAAATCAGTTAGTAAGTGGACTGATTTTAAGACGACCATATCTTTCACTCTGCAGCTTGGATTGAAATGCGGTTTCAACCAAGTGTATTTCTAACCTTGTATATATATTTCAATTGGTTTGTTCTGTCCCGAGACTAGTTCAAATTTACCTCTAACATTAGCCTTTACACTCAATTCTCCATGATAGAATTATCTTGTGTTATTCACCCATGTCATATGAAAACTATTATGGATTTTCTCTCTACTCGATTCTTAATTTGCTGAGTTATTCTCACATCACATAATGACAAAAATAAAATAAAAAACATGCCAAAATTGGGAACTTGTAGAAATACATCTTTAACAAAATTGTGTTCACATCATAAAAATTCAACAGCGTTTGGGATTGAGCCTCATCTTAACACAAAAGTAGAAGGCAATTCCTAATTCATATGGGAAAAAATTGTTTAATTATGCAACTCAAATATATGTCAAATCGAATATTAAAAGAAAAGAAATTAATTGATGGATTTAATTAATTAATTAATACGAGGAAAGAAGAAATAAAAACTATGCATGAAGATTTTATGGAAATGAATAGCTCATGCAAATTATAGGTATATGGAAAGATCTGCAATTAATTGGCCAACTAATTATATAGGCATAAGGGGAAATAAATCAAAATTGATGAAAAATTAATTATCTTCAAGCTAATGTCTTCATTTCTAAGTAATTTGTCTACATAAACAAGGGTTACATTTTATCTTCACACGTAAGAGAGTTTTCCACCATATCCTCTTGAATTAAAACCCTAATTTTTAGAAGCAAATAAAATTAGGGGTTTTGAGTGTTGCTTGGTTTTTGGCAATTTGATTGTACTCTTTTGTAATTGCTATTTGGAAGAAAATGAATGTGTAGTTGTTGGATCCGCGAACGTAGGTAAAATATGTCGAATCACGTTAAATCTGCATGTTCCTTATTTTGTTCGTTTAGTGCTTTGATACTAATTGACTATTCATATTATTTCCTATGAGTTTTTTGGTAATTAGTCGACAAGTTAGGTCCTTAAATTCTACAACAATAGCTCACAAAGGTTAGTATATGAACAATTGGTTTGTTAGTAAAGCAGTTTTTGATGATTGGTTCTTCTACGAGCGGTATGAAAGTGGGGTTAGATAGATTATGGAGTCGCCAAGTTTGATGAAAAATGAGATTTTGGGATATGAAAGTTAGAGATGAAAGTGGGGTTGAAGAAGACCTTTGAAATAGTTTCAGCTTCGGATAAATTGGAAGGCCTAAAAGTTAATGCTTTGTAAAAGATGAAGGAGAAAACACATATATTCATTCAGCTAAGCCTATCAGATGAAGTTCTTAGAGTTTTTTCATAAGAAAATACTGAGGAATTATGCGATGCATTACAAACAACCTATTAGTATAAGTCTTTGACCGGCTGTATTATTCTTCAACAACAAGTACATGTTTTCAGGACGAAACTTGGAGTTGCTCTTAGAAAGCGTATGGATACCCTTACTACTTTGATCATGGATTTGAAGGCAGTGAATGTTGATGTTTGTCATGAGGTGCATACAATCATCTTATTATGTATGGGTGAATTCCATGATTTATGGTGAAGTTTCATTAGTCCGTCCGATTTGAAAGAAAGCTTGCATATCGAAGTGTCGAAGGGTAGATTGATAGGTGAGACTGTTGATAGTGATGTAGAGGGTTTGGTTAGTCAGAGTATAGATAAGAGGCAAAGGCATCATAAATCTAGGAGATATATGCATAGGTCCAGATCTAGGAGTTCTAGGAGGGGTACTTGTTACCATTGCAAAGAGGAAAATGGCATCTCGTACGGGCGGATTGGTTCTTAGGATGAAGAAAGAGGAATGGAAAGCTTCTATTTCAACAATAGTAGTTCAAATGTTGATAGTACCGATAGTGATACTTTCATGTTTTTAGCTACTATTTCATCATTTGGGAGTACAAGTTAGGAGAGTTATTTTGAAACCTCTTATCGTGTAACGTCGAATAAGAGCTGTTTTACCAGTTATATGAAGATTGATGATATAACCGTTCATATGAAAAATGACACATCTTGTTAAAATTTTGGGTTTTGAAAGTGTGAGGTTTAGGATGTTTGATGGTCATGTTAGGACTCACAAATATTATATATATGTTCCAATATCGCATAAGAGTTTGCTATCGATGAGAGTTTTGAGTAGACTTGATTTGAGGATTGTAGTGAATGACGAGAGTTTAGGAGTGACGAAGGGTTCCTTGGTAGTGCTGAAGAATGTTTGGGTTAGTGATATTTATGTACATTCAGGGAGAGATAACCTTAGAAAAATCGGTAGTTTCTACTTTTTCTAGTGTTTCAAGGCTCTACTTAATTATGGCATCTTCATTTACATCATGTTGATGAGCGAAATCTTGATGAATTACAGAAGCGGCGGTTGGTCTAACATTTGTCGTTCAAAGCCTAACTTTCGTGTAGATTGTGTTTTTGGAAAGAAGAGACATGTTATATTAGACATTGTGAGACCTAAAGCTACCAAGTTTTTGAAGTATGTTCATTTTTGTGTATCGAGAGCTGCTCCAGTTACATATTTAGATGGAGTCTGTTACTTTGTCTTGTTTATTGATGATTTCTTGCACAAGGTCTGAGTTTATTTCATGAAGAACGAACATTTTCATAAGTGGAAGACCTTGATAGGGAAACAGTCGATGAAACATCGGAGAGTTCTCAGAGTAGACAATAGTAACGGATATGCATCATAAAATTAACTAGGTATTGTAGGTCCGATGACGTAGTCAGAGATATGATATTTCTACAGTCACACTATCATGAAGTGGTTAAGGTATGAGCCAGATTTTATGGAAGAGTGCCATGAGCTTGAGATTGACTGTTGGCTTAAAAGATAGATTTTGGGCAAGAACATTATGTATGGAGTATTTATCTTCACACCTTTGTAATTCATAAAGTGCCATGAGCTTTAAGGTATAAAATACTTATCAATAAACCTTTTCAGATGTCCTCAAAGGTAATGCAGTTAATTAGGACATGCATGCGGCACTCAGGTCGAGAGTTCAATACTCATCAACTACATATCCCCGTGAATATTTCCGAAGTATGAGTTGTGGGTTTGATGCATACTTCGTCAGAGTTTACGAGCGAAGTTTGGTTCTCTGTCACTTCAAAAATAAATTAATTGATTAATTTAATCAATTAATTAAGGAATCAAGAAAATACATGAAGATGTTATTGAAATGAATACCACATGCAAATTATAGGCATATGGAAAGATCACAAAATTAATTAGGCAACTAATTATGCATTTATATGAAAATATTTCGAAATTAATTGAGAAATTAATTATTTCAAGCTAATATCTTCATCCCTAAAAAATTTATCGATGTAAGCGAAGGCTCTATTTTATCTTCATATGCGTAAAAATCTAATTTTCAGAAGCAAATAAAACTAGGAGTTTTGAGTGTTGCTAAGTTTTTGACAATTTGATTATACTCTCTCTTGTAATCTTTGTTTGCAAGGAAATAACAGTATAGTTGTTGGGTTTGTGAACACAAACAATCTGTCGAAGGATCTGTATTTCATATTTTGTTTATTACATATTTTGGTGATTGGATATTGATTTATTGTTCATATTATTTCTATAGGTTATTGATAATTAATCGGCAAGTTAGATCCATAGGTTCCACAATAATAGCGAAAGTTTTCACAACAAGGGCTTGCTCGTCTTGATGTACGATAACTATTTTACACTGTTTTGTTTGTTTCTCTTTTCATATTTAATTGCTTGAATTGTCTTATATAGGTTTTAACACTATTTACCCAACATTCTTTGGCATTGTAATAACTTCTCATGAATTAGTTTCATTTATTAGTGATTATTGGCATTAGTCATCAACCAAAAACTGAAAAATGTATCCTTCTAGAACACATACTGAATGGCTTGAAACTTTATTGGTGGAATTTGATTCCCTTGCATTTTGGATATTTTGCAGTTTAGTTACTGAAGGGTTTTGTGGTTTAATTTAAAACATTGGAGGTTTAAGAGAGCTTTCTGTCGTTGATTCATGGTAACTTGATTATTTGCAGTAAAATGGATTTAATTTTCCTCCAAGAATCCAAGTGAGGAACTTGATTAGAACACATAACTTGATTAGATACAGTAAAATTGATTAGTTGCAGGAAAATACGAGTACAAATTTACTTCAAAACATGGAGAGAATATTTATTTCAGGCTTCACTAAATCTGTAAGACTATGTTCTTCCATAGAAGCATAGCAAATGGAGCGGTAAGGGGCCTATTTCAAAATGAAAGGTACAAAAATAATTCCCTGAGGGATTTATGACAACATACATCCAGAGTATTTTAAGTGGTGTGTATATACCGTCATAGTTTAAATTGTGCACATTTCTCTTTTTAACTGGATGCTCAACAACCAGACCATTTTTTTGGGCTTTGTATATTTCATAAATAAATCCTAAGACATGTATATGATCCCCTGACATATATTTGAGTATTTCAATGGGAGCATAAGCCGCTACTATGGCTTAAACTCTGCATCTTCCTACTCTCAACTTGATGCTTAACCACCATACCATCCGTGGGAGCATGTGGGGTCTGGTATAGCTTATAGCATATTTATTTTGTCAAAAAATTAGCTAGGAGTCTTGCCTCATGGTTCCACGTGAGGTTGCATTTTGGTAAAACATATCATATCTCTTTATAAGAAATTGGTTGTTTGTAGTTTCATATAACCAACACCTTAAAACAAGTGATATTTTCCAAACCCAAGCAATTGTGAGTTTGGCTCAGCTATATACAGAGATAGAACTTTACCAAACATCAGATAAATGATAAAAAGTTTTTTTTTTCCTTTTTTAATTAAAGAAAAACGAAATAAATAAAATAAAATATTTTTGTCGGCTAAACTAATCATCACAGTCCTAAGACTAAGCTGGTACCACAATGCGATCTTTGGATGTTGGGTGGTCTCAATCAATAACTATCATTGTCCTTTTTTAAGACATGCTACCTAACTCATGTATAAACGATATCACTGATTGTGCTTAACTGGTCATAGATTTACTATTAGTTACCCAACCATAATCTTTTATCGCTTGTACTTAGAAAATGATAGAGGTGATGATGAGGTGATGATTCTTGTGGAGTTGTTGGTGCTAAATAATATTTACGAAGTCATGTGTAAAAATTATAACTTAGAACTTTTTTTTTCGTTAAAGATTGTTATTTTGAAAGTAATGATTGTTATTTAAAAAGGAACATTAACCTACTAAATCTAAACCCATTATGTACTAATAGATCTGCTTAAAAGTTATATCTATAATTATTCTAGGATATAGTTTCTAATCAATTTAATAAGTAAAGCACCTACTTTTCCTAGAATAATATGGTGTGGAAGATGCATATCATTAAAGTTCTTACTTGTAATATCATAATATGGTTGCCAAGCCAAACAAACGAGTTTATACCCTTTATGAATTAGAGTTTCAAACTAGTCCTTCCTTCTTCATATTGATTGTTTCATGATAAGACTAGTGATTCAAATCTCTCTTGTATAAACTAAAGCTGTGTACCTTGGATTACACACTTCAGGGTTTGATTTGGCTACGGTTGCAAAGCCAATAACATTAAAAAGATCCTCTATATTCTATATTTTGCCTTTAGAAACTCAAATATGCCCCCACCTCCAGTTTCTCATAACTTACTCCATCATTCTCTTTTAGTTTATTGCCTCCTACTCTACTCTTTGCTTTTGCACTTCACTCATTCATTTAACATACAGTATTATTCCCTTGTCTTCTGCTTCAACTTCAAGTTCTTCTTTCTCTTTACTGCTTTAACTCTTTACTCTTTCTTCAACAGATCACAATCATATTCCTCACTTATACAGAATGCAAGAAGACTCAAATACAATGGCCAATACAACTACCGCCGCATTATCTCATGCTAAAAGCTTAATTCCAACCGCGCTTGAGAAAGCACGTGCGACTACTGGCTTCGCTTCACGTTGGAAGTCTATAACCTCTAAGCTTGAACAGGTACTTCCTTGCCTTTCTGACCTCTCTAGCCACCCCTGCTTTTCCAAAAACGCCCTTTGCTTAGAGCTATTACAGTCTATAACCATTACATTATCCGAATCAATAAAACTTGCTGAGAAATGTAGCAAAACTTGTGAAGTTGGAAAGTTACAAATGCAGAGTGATCTAGACGTTCTTTCTGGGAAACTCGACCTCAATCTACGCGATTGTGCCTTATTGATGAAGACAGGTGCCCTTAGCGAATCCACACCCGTTATTGCTAGCTCCAACATCCGTGAATTGCTTACCCGTTTGCAAATTGGGCATGCTGATTCAAAGCATAAAGCTGCAGAGGAGCTATTAGAACAAATCAAAGAAGACGATAAAAGTGTGTTTACAGTTCTCGGAAGGACTAACATCTCTGCCATAATTCAACTACTCACCTCCGCTAGTCCCAAAACAAAAGAAAAGGTCGCACATATCGTTTGTTACCTAGTGGAGTCTGGTAGTTTTGAAAATTTGCTGATTTCTGAAGGAGTTTTGCCTGCATTGGTTAAACTAGCAGAATCTGGAACTGCGGCTGCCCGTGAAAAAGCAGCTGTTTCACTACAGAGGCTGTCTTTGTCTTCTGACACTGCAAGATCTATTGCAGGACATGGTGGAGTCCGCCCTTTAATAGAAATTTGTCGAGCTGGTGACTCACTTTCACAGTCAGCTGCAGCTGGTACGCTTAAGAACTTATCTGCTATACCTGAAGTAAGACAAATTTTATATGAAGAAGGCATTGTTAAAGTCATGATAAATCTACTTGAGTTTGGAACCGTGTTGGAATCGAAAGAGCATGCAGCAGATTGTTTTCAAAATCTAACTGTCAGTAATGAAAATCTTAGAAGGTGCGTGGTTTCTGAAGGAGGAATCAGAAGTTTGTTACGCTATTTAAAAGGTGCATTGCCACAAGAACCAGGAGTCATTGCTTTGAGAAATTTAGTAGGTTCTGTATCAGCTGAAAACCTTTTAACTCTTGGGTTGATTCCTTGTTTACATCATGTGTTGAAAGAAGGTTCTATTGGGGCGCAACAGGCTGCTGCTTCCATCATATGCAAAATTTCATGTTCTATGGAAGTGAAAAGACTCGCTGGAGAAGTAGGGTGCTTACCTCTTCTAGTAAAGTTGCTTGAAGCGAAGAGTAATGTTGCTAGAGAAGTTGCAGTACAAGCAATTGCTTGTTTGATGAACTGTCCTCAAAATTGTAGGGAGGTTAAGAAGGTTGAAAAGAGTGTTCCGAATTTAGTGTCGTTACTTGATCCGAGTGCACAAAATACATGTAAAAAACATGTGGTTTGTTGCCTTTTGATGATGTCGAGTAGCAAGAAGTGTAGGAAAGCGATGGTGTCGCACGGGGCAGTTGGTTATTTGAAGAAGTTATCAGAATCGGATGTGCCCGGGGCTAAGAAGTTGGTTGAAAGATTGGAGAAAGGGAAGTTGAGGAGTTTGTTTAGTAGGAAGTAGAATTTGCCGTGTTAATTCGTCTGGAGGTCTGTGTTTTCTTTGTCATTATGAAATATATGTAATATAGTGAAAATGGTAGCTAGGTTCTTCTCCCAACCTTTTAACCTTTTTCTTCTGCAACATGTGTTGTAATATAAGTTCTAGTTATGTGTTGTATAAATTGTGGTTAATTTTCTGATGCGTTTTCAGTTTTCTATATTTGTAAATGATGCATGTTGTGTGTATCTTTAGCTCGGGAAATTAGTAAACATTAAGGGATCTGTCTGCATCTTATTACGTACATATTAAAGTTGGATTTCTCTCTTTTTCTCCTAATTTTTGAATTAGAATACTAACCCTCTTTGATTAAGTGTACTACGAAGAAGACCTAAGGTTCAGTTTCACTGAAGTAACTTATCTAATATATCTTAGAATAGCTCTTGACCCATTCGATTCTCAAGTCCTAGGTCCAAATCAATCAACCCATTCTATTTAATATAGTTTAGAATTGGATACTATATTTAACTATCTTTACGCTTTCCTTTGGAGTATCGTGTAGGACTTCGTTCAAAATTCAAGTTGTAATCCTATAATCATATTTTCATTTTTGTAGTGATTTCTAATAATTGTTCAAATTTTGGTTTCATTTTTTAAAGTTACAAAATTTTGATGACACAAAATAACACATTTTTAAATACCTGCAATAATCTTAATATGAATTAAGAAATACCAATGTGTTGTAAACAAATAAGAATATGTTATAAAAAAATAAGAGCAGAAACAATTAGAGGAAGAGGTAGAAGAAATATTATTCATTTCTCAGAGATTGGTTACCTATTTACATTACATAGCCTCCTTTATATAAAGGCTTTGCAGCTTGGTACAAAACTTATTTCACGATGTTGGACTAAACAAAATAACATAAAAAACATATTCACTTTATGATTTACATATATTGTAACACTCCCCCTTGAATATGCGTCTTCAAAACCTTGAATGCTCTGATAACTTGAAATTGCCCCTTTTGAAACGTGTATGATGATTGCTCCCCCTCATTATTATCCTACTTGCATATATCCATTCAGTCGATATAGATATTGTCCGTTGTCTCATTAAAAACCTCTGTTAGAAAAACCCAGTGGGAAAAACCTTGAACGAGGAAAAGAGTGCAACTTGTAAAATCATATTAAAAATGATTTTCTTTCTAAAAGGTTTGATACTTCAGGATCAAAACAATGTCTCATTAAAACCTTACTAAGAAAAACCCTATGAGAAAAATCTTAGTGAAGGAAAAATGATACAATATAGTATGACATATTTCAATAATTTACTACATCAAATGGAGTTTGATACTTCTGAATCAATTTAATGCCTCGTTAAAACCTTACTAAAAAAAACTCGATGGGAAAAATCTTAGTGAAGGAAAAATAGTACATTATGATATATTTAGGTATTCTCTCCCTGATTTTATATTTTTCCATTTAAGTTTGAATACATATATTGATAATCCAAATCAACTACAAATACTTTTGATCCATATATGTGTAACATAGCTTAGACAAGTATTAAGAAAAATAAAAATCAGGAGACAATAATTCTTCTTTTCCTCCTTTCATTATTTATAAATAGTTGCCTTTGATATGATCAATTTTTCTAAGATTATTTCTTTCAAATATTGTTTGCATTTTATGCACTTTATATGCTAATTTTATGAAGAACACTTCGTGTGCTTTCATTTTTGATGCATCATATCAGCTTTGCTTATTGCAACTACATCTTCGATGTAAATGAAGAGTTTCATTACAACAGTACTTAAAAACAGGAAGTGATCTACTCATCATGAATTATATCAAGATTTTCATTACAACAATATTTAAAAGAAATTTGTAATCTACACCCTTTATTCTTTGCATTCTTTATAAGCAGCAAAGTAATTTATATTCTTCGGGAACGACTTTCATCATTTAGTATGATTTAACTAATATTCATACCTTCAGGGTATTTTAAGTGTTTCAAACACTTTCACTACTTCAGTCAATTCAATTATTTATAAAAACATCATGTCTAGAGCATTTAACACGATGTAGCACTACACGTGCTTCAGTAATTTCAGTGTTTTTCTATTATATATATATGTATATGTATATATTGTGAACTACAGGTTCACATTTCTTATTTAGGAGAATTTCATGATGGCCAATCATGTTTTTCTCTAATCCAGGATCTTTAATCCATTTATAAACATAAGCGCTTTATTTATCATATTAAATCATGTCAATTCTAGATATGATTTATTGAGATCTCTTTATTTATCATATTTTAGGTATCTAAACCACTTCTAGGGTTATTTGACAATCATGTCATGGATCTCTTTCAAAGCATCCTTAAGTGTCTCTTCAAGAGCACTCTCCTTCTTTATTTGGCATCTTTATCACTTACTCCAAAAATATTTTGAACTAACTTTTGAACCACATTTCAGATGTGGTTTACACATTTTGATCCTTCAGGGATTCAAATCTATATTGAAGAAAGTTTACTAGGGATATTATCGAAAATTACTTAATATTTGCATCATTGTATATGTTAACAAATATTTAATCTTGATAATCAAAATGAACTTGTATCCCTTTTATCCTCCCCCTCAATGTTGACGAACATTGTCACATTGAATAATTATCTTCTTTGGATTCTCATTTTGATCCATTATGATATTGCTACTAGCAAATACGTTATATATCTCTATTATAGAGGATAATGCTTTTACCAGTTGATAAGATGCATTCAAGTAATAGTGCTTATTTTCATTTATTGATCTAGCCACTTGGAGGAATTTAGTTATTATGTAGATCATTTGAATACAAACATGACTTCAGGTCATTCAACATTTATATTGATTGAATTTTTAACCACTGAATGATATTTATGCATAATCTATATGATAAGCTCATATCAATTTAGTCAAACAATTTTCTGGTTGTTAGTTAAATATTTACATATATGGATATATACGTGCGTCCACGTATCACATATTATAGACTTGCACATTCTTTATCATTTGAGTTAGTGATTTTAGAACAAACTAATACACGGATCCAGAATATTAAATTTTGTTTATCATTTGATTTAAATGTGAATCCTTAAATATGTATCGAGTTTGACTTATCAGTAATAACTTCAGGTTATTTGATATGTTATAACTTTTATTTATAGAATATATTGTAACTTCTAGTTACTTTTGGCTATCGATAATAAGAATTTCAAGATCTAAATCTTAAAATTTGCCAGTGTTCTTGCTTTAGTATTGAAGTCGGACTTTTCTTAGGAATAATTATCAAAGCCTCTGGTTTGATCATTCATAAAACTTGCAATATTTCATATAACCTCTTGTTTATTTCCATTATTAGACTTTGAACTTTGTGTTCAATTTTGTTTACTTAAATTTATAAATCCATATAGATATAGAATATAATTAAGACTTTCGACATATTTTTATTTATTTCGAATATGCTAAAGAACAACGCCCTTTGAATCAATAATTCAAAAGTAACTTAATGGTTTTCTATTCCAATCATGTTGAACTTCTAGTTTAAATAAATTATTTATACAACTTCTAGTTGTTAAAGTTTATTCTTCAATTATATTTCAAATATCTCTTTTGAACATTATTTACAATTATATATCAGAGAATAATACATAGTTCGAATTATATATTGACATCTCTTTAGGAAAGTTCAAAAAAAAAAATATTTACAATAGATATAAGAATATCTTTTGGACACTTGATATGTTATAAAAATATGCAATTATATTCGTTACACATAAAGATCTCTTTAAGACTGTATTTTAATTTTTATAAAAATTATGATATGACATATTGATTATCTCTTCAGGAGGATATCTACTGATTTCTTCAAGAATTGTTATGTATACGATATTCAATTCATCCTAAGTTCTGAAAAGTAAAAGGTTACAAATCATTATTTGCTTCTAAATTTGTCTAATGGAGCTACGGGTCCATGACAATAGACGATTGAATTTTAGGTAATTTATTATCACATTACTTTTTGAAGTGTTATATCATATTTGACAATATTCCATGGGCAATTCTTTTATAGTGCTATACGAGATTATAATATCTCTTCTAGAGATATTATATAAAGACCACTTTTTAAGTGTGATATTTAAATTATTATGTCAATGGTCTACTTATGGAGTATTACAGTAATACATATTTTCTCCTTCGGGGATATTTTATAAATCTAGATATTTTTTCAACACCGCTTCTGGAGTGTCACATATCTCTTCTAAAGATACTTTATATGCACTACTTTTGGAATGTCATATCAATATATGGTATTTTTTTTAACAAAATTACATAATCGAACTTCAGAGTAGCATAAAATATCCTTTCTGGACATATTTACCATCAGTAATCTTTGAGAGTAGCTATATAATATCTCTTTTGGAGATGAATTACTATCACTGCTTCTGGAGCTTTATATGATGTTCCTTCAGGGATATCTCTAAAATGTGAAATTTTATTTAGGGATGCAAGTATGGATATTTATATAATATTTTCTAATTATGCCTGTTATTTCATTTTAGTTATGATTACAACAAAATAATTAATTATTTAACTATTAAGAGTAACTAAAAAAAAGATAATGGCTATAGGAATCTTGTAACCTAATGGATCTAAATCGATGACTCAGTTTCCATGTCTACATGCCCAATAAGAACATAGTGGAGACTCTTTTTTTTGTATATAACTCATCCAAAACTGAATTACAATACAATTTCATAAGAATATAAAGGTTTGGGTTTTTCAACTGGGCTCAGTTATATCATAAACAAGACTAAATTTAGGTATTAGAACAATTGGCTTTTCAACTGGTAGATTAAGGTACAGAAATATGCAGATCAAGTAAAATAGTTCAGTTAAACTGAATTTGAGTACTACTGGTATCTGTATACACGTTAATGCAGCATTAAATATACAAGATAACATCAATATTATTTCAGTTATATAAATACATTATCTGTTCTTATTTATATGTGTGTTATCTCCTTAGCAGTTAGAAAAGATTAGACAAACATTGCAAAATAATCATGTTCTGTTTTATAGTTAAAGTCTATTGATTTCAAGAATCTAGAAGCAGCTAATTCTATGTTAAGAAAAAGTAGGTTCCCAAAAGAAATTATACCATGTCCAGTATTAAACTAGATATTGCCATATTGGTTGTTTCCTAGTATGCAATACACTAAATTTCCATTAGTACCAAACTAGGTGCATGCTAGGTTTCTACACTTTCCAAACTTGTTACAAGCTAAATTTCTACCATTCCCAAGCTTGCTCAAGGCCAAGTGTCTATCAATCAATGTACGTGTTCCACTATGTTCCTACACATTTATAGTATGTAAGATGCTAGGTTTTAGTTAAAACATAGGATAGTTTGTACTTTTGTAGTTTTCTATAGGAACAAATGATTGACAAACAATAATTAAATATTATCAAAAACTACGTGAGAATGAGAATAAACATTTACAAAAGCATTAGGATCTTCTTCCTTCTTGCTTTATCGTTTTTGTTCTTCTTCCTTTTTCAAAACAGAAATTGTAAAATGAAACAATATTGTTTACAGTACTTGTTTCCAGAAGGGTAAAATAGTAAACAGGATTTTATCAATTTTAACGGGGTTTTCAAGGAAAACAGCGGGGGTTGATAGAATTATCCCTACTTATATCAGCACTTAAAATACCAAATGACGCCAGCTATACATTAATAAGTGATAGTATAGAAATTAAGAGGATCTATGAAAAAAAGATGTGAACATAAATTGTACGGCTTACTGCAATATGCGGTTTATGAGCTAGCATATTTTGAATGCTGAAACAAATCAGAACGCATCTTCAGATTACTGATCTTCAATATTTCAAATTGATACTCATATGCAACTAATGTACACATACCGATTAATTCAAACTGATACACAAATTGAGTAACTCCATACCATTATTCTAGTTGCAAAAATGAATCAAAACGAGATTTCTCCGAATCGTCATTTAACAATTCTTACACGGAAAAATAATCAGTGATTCAAACGAATCACAAGAAATAACCGACAAAACGAAATCATACCTTCTCGGATTCTTTTCTTGGAAGATCTTCTGAACTCCCTTAACGAATTTCAGGAAGTACTAAAACTGAATCCATTTGAAAAATGAAATTAACTTGATTTGTTGAGATCCGATCTTCTAAATTATTACAACTTTATATCTATAATTTTTTTTATTGGAGATATAAAGTAGAAGAAATATGTTGTAAACAAATAAGAATATGTTATAAACAAATAAGAGCAGAAGCAATTAGAGGAAGAGGTAGAAGAAATATTATTCATTCCACAGAGATTGGTTACCTATTTACATTACATAGTCTCCTTTATATAAAGGCTTTGCAGCTTAGTACAAAACTTATTCCACGATGTGGGACTAAACAAAATAACATAAAAAGCATATTCACTTTATGATTTACATATATTGTAACACAATGACTAAACTATAAAATGAATAATAATAAACTTTATCCTCCAATTATGACGATCAACAAATCTATGTTTTTGTTCGATTTGGGACATATAGTTTATTTTAAGTTCTTAAGCTCTTTTTAGGTTAAATCTACTTTCTGGAAAGATACAAAGTCAACTACTAACTTAATTTTCTGTTTAAATGGAAAATTTTCTACCGGATTAGAAAATCGCCAATAGAATTTTAATAAAAATAACCGCAAGTGCACGACATACAATTTTAGTACATGGCGAGTACGGGTCGATCCGTAGGAAATTGAAAGTGATTTTAAATTTTCCACTCAATCAAATTAAATCAAAAATTTAAGATGTGTTAACTACAAATTTCTAAAAACTAACAAAAACTAAAAGTAGATAAAAATATGAGAGTAGAAGGCAATTTAGAGGCAAATTTCTTCTTCTGATCACACAAATCAACACAAAGAAATGATGATCTCTCTTTTTTGGTCATTAGTGGGTTAGTTGATGTGTTTATCATAAGAGTGGCTTATTTGTGCTATTAATTAGCTCAACAGAAACCATCAAACTGTAACGCATCCACTAAACCACTTTTTAACTCTAATGAAAATTACAATGAAGTTGAAACTAAAATCTATTCTAAACAAGATCTATTTACTATTAATTAGTAATATAGACCATCAAATTTTGATTCTCAAATCCACTTCATTACCAACATCATATGTAGTTGAAGAGGTAATTTATGTTTGTATTTGTTTATGCATAGCCTATTTGGTGTCAACAACATGGGATATCAAATTCAAAGCTAAACAATAAAATATTTACCACATTCAAACATTTCCATTAAGCACCAAAAGAGATAAAAAATTAGCAAATCTTTGAATCTTCGTGATTAAGAGAGCTTCATTACTCCTAAGTTGAAGAGGTTTAGCCTATCATATTTGTTATCATTTCAACAAACATAGAGTTCAACATGAAACAAAAAATAAGAGGTAAATGCAAGCAAAGTAAGAAGAGAGCTAATTAAAATAAAATAAAATCCAATTTACTTGCATAAATAAAAAGATCTACACTACTAACATGAAAGGAAAATGAGCATGTAAGTAAAAATTAGCATGAAAATAAAATAAAAGCAAAGAAGAAAAAGAGGCTTAGGAAGCCATTTTATTTCATAATTTGTTGCTACAACTAAACTAACTAAATAGGAGGCTAAGAGCTTAGAGCTCCATGACATGAAACATAAGGGGTATTTATACATAATCTAAAACCCTAATCCATATTTTTGGGGACTACTCAAAATACTCTCTTAGGAAATGTAACCTCCAAGTATTCATTGGCATGGGTATAACCCTCCATTTAAATGTGCATGTAGCTTTAATCATGTGCATTAGCTCTTAATAGGAGATCATGGTAAGTGGGTAGGTGGGGTTCTCCATGGTGCATGAAACGAATTATTTCCATCTTCATTTGTTTTCTTCTCTTGTGCATGCACATTTTCATGAAGCCTCTTCATATTTTTCATACAATTTCCTATAAATAAAAATAAAATGTGAAAATAAATATTTTCAAATCAATTCACACACAAAAATGACTATTTTGCCCCTAAATGAAGATGAATAAATGATAGATTTGAAAACAATTGAAATTTTGGTTTAAACATGTTAAAATACCCTATAGGTTCATTTATTTAATTAAATTTTATTAAATATGGAAGTAAAAATATGCACATTTACGTGCACATCAAATGCCCCTACTCTTATCTTTTTATTCGTCCTCGAATAAACTAAAACTAAGATAAATCCGTTTTCATAGGAAACACGATTGCATTGAGCATATGCAACAAGCCGTTAAACCTCTAGGTATCCCTAGCAGGACGAGTGTTGTCTCGTGAGGGTTTTCAGCGGATACTACCCACAAAATCCAAAGCCGCAATGAAAATTTCAAAATGCAAGATTTATTTACAAAGAGATGAATGCAAGTTTTTGAAAATATTTTCAAATGAAGAATTTACTTTTAAATTATCACGAATAAGTTAAAATATAAGTTTTGTCCATTATCAAGAAATTTTAGTCACTTAACTCGTCAAAACATCGAACAAAAATTAAGTTATCATCACAATTAGACTCTAATTTGGCTAATTATTTTGGTTGATAACATAGTGCAACTATGAACTTGATCCTTAGTTGATTATCAAAGTTTTTCAAAGTGGTATTTTTATTTCTTTTGAATAACAAATCGAATCAAACAAGTCAAAATAGTGCTTGGATTTCAATTGCTTACTCTCTCTTTATTTGAAAATTTTATTGATGTTAACAATATTTACATATGCTTGACTCAGATAAACTGAGGCCAGATATATCACCCATGCACTGCCTTGTGGGCTTACGTGAGGGGAATACAGAGCATGGCGAGTGAACACATAAATGTGTTCACATATCGACTGTAGGCATTATTAATAAAAGTATTTTCATATACATACACCTAACTCAGATAAACTGAGGTCAGATATACCGATCGTGCACTGCCTTTTGGGCTTACATGAGAAGAGTACAGAGCATGACAAGTGTACACACTTGCGACTCTAGGTGTTTATTATTTATATACAAACATTTTTTAATGTTTTTTTTAGTTTTTTCTAGAAGAGAGAGTTTTGCAACATCATCTTAGCACCATTTAACTTAGGAGATAAAAAATGTTGTATCCTTTACTTTAAATCCACCACATTTTTAAACAATGATTTTCAATTAGGATATTGTTCATAGTTATCACCCATGAATCTTCCTATATACTAGTTAAACAAGAGTTACTTGTAATCAAACTTTATTTTTATTTTTGTTGAGACAAATAAACCTCAAAAATTTCAATTTAATAACCAAAAATCATATACTTATCCTATAGTGTTTCTTCAAAAATAAATTAATATGCTAAAAGGAAAATTTGTTTTGGAATTTTTGTTTTCTTTTTGGAATTTTTTTTGAAGTTTTGGAAAAAAAATGCAAAAATAAACCATGGAAAATAAAAGATGAAGATGAGACTCCCCCCACGCTTGATTTTGACTGTGTCCCCACAGTCAACCCAAGTGAAAGGAGGAAAAAAAACATGACCTATATTTACATGAAAATGAAATGGTTATTCTTTACACGATATCAGAAATATGTTGTTAAAGAGTAAATGAAACAGCCTTTCAAAGACCAATTCGTTTGTTTCGTCAGGTATGAGAGACATAACTTAAGCACAGAGAACCAAACCATAAAAGATTTTAAAGTTGAATGTTGATTTGGAAAAACAAATGTCGTTTTAAAAATTGTATGAGTTGTTTTATTTTCAATGATTTTTGGGTTAGAAAGAACAATCTGTTGAAGTTCAAGTTTAATTTCACCAATTTGAAAGTCAAGCTTCTCATCGAAAAATTCTTCAAAATTATTGATTTCAAAATCAAAATGGTGATTTAAATCTTCCCCTTCAGATTTTAATAACTCATCTACGAAAAGTCCAAAGAATTTGTGTTCACAAAATTCGTCTTCCTTTGTTGAATTGTTCACGGCTTCATTGCATATATCATGTTCAAAATCCAAAGTTGTTGTATTCAATTTTTCAAAATTAGAAAAAGGAAGATCGAATTTTATATTTGGTTCCATACTCTCAAAAGAATTGAAATCCAACTCAATTATCGCATTTTCAACAACTTCATTAAATTTGTCATTTTCAATTTCAAAAGTTGTTATTTGAAAATCATCAATTTTGGTAATAGATGGATTATCACTTGACTCGACACACGTTGGGATTTGATTTTGTTTCTCACGTTGTTTCATTTATGTTTCAAACAACAAATCCATGTGATCTTTGTGAATTTCTTCCATTTTCTCAACAAAATCCAATTTATAATTATTAATTTGAGGATTTTCAATTTTAAATTGTTGAGAATGAAAATCGTCAATTGCGCCATAGTCGAGATTATTCTCATTGCCAAAATCAATTAAAAAGTGGTTCACATTTTCATTTTGACTTTGAAATTCATTTTGGAGTTCAAAATTGAATTGGCATGAGTTATAATCAAAATCGTTTGAATTTTGAAGGGAACTCAAATTTTGATTATTTTGAAATCCTAGACTTGAGTTATTGCACAAATATGCATTATACAAATCATTTATCCTTTGATCATTTTGTGTAAAAGTTCAAATAAAGACGAAATAGTTTCAATACTATTTTCAAGAGTTGAGGGTTGCTCACAATTTTGTTCTTCAAGATCCAAATTATTTATACAATAGTTGTTACTAAAATATCCATAAGAATTTGATGTGAAATTATATGGATTATATTGTTTTTCACAACTATTATAAAATTCATGTGAGTAGGGAAATTCAGACATTTTCAAAAGTTTTCTGCTTTTTTGGATTTTTTTATAAAGGAAAACTATTTACCAAAAGGAATTTATTTTTTTCTAAAGGGAAATTTGATTTTTTCTTTTTTTTATATGTTTTTTTTGTTTTTTTCTAAAAAACTAACTTAAAAAGTTTTGAATTTTCGATTTTGATTGAAAAATTTAAAATGAAAAGATTTAAAAACTAAGTTAAGGAGAATGTACAATTTCTTTTTTTTTTGGATTTTGAATTTTTTTTAAATATGCATAAACTAATGTAACTAAATGAATGCAAGGACTTAATTACAAATTTTTTTAGTAGCTCCTAACCCAAATTTGTATAATCACACTTTGTCTTAATCCAATAAGGTAGTTCTCAGCTAGGTAACGGACATGAGTTATCGGTGCACCATGAATCACCGTAGCAATGCAGTCGAAGGTTTGAGTACCTTTAGAGAAACAACCAGTATAATATTTACAAATCACCGTAATATTTATAACGGATTATTGCTCTGCCGTAGCCTAGGCACCAAGAGATTAAATTGTCGAAAAAAGACAACTTGTCAAGAAACAATTAAGCCCTAAGTGAGCTTGTGACTCTCTTAAGTCCGATGTCTAATCGTTATCATTAGCAAATTCTAAGATGAAATGCAATTTGTGGGCTAAGGAAGGAGTGATGAAATCCCACCCTTATGTGGATTGGGGTGTTGCCCTTAAAAAAAAGATGATATGAATGCAAAACTGAAATTAAACGTGAGTTTAGGATGCAACTACGAATGAAAATTTATTTTGTTTTTGTTTTTGAATTTTTTTTAAGATGCAGCAGCCGCAAATGCAAAGCAAATAAATACAAGTGATAAAAGCATGATACCAGAGCATGCATAATTACTATTTTTTCAAAACAGCAATTTTTTATAAGCAAGCGAAGCAATTTCTTTAGTAGACAGAGTGTAGCAGTTTATCACACCAATTTCTTTTTATTTCCCGCAACATGAAAATTATATATATATATATATATATCTAAGAATTTAATGCAAAATTATCACCCCTTTTTTTATAAAAGTTTTTTTATATAAAACAAAACCCCAAACCAATTTTTTTTTTTAATAAAAAAACCACACCAAAAAAAACTTAAAAAGAATAAATAAAGAAAAAAGGACCACAGCCCACTAGCCCAAGTTCATTTTTTTATACCATTTTCTCAGTACAACTCAAGCTATCCTATCCTTCATTCCTATAACATCCGCCTACTTGAAGGCCCAAAACTAACGGCTACGGATGCTGCAGTCATTCATAGTTATTAATCTTTGACGACCAAATACGACGTTGTTAAATTCATTGATACACAGATCACAAAAATATGGAAAATTTTTAACAATTAAAAAAAAACATATTTCCACATTCAAATTAAAACATTTAATGTTCATTACATAATCCTAAATTACGTTAACCGCATTCGGCAAAATATAATTATTACAAATACGCCAAGAGCGACATATGAAGATGCTTCCTTGGTCGATCAGAGTATATAGTAAGGCGCATAAACCTGCCTTTACAAACAAACACACAGCGGAAAGAAAACACTAAATAACTATCTACCTCCTGCACGTCTCCGGATGCTTTATTCGTCTAAGAAGAGAACCTGAAAACCTTAATTCTCAAACTACTCAAAATCAATTGAGTACCCGAGAGTTTAAGGGGGAAACAAAAACTTCAATTCAGACATAAAGCCTGGTATGAATAATAATCTAACATCTCGATCCTTTTGGATATCTAGTTAGACCACGCCGCTTAGAGAAACGGGTTTTCCCCTCACTAGTATCCAAAAAACCTTTATAAAACCATATATTGTGCTCCTACATCCACAATGGTTAAAACATACATTTACAAAAAATATGATGATATGCATACTTGAGAATAATTAGGAATTCTCATTCCCAGTTTGATCTGACACCCAGTCATAATTATAGTTTCTAAGGTCATTATTAACCTATTTAGTTTTCATTGGTTTACTAATAACCTTGTCATAATTAATAGACACCCTGTCTTATTCATAGTTTTCATGGGATCACTAAGAACATATAGGCTCCTGCCAATTAACTTAATCAATTCATGGGTCCTCCTGAACCTATTGGACTTTCCAATAGCTAATCACCTTATCCTAGTTTTCATGGGTTTACTAGGAACCTATGGATTTATCCAATAACTCACTTCACATCCTAGTTTTCATGGGTTGACTAGGAACCTACTGATACATCCATTGACCACTTACTTACCCTAGTTTTCATGGGTTTACTAGGAACCTATTGACTGATGTCAATTCTTAATCCGGATATAGTTTTCATGGGTTCACTACAAACCAATTAGCCCCTGCCAACTACACTTAATACATAGTTTTCATGGGTTAACTATGAACCTTTTGGTATGCACCAAAAACTACCTTATCATATTTTTCATGGGTTTACTATGAACCTTTTGGTATGCACCAAAAACTACAAAGTTTAGGCATCCTATATTGTTGGTCACCCTGACTCCGTGGATGCAATTCTACTCATTCAGGAGTTTAAGCAATTTATATTCACTATTGAGTTAACCTAGCTGGTACTTCTATCCCTTTTTCCCAAATACAGTTATAGGTTATCATATGAATATACCCATATTCGAAGAAGCAAAACAACAATTTAACAATACCACTCCTGTGGGTTTAAAGTCCTTGAAATATATATCATAACATAGTTAATACCCTTAACTTATATTTTTATCAAGGCAATACTTCTTCAAAATATCATACTTAAAACCATTACAAAACCCCATTATACAAACCATGGGCTTTCCTTTAAAAATTAGAGTATGGGTTTTCAAACCTTCCAAAACCAAACCTTTCGACCTTGTCGAATGGTCTACAAAGCTACCTTTCGAAACCATTCGGCAATTTAAACCTTTCGAAAGCATTCAACTCTTATAACATAAACCTTTCAAAACCAGTGGATTAAATCTTTTAAAAACTTACTGGGTTCAAGTTAAAACATGCGAAAGGTCCTCTTTTAAAACCTTTCGAATACAAAGGAAACAACCTTTTGACCTTGACGGAAGGTCTGCTTCGAAAGCTTTAAAACATTTCATTTAAAACAGTAAACCTCCATCTCTTAAAGAAACTCCTCGAAAGCTTGGGTTATACTTCAATTATAAATCAAGGGTAAATCATCTAAGTCAAAAGCTTTGAAACCTTCCGAAAGCAATGGGAGAAGCGGTAGGTTTTTAAAACAAGTAAACCTTTCGACTAAGCCGAAAGCTCCTGCTTTCGACCCCTTCGAATGGTTTTAAAAAAATAAAGGCGGCAGTTCTTTTCAAAAATCCCTTTGCAACAACCTTTCGAAACCAATCCTTTCGACCTTGTCGAAAGGTCTCTTAAATCCTTTCAAAACCCAACCTTTCGACTGTGTCGGAAGGTGGAAAACAAAACAATAATAGGTGGCAGTAACCTTTCGACTTTGTCGAAAGGTTTAAAATCTTTCTTTAAACATTTGAACTGGTTGAAAGCAACCAAGTCGAAAGCTCTAATTCTAAAGCAAAGCAGGTGAAAACTTTAGTTTATATAACAAACACATCCGAGCCTCTTTTGCCATCAACCTTTCGACTACAAACTGTTCGACTCTGTCCAATTCATTATGCACCAAGTACTTGATACCATATGCATTGGTTTGACCTTATCGAAAGGTTTAATCCTTTCGACTTAGACAAAAGGTCTGGGTCGGAAGGTATTATGCTTAAAAATGGCCGAAACATGCTAAAAGCATGATTTTCTTGTTTTTAACTTAAAGAAGGTAACTTTTTAACTAACATGCCTTTGTTTATCAATTTCTCATCGATTGACAATTACTTTTCAGAAAAATGCTGCCACTAATTTGAGATTTAAATAATAATTTTATTTTAAAAAATGCCCTTTGTTCTTAATTAAATATATAAAACATTTGAGTCCCATACCTTAAATAATTTTATATATTCATCAAAACACTTAGGAAAAATCTAGAAAAATCCCAGAAAATCTATTTTAATATGTTTTCCAAACTATACAAATTTCAAACCCAAATAATCATTATTTTTGCCGTAAAATAATTTATAACCCAATAAATCATTTTCTTCACTAGAAAATTTGTATAAAATCCATATGCACTCAGAAAATTATAAGAATTGAAACTCATCTCCAAAACCATGTTTCCTATAACATAAAATTTTCCCATGGCATTTAAAAATCATTTTCATCTCGGTTTTTCCCTAAATCGTATATATCTCTTATTAAACAACCTTGTTTAAACACATATAAATCATAATCAAGCATATCATCATTCAACACATCATAAAAACAGATTTATCATTAAATCCGAAAACATTTGATATAAAAAATCAAAATAGAGATGTAGAAATTATTATTCACCTTGCTTGAGATAAGGAGATTAGAGATTGTTTGAGATTTATTTTCCTCTAGCTTGAATCCTAAGCTTTCCTTAAATTTTCTTCTTCTCTTATATCTTCCTATGGTCTGCCTTGTTGCTTCTTACGTTTTTAGTTTTTGTTTTGAGATAAAATGAACGTGCAAAACCTAATGAGAATAGTATAAGGATGGGAAGAGTGGTTATTTACACTAATGCCCTTATGTTTAATATCCTAACCATTTATATATGTTCATTAGATTAAATAAGCACGACCACCTAGTTCATTAATCAACCTCAATCTCCTTATCTACATTATTCTGTTTAGTTTATTCTAATTAAATATCCTGAATAATGTTAATAAAATCAGGGGTGTTACAGGCTCCCCTCCTTAAAGAATTTTGTCCTCGAAATTCAGTAAGGACTAACTAGCAAACACCCAATCATCTGTAACATCTCCTAACAACTATACTAGCCTATCTGACTAGCAACCAATCTATACAAATCTAATATAGACATACCATCAAAGCAAATCAGGATAAGCGTCTCGAATCCTATCATCCGTCTCCTAAGTACAGTCTCTCTCGTTGTCGCTCCACTAAACCTTTACCAACTTGACTGTCTTGGTTCTCAACCTTTTCTCATCTCTCGCTACAACCTGAACTGGTTGTCTGACAAAAGTCAAATCAGGCTCTACTACTAAGTCCTCCAATTCTGGCTGAGGAATAGTAGCCTCTAGATTATGCACATACTTATGAAGATGAGACACATGGAATATATTATGGACACCTGCCAAACTGCTCCGCAATTCTACTCTGTATGCGAGCTTTCCAATCCTTTCTATAATCTGAAACAGACTAATATACCTCGGGGCCAACTTTTCCGATTTTCCAAATCGTACCACACCCTTCATCGGTGATACTTTAATGAAAACTCTGTCTCCCACTGAGAACTATAGGTCTTTACGCCTTCTATCTGCGTAACTCTTCTGCCTGAATTGAGCTTCCTTCATCCGTCCTCAGATTATCTCAATCTTTTCTGACGCCTCTCTAACTAAATCTAGACCTAAGACCAATCTGTCTCCAGTCTCTAACCAACATACTGGCGATCTGCATGGCCTTCCATTCAAAGCTTCAAAAGGCGCCATTCCTATACTAGTCTGATAACTATTATTATAGGAAAACTAAATCAGATGTAAGTGATCTTCCCAAGATCCACCAATGTCCAACACACAAGCTCTCAATAAATCTACGAGTACCTTCTTGACTCTCTTTGTCTACCCATCCGTCTATGGGTGATATGCGGTACTCATCTTGAGCTTGGTACCTAATACCTCTTGTAGACTCCTCCAAAATTCGCTAGTGAACAATGTATCTCTATCGCTGACTATGCTACTAGGAATCCCATGAAGTCTAACTATGTTCTTCATGAACAACTTTGCTAGAACAGGTGTTGTCCTGGTTGACTTTACCGAAATGAAATGGGCACTCTTGGTTAACCTGTCCACTATAACCCATATGCTTTCATTTCCTCTATTTGACCTTGGCAACCCACCTATAAAATCCATCGATATCAAATCCCATTTCCAAACTGGAATATCTAAACACTGAAGTAACCCACTTGGCTTCTGATGTTCGGCTTTCAGTTGTTGACAGTTAACACACTGCCTAACCATAAGCCAACATCCCTCTTCATACCTTCCTAATAGAAGCTCTTGTTTATGTCTTGATACATCTTGGTCCCTCCAGGATGAATCGTAAACTTCGATCGATGACATTCTTCTAGAACTTCTTTCCTTAAGTTCTCTACATCTGGAACACATAACCGTTTCTTCTTCCTCAACCATCCTCTTTAGTCAAGACTAAAATCTTTTAGGTCATCAATCTCTGATCCTCCTTCAAGTCTTCTAATCCTCTCAGCTAAAACTGGATCTTCTCTCTGCTTAAAAGCTATCCTTTCGATCAACACTGGTCAAATTTATAAATAAGATAACATGGCAGTACCATGACTAGAACAAGCAGTAGATCTCCACTGCACCCCACAACTGGCTAAAGCTTCTAGATCCTTCCATTATGCCAACATTGCTAATACAACATTCTGATATTTTCTACTGAGTGCATCTGCTACCTTGTTTCCTTTCCCCGGAGTATACTCTATACCGAAATCATAAGCAGCCAAAAACTCCAGCCATCTCCTATTTAATTACTTCTGAGAGAATAAATACTTTAATGACTTATGATCGATATACAACTCAAATCTCTCTCCCAACAGATAATGCCTCCAAATCTTCATGGAAAAAATCACCGCAGCTAACTCTAAGTCGTGAGTAGGATACCTTACCTCATGCGGTCTAAGCTGGCTAGATGCGTAAGCGATAACTTTGCCCCTCTACATCAATATTGCTCCCAATCCAATGCCACATGCATCAGTGTAGACTACCAACCCTTGGTTACCATCTGGAACTACTAACACTGAAGCATTAGTCAACAAATTCTTTAACTTAAGGAATGCTTCCTCACTTTTGTCAGACCAAACAAACTTCACTTCCTTCCTGGTCAACTTAGTCAAAGGCGTTGATATCCGAGAGTAATCCTTAATGAATCTCCGGTAATAGCCAGCAAGTCCAAGAAAACTTCTGATCTTGGTTACCGTCTCTGGTCTCTTCAAATTATTGACTGCCTCGATTTTAACTGGATCAACTGACAACCTTCCTCCGAAACCACATGACCAAGAAACTTAACTTCTCTCTTCCAGAAATGACACTTAGAAAACTTCGCCTACAGCTGATTTTTCCTCAACATCTCTAACACTACTCTAAGATGAATCTCATGCTCTCTTTCATCTTTAGAGTACATCAAAATTTCATATATGAACACCAACACAAACCTATCCAAGTGCTCTCTGAAAACTCGGTTCATTAAATCAACGAAGAAAGCAGGCACATTCGTCAATCCGAATGGCATTATTAACCACTCATATGAACCATACCTAGTTCGGAACGCGGTCAAAGGAATACTATCCTCCGCCACTCTCAACTGATGGTACCTCGTCGCCAAATCCAATTGGGAAAATACTATGGCTCCACTCAATTGATCAAACAGATCATCTATCCTCGGCAGAGGGTACCTATTCTTGATCGTCCTTTCGTTCAACTTAGGATAGTCGATGCACATCCTTAACGACCCATCTAGTTTCTTCACAAACACCGCAACTGCTCCCCAAGGCGAACTGCTTGGTCTGATAAAATTTCTTTCCTCAAGATCCACTAACTGCAGCTTTAGTTCCTTCATCTCCTTCGATGTCATCCTGCTAGGTGGTCTACTAACAGGTTCAACTCCCAGTACAAGGTCTATCCGAAACTCACAGCTCGTTTCGGGGGTAATCTAGTGACCAACTCAAAGACATCTGCAAACTCTCTAGCCACACGAGCCTGACTAAGTTCTTCTCCAACTTCCACGGCACTCAACAAAGCACAAACACTCTTACTGGAATTCTCCACTAAGGAAATAATTCATTTATGACAATCTGGATGCCTTAATGATATTTCCCGATCCTGGAAAAATAACCTAGCCTCATACTTACCTAACCAATCCATACCTAAGATGATCTCGAAATCTATGAAATCATAAACATACAAACTATATGCAAACTTATGACCTAACAAATCAACTTCTAACAGGTCACATCTCATTCCATGGATTCACAACCTTTAAGGAAGTAACAAGGTATGTGAGTTCTATACATAACCTATCAACCAAATACTGAGATATAAATGAATGTGATGCACCGGTATAAAAAAGTACACTAACAGCTATACTCTGAATCAAAATCGTACCTTCCATCACGGTCTTTCCTTTTTCTACTGAAGTGGCTTTAGAAGAAGATGGTGGTCCAATTGCAAACACCTTCCCTTTGTCCGCCCTGACGGGCTCTGGACACTAGTTCTTATAATGCCCAACCTGGTCATAGTTGAAGCATTTCACATTCTTCTTCTCCGTAGGTTTCTTTCCTTTTCCAGTTCTGCACTCATGGGCATAATGGCCCTTCTTATCACACTTATAACACACCATATTAGCCTTTGCCTTCTTAGATGCCTCCCCCTTCTTGGCTCCTTTCTTCTGAAAGAATTTCCTTTTTCTTCCTTGAGAACCCTGATACTCAAATGGCTTCTCCCTTACTGAAACATCAAGCATCTCCTCATGGCGGACGGTCATTTTCCCCATCACATGATAAGGTTGTCTGATATGAGTCATAACCATCCTTCCTAGCTCTGGCCTCAAACCCTCAATGAATCTCTCATTCCTCCCGACATCCGTGTCAACCAAAACATAACCATATCGAGATAGCTCATCAAACTTAGCAGCATACTCGATCACAGACATATGTCCTTGGACAAGATCAATGAACTTCCTCATCAACGCCGATTTGGCAACCTCAGATAAGAACCTCTACTCAAACCTCCTCCTGAAGTCAGCCCATGTCAACTCTTCCTCCGACACCTCGGCCATCACATTGTTCCACCAATGAAGCGCCAACCCTTGCAACTATGTAGAAGCTAGCCTTCTCTTCTCTCCATCATTTAAGCCTAAATCGGTAAAGATACTTTCACAGTTCAACGACCAATTCTCTACTTCAACAACATCTTCCATTCCAGAAAACGGCTTTCCTCCCAGACTAACATAATATCTACTCAGCTTAGCATAGTTATAACCAGCTAGAACTACAGGATTAGCTCCACCCATATTCCTAGTAGTTCCTGCTTGCAACAAATTAGCCAACAACTAATACATCATCCCTGCATCTATTGGCGGATTTCCAGCACCCACATTGGCCCCAGCATTTTGATTAGCATTGGCCTATCGACCTTGGTTTCTCTGAGTATTAGGTCGAGCATTTCCATTGGTTGTGGTGCTTCCTCCACCAAGATTTCCTCTTCCGTTTCCTGCCTCCATATCCTCTTTCCCGTATATTTGCATACGAGCCTTAGTAAGATACAGAAGAACGGTCTAAGAGAAGAGGGAATACGTACTTAGATATATACCTATATATCAAATACAAGTACGTTACTATAGCATTAACCCAAACCCCGATCATAATTTTTAAATTCATTGGATTATGTTTGAAAAAGCTTTTAGATTTAACTTTTCTTTTAAAATTTCATAAACCTATGCTCTGATACCAACTTGTAACATCCCCCTACTTGGAGGCCCAAAACTAACGGCTACGGATGCTGCATCATCCATAACTATTAATCTTCGGTGACCAAATACGGCGGTGCTAGATTCATTGATACACAGATCATAGAAATATGGAAAAAATTTAACAATTCAGAAAAAACACTTATTTCCACATTCAAATTAAAACATTTCATGTTCATTATATAATCCCAAATTATGTTAACAACATTCAGCAAAATATAATTATTACAAATACGCTAAGAGCGACATATGAAGATGCCTCCTTGGTTGATCAGAGTATATAGTAAGGCTCATAAATCCGCCTTTATAAACAAACACACATCGAAAAGAAAACACTAAATAACTATCTGCCTCCTGCACGTCTTCGGATGCTTTATTTGTCTAAGAAGAGAACCTAGAAACCTAAAATCTTAAACTACTCAAAATCAATTGAGTACCCGAGATTTTAAGGGGTAAACAAAAACTTTGAGTCATACATAAAGCCTGGTATGAATAATAATCTAACATCTCGATCCTTTGGGATATCTAGTGAGACCACGCCGCTTAGCAGAATGGGTTTTCCTCTCACTAGTATCCTAAAAACCTTTATAAAACCATATACTGTGCTCATGCATCCACAATGGTTAAAACATACATTTACAAAATATTATGCTGATATGCATACTTGAGAATAATTAGGAATTCCCATTCCCAATTTTGTGACGCCCCACCTCTATGCTCATAATAACAAAGAGTATTAAAAGAAATACTGTCTGTTATTACGAAGAATAAGGCTGGATAGGAGCGGCCATCCGTAGTTGGGCCTTACACTAGTACTGGTTACCTCGATAGGAGTGGTATATATTTTTTATTTTTCATCTCTTATTTATTTACTCCCATCGACATATCCAATTCCAGTATAAAACGAACTACGATGGTTCATAATAGTTTAGGACAATATATATAATAATAACACAGATAAGCTAAATGCGAAACACAGCTAATATCAAATATCATATATATATAACTGAAGGCAGTTACAATACACTTGATACAATACATATGATACAACTACAACTATCAACTCTGAAAGTTATATATACAAGTACATTATCGAATAATATACGTGAATACATATCAACCTAGATCAGATACACTGACTACTACAAAAGATATGAAGAGACTTCATAGCTCAAGCAGCAACCCAAAGCAAGATATCTACAACCTGTAATAACTCGGTCTGACCCGAGTATTAAATTCAAAAGAAAATAATACACGGGTCAGTCTAATTCAAACAAAGTTATTAATGCATAGAAGCAATAATAATAAATAAGAAATAGACGATAGTCACAGAAATCTCGTCTATCCAATCTTTTAATAAGAAATCGGATAACGGTAAATATAACACTTAACAGTGTTAAACAACAAATCAGCAAATTCAAATTATCAACGAAGATAAAAGAAAGGATTATCAATGAAGATAATTTAGAAAACAACAAGATTGCCTAAACGGCAATTTTCAACAAAATCTAATTATTAAATAAATAATTAGAAACTCATAATCTAATTATCAAATAGATAATTAGACAACAACAAAAATGATCAATTCAAACCAAGTCAGAATACAATTTCAAAATATTGAATTGAACAAACGAAACAATTCAAACGATTGAAATATCAATTAAAACGTCAATACTGTGTGGCTGCAGTACACGCGCGCGTGCACTGCCTCGCCACTACAGTGATGAATTACACAAAAGCTCAGTGAATAAAAATGCAAATGAATATAATGGTCTGTGCAATGCAAGACCCAATCTAAACTGCATCCACCACAAGAATACAAGGGCAGAACTGCAACAAGAACTGCAGCCACCACAAGATCACAAGGGCAAGATTGCAACAAAAAATCAGATGTAAGCACACTCAAGGCGCAGTGCACATCAAACCAGAGAATACAAACTATAGCACAAAAGCACCAACACCAACAGAAGCATAAATGAACACAACCATATGGCGAAACTCAGATCAACTAAGACTAGACAGTCCATACATGTCAACCAGACAGCAAGTAAGGTCGACAAGTACTTCATGTACGTATGCACATCTGGATGCATGAATAACACTCAGTGGCAAAATATACGAAGTCAACATGTATGCAACATGGAATTGAATTGGACAGTATAACTCAAATGCAAACTGTTGAGTTCCAAGAAAAGAAACTACAACATCAAGTATACATGGAGCAATGACCAGAAAGTAAAACTCAGCAGTGTGCATATGAAGACCAAAGTGCAAAAGTGATGAACAGTGCACAACAAATTCAAACTACAATGAACAAGTAGACAGGACAAGTGCAGCAGCCCCAACTCAAATGAACACAGCGAAATGCACAAAGGTCACCACAACATGAATACAAGTGCAGAACAAAATAGTGAAGCAGTAGAACACAGGGAACTCAAGTCTGGACCAAATGCCATCATATGTTATTGAGCAAACAAGTGCACAGATGTACACAATCCAGGCAAAGCAGGATGACCACAAACTCAACAAACATATTTATAGCATGAAGACATCAAGCAAATGGAACCAGACCTATATTACAGTATCACTAAAACATGGACAATGGAGTACATAGCTACATGAAGTCCAACAGCAAATGAACATCAAAAATGAAAACTGCAAACTGAATCAGCATGTACAAACTAGCATCAAAATACAACAAAATAACAGTGACAATAAATGTACAGCAAGTCCATCCAAGCTTACAAGATGATATGCACATACAATATCAAAGTCATGCACAGTTCAGAGACCAAAGAATGGCCAGAGACAAAACCCAAAGAAACAATGCTACAAAAGGTACCAGACTCAATTGAATCAAGTACACTTCAAGACCAGATAAATAAAACAAAGTATAGACTGGCATCAAAACCAATTCAGCAATCAAGTACAGTAAGCCCAAAAGCACAATCCAGTCCAAATGCAACAACTATAAACAAAGTCGAAATCAATGAGACCGAACAACGTGTAGCAGCAGTTACAAGTGACTCTGGCAAATGTACAGAAGCAACAACAACCACAATAAGGTTCTAGTGGAATCAAGACAAATCAGTGCAACCCAAAGTCAGCAGCATCGAGACAATGAAGAATCAAAGTCGAAGCCGACCAGAATTCAGTTTAACAAAGAAGTCAAAAAGAAATCATCGAACAAAGTCAAATATAGTCAAGCCGTGGCCATCACGAAATGAATCAACACCGTGATTAACAAATTGAAGCAGAAACAAAATTCACGCTAATGCCGATGCCAACAGAAAAATGCTCAAAGTCATTTGCAGTTCAAATCACACTGTACCAAAGTTACAAATATCAAATAACTATTCAAAGCCATGGTCATCAAAGTAGCTTCCAAACTAACAGTGATGGTGGTAGCAGAGTATCAAGCCAACAAACCCAAAGAAAGAAATCATCGTCATTTAAAGATAATCCAGTCAACAATCATCAAGCCAGAAATTCACCAAATTATACGAGATCGAGAAAGTTAGTGAAATCATCAACAACGGAACACACTTGAACGGTCAAAGCACTACACTAAGAGTGAATTAGGATGTGAGTAAAGAAAATCACTCGCCTTAGCCTGAAGCAAACTGAAGGAGCTGTGAGCGAAGCGAAGAGACGTCGATCGACAAAGCAAGGTCGAAAATCATCGTTCGATCGAGCAGTTGAAGTCGGCGCCTTCGTATTTATTCCAAGCCCTAATTTTTGAGAGACGAACGAGCAACGAAATTTGAAGCCGCCATTACTATTCTTCTCGTTTATTTTGGTTTAGGGTTTGCAAATGAAAAACTGAAGGGAGAAGTGGGACGGGTTTCTCCTTATGATACAACATAGCACTATAAAAACTTGGGCCAAGATTTAATATTTAAGGCCCACACAACACTTAACAAATTTATAAAATAAATTCAACCCGATAAAATCCCAATAACAATCAGCTATCGCCATTAATCATTTAATGACGATAATTAATTAATGCGAAATCCCGGGTTGTTACAGACTCCCCTCCTTATAAAAATTGCGTCCCCGTAATTTTCATAATTAAAAACGTCAACAACAATTATTTTTCTAACATAAACTGGTTAAGCTAGAAAAATAAAAGTCGGGAATACAAATGCCAAAGAAATCTTTTAATTTCATAAAAGAAATTCACAAATTCTCAACTAAATCTAATTAACAATAGATAATCCGAAAACAACAAAATTGGATAAATACAATTATCAGCAATATCTAATTTTCAATTAGATGATTAGAATACAGAAATCACAAAACAACAATATCTAATTATCGACACAATAATTAGAAAATAGCAAAATCTAATTATCAACAAAGATAATTAGAAAACACAAATCAGAAATCGCAAAACTGCAAATATCTAGTTATCCAACAAATAACTAGAAAACACGAACTTCATAATAAGCAAACTCTAACTATCAACAGAGATAGATAGGAAACAACTATTCAATATAATCAACATAATCTAGAATAAATTAGAGACTAGAAAATCTCATAATCAGCAAAACTAGCAAATATCCAATTATCAAAAACGATAATCAAAAAACATCAAATATCTAATTATCAAAAACGTTAATCAGAAATCTCAAATCAACAAATATCTAATTATCAAAAACGATAATCAGAAAACATCAAATATCTAATTATCAAAAACGATAATCATAAAACATCAAATATCTAATTATCAAAAACGATAATCAGAAATCTCAAATCAACAAATATCGAATTATCAAAAACGATAACCAGAAATCTCAAATCAACAAATATCTAATTATCAAAAACGATAATCAGAATCAACAAATATCTAATTATCAAAACGATAATCAGAAAACATCAAATATCTAATTATCAAAAACGATAATAAGAAATCTCAAATCAACAAATATCTAATTATCAAAAACGATAACCAGAAATCTCAAATCAACAAATATCTAATTATCAAAAACGATCATCAGAAATCAACAAATATCTAATTATCAAAACGATAATCAGAAATCTCAAATCAACAAATATCTAATTATCAAAAACGATAATCAAAAAACAACAAATATCTAATTATCAAAAATGATAATCAGAAATCTCAAATCAACAAATATCTAATTATCAAAAACGATAATCAGAAATCACAAATATCTAATTATCAAAAACGACAATCAGAAATCTCAAATATCTAATTATCAAAAATGATAATCAGAAATCACAAATCAACCATTATCTAATTATCAAAAACGATAATTAGAAAACAACAAATATCTAATTATCAAAAACGATAATCAGAAATCTCAAATCAACAAATATCTAATTATCAAAAACGATAATCAGAAAACACAATTATCTAATTATCAAAAACGATAATCAGAAATCTCAAATATCTAATTATCAAAAACGATAATCAGAAATCACAAATATCTAATTATCAAAAACGATAATCAGAAAACAACAAATATCTAATTATCAAAAAAACGATAATCAGAAATCTCAAATATCTAATTATCGATACGATAATTAAATCTTATAACAGCAAATATCTAATTATCGATACGATAATTAAATCTCATAACATCAAATATCTAATTACCTACAGATAATTAGAAACAACAAATATCTAGAAATCAATTAAGATAATCTAGAAAATCAACATAAAAGGTGCATCGATCCCAGCAGATGGCGAGTCTAAGCTACGCCGCACGTGCAACAACATATGGCCAAAGCCTACCATGTACTGTCATCATAATTTTTGGTGCCCAACAAATGACCCGAAGGTCCGCAGAGTGACCCAAAGGTCTAGTACTGGTATTTGACCCGAAGGTCCATCATATGACCCGAAGGTCCAACATATGACCCGAAGGTCTATCATACTGGCTCGAAAGCACACAAAATCATCAAACAGCATATGTTTCAATTTACGAGTACGGAATTAACCGAAATAGCAAACACACATGTCCCATACCACGAATTTTACTAAATCGTTTGATTCTCTTCATTGTTTCCTTGAAAGTGCAAAATTGTGTATTTTGTAAAAATAACATTTTACATTCTCAAACGGACAAGTCCGGAATTAAGCGAATCAGTAAAAGTAAGGGTTCATAGTCCTCGATTTTGCTGAATCGTTTAAATTGCTTCCTCATTCTTTTGAGAGTGCAAACTGTAAAAATTTTGTATTTTAAATAAATAACATTTTACGTTCTCAAACGGACAAGTCCGGAATTAAGCGAAACAGTAAAAGTGAGGGTTCATAGTCCTTAATTTTGCTGGAGCGTTTAAATCGCTTCCTCATTCTTTTGAAAGCGCAAACTGTAAAAATTTTAAAACAATTTTCAGAACACGTGATTAAAACAGCAATATCTGTAGCAATTTCGATAAGGAAATCACACTTCTCAAAACACCGTAAAAACGGATATCAAATCAGCATTGCGGAATTACCGCTTGAAAATCCACTTTAAAATTGACGGTTACTGAAGTCAAAGCGACAGTGATTTTTAAACGTCAAAATCTCATCAAAATAATTCGCATCAAAATATAATACCAGTGAATTTTCATTCATTACAAATGTCAACAAAACACCGTGCTTCAAAAATTTAGCACCAGTGTAAAAATCCCGTAACAAAAATAACGGCAATTAAATACGTTCAAACCAAACACCGGTTCAACGTAAAATTAATGTGGTAACGTGCAACCCAAATCTGCACGCACACTACAAAATGAACAAAGAAATCACTCGATCATATCTTCAATGAAGGTAATTTAAAACAGCAAAATTTCAACAAAATCACATAACAGCAATCGCTTCGAATCCTCAAATCGGATTCGAAATTTTCAAAGAAAACAAAATAAACACATCTATGTAACAACACAATGAAATTTATTTCATTTTCATATTTTGATTTTTAAATCAAAAGATTATCAGCTGTACTCAGCGAAGATAGTCTCACTGTTTCCGCTGCGCACTTTGATAAACAGAACACAAATCGATCAAATCATTAGAACACAATTTCACTTTTATTTTTAAATAAGGATATTTAAAAATTTCATCGTAATTTCAAAACTTTAGTTTTGACTCAAAACACAACTAAAAACATCGACAAATAGTTGTAACACATGTTCCATCTAAGTTATGTTTTATATTATGTCCATAAACCCCAAGCTGATACCAACTGTGATGCCCCACCTCTATGCTCACAATAACAAAGAGTATTAAAAGAAATACTGTCTGTTATTACGAAGAATAAGGCTGGATAGGAGCAGCCATCCATAGTTGGGCCTTACATTAGTACTGGTTACCTCGATAGGAGTGGTATATATTTTTTATTTTTCATCTCTTATTTATTTACTCCCATCGACATACCCAATTCTAGTATAAAACGAACTACAATGGTTCATAATAGTTGAGGAAAATATATATAATAATAACACAGATAAGCTAAATGCGGAACACAGCTAATATCAAATCTCATATATATATATAACTGAAGGCAGTTACAATACACTTGATACAATACATATGATACAACTACAACTGTCGACTCTGGAAGTTATATATACAAGTACATTATCGAATAATATACGTGAATACATATCAACCTAGATCAGATACACTGACTACTACAAAAGATATGAAGAGACTTCATAGCTCAAGCAGCAACCCAAAGCAAGATATCTACAACCTGTAATAACTCGGTCTGACCCGAGTATTAAATTCAAAAGAAAATAATACACGGGTCAGTCTAATTCAAACTCAGTTATTAATGCACAGAAGCAATAATAATAAATAACAAATAGACGATAGTCACAGAAATCTCGTCTATCCAATCTTTTAATAAGAAATCAGATAACGGTAAATATAACACTTAACAGTGTTAAACAACAAATCAGCAAATTCAAATTATCAATGAAGATAAAAGAAAGGATTATCAATGAAGATAATTTAGAAAACAACAGGATTGCCTAAACGGAAATTTTCAACAAAATCTAATTATTAAATAAATAATTAGAAACTCATAATCTAATTATCAAATAGATAATTAGACAATAACAAAAATGATCGATTCAAACCAAATCAGAATACAATTTCAAAATATTGAATTGAACAAACGAAACAATTCAAACAATTGAAATATCAATTAAAACGTCAATACTGTGTGGCTGCAGTACATGCGCGCGTGCACTGCCTCGCCACTACAGTGATGAATTACACAAAAGCTCAGTGAATCAAAATGCAAATGAATACAATGGTCTGTGCAATGCAAGACCCAATCTAAACTGCAGCCACCACAAGAATACAAGGGCAGAACTGCAACAAGAACTGCAGCCACCACAAGATCACAATGGCAAGATTGCAACAAAAACTTAGATGCAAGCACACTCAAGGCGCAGTGCACATCAAACCAGAGAATACAAACTATGGCACAAAAGCAGCAATACCAACAGAAGCATAAATGAACACAACCATACAGCGAAACTCAGATCAACTAAGACTAGACAGTCCATACATGTCAACCAGACAGCAAGTAAGGTCGACAAGTACTTCATGTATGTATGCACATCTGGATGCATGAATACCACTCAGTGGCAAAATATACGAAGTCAACATGTATGCAACATGGAATTGAATTGGACAGTATAACTCAAATGCAAACTGTTGAGTTCCAAGAAAAGAAACTACAACATCGAGTATACATGGAGCAATGACCAGAAAGTAAAACTCAGCAGTGTGCATATGAAGACCAAAGTGCAAAAGTGATGAACAGTGCACAACAAATTCAAACTACAATGAACAAGTAGATAGGACAAGTGCAGCAGCCCCAACTCCAATGAACACAGCGAAATGCACAAAGGTCACTGCAACATGAATACAAGTGCAGAACAAAACAGTGAAGCAGTAGTACATAGGGAACTCAATTCTGGACCAAATGCCATCATATGTTATTGAGCAAACATGTGCACATATGTACACAATCCAGGCAAAGCAGGATGACCACAAACTCAACAAACATATGTATAGCATGAAGACATCAAGCAAATGGAACCAGACCCAAATTACAGTATCACTAAAACATGGACAATGGAGTACATAGCTACATGAAGTCCAACAGCAAATGAACATCAAAAATGAAAACTGAAAACTGAATCAGCATGTATAAACTAGCATCAAAATACAACAAAATAACAGTGACAATAAATGTACAGCAAGTCCATCCAAGCTTACAAGATGATATGCACATACAATATCAAAGTCATGCACAGTTCAGAGACCAAAGAATGGCCAGAGACAAAACCCAAAGAAACAATGCTACAAAAGGTACCAGACTCAATTGAATCAAGTACACTTCAAGACCAGATAAATAAAACAAAGTATAGACTGGCATCAAAACCAATTCAGCAATCAAGTACAGTAAGCCCAAAAGCACAATCCAGTCCAAATGCAACAACTATAAACAAAGTCGAAATCAATGAGACCGAACAACGTGTAGCAGCAGTTACAAGTGACTCTGGCAAATGTACAGAAGCAACAACAACCACAATAAGGTTCTAGTGGAATCAAGACAAATCAGTGCAACCCAAAGTCAGCAGCATCGAGACAATGAAGAATCAAAGTCGAAGCCGACCAGAATTCAGTTTAACAAAGAAGTCAAAAAGAAATCATCGAACAAAGTCAAATATAGTCAAGCCGTGGCCATCACGAAATGAATCAACACCGTGATTAACAAATTGAAGCAGAAACAAAATTCACGCTAATGCCGATGCCAACAGAAAAATGCTCAAAGTCATTTGCAGTTCAATTCACACTGTACCAAAGTTACAGATATCAAATAACTATTCAAAGCCGTGGTCATCAAAGTAGCTTCCAAACTAACAGTGATGGTGGTAGCAGAGTATCAAGCCAACAAACCCAAAGAAAGAAATCATCGTCATTTAAAGATAATCCAGTCAAAAATCATCAAGCCAGAAATTCACCAAATTATACGAGATCGAGAAAGTCAGTGAAATCATCAACAACGGAACACACTTGAACGGTCAAAGCACTACACTAAGAGTGAATTAGGATGTGAGTAAAGAAAATCACTCGCCTTAGCCTGAAGCAAACTGAAGGAGCCGTGAGCGAAGCGAAGAGACGTCGATCGACAGAGCAAGGTCGAAAATCATCGTTCGATAGAGAAGTTGAAGTCGGCGCCTTCGAATTTAGTCCAAGCCCTAATTTTTGAGAGACGAACGAGCAACGAAATTTGAAGCCGCCATTACTATTCTTCTCGTTTATTTTGGTTTAGGGTTTGCAAATGAAAAACTGAAGGGAGAAGTGGGACGAGTTTCTCCTTATGATACAACATAGCACCATAAAAACTTGGGCCAAGATTTAATATTTAAGGCCCACACAACACTTAACAAATTTATAAAAGAAATTCAACTCGATAAAATCCCAATAACAATCAGCTATCGCCATTAATCATTTAATGACGATAATTAATTGATGCGAAATCCCGGGTTGTTACTAGTTTGATCTGACACCCTGTCATAATTATAGTTTCTAGGGTCACTATTAATCTTTTTAGTTTTCATGGGTTTACTAATAACCTTGTCATAATTAATAGACACCCGGTCTTATTGATAGTTTTCATGGGATCACTAAGAACCTATAGAGTCATGAATTAACTTAATCAATTCATGGGTCCTCCTGAACCTATTGGACTTTCCAATAACTAATCACCTTATCCTAGTTTTCAAGGGTTTATTAGGAACCTATGGATTTATCCAGTAACTCACTTCACATCCTAGTTTTCATGGGTTAACTAGGAACCTACTGATACATCCATTGACCACTTACTTACCTTAGTTTTCATGGGTTTACTAGGAACCTATTGACTGATGTCAATTCTTTATTCGGATATAGTTTTCATGGGTTCACTACAAACCAATTAGCCCCTACCAACTACACTTAATACATAGTTTTCATGGGTTAACTATGAACCTTTTGGTATGCACCAAAAACTACCTTATCATATTTTTCATGGGTTTACTATGAACCTCTTGGTATGCACCAATAACTACCTTATCATAGTTTTCATGGGTTTACTATGAACCTTTTAGTATGCACAAAAAACTACAAAGTTTAGGCGTCCTATATTGTTGGTCACCCTGACTCCATGGATGCAATTCTACTCATTCAGGAGTTTAAGCAATTTATATTCACTATTGAGTTAACCTAGCTGGTTCTTCTACCCCTTTTTCCCAAAATACAGTTATGGTTTATCATGTGAATATACTCATATTCGAAGAAATAAAACAACAATTTAGCAATTCCACTCCTGTGGGTTTAAAGTCCTTGAAATATATATCATAACATAGTTAATACCTTTAACTTATATTTTTATCAAGTCAATACTTCTTCAAAATATCTTACTTAAAACCATTACAAAACTCCATTGTACAAACCATGGGTTTTCCTTTAAAAATTAGAGTATGGGTTTTCAAACCTTCCAAAACCAAACCTTTTGACCTTGTCGAAAGGTCTATAAAGCAACCTTTCGAAACCATTGAAACCATTCGGCAATTTAAGCCTTTCGAAAGCATTCAACTCTTATAACATAAACCTTTCGAAACCAGTGGATTAAAACTTTCAAAAATTACTGAGTTCAAGTTAAAACATGTGGGAGGTCCTCTTTTAAAACCTTACGAATACAAAGGAAGCAACCTTTCGACCTTGACGAATGGTCTGCTTCGAAAGCTTTAAAACATTTCATTTAAAACAGTAGACCTCCGCCTCTTAAAGCAACTCCTTCGAAAGCTTGGGTTATACTTCAATTATAAATCATGGGTAAATCATCTAAGTCGAAAGCTTTGAAACATTTCGAAAGCAATGGGAGAAGCAATGGGTTTTTAAAACAAGTAAACCTTTCGACTAAGCCGAAAGCTCCTGCTTTTGACCCCTTCGAAGGGTTTTAACAAAATAAAGGCAGTAGTTCTTTTCAAAAATCCCTTTGCAACAACCTTTCGAAACCAAGCCTTTCGACCTTGTCGAAAGGTCTCTTAAATCCTTTCAAAACTTAACCTTTCGACCGTGTCGGAAGGTTCAAAACAAAACAATAATAGGTGGTAGTGACCTTTCGACTTTGTTAAGAGGTTTAAAACCTTTCTTTAAACATTTGACCTGGTTGAAAGCAACCAAGTCGAAAGCTCTAATTCTAAAGAAAAGAAGGTGAAAACTTTAGTTTATAAAACAAATATATCACAACCTCTTTGGCCATCAACCTTTCGACTACAAACCCTTCGACTTTGTCCAATTCATGACGAACCAAGTACTTGATACCATATGCATTGGTTTGACCTTATCGAAAGGTTTAATTCTTTCGACTTAGACGAAAGATCTGTGCCGGAAGGTATTATACCTAAAAATGGCTGAAACATGTTAAAAGCATGATTTTCTTGTTTCTAACTTAAAGAAGGTAACTTTTTAACTAACCTGCCTTTGTTTATCAAATTCTCATTGGTTGACAATTACTTTTTAGAAAAATGTTGCCACTAATTTGAGATTTAAATAATAATTTTATTTTGAAAAACGCCCCTTCTCCTTAATTAAATATATAAAACATTTATGTCCCATACCTTAAATAATTTTATATATTCATCAAAACACTTAGGAAAAATCTGGAAAAATCGCAAAAAATCTATTTTAATATGTTTTCCAACATATAAAAATTTCAAACCCAAATAATCATTATTTTTGTCGTAAAATAATTTATAACCCAATAAATCATTTTCTTCACTAAAGAATTCGTATAAAATTCATATGCACTCGGAAAATTATAAGAATTGAAACCCATCTCCAAAATCATGTTTTCTATAACATAAATTTTTTCCATGGCATTTAAAAATCATTTTCATCTCGGTTTTGCCCTAAACCTTATATATCTCTTATTAGACAACCTTGTTTAAACACATATAAATCATAATCAAGCATATCATCATTCAATACATCATAAAATCAGGTTTATCATTAAATCCGAAACCATTTGATGTAAAAATCAAAATAGAGATGTAGAAATTATTATTCACCTTACTTGAGATAAGGAGATCAGAGATTGTTTGAGATTGATTTTACTCTAGCTTGAATCCTAAGCTTTCCTTAAATTTTCTTCTTCTCTTCTATCTTCCTATGGCCGGCCTTATTTCTTCTTACGTTTATAGATTTTGTTTTGAGATAAAATGAATGTGCAAAACCTAATGAGAATAGTATAAGGGTGGGAAGAGTGGTTTTTTTACTCTAATGCCCTTATGTTTAATATCCTAACCATTTATATATGTTCATTAGATTAAATAAGCACGACCACCTAGTTCATTAATCAACCTCAATCTCCTTATCTACATTATTCTATTTAATTTATTCTAATTAAATCTCCTAAATAATGTCAATACAATTAGGGGTGTTACAATTCCTCTAAAAAAAGAACGAAATTGAAAGGCAATCATAGAAGCTAAAAGGGGCAATCACAGTAATTAAAAACTCGAGGATCTGGTGAGAGTTGGCGATTGGTTTACGGTTGATTACGGTTGCTCGTTTGGGTTCGAGTGGTTAAAGGTTGCGGGTTCAAAGTGATTTGGGGATGGTTGAAGGGGTAGAGGTGATTGGCGAGGTCTGGTAGAGGTTGAAGTTGTCACGATAATTTAAGGAATGGAGATGGTAACGGGTTCGACTGTGGAGATGCTCGTTTGTGTTCGTGTGGTTGAAGGTAGGGAGTTCGAAGTGATTTGAGCAGTGGATGGAGGTGCAGGCTGGTGGTGGCCAGTGAGGAGGCAATGTTGTGAAGATGAAGATGTGGTATTGTATGTTTGCTAAGAAGTGAGTGCTGCAGAGAAGTGATTTTGGTTAGACAGTAGGGTGAATGGCCATAGTTTTGGTGAGGTGGTCAGTGCTTAGTGATCTGGTAATGATTTGATGATGGAGGAGGAAATGGTATGATTGTATATAAGTGAATGTAGGTATGATAGTAAGGAATGATGGTCAACGCTAACTGATGAAGTGTTGATGAGATGTTGACAGAAGGGTTTGGTAGTGCAACTATATGATTAAGTCTAGGCAGAGGGATGTATGGTTGCTTTGATGGTGGTGATCTGTACTGAAGAGGTTGAAGTTGATAGGGACAGTGTTGGGAAGGTTTGCACTTGTTGTTGGTATTGTTGAAGTATGATGAATGTTTAGTGTGGCAGAGATTTTGATGGACTAGAATTTGGTGGAGATTACAGGTAGGGTTGCAGTGATGCTTGCAGTGTTGTTACAGGGAGTGTTATATGTTGAAGCAGTTTATGACAGGTAGTAATGGCAGTGTAGGGATGTAGAAGGAATGGTAGAAATAAGGTGTTGTTGTGAGTTAAATGATGTTAATGATGAAGCTTGGTTGTGATGTGGTACTAAGGAAAGTTGAGGTAGAGTGGTGGTGGTGGTCAGTAGTTATGATGATGGACTGGTGGTTTGTATGGCTGTGGTGGTTGGAAGTGTGGGTTGTTGTATTGTCAGGTGAAAATGAAACAGAAGTGTGAAAGGTATTTGTTATGGTGGTGGTTCAAGGCAAAAGTAAAGAGGGTGTGGTTGGTGGTCTGTGAAGTTTAGGGTGATGACAGTATGGCAGTTGCTGAGCGAGAAGTAAGGGTGCAGTAGTTCCTGGTGATTCAGGCTACTATCGGAGGTCTGTTTGCAGTTGGATGTTGTATGTATGTGCAGGGAGGAGTTATGACAGTGATGGGGCAGTGATGTGGGCTGTGGTGTTGAGGAATGTATATGAGGCAGAGAGATAAGTGGTGGAAGAGTTGTTTAGACAGTAAGGATGAGATGTATGAAGTGTTGCTTGTAGAGGATGTGCAGGCTGGTGCACAGTGATGATGGTCTGTGTCTGATGAAGGGGTGAAGTGGTGAATTGATAGGTGGTCAGGCTGTCAAGGGTAAATGACAGTGATTTGGAGGGATTGTGGTGGATTGAATTGATGTAGAGGAACTGCTGTGGAGGTTGAGGTAAGAATGGTAGTTGTAATATGGATGTGCAATAGTTTTGGATGATATTGTAAGTGGTTGAAGGTGCTGGAAGGTGATGTATGTATGGTGTAGGGTAGGCAGTGATATTGCTGTTGTGGGTGATGAGCAACAATGGTCAGAGAAGTTGAATTGGAGATAGGCAATTGTGGAGGTATTAATGTGCAGTGATGCATAGTTTTGCACAAAGGAGTTAAGGGCAGTGGGCAGAGTTTGGTGAAATAGTGGCAAGGTATTGTAATGTGTAGGCAATGTAAAAAAGAAAAGAAAATGAAATTGTAAATTCAAAATTGTAAAAGAAAATGAAATGGAATAATTTTTTTTCATTTTCATGTGTATATTTTTTTTTAAATTGAAATGCAAATGCAAATAGAACAACAACAAGCACACAAATAAAATCACACAACAAACATACACAAAATGTTCTTTTTAAATGCAACTTAACACACAATAAAATCAAAAAATAATAATTTGAAGAATAGAAATAAAATCAAATCAAATTCCCCCGCAACGGTGCCAAAAATTTGTTTAAATGACAAATTTTCTATCGTATTAGAAAAACGCTGATAAAATTTTAACTAAAAATAATCGTGCGCATGGTATACAATTTTAGTACATGACGAGTACGAGTCGATCCACAGGGAATTGAAAGTGATTTTAAAATTTCTACTCGATCAAATTAAACCAAAAATTTGAGATGTGTTAACTACAAATTTCTAAAAACTAACAAAAACTTAAAGTGGATAAAAATATGAGAGTAGAAGGCAATTTAGAGGCAAATTTCTTCTGATGATTACATAAATCAACACAATGAAATTATGATCTCTTTTTTGGTCATTAGTGAGTTTAGTTGATGTGTTTATCATATGTATGGCCCATTTGTGCTATTAATTAGCCCAACATAAACCATCAAACTATAACACACCCACTAAACCATTTTCTAGCTCTCATGAAAATGACAATGAAGTTAAAAATAAAATCAATTCTAAGCATGATCTATTTACTATTGATTAGTAATATAGACCATCAAATTTTGATTCTCAAATCCACTTCATTACCAAAATCATATGCAGATGAAGAGGTAATTTGTGTTTGTGTTTGTTTAAGGATAGTCTATTTGATGTCAACAATATAGCCTATCAAATTCAAAGATAAACAACAAAATATATACCACATTCAAACATTTCCATTAAGCACAAATGGAGATAAAAAGTTAGCAAAATGTTGAATCTACATGATTAAGGGAGCTTCATTACCCCTAAATTAAAGGGATTTAACCTCTCATATTTGTTATCATTTCAACAAATGTAGAGTTCAACATGAAACAAAAAGCAAGAGGTAAATGCAAGCAAAGTAAGAATAGAGCTATTTAAAATAAAATAAAAGCTAATCTACTTCCATAAATAAAAAGATTTACACTGCTAACATGAAAGGAAAAGGAGCATGTAAGTAAAAATTAGCATGAAAAATAAAAGCAAAGAAGAAAAAGGGGAAAAATAGGCTTAGGAAGCCATTTTGTTTCATAATTTGTTGCTATAACTAAACTAACTAAAGAGGAGGCTAAGAGCTTAGAGCTCTATTACATAAAACATAAGGGATATCTATACATGTCTAAAACCCTAATTCATATTTTTGGGGACTACCCAAAATACCCTCTTAGGAAATCTAACCTCCAAGTAATCATTAGTATAAACATAATACTCCATTTAAATGTGCATATAGGTTTAGTCATGTGCATTAGTTCTTAATAGGGGATCTTGGTTAGTGGGTAGGTAGGGTCCTCCATGTTGCATGAAATGATTTATTTCCATCTTTATTTGTTTTCTTCTCTTGTGCATGCACATTTTCATGAAGCTTCTTCTTACTTTTCATCCAATTTCCTAAAAATAAAAATAAAATGTGCAAATAAATATTCTCAAATTAATTCACACACAAAAATGACCATTTTGCCCCTAAATGAAGATTAATAAATGATGATTTGAAAACAATTGAAATTTTGGTTTAAACATGTTAAAATACCTTATATGCTCAGTCATTTAGCTAAATTAGATTAAATATTAAAGTAAAAATATGCACGTTTACGTGCGTATCATTTTCTTTGTAATATATAGACTTTAAAGTGTTCTCACTATCATTTTATCAAAATTCAATTATTGATACGTGTAACGTCTCCCACTTAGAAAACCAATAACGAACGCCAATGATGCTCCAGTCAAAATGAGATCGGTTTTTTGTCTACAACATTAAGTAAAAAGAACAACTAAATAAATTATTAACTGGGTTTTTATTCAAACCGAAATCAATAGGAGTTGAAACATCAGGACGAAGTCAAAACGATTTGAATTCTTGGAAGCACGCTTTGATAAGGAAGAGAAATGTTTCAAACAGGACTCAACCAAAATGGAGCCAACCATAGAATTCTGTACGGATCTTTCATGTCGATAGAGACTTTTATAAGCATCGAGTTATCTACCCAAACTTTACATGAGTCATTCTTAGCCAATTCTATGAGTGCCTAGGAGATTTTGAGAGTTTCGAACAACCAATTACAAGAGTTGAAGGGTTAATAGTCAAAACACTAGAACAATTCAAATGATGAAGGAACTATCATTAATGTCAATTAATTATCCATGAAAATAAATCAATTATCAACGAAAACATCATGGGACACTTCAACTTGAAGAGGGAATGAGACTGCAACAAATTCAAGGCAATTGGAATTAACCACACATGTCGGCATCGACATTAGAAGTCCATATCGACATGTCATATCAACTTGGTAGCACTTGCAACTTTACGTACACCTTCGGGCCTTCATCTGGACTCTACGCCAATTCTCCTTCTGGCCCAATATGACTGTTACCCCTATAAATACAAATCATAGAGCAATCAAACCAAGATCTGGTTTCTTCCATTGCTACGTAGAAGCTCTGTCTCTTCTTCATCTCATTCCTCACATATTAGTCACCAAGGTAGTTATTTTAGACAATTCTACGATATAGAAACGGTCTAACTCATGTACTTGTAACTTATTCTCTCTCAAACCCTTTGTGATCTCAATCGAATCTATAAGCAACAAAGCTACAAGGTGGACGTAGGTCAAAAGCCGGCGAACCACTATAAAACCTTGTGTCTCTCTTTCATATTTCTGTTTATTTTCTTTTACTTTTACTATTATTTGCTAGATCTACATCTCACAGGTTTCTTATAACCTATTTTTGGATGTTAATCCATTTTTGACATTAACATTTTGGTGTTTTCACTAAGAAAATATGAATCCAGGCTTACATCTAGCTTGTTATTTTGGATTAGAAGAGATCCAGCTGTTATATCCAGGGAATTTTGCTTTGAAGATTTATAGGCTTGCCATTGAAGATTAATGACACCTAGAAAATAGAAATCTATTTCTGAAAGATCCACAGAAGCAACATTGGTGGTGATGAAGCAAAACCCCAACAAACTGAAATTGACAACGCTAATAGTCACTGAACAAAGGTTAATAATTAAAATCTAGCACTAGGATTCTCCACTCAACAGGAATTTGTAACCAAGGGGAAGCGTAACCAAATTGTTAATGAACTTAACCAAAAAATGGGCAATAGCAAAAAGGCTGTCATGAATAAGGTTGATGCTTTGCTAGCGCTGTAGCCACTAGGAGCCGCGAGAGCTAGATAAGAAACTGTAGCTGCTATGGAACAAGTGAATTCCTCTGTTTTGGGTCTGAACAAGAGGAACTATAAACAAAAGCAGAAGGATATTGTTTTAGGAGCTGCAGGAATTAATCGTAGTAGAACACATCGAAAGTACTCTTCCCACTAGAAAACAGCCTGTTGCAAATCCAAATTTTAGAGTAAACACTCCTCAAGTGAACAACGGAATGCTTGTTTCTAACTTTGAAGATGGCATGCAACTTGATGGTGATAGATTGGAACTGAATGCTATGTAAATAGGCAAAATGCCATAATTGAAGTTCAAACTGCCACTGTAAGACCGATCTTGTGCCAACCTGAGATTGTTTGTGGAGTCAAATATTCGGCGTAGCAATTGACAACCAACCTGTAGACCGTCGTGCTAGTGAGTAGTTTATTGCTGAAATGTTCAAAAAGTTGATGGAGGAGAGTAGGGGCAGAAAGAATGATGACTGAGGTTCCACGCCAAGCCGAACTCCATTCGCTGAAAACGTTCTAAGAGAAGATTATTCTAAGAAGTTCACTATGCTGACTATGCCATCATATAACAGAATGGCGGACCCTAAACAACAGTTGTACAAATATGAGTGGCATATGGATGGAGCTAGGGCGATGGATGATGTCCGCTATAGATGTTTCCCTATCTTCTTGGAAGGAGCTGCTTCCATGTGGTTTACTAGAATTGCACCGAGGTATTTTTCCACTTTCGACGAATAAGCAAAAAAGTTTCTAGAGCAGTTTAGACTCCATACCGCATGACCAAAAGACGTGATGTCTTTATCTGGCTTCTTCCATGAACATAACGAGTCACTGAAATCTTTCATGAACTGGTTTAACATAGCAGTTATTGAGGTAAGCAATCTAAAAGAGGATATGATTGATATGGCTTTGGTCCAAGCCATTAACCCAGATACAGATTTTGGTACATGGATTAAAATGAAACAACCTACTACCATGGAGGAATTCCACCCGAAAGGCAAACCAGTTTCTAAGACTGGAAGAAGCAAGTATAGTCGAAGAAAAAACTGTTGGTGAGCAACCAAAGAAGATGTTTCAGAGCAGTGTCATGGTTAAGCAGATGGAAATAATTATGGAGCAACAACATGAAACACATGAAATGATTCGAATCTATAGAAGAGGAATTAGAACTCTAGTAGGCACGATGGGAACAGGAAACGTCTACGGAATCTTAGACCGAGGATTATACGCTGTTGAACGATAACATGGAAAAATCTACCTTGCTACTCAGGGAACTGAGCTATATAACAAACCGCCCAAGTAGGAAGGGTCTAAACAATAAAAGAAATCAGGGAAGTTTTTTCACTTTCATGAGACTCAGAGGCATAACAAAAAATGAGTATCAACATTTGAAGGACTTGATTGAGGAACTGATAAGGAACAACCAACTCCAACAATACGTGAAGAAATCACATAATTCTGACCAACCCACTGGACCTCAAGTTCCGAGCAATCAAGAAAATTAGGCCAGACCTAATGGAGAAGGGCTTCGTCAGACTGATCAGAGACTCATCATAAGTACCATCACTGGAGGACCTCACCCAGCGCAGAAGAGTTAGTGCAAGATGGAGCGGTATGCTAGTTCTTTGAAGCATGCTCCTAATAAAACCTGTTATGCCATTGAAGAGAAGCCCATCCAAACAATAGAAGTTGATAACTGATGATATTATATTTTTAAACCGAGATACTGAAGGTATAGAGGTGCCAACTCTTGACCCACTGATGGTAACAGTTGGAATCGAGTTGGCAGTTGTGCGTAGAGTACTGGTTGATAGTAGAAGTTCGGTTAACATCCTTTTTAGACAAACGTTCGATCAGATGAAGATTAATAAGAAGGATGTTACTACTTTCAGGACAAAGATTTAAGAATTTACAGACGAACCAAAATAGCCAGTCGGGATGATTAACTTACCTATGGAACTTGGAGAAGGAGAATGAAAGGTGGTTCTTATTCAAACCTTCGTGATAATTGATGAATTCTCAACTTACAAAGCTTTCTGGGGCCGATTGGTCTGTGCTGATTTCTGAATAGCTTTGGCTCCATGGTGCCTTACAATGATGTTCCTAATGGAGAATTGGGTCGGAGTGGTAAGAAGAGACCAAAATGCGATAAAAGAATGTTACGTTGTCGAATTGTGCAAAGCCAAATGACATGAGAAGGGAAAGAATACAGGGAAGGCTCTCTACATTCATGACCCACCAGCATAGCAATTACAGAATGACCCCTAACTCGGGGACTATAGTCGCTTCAACAACACTATGGACCCTAGGAAGAAGAGTGCAAGGGTGGAATGTGTAGCACCGGTGGAGTTTATAGTTGCTGTCCCTATCGACATGGATAACCCAACTCGGGTCTTGAAGATAGGTTCACATCTTGGATTTAAGAAGCAAAACGAACTGATAAAATTTCTTCATGCCAATCTGGATGTGTTTGCTTGGACGCATTCTGATATGTGTGGGATATCGTCGGAGATTGCATGTCACACACTTAATATTGACCCCAAATTCACACCAGTAAGGCAGAAGAGATGCAAACTAGTCCGGAGCGATCAACTGCATTGAAGGAGGAGGTGGATAAGCTATTGGCCAACGGCTTTATCCAAGACATAATATATCGTGGATGGGTGTTAACCTTCTACTAGTCAAGAAATCGAATAGGAAGTGGTAGACGTGTTGACTACTCAGACTTGAACAACGCATGCCCAAAGGATAGCTTTCCACCACCTTGAATCGAACAGCTCGTTGATGGAACCATGGGGCATGAGCTACTCTCATTCATGGATGCCTATTCAAGATACAATCAGATTATGATGCATGGGCCCGATCAAGAGAACACCAGCTTTATTATCGACTTAGGACTGTACTATTATCACGTAATGCCGTTCGGCTTAAAGAATGCTGGTGCTACTTACCAAAGATTGGTGAACATAATGTTCAATAATCATATCGAACGTACAATGGGGGTATATGTGAATGACCTGCTTGAGAAATCATTAGTATTTGGAAACCATCTGGATAATCTCTCAAAGAAGTTTGAAATCCTTTAGAAGTATGGAATGAAATTGAACCCCTTGAAATGCTCGTTCGGTGTCTCATCCTGAAAATTTCTTGGATTCATAGTAAACATGATGGGTATTGAGGCCAATCCAGAACAGATCGTTGCATTCTGGAATGTCAGAACCCCGTCGACAAAAAGGGAGTTGCAGAGTCTGAATGGAAAGATCACAACATTGAGCCGCTTCATATCCAAAGCGATAGATAAGTGTATACCATTCTTCGATGCGCTAAATAATGGTAAGAATAACTTTGAATAAAATCAACACTGCCATATAGCATTTGATGAATCACTTCGACACGTGGAAACACCGCTGATTCTATCTAAACTAGCAAATAGCGAAGATCTATTCATCTAATTGGTAGTATTTGCCCATGCGCTAAGTGCAGCACTTGTGCGTGAGGAGGTTAGGTTCAACGACCCGTCTACTACATTAACAATCGGTTCACCGAAGTTGAACGAAACTATCTGAAATAGAAAAGTTATTGTACTACTTGTTGATAGCATCGAGGAAGCTACGACCATATTTTCAAGCTCACCCCATCAAGAAATTGTTTGTCGACGGTGCATCAAACGAATTATGCTTAGGAGCGGGAGTTATGCTTGAAACTCCGAAAGGACGGTCGATCTGTTATGCTCAAAGGTTATAATTCTCTATTACTAACAATGAGGCGGAGTATAAGGTGGTAATAACGGGGTTAAAGATTGTGAAGGAACCAGGAATTAAAGTTCTCTATATACAGAGTGACTCTCAATTAGCCGTTTATCAAGTAAAACAAGAGTATTAGGCTAAGGATGCGAACCTCACCCCTTACATGTTGAATGCATGGGAATTGCTCAACGATGTCGAACACAACGCGATAACTCATATTCCCATGACATAGAATGTGAAGGTCAATCACTTAGCTAAACTGTCCAATTCCTGGGATGCACAGTTGCTAGGACTGGTTCCAATGGAAGTATTGTCGGCTCCCAGTATAGATCAGATGACGTCGACTGGATTTTGGAAACCGTAGAAGAGGAGGAATCATGGATGACGGTGACTAAGGACTACCTACTCAAAGGAACACTCCTAAGGTATCAGAATGAACAAAAAAGCTTCTTCGAAAGGTACCATGATTCATAATGTAGGATGGTGTATTATATCGAAGAGGGTTCTCCACTCCCTTACTTAGGTGTGCGATCAAACACGAAGCCAAGAAAATCCTCATGGAGATTCACGAAGGCACTTGCAGTGACCACACCGTGGGTCAAACATTGGCGAAAAAGGCTCTCCACCATGGATACTTCCGGCCAACAATAAATCAAGATGTGGTAAACTATTCCAGACGATGCGATCGATGCTAGAGATTTGCAAAGATTCTGCAAATTTATCTACGAAACTTACGCAAATGGTCAGTCCATGGCCGTTTGCAATATGAGGGATTGATCTAATCGACGTCTTACCAATAGCAAAAGGAGGAGCTAAAAACGCCATTGTTGCAGTTGATTACTTTAAAAAATGGATCGAAGCGGAACCGCTTGCCATGATTCTACTAATAAAGTGATTACCTTGTAACAAAAAACATTTTTTGTAGGTTTGGGGTGCCATGGAAAATTATCACGGACAATGGAACTCAGTTTGAGAGTGTCGGGTTCAAGATTTCTACAAGCATCATCAGATCGAGAAAATCTTTTCCGCAATAGCGCATCCGCAGGAAAATGGGCAAGTGGAGGCAGTGTACAAAATGATCAAATCCACCATGAGGAAGAGGTCAAAAAAAGATAAAAGAAATTGGATTGATGAGCTTCCGCTTGCACTATAGGGTTACATAATGACACACAAATCTGCGGCTAGACACTCTCCCTTTGCTTTGGCTTATGGTTCAGAACCTATGATACCAGCGGAATTGGCAGTCCCATCTCATCGTAGAAGGCATTTCAATCAAAGAGAAAACAAGCAACTATTGCTCAATCACTTGACCAAATTGATGAGAAGAGGGAGGAAGCTAAGCTTAGGACTGCTACCCACAAGAAAAGAGTAGAACGACACTTCAATACAAAGGTTTAAAACCATACCTTTAGAGTGGGGGATCTCATCCTAAAATGGATCTTCGGGAGTATGGGAATAGTTGCCCCAAATTGGGAAGGACCTTACATAATCAGTCAGAAACTTGAAGACTAAACATTCAAGCTGACGACGGTCGATGGAATTTTGATTCTCCACGCTTGGAACATTGACTCGCTACGACACTACTATATTTAGCACTTATATATGTATTTTCTATTTTCGTAAATATGCCATCTAGGGACACTGGAGGCAACATAAATAGGAAGGACTTGCCTTCCCATTTATTAGTAATATATCTTGCTTCTTGAACCAATGGAGCCACATTCTTGTAAGCAAACCGACGAGTTGACAGGAAAAATCATCTCAAACCATTAAATCGATGGGAAAAATCGATCCACACCTTTTGAGAACTAGTATTACTCCGGGAACGTCGGGAAGGCCCATCTACCTATGCATTATTAATAAGCCGCACGTCATTGCTTGGACCAATGGAACCTCATCTAAGTATGCAAAAATCCCTGTGTTCCACCAATAAGGTGCACGTCGTTACTTGAACCGATGAAACCGTGTTCAAGTACGCAATACTCCTTGTGTGCCATCAATAAGCCGCCACTGCTTGGACCAATGGAACCACGTCTAATTATGCAAAACTCCTCGTGCATCATCAATAAGCCTCACGTCGCTTTTCGAACAGATGGAACTGTGTTCTTGCAAGTAACACATGTCCCACATGACCGAGAAAATACTTTCCAATCCCTTGATGGGGAATACAGACCCTCTAACCACTGGATTGATAGGAAAATCAATTCAAAATTTCCTAAGTACCAGTGTTGCCTCGGCAATACTTGTAAATCCTTTTATCCTCTAGTAATCGATGTTACCTTAGTAACACCGATAGTTCATTCAACCTTTCTAAGTACTTACATTGCTCCGACAGCGTCAGGAATGTTTCCTATCGTAGGATTGGTGAAAATTAACATTGCTCCATCAACATCATGAAAGTCTAAATCATCGAATAAATGGCAACATCGAAGGAAGGTCCACTACTCGAGCTCTTCATAAGTTTTCAAATATAGAAACTGATACACGGGCAGGATATCAATATTAGACTTGGAGAAGGTCTGTCACAATCAAAGAGTAAAATGCTCGGAATCTAGCATCAAAATTGTAAGTTCCCAGAGACATGAGCAACCATACAACTCGGACTTGGGGCAATCAGAGAGTCACCTAAAATACCCGGTCTCTTGTTAAGTGCGTGGTTCAATCGTTTGGAGTAACCAACCCTATGGAGTAGGGGACGCATACGCTAAAACTTGGCCAGAGCAGATTAAGTCACACCACAGTTCTGTACACCGAACAAAGTATTTTGACAATTACAATGGAGTTAAATAAAGTAGTACACTAGACGAATAAGTTATGCTACTTATACTATTTACATGCATGGAGTTGCGGTAAATACACACATCACACACAATACAACAGTATATAATATGGAAATTGTGGAATAAGCAATCGTATTATATACACACACGGTGATATACAAACAAGCACATTACATAGAATACAGGAAAAATACATGGGAAAGATAACAATGGAAATGCTAATCTTTTCATTACTAATATCATTTTATGTACAATACGAATAGCGGGAGCCATTCCCGCACAATACCAGCATGTTTGGACACTACAACACATGAGAAAAGGAAAAACACATACTCCAATGATTTAACAACAAAGAGAAGAAACAAAAGTACAGACTCTGTACTTGTACAATACTCGATTGACTCAAAAACAAACAAAAACCATCATTACCCTCCACCACCAGCACTCGAGCCCATCACTCAAGCATATCATCATTTCTTTCCTCCATTCCACCTTTTCTATCCTTCCCTAGGTGGATCTTCTTCTTCTTCTTCTTGTGCTCCTTACCAAGGGCAATGGCATCCTCCATAGGAGCGGATTCTTCTCCTATGGTAGGACCAGACTCTTTAGATCCTCCAACCGCGGCACCTCTACCCTATGACCCTTAGAGCTTGATGGTAGTCAGAGTCTTGTGCTTCATTTCCTCCTTCTCCTTCTTTATTTGAAGCCCCTTGTTCTCCTTTTCTAGTCTCTCTGCCATTGTCTCCTTATTGGTTGGGTTTGATTCACCCGTGATCATCAATTCCTCTTCTTGAGACATGAAGACCTCCTCCAGGTTCTGTAGTTGTATAGTTTAGTAAAGGACCACCGAAGTGAACTTGAGCTTTTGAAGAGGATGAAATTTCTGCATCATGGTAATCTGAGCCTCGATGTGGGGATAAGTAATGGATAGCGAGGTCCCGCAACGATCATGAGAATCCTTGTGGCACTTGTTCATATCATCGGGGGCATCACCTTCATTATCACTTTTTCTCTTCTCTCCCCTCTCATGCTCTCTCTCCAAGTGGTGAGCCTCATCATCTTTTCTCTTCCTCCTCTCCTCGTCAGTTTCATGATGAGAGTGATGGGTTAGATTCGGAGTTTGATCTCTGTAGGTGCCAGAATGTTGACGTAGTTAGTGGTATAGTCCACGACCATGAAACCTGAAACGAAAAGATAAATGAAGTTAACACTCGAATTCTAAAACCTAACTCTATGCAAAAATGTGTGTCCATAATCCTATAGTGAAGTATTTAGTATTGATGGTCCCCTATATATTCTACAAACCGTATCAACATAGTTTCAGAGCTGGAGTCCTGCCACCTTCACTTATAAAGGCACTAGAAGATATGTCGATATGTAAGCCTATCTCGCCTATTATCTCACTAATCGAAAAATCCTAAAATTTATTCAACTGAATGGTGATGTCTCTTGGAAAATCGAAATGCAGCGTATCTCCAACAAGGGTTTCAGCAGCTTGACCACTAATTGATTAAGGAATTTCAATGGTTAGTTATTCTTGAGAAGAAATGGAAAGCTTAGGCTCAGCACCTCGGTAGTTAGCAGTTCTAGAGAAGGTAGGTGAGGAAGAGTAGGCCTCATTGCGGGTGACTCGCCAAATGACTCCTCCCTTTCCACGCTAGCATGGTAATCGCCATTATCATCATCAGACTCATACTCCTCGTCACCGACAGCCGGCTCTTTTCTTGACCTCCTTATGAATCTCACATCCTCCTTCGAGATCATCGGCATTCTAGCGCCATTATCCTTGTCACCGGGGGCATCTTCTCCTACAGGCTCATCAACACCTATCCCAATAGCTTTTTTCTCATCATCCCTTGCAGGCTCATCGGCCTTTGTATCAACAATCCCCGCGTTATGTTTATCGCCAGATCCACTTTCTTCCTCTTCCTCTTGAGGACCCTCATCAGAGCTACGAGTGGAAGAAAAAGAATGGGTGTTTGATCTAGTGCTTCTCCGTATTGAGGATTCCATGTCTGCTATTCTTCCTGGCTGGAGCAAGCCAAACTCTTGCAGGTTTTCGTTTGTCAGAAGGAACTTGACAATACGTTAGTTCGGTCTAATGGCCTTTTAAGTCTTCAAGCATTCTCTCATGCTCCAGCTTCTTGTCCCACTTTGGAATTCCCTTAAGGGATATACTTTAAGTCAGGAACTTAGAGATTCCAATATGGGGGAGATCGATAGAAAAAAGCTTCCTTCCTTTTAACTAGAAGCGATTGAATCCTTCTAGACAACGTATGAAAAAGTATTTGTTTTTAAAGTAGGAACACTTTTTGTGGAGGTTATCGATGACCTTGCATCTTGTCCAAGCCTCGATAATCATGAAAGATAAGCATTCCTATCTCCTCTTGAACATGAGAAGATATGCGAGCTCGTTGAATCATGGAGGGCAGCCAAATCTTCACATAAATAGGACATATAAAAAACTCAACAAGGCATGTCCATTTTGGTGAACTTTAGATGCTCTGAGCCCAATTTCTCCTAGAAAACTTCTCAAGAAAGAATTAAAAAGCAGGTTTGCACCACTAAGACACATGTCGCAACTACATGTTGTGAACCCAAGTAGGGGGTGATGGGTAAATTCATTTATTACCGACAAACGAACGTCTTCTTTAGGAATGCCGTATTGCAAGCAAATGTTCTTAAACATTTTTGTGGTCAAAACAGAAGGCCTCTACTCCAATGGGTCATTTATAATCAACCTTGGAGGTAATGGACATAGAATGGGATTGATTGGTACTATCTGACCCTTAGACTCAAAGGTCGAAGGTTGGTTAGTTTTGACCGAAACAAATGGCGAAACTAGAGTAGTAATGGATGTAGCTTCAGAAGGTGTAGATGATCCTTCGCCAGGTTTAAGGCTAGACGTTACCGGTCATTCTAAACAAGAGAACTTGGCATTCAACACAGTCATGTAAATTCAACTTAGGATAAAAGAACCCATATGACCAATACCCATAATCCAAAAGAAGTCGACATGTATTGATCGATTGGGTTCCGAGTGTTGACCGGGGCAGATGCAGTGTGTTATCTACATGGTGTGAGTCCAATATCCCGAGCACTGCGAATGAACCATCTTGTATAGATGGCTTGCTCGCATTTGAAAAACAAGCCGCGTCGTATTTTGGGAATTATCTCTCTTGGAATTTACCCGTTATCAGTTTAATATCGGTAACTGATCCGTCGTCCCGAGCAATGCAGAAAGTCTTTCTTCTCAGGATCACCGAAAGTACAAAAATAGAAAAGGAGAGAGGTAGAGTCCTCCAACACATCTGCTAAGGAATAAATTCACTAACCTCAAAAGTGTGTAGAAAGTGAAGCCAACTGAAGAGGGACTTCGTTGATGTTAGTCGAAGTCAGTAGGGTGAAGCATGCATGATGTCAAGTTCATATCAATTATATGCATAGTCATTGTCACGTCTTAAGTCATATACGATCAAAATAAATATTCAAGGCAATGTGCAAGTCACTATTCAAGAGTTAAGTAGTCAAATATGTTATGCAATTGTTTGATATTCGATTCCTTATGTGTACAACGTTTGAGTATTACAATTGACAAAAATACCCAAATTGATTTAAGGTTTACAAAGTTGAAAATGTAAGAAGTAGGAAGAGAATGAAATTATCCCCAAAATGGCACCCCTAGATCTATATTTATAGGGGAAAAGTGGCATTGCTTTCGGAGTTAATGAGCTTCAGCAATGGTCTCAATAACAGCTTTGGCAACTTTACTATTGCGTACTTGGCTTGCTTGACGTTAATGTGCTTAACTTTGGTAGTCATCAATGTTGAATATTGCTAGGCTTCACCTCCACTCCTTTAATGGAGATACATGACAACGATGTACTATAGCATTGGCGTCTTTTGTGATGAAGGTCGATGTATTTCATAAGTGGGTGATGGTACTAGCTTGAGTTAATGCAAGTATGAAGCAATATTAATCAAAAGGCAGCATTGATAGCCTTGTGGATATTAGTGGCGTCCTCCATCAACATCACTTATGTAGATATGAGGCGCCCTTGAAATGTTGATGAAATGCGCCAATTAAAAGATGAAACACCATGTTAACCATTGGTGATGTTAATAATGGATGTGTGGTGTTGTCATTGCTTTGTAGTAGCATTATTTGGAAGTAGTGTTGAACATTGACGAAGAGTGGTATCACTTAGTACTTCTTCGATGTTGATGATCCTTGGTGTCATCATAAAGTGATATCCGCAAAGTGCTACAAAATGCAAAACTGATAGAACTACATTAATGAAATGCGCTATGGGTCATTTCAACACCCATTGAAGGCTTGCGAAGTTGATTGCACTTGATTCCTTTTCTTATTTGGTTACACGCGACACTATATATATTCTGTTATTGATGAAGTGCGACACTCCGCTCCTTTGATGCTAACCTATACTTATGTTCTCGATGTTGATCATTGGTGCCATTAGCATATCGTCGGTCGCATGTCTTCGCCAATAATGATGGCATATGATATGAACAAGGAACAATTATTGGTATCGCCACTATTACTTTGGCGCTGCTTATTGGAGCGACGTCTCGGTGAGGTGGAACATTGAACTTCTTTGATGACAATTGTAGTATTAATATTTGCCCCCGAGTGTAGAGGAGCGTTGTCCTTTTCCCTCCTTTTGGTCTTCTCTTTTTGATCTAACTGTATATTTAAGATCAATCCAACGGTTCCAATTTGCTTACTTCTTCCTATAAATTCATAGGCCTCTCCTCCTTTCCTCTTTTGCAGCAATTCAGAAACTAAAAAAATATCAAAATTCTCAAAATTTAGCTGCAAATATGAGTTCTTTGATAGCAATTTTATAAATTAAGGTACTTCTTTTGTTTACTCAATTCACAAATTAGTTTACATGATTGTTACGTTGAAATCATGATTAGATTTTAGCCTAGATTCTACTATTTTGAATCGACGATCGAGTTTAATCATTCGGCTCCAATGCTTAAATTTTATTGTCGAATTATGATTATTAATTCCATTAATGTTGGAAATATAACACCGTTTTGCTGATTTTAAACTGGTAAGTTACTTAGTGGTACTGATATAGGAATTTTATGATGAAACTGGCAATATTTCAAACCCATACCTATTTTTATTAGATTTGTGTTGGTATCGACATTCACGAAGCCACCGAAAGGTTTGATATTGACTAGCCAATAACACAACGTTTTTACATCGTGTAAATAGGTTTTGATATTAACAAACACTGGTATGAAAATTGATATGTTCACTATTGATAAAGGTGATCTCGATATCGATTTTTATCATATCAAGCATTGATCATTCACGATGTCATTATGATTCTCGAAGTTAATAAAACTTCATGTTACCTTGTTTTCTTATTAGCTAAAAGTTTTCATATTGTAAGTAATTAAAGTGCAGCATAGTGACCCACTCAAAGCCCTAGATTCTAATGTAATTAGGGCATCTAAGTCGATTAAGTGCGACACTAATTGGTTTGACGCTAGTTTTAAAATAATATTGTGATATTAGCATGACACTTGACACTAATAAAGCTCTTATTGTTTTAACAACATTAAATTTTTATCTCATTGGGGCGCAATAACCTCTATTATCATGACAGTCGATACTAATAATGCTCTTTGTCGATTAATTAACATCACTAGTGTCGAAGTCATTTCACATTTTATCGATTAAGTTAAAGCGCGACAACCTTTAGTTGAGAATATAAAGTTCATCGACAATATGTGTTTTGACTAGATGAGGCAATAATAAACTCGATGTTAATTAAGGGCGACACTGCTCATCCTTTACCTTTACTTATGAGCATGATTTGATAGCTATAGCCTTATTGTTTTCCTTTATTTCTTCACAATTATTTTTAACATTACAAAATAAGTTATGTATGACATCGAGCCTCTCGACACCGATGCTTTTAACATGTTATAAATTGTTTAACTAATTATTATGTTTCCAATTCACATCGCGCTATTCATCAGTGTCGATATCCTTATCATTTCAACGTTAAACATAGTTGTGAAGCTTGTTAATATTTTATAGCATATGTTTTATATCATTATCGGCGTGGGCTTATTGGTGCCGCATATACATTCTCATCCGACTTTATATAGCTTCCTTATGGGATCCGCTTATTGAAACTTAAGACTACCATCAAACTCGACATTCATTATTTAAGAGTTGGTATTTCATGACCATTATATATTTTATCACTTCGACAATAAATAAATAAATTTTATTTAAAATTAGCATGTAATAGATCTTCTATGTAACATGAACATGGTTATTTCTTAAGTTTGGAATGATATCACCTGGTAAGACAATGGAAGACCAACAATCTAATAAGAAGTCTATTAAGAAAGCTAGTATAGGGCCTAAACCTTTACCTTCAGTGAGCAAGAAAGGAGATATCATTTCGAACCCATCATACATCACCACCAAGGTCGAGGTGGACTCTATTCTTGCATAATTTGGAATTATTGGAGTTGAAGCCATTCCTGCTGGTCCCATAGACAACATTTATAGCCTGCCGGAAGGTTAATTTGCTTTCTCTACCATATATATATCTGGCACACTGGCTACCTTCCTTTCCTCGATTTTATCTTAATATATTTGGAGTATCTGAATATTGCGTCGATCAAATTCTTGTGAAATGCTTTTACATATTTGACTTGCTAGGAAGTCTTAGCTCGAGAGGCAGGACTCCCTTCCTTAGTGCTGAAATTCTCCACTCCATAGCTAGTCCTACTAAAATTGGCAAACAATGTGGCCATCAATTGTATCGAATCCATCCTCAACCAGAAAGTATGATTTTTGAGGGTCTTAACACGACGAGAGGATGGGAAACACAATTCTTCTTTGTCGAATGTTTCTCCAATATCAAAGGGACATTTTCTACTGCTAGTAAGTTTATTTTCCCTTGTTACCTACATTAAATTATTATTTCTTTCTAATAGGTGTCTTTCTTTCAGATCCCGCCCCCAAGAAGCTAAATCCTAAAGACAAAAAAGCTTGTGCTGTCGCTAACTCAGGTAGCAGAGAAAATGGGGAACATGCTTAAACTATTAACCCTGGCTAACCTTGTTCAATACTCTATCATTTTGGACCGCCACAAGATTCTGGGAGAGCCTCCGATAGTAAAGTATAACGCTCGAGACAAAAGCTTGTTGTAATGGGCAATCCTGAATCTTTTACATCTAACTACCCATTCAACCTGGGATAACTGGTAAGATATCATTGCATTTATCCAAAATCTATTATAATACATCTTATAAGCTTATTCCCTTTATTCGGGTTTGTCTGCTATAATAGTTACCCCTATAGAGAAGTGGGCCATAAAAGATGCTCTTAAGGATAAATCGAATAAAGATGGCTCTTCTATCTCGATTCATGCTCCCGAACCCCAATCTCATAGGGATGCTATTTCTAGCTCATTCGTGCTTGCAAAATGGAAACTGAGTGATAGTTCCATTGTTGCACCCACTCCCAGTAAGAAGCCTAAGACTGGGGATGTGCGTTCCCCTGTTATTATTGAAGAGTAAGAATTGGTCGGTACCGATTCAAGCCTTGAGACGTCAAATCTTAACACTACTGGAGACGAGGCCCAAGTGGTGGCTGAAGTAGGGAATTCCTAAGACCCACTTCTTCATATTACTTTTTCAGGCCCCCCTTAAGCTCTAAAGTGCATTTGTGAGGATCACAGATTTTCTTTTACACTGGAGGATCCACTTTCTTCCAAGTCTCAATCTTCTATACCATTAGTAAGTTTAATGACATTCTCTAATTGGTCATCCAATCCCTCTCTTTTATCGCCTTTACGCCATTACAGTCTTCCTCTTATACTCAAGACCATCAATTTGCACTTCTTTAGCAATACCTACCGGTACGTACCTTTCCTATTTAACTATTTTAAACTCTTAATATTTCACGTATAACATTTTAACTCAAGTTTGTTACTCGTTCCAGGTCGCCAAATATTTGTCCTCACTTCAAGAGGAAGCTTCAGGATCATCTAGAAAGATGACCAAGCTTAAAGAACAAAAATCCTTGCTTAACAATCATATAATTGATATCTTTGTAGAGAGAGACGATGCTGTGAAAGAAAAAGAAAAGCTGGCTACCTCTCTTAAGGAAACAGAAGTTATACTTCTTAAAGAAAAATGTGATAAACAGATTTCAGATGATAGGGTGAAGGCCATAGAATTAGCATTTGAGGAACCCGAAATGAAGGAGGCTAAGCTTATAGTAGAGAATACATCTCTCAAGAAATGGCTAAAAACAATGGGGTTCTTTTAGATAAGTCAAACCAACATGATTAAAGATGCAAAACAAAAGGTGTCCCATTTTCTCGTCATGCCCCTCGATACCATTATCGAGAGTTCTTACGAGAAAGCACTCTTTATTCCATATGTTGACAATGCCTACAAACATTTGAATTTTGGGTTCCCTTCTCTCCCTCTAGCATGGAACAAAAAGTTTATGGAAAAATTTGAAGCGACGTCGAATAAATCTCAAGCACCTAGAGAAGGTCCCTCTAAGAAAGCGGAGGAGATTGATGCTCCAAAGCTATTGACTTCTGACGTCCTTTAGCTGATGAGAAGATAAATTCCGATGACGAAGAGAGGATGATGAGAAGAACATGGATGGGGATCATCATGACAATGATGGTCCCGATGACGATAATGACTATGACAACGGTGATAATGGTGGAGGTGACGAAAAGGGTCTCCCTGGACCATTAGATGACAAGGATGGATTGTGAGATGCTAACCTAGACCTAGCGGCCCAAGGCATGGAGGTTACTGAAATTCCTGACCCTACGAGGACAAACTCTCCTAAAAAGGACAGTGCTTCCCATGGCTAAAAAATTAAGGGAAAAGAAAAGATTTCATCATCTTCGATTCCACTTACTTAAGTATGGATCTCTTTACTTAGATGTCTTAAATTTCTTAGTAATTTGTAGTTAATGTGTTAATTATTCTAATTAAGAAAGAAGTCGAAATATCACTACGATGTAATACTCGAAAAGAAGCAAATGGAGATAGACCGACTGAATAGGGAATTATATAGATAGGTGAAGGATTACTATAAGTTGTCTGAAAAATATGAGAAGCTTACTGCAAGTGCGTCGAATTAAGATTCTTCAAGGAAAGGGAAGTCGCTCCCTGGATAAAAAGAGCACATCACCATCGAGAAAAACTCTTGGCAGAGAACACTAAGCTAATGACCCTTTTCTAGATGTTAATTGACAATAGGAATGCCTTAGAAGAATTTCTTTTTAGAGCTTACTCAAGGGGTAAATTAGTTGACTTCTCATATTTAGGTGACAATGGTGGAGGTTTACTTAGATGTTTTCATCGTACCTAGATGACATAGGTCCGATCTCCATCCCAGGATGTGGTAGAATCAACTTAGAGTTGCCCACACTCCTCTTTCTTCCCGTTCTCTTCCCCCGAGAAACTTAGATATAATAGGAAGAGATCTATTTCTGAGATGTATAAAAAATCAATTTTAAATGAACCTGAATAATTGTATAATTGTAATATGCAACTTGGTTTACTTATGGACTTCATCATTTTAGTTTTCTTATCCTTAGCCTAATTTTAGGATGTTGTACAGACTAAGGATTTATCAAGTACTCTGGTTCCTAGGGAATTCTTGAGTAAATTTGTCAAGTTAAAGAAAGATTTTAAGGAAAAAATCTTCGTTTCTTAAACATCACAACTGATGAGACATTGGTTCCTTAGAGATTTACAAGAAGTTTACATACGGTTTCCCCATCTCTTTTTTTACTTTTTAGGTGATGAAAAAACAAGTTACTCAGTGAAATTCGATCCTATCATGCTAAACTAATATATGGTCGTGATAGCCCTTCAGTCGAGGAATGAGATTATCATCGATTCCCTCCTATTTATACAAAGAAGGAATTAAAGCTTCTTTTGATTCTACACTCACTTCATCATCGAAAGGTCTAAAACTACAGTTTTGAAACTCTAGGTGTTATCTTGAATGTTTAGAAATAAAGTTACAATGTAATCTTGACCTTCTGTGTTACTTGTAAACTCTGCTTATTATCAATAGAAAAGTTTATTTCTCATATATTAGTTCTTGTTTCACTTATTCTTAATAGGAGATCCAGTTAGTGCATACATCTGATCATCATTATGCCTTCTCATGAGTTGTAGAAATCAGAGATTGTTAGCGGATATTAAGAAGGAGAAATCTTCCCATAACGATTTAGCTTTACTATTTTCAAATAATTCGGAGGCATAAAAATGGCACATGAAATAATTTGAACTGAGAGTGATTTTCAAAGGTCTGAAAGAGTGAACTTCTAGCTTGGAAAGAGAAATAAAGGAGAAGGATAAAGGAGTTCAATGGTCGATAGAGAGGATTGAGTCAGTCTTTGAATCTAAACCTCTAGTTGATTTCGACGCTGAAATAACTAAATTGCATCAATATATAAACGATCTCGAAGTGGAGCTAATGAAAAACCAAGTCTAATGTTAGTTATTAGAGCTTATTTCAAGTGAAGGCGAAGTTGGCCTCCCTACCCTTACTTTCAGGAGAATGACCGAATCTCGATCTCTGGTTAGCCACGAATTCTCTACTTTACTAAACCCACCTACTGGCTTAAGCGATGGCACGATCTCAAAATGGAGTAGAAAGGTTAAATTTGAATATATATGCAACACTTTAGCAGGAAATGGGATGAAAAAGTATATTAACATATCAATGAATATGAAAGCAAAATTCAAGGGCTTGAGCGTGAAAAACATACTCTCTCAAACAAAAGATCGAAGAATTAAAGAGTATGTTTCAAACTTTACGAAGAGCCAACAAGACTCTCCAACGCGATTTGAAAACTCAGATCGACTCAATTGACAATGCGAATACCACTTGGAAGAAGGAAAATAAATTTAAAGAACTTCCAGATCTAGCCATTCTCCACGTTACCGATCCTTTAATTGTTAAGGATTTGGAGAAAACTACACGAAGCCTCGAATTTTAGCAATGATTTGCTTTAAACATATTTTTCTTTTCCGTCTGATTTCTATACCTGTAAATTTGCATGTAATATATTAGTTATAATGAAATTGTATTGGAATGAGAGTTACCTCAAATATAAAGAATGTAGCTTTGAATAAAATTGTCTGATTATCTTGTTTTTGCACTTTGAGCTTTTGATGTTTAGATCAATATTATGCTTGTAAGACAACCGAAAACCTTACTAATTGAGATTTTCATATTAGAATTCGCTTCCTCATAAAAGACCAAGAAACCTGTTTGATAGTTAATATTAAAAAACCAAAAATCCATCTGATAATGACAGAAGCGCGGGAATTCATCTGGCAATAATAATGGAGGAATAGAAATTCTTATCTGGCAATGGTAAAAGAAGACCAGAAGTCCTTATCTGGCTAATAAAAGAAGACCAGAAATTCATATTTGATAATAATAGAAGTCCAAAAATCCTTGTCCATCGATAGCAATAGAAGATCAGATATCCATATCTGGCAATAATAATAGAAGACCAGAAATCCTTATCTGGAAAAAATAGAAGAGGACCAGGAATTCATATTTGATAATAATAAAAGACCAGAAATCTTTATCTGACGATAATAATAGAAGATCAAAAATCCTTATCCGGAAATAATAATAGAAGACTAGAAATCCTTATTTGGCAATAATAAAAGAAGACCAAAAATTCATATTTGATAATAATAGAAGACCAGAGTCTTTATCTGGGGATAATAATAGAAGATCGGAAATCCTTATTTGGCAATAAGAGTAGAAGACGAGAAATCCTTATCAAGCAATAATAGAAGAAGACCAAAAACTCATATTTTATAATAATAGGAGATCAGAAAGTTTATCCAGCGATAATAATAGAAGATCAGAAATCCTTATCTAGAAATAATAATAGAGGACTAGAAATCCTTATCTAGTAGTTGAAAATTACGTTGGTTGGGAAGCATAAATAGCTCATATTTGATATACTTTTCTCTAGAAAGTATGTTCGATTTGAAGCACTACTTGACTCAAACTTTAATAGATCTTCTTCTAAAAGACTGATTGATTTGGAGTACTACTTTGCTTGGATTTTGATAGATTTTCCTCTAGAAGATTGATTGATTTAGAGCACTACTTGGCACAGATTTTGATAGACCTTCCTTAGATTGATGGACTGGTAGCATTACTTGTCTTAGACCCCTTATCACCGTCTTAGGTGATGAATTAGGTCTATTGTCCGGTGCGTTTAGTTAGCTATCTTGAGCAGGTCCAAAGACTTATCCAACCATCCTCTAGTAGGCACTTTAGTGAGGCCTTTGATGACAACACTAAAGACTTGTTTGGTGCTTTGGATAGGCCAAATCTTACCCGTCCTCTCTCTAAGAGGCACTGTAGTGAGACCTTTGATGATGGTACTAAAGGCTGGGTCGGTGCTTTAGCAAGGCCTTTGACGACAGCACTAAAGGCTTACTCTGTCCTCCCTCTAGGAGGTGGTTTTGCGGGGCCTTTGATGACGGCGCTAAAGGCTTGGTTTGTGCTTTAGTAAGTCCTTTGATGGTGGCATTAAAAGCTAACTCTATCCTCCTTCTAGGAGGCGCTTCAGTGAGGCCTTTGATGATGTCACTAAAGGCATTTAAAAGGCCTTTGATGGCCATGGAACTTTGAAGGTCAAGGAATTTGATGGCCATATTCCTTATCCTAGAAGAATCCTACTCCTTAGCCATATAGGTACACTTATTTGAAGCACCTTGCATTATTATTAAAATTGTTTAACATCTCTTTACAAACTCGTCGAGTTTTCCTTGCCCTAGAAAATTAATGATTATCCCTTTCAAGCTCCTGGATTGGTTAGTGTCATGGCCATTTGCAAGATGATAACGACTATATGATCTTCCATGATTCCATTCGAAATTTGGTCTTCTCTTTTGTGAAGGCCAATAGTTGAGCTTATCTTTAGTTTAAGTAGCGAAAGTGCAATCCCTTGGAAGTCGTAACTTAGAGATTAGCCCTTTTAACTGATGCTTAGCTCTCTTATTGCTCACTCTAGGTTCCTCATAGGGTTGAACTTCCTTTTTAGAGAGTTTGGTACTTCATTTGTCTTGTAAGATTGATCAAGAACGGTTTCCCACTTTTTAGTGAGACGATAAAAGTCCATTTTTATCTCATTTTTGAAGATAGTTCTTTGAGCGTTAAGCTGTATTTCCTTTCTTATTTTCAGGAAGGTGCTATCCTCTTTACATTGTCCTTTTAGGGCAAAGATTGGTGTCGGTCTTACATGAAATGGATTCAGACTCCATCTTTCAGGATTGTAAGGAACTATTTGTCTTCTCTTTTCTTCCATAACTCATAATGCTATAAATCTTAGCACTTGCTCTTCATGAAGCCGCAAATCACTAATGGCTTGATAGATCGACCTAGTCCTTTAAGGCTAAGAGGACCCTTATACGGAGAACTTAGCATGATTAGCTATCGTGGGCTAAGCAAAACTCAATTTGTGTGATTAATTAGTGTTGGGAATCAAAGGGAGGTTGGCTTTAAATGGAATATGCCTGGTAGGATCAAGTTCTCTAAGCCCTAAATATGCAAGCTAAGGTAGTTCCACTTGGGATTTTAACAAAGTCAAAGGTTCGAGCCTTCCTGCTAGCACCAAAAATGTTAAAGAATAAATTCACTAACCTCAAAAGTGTGTAGAAAGTGAAGCCAATCGAAAAGGGACTTCTTCGATGTTAGTCGAAGTCAATAGGGTGAAGCATGCATGATGTCAAGTTCGTATTAATTCTGTGCATAGCCATTAAAGTCATGTCGTAAGTCATATATGATCAAAATAGATGTGCAAAGTAATGTGCAAGTCTCGATTCAAGAGTTAAGTAGTCAAATATGTTATGCAATCATTTTATATTCGATTCCTTATGTGTATAATGTTTGAGTATTAGAATAGGTAAAATTCTCCAAATTAATTTAGGGTTTACAAAGTTGAAAATGTAAGAAGTGGAAAGAGAATAAAATCATCCCCAAAATGGCACCCTAGGTCCATATTTATATGGGAAAAGTGGCATGGCTTTCAGCGTCAATGAGTTTCAGCAACAACCTCGGTAACAGCTTTGGCAACTCTACTATTTCATACTTAGCTTGCTTGGCGTCAATGTGCTTAACTTCAGCAGCCATCAATGTTGAATATTGCTGGGCTTTGCCTATATTCTTTTAATGGAGATACACAACAACAATGTACTATAACATTGGTGGCTTTTGTCATGATGGTCGACGTCATTCATAAGTGGGTGATCGTACCAGCTTGAGTCAACACATGTATGAAGCAATACAGATCAAAATACAGCATTGATAGCCTTGTGGATATTGATGTCCTCCTCCATCAACACCGCTTGTTTAGATATGCGGCGCCCTCCAAATGTTGATGAAATGCGCCGATTAAAAGATGAAGCATGGTGTTAACCATTGGCGAAGTTAATAACGGATGTGTGATGTTGTCATTTCTTAGTAGCATTATTTGGAAGTTGTGTTGAACATTTACGAAGAGCGGTGTCACTTAGTACTTCTTCGACGTTGATGATCCTTGGTGCCATCATAAAAAGATATCCGTGAAGTGCTGCGAAATGCGGTACCGACATAACCTAGCATCAATGAAATGCGCTATGGATCACTTCGACACCCATTGGTGGCTTACGAAGTTGATTGCACTAGATTTCTTTGCTTCTTTGGTTACATGCAACATCGCATATATTTTGTTATTGATGAACTGCAAAACTATACTCCTTAGATGCTAACCTATCCTAATGTTTTCGATGTTGATCATTTGTGCCATTAGCGTATCGTTGATTGCATGTCTTGGACAATAATGATGGCATACGATGTGAACAAGGAGCAATTGTCAGTATCAGCACTATTACTTTGTCCCTGCTTATTGGAGCGACGTCCTGGTTAGGTGGCATGTTGAACTTCTTCAACGACAATTGTAGTAGTAACAACATCCAAATTTGGAAACAGGTCGGTGTATCAGATTCTATTCTATGATCAGAACTTAGCCAATTTCACAAAGGAGACAATCAAACCAGAAAAATCGAGCTTCTCTTTGGGACCATACATATTCAACAGGAGCAAACCCAGCTTTCATCTCCAATTGAACATGTTGGAGTTCGAATGTCTTCCATCACATTTGAAACCAGCTAAGTCTGGATCCTCTCCTCCATCATCATCACTTTGAGATTTGCTATCACCCACCTTAAAGTCGAATTAACTTTCAAGTTAGGTCCTAGGGTATGAATGTAATCGGGTCTGGAAATTCAAGATATGGATTTGAAGGTGGTGGCGACTCTTGACGATGGCAAATAATCGGTAGAGGCAGCGATATATAACATTGACATGGAGCAAATCGGCAACTACGGTAGTGGACGAATGAGTTCAGGTCGGCAAATGGAGGTTCAGTGTTGAAGACTTGGGAAATCCAGGTAGAAGGAGGACTCGGTAGTATAGATAGGAAAATATCAAAGCATAAGAAGTGTATGATAACACATGTTAACATATAAAGGAAAATGTGAAAATTTCCCAAAGTTAACTTGTTGGTACGATATGTTTAGGTCGGTACCGACATGCCAAATTTTCACCAATTTACCAAAGTTCATCACAGTGGACCTAATCGGCAACGTGAAGCCGCACATTGGTTCCAATATGCAAATTACATAACCAATGTAGAGAAAGAGAATTCCAATTCTAACTATTGTGGATAGTTAACATAAATCGATCAATCGAAGTTGAGTAAAAGCAATGTCTCAAGACAATGTAAACGATCAATTCGAATTCACAAGATAGTAATCCAAAACTTGTCTTAATCCAGAATACACATTGTTTTTTAAGAAAGCATGCTCCGAGGGTAAAATATTAAATGGGTTTTTATCCGAGCCAACATCAATATGAGTTGGAACGTCAAGACGAAGACGAAACGACTTGAGACCTTGAAAGCACACATAGATAAGGAAGAGAAACGCCTCAAAGAAGACTCAACCAAAATGGAGCCAACCATAGAATTCGGTACTGACCTCTCATGTCGGTAGAGGCTATCGTAGGTGTCAAGTTATCTACACAAGCTTTGCATGAGTCATTCTTAGTCAATTGTATGAGTGCCTAGGAGATTTCCAAGAATTTTGAACAAATGATTACAAGAGTTGAAGTGTTAGCAGTCAAAAAGGCAGAACGATTCAAATGATGAAGGAACTATCCTTAATGTCAATCAATTTTCCATGAAAGCATCATGGGACACTTACATGAAGTAGAAATGGGAATGCAAAAAGTTAAAGGCAATTGGATTTAACCACACATGTCGGCACCAACATGAGAGGTAGGTACCGATAGGTCATATCAACTCGGTAGCACTTGCAACTTTGCATACACCATTGGTCCTTCTTCTGGACTCTATGATAACTCTCCTTTTGGCCCAATACGACTGCTATCCCTATAAATACAAACCATAGAGCAACCAAAACAAGATCTAGTTTCTGCCATCGTTATGTGAAAGCTCTATCACTTCTTCATCTCCCTCTCCTCCATACAATAGTCACCAAGGTAGTTACTTTAGGCAATTCTAGGACTCAGAATCGGTCTAACGCTTGTACTTGTGACTTATTCCCTATCAAATCCTTTGTAATCACAATCAAATCTACGAGGAACAAAGCTACAAAGTGGACGTAGGCCAAAGACTGTCGAACCACTATAAAATATTGTATCTCTCTTTATTATTCATGTTTATTTTCTTTTACTTTTACTATTATCTGCTATATCTAGGTCTCATAGGTTTCCTATAACCTATTCTTGGGTGTTGATCCATTTTTGTCATTAACATAAATTTTGTTACACATAATTGTCTTAACATTTTTTAAATTCCAAGACATGCTCATGCATGGGTAAAATATAATAGATATAAATAATAGTTCCCTACCCGACATATAAAGTTGCCGACACGAACACTTAACCAATTATATATCTTGGCTTTATAAGAGTGGAATAAAAAAATAACTTCTATCAACTGCAAGCCTTTTTCTTCTTCTTTGGCTTCTTTATTCGACTTCCCAAAGATATGCTGACTAACCCATAAACTTAGCCTACTCGAATACCCGTGAGTTTATGTGGAAATAATAATAAAAACACGAGTCGGACAGAAAACCTGATATGATTAATATTTTACTCTAAACATATCATATTACGAGACTATGCCGTTAAAGCATGGAACAAGTTTTCCCCCACCGACTCATCAACAACAATTACAATTACATCATATCATGTAAATAATCATCATATCATGAGCATATTCTTAACAATACATAAGTATACCTTATACTTGACATTCATTTATGAACCATGTCATATACAAATTCAAAACATTCACATACATCACCTAGTCTTTTATTTAGGTGTCAATATTAAATTATCATTAACTATACTTAGTGATTTCCTCACTCGGTCTTTCTCTCACTATTTTATATTTTTTTGGAGAAATGTTATCGATGAAATGGCACTCATTCCACAATGTTAGCTATCTTGGATCTCCTAGAAGGCTGAATGTAAGCACCATGAATACATTCTAGCAAGCGTCCTTACTAGGCTTCAATAGCCCCTCCTAGTCTAGAACCACTTTCATTTCACGCTGCTGATCCATTCATTAAAATACTCTATTTTGATATTATGACTCTTTCTAGAGTTAAATTTCTAAATTGGGACCCCTAGACCCCCTGGTCTTGGCATCCTACCATATACTATTGAAATTTTGACATTATTAACCTTGATATCCTGCCATTCAACAACTCCATGAGTTTATATATTCTACAATCTTGGGCCCATTCCATTTCTTCCATTTATCAGTGGTGCACCCTATACGTTCTTTAGATCTTCATGGTAGATCAAAATTTTCTGTTCGTTAGACAAGATATTTTTATCTCCTTCTTTTAGAGTATGCGACTATCATTTCTTAGCTTCCCTAAACTTACTTCATTCTTCAATCTTAAACAAGTTTCTACGTTGAGAAACTTATTACTCTTTATCTTAAGGAATTTAGCACCACTAGCTATCACATGTCTAATTCCAAGGCTATCAAGCATCCAGCTCCCTAAAGCTATCGTAATTCATGTTCGCTTAGCTATCATAAGCCAAATTAAAGAGCTATCACATGCCACGATATAGAGGTATCATCAAGCCTAATATGCTCGCATGCCATAATTTAAAGCTATCGCCGGTCAAGCTTCAGAAGTTATCACATGTCAAAATCTAAAGTTATCGCAAGCAACCTATCGCACATCAAGCCTATCGCATTTCAACCTACCATATGTCAACCCATCGAATGCCAAATCTATCGCAGGCCAATTTAAAGTATGTCAACATATCATGTGCTAAGCTATCGCATGTCATGTTTGATAGCTATTGCAAGTCAAACTTTAGGGGCTATCACAAGTCACAAACTTAAGGTACCAAAGGTCATATTTAAAGACCATCGGGAGTTACAAAACAAGACCGTTGCATGCGTAACTTGTAAGCTATCGAGTGTCTCAAATTAAAGCTATTACATGTCACAAATGGTAAAATCTTAATTGAATGGAAAATTAACATTTTGCCTAAGTAAAGAAAAAACTTTTGACATAATTTGTACACTTATAATTTGTTTACCGGTTACTTTATTATATAACAGTGTCCTCTGGGTCTAGCCAAAATTAGTGCTTCTATGATTAATGATTTCTTTAATTATTTTCATTAATTAAAGTATATTTTTCCCTTAACAATTAATTCATAATAATTCAAAAATTAATAGGAAAATTTCAAAAAATTCACCAAAATTCGAACACATCATCTTCTACCTTCAGTCAAGATTTCGGAATAAAACATTTCACTTTATTATTTTAGAAATTAATTATACCAGAAATGCCTATTTTCCACTTTGGAAATTCACAATTAATCTTCTCTTCAGCCAAAAATTTTGAAAATTGAAACACACTTCTGATTTAATGTTAAAAGCATCATATTAAAATCCCACGATGTTTGGAGAAGATTAGGTTATTTTTAGCCTAAAACATGTCGCAAATCGTCATCTTTTAAATACACAAGGACAGATAAAACTTTCATTATCCTTAAAACCTGTTTATCTATATTCAAAACACATCAAATCCAAACCCAAATAGGTTTGGAGGTAATTAGAGAAAGAACTACTCACTTCGGTAATGCTCGATTAAAATCCTCTCTTCATTCTTAAAGATGGAAGCTTTAGTCCTTAGTTTTAGTTTCCTCTTCTTCCTAGCAAAAATGGTGGCTGACCTTAATAGTGTAGGTTTTTCTTATTTTGAAATGAAAATGAATGTAAAGGAAGAAAAGGATGTGGTTAAGAGTATTTATTATGATTTTGGTTTGGGCTAAAACTCCTCTTGCCTAATCTCATTAATTTATTTTCTTAAATATAAGATCCCTTTCATTCAACAATCAAATTTTTATTTGTCCCTATCTTATAAGGTAGAGTTTAATTGCACAAAACACTATTGGGTCATTCAATTAATATTTTAAGTGTCCAACACTCAATTGAAACAATTTTCTTGTAATACCCCACAATTTTATTTTCTTTTATTAAAAAGAAATTAATTAATAAATGATAACATCAATTTTTTTTTACAAACGTTAGAATTTAGCTATGAAACTTACACCGTTGGGTTCATGATGACTTTTTGATCAATTTTCATATAAATTTTTCCGATCGAAGTTCAAATGAAAAAGTTATTAACGTTTGAAGTTTTTAAATTGGAAATAATTATATATGTAATTAAAGAAATAAAATGTAATTAAGAAAATAAATTAACGTTAACGGTTACATAGCTTTTAAGCAAGTTAACGTTAATGGAAAGCAGAAATAAACTACATAAATTAGGGCGTATAAGGAATGAAATAAATGAATTTTAATAACAATGGGTAATTAACAAAAATTTAATGGCATGTCGACCCCTAACTTAAGCCGGTCAACCGCTATCAGTCGATCGATTGAGTTGTCAACTATGAATTTTGATGCGCCCAAATGGTCCAGATTTAAAATAACTTATTCTAACGGTTGACATTAGTTTGAACCCTTATAAATACGGGCTTAAACCCATATTTTACTTCTTATATTTTCCGAAGCGACAACGAAGCTCTGCCATTTTCTCTTCTTTACAAAATTTATAATTCTAAATAAAAGTCTAGTTTATATACATATATACAAGTGGAGAATTGCAGAGGATAATTGAGAAGAAGATTAGGGTTGAATCAAATCATTAAAGCCAAGGTAAATTATAAATCTAGATCCGAATTTAAACTAAATTCAAGTCTCTTCTCTGATCTAGATTTCTGATAGATATATGTATGCTTGTGGTATATGTATTCAAATATGAAGAATAAAGGGAGTCAAACTAGAATAATAAGGATTAGATCTGAAGACTTTGAAAGCTAAAAAGGTGAGTGGGAAAATTATATACTTTTATATAATATTGGTTTTATTTCATTGTAAATATGTTCCTTGTATGCCTAGACTTAATTATTTGGAGTTGTAGGCTTAATTATATGTGTGTAATAAAATCTAAAACCCTACCTACATATTCTGTGATTGATAATTTAAATCTAATATTACATATATATAAATTTGGAAACTTTTGTGTAGTAGTAGTCCTCGAATTTGATATATTATGTAGTAGCTTCAGTTCTGTCGGTTAAATGGTTTATGTAATAAATGTAAATTAGATGTTATCGCAAAAATTACTGGGATTTAAGTTGTATTTTAATTCATTGAAACGTTGGATATTGCAACGTAATTTTTTATAGATTATCAAGTTCAGATTCATAAATAAAAGAGCATCATTTGAAATAACGAGGAGTATGCCTAAAAGAAAGAGATGTATAAAATATGGATATTTATTATATTTTGTATTGTTTATTTCAATAACTGAAAAACTATAATTCCTTATAATTCCCTTTTAGGATAAGATATAGAGATTTATAGTGTTAACCTTTCCATTTGAAGGAGATGTAATTCCAATGCATTAAAATGTAGAAGTCTCTATGTATGAATTAAAGAATTGTAGTTATGATAATAATAATGACGGTTAAATTGTAAAATATACATTACATACATACATACATACATACACACACACACATGTGCAATATGGACAAGATAGAAATCAAAAGTAAACGATAAAAAGGTAGGCAAGTAATAAAATGAATAAAGGTAAGAAGTGCTTAAAATATACGAGTATAGGAAGCCCACTAAACAAGGAAGGATAGTAAGGGTTAAAAAGGATAGAAATAAAGATTCAATATTAAGAGAAGAAAGTAAATAGTAAAAGATATTTAAACCATTTAAGTTCAAGAAAAATGGTATATGATGTTAAACCAAGATTAATGAAGCAATGAGTCAGTTAAATAAAAATAACTGAATATGAATAGTTGAATATTGAAGGTGTAATAATGAAATAATAATGAATATATATATATATATATGTGTGTGTGTGTGTGTATGTGTGTAGACACACAGATAAATACACACACATGTATTCTCAAGCATACGTTTATGAGGGGTGTGTATTATTGAATTTAGTTAAAGCTTAGCTTAGATAAGAATGACATAGTTATTAAAATGGGTTAGAATGCGAGGTCAGTAGCGTTACACAATTGAGATCAGCGCACCGTAAGGGGCTACCTATAGTTGTTTATACATTATACTGGTGGGGACATATCCGATTGTAGGACCCGTGGAATTATATGTTCATGTATAGCTGAAGGAATACCCAAATAGAACTTGTTTCAATCATCCATGGGGTATTACCTTGACTGCATTAGGAAATCTAAATGGGATGGTGAGCAAGGCTCGATGCTATGTTAGTATGTTTAGTACCATATTAAGGAGTAAGTGCTGTATAAAGGCAAGAACGTCATCGGTTCTGAGCGGTCAGTGGAAAGACGAGCATTACACCTAACGGGCTACACCTCTTACTGGTGTAGATCCCGTTTAGATCATGCACCGGCATAGTTGTTTACTAGTTTGTTTGTTAGGAGGCAAGGTTAGATGATCTTTTAGGGAGGTCTTTCAAACGATTGGGGTAGTCCGAGAAGCCGAGTCTTCAATTGTCCATGGAGTTGAGTCCATAATAGAAGTAGTTAGGTAAATCCCTAGGATGAGATAGAATATGGCTAAACTATTGTAATGTCATTATTAGGCACTATAGGAGTTCCTTGGTATGCATAACGACAAGGACGTGGTATTGCATTAATGATGATGGATCCTAGCGAAGTGCTAGGTTATAGAATCTAACAGGGATAGTATGTTAGCCCAAAGGGGGCTGTAGTACTTATATATAGTTATGGTCTACTCCGGAAGGATGGGCTTATCGTACGCGTAAATAAAGTTGATACAACCAAGTAAAAAAAAAGATATAACATATGATGAAAGACAATCAACATAAAACTAGTGTTATGTATAAAGTATGTAATTTACCAGTCACTAGAACGTTATCTTGAACCCCTCCTCATTACATCCACATGATAGCTTTAGAGGGATATGTACCGTCCAAAGCAAGAATGGTGGAAGGACAAATTTCCTTATGCATACTCGACACTGACAAGGGCACTTGATCTTAGATGTGCCAATATTGGTCAGTAACTATACATTTTATTGTACTTTTACTATTCTGTTATGAGTTTATATTAGTGGTACTATAATATGTATCTATTTATTTGCAGGATACCAAAAATCAGTGATCTGTACTTTGGTGGACTTGAGTATTCAATTTAGCGAAAATTCGGGCCTACTGGGGTGCAGGTTGTTACATTTAGTATTAAATCTTAGGTTAGTCATCTTAAAAATAGGAATGTTGAGTGAATGTATTAGTATTTTTACCTATAATTATAAATATATTATAAGACGAATCCTATGAATTTTGACGATAGAGTAGTTATAACCATACTCTGAAAAGATGGATAAGTTTACTATGAGTTGGAACAACGAGTGAAGATAAAGACATACACCTACCCCGATCACCCCATAGGAAATATGTTGTATGGAAAGACAATGACTTAAGAAGAGCATGAGTGCGACATACAGAAGGTCTCTAAAGCTCGATAGTACGTGGCTCCTTAGTAGGGCCCGAATAGCTAATGGTTGTTAGTCGCCTCTGCCAATTGATGATGTACATTAGATTCAGATAAGGAAAAATAAGAATCTATATGTTGCAGATATTCGAAAGAAGTAAGTTCTCAGAAGAAGGTGCGTAGTAATCACTCTAAGATGATAACTGGACTTTTAGTATTATGGGAGAAGATAAGTCAGTAAGTAGAAAAGAAGAAAAGTCCAAAGGGAGGGACAGGTAAAACCACTCTAAGTCCGAACATACATAAAAGGATTTAATATTAAAAGATTTGAGAAAAATATGTAAATAATATATTTGAAATGATTTTCAAAGGATTTATTTGAAAGTAGAGAAACATTATTTTGAAAAGTAGGTAAATATTAATTTTTTGGAAAAAATAAAATAAAATATAAACGTTACATTTAAATAAGAGGTTCTAATAGAAATTAAAATTAGTTAAATAAGAAATTTCAGTAAAAAAGGAGGATTTTATAAAAAGTTAATTCTTTTGAAAAAAATGGTAGAGTGTATATAGCCTATTGATTTTTCCAAGATGATTTTTTTTAAGTCGTAAGACCATTTAAAGGGTGGATAATAGGAAGTGGTACAGGTTAATTTGGGGTAAATATAACGAGAAAGAGGGTTAAAAATCCAAAGAAAATTTGAACAAATCAGTAGGCATATGCACCGGATGGATAGATAATAATTTCTCAAAGTAGCTAGACGAAGATTGAGAAGGCAGAGATAGAATGAAGCAACGATAGTTAATAATTAATAGTCGATTTGGCCAGAAAAGGGTCAAGTTCTGCCTGGCCCAAAATAAGCATGAGTGGTCGACTGCGACTGCCCCAAGTTAGCAGTCAACCAATCGCTATTCTGGAGCGTTATATTTCGCATCCATTCGAGCCATCTTCATTTTTCAGTAACCCTCCTCCTTACTCAAAGAGACATTGATTTCTCCCTTTCCCTTACAACCGTCGACCACTATTAGCAACCCTACATCGACGACATCCATCCCTGGCTACACCCAAGCAGCGACGCAGCAACTCCACCACCTTAAAAAATCAATCAATTTCTAAGCCCAAGATTCAGATCCTAACCCAAAACATGGCCCCTCTGCACATCAGCCTCTTCGCCCGACACCCTTGTTTGACCCCGCATGAGCTTATGTGGCTGGAGAATCACAAACAAATTGTAAAAAGCTGTGAAGAATCGGTAAGCTTCACAATGCTACAGGGGCGTCCGGTGATGTTCGAAGACTTGGCCGCCTATGATTTGGAAGATCTATTCACAACTACAGGATCACTCTACATCCTTAGCCATGACATTTTCGAGCAGGAGTGTTATCTGAGATGCATGCATCTATTTGACGCCAATTTGTTATCCGTGTTCGATAAGAACGAGACCAGCTTCTCATCCGAAGTCAAGGGAGTAGAGATTCAGATGACAAATGAGCAGTTCAGTAGGATCTAACATATCACTGCAGTAGGAGAAGACTTGGAGGATATCGAGAACATCGATCCTTCCATTCTTTTATAGATTTTTCATCAGGGGATAGACATTTGACAGACAGAGAACTTGTGGGACCAAGCCCGTCCAGACACCTAAATTGTCCAGCACAACATTGTCCCTAAGAAGGGAATCTACGACCAAATCTACCCCCATCCAAAAGACTACCCATGCCATTATAGGTAGTATTCAGGCGAACTGGGCTAAGTCGATCATGATCCATTATTGAAGCCCAGGAGCAGGGAATCGGAGGAGCAACCAACCATATTGTCATCTTTTCACTTTTGTCTTATGATTGTTTAGAGTTAGCTTCGGAGGGGAGCTGATATAGAAGAAGATATCAGTGACATTGGATAGGTCCTTCCTTAGGTGGATGAGGATAGATGAGCTGCCTTTGGATTTTTTAGCATTACAACAGCAGGAGGCGGAGCAGGCTCACATGGAATGGGCTTTTTGGCTGGATTAGTAGATCGTAGGGCAGTAACAGACCCCCGAGCAAGGAGTGATCCGAGAGTCCCAGACCCAGATCGAGACCGAGCTATAGGTAATAAGGCGCAACGACTGGATATACGGGAGGAGCCATGAAGCCAGAGTCATGAGCTTGGGTGCATAGCTTCCATGCTATCATCTTTTAGTTGCGGCCACTTTACTAGCTCTTGCAGTGGACCATCTCCCAGCTCTTAGGTAGTAGTAGTATTTGTAATAATAGTAGCTATTTCCTTTCAGCATTTGTTTTTTTAGGTTCGAGCTGTAGGCATTAGTTTTATTTTGTTTGTACAAAACACATATGATATTAATAAGAAATGTTTTTTATTTGTTTTTTGGGTTGACTATAGTATTATTTGGAAAATAGCAGAACAAGGAAATTTCAGGAAAGATACTTGAATAATGCAGAAGAAAAGAAAATAGGGAAAGAGTGGAAGTTATAAAATAAATTAGGAAATTTATTTAATTAACTAGTAAAAGAAAATTTAAGTTAAGTCCTAAAAAGTCGTAAAGTTTTAGGAGATAAATTTTATCAAGTAAAGGACAGGGAAAATATATTGCGGAGCCATGGGTCACTATCCATACATCTTAAAAGATGAAATCATAATTGAAATTGTGTGTTGGTTGTTATTCAAAATTAAAAGAGAAGTTTTTGAAATTGACATTTATCGCACAATAGAGCAGAGTCCATTATGGACTTTAAACTATTGACTAAACCTCGACTACTTAGGATGTGGCATTAATTATTTTGAAAAAAAGTATACTTAGTTTTGTTCAAAGTTCATGATAGTAGAGATAAAATAATTTTATGAAAAGTTTTGAAAAAAATGATGATGGAATTTTAAAATTTTAAGATTCTTCCAAATATTTCAAAAATTTTAATTAAAAAGAGGCCGGAGAAAGGGGAAATTTTCAGATTTTAGAAATGCCACATGCTTAGATAGGGAAGAAGTTGATGGGTTAGCAAGTGGGAATTATATTGTGCAGCAAAAGTGACAGTTAAATAAAGCAAAAGTGATAGTAAAATAAAATATAGTTAGTGATGAGGAAAAAAAACTATTTTAGCTCTGAAATCTCTTTCTCCGTACCTTGTTGGTAGGTGAACAAAACTAATTTTGAAATAACTCTATTTTAAAATTTGAAAGATTTAATACAAAATTTACTTATGCGGACTGTACTTAAAAAGGTTAGAAAAAATATATCTGAGCATAAGAGAAGGTTTCATGGTACGTGGAAGAAGGGTACACAAAAGAAGGATGGAAATATGCAATTCTCCATCTAAGCCCTTTTTCACCATAAAGAAAATAGGTTTAGAAAACTAGTTTTTTCAAAACTTTGGATGTCAGCAATGGTATGTTAGGACTTTGGACGGTAGGGATTGAATGAAAAATTGGTTGAACTGTAATTCTACTTGTAGAAGTGTGAAAAAATTTCGATGTAAAAACAAAGATTTTGATTTTCAAAATTTGCAAACATAGAACTACTAGTATATATAAGCTGTTTGCATCATATTTCAATATTGTTTTAAATAATGCATTCATGTAAGAGATGCCAATTTAGAATTACTTGGTATGCATATTGTATATGTTGTGATACACCGTGCACTTGTACACGATTGGTTGCGAAATTGATTGTGCACTAATTGGTTGGATTGTTGAGAATGGTTGCGCATTATGTTATGTGATTCTATCCTTAAGGAATTTCGGGGATAAATTCTTTTAAAGGGGAATAATGTAACACTCTGTAAGTTTATTTTATTTTATTAAAAATTAATTAATTAATTAATTATAACGTCAAAAAATATTTTTTTACAAATGTCATAATTTGGCTATAGAAATTGCACCCTTGGTTTATGGCGACTTTCTGATCAGTTTTCATATATATATTTTTTATCGATCGAAGTTCAAAGAAAAGGTTATTGATGTTTGAAGTTTTTGAACCGGAAATAATTATATATGTAATCAGGAAAATAAAATGTAATTAACAAGATAAATTAACATTAACGGTTACTTAGCATTTAAGTAAGTTAACGTTAATGAAAAGTATAAAGAAATTATATAAATTAGGTCGTATAAGGAATGAAGTAAACCAACTTTAACGACAACGTGTAATTAACAAAAATTTAATGACCGGTCGACCCCTAACTTGGGATGATCGACCGCTACGGGATGGCGGTTCGGTTGAGTTGTCGGTTGTGAATTTTGATGTGGTCAAACGACCCAAATTTATAATAATTTTATCTAATGGCTGACATCGGTTTGAACCCCTATAAATATGGGCCTATCCCCTCACTTTTCTTCCCAAATTTCTTGAAGCGAGATGAAGCTCTGTGTAACAACCCGCATATTTATCGATTTTATATTTAAATATTTTATTTAAATATTTCATCGTTCGTCGGATTATAGTCCGAAAAGCTACTTTTTGCAAACAGTCGAATTAGGACTCGAGACCACTTCCATTGAGTTCGAAATGCCATTTGCGACCTTTTTGAGTATAAACTTCGATATGTTTGGTGTAAGTTGAATTTTTGCTACTTTTTCTATTTGGGTTTTGGGTTTGGATTCAGCCCACTAGCTAACTTAACACCCTAACTCAGCCCTCTCCTCTCCATTCACTCATTCTCATTCCTCAAACTCAAGCTTCAACTGAAAATGGTGGAAAGGAAAGGGAATGAGAAATTCCAAGCCCTAGTTCATTTACAAAATCCAAATTCTTGCTCCAAAATCAAAGAGAAGCCATTGGTAAGCCTCCTCTTCATCTTCTCCAACTCTTTCTTCCTTCTATTTCAGAAATTCCTAAACCTAAATTTGGGAAATGCTTGTTTTGATCTAGATTGAAGCTTGTAGAGTTGAAGTGGAGAACGGTTGGTCTCCTCTTTGCAATTGAGCTTCTTCTTCGTTTGTTTTGGGTTTAAAGGTGAGATTTTTATCTCACATCTATGTCTATATGCTATCATTGTTGTTAGGTACGAATTCCTAACACTTATTTATATTCATTTGATCTTGATTTGGATTGGTTTTGTGAATATTCCAATTTTTGGTTTTTGAAGTCAAATTTATGTGAAAATCCTTTTATGGATGTTTGATCATGCTTTTGGTGATGCACCGAGGAGCATATAGGGCCGGGTTGTCGATTGGCATTAACCCTTAGAGCCAATGTTCGTCCGGTTGCATTTTGGAAGAGTTTTCTCTTCATTTGCATAGGCTGAAAAACAGCCCAGGCAAGATTCAGTCGACTGAAGGGTCTGTTCAGTCGACTGAACCTGGAACCCTAAAGTTTCCAGGCATGATTCAGTCGACTGAAAACTCTGTTCAGTCGACTGAACCTGGAAACAAAAAGTTTCCTGAACCTGGACAATTTCCAGGTATAGGGTCAGTCGACTGAAAAACTCTGTTCAGTCGACTGAACCTGCTGTTTCAGTCCACTTTGCCTTTTGGGATTGAATTTCCAATTTGAATCGATTCGTGATGATCCTATTTGTTGTTATCATTTATTATGACTTTGATGACTCCTTTTTCGGGATTTTTGAATATCCATTTCGTTGGATTCTTTATCGGTTTAATTGGATTTGATTCACGCCTTCGAATGTGAATTTTAATGATTGATTGTTTCTACAGTCACTTCTATGATTTGTCACTTTAAATATAAAGGTTTTCTATACTAGTAGTAAATATCAAAACCCTTTCATTAAAACGATTTCAACACTATTTTATTACAAAGCTCGTTTCGTAAACTGTTTTCCAATCTATTAGTATATACAAACCTTTACCTCACTCGTATGAGAAAATATAATTAAACGGCTTAGCAAAACAAGTGGTATGAAACGCTTGCGTTTACTTCGTCGGTTAATTCTTGGACTTGTTCGATTGAAACTCTTGTGACAATTTTCTAGTGGAGATCTACAATTTGTTCGTAATTATTTAAGTTAAGCCAGTGATTATGGGACATGAAGCTAAACTCATTTATTTACTAGCTTACTGTAATTGACACTTCTTGATGATCGATGATGATCATATTATGGTTTAGACTAGCAATGTGTGATGTCTCTTTGTCCACTTGGAGGATTGTACCTCATTTTATTGAGATTCGTCTCACTTTATGAATGGGTCGTACCTTTATAGGTGCGTCGATGTTTGTTTACTTCGTGGAGCAATCGGCTCAATAAGTCGGAGCATGGGGCGTATCTTTCTAGGTGTGTCGATGTTCGTCTATGCATGGGGCGTATCTTTCTAGATGCGTTGATGTTCGACTTTGCATGGGGTGTATCTTTCTAGGTGCATCGATGTTAGACATTACATGGGGCGTATCTTTCTTGGTGCGTCGATGTTTATTTATGCATGGGGCGTATCTTTCTAGGTGCGTCGATGTTCGAGTTTGCATGGGGTGCATCTTTCTAGGTGTATCGATGCTAGACTTTACATGGGGCGTATCTTTTTAGGTGCGTCGATGTTCAGTTTATGGGATTGGCCATCCTCTTTTCTTGTGATTTCTAGATTTCTAATTATTTATTTTTTAGATTTATGTTTCACCACCTTTTTCAGTTGGCATTGATATGTATGTCATTTATTGTGGCTTGGTGAATTAAATTAAGAATTTGACATTCTTTTTAATCTTTGAGAAGATTCTTGTGATATTGATTAATCTCTGGATTGATTTTCGATTAGATACTTATCATAGTATGGCTTTATGGTTATCATACGTTGTTGTCATATCTCTTATTCTATATCACTTTATTTGATATTTATAGCTAGACTGATCCGTTTATTATTTTCTTCTTAAATAATACTCGAGTCAGACTGAGATATTACAGGTGCTTCTGCTTGACACCTCATCAGGGACTATTACCTGACTTTTGGCTAACTACATTAGATTTGTAGTTTTTGTTGTTATACATTAGAGATTTAGACTCCTTGATGTATACATATTCTTTTGGCTAGCACTTGTATCTATTCTTTTGTGTTATTGTGGATCTTATTTGACCACTACTCTGATGTACACTTCTTTGTGTAATATTCATATCTATTTCCGCCTTTGTGATATGAATTATCTGTGACTGATTTGTGTTATGTTTATTTCTATATTTTTTTCCGAAGTCCATATAGCCACTGTGTAGTAGCTTTGAGTTTGTATCGGTATGTCGGACTTCCCCTTGAGAAGAAAAGTTATATTTTTAATCTGGCATATCGGTACTCGCACAAAGCAATTACATGGATGGTCGCTCCTCAACAGCCTTATTCTCCACGCTAGTTGATGGCATTACCCCGTAGTGCCCTTGTCTAGCGTGGGTATAGAGGTGGGGCGTCACAAAACTCACATAATCTAGCAAAATAATGCTTTTATTTGCAAAAACTAGCTTTCCGGACTATAATCCGACGAACGATGAAATATTTAAATATAAAATCGATAAATATGCGGGTTGTTACACACTCCCCTCCTTAAAGAAATTGCGTCCTCGCAATCTTAAGAAATAACTAAAAAGTAACAACCATAAAAGCATATCATCATAAAAGAAAGTTTGAAATAAGTAGTTCACCATAAAGAGCACGAAAGAGTAAGTCCGAACGTGTTTGCTCGATGAATTCTCTGGATTCCCAAGAGAAATCTCCATGATTCGAGAACCAATGAACTCTCACAAGAAGAACATCTTTATTTCGAAGGCGCTCAACCTCCGAAGCAATAATGCGAATAGAATGTTGCTCATAAGTCAAATCTGGTGAAACTTCAATTTCTTCAACAACACCGGGCTCAAGAATAAAATCGGAATCCCTAAGGTATTTCCGTAGTAGAGAGACGTGGAAAACGTCATAAATAGCAAAAGATTGAGCCAGTAATAAAAAGGCGATAAGCCACGGAACAAATACGTTCGGTGATGGGAAATGGACCAACGTATCGATGTGCTAACTTTCCCGATCGACTGAAATGCACAACACCCATTATAGGTGAAACATGAAAGAACGCCAATAAAATCAAAACCTAAAACCAGTTCTCACCGGCTTTAAGCCAAGACGAAGGAAATCGGCATAGTCTTCCGTAGAGTGCCTCGAAAGGTGCCATACCAATACAAGGTTGGAAGTTATTATTTGAAGAAAACTCAACAAGCGAAATATAAATTTCCCAACTTCCACCAAAATCAAGAACACATGAACGAAAGAGATCTTCAAGAGTTGATTCACACGCTCTATTTGTCCATCGGATTGAGGACGATAAGTGGTGCTAAAAATTAAGCTTTGTTCCCAAAGCTTTTGAAGATCTTACCAAAGTCCATTAGTAAAATAATGGATCTCAATTGCTGACAATAAAAGTAGGAACTCCATGCAATTTTAGTTTGACATAGAGTTTAGCCAAAAGAGGTATAGTCCAAAAGAAAGAAGGACAAGCCTCAAGGCTACACAAAACAAGAGATGAACATAGATTGGATTCACGATCTCGAATCTCATAAGTGGATAAAGTCTCGAGATCATTCCATTCAGATATCAAAAAAGAAACAACCGCTTGTTGCTTGCAACTAAGGGCATCAACGTAGTACAATAACAATACGCTCGAGAAACTGGAAACACGAATAACTCCGAACATCGACGTAGTACAATAACGGTACGTCCAATGAATGGAAACTCAAATAATTCGGAACACCGATGTAGTACAAAAACGGTACATCCAATGAACCGAACACCATAAAAGAACATCGAGCGCCAGTCCATATAAGAAATGAGACGGGGCTCAATAAAGCGGGGTATATTGAAACGTCCGATGAACTTGGTAAAAAGATCATAAGATACAAGGAACTCGAGCCAACGAGGTTGACGCAAATTAAGTTTCTTATGAGAAATAAATATTCCAAAGATTTATGATCGAGGTGGAGAACAAATTTCTCCGCCAAACACAATGATGCCAAACTCTAAAAGTGAAATCAATAGTGGCGAGCACTAGATCATGCGTGGCATATCTAGTCTCGATCTGCTTAAATTATTTAGAAGCACAAGTTCGATAGCAGGTTTGGACCTGAAAACAGAGTCCAAATGACATGAAATTTGGCAAGAATATAGTTCAACATTCCTACTTCAGGTCAAATTTCATGTGAACTATATTCTTGCCAAATTTCATGTCATTTGGACTCTGTTTTCAGGTCCAAACCTGCTATCGAACTTGTGCTTCTAAATAATTTAAGCCGATCGAGACTAGATATGCCACTCATGATTTAGTGCTCGCCACTATTGACTTCACATTTAGAGTTTGGCATCATTGTGTTTGGCGGAGAAATTTGTTCTCCACCTCGATCATAAATCTTTGGAATATTTATTTCTCATAAGAAACTTAATTTGCGTCAACCTCGTTGGCTCGAGTTCCTTGTATCTTATGATCTTTTTACCAAGTTAATCGGACGTTTCAATATACCCCGCTTTATTGAGCCCCGTCTCATTTCTTATATGGACTAGTGCCCGATGTTCTTTTATGGTGTTCGGTTCATTGGACGTACCGTTTTTGTACTACGTCGGTGTTTCGAATTATTTGAGTTTCCATTCATTGGACGTACCGTTATTGTACTACGTCGATGTTCGGAGTTATTCGTGTTTCCAGTTTCTCGAGTGTATTGTTATTGTACTACGTCGATGCCCTTAGTTGCAAGCAACAAGCGGTTGTTTCTTTTTTGATATCTGAATGGAATGATCTCGAGACTTTATCCACTTATGAGATTCGAGATCGTGAATCCAATCTATGTTCATCTCTTGTTTTGTGTAGCCTTGAGGCTTGTCCATCTTTCTTTTGGACTATACCTCTTTTGGCTAAACTCTATGTCAAACTAAAATTGCATGGAGTTCCTACTTTTATTGTCAGCAATCAAGATCCATTATTTTACTAATGGACTTTGGTAAGATCTTCAAAAGCTTTGGGAATAAACCTTAATTTTTAGCACCGCTTATCGTCCTCAATCCGATGGACAAATAGAGCGTGTGAATCAACTCTTGAAGATCTCTTTCGTTCATGTGTTCTTGATTTTGGTGGAAGTTGGGAAAGTTATATTCCTCTTGTTGAGTTTTCTTCAAATAATAACTTCCAACCTTGTATTGGTATGGCACCTTTCGAGGCACTCTACGGAAGACTATGCCGATTTCCTTCATGTTGGCTTAAAGCCGGTGAGAACTGGTTTTAGGTCTTGATTTTATTGGTGTTCTTTCATGTTTCACCTATAATGGGTGTTGTGCATTTCAGTCGATCGCGAAAGTTAGCACCTCGATACGTTGGTCCATTTCCCATCACCGAACGTATTTGTTCCGTGGCTTATCGCCTTTTTATTATCGGCTCAATCTTTTGCTATTTATGATGTTTTCCACGTCTCTCTACTACGGAAATACCTTAGGGATTCCGATTTTATTCTTGAGCCCGGTGTTGTTGAAGAAATTGAAGTTTCACCAGATTTGACTTATGAGCAACATTCTATTCGAATTATTGCTTCGGAGGTTGAGCGCCTTCGAAATAAAGATGTTCTTCTTGTGAGAGTTCATTGGTTCTCGAATCATGGGGATTTCTCTTGGGAATCCAGAGAATTCATCGAGCAAACACGTTCAGACTTACTCTTTCGTGCTCTTTATAGTGAACTACTTATTTCAAACTTTCTTTTGTGATGATATGCTTTTATGGTTGTTACTTTTTAGTTATTTCTTAAGATTGCGAGGCTCTGCCATTTTCTCTTCTCCACAAAATTCTTAATTCTAAATAAAATTATAGTTTATATATGTATATCCAAGTGGAGGATAGCATTGGATAATTGAGAAGAAGAATATGGTTGAATCAGATTGTAACAGCCAAGGTTAATTATAAATCCCGATCCAAATCAAAATTAAATCCAAACCTCTTCCCCAATCTAGATTTCTGATAGATATATGTATGCTTGCAATATATGTATTCAAATATGGAGAATAAAGGGAGTCAAACTTGAATATTAAAAAGTAGATCAGGGGATTTTGAAAGATAAAAAGGTGAGTGATAAAATTACATACTTTTATATAATATTGGATTTTATTTCATTATAAATCTATTCCTTGTATGCCTGGACGATTTATTTGATGTTGTAGGCATACTTATATGCATGTAATGAAATCTTTAACCATGCCAACATATTATGTGATCGATAACTTAAATTAATAGTGTATATATATAAATATGGAAAGTATTGGGTAGTAGTAGTCTCTGAATTTGAAAAAGTATGAAGTAGTTTGAGATTTATCGGCTAAATGGTTTATGCAAGTAAATAGTAACGATCTTGAATTTCACTATAGTAATTTCCGAATATTTAATTAATTTTAAATATTCAAATAGTAGGTTTTATAATTAAAAATAAAAACACTTTTAAATAATAAATATTGAAGATAAAATAGTTTTCAAATTTAGTTTACAAAAATATCTAGTTCGATGAAAAACAGAAAATGTGACCGTAAACTGTTTTACGAATTTTCGACGTTTCATCGTATAAAAGTTATTTGAAATGTTGTGCACACTTTCTTATATATATGCACGCAGACTAATTATATAAAACTGGTTAAGGTAGTATAATTAGGTTTAATTAAGTTAATTAACTTAAGATAATGATGATGTGACACTTTGACAACTAAATAAAAAAATAAATAGAAAATAGTCACATCAAGGGAGACAAGATTTGACATCTTGGCAACTTTGTATGTATATACATAAATGTCTCCATAGTCTCATGTCTTCTCTTTAGCATACATTACGTACACATTTGTATGACCTTAGGGAGGAGGAGTATGGTGATGTGCCTTTAAGACATGACTTGTTTATATTAATTAATACAAGGGTTGTTTAGTAATTCAACTATTTTCCTATGCCTATAATACCCTACCCACTTCTTCATTTTTTTCCTTACTTCATTTTCTTTACTTTCCATTTCTACCTCCTTCCTATCTTCATACATCCATTCATGGCTATCCATGAATTTATAGATTAAAAGTTAGTCCATCCACTTAAAACTAGTCTAAAACATCCATACTTCACTTCCGAAATCAATCTACATAAATACGAACTCCACATCTTCTTGGAACCACATAGGCCAAGGCCATAGTGCCATGACCAAACCCAAATCAGCCCATCAAGGGCCCAAAAGTCCAAGCTTTGGTGAAGTGAAGATAGTTCGGGTGTTAGGCTAGCGGCTGTAGCAGTTCGACTTCTTTTGGTAGCGACTATGTGAGTAAAGCTCACTCCTTTATGCAAAGTTTAAACCTTAATTGTTGATAATAATTCTTGTTGCATTATTGGTTGGAAGGTAGTGTGATTGTTTTTTTGTGTACTTGTTTATATGTTATTTCATAATACGATAATAAATTGTTAGCATTGATGATGTTCGGCTCAGAATTGTTTAAATACCCCTTAGTAATTCGGCCATAACTTTTGCAAATTTAATCGGAATTTAGATTTCTCTAATGTTCTGGAAAGCTAATTCAAAGGACTACAACATTCATGTTAATGATATTTTTAATTTCTAATATTTTAATCACTAAAATTGAGATGCAAATTCGATTAAGTTAGTAAACAGGTAGTATGCTAAATGTAAAATTGGTAGTTAAAGTTAATCATTTGTAAGTAAATGCTCTCTACATGTTGTTTTATCATTAATTACCTTGCATATATATATATTCATACCCTTTATATGTAATGTTTGGTTGAATGACAATATCATAAACTAGTTCTCCGAACTGCCCATATAGCGATAGTCGCTATATCGACACTTTCGCAAAATCACTTTTTTTCGAAACCGTTTGGTTTCATCTTTGTGCTTGGAATTGTTTTACAAGTTAATCAAGATTTTCGTTAAAGATTATTTAAAAAGTAATTAAACATTTTAATAATGATTATTTAATTTAATTAATTTCTTAATTAATAAAGATTAAAGTTAACTAATTACTTAGTTAATGATGTGTTTTAAATTTGACTAATTACCTGGTTAATGATTGTTTAATTAATAATCATTTTATTTAATGATCTTTAAACTTAATTAATCATTTAATTTAATTATGTTTGAGCATAATTAATCATTAATAATGATGAATTAAAGTTAATTAATCAATTTGCAAATAATGCTTTTAAATTAATAAATCTTTTTAATAAATGATTTTTAAAATTTATCAAGTTGTTTTAACTCTTATTAATCTTTCCTTTATTGATGTTTATAATTAATAAATCATTTTTGAATAATGAGAATTAATTAATTATTTATTTTATTTAATTATTTATATTTAAATTTATTAATTAATTGAATTAATGATGTTTTAAAGTTGATTTACCTTTTTAATTAAAGGTTATTGGAATTAATTAATCAACTTAATTTACGAAGTTTCAAAGTGAATTTACCAAAGTAATAAGGATGTTTTGACTTTGTTATTCATTTAGAGAATGATAATTAATTAATTATTAATTTAATTAATTATATTTTACTAATTACTTGAATTAATAAGGTTTAAATGTGGTTTACCCTTTTTATTATTTAAAGACATTTAAAGTTCAAAAATAAAATTGTGTGATGAAGTTTAAAGTTAATTAATAAATGTAATAAGGATTTTCTTAAGTTATTAAATCCTTTTTAAATTGATGATTTAGTGTTAGTAAACTCTATAAACAAAGTGTTTTAAAGATAATACTTGTAATGTGAGGCCAAGCACGAATTTAGTTTTTTAAAAGTAGAAAAAAAAAGTTTGAATCGTTTATGGAAATGAATAAATTTCCGTAAAGTGATTCACTTATATGGGAAAAATTTATTTGTATACTTAGCACAAAACATCGAAGAAGTAGACTTGTCGCTATTTCAAAAGTTAAGAATAACCGTGAGACATGACTTTGAGGTTACACTACCTTAACTTGTCCGGTATTATTGTTAACCAAGAAATAAGGAAAGTTTGAATTCGATGAGTGGTGATAAGTATACAGGGCTTAATTCCCATATACGATCGTTTTATATCCTCAATAGTTAGTTTTACAGCTATTGGTTACTTCGGTTTTTTTATTATCGTCATTCTAAGACAATTTGCCGCTCTTTTAAGATTTGTTATCCTTTATCGGAAATGACTAAACCAAAAGTGCAAGAGGAAGCTAAGCTATGTGGGGTTGCTCCCATTAGGGTATTTTCATATCTCATCTAGATTTTGTGTACCATCACGTAAAAAAGGTTAGATTTAGATGTGAAATATTCGGATACTCGGTAAGGTTGGCGCGGTCTGGCTTGGTATTGTCCGAGAAGTGTCACAGAGTAAATGAGCTTCTCAAAATATATTACTAGTGGTATACTTCAAGAGGGATGCACCTTCCTAGTTATTGTTGGAAAATTTTCCTTTTCTTATTTGATTCGAACTTTCGAATTGTTTTTTTGTAATTGCAACGAGAAGAATCAAACACTCTTCACGATGTTTAATTATAGGTTTTGTCCATTCTATCATGTTTGGACTGTTATCTTGTTTTATCTATTATGTCTAGTTTGGATTTTCTTTAGACTATTTCCATTCTTTCAAGTATGGATCTTCATACTATTTTTTCCCATCATTTATGTTTGGATTTGTTTCCTATTATTCTTTTTCGTTCTTATGTTTGTTTGTTGTTTATGTGAGAGAAAACCCGTTCCGCGTTAGCGGCGTAGTCCCACATATTATTGTTAAATACATTTCCTTTTGTTCCAAAGTTTTACTCATACCAGCCATTTTGTCTAACCCGAGTTGTTTATTTTCTCTAAACTCTCGGATACTCAATCATATTTAATTATCCCGAGAATAGCAGGTTTTCTTTGGAGCTCTTTGAAGAGGGTGATCGAGTAGGCGACTCCTTAGTTATCTAGTTATTTATTTCCGCTGTATGATTATGTTGGTATATTTGTATCTGAAAAAATGTAAAGTCAGAATATATAGCTGCAAATCTATTAGATTTAGTACTTTTGTTTAACTCTGATAGTTTCATGTAAGGTGTAACCTTTTGTACTATATCATTTTGTATTATATGTAACCATTCCGTTGTGAGGTATTTCTATTATGTCTTGTTCTGTTCTTTATTTTACCCCAAGGCAACTTAGCTTTCGAATGCTTGGGCAACGCACAAAAATACCGAGGATGTATTAAGTGTCATTCCCAGGGGTAAGAAAGGTGGGACAGATGGTATCAGAGCTTAGGTTTAGCGAACCCCTAAGCCCTGGTGGGGTAAACTCTCTAAGGATAGAATTAGTAATATCCTAGGATAAGTCTGAGAGTATAAATATATATTGAGTGAGTATTTGTTAGTTTTATAAAAATGTTTTATATTATGTTGTTTGATCCATTGAGTGATATATGAATTCTGGTCGATGCGTCTGTCTAATCAGCATTATCGATAGGCGTTCCTAAATACTTGAACAGATCTACCAATACAGTATTGTTTTAAAATGGTAAATGAAATAATTTTACCTATGAATATATTTTATATATGTAAGAATGATTTTCAAAATTAATATACTTGTATAGTTGAGTTGATTGTTTAGAAATGATAATATTTTATTGTTATCATTTAGGATTTGTTTAGTTATGCTCGTCCAGTTTGAGCATTAACTATTGCTGAATAAGTAAATAAGAAATTTTCCTTAGTAAGATATATGTCGAGTAGATGGGAATTAGGGAATCTTAGAGCGAACCCTTTATGAATTAAGTTTCACAGTTTGATTATAAGGTGTTCGGGGAAAGGGTTAAGTTAAAAGTCAACTTTTAATAATGTTAACCTAAAAGTAAACTTGTAATAAAAAGTTGTTTTATATAATCTAAATGGTAGCAAAAAGAATATTATTAATATTAATAATAAAATAAATAAAATTTAGAGGATGAATATTTGGGAAAATTTGATTGTAATAAAGGAGAATCATTTATATGTAAGTTTAACTCACATCCAAATTTACTATATCATATATGTGATGCTATAAACTATTGTTGATTTATTTGATGATAGTTAGATTTGTTTGATTGATTGTTCGGTTGAATTTTCAAATGGAAAATGGATGTTTAATAAAAACCAATCTTGATATTCCATTTAAACTATTTAAGTGCTGTTATAGCAATTTCCGCTATAACGTCGTTTATTGAGTTTCATCCTCTTAACCCTTGTATGTGTATTTGAACTTGAGCTGGTATTTTCAAAAAAGTAGATGTTTAAAATTCATTAATCATTTTGATTAATGATATTTTAAATTAATTAATCAATTTAACTAATGATGTTTAAAATTAATTAATCTTTTTGATTAATGAGATTTGAATTTAATTAATCATTTTAAGTAATAATATTTGAATTTAATTAATTAAAAGGTATTTATTAATTTTAATTAATGATTATTTGAATTTAATAAGTCGTTTGATAAATAATAATTTAAGTTTGTTAATTGATTTAATAAGTGAGTTTAAAATAAATTAATTTATTTAATGAAAGTGTTTTGGAAGTAATTAACTATTTTATTAAAGGTAATTGATTTGTTTATTAAAAAGAATTGTAAATTTGATTAATTATCTTTTGGGATAGTTAATATTGTTTTAGATTTATAAGAGAAATTATAAATGTGTTTTATTATCTTTTAGGATAATTAATGTTATTCCAAATTTAATAAAAGAATTTAAATTTTATTTAATTCTTTGGAAAATTTAAATCGGAATGATTTCAAAGGATTTTGAGAAAAGTAATAGTGGTATTATTTGGAAATATTTATAAAGTATAAATATTTTGGAAAAGAAATTTTAAGTCGAATGCTTTTTCTTTGAATAATTCGGAGGAAAACATTTTGGTTAGTTTTGTGGTGATCTGAATAATCTTCTAAGTGATGATAAGATGCTTCTTAGGCGAATGTTGTGGAGTACTTAGTAAATTATTCTCTTTATCATTGTGCGATCGAAATGAATTCAAATCTGAACGAACCTAAAGTGATTTTTAATAAACAAGTTGTTTGAATTTATTTTATAAAGAAAAAGTAAGGAGTATACTTTCAGAGACGAGTTTCGAAACTAAAAACCGGGTATTCAAATTTTAAGTTCCCTAAAAGGGAATTGATTTCCAAAATAAAAAGTATTATTGATAAGAGATTGTTATAATAAATGAATTTTACCCTTAGACAATATATGAGGTAAGTTAACACTGATTTAAACGGGTTAGATTGGATATGAAGGTTTTGATAACATTGTTTTATCAAAACTATAGATATTATTTAAGCGTCTAAGCAGTGTAAATTAATTGGTGTTATTAGGCCAATCCATAAACATCATTCATTATAACGCCTTAAGATAAAAATGTAGGAAGATTTTAATAGACATTGTTTTATTAAAACCATAGCTTTTGTTAAAAACATGTAAGTAGTATAAACTATTTGTTATTTTGAGTCAACCCATAAACATTGTCTATCTTTACACTCTAAGTTAAAGAGCTCGAGAGGTTGACTCAGTTTTAAAAGACCCAAATTTTAATTTGATCTTCACCTAAATTGTGAAAAGCAAAATAAATTTAGTGTTTTGTATATACTCTTAGGATTTAGAAGGGTATTTTACAAGTAAATAAAGTGGAATATGTTATTATTTGGTGTTTTACAAATAAATAACTTTATAAAATATTTTTAAACTTAGATGAAAATTTATAAAATAATTCACAAACAATTTTTTTATTGAATAAAATATTAAATGTTAATTTATGTGATTTAGAAAGATTGGTGTAGTCAAGAAACCAATAATTTTAGAGTATAACTTTCAATTTTGTTTGAGTAAGTTTGGATAATCTTCTAAGAAATAACCAAAGGCTAATGAGCAAAGAATGGTACGTTTAGATAATTATCTATATTTGAACAGTCAAGAAAGTTTTAGACCAAAGTTAGGAGTTTGTTGTTAATCTTTTGACATTTTAAATAATGTTGAGTGTTAGATTTTTTTTCCTTATGGAATTTGAATGACTGATAGTATTAGTGTATTCCTTTATGGAATTTGGTTGATTTAATTGAATTTGATTGATTGATTGTGTGGTCTAATGTATCATAGTTTATAAAGTCAAAATAATTTATAAATCAAGGTTTTTGAATTATTGCTTATTAGGACATAATTCTCGTTGCTTTTTAAAATGTGATTTTGGAAAATAAATTTAGAAAAGAAATAATGATTATTCACTCTAGTTGTTGTATTTGGAGGAACCAAAATACCACTGGATGCTCCATGTTGTTTTGATCATAAAGTTTTACATGTTTTTCTATAAGGACCCTCTCCTAATCATTTTTGGTTTTGGTTTTAATACACTTCTTTTTGAAGAAATTTGAAAATAATTTTTTGAATATAAGAGCTCGTGCATTTAGTTCTAAATTTACCTTTTGATATGATTGGATGTGTAGTATTTATTTCAGGGTATTCTCTGAATTTGGTTGCATATAGATTTATATCATACTAGTTTTTGCTGGATAAGTTACATCTGAATGTATTAGGTATTTCTAGGATAGTTTATGGGGTTGGATTGTGGTAAATTTGGGGACGAAATTTTTTTAAGGGGGGAGAGTGTAACGATCCGAAATTTCACCCTATTAATTTCTGAATATTTAATTAATTTTAATTATTCAAATAGTAGATTTTATAATTAAAAATAAAAAACTTTTAAATAATAAATATTGAAGATAAAATAGTTTTCAAATTTAGACTACAAAAATATTTAGTTCGATGAAAAACATAAAATGTGACCGGAAACTGTTTTCCGAATTTTCGACTTTTCATCGTATAAAGTTATTAGAAATGTTGTACACACTTTATTATATATATGCACACATAGACTAATTATATAGTATGGGTTAAGATAGTATAATTAGGTTTAATTAAGTTAATTAACTTAAGATAAAGATAATGTGACACTTTGGTAACTAAATAAAAAAATAAATAGAAAATAGTCACATCAGGGGAGACATGATTTGACATTTTGGCAACTTTGTATATATATACATAAACATCTCCATATTCTAATGTCTTCTCTTTAGCATACATTAAGTACACATTTGTGTGACCTAAGGGAGGAGTATGGTGATGTGACTTTAAGACATGGCATGTTTATATTAATTAATACAAGGGTAGTTTAGTAATTCAACTATTTTTCTATGCCTATAAATACCCTACCCACTTCATTTTTTTTCTTACTTCATTTTCTTTACTTTCCATTCTTACCTCCTTCTTATCTTCATACATCTATTCATGACTATCCATGCATTTCTAGATTAAAAGTTAGTTCATCCACTTAAAACTAGTCTAAAACTTCGATACTTCACTTCCAAAATCAATCTACACAAATACGAACCCCACATCTCCTTGGAACCACCTAGGCCGAGCCCATAGTGCCATGACCAAACCTAAATCAGCCCATCAAGGGCCCAAAAGTCCGAGCTTTGGTGAAGTGAAGATAGTTCGGGTGTTAGGCTAGCGGTTGTAGCAATTCGACTTCTTTTGGTAGCGACTATGTGAGTAATGCTCACTCCTTTATGCAAAGTTTAAACCTTAATTGTTGATAATAATTTTTGTTGGATTATTTTTTGGAAAGTAATGTGCTTGTGTTTTTATGTACTTGTTTATATGTTATTCCATAATACGATAATAAATTGTTAGCATTGATGATGTTTGGCTGGGAATTGTTTAAATACCCCTTAGTAATTCGGCCATAACTTTTGCAAATTTAATCGAAATTCAGATTTCTTTAATATTATGGAAAGCTAATTCAAAGGACCACAAATTTTATGTTTATGATATTTTTAATTTCGAACATCTCAATCACTGAAATTGAGGGGAAAATTCGATTAAGTTTGTAAACATGTAGTATGCTAAATGTAAAATTAGTAGTTAAAGTTAATCATTTGTAAGTAAATGCTCTCTACATGTTGTTTCATAGTTGATTACCTTGTATATATATATTCTCACCCTTTCTATGTAATGTTTGGTTGAATGACAATATCATAAACTTGTTCTCCGAATTGCCCATATAGCGATAGTCGCTATATCGGCACTTTCGCAAAATCACTTTTTATCGAAACCGTTTGGTTTCATCTTTGTGCTTGGAATTGTTTTACAAGTTAAGCAAGATTTTGGTTAAAGATTCTTTAAAAAGCATTTAACCCTTTTAATAATGATTATTTAATTTAATTAATTTCTTAATTAATAAAGATTAAAGTTAACTAATTACTTAGTTAATGATGTGTTTTAAATTTGACTAATTACCTGGTTAATGATTGTTTAATTAAGAATCATTTTATTTGATGATCTTTAAATTTATTTAATCATTTTATTTAATTATGTTTGAGGATAATTAATCATAAATAATGATGAATTAAAGTTAATTAATCAATATGCAAATAATGCTTTTAAATTAATATATCTTTTTAATAAATGATTTTTAAAATTAATCAACTTGTTTTAACTCTAATAAATCTTTCCTTTATTAATGTTTATAATTAATAAATCATTTTTGAATATTGAGAATTAATTAATTAATTATTTTATTTAATTATTTATATTTAAATTTATTAATTAATTGAATTAATGATGTTTTAAAGTTGATTTACCTTTTTAATTAAAGGTTATTGGAATCAATCTTAATTTATGAAGTTTCAAAGTGAATTTACCAAAGTAACAAGGATGTTTTGACTTTGTTATTCATTTAGAGAATGATAAACTAATTAATTATTAATTTAATTAATTATATTTTACTAATTAATTGAATTAATAAGGTTTAAATGTGGTTTACCCTTTTTATTATTTAAAGACATTTGAAGTTCAAAAATAAAATTGTGTGATGAAGTTTAAAGTTAATTACTCAATGTAATAAGGATTTTATTAAGTTATTAAATCCTTTTTAAATTGATGTTTTAGTGTTAGTAAACTCTATAAACCAAGTATTTTAATGATAATACTTGTAATGTGAGGCCAAACACGAATTTGGTTTTTTAATAGTAGAAAAAAAGCTTGATTCGTTTATGGAAATGAATTAATTTTCATAAAGCGATTCACTTATATAGGAACGATTTATTTGTATACTTAGCACTAAACATCGATGAAGTAGACTTGTCGCTATTTCGAAAGTTAAGAATAATCGTGAGACATGACTTTGAGGTAACACTACCTAAAGTTGTTCGGTATTATTTTTAACCAAGAAATAATAAAAGTTTGAATTCGGTGCGTGCTGATAAGTATACAGGGCTTATTTCCCATATAAGGTCGTTTTATATCTTCGATAGTTGGTTTTATAGCTATCGGTTACTTCAGTTTTTTTATTATCATCATTCTAAGACGATTTTATGCTCTTTTGAGCTTTGTTATCCTTTATCAGAAATGACTAAACTAAAAGCGTGAGATGAATCCAAGCTATGTGGGGTTGCTCCCATTGGGGTATTTTCACATCTCATCTAGACTTTTATGTACCATCATATGAAAAACGGTTAAGATTTAGATGTGAAATATTCAGATACTCGGTAAGGTTTGCGGGGTCCGGCTTGGTACTGTCCGAGAAGTGCCACAAAGTAAATGAGCTTCCCAGAATTATATTACTAGAGGTATACTTCAAGAGGGGTGCACCTTTCTAATCATTGTTGGAAAATTTTCCTTTTCTTATTTGATTCGAACCTTCGAATTGTTTTTATGTAATTGCAACGGGAAGAGTCAACCACTCTTCATGATGTTTAATTATAGGTTTGGTCCATTCTATCAAGTTTGGACTGTTATCTTGTTTTATCTATTCTATCTAGTTTGGATTTTCTTCAGACTATTTCCATTCTTTCAAGTATGGATCTTCATACTATTTTTTCCCATCATCTATGTTTAGATTTGTTTCCTATTGTTCTTTTCCATTCTTATGTTTGGTTGTTGTTTATGTGGGAGAAAACCCATTCCGCGTTAGCGGCGTGGTCCCACATATTATTGTTAAATACATTTCCTTTTATTCCAAGGTTTTACTCATATCAGACATTTTGTCTGACCCGAGTTGTTTATTTTTCCTAAACTCTTGGGTACTCAATTATATTTGGGTGGCTCGAGAATAGCAGGTTTTCTTTGGAGCTCTTTGAAGAGGGTGATCAAGTAGGCGGCTCCTTAGTTATCAAGTTATTTATTTCCGCTGTATGATTATGTTGGTATATTTGTTATCTGAAAAAAAATGTAAAGTCAGAATGTATAGCTGCAAATCCATTAGATGTAGTACTTTTGTTTAACTCTGATAGCTCCATGTAAGGTGTAACCTTTTCTACTATATCATTTTGTATTATATGTAACCGTTCCGTTGTGAGGTATTTCTATTCTGTCTTGTTCTGTTCTTTATTTTACCCAAGAAAACTTATCTTTCAGATGCTTGGGCAACGACACACGAATACCGAGGATGTATTAAGTGTCGTTCCCAGGGGTCAGAAAGGTGAGCCCTCACATAAATGTAAATTAGAAGTTATCGCAATAAATTATTGGAATTTAAGCAGTATTTTAACTTGTTGGAATATTGGGTATTGCAATGTAAATTCCTATAGATTATCAAGTTCATATGCATAAATAAAAGTGTATTATTTGAAATAACAAGGATTACGCCTAAAAGAAAGAGATGTATAAAATATTGATATTTATCGTATTATGTACCGTCTATTTCAAGAACTACAAAAAAATTAATTCCCTATACATAAATTCCCTTTTTGGATAAGATATAGAGATTTACATTCTTAACCTTTCCTTTTGAGCGAGATGTAATTCTAATACATTAAAATGCAGAAATCCCTAAGTATAAATTAAAAAATTGTAGTTGTGATAATAATGATGGTTAAATTGTAAAATTAATACATGTGTGTGTGTATGTGTATATACATATGTGTGTGTATGTGCAATACGGAGAAGATAGAAATCAAATAGTAAACGAAAAAAGGTAGGCAAGTAATAAAATGAATAAAGTCAAGAAGTATATAAAATATATGGGTATGGAATGTCCACTAAATAGGGAAAGATAATAAAGTTTAAGAAAGATTGAAATAAAGATTCAATATTAAGAGAAGAAAGTAAATGGTAAAAGATACTTGAATCTTTTAAGTTCAAGGAAAGCGATAAATGATAACCAACGTTAATGTAACAAGGAGTTAGTTGAATAAAAATAAGTGAATATGAGTAGTTGACCGTTTGAGGCGTAATAATGAAATAAGAATGAATATACACACACACACATACATATATACGTAGCCTCAAGTATACATTTACGACGAATGTGAATTATTAATTTTCGCTAGCTTAGCTAGATAAGAATGACATAGTCATTAAAATGGGTTGGAATTAGAGGTTAGTAGTGTTACACAACAGAAATCTTCCTACCTTAAGGGGCTAACAATAGTTGTGTATACATTATACTGATGTGGGACATATCCAACTGTAGGATTCGTGGAATTATACATTCGCATATAGGCAAAGGAATTCCTAAGTAGAGTCTGTTTCAATCATTTAAAGGGTATTACCTTGATTGCATTAGGCAATCTAAATGGGATGGTAAGCAGGACTCGATGGTATGTCAGTGTGTTTGGTACCATATTAGGGAGTAGGAGTTGTACATAGGTCGAGAACATTATCTGTGCGGTCAGTGGAAAGATGAGTGTTAAACCTAATGGGCCACACCTCCTACTAGTGTAGACCACGTCTAGGTCATGCACTGCCATAGTTATTTGCTATTTTTTTTGTTAGAAGGCAAGGTGCAACAACCCGCATATTTATCGATTTCATATTTAAATATTTTGTTTAAATATTTTATCGTTAATCGGATTTTGGTCCGAAAAGCTACTTTTTGCATATGGTCAAATTTGGACTCGAGACCACCCCCATTGAGTTCAAAATGACGTTTGCGATATTTTTGAGTGTAAACTTCGATATGTTTGGAGATAGTGGAATTTTCGTCACTTTTTCCACTTAGGGCTTTGGTATGGACTGCACTTACTAACTCAGCCCAATCCCTTCCTTCTCTTCATAATTGCATATACATTAAAGCTTCTTCAAAAATGATGGAGGGAATGAGAAATTAAAATTCCAAAGTCTTAATCTTCATTGCTAATCCAACATCTACTCCAATTTCAAGTGAAGACATTGATTCAAGCTTGTGGTTGATTCTTGCTTTGCTTCCAAGCTCTATCTTCATCAAATTTCATGAAAAGGTGAGACTTTTAATCTCACATCTTGCCTATAACTGTTATTGGACTGTTGGGAATGATTCCCTATCGCATTTGTATGAACATTTGATTTTGGTTTGGGTTGGATTGGCGAAAAACTCCAATTTTCAGCGTTTTTGGAAAATTCCTGCACTTAGGTCGTTCTGGAGGGAGAGTCGCATCGGAGTTAGGTCGCTAGGTCAAAGGTCGTAGGTCGCTCTAGCGTAGATGAGACTCTACCTATATTTAGCTCGACCTGGATTTAGGTCATCCGCCCCTAGGTCGTAGGTCGCTCGGCCACATGTTGCTTAGGTCGTTCTGCCTTGAATACTTAGGTCGTTCGTTTTTAGGTCGCGAGCTTTAGGTCGCGTGTCTTTAGGTCGCGAGCTTTAGGTCGCGAGCTTTAGGTCGAGAGCTTTAGGTCGCGTGTCTTTAGGTCGCGAGTCCTTAGGTCGCGTGTCTCTTTTCCCTAGGTCGTTAGACCTTATTTTCCTTAGGTCGCTAGGCCGTGCTTCACTTAGGTCGTTGGACCTTATATCCATTAGGTCGTTGGACCTCACGTCTCTTAGGTCGCTCGACCTGTTCCACTTAGGTCGCAACCCCTTCTCCTTAGTTCGACCGAGTTAGATCGTTCATCCCTTAGGTCGCGCCACATAGGTCGTGGACCCTTAGGTCGTAGGTCGCTCGACCTTATTACCTTGTTAGGTCGCTTGGCCTCATTAAGTTGTACCATTTTGGACGGAGCGCTACCCACACCCCGCCGGGGGCGCTGCCCCCTGGACCCCTGCGACCTGACCGGGCAGGTCGAACCCCGTAGCGGGGGTGTTGCCCCCGCACCCCCACCTTGGGGGGTTGCCACCCCCTGGACCCCTCTCCGTAGGGGATCTTATCTGAAAAACATTCAACAGAATTTCTACTATGATGGTTTTGGAACTGATTTTCTTGGATTTTTCTCACGTCTTCGAATGTGAAATTTTGTGATGCGATTTGTTTCAACAATCGATTTGTGACTTGTTACTTTAAAAATGTGAAGGCTTCAATACTAGTAGTGAATATCAAAACTCTTTCATCAAAATGTTTTCAACACTATTTTAAATATAAAACACGTTCTCTCAAACCGTTTTTCAATCTACTAGTATATACAAGCCTTTGCTTCACTCGGATGAGAAATCGAATTAAACGACTTAGTAAAACGAGTGGTATGAAACGCTTGCGTTCACTTCGTCGGTTAGCTCTTGGACTTGTTCGATTGAACCCTTTTGTGACAATTTCCTAGTGAAGATCTACAGTTTGTTCGTAAATATTTAAGTTAAGCTAGTGGTAATGGGACATGAAGCTAAACTCATATATTTACTGGCTTAGTGTAATTGACACCTCCTTATGATCATGACGATCATTTTTGTGATTTAGACTAGCGATTGAGCGATGTCTCTTTGTCTGCGAGGGAGACTAGACCCCGCTTTTGTGATGTTTCGCCATCACATATATGGGGTAGCACCCCATGGTCTTCGGGCCGTTCATGTGTTAAAATTTAATGGATAGCTTCCATGAGATAGCTTCTCGTTCATGTGTTATACGCGTTGGTGAGTTTTCATGCTCCCGTTCATGTGTTAGCCCCCCCCCCCTTTTTGTGTTTTTTGGATTTCTTGTGATGATTTCTGGAATTTTGTGCTTCACCAATTTTCGTGATTTTCATTGATATGATATCAATTTTTGTGCATTGGTGAATTCATGTGTTATTGACTTGTTGTGAATACAAGTTTAGGGTATGATACCCTATTTTATCTTTGAGAAGATTCTTGTGATATTGATTTATCTCTTGTTGATTTTCAGTTATCTACTTATAGTAGTATGCCACGATGGTTATTACATGTTCATGTCATGCCTTGTACTTTATACCATATCATCTGATATTTATAGCTAGACTGATCCGTTTATTATTTTCTTATAAATAATACTCGGGTCAGACCGAGATGTTACAGGTGCTTCTGCTTGACTTCTCTTCAGGATTATTCTGACTTTTGGCTAACTACATAGATTAGTAGTTTTTGGATGTACACCTTTGAGATATAGATTCTATGTTGTGTACTTATTCTTTTATATAGCACGTTTTGCTATTCTTTTGTATTATCATGGATCTTTCTGACCACTACTCTGATATACACTTTCATGTGTTATATATTTATTCATATCTTCTTCCACCATTGTGATATGGATGTCTGTGACTGATTTATGTTATGATTATTTCTATGTTTGTTTCCAAAGATTATATATAGCAACCGTGTGATAGCTTTGAGTTTGTATCGGTATGTCGGATTTCCTCCTTAAATGATATGCATTCTATTCCATCTGACATATCGGTGCTCGCACAAAGAAGTTACATGGATGGTCACTCCTCCACAGCCTTATTCTCCGTGCTAATCGACAGCACTACATCGTAGTGTTCTTGGTTAGCATGGGTATAGAGGTGGGGCATCACACAAGGTTAGATGATCCTTAAGAGAGGTCTTTCAAACATTGGGGTAGTCCGAGGAGCCGTCCTTAATAATCCCTGGAGCTAAGTTCATAATAGAAGTAGTTAGGTAAATCCCTAGGACGAGATATAATACGGCTAAACTATTGTGATGCTATTATCAGGAACTACAAGAGTTCCTTGGTATGTGCGACCACGAGAACATGTTACTGCACTGATGGTGGATCTTGATGAGGTTTTGGGTTACAGATACTAGCGGTGATAGTATCCAGGCCCAAGGGGGAATTTTGGCACTTGTGTGTGTGTGTGTGTCTATATATACACACACATATATATACACACGTATGTAGTTATGGTCTACTTTGGATAGATGGGCATATCTTACACGTACATGGAGCCGATACAACTAAGTAAAATAAAATATATAACATGTGATGGAAGACAATCGACATACAACTAGTGTTATGTATAAAGTGTGTAATTTACCAGTCACTAGAACGTGTTTCTAACCCCCTACTCATTACAACCATATGATAGCTTTAGAGGGAAACATACCGGTGCAAGGTGGAAACATTGAAAGGATAGATTTCATTATGCATGCTCGACACTGACAAGGGCACTTGATCACAGAAGTGTCAAGCTTGGTCATTAACTATATGTTTTATTATATTTTACTATTCCACTATGAGTTATATTGATAGTGCTCTGATATGCATCTGTTTATTTGCAGGACACCAGAAATCAACGATTCGTACCATAGCTGACTTAGGTTTTCGATTTAGGCAAAATTCGGGCCCACTGGATTGTTGGTTGTTACATTCCCTTAGTTTTCTCAGTAAATTTATCACTATTATCATTTAATATCTTCTTATTATTAATTTAATTTTCCATATTATAGCACTCTAGAATATAGGGTGGTATAATTTCCCCTCCTTATAGGAATTTCATCCTCGAAATTAGGATAAGGAAGAATAATAAGCATGCTATCATCTTGATGGTGCAGTTTCATCATCAAGCAAAGTAAAAACAGGTACAAAAGCTACACTAAGTACAATACTAATGTGAATCATCAATCGTCAATCACAACGTACTAGTTCAACTACTACCGCAGTTCATATAAATACACTAGTGCCACCATTAGTATATACAATAGACAAACAAAGCACACTATTATAAACAAGAATGTCTAAAACAATTTGGGATAGATATTCATAATCTTATACTCTACTATAACAACCTGATATTTTAAGAAGCTATAAATTTTAAATTTAATGTATAATCAATTGATAATAGAGCTTAATTAATAAGAAATATAATGAACCAACTTCTAAAAATATGTTTTATGATTTTAGTAAGGGGTAATTGAGTGGTAAACTAAATTGGTGAAGTATAATAATTTTGAAAGTAGTTTAAGTGAAGAAAACATTATTAGTAAAGTGATTAAGGAGAAAACAATAAATAAATTGAAATGAAATGGGCAATACAAACACTTGGACCAATCCTTTTGTTCATACTCTTTAATTATCAAGAGTATTCTAGTAGTTTCCTTCATCATTTATCATCTACAAACCCTTCTTCTTCTCTATTTTCGTTTTCAACATGAAAACCTATAATGGCCTCTCTTTTGAAATTTATAAAAAATCAATAAATATCAAATAATTATGAAACTTTCAATAGAGCTTCTCAACACTAATTTACACCACTATAAGTTGTCAGTCCAATTTTGATCAAGTTTATATGGTGAAAGAATTGATAGATTGAGATATATTTTCTAGTTTATAAACAATGGAAAATATGCTTCTTCAAAGAGTGATTTTGGGTATCAAATCAAATTATTTTGGCTTCAAATTTTTCAGACCAAGGATTTATTATAGGATTAGCTGATATAGTTTTGGGTACGAGGTGATGAATGGACAGAGTCAACGTTTTTATGTATTCTTTTGTATTTGAAATTGATACATTTATATTGGCTTAGAATGTATAAAATAATTTTGGATATTGTATAAAGTATCAAAATGTGTAATATACATTATTCGCGTTCGTTAGAGTACGGTGTGATCTATTTATATGTGATGATGTTATTTTTGCATTGTTCTATCCTGGAAACACCTACATCGCCTCATTCTCCGTGTTACTCGATAGTATTACACAGTAATACACTTGGGTAATATGGGTATAAAGGCGGGGTGTTACATTTTTGGTATCAGAGCAAGGTTCAGAACAATGTAAAAATTTAGAAGCACATATTTGACCTTATAGGAGGAAGACTTAGTAAAGTTACCCAGTCTTGAATACAACTCTAATATGCAGTTTCTTATATAAATGTTTCCGAATCTCTAAAAATACGCGAGATTTCAAGTAATTTGTATTATTTGTTAAATGATTTCTTGCTTATTATAGTAAGTTTTATGAGTTGGAAATTTGGGAAGTTTTTTAAAATTTATACTTTACAAATGATTTAAGAAAATTTGATAGAAAGTGATTTTAGATGGCTTTGGAAATATGGTACCAAATGTTTTGCCAAAATTTTGGAAAGTGGGAATAATTTTAAAAGCGGTGGAATGTTTTATAAAATAAAATGGTGGATAAACAAATTTTCTATGATTTACAAAAGTTGGTGAAAATTTTGAAAAGTTGGTTTTAAAATTTCTAAAAATTATGAAATGACGGTGGTATATTTAGAAGTGCTATGAATATTTTCAAAAAGGACTTGGAAATTTATTGATTGTTTAATAAATAGTTTTGGAAATATTTTGGAAGTAAAGTCATTTTCTAGTATTTTTGAATACTATGATTTAGACGAAAAATGATATGGATATATAGTAAAGTATTTCCATTGGAAAGTATGTTTGCGAAAAGTACTATTTCCCTATTTTTGTGAAAAATGATTTGCGAGAATTTGGAAAGGAATGTGAAATAATTGTTATCGTTGGAAACTACGATGTGATCACGCTCGCCATTGTTGTGATGGTTTTTACGGTGTTGGAGTACCTTTGGTTATGGCTATCGAGGATGGTAGTCATAAGGCCATACACCAAATGTGACTGGCGAGTAGCGGTAGTTTGTAGTTATCCGTTGATAGTTGTTTTCCCAAGTTTTGGAAGATGATTTAAAAATTTGAAAGGAAAAAAGTTAAAATTATTTGAAATGAAAAATTTGAATGTGATGGTGAAATATTTTGAAAAATTATTTTGGTGAGGTGGATTTCAGAAATATTTAGTGAAAATAAGTTTGCAAATTTTTTGAAATGTGATATGTATGATTTGGAAGTGAGATTTTATATGGACTACGATTTTGCAAAAGCTTGGCTAATATTGTGAATTTCAATTTTTGGAAACATCCACCATCTAAAATGTAATTTTGAAAAAAATAATATTTCGTGATGTGTTTGAAAAGAACTCCACAATTGTAAACTTGATTTTGAAAATCTTTTGTGAAGTGATTTTGAAAAGGAAATCCACTGTAGTTATATTTATTTTGGAAAGTGATGTTTGATAAGTACCTTAATGTTTTAAAGATATGGCTTTGAAGGTATGTATATACATATTTTTGAAAATTACAAGTGTCTATGTAAATGTTTTAGATTTTTCCTAAGAAGAAATTGCGGAGACACAATTTTCTTTAGTGGGGGAGTATGTAACAACCCGATATTTCGAGAGGCTATAAATTTTAAATTTAATGTAGAATCAATTGAAAATAGAGCTTAATTAATAAGAAATATGATGAACTAACTTCTAAAAATATGTTTTATGATTTTAGTAAGGAGTAATCAGTGGTGGACTAAATTGGTGAAGTATAATAATTTTGAAAGTAGTTTAAGTGAAGAAAACATTATTGGTAAAGTGATTAAGAAGAATACAAGAAATAAATTGAACTGAAATGGGTAACATAAACACTTGGCCCAATCCCATTTGTGCATACTCTTTAATTATCAAGAGTATTCAAGTAGTTTCCTTCATCATTTATCATCTACAAACCCTTCTTCTTCTTCTTCTTCTATATTTTCGTTTTCAGCATGAAACCCTATAATGGCCTCTCTTCCAAAATTCACAAGAAATCAAATATATATCAACAAATTATGAAACTTAAAACAGAGCTTCTCAATACTTATTTACACCACTACATGTTGTCAAAGTCCAATTTCAATCAAGTTTGGATGGTGAAAGAATTGATAGATTGAGATATATTTTATGGTTTATAAACAATGGAAAATATGCTTCTTCAAAAAGTGATTTTGGGTATCAAATCAAATTATTTTGGCTTCAAAATTTTCAGACTGAGAATTTATTGCAGGTTTAGCTGATATAGTTTTGAGTATGAGGGGATGGATGGATAGAGTCAACGGTTTTATGTATTCTTTTGTATTTGAAATTGATATAGTTATATTGGCTTAGAATGTATAAAATAAATTTGGATATTGTATGAAGTATCAAAATGTGTAATATACATTATTTGCATCCGTTAGAGTACAATGTGATCTATTTATATGTGTTAATTTTATTTTTGCATTGTTCTGTCCTGGAAACAACCATATCGCCTCATTCTCCATGTTACTCGATAGTATTAAACAGTAATACTCTTAGGTAATAGGGGTATAGAGGCGAGGTGTTACATCTACCTCCCAAGTACAATCATTCTTATCGTCACTCCAATGGATGCAGACAAGTCTAATAGCTTTTTCCCCAATTCTTTCATATCTCGACCTATTATCCTTTTTGGTCATCTAATGTAAGTCAATCTCTGTGATAACCCGGGATTTTGGGCAATATGAATTTAATAATCTTTATTAATAATTTAATTAGATTGAAAATTTTCCCTTATAATTTTAATTTAAATTGGTTAATTTAATATTTTAAAGGTAAATAAATATTTAATCTGGCAATATTTAATTTGGTCTTTTCTAATAGTTTAAAATTGATAAGAATTATCTTTCAATGCTAATAAAAATAGATTCTATTTATAATGTATATATTGATATATATATTGTGAATAGAGAATCTTTTGTTTAAATAAAAGATGTGTTTTCAGATTATAATATATATGTATGTATATGTTATAATTTGGATTGTTTTGAATTTAATTTAATCTATTGATAATTTATATATGTATGAATTATGATTTAAAGCTTTGTTTTAAAATTAATATTTTTCAAAAGTTAAAGATTAATTCATTTGTTTCAAAATATAAGATAATTATTATTTCTAAAGTATGATAGTTTAAATAAGATTTAATAAAAGATTTATTTTATCTTGTTTTCTTTTAAAAAGTATTAAACTAAAAATGGTTTATAAATTTATATGTTAATGTTTAAAATAAACTTTCTTTTTAATATCTTTTGAATTTAGAAGGTTTGTAAAAATAAATAAATATAACATAAGTTAATTAAATTCATTTCATAAATAATAAAATGTAGGTACTTAAACTAAATAGTTTGTAAATAAATAAATGAAACATGAATTTATATAAATCTATATTTACAAAATTAAAATAACATAAATACTTTTGGAAATAAGGTTTTGAAAACATAAACACTTAAGTAATATGTGTAAACATATTAACATGTTAAAGACACTTGTAAGATAATGATAATAACTTTAATATTGTATATACATGCATAATAACAAGTGGCAACTTCTTTTAAAAATTTGATTTATAAATAATAGAGAGAAAGGTCTGTTTTCATTTTTACAGATAAATTTTTCTTCAATTCTTTCTCTCCTCATCTTTCCAAAAACTGAAACAAAGAAATAAATAAATCAAAGCAGAAAACTAAATGTAAATCAAACTGTTTCAACCTGGGATCAAACTAGCAACTTAACCTACTTCAAATCAACCTGCAATTCAAATCTTCTGCAATTCAAAAGGAGATCAAATGGAAGCAACTAAATCAAACACTGAATCAACCTGCAACTAAATTGAAGTTCAACTGTAATTCGAATGCAAAGGCTTCAGATTTCAACAATGAAGCAAATTCAAAAAAAAAATCCAGTTTCCAGGAAATCAAAAGAAAATGCCTCTGCTCTGTTTTGGTCTCTGGGATTAAAATGGTGAGTAAACTTAATTTTTAAAAACAGTTTTAAAATCTTGTTTCCACTTTGTTATGTAAATAAAATTCATGTGATAGCCTTAATATTTGAATTGAAATGGATGCATGCATGTATATAAGTATTTACTGCCTGTGAATAATTAGTATATGGACTCTGAATATGTTACAGAGTTTGATTTTCTTTTTAAATCTAGATCTCATCATCTAATCACTGTTAGTCATTCAGTTGTGAATGAAATATGTTTAAAATCATATAATATCGCTACTGGAAATAAGTTATGGAATTTTCTCTAAAGTATTTGTCTTAAAATTTTATAAACTGCAGTAGAAAATATAAATTTGATAAAAATTGATTGATTCAATTTTAAGTTCTGATTGTACGATTGGATTCAATATAGAAAATCATGAATTTTAATAAGTATAACTCGATTTTTAGTTTGGAATTTAAGGAGCTTTCTCGAGTTGTTCGTTTTGGGCAAGTTGATCGATTGTCGTCGATCAGAGGCGAGAGAAGACGTGATTTTTGGGATGAAGGTAGTTGAGGTGTCGAGGCACTTGGGAAAAATAGTTTAGTAATTTAGCATTTATCGTGGTTGTTAGAATTTGAGGAGATAGGGTTTAATACCTTGGTTTTGACGAGGATGTTCTAATGGGTTTCGCGAAAAGGAGAAGTGACCGGAGTCGATCGCAAGGTGATCTGAAGATGCTGGAAGCCGTAATGGAGCTACGGTGAAGGTGGCGTGGAGTCTCGAGGGAGGGATCACCGGCGGTGGTTGATTTCTTGGTGATGTTCGTTCCAGATGATGGGTTCTAATGGCTCGATTTTGATTCTCGTACGAATCAAGGAAAATGGAGTGATCGAACGTAGTGATGTGATGAAGTCTGACTTGCCGGAGGCCAGAACGGAGTTCATCGACGACCAGTCGTGGTGTGCACGTGCACAAGCACGTTACGTATATCTGGAAAAGTGGAATTGGGGAAGAAAGCTAGAGCTCAGGTTTCGTTCGGGGGAAATCGAGTTTTACTCGAAGCAGGATGTTACGTGGGTATGACGTGAGTGTTACTTCGAGTTTCTGATGGTATTACTCGAGAATTGCTTCGGGTTTTCTTATGGTTTGCTCGGGTTTGAGTTTTAGAGCAGGCCTTAAGATTTTAAAAAGAAATGTACAGAAAGTTTTAAAAAGTTAAAACAAAGGAAATTGATTTTGTAATGTTTCTAAGTTTTAAAAACAAAAGTTAACAAGTTTTAATTGTAAAATAAATTGTTTTCAAAATTAAATGTTTTAACAAGTTTTAAATATTTAAATAGATAAGTTTAAAAGAATAGATAAGTAAATTTCAAATGTTTTTTTTTGTATTAAAGTAATTTAATAACTTTGGAAGTTTAAAGGTGTTGAAAGTTGAAGTAGAAGTTATGTTGTTTAAATTATAATTGAATTCTAATATGTTATATTTTAAATAAGTTTAAAAATAAGATTAGTAAATCAATTATAATAAAATTTTATCTTAAGTAATTAAGAGATTTATTTAATTAAGATAAATTAATATGGGGAGATAATTAAATTGTTGGTCAATTTAATTTATTTAATTAAGATAAATGATTTTCTTAATTAAGATCTTTTAAATATAAGGATTAAGAAATTATTTAATTAAATTTAAATAATTAGTTAAATAATTAACTAAGTAATTAATTAGTGGTTAATTAAAGATAATTACTTAAAAATTAATTAAGTGTAATTACTTGATAAGATAATTAAGAAATAATTACTTGATGTAATTAAGTAAAAAAGGAAGTTATTCAATAAAGTAATTAGAGGATAATTATTTTATGAAAGTAATTAAATGGAAATGATTAAGAGTTAATTACCTAGTGTTATTAATTAAATAATTTAGTTAATAAAGTTAATTAATGGATTAAGGTAATTAATTGTTGGTTAAGGTAAATAAATTGTTGGTTAAGATAATTAATTAAAAAGTAATCAATTAATGAAAGTAATTAAGGGAAGTTAATTACTAATTAAGATTAATCAAAGGTGATTAATAATTGTGGTTTAATTAAGATTAATTACTTAAATGTAATTAATTTAAATAAATAAATAATTAAAGATGTAATTAGAAATCATTAGTTTATAATTAATGATGTAATTAAGAGTTGATATTAAGATTTATTAATCAAATGATAAGTGATTAATTGTAATTAATTAAGGATTAAAGTAATTGATTATAATTAATTAATTAATGAAGTAATTAAAGGTTAATTACTGTATTTGATTAAGAATAATTAATTTGTGAAATTAATTAAAGATAATTACTTAAATGTAATTAAAGAATGATTAATCAAGGTGATTAATTAAAATGGATAATTAGAGAAAGATTAATTAATTTATTGGTAATTAATTAATGATTATATAAGTAAGATTTATGATGAAGTAATTAATTTAATTTATTTTAAATTAATTTGAATGAAGTAATTAATTTAATTCACTTTAAATTAATTAAAGATAGAGATAGTTAATTTAATTCATTTTAAATTAATTATGTTGTGATTAAGTAAATCATTGCTTATATAAGAATGGATGACATTGATTGTCTTGAATGGATGTAATCTCAGAAATGAGATTGAATGTATTTCATTGTTTGATATCTCTGATGAGATATGATTGATATATGATATGGATGTTTGGTTGAATTATAATGATAATGTGAATTATCTGTTTGGGATGATAATGTAGATTATCTATTGAATTATCTATCTTTGTGTATATAGATAAGAATTGAATTGTTTTAACCTTTAAAACAACTTGGCCTTAAAAGATACGCTTTGGATTTCGATGAGACCGGGATCGGGTTTCCGTATACCGGTATTCCAGGTCTGGAGACCCGAATACCACATCGATCCAAATTTACGTTAGGTCGTGAATCTCAAGTGAAGATGAAGATTCAGAGTGCAAGGGTCATTGTCGTTAACTCTGAGGGTGATTCCAAAACGAGTGTAACGAGATAATGCCTTCGGTTTCGTTCGAACCCGGAACGAACTTGTATGGATTGAATGCTTTCAGCACATCGTCAGGCGGACGATGAGCATTCTAAGTGATATGTTCTGATTAAAGGTAATCGTAACCTCAAGCCTCATCAACCGGGAATGGCTAAAACAGGGGAGGTGCAGCAAGGCTTCGTGGGTAGCACCCACTGAGAGCAAGATAGATCCCTGTCTAGAGGTCCCTTTTCTTTTATTCGGCTTAGTGTGTGGTTGGTCGCGCCAACTACGGGATTGTCTTGTTCGGAATTATCCAGTAAGGGATGGTTCCGGCTTTGTGTTGTAGGGGATTGGGAGTGATCCTCGGTACGGTGATCTAGGCCACGTACTGTGACGGGCGGTACCCCAGTAGCCCTGCCATTGTATGGAATCCAAACTCCAATAAGTGCCGTACGTATTAGTTGTGCCCAACTATGTTGGAATGTGAGATGTAAGCATTTCAGCTATTTCTGTATTTTACTTGAAAACCCTAGACCCTATTATAATACAATCGGATTTCCTATCAAATGTTTTAGTTAGCGTAAGGTAAAAACTTACCCATATTTATTTGTGGGAAGTCTTACGTGATACTTTTGTTTTCAAAGGTTTTCAAAGTTAAGCAATCTAACCATTTACTCACACCAGACCCCTGTCTGACCCAAGTGTTTATTTTCTGTTTTATTAAACTCTTGGGTACTCAATATTGTATTGAGTAGTCGAGGGATTCAGGTTTAGCTTTGACGAATATTCTGGAGGAGCAATGGAGCAGGAGGCTTCGGCGTTCGTAGATATAGTATTCCGCTGTGTTGATATCTGTGATAGTGTCTTGTCTTGTATTTGAGTTGAAATGTTTAGACAGATGTTTATAACTGTCTAGTAAGTGATGTATATGCTGTGCAACTCTGTAAATTGTTGTATACTATGTAATAGTTTATGTTATTAATATAATTTATTCGTTCCGCTGTGAGATCGTTGTTGTTGTTTCTTTCTTTCTTCTTTTCTTTTCTATTTTCTACCCCTTTCTTTCTTCATAATGATGCGACTTTCTGGGCATAGAAAGCCGGGTCGTTACATATGGTATCAGAGCATAGGTTGAGCGAATGCCTAAGCTTTTGGTTAAGTGAATATCAGAACACTAGGTTGAGTGAATACCTAGGTTCGGAAGGATTGTTCATTAGAGATAGGATCTGTAGCAACCTGTTGAGTCTGAGTATATATATATATACGAGAGCGCGTATTTGTTAGTTATATAAAATGGTTTTATATTGTGTTAATTGATCGGTTGAGTGGTATATGGATTCTGGTCAATACGAGTAGCTAACGTTATTGATAGGGATCTCTAAACACTTGAACCAGGCCAACGGACACAATATTGTTTTAAAAAGGTAGATGAAATAATTTTACCCAGATATAATTTCTATATAAAAAAGTATCATTTTAAATATATATATTTCTACCTATTTGTTGGGTTACCTGTTCGGGTTTTCCAATATAAGTTATAAAGGTAGATAAGGTGGTAGTGTGAGTAACACGACTACCAATAGTTAGAATCTGAGTGTTGAGATTGGAAGAGTATCTGTCGAGACTGTAAACCTAATACCGTCTCGAGTGAACTTTACAGTTGTGTAAGGATTTCACAATCTCTGAAGGAAACCTGTTAAGGTTCGGAGTTCATCTTAGAAGTTGGATGAGTAGAGTTGGATCTGTCGGAGAACAGAAGCGAGTGATGGTATCTCAGGTAATAGTAGCTGTGTGATGAGACGCAGTGAATATGGATGTTCCCGAAGATGTTTTCTTTGGAACAAGTTGTGGAAGTGTGTCTGCTTCGGTGTTGTGGCTGAGTTCAGCATGGTGATTCTGTTTGGTTTGAAGTTCGAGTTTCTCGAAAAGCTTTGGTAAGGAAGTCTTTGGCATCTGTGGCAGCGGTGCGACTCGGAGTGTTCTATGTTGGCAGAAAGTTTTTGGCTAAGCATTTTTCTGAAGATGTAGTTCAGAAGCAGCAGAGTGGATCCATTTCTTCGATAGATTGGATAGTTAAGTATAAGCTGTTCTGATTGGTAAAGAGAGAACAGTTTTCTTTGCAGTTAGGCTGGGTTGGTCGCAAAAGTGACTTGCGATAGTTTGAGTATTCTCTTGAGTTATCTGAGATTTTCTGGGATGTGTTGTCCAGTTTGTGCTTGTATTCTTCATCATCATTTTCATTCTACTCCAGATCAGAGTGGTGCAGCAGAAGCAGTTTGGGAGTGCATCTCTAGGAGAAGTAAGTTTGGAATCTACTGATGTTTGTGAAGTAGAGTTGTGTTTTGGAGTATGAGTTGATCTTGAAGGGAATCATTTTGTTGAGTTATTTTTGGTCTTGTTTGTTTCGAAGAGCATCAGCGAAGGTTGAGCTGATCAGGAAGGATTTGTAGGAAGCCGAGATCGTCTGAAGGATTTTGAGGATAAGAGGCGGAGGAATTTGGAATTCGAAGTTGGAGACTTCGTTATTATTGAAGTTTTCTCTGGTAAAAGGGAGCTATAAGATTGGGTAAGTCTGGGAAGTCAGCTCCGAGTTGTTTTGGATCTTTTCTGTGATCTAATTTGGATAAGTACTTTGATACACAAGGTTGAATTGTCAGTTTGGATAACTGGAATTCAATGTATTTTACGTATCTCTGAGGGAGTACGTGTTTGATCTATCTCTGGTTTTGGAACCAGCAGTTCTGGAAGATTTGGTTGTTGAGTCAGACTCGTCTGTAGTCTGATATCTTGTTTAGTTCTATAGATCTAGATGAGTAAGAACTCTATAGCTTAGTATTGTTGATTGTTTGGATTTTGTAGAGCGAGTATCCCGGTATATATATATACTTGGGGAAACTCGAGGAAATTCTATTCAGAATTTTTCGCTGGATAGTTAGAATTGTTTGTTTGGATGATAGGTATGCTTTGCTGTTTTAAAATCTTGGCTGGATTATTAAATTAACTTTGCTTTTAATTTCGAGGACGAAATTATTTTAAGGGGGAAGGAATGTGATAACCCGGGATTTTGGGCAATATGAATTTAATAATCTTTATTAATAATTTAATTAGATTGAAAATTTTCCCTTATAATTTTAATTTAAATTGGTTAATTTAATATTTTAAAGGTAAATAAATATTTAATCTGGCAATATTTAATTTGGTCTTTTCTAATAGTTTAAAATTGATAAGAATTATCTTTCAATGCTAATAAAAATAGATTCTATTTATAATGTATATATTGATATATATATATTGTGAATAGAGAATCTTTTGTTTAAATAAAAGATGTGTTTTCAGATTATAATATATATGTATGTATATGTTATAATTTGGATTGTTTTGAATTTAATTTAATCTATTGATAATTTATATATGTATGAATTATGATTTAAAGCTTTGTTTTAAAATTAATATTTTTCAAAAGTTAAAGATTAATTCATTTGTTTCAAAATATAAGATAATTATTATTTCTAAAGTATGATAGTTTAAATAAGATTTAATAAAAGATTTATTTTATCTTGTTTTCTTTTAAAAAGTATTAAACTAAAAATGGTTTATAAATTTATATGTTAATGTTTAAAATAAACTTTCTTTTTAATATCTTTTGAATTTAGAAGGTTTGTAAAAATAAATAAATATAACATAAGTTAATTAAATTCATTTCATAAATAATAAAATGTAGGTACTTAAACTAAATAGTTTGTAAATAAATAATTGAAACATGAATTTATATAAATCTATATTTACAAAATTAAAATAACATAAATACTTTTGGAAATAAGGTTTTGAAAACATAAACACTTAAGTAATATGTGTAAACATATTAACATGTTAAAGACACTTGTAAGATAATGATAATAACTTTAATATTGTATATACATGCATAATAACAAGTGGCAACTTCTTTTAAAAATTTGATTTATAAATAATAGAGAGAAAGGTCTGTTTTCATTTTTACAGATAAATTTTTCTTCAATTCTTTCTCTCCTCATCTTTCCAAAAACTGAAACAAAGAAATAAATAAATCAAAGCAGAAAACTAAATGTAAATCAAACTGTTTCAACCTGGGATCAAACTAGCAACTTAACCTACTTCAAATCAACCTGCAATTCAAATCTTCTGCAATTCAAAAGGAGATCAAATGGAAGCAACTAAATCAAACACTGAATCAACCTGCAACTAAATTGAAGTTCAACTGTAATTCGAATGCAAAGGCTTCAGATTTCAACAATAAAGCAAATTCAAAAAAAAATCCAGTTTCCAGGAAATCAAAAGAAAATGCCTCTGCTCTGTTTTGGTCTCTGGGATTAAAATGGTGAGTAAACTTAATTTTTAAAAACAGTTTTAAAATCTTGTTTCCACTTTGTTATGTAAATAAAATTCATGTGATAGCCTTAATATTTGAATTGAAATGGATGCATGCATGTATATAAGTATTTACTGCCTGTGAATAATTAGTATATGGACTCTGAATATGTTACAGAGTTTGATTTTCTTTTTAAATCTAGATCTCCTCATCTAATCACTGTTAGTCATTCAGTTGTGAATGAAATATGTTTAAAATCATATAATATCGCTACTGGAAATAAGTTATGGAATTTTCTCTAAAGTATTTGTCTTAAAATTTTATAAACTGCAGTAGAAAATATAAATTTGATAAAAATTGATTGATTCAATTTTAAGTTCTGATTGTACGATTGGATTCAATATAGAAAATCATGAATTTTAATAAGTATAACTCAATTTTTAGTTTGGAATTTAAGGAGCTTTCTCGAGTTGTTCGTTTTGGGCAAGTTGATCGATTGTCGTCGATTAGAGGCGAGAGAAGACGTGATTTTTGGGATGAAGGTAGTTGAGGTGTCGAGGCACTTGGGAAAAATAGTTTAGTAATTTAGCATTATCGTGGTTGTTAGAATTTGAGGAGATAGGGTTTAATACCCTAGTTTTGACGAGGATGTTCTAATGGGTTTCGCGAAAAGGAGAAGTGACCGGAGTCGATCGCAAGGTGATCTGAAGATGCTGGAAGCCGTAATGGAGCTACGGTGAAGGTGGCGTGGAGTCTCGAGGGAGGGATCACCGGCGGTGGTTGATTTCCTGGTGATGTTCGTTCCAGATGATGGGTTCTAATTGCTCGATTTTGATTCTCGTACGAATCAAGGAAAATGGAGTGATCGAACGTAGTGATGTGATGAAGTCTGACTTGCCGGAGGCCAGAACGGAGTTCATCGACGACCAGTCGTGGTGTGCACGTGCACAAGCACGTTACGTATATCTGGAAAAGTGGAATTGGGGAAGAAAGCTAGAGCTCAGGTTTCGTTCGGGGGAAATCGAGTTTTACTCGAAGCAGGATGTTACGTGGGTATGACGTGAGTGTTACTTCGAGTTTTTGATGGTATTACTCGAGAATTGCTTCGGGTTTTCTTATGGTTTGCTCGGGTTTGAGTTTTAGAGCAGGCCTTAAGATTTTAAAAAGAAATGTACAGAAAGTTTTAAAAAGTTAAAACAAAGGAAATTGATTTTGTAATGTTTCTAAGTTTTAAAAACAAAAGTTAACAAGTTTTAATTGTAAAATAAATTGTTTTCAAAATTAAATGTTTTAACAAGTTTTAAATATTTAAATAGATAAGTTTAAAAGAATAGATAAGTAAATTTCAAATGTTTTTTTTTTGTATTAAAGTAATTTAATAACTTTGGAAGTTTAAAGGTTTTGAAAGTTGAAGTAGAAGTTATGTTGTTTAAATTATAATTGAATTCTAATATGTTATATTTTAAATAAGTTTAAAAATAAGATTAGTAAATCAATTATAATAAAATTTTATCTTAAGTAATTAAGAGATTTATTTAATTAAGATAAATTAATATGGGGAGATAATTAAATTGTTGGTCAATTTAATTTATTTAATTAAGATAAATGATTTTCTTAATTAAGATCTTTTAAATATAAGGATTAAGAAATTATTTAATTAAATTTAAATAATTAGTTAAATAATTAACTAAGTAATTAATTAGTGGTTAATTAAAGATAATTACTTAAAAATTAATTAAGTGTAATTACTTGATAAGATAATTAAGAAATAATTACTTGATGTAATTAAGTAAAAAAGGAAGTTATTCAATAAAGTAATTAGAGGATAATTATTTTATGAAAGTAATTAAATGGAAATGATTAAGAGTTAATTACCTAGTGTTATTAATTAAATAATTTAGTTAATAAAGTTAATTAATGGATTAAGGTAATTAATTGTTGGTTAAGGTAAATAAATTGTTGGTTAAGATAATTAATTAAAAAGTAATTAATTAATGAAAGTAATTAAGGGAAGTTAATTACTAATTAAGATTAATCAAAGGTGATTAATAATTGTGGTTTAATTAAGATTAATTACTTAAATGTAATTAATTTAAATAAATAAATAATTAAAGATGTAATTAGAAATCATTAGTTTATAATTAATGATGTAATTAAGAGTTGATATTAAGATTTATTAATCAAATGATAAGTGATTAATTGTAATTAATTAAGGATTAAAGTAATTGATTATAATTAATTAATTAATGAAGTAATTAAAGGTTAATTACCGTATTTGATTAAGAATAATTAATTTGTGAAATTAATTAAAGATAATTACTTAAATGTAATTAAAGAATGATTAATCAAGGTGATTAATTAAAATGGATAATTAGAGAAAGATTAATTAATTTATTGGTAATTAATTAATGATTATATAAGTAAGATTTATGATGAAGTAATTAATTTAATTTATTTTAAATTAATTTGAATGAAGTAATTAATTTAATTCACTTTAAATTAATTAAAGATAGAGATAGTTAATTTAATTCATTTTAAATTAATTATGTTGTGATTAAGTAAATCATTGCTTATATAAGAATGGATGACATTGATTGTCTTGAATGGATGTAATCTCAGAAATGAGATTGAATGTATTTCATTGTTTGATATCTCTGATGAGATATGATTGATATATGATATGGATGTTTGGTTGAATTATAATGATAATGTGAATTATCTGTTTGGGATGATAATGTAGATTATCTATTGAATTATCTATCTTTGTGTATATAGATAAGAATTGAATTGTTTTAACCTTTAAAACAACTTGGCCTTAAAAGATACGCTTTGGATTTCGATGAGACCGGGATCGGGTTTCCGTATACCGGTATTCCAGGTCTGGAGACCCGAATACCACATCGATCCAAATTTACGATAGGTCGTGAATCTCAAGTGAAGATGAAGATTCAGAGTGCAAGGGTTATTGTCGTTAACTCTGAGGGTGATTCCAAAACGAGTGTAACGAGATAATGCCTTCGGTTTCGTTCGAACCCGGAACGAACTTGTATGGATTGAATGCTTTCAGCACATCGTCAGGCGGACGATGAGCATTCTAAGTGATATGTTCTGATTAAAGGTAATCGTAACCTCAAGCCTCATCAACCGGGAATGGCTAAAACAGGGGAGGTGCAGCAAGGCTTCGTGGGTAGCACCCACTGAGAGCAAGATAGATCCCTGTCTAGAGGTCCCTTTTCTTTTATTCGGCTTAGTGTGTGGTTGGTCGCGCCAACTACGGGATTGTCTTGTTCGGAATTATCCAGTAAGGGATGGTTCCGGCTTTGTGTTGCAGGGGATTGGGAGTGATCCTCGGTACGGTGATCTAGGCCACGTACTGTGACGGGCGGTACCCCAGTAGCCCTGCCATTGTATGGAATCCAAACTCCAATAAGTGCCGTACGTATTAGTTGTGCCCAACTATGTTGGAATGTGAGATGTAAGCATTTCAGCTATTTCTGTATTTTACTTGAAAACCCTAGACCCTATTATAATACAATCGGATTTCCTATCAAATGTTTTAGTTAGCGTAAGGTAAAAACTTACCCATATTTATTTGTGGGAAGTCTTACGTGATACTTTTGTTTTCAAAGGTTTTCAAAGTTAAGCAATCTAACCATTTACTCACACCAGACCCCTGTCTGACCCAAGTGTTTATTTTCTGTTTTATTAAACTCTTGGGTACTCAATATTGTATTGAGTAGTCGAGGGATTCAGGTTTAGCTTTGACGAATATTCTGGAGGAGCAATGGAGCAGGAGGCTTCGGCGTTCGTAGATATAGTATTCCGCTGTGTTGATATCTGTGATAGTGTCTTGTCTTGTATTTGAGTTGAAATGTTTAGACAGATGTTTATAACTGTCTAGTAAGTGATGTATATGCTGTGTAACTCTGTAAATTGTTGTATACTATGTAATAGTTTATGTTATTAATATAATTTATTCGTTCCGCTGTGAGATCGTTGTTGTTGTTTCTTTCTTTCTTCTTTTCTTTTCTATTTTCTACCCCTTTCTTTCTTCATAATGATGCGACTTTCTGGGCATAGAAAGCCGGGTCGTTACAATCTCGCTCTACAGATAAGTCATCAATCATCCTCAGTTCCATTACAGTACTAGGGTCATGCACATATTTCCTCAAATTTGATATGTGAAAAACAATGTGCACACCTGCCGTACTACTTGGTAACTCGACTTAATACACATGTTTACCAATCTCTCTATCACTAAAAACGAACCTACATATCTAGAAGCCGATTTTTCTGCCTTCCCAAAGTGCTTAACACTTGGCATCGGTGAACCTTAGATCCTCCTTCTCTTATCGGCATAACTCTTTTGCCTTGATCGCACAACCTTCATTTTAGTAAGAATCAATTCTATCTTCTCACTAGCATCCCTTGCTAAGTTGGGTCCTAACACGAACCTATCTCCCTTGCCCAACCAAAACACCGGCGACTTACATGGTTTAACATAAAGTGCCTCAAACGGTGATATCGCAGTAGTTACCAAATTCAAGTTATCTTCCGAAGATTCTCCAAAATCTAAAACATATGCCCATAAAAAATCCTCTAATATACGATTTACCCTTTCCTTTTGCCATCTGTCTATAGGTAGTTAGCCATACACAGATTCAACTTTGTACCAATTCCACTCTAGATCTCACTGGTAAACAATAAGTCTCTTTCACTAACTATGTTACTCGGGATACCATGTAGTATTACAATATTCTTCATGTATAACTTCACTAAACTAGATGTCGTCCTTGTTAACTTCACTAGGATAAAATGAGCAATTTTAGTCAATCTATTAGCTATTAACATATGCTATCATTATTGGAACTAGGCCTGTCGGAAGCAGGTTAAATGAGTGAATTTAAAAAATAATTCCATTTTGATCTCAGTTAAACCCATGAAGCCTAAACTGATTTTCGATCTAATCTGATGAGTAAAATTTCATTCTATTACAATTATTTACAATTAGTTTAAGTTAATTTTAATTATTTGAATAAAATCTAATTTTTTTGAATGAAATCTTCATTTTATTACAACGAGCGCATCAAATGCACCCATGTATAAAAGTGCAAGTGCAACATATGAGAAGTCTACATAGTTAATGTGTTGTTGAGGTGATGGGACGTACACTGTAACAGATACATTTCCCCTTTATGTATGCCTTTTTCATCCAAAACAAGGTAGTTTTTTTATTAAGAAGATTAGTTTTAGTATGATTTTTTGTGTGTGTGTGTATACATAGTTTTTGTATTAGAATAGACTATATATACCATGTAATAAATCAAAGTATACAATATGAAGTTAATTTTAATTAAAAGATAGTTAAAAAAATTACAATTATATTTTACATAAACCCTTTTGAAAACCTCGAGTTAAAGACACACCACACATATGTATGTATGTATATTTTTTTAGCAAAGCTAGCCGGCTTTAAAGTGGGCCGTGCCACTGTATAAATAAAGGGAATGTTAGAACCTAGTTTTTTGATGTTTTGATTGTGACAACTATATAAGTATATATTATATGAACTAACCAAATTGTAGAAGAAGATACTATTCTACTCGATAATAGATCCAAGACCAAAAGATTTCGAAGACAAGTTTCAATATTTACAATTGCTTTGTCTATAATCTAGTTAGTAGTTAATATTTGTTAAAATCTCTCCTAAGTAGTATATGCACGCACATATGCTTTTAAATTATATTCAAAATAATTTAAACAAACTTAAGTTTTGATTGTATAAATTTATAAAAAATATTATTTTCAAAACTAAGTCAAATAGCTATATAATGACAATTTCAATCGACTGAACTGTTGTAGCCAGTTGACCAAAACATGCACACATGCACAAAATTGTTTGAACATTCAGTCGACTAAACACCCTGGTTTAGTCGACTGAATGAAGTGTCTTTTCATCTTAAAATTCAAAATTCAAAATCGTTTGAATGTTCAGTCGACTATATTTTCAGTTGACTTAATATTCATAACGGCTATTTTTCTAAACAATCACCACTTTTCAATGAATAGAAACATCTGTTAATTCAACAGTTGTTTCCGTATCCCTTGGCCGAATCTTTTCATGAACAATTTCAATTTTTTAACACTATAAATAGCCTTGATTTTAGACTGCAAAATACAACATTATTCTCTAATTCTATTCTATATTCTTGCAAACTATTTTCTACCATTTGCTTTCATAAACGCTTTAAAATCACTTGCACATTCAAGCACAAATCTATTTGTGATTACAATTACTTCCAATCTTCACGTACAACACTATATAAAACAAAGGAAAAGATTATAGAAAGGGTGTGCTCTAAAGACCCATCTGTGCTATTTATAGAACACATTCAATCAAGAAAACTTTATGTATTATAGAAGTACTGTTCGGTTGCTCAGGCGGTAAAAGTCCTATTCGGTTGTCTAGGCGGTAGAAGTCCTGTTCGGTTTCTCAGGCAGTGTAATACATGTTCCTCCCGGTTAAGTGAGGGTTGATAGTTTAATTCCAGAAGGAGTCTAGGACTGGACGTAGAACGGGAGTTCGAACCAGTATAAAAATCTCTGGTGTCATTTACTTTACTATTTACTTTTGTATTCATATTCCACACCAGTAGAAAAGTTAGATTATATTCCATATTACGATCCATAATAGCACTTTCATTTGGTATCAGAGCATATGTCATCTTATAACCGTAACACAGTTATTTGATACACTGTTAATATAGAAAATAAAACAAACACAAGTTTTGTTGAAGGTCAATCCACTGCACGACCACCACTATTTAATGGTTTGAACTATAATTACCATTCAACTAGAATGAGAATTTTCATGCAAGCAAATGGATACAATACCTTGAATATTACTCAAAATGAATACGCTATACCCACTACACCATTTGCAGAATGGTCAAATACAAAAAAGACTAATGCTACATCAAATGCAAAAGCTACGAATATGTTATTTCAAGAAATACATCATTCACTATTGGCATTAGGAGAAAAAAATTCAGATTTTGATATTATTTCTAAAATCTAAACTCTTTAACGGATAAATGAGAACGAAAGGTCTTAGCCATTGAAGAAGCTAATGGCATTTCTACCATCAAACCTGAAGAGTTAATTGGAAATCTGATGTCATATGAAGTAAATTTGTAGGCTAAGCAAGATCAAGCACAAAGTAAAAGAAATATCACATTCAAAGCTGAACAAGAAGACTCAGATAACACTAGCAAATTGCCAGTCTCAAATCTTGAATGTTACGAATGTCATAAGAAGGGCCATATGAAGAAAGACTGTCCTGATGGAAAGAGAGATAGATTTAAAAATAAGAAGGACAAATACAAGAAGAAGCAGGCATTCTCAGTAACATGGGATAATGTAGAATCGTCATCATCATTAGATAGTGACACAGACATTGATACCGAACAAACCAACTTCTGTTTTATGGCATCAACTAACGATGTAAGTTATTTATCTTTTGAAGATTTAATTGACATAAACTTAGAAATATTAGATAAAATCAAGGAAACTAAAATAAAATATAAAGTTGCACTGAAAAGACTAAAGAGAACTGAAATAGAAGTTGATATGCTAAGAGTTGAAAAGAAAATTTTAGAAGAACTTTTTAATACATAAGAATTTTTATCTAATGTTTCTTCTCAACTCACTATGCTATCAAATGAAGTAGAAGTGCAAAAAGAAAAAAAAATATGACACTGGGATCAGAAAATCATGATTTAAAATCAAATGCCAAAATTCTTGAGTGGAATAACACTAGTCTCAAAACCGAGTTACCGAGTATTATTAAAAATGTGACAAATTTCAACAAAGGAAGAGAAAATATTTATAAAATTATTAGTAATTCTCATTCTACTAATAATAAGAATGGATTAGGATATAAAAAATCTTCAAAACCAAAGAAGAATAATATATCTTATAAAAATTATAACTTGTAGAATAACTTTGTGAAAGCAAAATCAAAGGCAAAAGTTGTTATTCCAAAGAAGGAAGTTAGTAAAACTAGCACTATAAAAATTTGGGTACCAAAAACTAATAATAATCTAATCAGAAATAAGTATATAAAATCTTTTATATCTACTGTTTATAAAAATAATGATTTTATTTATAAAAGGAATTCTAAACCCTCATGGATTTGGCTTCCTAAGATCTAACTCTTAGGACCTTAATAAAAAGGTGGGTACCAACGTTATTTCTATATTTTTTGCAGGCACCGACTAAGAAAAGAGGAAAATGGATACTAGACAGTGGTTGCTCAAAACATATGATAGGAAACAAAGATATGCTGACAAATATTATCTACTTGGATGGAGGATCTATCACATTTGGAGATAACTGTAAAGGATATCTCATCGGCAAAGGCAATGTGAGGAATGATGGTACTTCTGATTTACTCTTATTACAAATGTTTTATTAGTTAGAAATTTAAAACAAAATTTACTTAGTATAAGTCAGCTATGTGATAAAGGTTTTAATATAACCTTTTCTGAAAATAAATGCAATATTTTTGGTCAAAATAAAAACCTTATTTTTGAAGGAACAAGAGAAAGAAATATTTACATATTAAATATGAAAGTCAATTATAACACAAATATGTGTCTAGTAGCCAAAGATAATGATCCATGGTAATGGCACAAAAGATTTTGTCATATGAATTTTAAAGCTATTAACAAATAATCTAAGAATAATTTAGTTAGAGGATTACCAAAAATGATTTTTAAAGTTAAAAATATTTGTGATGCTTGTCAGTTAGGAAAATTAACTAAATCTTCTTTTAAATCAAAGAAATGATATCTACTTTACAACCACTTGAGTTATTACATTTGATCTTTTTGGACCAACTCAATCTATTAACCATAATAGATATGTTTTTGTAATAGTAGATGATTTTTCAAGATATACCTGGACAATATTTTTGAACAATAAAAGTGATACTTTTGAAAATTTTAAAATATTTGCTAAACGAATTCAAAATAGTAAAAATTTAAAATATTCGGAGTGATCATGGTGGAGAATTTAAAAATGAGTCTTTTAAAAATTATTGTAATAAGAAAGGAATTGTTTACAATTTTTCATTTCCTAGAACTCCATAACAAAATGGAGTTGTAGAGAGAAAAAATAGAACTCTTCAAGAATGTGCTAGAACTTTATTAAATGGAAGTACTCTACCAAAACATTTTTGGGTAGAAGCTGTAGCAATTGCTTGTTATGTTTTGAATAGAGTTTCCATAAGACCATTAACTAAAATACTCCTTATGATCTTTTTAATGGAAGAAAACCGAATATTTCCTATTTTAAAGTTTTTGGATCAAAATGTTTTATATTGAATACAAAAGATAAGCTTGGCAAATTCGATCCAAAATTCGATGAAGTAATTTTCATTGGTTATTCGGAATGAATCAAAGCTTACAGAATTTATAATAAAAGAACTAAAGTAATCGAAGAAACACCTCATGTGTCATTCGATGAAAATTTCAAAAATAATCACAATATAGAAGAAACCATTTCTAAATCTAATGACTCAGATGATGATCTTGATAATTTTGAAAATAATATAGAAAGTAATTTTCAAAATAATAATGATATAAGATCACAACCAAGACTTTTAAAAAATCATCCAACTAAAAATATAATTGGAGAAATTCATACCAACATAAGAACTCGTAATCAACTAAATTAAATGGGTCACGTAGCTTTTCTTTCGAATATTGAACCAAAAAATCCAAAAGAAGCTTCAACTGATGATTACTGGATAATAGCTATGCAAGAAGAATTAAATCAATTTGAACGTAATGATGTTTGGGACTTAGTTCCTAGACCAAGTAACCAAGTTGTTATCGGTACAAAATGGGTTTATAATAATAAAGCTGATGAGCAAGGAAATATAATTAGAAATAAAGTTAGATTAGTTGCTCAAGGTTATAATCAAGAAGAAGAAATAGACTATGATGAAACATTTGCACCCGTAGCTCGTCTAGAAGCTATACATATTTTATTAGCATATGCTTGTTTTAATAATTTTAAACTTTATCAAATGGATGTAAAATGTGCTTTCTTAATTGGTTTTATAAAAGAAAATGTTTATGTAGAACAACCTCCTTTATTCACACATGATAAATATCCAGATCATGTTTACAAATTAAAAAAGGATTTATACGGTTTAAAATAGGCACCTCGTGCTTGGTATGACCGTCTTAAGAGTTATTTACTTAATTCTAGTTTTAAAATTGGTAAAGTAGATTAAAATATTTTTATAAAACAAGATAAAAATGGTATTTTAATAATTCAAATTTATGTAGATGACATTTATTTTTGGATCAACAAACGAAAAATTATGTCAAGAATTTTCAAAAATTATGACAAGAGAATTTGAAATGTCTCACATGGGTGAACTTTCGTATTTTTTTGGATTACAAATTAGACAATTAACAAATGGAATTTTTATTAATCAAGAATAATATTGTAATAATCTCATAAAATGATTTGGTATGGAAAATACTTCTGCTAAACCTACTCCTATGAGTACTACATTACATCTCGATAGAGATGAAAATGGCAAAATTGTTAACCAAAAACTATATCATAGTATGATTGGTTCTTTACTCTATTTAGCTGCTAGTAGACCTGATATAACGATGAGTGTTTGTTTGTGTACATAATTTCAAGCAAATCCCAAAGAATCACATTTGCGAGCAGTGAAGCGAATTTTGCGATACTTAAGTAAAACTAAAGACTACGGTCTCTTTTATCCAAAAGAATGTCCTTTTGAGTTAGTATCCTATAGTGATACTGATTTTGGAGGATATTGGACAGATCGAAAGAGTACTAGTGGTACTTGTCACTTTATTGGAAAATCTTTAGTATCTTGGTTTAGTAAGAAACAAAATTGTGTTTCACTTTCAATATGTGAAGTAGAATATATCTCTGCTGCTGTGCTCAAGTAATCTACATGCAGCAAACACTACAAGATTTTCGAATTGATCTTTCAAATTCCACAATTTACTGTGATAACACAAGTTCTATAAAATTGTCTAAAAATCCAATAAATCATTCTAGAACTAAGCATATAGATATAAGACATCAATTTCTCAGAGATAATATAGCAAAAGGAAATATTTCAATAGAATTCGTTTCTTCATAAAATCAAATAGCTGACATATTTACAAAACCTTTAAATGAAAATATTTTTATAAAATTACGTCGAGAATTAGGTATTATATCTTTACATGATTTATAATTTTATTTTTTATTCTTTAGAAAAATAAAATTTTATGAAAATTGTTGCTGTTGGCACTCGAACTTGGTTCGTTGGTGAGGAAGTTTTATGTCTTTCCATTTTGCTATTGTCTTACTTGTTGCACTTCACACTATCTACCTCACATCTAATGAATGGTCAATAATTATTGTAACACCTCGCATTTTTAGATAATTAAATAATCAAATAACGAAGAACAGTGAAAATAAACATTTTTGGAATTGTTAGAATATGGCCTCAAAACTTATACCATTGTGTCCGTGGTGATTTTCTGATCAATTTTCATATATAACTTGTCGAAATCTGAGTTAATACGAAGAAGTTACAAAAAGAACAAGAAAGTAGAAATATATATATATATATATGGGTCGACCCATAGGTCGACCCACAATGCCACAGGTCGACCCTAAGGTCGACCCAAAGAGAACACAGGTCGACCTATAGGACGACCCGTGTTTGCCCATGGACATTAAATCGTTCAAGGACATGCCGAACCAAATAGATTTGATCTTTTATTCAATCGGAGCCATACGTTGATGGATTTGATGGCTCCAAATGACCCTGTGACGTGGTGGCTCCAGATTCAATCCAAAAATATGACGGTCTGAGATCCCTAAGCTACACTATAAATAGAACCCTAGGTTTAGCTATTTTCTCACAATCAGATTTTTCCCCAATTGAGTTCATTGCCTAAGGCTGAACCTTAAATAGAAAATATTTCTAGGGAGAAGATCTTCTTAATAAAAATATTAGACACCTTAGAAGGGGATTCAGGAAGGCCATGGAGCAAAGCTAAGACCATGGAGCAAAGCTAAGGACGACTTGTGAGTGGATTTAAATTATATATCTTTTACGTTTATGATATATTATCATTAGATTCCCATTAAATATTTAATTCAACATTTATTTTCAGTAATTAGTTCTGTTAATTAGTTATGTTGAAAACTGTAAATTTTATAAGAAAGCTTATATTTAATTATTATTTATATGGAAAATAAAGAAAGAAATCCAATCAAATATGAATAATATTAGGCTTAATAGTTATAGAGAAAGGCTTAAGCCTAAAAGCAATAAATTTACAGTAAATTAAGCTAAAACGAGAGAAATAAATTAAAAAGAGGGAAATCCAGTAACTTGATTTAGAAGTTAGTGATAAATTAATTGGTTGGTTTAGAAAAGAGAATACATTTCCATAGTTTAATATTTAAAAGATAACGATAAATGTAATTGCAAGAATAAAAGAAAGAAAAAGTGAATTATTGTAAAATAGAGACATTTCTATATTTTGCATTACCCAACAATTAAAGAAACAATAAAAAGAAATATCTTGCAATTACGAGTTATTGTTTATAGCATCATTTAATATTTAAAATATGGAAATGGATTTTTAGCACAGTTTTTGTAACCAACAAAATAGAATAGAAGTACTTCCTAGAATAAAATAAAATAAAGTGAAGAGTCAAAGAAATTAAAGAAGAAATCAAGTTAATTATTTGACAAGACTAGAAACAATAAATAGAAATGTACCTAGATCTGCATTTACTGCGCAGATAGTAGAATAAAAGCAAAGAAGTTATTATGATAAGTAAATTTGTGACAGTCGGACGTAGTCCCAAGCCAAGATTTTTCATATAATAAAAGAGAACTAAAGGGAATTCAATATCATAATAAAAGAAGACAGACTAGAATAGAAAAGAGCCACTCGCAATTATATTTATAACATGTAGATTATAAAAGAATATAAAAGTAACAATTGCAAGTATAATTATAGCATAGGTTATAATTAGAGATAACAGAAAAGACTTATTTTAAAATTTACACTAAGTTAATAAGCAAACATAGAAGAAAGGCCCATACCAACAACATTCCCTTTCAGCCAGGTTCTGATGGTCTCACAATAGTTAGGTGAGGCTGGGCATGCTTATGCTGATTAGGGAAAATAAGTAGCCAACAGAATTAGAAAAGTAAACTAAACGCATAATAAAAGATTAGACGTAGGGTTTAATAAAATTGTAAGATGCGTTTGGAGCAGCCCAAAGGATGAAGAGCCTAACGAAGCTGTTTATCACAGATTTTTAGCATAGAAATAGCATGTCCAACTTAGTTAATTTGGGCTAGAAGGAAGTACGAGACTTCAATGGGATGTGAGGGTACTCTAGGATGGCCCTCTGGGGTAAGCCTAACGAAGCTGCACCCCTGGAGGTAGGTCTGTAGGTGTTCCATCAAGAGAGTATGCCTTGACTGCTTTTGCATTGCAGGCCTAATGAAGCGGACCTTTGTAGGCAGTCAAAAGGTTGATGAATGGAGTAGGATATTCGTATGACATCGTACTCTGACTTGCAAGTAGGTTTTAGTGGGCAGGACCCAAAAAGATAGTCGCATGCGGAGATCAAGCATCATAAACCATGAACGAGTTTGGGAAAGTCTAGAGCTAAACCAATAGGCCAATGATTCTTTCACCATCGAGACATTGGATGAGGGGCGCATCCAATTGGATGTTTAGATTGTTTACTATAGGGCACAACCACTTAGCTCTTTTGAGGTATTTCGATTAGTTGAGGGGTGGCAGCGTGGGGCCTTAGCCACGATGAGAAAAGAGACAAACCAAGTAGAATATCTATATTGTAGGCCTAATGAAGCTGTCCTTTACAGATATAGAAAATCCCCGACCGAGTTCCGTACAAGGTAGACCTTGTTGGCGGGATTCAGGGAGTAGATAGAACGATTACGTATAGTCCTCAAAGTATGCACTGGGTGGTACATTATGGATGTCCAAGCATTAGTATAGGCTAGTGCGGACATAGTTTTATTTTTTTAGAGTAGGCGACATAACATCTGTATTGTAGGTCTTACGAAGCTGTCCTTTACAGATGTAGTTACAGAACTCTCTAGGAGCAAGACGATGGAGTCCTTTTTGAGGAGGATACGGAAGGTACTATGGGTAGTACCTAGGACCGATGCGGTCATTGGGCATATATCTACATATATATATATATATTAGTTGTTAGGTTTTAATCTACTAGGGAGTAGATAGATACGATTAACAAATAGAGGCAAGAGTATTACAAACCCAGTAAACCTACTATAACAGAAAATGGAAATAAAACAGTATATGTAGAATTAAGCTTAGAAGTATATAATTTGTCCATTCACCAGAACTTTAGTTCTGACACCCTCCTCATAACATCCTACAGGTTAGGTAGATGGCAGAGACTTTCCAGCTTTAAGACACTTGTTTAAAAAGTGTTATTACCTTAGTGAGTATTTACTTACTGTTATATTTTAGTCAGTTCCGCTGTGAGATATTTGTCTTTGCCAATTTGCAGGATACCAGATACCCAACTCAGGCTTAAGTGGGCTTGGATTTTAGCATTTTTGCGAAAAATCCGGACCCTCTGGAATTCGGGTTGTTACAATTATATTCATTTCTCACCTCAAAATGCTTTCTAGTTATTATTTATTAATCCTTTTGAATCTCAGATTTCTTTACCTTATTTTAGCATCATTTCTTATATATAAGGAGTTTTACTTATTCATTCTTTTTCTCATCCTCTTTAACAAATTTTTCAAAGCTTAAAAGATTATTTACTCTCTCAAATATCAACATGGCCTCACAATATGATTCAAACCAATCGTCTATCAGCTTTCACACACCTACCTCATCATCGTCAAACCACTCCAACATACCTACCCCAATTTATATTCTTGTAAAAATCACACCATCTCCGACTCATCATACAGGATATACACCATAAGGGAAGAGAACCAAACGTACTGTAAATTTTGGTTCTTCGTCTACCAAAGAGAAAATCGACGATATACATAACTACCAGAGAGAGACACTAGAATTACAACGTGAACTCTACTATGAACAGAAAGTAAACGCTAAGCGTTCAAGTTTTCTAGAACAGGTCGCGTTGAAATTCTGCGGGTCTTCATCCAAGGAGACTGTTCATCAACCTTCGCCTATCCGTTCTCAAGCTCCACAAAATCCTTGGGAACCAAGTCCACAACGTCCTCAGGTGTCACCAAACTCCTGGGAACGCAGAAATGGTTGGTCCCCAATCAAGCCATTACAAGAAAACACGAAGGTACAACCACCCTGCGATGACTCTCACTCTTCGGAAAATTATTTTTTATATTTTTTGTATGTTTGTTTCTATGAATTTATAATTTTTTCATAATGGTTACAACTATTATTCAAGTTTTAAAAGTTAAGAAATTTATTTGCAAAAATCATTGCTTCATAGACAAAATAGACTTCCAAGCACAGGAATAGTCGACTGGTCCTTGCTATCTAGTCGACTAAATGTTCAAAGTTTTCTTTTTTAATATACATAAGTCAGTCGACTAAAATTGCAATTCCAGTCGACTGGATTGAGCCATTTTTAGGCTATTAGACGCGGGTTAATTTCCTATGTTTTTTAATCGACTGAATTATATTTTCAGTCGATTGAAAATTCATACTACCTAAATTTTTTCCAGATTTTAATCGACTGAACCAACAATCTAAGTCGACCGAATTAAAAATTTTTAGGCTAAATAACTTGGAATTCAAACCCTGTAAATTTCAGTCGACTGACCTTCAAATCTAGTATATTGAAATATTATTTTTTGGTTTTCCAAAAGCGTTTTGCACAAATTCCAATACACCTTTCAACCTACCCTATAAATACATCATCTTCTCACTCAAACCCTACCTCACTTTAGAAAAAGAAACCCTAGCCCCCAAATTTAGAAATCAATTTTTTCTACTTCGACTTATAATCAATTTTCATGGCTCCAAGATCAAAATGTCCTCATCAATTAACCACCTGACCTTCGGAAAGTCAAATCAAGTCTTAGTTACACGACGAAACAGTTGTCAATCGATTCTAGGCCATGCATAGCTCCAGAATTTTTGATGGCTCCTTTGTCAACTACTCCGATTTCAATGCAAATGGAATCCGAGAAATCGCAAAGGCAAGCGGTCTTGAAGCCTTGCTAAGCTTTGATGCAAACAACATCAAAATCTACCTACCTCTTGTCAAGCTTTTCTTTGCAAATATGAACTTGGATCATCAAAATACAAGAAACAAAGATGATTGCATATGGACTCTAGTATGCGGCGTTCCAATTTACCTTCCTCTCCAAAGACTTGGATTCATTCTTCGTTTTCCATCCGAAGGCCTCGACATCAACGATGTAGAAGTCAACATGGATAATAGTGATGAGGTCTCTTATCGGTTCATTTCCGATGATATGACCGTGATTAAATCCATCGCCTTGCGACCAAAGGCACGAATCCTACACTGTGCTCCCATTCGCTCAATCCAACCTCGTACCGGAAGCTACGAGAAAGTTTACAAGCGCAAATTCCAAGCGCTTTATGCCATCCACTCTTCCCAACACACCAATTGGGCCAAGGTCATACTTGATGAGTTCCTCACCGAAAATCACAAGAGGAGCTTCAATACGATCTTCTACGGAGCATACATCATGCGAATTCTCCAAAAGTTTGGTGTCCAAATTCGCGATGCCGACTTCATCACCGTTAGTGAGCTTAATTCTAAGACACTAAGTCTTATGGGCTTTCCAAAACGCCCACCGCCACAAGATATTATTAGCTTACAACAATGGGCGGATAATCAAGCTCAAGGAATCCCGCATCCCCGTGTGCCTCACATTGGCTCCTCCTCCTTTCAACCTTTTCGACAATTTGGGGAAGAAGAAGATGATGAGATAGTTGAACTCCACGGTGATTTTCCTCCCAAAGAAGGTCTAATCAACCTCTCCAAGAATCAATGAAAGCTTAATCAACGTTTGGTCAACGTTGAAAATACCGTCATCAAGACTAACGAGAAGCTCAACTCAATCAAGGGCTTCTTGAATAAGATTTGGGAAAAGATCTTATGCACCGGCTCAACTTCCACTAGTGTAGCTGAGAATCCTCCTGCTCCTTTCTCATGGACAACATCCGAAGAGGAAGAAGAGGAAAAGGAAGAATCCGAAAGTAATGAAGTGGAGTCTATTTTTTTTATGCTTATGTTTTGTTTTTTTGTTTGTTTTAGTAATTTGTATCCATGAACAAAAATGTTTATTTTTATGCTATGATTAATTCAAAATTAGTTCACTTTCAACTATTGTCTACAACATCAATGTCTTGTTTATTTTACACACTTTCATTAAATAACAATATTTATAATCAATATCACTTTAATGATTATACATCTAATTTTCCTTTTTGTCGATGACAAAGGGGGAGAAATATGAAGATAAGTAGGTAGTTCATCGGTTCAGAGGGAGTTTTAATGTTTTATTGTTTTTATAAGCTTTTTACTTTTTTGAACTTACATAGTTGTCATAATAAAAAAGGAGGGAGAATGTTAGAACCTAGTTTTTTGATGTTTTGATTGTGATAACTATATAAGTATATATTATATGAACTAACCAAAATTGCGGGAGAAGATACTATTCCACTCGATAATAGATCGAAGACCAAAAGATTTTGAAGACAAGTTTCAATATTTACAATTGGTTTATCTATAGTCTAGTTAGTAGTTAATATTTGTTAAAATCTCTCCTAAGTGGTATATGCATGCACATATGCTTTTAAATTATATTCAAATTAATTTAAACAAACATAAGTTTTTATTATATAAATTTATAAAACACACTGCTTTCAAAACTAAGTCAAATAGGCATATAGTGATAGTTTCAGTCGACTAAACTGGGGTAACAAGTTGACTGAAACGTGCACACATGCACAAAATTGTTTGAACATTCGGTCGACTGACCACCCTAGTTTAGTTGACTGAATGAAGTGTCAATTCATAATAAAATTCAAAATTCAAAATTGTTTGAATGTTTAGTCGACTTAATCTATATTTTCAGTCGACTTAATATTCATTACAGCTATTTTTTTAACGGTCACCAATTTTCAATGAATAGAAACATCTGTTAATTCAACAGTTGTTTCCGTACTTCTTGACCGAATTTTTTCATGGAAAATTACAACATTTTAACACTATAAATATCCATGATTTAAGATTGCAAATACAACATTATTCTCTAATTCTATTCTATATTCTTGCAAACTATTTTCTGCCATTTGCTTTCATAAACGCTTTCAAATCACTTGCACATTCAAGCACAAATCTATTTGTGATTACAATTACTTCCAATCTTCACGTACAACACTATATACCACAAAGGAGAGGATTATAGGAAGGGTGTATTCTAAAGACTCATCCGTGTTATTTACAGAGCACATTCATTAGGAAACTTTCTGTATTATAGAAGTCCTATTCGGTTGCTCAGGCGGTAGAAGTCCTATTCGGTTGTCTAGGCGGTAGAAGTCTGGTTGGTTGCTCAGGCAGTGTAATACTGTAACGACCCACTATTTTGGACCATTCAAATCGACAATAAATCCACACATGTCGGACTTGAATAATTCAAAACAATGGATTGTAAATAAAATTTGGCAAAACTCAGCATATACAGTAAATAAATAATCACAGAATCATAGACACAGAGTAATATAACAATATGCAGCGGACACAAAAGAAAAGTAGTTCATGAAGCTACTATATATATAACAGAGTTAAACAAGATACAACAGAAGTCTCAAATACATAGATATCTCAATACAATAGTCAAATACAAGATCTGAATACATCACTGGAATCAACTGAATAACTGATAGTACAATCGATAGATAGCTGGATCTCCAAGCGAAGCTCCAACTCCAAAGGTGAGTCTCGAACACTGGTACACTCAGTCTGACCCAGAGCGTAAAGCAAAACACAAAACACTCGAGTCAGGATTAACATTCTTATATGAAGAAATCCAACTCAAGTGAAATAACAACTGAAATATAAGTAACTCAAAAGATTGTTTGGGATAACCATCCTCTAAGGATCCGTAAAACTATCTACTATGTAGTAGTGTACGCTAAGTAGATAATGCCTATCAGTAATATAAAGTATCAAAATAGCGTTAAGGCGTTACCATTATCCCCCTTAACACATTTTATATAAGCGTCATAGTCTATACAACACTGTAAACTCCACCGTAAACTGGTGGGCTATCAGGGAGTACTCCATAGGTATAACACAAAACAAATCGTAGTGGTCGCGTATAGGGATACAAGTTTGACAAGGCACATGAGGCAATACCCAAGGTAGTGAAACTACCGTTTGCCTGATCTGGACTGGTGAGAACGCATCGCCGCAACGATCGCAACACCGCGAAACAACACTCCCAAAACAAGGGTGCGCACCAATCAAAACAAGTAATGAGTAGTTTACGAAGAAGTGTGTCCGCTAGAGGCAGCTAACCTCATTTGGCCCGGCACGGCTCCTGTTTTAATCATTTCCAATTTGACACAAGTGTCAAGGCTATCCATTATCGTTCTCTTTCTTCAAATCGAGCAACGTCATCATTCTGGATCACACTCCGCGTATAATAGTTATTAAAGTGGTTTTCGGTTTGGACAGAGAGTATGTCCCTAACCGATCCCGGACTCTTCAATAACTACGCAATTATTACACCGATTGGTCATTAATAAACTTTCAAAATAGTTTATATTTCAAAACCGAAATATCATTGCCATTTCAAAACCATATCCATACGATATCATTTTCACTTCAATAAATCCATTTCCAAAATCATATCACGTTCCAATGTTATATCGCTTTTGAAATCGTAAGTCTTTTAAAATCAAAACACTTTGGAAATCAAAACCTTGAAATTCATAACACTTTGAAACTATAGTTTGAAATCATAACATTTTGGAATTCATAACACTTTCCTCTTAAACAGTTTAGATATTAAAATTAGTGTATATAATAAAATAGTTTATTAAATAAAAATAGTTTATATAAAATAATTATAAGTTAAAATAGTTTATAATAAAATAATATGTATTGAAAATGATTTATATAAAATAGTTTATATGAAAATAATTTATAAAGTAAAATATAAATAGTTGTAGATATAGTTTAAAAATACTTTATAAAATAAAATAGCTTCCACAAATTCACAAATCGATTCAAATTAACTCGACTTCCAAATTTAACTTAATTCAATCTCAAATTCATAAATTTCAACTAAATTCAATTTCTCAATAAATCATTTCGAATTACAACGATTTCAAATACAGATTTGAACACCAAATAAACCGTTAAATTTCAATATATTTCAAAGCTTTAAATATTCCACATTTCAAAAACTAAATTTGATAATTCCATTTATATCTCCATTTAATTTCATTTCATTTAGTTTCTGAGATATTTCTTTCATCATTTCAATACATCTAAATACAACTTCAATTTACAAATTTACAAAATATCCCATTTAAATTTATATAAGTTGAAATATTCATTTAAGCCACTTTTTAATCAAATTCAAGTTACAAAACATATCTTAAAACTTCAAATTTAATATATTTCAAATCAACTTATTTAAGTATAATTCTTAAATAATTAAGAATTCCAAATCAATTTCCAATTATCTTTCAACTCGAAATATTATAAACTCTATATTTGAAAATATGAATTTTACATAAATACTTAAACATATTTTATACTGATTCAAATCAACTTTATAAATCAACTTTAATAACTCTTTAAAATCAATATTATTAAAACCATATATTTCTTTTCAAAACCGTAGAAATCATTTCAAATTATTTATATGTAGACCAACGGTGTTTGTATATAATTTTCTACCCTATGGTCAAGTGATACGGATATTTATCATTTCAATCCGCAATTTAAATATATACGGGTATATATATATCATTTCAACCCGTAATCCCAAATTCAATTCAATTGAAAATCGCTTGGGTTTATCATTTCAACCCATAACGATTTTCTCCTATTCTAAAGTCTGTTCGGGTATGTACCATTTCAACCCATAGTGATTCTATACTAACAGGGAACTTGCAGAGTAATAACAGATATGATAATAATATAACAGGCATATATCATCAATATAAATTACAGATAATGGTGTCAGATGTCACAGGTGAACTGATACAGGTAATAGCATATGTATAACAGTGTAAATAACTAACATCAGCATATTTCAATTGGCAGATAATGGTGTCAGATGTCACAGGTGAACTGATACAGGTAATAACATATATATAACAGTTCAAATAACTAACATCAGCAAATTTCAATTGGCAGATAATGGTGTCAGATGTCACAGGTGAACTGATACTGGTAATAGCATATATATAACAGTGTAAATAACTAACATCAGCATATTTCAATCGTCGTTTCAATTGAAATCAAATTTAATAAATAAAAGAACATTAATCGCGAGTGATTGCTCACCTTTCGATGTTAGAGAGTTTGACACGGAACAAGCAACGAATTCCAAAGTAAAGCAATGTTGGCACGAATTTGATAGACAAGCTGATAAATAGGAATCGATAAAACGAATCAGAACTGGATAAATGAAGATAGATGGTATAATTGAACTTATATATATAACTATGTAACACTTATAAAAAAAAATCATATTTTGAATTTCAAACCCATATTAAATTAAATATATATGTTCTTTAAAATCATTTTTAAACTAAAATTCATAAAATATTCTTTACAGACACAATATACAAATACCATTAAAACGTACCATACAGGAAACATATATATTTTACTTTCCCAAAGGAACATACATATACTGATAGTATAGATGTGCTGCTACACATCATATACATAAAACTGCTAAACTGTAAGTAAGTAAAAATAAAACACATGAACTACAGTATAACAGTTTACATGAATCATTCATATATGCTTTTATTTTATTTTTGGAAAAACCAAAACACACGTATACATACGTGTATATATATAAACTACTATATAAACCAACATATTTTATAACTAATACTTTATAAAACTAACACAGTATCTATATACATTCTGAAATGAAAATAGTAAATAAAACTATCATATAATACACTACTAATATATATTAGATAAAAGATGTAAACTGCTGTACATATTCACTGCTGCTTTATATAATATAATGAACACTATAACGGACATATATAAAATATATAAAAACTAACATAATATTTTAAAGCAACAAGATCTGTATAGATTTTAGACAAGTATATATAACTATATAAATGCTGACTCATATTATAAATGTATATAGCGTAAACCTTTTTTTTTAATCTTTTTTATACAATAGTGCAAACGTATACAGAACAAACAAAATATATACACTAACATACATAAAACAAATAGTTACAAAGTGACAACACATACAATGAAATATATATACACGGTCATGTAACGGCACGTAATGTATGCAAGATATTATATACATAACTATATATAATTTAAAACTAATACCTATATATAAAAAATATAAAAAAATATAAAAAAATTGTTTTTTTATAACCGGATACATATACAAAATATAGATATAACGGCAACATCAAACAAAAGGTATACGTACTATTATACAACTTGTTATATGACTAATATATATATATATATATAGCCTACATTTTCTTTTAAAAATATACTCACATACAACTATATTTAGATGCAATTATGTATTAGTACAAATACACTATATATAACTCACGCATGCATCCACAACAAAATAAAAATGGACAGTGCTATGTTTTTGTATAAATATAAAGCATGAAATAGATAGTGTATAGCAAAATAGGTGGCGAACCTATGAACATCCTATACTATAAATATACCTTTATATAATAAGAAGAACAACCAATATAGCAGAAGTTGAACAAAATGCAAGGCAATGGGAGAAAGGTAAACCACTGAGTTCAAACAAACCCATCGAGCATGGATGGGAGGATTGTGATGCGGAGGTTGAGTTGCTGCTGTCGATGTGGAGAAGATGGAGGCGGCCTATAGATGCATGCGGTGGTGGGATAGGCGATTGATAATGTGGTAGCTCGAGTTACCGGCGGCCATGGAAGGAAGTAGAAGATTAGGCGGAGGTTGGTGGCTCTGAGGCGGAGATGCGGTTCCGATTTGGAAGTAGGTGCAGAGACACTTGGTTGCCGAGGTGGAAGAGTGGCTCGGGCCGAGTTGAAGGGGTGCGCAGACTGTCGGGTTCAAGGAGGGCGGAAAGAGTTGTCGACTGATACGTGAGGTCGGAGGAGTGAATGATGGAGGTGGTGGAGTTCGGTTGCTTTGGGTGGTTCCGAGCTCTAGTATAATCATGCTAAAAGAATGAAAGATGAGGGAGGTTGTGAGCTACAGGGGAAAATGTTTGTAAGCCTTATGATGGAAGAAAGAAGTGAAGGCTCAGAAAGAAAAAGAACGAACCATCAATGTAAACATTGGAACCAGTAGAAAGCAAAAGGTAAGCTTGAGAATTTTGGAGATATAAATGCAAACAGCTGTAATTTTGGGAATTACAAAAGCCAATGGCTGTTCAAATGTAAACGATGGAATATGAAAAGTATGGGAAGCTAAAAAAGTCCAATTGCGGAACCGATACACAAATCGTTCCTTAGATTTCGTCTCACATCGGACTCCAAAATGCACAAACGGATATACCGTAGAGATCATCACGACGAGACAATTAAAACAGTATATGGGTATCAGCGGTACGATTTAATTATAAAAATTTGAATTTTCTACTAGCGGAAAATGCAGCAAAAATGCAGAAAAATAAGATCGACGGAGCTATAGAAGTCCAAATTTGGAAAAACGAAAAATGATGTCTTAGTCAGAAGATGAATTAGAATTTTTCTATGTAAAAATATTCAGGTTTGGAAAACATTTTATTATCATCAATTTTAACCGATATAAATTGGAATAAAATTACACTAGAAAATAAACTTCCAAATTATCTGATAAAAATTTACCAGTTGCTATGATTAATTAGACGCATTCCAAATATCAAATTTTTATTTCAACATTTTATCGTTTAAATTTCACAAAATTTCAACTAATTACGTTATTAAAACAGTTAAAATTTACCGGTCGTTACACTCTCCCCCACTCAAAACTTTTCGTCCCCGAAAAGGAAGGAGGTAGGAGAATAGAAACAACCAGAAAGAAAATAGATTGGAATACAAGTAAAACAATTAATTTAAACCATATAAATTTCAATTTAAGTTAATTAATATTTAACAATTTGGTTAAATCCCTTTGAGTTCACTTAAGTTAAATTAATCTATCTATTTCTAAATTCATTATCTTATTATCTAGTCATCCTGAATTAACAATTTCTAAATCATCAATTTGTGCAATCATTTATTGTACTCATATTTTATTCAACAAATTTAATTCTTTTATTCCAAATTATTAAGTTTATTCGACTTAATATATCTTATTACATATATTTAAACCATATAAATTAATTTAAACCATATAAATTTCAATTTCAATTAATTTATATTCAATAATTAGTTTAAATTCAAAGTATTTCCATAAGTTGATCTAATTTCAGTTTATTAATTCCTTCAAAACAAATGTATTTGTTTCATCTATTATTCAATTAACTTATTATTCTATTTATTTCAATTAATATTTATAACTAAAATTTAAGTGTATAACCTTTATTATAACCACTCAAATTCTATTCATAAAAGTCATTTTATATTGTATATTATCCAATTACACATTCCACTTTCGAATGATTTAGGTAAGTTGTATTAGAATGTAATTGAGTATTATACAAATAAAATTTTCCAATTCAATTATTTCAAATTTAAATATCTATTCCAAATTTTGGTTTCATTTTATAACTGAAATCATCTATAAATCATAAATTTAAGAATTTTGTAATTTCTGGTTAACTTTAAACAGTTTAGAGATAAATATATACTATATATATGAAATCATACTTTAGAAATTCAAATCAATTCATTTTCAAAACAAAATTGTAGCAAAGCTACTGAATGGTCTCTCCACTTCGAAACTCGAAAATGAATGTCGATGATGCGGCCGTCATCACCGAAATTATTTTCCAGCGACAAAAGAGAAGAGTACTGATTTAGAACTTTAAATTTCTTTGGAATGATTTCTATTTGAAAATACTGTAAATATATACACATTAAACCGTAAACCAAAGTTTGGGATCAATGGAAATTTAAATTCTCAAATTCTTAATTTAAATTCATTTCAATTCCAAATAAATTTATAAAGCATGCTTTTATTTATTTAAAATGTGGCAATAGTCAATGGTTTACAAGATAATAAATGATAATTAAAAATTTCCATTTAACAACCAATTTAATTTTCAGAAAATTATACTTATATATACAAAATTTATTTCATTTACCAATTTGAAATGATATTGTGTCAGTTTGCTCTGTTCAAGTGTTTTGGAAATCCTATCGATAGCGTTGATCAGACGAATCGATCGAAAACCCAAATCAACATCAACAACTCAAACAACACTATAAAACATTTTATATTTTATATCAATTAAAAATACACTCCCTCACTCGGATATCCTCGAATGGATTTCAAAACAAAGATAGAGATTCAGATTAGAGAAACTCTAACTAAAAGAATTCAACTAAAAGGTAGACTCGATAGGGAGACAAGATGACTGAATTTCAAATAAGGAGGATGGATAAACTTATATATATCACGGGCAACCTTAACCGGGTCAACCATGATTTCAAGGATGAAATCGAAGCAGAATTTTTAGGCAAATCGGCATCAGATCTCAAGGGATAGAATTTGGGCATAGTAGGAGATAGATAGCATCGTAAACCGAGGATACAGAAATCTCCGGTGAATCGAAGCTTATTGTAAAGAAGTTTTCACCCCTTTACAATCAGTCAAAGATTGGCGAGACCACCGATTTATTATAAAGATCATTCGAAGTGGAGTTATGGGATACTCCAGAATCAAAAGAATACGAATAGGGAGAGAGAACGATGGATTTTGGAACCAAAGGGAACGTTCCAAAAGTCAAAGGAAACCGAATCAAAAGGAAAGAATTCAAGCTCGAACGAAAGTGATTCTGTACATTAAATTTACTACATATGCTAAGTTTTGCCTAAAACCAGAGCTCTGATACCAACTGTAACGACCCACTATTTTGGACCATTCAAATCGACAATAAATCCACACATGTCGGACTTGAATAATTCAAAACAATGGATTGTAAATAAAATTTGGCAAAACTCAGCATATACAGTAAATAAATAATCACAGAATCACAGACACAGAGTAATATAACAATATGCAGCGGAAAAAAAAGAATGGTAGTTCATGAAGCTACTATATATATAACAGAGTTAAACAAGATACAACAGAAGTCTCGAATACATAGATATCTCAATACAATAGTCAAATACAAGATCTGAATACATCACTGGAATCAACTGAATAACTGATAGTAGAATTGATAGATAGCTGGATCTCCAAGCGAAGCTCCCACTCCAAAGGTGAGTCTCGAACATTGGTACACTCAGTCTGACCCGAGCGTAAAGCAAAACACAAAACACTTGAGTCAGGATTAACATTCTTATATCAAGAAATCCAACTCAAGTGAAATAACAACTGAAATATAAGTAACTCAAAGGATGTTTGGGATAACCATCCTCTAAGAATCCGTAAAACTATCTACTATGTAGTAGTGTACGCTAAGTAGATAATGCCTATCAGTAATATAAAGTATCAAAATAGCGTTAAGGCGTTACCATTATCCCCCTTAACACATTTTATATAAGCGTCATAGTCTATACAGCATTGTAAACTTCACCGTAAACTGGTGGGATATCAGGGAGTACTCCATAGGTATAACACAAAAAAAATCGTAGTGGTCGCGTATAGGGATACAAGTATGACAAGGCACATGAGGTAATACCCAAGGTAGTGAAACTACCGTTTGCCTGATCCGGACTTGTGAGAACGCATCGCCGCAACGATAGCAACACCGCGAAACAACACTCCCAAATCAAGGGTGCGCACCAATCAAAACAAGTAATGAGTAGTTTACGAAGAAGTGTGTCCGCTAGAGGCAGCTAACCTCATTTGGCCCGGCACGGCTCCTGTTTTAGTCATTTCCAATTTGACACAAGTGTCAAGGCTATCCATTATCATTCTCTTTCTTCAAATCCAGCAACGTCATCATTCCAACCACTTCATTCTGGATCACACTCCGCATATTTTAGTTATTAAAGCGGTTTTCAGTTTGGACAGAGAGTATGTTCCTAACCGATCCTGGACTCTTCAATAACTACGCAATTATTACACCGATTGGTCATTAATAAACTTTCAAAATAGTTTATATTTCAAAACCGAAATATCATTGCCATTTCAAAACCATATCCATACGATATCATTTTCACTTCAATAAATCCATTTCCAAAATCATATCACTTTCCAAAGTTATATCGCTTTTGAAATCGTAAGTCTTTTAAAATCAAAACACTTTGGAAATCAAAACCTTGAAATTCATAACACTTTGAAACTATAGTTTGAAATCATAACATTTTGGAATTCATAACACTTTCCTCTTAAACAGTTTAGACATTAAAATTAGTGTATATAATAAAATAGTTTATAAAATAAAAATAGTTTATATAAAATAGTTATAAGTTAAAATAGTTTATAATAAAATAATATTTATTGAAAATGATTTATATAAAATAGTTTATATGAAAATAATTTATAAAGTAATATATAAATAGTTGTAGATATAGTTTAAAAATACTTTATAAAATAAAATAGCTTCCACAAATTCACAAATCGATTCAAATTAACTCGACTTCCAAATTTAACTTAATCCAATCTCAAATTCATAAATTTCAACTCAATTCAATTTCTCAATAAATCATTTTGAATTACAACGATTTCAAATACAGATTTGCACACCAAATAAACCGTTAAATTTCAATATATTTCAAAGCTTTAAATATTCCACATTTCAAAAACTAAATTTGATAATTCCATTTATATCTCCATTTAATTTCATTTCATTTAGTTTCTGAGATATTTCTTTAATCATTTCAATACATCTAAATACAACTTCAATTTACAAATTTATATAAACAAAATATCCCATTTAAATTTATATAAGTTGAAATATTCATTTAAGCCACTTTTTAATCAAATTCAAGTTATAAACCATATCTTAAAACTTCAAATTTAATAGATTTCAAATCAACTTATTTAAGTATAATTCTTAATTAATTAAGAATTCCAGATCAATTTCCAATTATCTTTCAACTCGAAATATTATAAACTCTATATTTGAAAATATGAATTTTACATAAATACTTAAACATATTTTATATTGATTCAAATCAACTTTATAAATCAACTTTAATAACTCTTGAAAATCAATATTATTAAAACCATATATTTCTTTTCAAAACCATAGAAATCATTTCAAATTATTTATATGTAGACCAATGGTGTTTGTATATAATTTTCTACCCTATGGTCAAGTGATACGGATATTTATCATTTCAATCCGCAATTTAAATATATACGGGTATATATATATCATTTCAACCCGTAATCCCAAATTCAATTCAATTGAAAATCGCTTGGGTTTATCATTTCAACCCATAACGATTTTCTCCTATTCTAAAGTCCGTTCGGGTATGTATCATTTCAACTCATAGTGATTCTATACTAACAGGGAACTTGTAGAGTGATAACAAATATGATAATAATATAACAAGCATATATCATCAATATAAATAATAGATAATGGTGTCAGATGTCACAGGTGAACTGATACAGGTAATAGCATATATATAACAGTGTAAATAACTAACATCAACATATTTCAATTGGCAGATAATGGTGTCAGATGTCACAGGTGAACTGATACATGAAATAGCATATATATAACAGTGTAAATAACTAACATCAGCATATTTCAATTGGCAGATAATGGTATCAGATGTCACAGGTGAACTGATACTGGTAATAGCGTATATATAACAGTGTAAATAACTAACATCAGCATATTTCAATTATCGTTTCAATTGAAATCAAATTTAGTAAATAAAAGAACATTAATCGTGAGTGATTGCTCACCTTTTGAGGTTAGAGAGTTTGACACGGCACAAGCTACGAATTCCAAAGTAAAGCAATGTTGGCACGAATTTGATAGACAAGCTAATAAATAGGAATCGATAAAACGAATCAGAACCGGATAAATGAAGATAGATGGTATAATTGAACTTATATATATATAACTATGTAACACTTATAAAAAAAATCATTTTTTGAATTTCAAACCCATATTAAATTAAATATATATGTACTTCAAAATCATTTTTAAACTAAAATTCATAAAATATTCTTTACAGACACAATATACAAATACCATTAAAACGTACCATACGGGAAACATATATATTTTACTTTCCCAAAGGAACATACATATACCGATAGTATAGATGTGCTGCTACACATCATATACATAAAACTGCTAAACTGTAAGTAAGTAAAAATAAAACACATGAACTACAGTATAACAGTTTACATGAATCATTCATATATGCTTTTATTTTATTTTGGAAAAACCAAAACACACGTATACATACGTGTATATATATAAACTACTATATAAACCAACATATTTTATAACTAATACTTTATAAAACTAACACAGTATCTATATACATTCTGAAATGAAAATAGTAAATATAACTATCATATAATAAACTACTAATATAATTAGATAAAAGATGTAAACTACTGTACATATTCACTGCTACTTTATATAATATAATGAACACTATAACAGACATATATAAAATATATAAAAACTAACATAATATTTTAAAGCAACAAGATCTGTATAGATTTTAGACAAGTATATATTACTATATAAATGCTGACTTATATTATAAATGTATATAGCGTAAACCTTTTTTTTTACTTTTTTATACAATATTGCAAACGTATATAGAACCAAACAAAATATATACACTAACATACATAAAACAAACAGTTACAAGATACAGCACATACAATGAAATATATATACACGGTCATGTAACAGCATGTAATGTAAGCAAGGTATTATATACATAACTATATATAATTTAAAACTAATACCTATATATAAAAAAATAAAAAAATTAATATTTTTTATAACCATATACATATACAAAATATAGATATAACGGCAACAACAAACAAAATGTATACGTACTATTATACAACTGGTTATATGACTAATATATATATACAGATAGCTTACATTTTCTTTTAAAAATATACTCACATACAACTATATTTAGATGCAATTATGTATTAGCACAAATACACTATATATAACTCACGCATGCATCCACAACAAAATAAAAATGGACAGTGCTATGTTTTTGTTTAAATATAAAGCATGAAATAGATAGTGTATAGCAAAATAGGTGGCGAACCTATGAACATCCTATACTATAAATATACCTTTATATAATAAGAAGAACAACCAATAAAGCAGAAGTTGAACAAAATGCAAGGCAATGGGAGAAAGGTAAACCACTGAGTTCAAACAAACCCATCGAGCATGGACGGGAGGATTGTGATGCGGAGGTTGAGTTGCTGCTATCGATGTGGAGAATATGGAGGCGGCCTATAGACGCATGCGGTGGTGGGATAGGCGATTGATAATGTGGTAGCTCGAGTTGGCGACGACCATGGAAGGAAGTAGAAGAATATGCGGAGGTTGGTGGCTCCGAGGCGGAGATGCATTTCCGATTTGGAAGTAAGTGCAGAGACACTTGGTTGCTGAGGTGGAAGAGTGGCTCGGGCCGAGTTGAAGGGGTGCGCAGACTGTCGGGTTCAAGGAGGGCGGAGGTGAGTTGTCGACTGATACGTGAGGTCGGAGGAGTGAATGGTGGAGGTGGTGGAGTTCGGTTGCTTTGGGTGGTTCCGAGCTCTAATATAATCATGCTAAAAGAATGAAAGATGGGGGAGGTTGTGAGCTACAGGGGAAAATGTTTGTAAGCCTTATGATGGAAGAAAGAAGTGAAGGCTCAGGAAGAAAAAGAAAGAACCATCAATGTAAACATTGGAACTAGTAGAAAACAAAAGGTAAGCACGAGAATTTTGGAGATATAAATGCAAACAGCTGTAATTTTGGGAATTACAAAAGCCAATGGCTGTTCAAATTTAAACGCTGGAATATGAAAAGTATGGGAAGCTACAAAAGTCCAATTGCGGAACCGATACGGAAATCGTTCCTTAGATTTCATCTCACATCGGACTCCAAAATGCACAAACGAATATACCGTAGAGATCAGCACGACGAGACGATCAAAACGGTATATGGATATCAGTGGTACGATTTAATTATAAAAATTCGAATTTTCTACTAGCGAAAAATGCAGCAAAAACGCAGAAAATAAGATCGACGGAGCTATAGAAGTCCGAATTTGGAAAAACGAAAAATGACGTCTTAGTCAGAAGATGAATTAGAATTTTTCTATGTAAAAATATTCAGGTTTGGAAAACATTTTATTATCATCAATTTTAACTGATATAAATTGGAATAAAATTACACTAGAAAATAAACTTCCAAATTATCTGATGAAAATTTACCAGTTGCTATGATTAATTAGACGCATTCCAAATATCAAATTTTTATTTCAACATTTTATCGTTTAAATTTCACAAAATTTCAACTAATTACGTTATTAAAACAGTTAAAATTTACGGGTCGTTACAAATACATGTTCCACCAGGTTAAGTGAGGGTTGATAGTTAAATTCCAGAAGGAGTCTGGGACTGGATGTAGAACGAGAGTTGGAACCAGTATAAAAATCTCTGGTGTCATTTACTTTACTATTTACTTTTATATTCATATACCGCACTAGTAGATAACTTAGATTATATTCCATATTACGATCCATAACAGCTCTTTCAGGGAAAATAGGTGTTCTACACATGCACAGAACAACTAAGTGGGAGCAAAGAGCCTAGAGCACAATAATAAAAAATAAAGCATAGGAGCTAGGAAAAAGGAGCCTAAACTACTAAACAAAAAAGACTACACGCCCTCCAAAGAGGAACTGCCACCACCCACAGCAAACGAGGGATCAATAACAAGAACATACCTTGAGAAGAGCGTTGCCAGATTTGGATCATAACCCTCTGAAGATGGTGAGTAAATAAATTTCCTATCCCAATTGACGTCATAAAACTTACTTTTATTCTCCTCACCAATCTCACCTTCCCTAGTAAGAGACATACCCTCCCCCTCTGTGATATCCCGGAATTTTGGCAATATCAATTTAATAATCTTTATAAATAATTAAATTGATTTGATGATTTTATTTTATAAATGGACAAGCTTATTCATTTTAAATGTTAATAATATTTTAAATTGGTAAGTTTATTTCTTTGGAAACTAATAACATTTTAATTTGGGAATATCTTTTCTAACAATTTTAAATTGAGAAGATTTATCTTTCTAAAACTTATATAAATGTTTTATACTTATACTGTATATATATATTGGTATATATATATTATGAATAAGGAATCTTTTAATTTAAAAAAAAATGATAATTAATTTAGTGACATGTGTTGCTTTCTTAGGACCTCAAATAACATGTGTTAAGTGTTTAAACAAAGATATTTACAAGTGTTAATAGTTTAAGACAAGTGGCTTCATTTTGTTTTCTCTTTGATAATGTAAGTTTAAAATTTTTAAAATATAGAAAGAGATCTGGCATTTTCTTCAGCTCTAAATTATCTTCATTTCTTTCTCTACTAAAAAAAAATAAATTCAAAGCTAAAATCAAAAGAAAAAGAAACCTGGAAATCGAAATTCAAAGAAAAGTTAAAACTGGAAGTGCAAATCAGAGAAATGAAAATCTGGAAATGCAAACTTGAAGAAGGTCAATTGCAAGCTAAAAGCAGTACCTCAACTCAAGGAAATTCATAGCAGCTAAGCAAATTCAAAGATCAACATCTAGATTCAAATTCAACTAAAGAAAAGAAATTCAAAATTAAATGTCTGTCTGGAAAACATCAGCCTGGAAACAAATCATGTTATTTGTTCTCTGCATTATTGCCTGGTGAGTAAACATTTTCACTTAAAAACAGGTTTAAACTTATGATTAAATGATTGTGATTAATATCTGTAAAATATGGTTGCAAGTGTTCATGGATGAAGATGCATGTACATATAGATATAAATGGTTCTGTGTATATTATTGTTTATGCCTGTATGTATAAGTGGGTAAACCTTTTTCTAAAAAGTAATTTAAGTCTGTTGATGATGTTTGTTTGAGATAATCTTTAAGGTATGGTATAAATTATGCTTGTATGTATAATTTCTTAGATATATGAATATGTTCAGGTGTGCATGTCTATTATGTTCATATTTAACTCTGTTTATAGATACAGGGTTAGATTTAACTTAAGATTCAAATCGCCTTAACTAATTACTGTTAGGACTTTTGACTTGAGTTTCAAAACAAAGGTTGTTTGTTAAACACAATTTAGTTTTTAAAATTTAAATTTATATGAATTAAGTTTGAAAACACTCTGGGAAGTGGAAAATAACAGTGAGAGTTAGGATTGGGATAAATTCAAGTGAAATGATTTATCATTTCAAGTTAATAATCTGATTCATCTTTGAGAAATAGGATTTTTAAAACTTAAATCTCGATTTTTAGTTATTTATAGAGGGTGCAGTTTGAAGTTGAACAGAAAGTGAATTTTAGACTTTTTCCGGCGATCGATGAACTATTGAATGGTCGGGTTTTTATCGAAGTTAGCTTGGCATCTGGGAAGGTTGGGAAAAATAGTGAAAGCATCTATTATTGGCCATGGCATCAGAATTTGAAGGAACTAGGGTTCTAGGGACGGTTTGAAACGTTGATGTTCTCGAAGCTTTCGCGAGGGCCATGGGGAAACGGAGGAAATCGCGAGGTGGGGATTAGGAGTGGGAAGTCGAGATGTAGGTCTGATGATGTCGGAAGGGAAACTCGTGGTGGAGATCAACGGCAATGGTCGTTTTCCGATGATATAGTTTCAGGTGGTATGGATTTTTGGGTCAAATTCGATCCTAGAACGAATCGAGTTTACTGGGTGATCGCGTGGTATTGTCGAAGTTAGGGTCGATTCGTCGAAGGCCAGAGGGGAGTTCGTCAGCGATCGTGGTGGTTGTGCACGTGAACGAGCACGTTATCGTGTACGTGTTGGTGACAGGAGATGTATTCGGGGAAGAAGAAGAATACTCGGGTCAGGCTCGGGGTTGAAGGGGTTTTTCTCGAAGTACGCGAGTGATCGCGAGAGACACGGGGTAGGCTCGAGAATTTGGTTTGTTTGCTCGGTTATTCTGTAAACATAGAATCCTGGTTTCAAATTGTAAAGTGAATTTTAATTTCCAGGTTTAAAATTTTAAAAAGGGATATCAAGTTCAAATTTAAAAAGAAAGCAAGTTTGAATTTATTAAATTTCCAAAAGAAGGATATTAGACTAGTTTAAAAGTATGTTTTTAAAATTGAATATGTTTCAAAAATTTAAATGTTTAGAAGTGTTTGTTTTTTTTTAAAAGAAAATATAAACTAGAATTATTTTGTAATTGAATTCAAAAGTGTTTTCAAATAAATGTACTAGATCAAGTTTTTAAGAAAAGAAATTTAAACAAGTTTCTAAGTAAGTTTCAAAAATAAAGGTTAAACAAAGTGTTAAAAATATATTTAAAGGAGATAAGATTAAAGAATATTTAATTAGAGTATTTAATTAAGGTAAATGGTTTAGCTAAATTAATTAAGGTCCTATTAAGTAAATAAAGTATAATTACTTAATAAATTGAAGATAGGTAATTAATTATTCTAAGATAATTACTTTAGTTTAATTAAGGATAACCATTTTTGAAAATTGATTGAGTATAATTATTGAATATTTAGTTAATGAAAGTAATTAGAGGATAATTATTTTATGAAAGTAATTAAATAAGAAGTGATTAAGGCTAATTACCTAGTATTATTAATTAAATAATTTATTTAATTAAAGGATTAAGGATAATTAATAAGGTAATTAATTATTTGTTAAGGTAATTAATTAAAAGTAATTAATTAAGGAAGGTAATTAATTAGAGTTAATTACTGGTTAAGTTTAATCAAAGGTGATTAATAAATTATGGTTTAATTAAAGGTTAATTATTTAATGTAATTAATAAATAATTAAAGGTATAATTAGGGATCATTAGTTTATAATTAATGATGCGATTAAGAGTTGATTAATTAAGATTAATTTATCAAATGACAACTAATTAATTGTAATTAATTAAGGATTAAAGTAATTGATTTTAATTAATTAATTAATGAAGTAATTAAAGGTTAATTACTATATTTGATTAAGGATAATTAATTTGTGAAATTAATTAAAGATAATTACTTAAAGGTAATTAAAGTATAATTAATCAAGGCGATTAATTAAAGTGGATAATTAGAGAATGATTAATTAATTTATTTGTAATTAATTAATGATTATATAAGTAAGATTTATAATGAAGTAATTAATTTAATTTATTTTAAATTAATTAAGAGAAGAAGTAATTAATTTAATTCACTTTAAATTAATTAACGATAGAGATAGTTAATTTAATTCATTTTAAATTAACTATGTCGTGATTAAGAATGAACGACATTGATTGTCTTGAATGGATGTAATCTCAGAAATGAGATAAGTAATGTTGTGTGGTATGAATGCTTGGTTGCATTATGATGGTAATATAGATTAACTATTGTGATGTTGATATGGATTACCTATTTGGTTATGAATCATCTGTTTAAATGATAATGTGATTACCAATTGTGACTTGTGAATTATCTATCTGTATAGATAAGTTAAATTGTTTAAACCTTTAAACAACTTGGCCTTAAAAGATACGTTTTGGATTTCGATGAGACCGGGATCGGGTTTCCGTATACCGGTATTCCAGGTCTGGAGACCCGAATACCACATCGATCCAAATTAACGATAGGTCGTGAATCTCAAGTGAAGATGAAGATTTAGAGTGCAAGGGTTATTGTCGTTAACTCTGAGGGTGATTCCAAAACGAGTGTAACGAGATAATGCCTTCGGTTTCGTTCGAACCCGGAACGAACTTGTATGGATTGAATGCTTTCAGCACATCGTCAGGCGGACTATGAGCATTCTAAGTGATATGTTCTGATTAAAGGTAATCGTAACCTCAAGCCTCATCAACCGGGAATGGCTAAAACAGGGGAGGTGCAGCAAGGCTTCGTGGGTAGCACCCACTGAGAGCAAGATAGATCCCTGTCTAGAGGTCCCTTTTCTTTTATTCGGCTTAGTGTGTGGTTGGTCGCGCCAACTACGGGGTTATCTTGTTCGGGATTATCCAGTAAGGGATGGTTCCGGCTTTGTGTTGCAGGGGAGCGGGCGTACTCCTCGGTACGTTGATCTAGGCCACGTACTGTGACGGGCGGTACCCCAGTAGCCCTGCCATTGTATGGAATCCAACTTCCAATAAGTGCCATCGGACTTGATTGTATAACCCACTTTGTTGGCTAGTATGCTGGAATTTAATAATGTAACAATTTCAGCTATTTCATATTTATTTGAAAACCCTAGACCCTATTATAACATAACTGGATTTCCTATCAAATGTTTTGGTTATCGTAAGGTAAAAACTTTTCCGTGTTTATGTGCGGGAAGTCTTACGAGATACCTTTTCTTTCAAAGGTTTTTCAAAAGTTAAACAATTTTAAACCGTTTACTCACACCAGACCCATGTCTGACCCAAGTGTTTATTTTCTGTTTTATTAAACTCTTGGGTACTCATATTATATATGAGTAGTCAAGTGTTTCAGGTTAGCTTGACGAATTCTGGAGGAGATTTGGAGCAGGAGGCTTCACCGTGTAGATATATTATGATTCCGCTGTGTATATGTTGTGTCTGTATCTGTGATACTTGAGTTGTATGAATTAGACAGATGTTTATAACTGTCTAATATGTGTTGTATAAGTTGTGTACTCTGATGTAATATGATACTATGCAATATTTTATGTGATATATTATATTTTATTCGTTCCGCTGTGAGATTCTGATGTGTTGTTCTTTCTTCTTTTCTATCTTTTCTTTTTCTATCCCTTTCTTTCTTATTAACGATGCGACTTTCTGTGGAGAGAAAGTCGTGGTCGTTACAGTGGTATCAGAGTAGTAGGTTGAGTGAATACCTAGGCTCTGAAGTGGTGTCTATCTTGAGAGCGCGTAATTGTTAGTTATATAAAAATGATTTTATATTGTGTTAATTGATCGGTTGAGTGGTATATGGATTCTGGTTAATACGAGTAGCTAACGTTATTGATAGGGATCTCTAAACACTTGAACCAGGCCAACGGACACAATATTGTTTTAAAGAGGTAAATGAAATAATTTTACCCAGAAATAATTTCTATATAAAAAGTATCATTTTAAATATATATATATATATATTTCTACCTATTTGTTGGGTTACCTGTTCGGGTTTTCCAATATAAGTTATAAAGGTAGATAAGGTGGTAGTGTGAGTAACACGACTACCAATAGTTAGAATTTGAGTGTTGAGGTTGGAAGTATATCTGACGAGACTGTAGACCAAATACCGTCTCGAGTAAACTTTGTTGTGGTGTAAAGATTTCACCGATCTCTGAAGGAAACCAGTTATGGTTTAGAGTTTATCTTTGAAGTTGGATGAATAGAGTAGATCTATTGGATGAGCTGAAGAGAGTGATGGTATTTTTGTAACCTGAGGAAGTAGTAGCTGTGTGATGAGACACGGTGGCTATGGACGTTTCTGAAGATGTTTCTTCTGGAACAAGTTTGAAGAAGTGAGTCTGTTTCAGTGTTGTGGCTGAGTCCAGTGGGGTGTTTCTATTTGCTTTGAGGTCCGAGTTTCTCGAGGAGTTTCGGATAAGAAGTCTTTGGTTTGTGGCAGCAATGCGACTCGGAGTGTTCTGTGTTGGCAGGAAATTTTGGCAAAACAATATTCTGGAGATGGAGTCCAGAAGCAACAAAGTTGATCTATTTCTTCGATGGATTGGTTAGTAAGGCATAAGCTGTTCTGATTTGTGAAAAGAGAACGATATCTTTGGAAATTAGGCCGGCTGATCGCAAAAGTGACTTGCGATGGTTTGAGTGTTCTCTTGGGTTATTGGAGATTGAGATTCTGTATCGACTTGATTCGTGGAGTTACCGGAAGTTCAGCTTAGTAGAAGGATGTCTTCTAGAGAAGAATTTGGTGAAGCAGCTTAGGATTCTTTGGAGAGGGATTGATCAGTCCTAATTTTCTGAAGGGAATTCTTCTGGGATGTTTTGACCAAGTGGAGTGGTTCACTAAGATTTTATGGTATGGTGAACTGTGGATGATCAAGTTTGTGCTCGAATTTCTCCGATGGCATTCTCATCTGTTTCAGATCAGAGTTGTGCAGCAGAAGCAAGATAGTAACTGTTCTAGAGTAGGAGCAATCCGGAAGTTCTAATTTTCTTGGAGTAAAGAATTTCTATAGGAAATTCAAGTGTATCTCTAAGTGTGAAGAAATTTTCAGGATTTGGAGGTAAGATTATCAAGTGCAACTGTTTGGCTATTTCAGATAGGAGAAGTAGTTCGAAGTGCTCTAATGATTGTGGAGTAGAGTTGTGTTCTGGATTTTGGCGTATTTTTGGAAACCATTTTGTTGAGTAGGATCCGAAAATTGGTTTGATATTAGTCTAGTCTATTTCAGGAAGCATCAGCAAGAGCTAAGCTGATCAGGAAGGATGAAGTGACTCAGGATCGTCAGGAGAGTTATGCAGTTAAGAATTGATGGAATTTGGAAATTGAAGTTGAATTGGAAAGTGAGCTCCGGAAGTATTAAGAGATTTTTCCTGTGTTCTCAAGAGGATTAGTTCTTCGATCTACAGGATTGAGTTGCCAGTTCGGATAACTGGAATTCATTTTATTTCATGTATCTCTAAGGGAATACGTGTTTGATCTGTCACTGGTTGTGAAATCAGCAGTTCAGAAGGATTGGTAGTTGAGATGGTTTTGAGTTAGTCTGATATTTTGTTCAGATTTGTAATCTTGAAAGGAAAGAAGTTCTAGATTATTGTAGATAGTTAGTTTAGATCCTGTAGAACGAGTCTCCCGGTATATATATATATACTTGGGGAAACTCGAGTAAATTCTATCCAGATTTTGACTGGATAGTTAAATTTGTTTGATTAAATTGTTTGCTATGGTTGTTAGAATATGATTGATATGTATTGTTGCTGTTTAAAATTTAAAATTTTGCTGGGTTATTAAATTATCTTTGCTTTTAAATTTCGGGGACGAAATTATTTTAAGGGGGGAGGAATGTGATATCCCGGAATTTTGGCAATATCAATTTAATAATCTTTATAAATAATTAAATTGATTTGATGATTTTATTTTATAAATGGACAAGCTTATTCATTTTAAATGTTAATAATATTTTAAATTGGTAAGTTTATTTCTTTGGAAACTAATAACATTTTAATTTGGGAATATCTTTTCTAACAATTTTAAATTGAGAAGATTTATCTTTCTAAAACTTATATAAATGTTTTATACTTATACTGTATATATATATTGGTATATATATATTATGAATAGGGAATCTTTTAATTTAAAAAAAATGATAATTAATTTAGTGACATGTGTTGCTTTCTTAGGACCTCAAATAACATGTGTTAAGTGTTTAAACAAAGATATTTACAAGTGTTAATAGTTTAAGACAAGTGGCTTCATTTTGTTTTCTCTTTGATAATGTAAGTTTAAAATTTTTAAAATATAGAAAGAGATCTGGCATTTTCTTCAGCTCTAAATTATCTTCATTTCTTTCTCTACTAAAAAAAAATAAATTCAAAGCTAAAATCAAAAGAAAAAGAAACCTGGAAATCGAAATTCAAAGAAAAGTTAAAACTGGAAGTGCAAATCAGAGAAATGAAAATCTGGAAATGCAAACTTGAAGAAGGTCAATTGCAAGCTAAAAGCAGTACCTCAACTCAAGGAAATTCATAGCAGCTAAGCAAATTCAAAGATCAACATCTAGATTCAAATTCAACTAAAGAAAAGAAATTCAAAATTAAATGTCTGTCTGGAAAACATCAGCTTGGAAACAAATCATGTTATTTGTTCTCTGCATTATTGCCTGGTGAGTAAACATTTTCACTTAAAAACAGGTTTAAACTTATGATTAAATGATTGTGATTAATATCTGTAAAATATGGTTGCAAGTGTTCATGGATGAAGATGCATGTACATATAGATATAAATGGTTCTGTGTATATTATTGTTTATGCCTGTATGTATAAGTGGGTAAACCTTTTTCTAAAAAGTAATTTAAGTCTGTTGATGATGTTTGTTTGAGATAATCTTTAAGGTATGGTATAAATTATGCTTGTATGTATAATTTCTTAGATATATGAATATGTTCAGGTGTGCATGTCTATTATGTTCATATTTAACTCTGTTTATAGATACAGGGTTAGATTTAACTTAAGATTCAAATCGCCTTAACTAATTACTGTTAGGACTTTTGACTTGAGTTTCAAAACAAAGGTTGTTTGTTAAACACAATTTAGTTTTTAAAATTTAAATTTATATGAATTAAGTTTGAAAACACTCTGGGAAGTGGAAAATAACAGTGAGAGTTAGGATTGGGATAAATTCAAGTGAAATGATTTATCATTTCAAGTTAATAATCTGATTCATCTTTGAGAAATAGGATTTTTAAAACTTAAATCTCGATTTTTAGTTATTTATAGAGGGTGCAGTTTGAAGTTGAACAGAAAGTGAATTTTAGACTTTTTCCGGCGATCGATGAACTATTGAATGGTCGGGTTTTTATCGAAGTTAGCTTGGCATCTGGGAAGGTTGGGAAAAATAGTGAAAGCATCTATTATTGGCCATGGCATCAGAATTTGAAGGAACTAGGGTTCTAGGGACGGTTTGAAACGTTGATGTTCTCGAAGCTTTCGCGAGGGCCATGGGGAAACGGAGGAAATCGCGAGGTGGGGATTAGGAGTGGAAGTCGAGAGGTAGGTCTGATGATGTCGGAAGGGAAACTCGTGGTGGAGATCAACGGAAATGGTCGTTTTCCGATGATATAGTTTCAGGTGGTATGGATTTTTGGGTCAAATTCGATCCTAGAACGAATCGAGTTTACTGGGTGATCGCGTGGTATTGTCGAAGTTAGGGTCGATTCGTCGAAGGCCGGAGGGGAGTTCGTCAGCGATCGTGGTGGTTGTGCACGTGAACGTGCACGTTATCGTGTACGTGTTGGTGACAGGAGATGTATTCGGGGAAGAAGAAGAATACTCGGGTCAGGCTCGGGGTTGAAGGGGTTTTTCTCGAAGTACGCGAGTGATCGCGAGAGACACGGGGTAGGCTCGAGAATTTGGTTTGTTTGCTCGGTTATTCTGTAAACATAGAATCCTGGTTTCAAATTGTAAAGTGAATTTTAATTTCCAGGTTTAAAATTTTAAAAAGGGATATCAAGTTCAAATTTAAAAAGAAAGCAAGTTTGAATTTATTAAATTTCCAAAAGAAGGATATTAGACTAGTTTAAAAGTATGTTTTTAAAATTGAATATGTTTCAAAAATTTAAATGTTTAGAAGTGTTTGTTTTTTTTTTTAAAAGAAAATATAAACTAGAATTATTTTGTAATTGAATTCAAAAGTGTTTTCAAATAAATGTACTAGATCAAGTTTTTAAGAAAAGAAATTTAAACAAGTTTCTAAGTAAGTTTCAAAAATAAAGGTTAAACAAAGTGTTAAAAATATATTTAAAGGAGATAAGATTAAAGAATATTTAATTAGAGTATTTAATTAAGGTAAATGGTTTAGCTAAATTAATTAAGGTCCTATTAAGTAAATAAAGTATAATTACTTAATAAATTGAAGATAGGTAATTAATTATTCTAAGATAATTACTTTAGTTTAATTAAGGATAACCATTTTGGAAAATTGATTGAGTATAATTATTGAATATTTAGTTAATGAAAGTAATTAGAGGATAATTATTTTATGAAAGTAATTAAATAAGAAGTGATTAAGGCTAATTACCTAGTATTATTAATTAAATAATTTATTTAATTAAAGGATTAAGGATAATTAATAAGGTAATTAATTATTTGTTAAGGTAATTAATTAAAAGTAATTAATTAAGGAAGGTAATTAATTAGAGTTAATTACTGGTTAAGTTTAATCAAAGGTGATTAATAAATTATGGTTTAATTAAAGGTTAATTATTTAATGTAATTAATAAATAATTAAAGGTATAATTAGGGATCATTAGTTTATAATTAATGATGTGATTAAGAGTTGATTAATTAAGATTAATTTATCAAATGACAACTAATTAATTGTAATTAATTAAGGATTAAAGTAATTGATTTTAATTAATTAATTAATGAAGTAATTAAAGGTTAATTACTATATTTGATTAAGGATAATTAATTTGTGAAATTAATTAAAGATAATTACTTAAAGGTAATTAAAGTATAATTAATCAAGGTGATTAATTAAAGTGGATAATTAGAGAATGATTAATTAATTTATTTGTAATTAATTAATGATTATATAAGTAAGATTTATAATGAAGTAATTAATTTAATTTATTTTAAATTAATTAAGAGAAGAAGTAATTAATTTAATTCACTTTAAATTAATTAACGATAGAGATAGTTAATTTAATTCATTTTAAATTAACTATGTCGTGATTAAGAATGAACGACATTGATTGTCTTGAATGGATGTAATCTCAAAAATGAGATAAGTAATGTTGTGTGGTATGAATGCTTGGTTGCATTATGATGGTAATATAGATTAACTATTGTGATGTTGATATGGATTACCTATTTGGTTATGAATCATCTGTTTAAATGATAATGTGATTACCAATTGTGACTTGTGAATTATCTATCTGTATAGATAAGTTAAATTGTTTAAACCTTTAAACAACTTGGCCTTAAAAGATACGTTTTGGATTTCGGTGAGACCGGGATCGGGTTTCCGTATACCGGTATTCCAGGTCTGGAGACCCGAATACCACATCGATCCAAATTAACGATAGGTCGTGAATCTCAAGTGAAGATGAAGATTTAGAGTGCAAGGGTTATTGTCGTTAACTCTGAGGGTGATTCCAAAACGAGTGTAACGAGATAATGCCTTCGGTTTCGTTCGAACCCGGAACGAACTTGTATGGATTGAATGCTTTCAGCACATCGTCAGGCGGACGATGAGCATTCTAAGTGATATGTTCTGATTAAAGGTAATCGTAACCTCAAGCCTCATCAACCGGGAATGGCTAAAACAGGGGAGGTGCAGCAAGGCTTCGTGGGTAGCACCCACTGAGAGCAAGATAGATCCCTGTCTAGAGGTCCCTTTTCTTTTATTCGGCTTAGTGTGTGGTTGGTCGCGCCAACTACGGGGTTATCTTGTTCGGGATTATCCAGTAAGGGATGGTTCCGGCTTTGTGTTGCAGGGGAGCGGGCGTACTCCTCGGTACGTTGATCTAGGCCACGTACTGTGACGGGCGGTACCCCAGTAGCCCTGCCATTGTATGGAATCCAACTTCCAATAAGTGCCATCGGACTTGATTGTATAACCCACTTTGTTGGCTAGTATGCTGGAATTTAATAATGTAACAATTTCAGCTATTTCATATTTATTTGAAAACCCTAGACCCTATTATAATATAACTGGATTTCCTATCAAATGTTTTGGTTAACGTAAGGTAAAAACTTTTCCGTGTTTATGTGCGGGAAGTCTTACGAGATACCTTTTCTTTCAAAGGTTTTTCAAAAGTTAAACAATTTTAAACCGTTTACTCACACCAGACCCATGTCTGACCCAAGTGTTTATTTTCTGTTTTATTAAACTCTTGGGTACTCATATTATATATGAGTAGTCAAGTGTTTCAAGTTAGCTTGACGAATTCTGGAGGAGATTTGGAGCAGGAGGCTTCACCGTGTAGATATATTATGATTCCGTTGTGTATATGTTGTGTCTGTATCTGTGATACTTGAGTTGTATGAATTAGACAGATGTTTATAACTGTCTAATATGTGTTGTATAAGTTGTGTACTCTGATGTAATATGATACTATGCAATATTTTATGTGATATATTATATTTTATTCGTTCCGCTGTGAGATTCTGATGTGTTGTTCTTTCTTCTTTTCTATCTTTTCTTTTTCTATCCCTTTCTTTCTTATTAACGATGCGACTTTCTGTGGAGAGAAAGTCGTGGTCGTTACACCCTCGATGTGATAAATAAGATACCGACTCTCACCCCCAACATCACTGATATAGGCATAATAAAAGTCAGACTCAGGCGAGTACCTTATTTCAGAAGGAGCATGAACCCATGCTCGCTCCTCAGAATTCCATGCAATAGAATTAGACAAAATAGAAGCAGTTTTCTCAAGCTGGGCCTCACCATCAGGAGCCTCAACAATAGGAGCAACAACAGAAGGAGTGAAAACAGAAGCAACATGGTCAGAGGGAGGGGACAAACTAGCAGAGGGAGGAACAACAAGGGCATCATCAATGAGAGCTACACAAATCAGAGCTTCAAAGGAAGTGAAAACAGAAGCAGGACGAGCAACCTTTGGAACCCATTTCCGGATAGGAGGACGAGGTAGAGGAATCTGAGTAGCAAGAGGAACAAAGCCAGCAGAAGCCAGGCTAAAACAAACATTAGAAAGATGCCCAAAGGACCGACAGGACGTACAAATCTCAGGTTTCCAACTATAGCGAACTCTGACCTTAACAAAATGGCCCTCATCAAGTCTAACTTTTAAGACTAAAGGAAGAGATTTGGCAGGAGTTATTTCGATTAGAGCTTTAGCATAAACTAATCTCTTCCTGGCCACAGTGTTAGCGTCATAACAAATAACTTTACCAACAATGCCTACTGGCCAATCAATCCCGATAAGAGGCTGCAGAACATAGGGAATGTGAGAAAAATGGGCTCAAACAGGTATAGATAAAAACTGAGCTCTAGCCTTATCCATAGATGGGCTCCAGGTTGTAATAATGAAAGGTTTCCCTTCTATGAGAATAAGGTCAGCTTCTAGAATACGCTATCTTTCATCACTACGCGAGAATTTAAAATAGAACATTTCATTATCAAAATGCACACTCAAACCCTTTCTAGGCTTCCATACCTGGTTGCATCTATCCTTAACAAGATGATATGAAGGATTGGAGTCGAGGAAAAAGCCCACCAAAAAATCTTTCTAGTAAACAACACCAACCTCAATCACTTCCTTTAGAGGAATCATTACACCGTCAATCTCAACATTTTCAAAAGAACGAGGTGAATGCGCACCGACATTATTAGGCATTTTGTTGAACAATGACGACCACGAAGGGGCAGCCATAGGAGGAGAGGGAACCATAGGGATAGAAGGATTAATAGCAAGCGAGGATGACTTATAGGAGAACAGGTTAAGGAGTTTTCGAGGTCGGCATTTCCACAAGCACTTGGAGTGCTACCACGAAATTTACCACTATCAGTTATTTTGTACCTCGTTACCTCGTGCACAGAAACATGAACATAATTGCCCTTAATGGCAGTGGCCAAAGAGCCATTACCACACTCGTTTAGCACAGTTTCAACATCACCTTGATTGGTACTATCGATCAATCAAACATCAGACTGCGACCAAGAATTATATCCAACAGAAGCCAAAAGCAGAGTTAAGGAGTGCTCACCAATAACCATTGGGTAGACAGGCAGTTTGGTTGTAGCACCAAGAGGGGAGTCCAGATCAGTCAGCAGTCGCGCAAGGGGATTGCCGTGACTCAACGTATTCAAGGAATCATCACTATTGACATTCTCAGTCACATTTAGAATTGACAAAGCTGGATCCAGATTAGTAGGAGGATCCACAGACGCACAAACCACTCAAGAAGTGGCATTAAACAAAATACCTGAATGTGTGATGGAGCAATCTAGATCTGGCAAGGGGAGCTTAGGCTTCTACTTGAGAGGCATGAGAGAGGCGAGGCGGAGGCGAATTAGGGAGTGAGGAGGAAAAGACAAAGAAAGAGCTCAGACGAGAGAAGCTTCGTTTTCCTGGAGAGAAGCCATTTTCACGAGAGAAGCGACTTACACATATACATAACATATACATATACATATACATATACAGTATGTATGTATGTATGTATGTATGTTTACACATAATAAATCAATGTTTTGAAATCAAACAAAACTATAACTATATTCGAATAGTTTGTAAATTAGAATACATACCATTTAAACAAAGATCTTATTCTAGCCTAGTTCCAATTGTTAAAATAAGAGACAAATCAAAAGTTTAAAGTTTCCTTTTTTTGCAACAACCAAAATTGGTTTGAAACTAATTTAGAAGTAAGACAATTGAATCTCTATCTTACATTATGAACCTTGATCTATTAATGAAATTGTTTCAAAGTTTCACTCATATAATAATTATATAGAAACATACAAATCTCAATCTTATATTATAAAATCTAACTTATTAATAGGATTTTTTCGAATTTTTATTCAAACGATAATTTAAAAAAAGGTTAGATGACATAAGCATATATAAATTCATGATAATAAGATCTAGATCTAGGTTAAATACACAAAATGAAAACATACAAAACAGTAATGAATCAAAAAATAATATTATTGATCACCTATAAATAACAGAGAAAATAACATTGACATTTTCAAATATATCAACAAGATAAGAATATAGTTGATTCAAAGGGAAGAAATAAGATATTCAAATCATAATCTAAATTTGTACAGATGAATAGAAGGGAGAGGTAGATAATCAAAGGCATGTAAACATAATGAATTAATATATAAGTAAAACAAAGAATTACCTTTAAGATATGACCAAGAGTAACAACTTGAATGATAGAATACTTCCTAGATCCTGTAAATCAATCTCTAGATCTGCAACAATCAACAATAATCACCTATTTTTATTTAATTCTGTTTGAATAAGTTTTGGAATTTTGGAGCTCTTCCTACTATGAAAATTTAGCTTTGATATGTTCTGTAGAGAAGAGAAAAATGATAGAGAAAAATTTAATTAAAGAAGGAAATAAATGTGTAATTAAGATATGGTGATTCCTCTCTTTTGATTTAAATTATCCTTTTATTTCAAAATTAAAAAGTCCCTTCTTTTCTCTATACAGTGGTCGGCCAACACATGTGTGTTTGGTCCATTTTTTCAAAATCCAATTAGTATTAAGTCTATTTAAATCGAGTTTAAATTTTCTATCGATATTGCATACTGATACATGTGTTTATAACTTTTATATACACACATCATTAAATACTATTGGTAATCAAACGAATTAAATAATTTTTTTCAATAATTAGTATTTCACAGATATTAATTAATTTAATTTACTTAAAGCCCATTTTTAATATTTATTCTATTTAAATCAAATTTAAATATTTTACTGACATCGTATATCGATATGCGCGTATATAATTTTTATATATGCACTTCATCAAATACTATTGGCATTTAAATAAAATAAAATAAATTAAATTAAATAATTAATATTTCATAAGTATTAAATAATTTAATTAATTTTCAACCATTACAAATTAATTAAATCATGTGGTTCATTCGAAATATTCATTATTTCGGCCATGTGACTCAAAGATGTAAATTCAGTTAGCAATTAATATTGAACTATTCAAATACAACGTTCACATGTCACTATAGCTAGCGGTGTGACATTTTGGTTGAATTTATCACTTACACATCTTTTGGTAAAACCCAACTTTTACTTATTATAAGCGATCCTGGAAGTAACGATTATTTACACTAATTCTCTTTATCGTCCACATTCAACTTCGTAAGTCCAAAGAAAAAGTCCTTAGTTCAATAATAAATTTATTATTAACCCTACTACTCTGTCCAAAGATTTTGACTTTGAGTTGACTATAGTTGGTTGTGATACTAACCCCATATAACTAGGGAGACAAATTCTCTATTGAATAGTGGTTTACTTCCAATGCTTCAACTTAGACCTAACTATAGTCATTCAATGGACATCGTGCTATGATTTAATTATAAACAAAGTGGAGAGTCCACATTTAAGTCTAATAATATTTTCAAGTCGAGAGAATTATGTAATATCGTCACTTTAAGTTTCTCTGTTTGGCCTTAGTTATATTAACCAACATAAAACTCTTTAGTGGACCCATAGTTATCCAATAACTGGCAGTACTTAACCCCTTGGTGCCTCTAGCAGCCATGACTAATGCACTGCCCATCCTTTGGAGAGCATCACACACTCTAGTATCAATGGATGCATCGACATACAGTCTCGATACATCTTTACTAGGAATATTTAACACTATGTGTTTGTTCAAATGGTGATAAAATACTCATGATCATAACATCCTGTATATACTATCACAAAACACATCATTAATGCGTTTTCCACTTAATATATTTAAACAATCATAACACATTTAACAAATTTATAATAGAAAAAACACCTTTTATCATGAATGAGAATTGATCTCAAAGTTAGCAATCTACAATAGATTATAGGATTTCCCCATGGGCATGCTCCTAACTCTAGCAATCTCCCACTTGCACTTGAGGCCAACCATGGAATCTCAATCCCATCTCTTCGATCATCTTAATTAGAACTGATGTTGTAACACCCTTAATTTTTAATAACATCATTCAAGAGATTTAATTAGATAAATTAAATAGAATAATGTAAATATTAGAGTGATAATGGGATTGAGATTTGAATAAATATTTAGAAGCTATGCTTAATTAAATAAATGGTCTTATGAATGGTTTTATATGCTACTTAAATAAAATAAGGGAATATTAGGAATTGTGCACCATAACTCCTTAATACCTTAAACCCATGTTTCATTTCCTTTCACGTTCATTTTCAAAACTCTAAAACGTGAAACCTAAATCTAAAGTCGGCCACTACCTAAGGAAGAAAAGGGGGAAATTAATCAAGAGCTAAGGAATCAAAGCAAGGAGGATTAATCTCAATCAAATCTCAAATTCCTTATCCTAATCAAGGTGAATAATAATCAACACCATCTCTATTTCTTTTTTTATGATCACTTGATTTTTGGGTTTAAGTTAAATCCATTATGATGATTTTTGATGATATGCTTGGATTTTATAACATGTTTGATTCAAACAAAGAATATCGTTTTATATAGTTTAAGGGTAAAATTGATTATATTGAATTTCAAATGCCATAAGGAAATTAAATGTTATGTAAAACATGATTTTTGAGATGGTTTTTAAATTTTATAATTTTCCAAGTTATGGAAAATTTATTATGAATTTTCAAAGGAAAATATGAACAATTGGGTTAAAAATTAATTTCAGTAATTTTATGAGGAATTTGGGTCAGAGATTTTTATATGTTAGACAACATATTAAAAATGAATTTCTATAATTTTTGGGGATTTTTCCTTAGTAATTTATATAGAAATTAATTTATTTTAAAAGAAGGACTTAAATGATTTAATTGTTTTGCTTAATAGAAGTGCTTATTTGTTAAATTAGTATTTGTTTAGATCTGGAATTATGCGATAGTTATTTTGGTAACGAATTTGAAAAGTTATGGCAACCAATTAAATGTTTATAAATAGGCAGGTTAGTTAAAAAGCAATTACTTTAAATGGCGTTAAATCAGTCTTTACCCAGAAAGTATGTTCCACCTCTATTAGAAGCTAACCTTTTGACTCATTACTTCCGCCTCAACCAAGTCGAAACCAAATAGGTCGAAACCAACAAAGCCGAAACTAATACACAAGTATCAAAACATTAGTACGTAGTGGATTGGAGAAAGGCGGAAGGCATGGTGTCGAAACATAGCTTTCGATGGGTTCGAAACCTTTGTATTACTATTCAATGAAATGCGCTTGCCTGTTTTTACTAAATGCTTTAGAAGGAGTCGAAACAAATGCTTTTGAAAGGGTCTTTAAATATCTTTCGAAGGGGGTTGCCGCCTTTTTGTTTGAATTGTAGCTTTCGAATGAGTTCCTTGGTTTTTAAATCAATGCTTTCGAAAAAGGTAGTTTCGACCCAGTCGAAACCATGCCGCTAACTCTAGGCCTTTCAAAGGAATTGAAGTCATCAATGCTTTCGAAAGGAAGCTTTTGTTCATACATGTACTAAGCCACTTCCTAAAGCTTTCGAAAGGGTTTTAAAGTTTCGAAGGCAATGGCTTCAAAAGGGGTTTCGAAGTTATCCTTCCAATGTTATAATTAAATAATTTATGCTTTTGGAAGGATGGTTCCGAAGCCATCAGTTTTTCCCCAAACATTTTTATTTAAAGTTTAATGGTTTTAAAAGAGATACTTTCGTTTATATTCACTTTGGCCCAAAAGATATTTTAAAGGTAAACCCAATGGTTTCGAAAGAGGTATTTTTAGATGGTTTCAAAGCTGTGCTCTAAAAGATAATAAGTAATGCTTCAATACTTTCGAAAGGTTTATTTTGAAGGTTTCAAAAGAGATATTTTAAAGTGTTTCGAAAGGCATATACTAGTGTTTTGAAAAGAAGATTTAAATGCTTTCGAAGGAGGTTATCCAATTGTTTCTAAAGTAAAGGTTTAAGGTTTCGAAAGCCTTAGTTTTCAAAACAAAGAACCTAATGTCATTTTAAAGGAAAACCATGGCATAATAAAGGAAATATGAAATGATTTTAAGTATAGAGTTTTTGAAGAAGCTTTCCTTGATAAAACAACAGGTTAAAGGGATTAACCATGTTTAATATGAAAATGATTTCAAGGATATTAAACCACAGATGTTGGTGATTATTATGTTATTATGTTTGCTTCTTCTAGTTTACATATTCACTTTATAATGGACCCACAACTGTATTTTGGGGAGAAAAGGGCATAATAACCAGCTAGGTTGATCCAGTATTGAATATAATTTGAGTTAACTCCTGAATGAGTAGAATTGCATCCAGGAGGTTTGATGGACCAGAATGTGGGATGCCTAAATATTGATTAAAGAAGTTGTTAGGTAGACAGGTTCATAGTAAACTCACGAAAACTATGTTTAGGAAAAGTTATTGGCAGAAGCCAATAGGTTCATAGTAAACTCATGAAAACTATGGTTAAAATGAGTTATTGGCAGAGGCCAAAAGTTTCGTAGCGAACCCATGAAAACTATATCTGGATTAAGCTATTAATAAAAGTCAATAGGTTCCTAGTAAACACATGAAAACTAGGATAAAAGGGAAGTTATTGGAGGTACCAATAGGTTCAAGGAGAACCCATGAAATAATAAAGTTTTTGGCAGGGGCCAATAGGTTCTAGTGATCCCATGAAAACTATGAAGCCGGACAGAGAGTACATAAGCTTTAATAGGTTATTAGTCAGCCCATGAAAACTATTAGATTAATAGTGACCTTAGTAACTATAAGTGAGACAGATAGTCAAAATGAATGGGGAAGGGAAATCCAGAATTGATTTATTTGTTTACATCCATCACAATATTTTGAAATGCTATATTTTAACCATTGTGGATGTAGGAGCACAATATATGGTTTCATATAGTTTTGGCTAGGATATTAGTGAATGGAAAACCCGTTCTGCTAAGCGGCGTGATATCACTAGATATCTATATGGTTTGAGATGGTAGATTATTATTCATACCAGGCTTTATGTCTGATCGAAGTTTATGTTTTCCCCTTAAACTCTCGGATACTCAATTGATTTTGAGTAGTTTGAGAGTTGAGGTTTTCAGGTACCTCTTTAGATGAATAATATTCCGGAAAAGTGATGGAGGTAAGCTAGATAATAAGAGTTTTTCTATTTAAATTCCACCGTGTTTTGTTATAAAGGCAAAGTTGTCTTATTTCCCGATAGTGGGATTATGTAATGAATTTGAAATGATTTGAAATGGAATGAGAAAGTTGTTTGTTGATTTTAAATTTTTTCCATATCCATGTGTTTCTATTACATCAATGTATCTAACATTACTGTAATTGGTCAGCGAGGATTAATAACTATGGATGACTGCAGCAGCCATAGCCGTTAGTTTTGGGCCTCCTAATGGGGGATGTTACAAGTTGGTATCAGAGCATAGGTTTATGAGAACTTAAAAGAAATTTAAACCTGAAATATTTTTCAAAACATAATCCAATGAAGAAGAAAATAAGATCGGGCTTTGGGTTAAAGCAATAGTAACGTACTTGTATTTGATATATAGACTTATATATATATATATAAGTATGTATTTCCCTCTCTCTTAGACCATTCTTCCGTATCTTACTAAGGCTCGTATGTAGATTTGCGAGATGGAAGCAGGAAAGGGAAGAGGAAATCTCGGTGGAGGAAACACCACAACCAACGAAAATGCTCGACCAATCAGGAGGAACCCGGATCGACGGGCTAATGCTAACCAAAATGCAGATGCCAATGTGGGTGCTAGAAATCCACCAGTAGATATTGGGATGATGTATCAGTTCTTCGTCAATCTGATGCAAGCATGAGCTGCTGCAGGTGTTGTAGGAAATGTTAGAGGAGCTAATCTTGTGGCTCCAGTTAGGAATAATTATGCTAGGCTGAGCAGAGACTACACCAGTCTTGGTGGGAAGCCGTTTACGGGAACGGAGGATGCCATAGAAGTTGAAAATTGGCTGTTGCATTATGAGAGAATCTTCGTTGCTTTGGGTTTAGATGATGAGCAGAAGAGGAGATTAGCCTCTAGGCAATTGTAAGGGGCAACACTTCATTGGTGGAATAGTGTTACTGCCGAAGTTCCGGAAGAAGAGTTGACATGGGCAGAGTATAGAAGAAGATTTGAACAGAGGTTTTTGTCTGAAGTTGCTAAGTCAGCATTGTTAAGGAAGTTTATAGATTTGGTGCAGGGAGAGATGTCGATAATCGAGTATGCAACTAAGTTTGATAAGTTGTCCCGGTATGGATATGCTACTATAGACACTATCATCAAGAGGAATGAGAAGTTCATTCGGGAATTGAGACCCGAGATTGCTAGGGCAACCCTACCAATCTCCGTTAATCCTTGTAATGTAGTTGTGGAGATGGCAATCCGACATGAGGAGATCTTGCTATTTGTGCTAGAGAAAAGCCGGTTGAAACCCAGGGTTCTCAAGGACAGAAGAGAAATTTCTTTAAGAAGAAGGGAGCCTAGAAGGGAGAAGTTACCAAGAAGGCAAAGGCTGACTTAGTTTGCTTCAAGTGTGACAAGAAAGGTCATTATGCTCATGAGTGCCGGTCAGGCAAGGGGAAGAAGGCTGCAGATAAGAGGGGAGTGAAGTGCTTCAACTGCGATCAAGTTGGGAATTATAAGAACCAATGTCCAATACCAGTTATGGCAGACAAGGGAAATGTCTTTGCTGTTGGGCCCTCATCAGCTAGGCCAACTACAGCTAAAAAAGGAAAGATTGTGATGGATGGTACGCTTTTGATTCAAAATATTTCAGTTAGGGTACTATTTGATACCAGTGCATCACATTCATTTACATCTCAATGTTTGGTTAATAAGTTATGCTTAGAACACACATACCTTGTTACTTCCTTGAGGGTTGCAAATCCAATAGGAGGGTATGCAACTCTAGGGTTGAGATGTGACCAGTTAGAACTTGATTTGTTAGGTCATAAGTTTGCATGCAGTCTGTATGTTTTCAATTTCATAGATTTCAAGATCATCTTGGGTATGCATTGGTTGGTATGTATGAGGCTAGGATATTTTTCCAGGATAGGGAGATATCACTGAGACATCATGATAGTCATAACCAAATCATATTCTTAGTAGAGTATTCTGATCGAAGTGGTTGTGCTTTATTAAGTGCTATGGAAGTAGGAGAAGAGTTAAGTTAGGTTCGAGTAGCAAGAGAGTTTGCAGATATCTTTGAGCCGGTTATAGGATTACCACCGAAATGAGTTGTTGAGTTTCAGATAGATCTTGTGCCAGGAGCTGAACCTGTCAGTAGACCTCCTAGCAGGATGACACCGACTAAGATGAAGGAATTAAAGGTGCAGCTAGTGGATCTAGAAGGAAGGAATTTTATTAGACCAAGCAGTTTGCCTTGGGGAGCGGCCGCGATGTTTGTGAAGAAACCATATGGGTTGTTAAGAATGTGTATCGACTATCGTAAGTTGAACGAAAGGACGATTAAGAATAAGTATCCTTTTCCAAGAATTGACGATCTATTTGATCAGTTGTGTGGAGCCATAGTGTTTTCCCAGTTGGATTTAGCGATTGATTTCCATCAATTAACAGTGGCAGAGGGCAGTATTGCATTGACAACATTTCAGACTAGATATGGTTTATATGAATGGTTAGTGATGCCATTTGGGTCAACGAATGCACTTGCTTTCTTCGTGGATTTGATGAACCGAGTTTTCCGAGAGTAGTTGGATAGGTTTATGTTGGTGTTTATAGATGACATTTTAGTATACTCTAAGGATGAAAGAGATCATGAAGATCATCTTAGAGTAGTGCTTAAGACGCCGAGGCAGCATCAGCTGAAGGCGAAGTTTCCAAGTGTCATTTTTGGAAGAAAGATGTTAAGTTTCTAGGTCACGTGGTTTCAGAGAAGGGCTTGTCAGTCGATCCAGAGAAGATCGAAGCCGTCAATAATTGGAAGAGACCAGAGACGGTGACTGAGATCAGAAGTTTTCTTGGACTTGCTAGCTATTACCTGAGATTCATCAAGGATTTATCACGGATAGCAGTACCTTTGACTTAGTTAACCAAGAAGGAGGTGAACTTTGTCTGGTCTGACAAATGTGAGGAAGCATTCCTTAAGTTAAAGCATTTGTTGTCCAATACACCTATGTTAGTAGTTCTAGACGGATACTAAGGGTTGGTGGTGTACACCGATGGATGTGGGACTGGATTAGGAGTTGTGTTGATGCAGAAAGGTAAAGTTACTGCCTATGCTTCATAATAACTTAGACCGCATGAAGTGAGATATCTTATTCATGATTTGGAGTTGGCTGTGGTGATCTTCGCATTGTAGATTTGGAGACATTACTCTTAGGAGAGAGATTTGAGCTATACACAGATTACAAGTCTTTAAGGTATTTATTCTCTCTGAAGGAGTTGAATATGCGAAAACAGAGGTGGCTAGAATTTTAGCTGCTTATGATTTTGGTATAGAGTATACACCTGGGAAAGGAAATAAAGTAGTGGATGCTCTTAGCAGAAGACATCATAGTGTGGTATTAGCTACGTTGCCAGAATGGAAAGATTTAGAAGCTTTGACTACTTGTAGTGTGAAGTTAAGGTCAACTACTAGTTCTAATCAGAGCACCACCATGTTTTCCTATTTAGAAGTTCGGCTAGTGTTGAATGAAAGAATTGCTTCTAAGCAGAAAGAGGATCTAGTGTTAGCCGAGAGGATTAGAAAGCTTGAGGTTGGAACTAAGATCGATGATCTAAAGGATTATAGCCTTGTCCAGAGAGGATGGTTGAGAAAGAAAGGACGATTGTGTGTTCCGTATGTAGATAACTTACAGATAGAAGTTCTTGGAGAATGTCATCGGTCCAAGTTTACGATTTATCCTGGAGGGACCTAGATGTACCTGAATATGAAGAGGAACTTGTATTGGGAAAGTATGAAGAGGGATGTTGGCTTGTGGATTGGGCAGTGTGCACACTATCAACAAGTGAAGGTCGAACATTAGAAGTTGAGTGAGTTGCTTCAGCCTTTAGAGATTCCACTTTGGAAATGGGATTCGATATCCATGGATTTTATAGACGGGTTGCCAAGGTCGAATAGAGGAAATCAGAATATATGGGTCATAATGGACAGGTTGACCAAGAGGGCCTATTTTATTCCAGTTAAGTCAACCATGACGGCGCCTGTTTTAGCTAAATTGTTTATGAAGAGCATAGTTAGACTACATGGAATTCCTAGTAATATAGCCAGTGACAGAGATGCTTTGTTCACCAGTGAATTCTGGAAGAGTTTGCAGGATGTATTAGGTACCAAGCTCAATATGAGTACTGCATATCACCCTCGGACGGATGGGAATATGGAGAGAGTCAATAAGGTACTCGAGGATTTACTTAGAACTTGTGTATTGGACTTTGGTGGATCTTGGGAAGATCACCTACATTTGGTTGAGTTTTCCTATAATAATAGTTATCAAACTAGTATAGGAATGGTGCCTTTTGAATCTTTATATGGAAGGCCATGCAAATCACCAGCATGTTGGTTGGAGACTGGAGACAGGTTAGTCTTAGTTCCAGATCTGGTTAGAGATGCGACAGAAAAGATTGAGTTAATCCGGGAAAGATGGAAGAAGCTCAGTCCAGACAGAAGAGTTACGCAGATAAGAGATGTAAAGACCTAGAATTCTCAGTTGGAGATAAGGTTTTCATTAAGGTATCACCGAAGAAGGGTGTGGTGCGATTTGGAAAGTCAGGGAAACTAGCACCGAGATATGTTGGTATGTTCCTAGTTATCGAGAGGATCGGAAGCTTGCATACAGAGTAGAGTTGCCGAGCAGTATTGTAAGGACCCTAATTTTGTAACGACCCTAATTTTGAGTAACATTATTTAGGACATTTAATTAGCCAAATTAAATAAAATAATGTAATGATTAGGGGATTGAGATTTGTGATTAATAGGGGTAGCTTTGCCATATAAACAATGAACTAAAGGGGGAATTAAAATAAGATAGATAAGGGTAATAGGTGAGGGCAAAGTTGGAATAAGAACATTCTTATACCCTAAACCATTAGGCCATTCATTTTACACGTTCATTTCATACTTTCATAAGCAAATACCAAACATAGAGGCCGGCCACCATTAAGCAAGAACAAGAGGAAGATAAGCTAAAGGAAGAAGCAAATCAACTTAATCCATTTTCAAATCTCAACTCCTTAATCCCAAAGCTAAGGTGAATAATGACTACATCTCATGTTTTCTAATTGTTTTCAGTTTTAGGTTAAATTTCGAATTATTTTGCAATGTTTGCCATATTTTTGATTGATAAAATAAATATATATATGCATGTTGATGATTTATGCTATTTCATATAGATTTTATTATATGTTTTGATGTGAAAACACTATTAAATGATATCCAAATGCCTTGTGATTTTAGACTAAGATCAGAATGATATTTTAGAGATGGGTTTCAATTTTTATACTTTTTTGAATTAATGTGGTAATATTAATTTTCTAGCGAAGAAAATGATTAATTTGGGTTTAAAATTATTTATGAAAAAATTATATATATTTTGGGTCTGAAATTAATATATGTTAGAAAACATACTAAAAATGATTTATAGAAATTTTTGTAGAATTTTTCTAAGTGTTTTAATGAATATATGTAATTATACAAGGTATGGGACTTAAATATTTTATATATTTATAAAAGGAGAAACAGTATTTTGTAAATAATTTGTTAAATTCTAAAATCTCGACAGTACTTTTAGGAATGAAAATTTGCAACCAATTATATTTTGACAAACAAGGCAGGTTAATTGAAAAGAACGTCTTTTTAAAGTCAAAATTAGGTTTTACTTGCTTTTTGCATGTTTTGCCACTTTCGGCACCTAGTTTTCAACTTAGTACGCCTCTATCACCATTGAAACCAATGCACATAGTATCAAAGAGTTGGTACATAGTGAATTAGATATAGGCGAAAGGTACTAGGTCGAAACAATGGGTTCCGATGGGGTCAAAGCCTTACTTTTGTTTAAATGAAAATGTGCCTACTTTGCTTTCGAAAAGAATTCTTTCGACTTGGTTGGCTTTCGACTGGGTCAAATGTTTTAAAGGAATGGTTTCGAAAGAGTTGCGCCTTTTATTTTTAGTAAATGCTTTCGAAGGGGTCAAAACCCCTTGCTGCCGCTTTCTACCTTTCGAAGCAAATGGTTTCGAAAGAGTGCCTTTGTTTTTAAAATCCAAGCCACTTCTTTAATGCTTTCGAAGGGTTGCTTTCAACACGATCACTTCTTTACTTAGGAATTGCTTTCAAAGAGTACTTTCGATTTAGTTATTTTATGACCCTTTTATTCTGTTAAAGGTAGAAACAAAGGTTTCAAAAGGTATAATTTTTAATGGTTTCGAAAGGTTTCCACAAGTTTTACTTGAACCTAAATGCTTTCGAAAGGTTTGATGTTTATAAAGGATTTTAGTGCTTTCAAAAGGTTTATGATAAAGGTTTCGAAGGGGTGGTTCCCCAATTGTTTCAAAAGGTTCAAAAGGAAGGTTTCCAATGTTTTCGAAAGGTATTGTCTAAGTGTTTTAATGATAGGATGTCTAAGGTTTTAAAGATTTCGAAGGAAAGGTTTTTCAATGTTTTTGAAAGGTGGTTAAGAATGGTTTCGAAAGGAATGTTTGGCCTTTCGGCCTAGGTTATAAAGGTTTACCTTATTTCGAAAGGGGTACTTTCAATGGTTTCGAAAAGGGTACTTTCAAAGGTTTAAATGTTTTTATCAACAAAGATTTGTGTAAAGTATATATAATATGGCAAAGTGATTTGAGTAATTCCTTTTTTAAAGTATGAAATAATGGTTTAAATCAATTTGAGAAGAATAGGTTTTCAAGGAAAATTTTAAGGGAAGGTTACGTAAGTAAAATGACTCAGATATTAGAATACCAGATAGGACTGGTATAGGGTCGCGCCCTATACTTTAGCTAGTAGCCCCTAGCTAATATAAGTCCAAAATTTCAGTATGTAGGGCTTTGTCACAGGTAACACTAAAATGATGTTATACACAGAAAGGAATCTATGGAGAAGAGATAGGTTATTGGTGAGCTCGCAAAACCATTATGATCAGTTTACCTTGGGAGAAAGTAAGTTAGGGACAGACCGTCCAAAAGAGGAGCATCTAATAGAAGTTAGGTTATTTGTTTAAATTTTTTGGTAGGCCCGTGTCAACCAAAGGTTAGTAGTTTGCCAAACAAAATTATAATGTTCGGACATATAGTCCAATTGTTACCTGATTTGTATGTATACATGAAGTTGCTTTATTGTTTTAACCAGTTTTGGTTGTAGGATTATGATTTGCAAAAGATATGTTTTTGAAATGATATTAGTGAGGGGAAACTCATTTCTCTAAGCGGCATGGTCCCACTTAATATCAAATAACTGAGATGTATAATATTATTCACACTAGGCTTTATGTCCGACTCGAAGTTTATATTTTTCCCCTTAAACTCTCGGGCGCTCAAAATTGATTTGAGTAGGTTGAGGGTTGAGGTTTACAGGTTTTAGTAGTTGGCGAATAAAGCTTTCGGAGACGAGCATGAGGCTAACAGATAACTATTTAGGAGTTGTTGTTTTTGTTTTTTATTCGCTATGTTGTATTAAGTCAGATATGACTATATAGCACTCTGGTCAGCCAAGGGGGCCTCTTCATATGTCACTCTTGGCGTATTTATGTAATAATTATATTTGATCTAAACCTGGGAAACGTTATGGGATTATGTAACTGGATATGAAACATGTTTTTGTGAAATGTAATCAACAAAGTTGTTGTTTTTGAAATAAGGATTTTGTTTCATATTCATGTACTTCTGATATTATAATACCATTAACATAGCCGTATTTTGTCGCCAGAAGTAAATACTCTAGATGACTGCAACATCTGTAGTGCTTAACTTTAGGCCTCAAGATAGAGGATGTTACAACTTGGTACCAGAGTATAGGTTTATGAAAAACTTTAAACTAAAATGTTTTTGAAAACATAATCCTAAGGAATTAGAGATAAGATCGGGGTATGGGATAACACTATAGTAACGTACTTGTATTTGCTATATATAAGCGTGCGCTATTTCTCTATTATTCTATCTCTCTTAGGCTATTCTTCTTTATCTCACGAGGCTTGAATACATATATGGATGCTTGAAGTGGAAGAGTTAACCTTGGGGGAAGCACCACAACAAATGGTAATGTCAGACCAAACTAAGAAGGAACCAAGGTCAGGCACAAGCTGGAAATGTGGGTGCTGGAGTGCTACAAGTTGACATAGGAGCTATGTATCAGTTCTTTGTCAACATCATGCAGGTGGGTGTTACTGCTGGAGTCGTTGGAGGAAATGCTAGAGTAGGGAATCAGGAAGCTCCGGTGGTCAATAATTACGATATTTTGAATAGAGACTATGCTAGGTTGGGAGTAAAGCCATTCATTGGAACTGAAGGCGCTATTGAAGTAGAGAATTGGTTGCTGCATTGTGAGAGGATATTTGCAGATTTGGGGCTCAATGATGAGCAGAAGAGAAGGCTTGCTTTGAAACAGCTTCAAGGAGCAACTTTATACTGGTGGAATAGTGTTAACGATTAAATGAATGAAGAAATGATGACATAGGCTGAGTTTAAGAGGAGGTTTAAGGAGAGATTCATGTCTGTGATTGCGAAGTCTTCCTTGCTCTGAAATTTTGCTGAGTTGGAGCAGGGGGAGATGACTGCGTTGAAGTATGCTACAAGGTTTGAGGAGTTGGCAAGGTATGGTAATGCCACTGTGGGTACTGTGATTAAGAGGAATGAGAAGTTCATCAAGGGATTGAAGCCTGAGTTGGCAAAGGCCACATTACCTCATATCAGGGATCCTTGTGATGTTGTGGTTGAGATGGCATTGAGACATGAAGAGATGCTTGCTTTTCTAGATAGAAATAAGGCAATTAAGGTCCAGGTGGGGCAAAGTCAGAAAAGAAAGCTCTTTCATAAGAAAGGGGCTCAGAAGGGTGGAGCCGCAAAGAAAGGGAAGTCGGAGGTTGTTTGTTTCAAGTGTGATAATAAAGGGCATTTTGCGAATGAATGTCGTTTTGGAGAAGTGAAGGAAGTGATCGGGAAGAAGAATATGAGATGCTTCAACTGCGATCAAATTGGCCATTACAAAAACCAATGCAAAAAGACTGCTAAGGATGCATGAGCCAAAGTATTTGCATTAGAACCAGCTACTTCGAAACCAACGGCAGAGGAAAAAGGAAAGGCAGTGTTGGGGGGTACGCTTCAGATCTATGGTATGTCAGTTAGCGTTCTATTTGATACTGGTGCATCGCATTCTTTTGTATCTCATTGTTTTATAGATAAGCTTAACCTAGAACCCTCATACTTAGTTACTTCCTTAAGGGTTGCAAATCCGATAGGAGGATATGTGACACTTAGGATGAAGTGTGACCACCTAGAGTTTGATTTGTTAGGTCATACCTTTATTTGCAGTTTGCATGTATTTGATATTGTAAGGTTCAGAATTATTTTAGGTATAGATTGGTTAAGTAAGTACGATGCTAGGATATTATGCCATGATAGGAAATATCGCTCAAACACCCCTACTGTAGTGATCAGATTGTATATACCGTAGTAAACCCTAGCTATGAAGTAAATGCTTTGTTAGGTGTTGTGAATTTAGAAGACGAGTTGAGTCGATTTTTTGTGGTTAGAGAATTCGCAGATGTATTTGAACCTGTAGTAGGATTGCCACCGAAATGAGCCATTGAGTTTCGGATAGATTTGGTGGCTGAGCAAAACCAGTGAGTAAACCGCCAAGCATGATGACACCTACCGCGATGAGAGAGTTAAAGGTGCAGTTGGTGGATTTGGAAGGCAATAATTTTATCAGGCTGAGTAATTCACCTTGGGGAGCAGCCGCAGTGTTTTACAAGAAGCCAGACGGATCGTTAAGGTTATGTATCGATTATCGTAAGTTGAATGAGAAGACGATAAAGAATTGATATACATTGCCTAGAATTGACGATTTGTTCGATCAGTTGAGTGGTGCCAAAGTATTTTCTCAGTTGGATTTGGCGATAGGTTTCCATCAGCTTAGAGTAGCAGAGGATGGTATCCTTTGACGACGTTTAGAACCCGATATGGATCGTACAAATGGTTAGTAATGCCGTTTGGACCAACTAATGCGCCGACAATCTTCGTGGGTATGATGAACTGAATTTTCCGAGAGCATTTGGATAGGTTCGTTTTGGTTTTCAAAGATGATATCTTGATATACTCTAAGGATGAGAAGGAGCTTGAAGTTCATCTTAGAGTGGTGCTTGAGACGCTGGGGCAGCATTAGCTAAACGCGAAGTTTTCAAAGTGTCATTTCTAGAAGAAGGAAGTGAAGTTTCTTAGTCATGTAGTATCAAAGAAAGGGTTGTCAATAGATCCGACTAATATTGAAGCGGTGAATAATTGGAGAGACCTGAGACAGTGACTGAAATAAAGAGTTTCCTTGGATTAACTGGATATTACTGGAAGTTCATAAAGGATTTTTCATGGATAGCAGCACCGATGACCAAGCTAACGTGAAAGGATGTGAAGTATGTTTGGATCGATATGTGTGAAGATGCATTTCGGAGACTGAAGCACTTATTGATTAATGCACCTGTGTTAGTTGTTCTGGAAGGGAATCAAGATTTGGTAGTTTATACAGATGCATGTGGAACTGGTTTAGGAGCTGTGTTAATACAAAGAGGTAAAGTAATTGCCTATTCTTCTCGATAGCTTACACCGCATGAGGTTAGGTATCCAACGTATGATTTGGAATTAACTATAGTGATTTCTGCGTTGAAGGTGTGGAGACATTACCTTATGGGAGAGTGATTCGAGTTGTATATGGATCATAAGTCGTTGAAGTATTTGTTCTCTCAGAAGGAGCTAAACATGAGACGACAGAGGTGGTTAGAGTTTATTGTTGCTTATGACTTTGGAATTGAGTACACACCAGGGAAAGGCAACAAAGTTGCAGATGCACTTAGCAGAAAGCATCAAAATTTAGTGTTGGCTATGATAGCTGAGTGGAAGGATTTGGAAGTGTTGACGACATGTAAAGTTCAGTGGGGATCTAAAGCGGGGTCAAGTGGAGAGACCATTGTGTTATCACGTTTAGAAGTTCTATAACGACCTTGATTTTTAGCCATCTGTTATTGGAATAATTAACTAATTTTAATTACTGAAATATTAATTTTTATAATCCGAATAAATAAAATTTTCTAATATTAGAGATATTTGGATATATAAATTTTGAAAACCATAATAAATTTTAAAATGTTAATATGATAAATATCTATGTGCATATGTATTTCATCATTTCAAAACTTATGATAAAATAGCTATAAATACACACACACACATACATATACAAGCTGCACGAAGGCATTTCAAACTTATGATGACAATATATATAAGTATATATGTTGATAAGAATAGTGTATATGTATGTATATATATATATATATGTAAATATGATAAAATAAATATGTATATGTAAAGGTATATATCTATATATCTATATGTATATATACATAGGAAGCATCATCATGGCAAACATCAATTCAAGCCCACAAAACATAAAATCAAGCACATACATAAAATCAAATCAACACAAGAAATCAAATCATCCCATATAAAATCAAATCAGCACACCAATGTAAAAAGAAAGAAAAAGAAAGAGGAATATGTGAAGTTTGTACATGAAAGACTGCAAGCAAAATTCTCAGCCACCCTATACTTCACAGACCTTCCCATTCTCTTATATATATATATATTCATGTCCTCTTACTTGTTTATAGATATAAAAAAAGAGAAAAACAAAGTGCTGCATCAAAATAAAGAAAAGAGATTCAATGCTTAGAGGTGATAAAACAAAGCAGAAGTGATCATCTATATTAAAAACTATGAGTAAAACACTTTGTTTTGTCTACTGGTTATCATATATATATATATAGATATAGATATAATTGTGTTTTGGATGAAGAAATGATTTATGACAAGTGTATATGCGTTGTTCTGTGAATATGTACATGTATATATGAGTTCAACATGATCAGACCCAACCAAAAACACTGTTTTTCTTCTCTGTTATTGTTTTTAGCTAGAAAAAGTTAAACTTTAAACTTTGAAAATAGATATCTCAACATCTATTGAGTTTAAACTTTGATTTCAAAGCGAAAGTTATTTGTTTTTGAACATAGAATATTTTAAAATTTATTTCATTCGATTCCATTAAGCAAAGAGAGAGAAATCACCATATTACAGTGAATGGGTCAAGTATAGTCGAGATTTGACTATCTTAATTTTACAAATGGATCATACAGTTAGAATCGTGATTGAAAAATATGATTTTTAAGATTGGTTTGGGAATTTTTATTATTGTGTGTACGGAGAATTATGGAAACGAACGTATTTAGGTGAAACATCAAATTCCAACGACCTGGCCTATTTCGTGACTTGTCGTTCGGCATGGGGGAGGGTAAGGAGATGGGGGATCTTCGAAAAATGGTGCGGCAATTTTTAATTATGTGTATTGGCTAGTCGTGGGCAAAGTAAGGTTTCAGGGTAGTTTTGGTTAAGTCTCGGTTCGTGGATAGTCGCGATGATGATAGAGAGAGATAAGGGTGCGCATGGAGGGGTTTGGAAGAGAGATCGATGGCGGAGCTCTGGGTAATTTCTAGTGATGGATGGTGGTCGTCAGTGGCGAGGCGAGGCGATTTGGTGGTAAGGTTTTGTTTTGTTCCAGTTTTGGTGAGATGTTCGAAATTTCAAACGGAAGGTTTGCCGTGGTTTCCAGGTGATTAGGCGAGTTATGGTGGATGGGGGCGACGTGCGAGGTTGGTCGGCGGCACGTTATGTTAGTCGAAGATTGTGTGTACGTGCACACTGTCGTGTACATTTTCGTGCATGCTATATATGTTCGAATGAAAGAGAGTAGGGAGGAAGACTGGGAAGATGGAGAAGGGAATGGGCCGGGTAAGTTTGGGTTTGGGCTGGGCTGGGTGTATTGTTTTTTTAAAGGAAAATTGAATTTATCATTATATTTTAATAATCTCTAATCTATAAAAGAAAAACAATATTTCTCTTTCGTTTTAAATCTAATCGACGCGCGAGTTTTTGCGTCGAGCTCCTATCGCCAAGTAGTTCCATCTGAACTAATGTCACCGATATTTATGCATTGTAAAAATTAATGATTTAAACAATGGAAGTGAATAAATAAGTAATGACTAATTTAATTTATTATATGTTGATTAATAAATAAATTAATTATTAATGGACTGTTTAAAATTAATTTAATTAAGGATAATTATTTTATAAATTTCTTAGATTGACAAATAATCTGGATTTAAAATATATAATTTGACTAAGTTATTTGGGATCAGTTCAGTTTTAATTTATAAATGGATTTAATATTAAATATAAATCATTGGCCGAGTTAATGATCTATGTTTTGACTGATATTTCTCTTGAATATTGATTTCAGTTATCTATTGTCCATGCCATCAAGTAGCCAAACAAATTAAAGTAGTTAGAATAAAACGTCGACATGTTTTATTGGAAGTAAATCAACTTGTATTGATCACTACTCTGAATTTCAGAAAATGTGATGATTACAAGCGAATTAATTTCGATGGACAGGTCATGATAAAGTAAACATATGGAACGAATTTCCATATGTGAATATTGACACCTTGATTGTAGAATTTTTTATTTTAAATAACTTGGCCTTTAAAAAATTTATCATTCTGGATTCGATGAGACTGGGACCCGTCGTGTTTATGTGTGACGTGGTCTTATGAGATACCTTTGTTTTCAAAGGATTTTAAAAATAGGTATAATTCAAATTGGGTGTGTTACTCACGCTGGTTTTCCAGACTAACTCGGGTGTTATTTTATTATAATTCTCGGGTCAGACCGAGTTACAGATTCAGGTTAGGATGCTATAAAGCTCAGGAGATGAGCTAGATGACAGAGACGTATTCCCGTACTTGTTATTTGCGCTGTGTGTAGGCTATATAGTTAGCACTTGTGAGGACAAGTTATTATAACTATCTTGATTGATTTTTTGATTGTTGTACTCTGATGATTATATGTATATTAATTGATACAGATTCTTTTGTATAAAAAATATGTTATTATATATTATATTTTATTCCGCTGCGATTGTGAGATTCTGTGTTGTTGATTCTATTTTCTTTTACCTTTTTCTTCTTCACCTCTAATGATTCGGTATTTCCGGCACTTGACTATTTGGCATGTTATACAGTGAACGTTTGGATGTCGATTTTCGAGGATCGAAAAATTCCGGGCCGTTACATGTCTGACCGATGATGATCGAGAATATTGCTTCTAAACAAGAGGAGGATCTAGTATTGATTGAACGAATCAAGAAGTTAAGGGATGGAACAAAGAGCAATGAGTTGAAGGATTTTAGTCTGGACCAGGATGGGTGGTTGAGGCAGAAAGGGAGGTTATGTGCTCCGAATGAGGGAGACATTAGGAAAAAAGTTTTAGAGGAATGCCATCATTCGAAGTTCACTATTCATCCAGGAGGAACTAAGATGTATCAGGACAGAAGAGAAGTCTCTTCTAGGAAGGTATGCAGAGGGATGTAGGCTTATGGATGATGTAGTGTTTGAACTGCCAATAGGTAAAAGCCAAACATCAGAAGCCAAGTGGGTTTCTTCAGCCAATGGATATTTGGTATGGAAATGGGATTCTATTTCTATAGATTTTATAGACGGGTTGCCAAGATCTAGAATATTAAATGAAAATATATGGGTCATAGTGGATAGGCTGACCAAGAGCGCCCATTTCATTCTAGTTAAGTCAACTAGGACGACACCTACTCTAGCTAAGTTATTTATGAAGAATGTAGTTAGACTGCATGAAATTCCTAGTAGTATCGTAAGTGATAGGGACTCCTTATTCACTAGTGAGTTCTGGAGATGTCTACAAGAAATTTTAGGAACCAAGCTCAAGATGAGTACCGCTTACCATCCATAGACTGATGGGCAAACATAAAGAGTTAGTAAAGTCTTGGAAGACTTGTTACCAGCTTGTGTGCTAGATTTTGGGGGATCATGGAAGACCATCTACACTTACTCGAGTTTTCGTATAACAACATTTATTAGGCTAGTATAGGGATGGCACCATTTGAAGCTTTGTATGGAAGGCCATGCAAATCTCCCATTTGTTGGTTAGAGAACAAGGATAGGTTGGTTCTTGGTCTGGATTTAGTTAGAGAAGCTGCAGAGAGGATTGAGTTGATTCATGCTAGAATGAAGGTAGTTCGGTCTAGGTAGAAAAGTTATGCAGATAGAAGATGAAATGACTTGGAGTTCTCTGTTGGAGATCTTGTATTTGTTAAGGTATCATCGATGAAAGGTGTAATCAGATTCGGGAAATCGGGGAAGTTGACACCGAGATTTGTAGGGGCATTTCCTATTGTAGAGAGAATCGGTAAACTCGCATATAGAGTAGAGTTACCAAACAGTTTGGTAGGAGTCCACGATGTTTTTCATGTTTCTCATCTAAGGAAGTGTGTTAGAGACCCAGAGTCTACTATAGCACCGTCTGTGTTAGATGACATAGTAGTAGAGCCGAACTTGACTGTAGTTAGAAAGCCGATTCATATAGTCACGAGAGATGAGAAGAGGCTAAGGAACAAGACAGTCAGATTAGTTAAAGTCTAGTGGAGCGATGATGAGAGAGACTGTATTTGGGAGACTGAGAGTAGGATTAGAGACACTTATCCTGATTTGTTGATGGTATGTTTTACCTGTTCGATTGAATTGTTGTGTACCTTATCGTAATTTTGAGGACGAAATTCTTTAAGAAGGGGAGTCTGTAACGACCCTAATTTGAGTAACATTATTTAGGACAATTAATTAGCTAAATTAAATAAAAATGTAATGATTAGGGGATTGAGATTTGTGATTAATAGGGGTAGTCGTGCCATATAACAAATGAACTAAAGAGGGAATTAAAATAAGATAGATAAGGGTAATAGGTGAGGGTAAAGTTGGAATAAGAACATTCTTGTACCCCAAACCCTTAGGCCATTCATTTCACACGTTAAGTGAATACAAAACATAGAGGCAAGTCACTGTTGGCTTGGTTTTTCAACAGGCAGAGAGAGGGAGGTAAGGAAGCAGAGTTGGGTTATGACATAGAAGGCAGAACTATCGGACCAAATGTTTGGTCTGGCTTGACATATCAAACACCGGACCAAACACTTGGTCCGGTACACAGGCATGCCGGAACAAATGTTTGGTCCGGCAAATAAGAAGATCCAGGGAAAAACACGTGCCAAACTCCCCTAAAACCTAAACCTTAATGCCTTGGGACAGAAATCGAATCTAGAAGGCCTTACCTCACGTAATGGAGAAGCAGAAATATCAAGAATTCAGGTAATAAAAGCTTCGATCGACTTCGAGTAGATTGAAGAATTTTAGTTAGGAAAATAAAAGAAGGAGAATAAGAAGAAGGGAGTGGTATTTAAAAGGGAAAAGGAAGGGAAGTCGAACAGTCATAAATTTTCGAACCGATTGTAGAAACTTAATAGCGAACCAAACAAGCACGTTGTGTGACTACACAACATACTTTGGGTGGGCAAGTGTTGGCTCAGTTTTTCAGCAGGCAGAGAGAGAGAGAGGCAAGGAAGCAAGGTTGGGTTATGACGTAGAAGGCAGAACTGCCGGACCAAATATTTGGTCCGACATTCACTAAAATCCCCGACCAGATGTTTGGTCCGGCACTCTCTGAAATGCCGGACCAAATGTTTGGTCCGGCTTGACATAACAAACACCGGACTGAACATTTGGTCCGGTACACAGGCATGTCGGACCAAATGTTTGGTCCAGCAAATAAGAAGCTCCAGGGAAAAACACCAAACTAGACATGGAAGAGCAACCAAGCAAAGCATGCTCCTTGACCAAACACCGAACCGGACCTTCCTGCCCAAAATGCCAAGCCAGATCTAGGGAGTTATAATCTCAACCTCCACACTCAACAACTCCACTTTATAAATACCAGAGCTCCTCAACAACAATGGGGACAGGAACTTCTGAGAAAAAAGGGAAAACTCTATTGAGACTTAACTACTCCATCTGCTCTAAGTTTTTGCTCTTTCTAATCAAACTTGTACTTGTAATCAATTCAAAGATGTGTAATAAGATGGACAATGGATGTAGGCACGTTCTGGCTGAACCACTATAAATATTTGTGTGATTTACTTCCTTTAGCTGCTTTCCAACTGTGAACTTGTGAATTGTTCTGTGACTGCAAAAACTATCTGTTAACGTATTGGAACATTAAAAACTTCATATCAAACAATTTAAATGTGACTTAGCCTAATTCGAACTTAGAGATGTTTGTCCAATTATTGTGCAAACAATCACCATTAAGCAAGAACAAGAGGAAGATAAGCTAAAGGAAGAAGCAAATCAACTTAATCCATTCTCAAATCTCAACTCTTTAATCTCAAAGCTAAGGTGAATAATGACTACATCTCATGTTTTTTAATTTTTTTCATTTTTAGGTCAAATCTGAATTATTTTAGAATGGTTTGCCATGGTTTTGATTGATAAAATGAATATATATGATTATTGATGATTTATGCTATTTCATAGAGATTTTATGATATGTTTTGATGTGAAAATCCTATTAAATAACATCCAAATGCCTCGCAATTTTAGACTAAGATCAGACATGATATTTTAGAGACGAGTTTCAATTTTTATAATTTTCCGAATTAATGTGGATTTAATATTAGTTTTGTAACAGCCTGAAATTTTCAATCATTCGCATCCATACATGTCGGATTTGAATTGCTCAAAATATCAGATTGTTAATTTTTATATTTGGCAAAACTTAGCATATACAGTAAATAAAATAATCAAAGAATCACAGACACAGAGTAATATAAAAAAAAGCAGCAGAAACAAAAGAATAGTAGTTCATGAAGCTACCATATATATATAAAAGAGTTAAACAAGATACAACAGAAGTCTTGAATACATAGATGTCTCAATACAATAGTCAAATACAAGATTATAATACATCACTGGAATCAACTGAATAACTGAAAGCTGGATAGATAGCTGGATCTCCAAGCGAAGCTCCAACTCCAAAGGTGAGTCTCGAACACTAAGCCACTCAGTCTGACCCGAGCGTAAAGCAAAAACACAAAACACTCGAGTCAGGATTAACATTCTTATATCAATAAATCCAACTCAAGTGAAATATCAACTGAAATACAAGTAACTTAAAGGATGTTTGGGATAGCCATCCTTTAAGGATCCGTTAAACTATCTACTATGTAGTAATATACGCTATTATAATAATGTCTACAGTAAAGTATACCATTTAAAAATAGCGTTAAGGCTTTACATTTTCCACCTTAACACATTTTTAGGTGTGCCAATAGCCTATACAGTACCGTAATACCCCATAAACTGGGGCTACCAGAGGATACTCCATAGGTAGGATGCAAATCAAACTCGTAGTAAAGCACGCTAAGGTAGGTGACACGACACAACTAGGCAATGCCAGGGTAGATATACCAATTACACTTCCAGGCCGGTGGTGACGGTGAGCTGCAGCAATCGCCCACCTCTAGACACACTCCCGAATCAAGGGTGCGCACCAAATCAATCACAAGTAAAAGACTGGCATACGATGGAGTGTGTCTGATCAGAGGTGCTACCTCATTAGCCCGTCGATTGCTCCTGTTTTAGCCACCTTATGCCAACTCACGGGAGTCGAGTCCACGTATATACCTCATATAGGATCGTCGCCACCATCCTACTTCATTCTAGAATCTCCACCGCGTACATAGTTGTTAAAGTGGTTTTCGGTATCGACAGAGAGTATGCCCATATCCGATCCCAGTCTCTTTAACAACCAATCGTTATTATAACATCGTGGTCATTTCAAAATAGTTTATACTTCAAAACCAAAATATCATTTCCATTTCAAAAACCATATCAGTACGATATCATTTCCATTTCAAATATATTCACTTCCAAAATCATAGTACTTTCAAAGATATAATACTTTCGAAACCAAAACAATTTGAAATAATAGTACTTTGGAAATCATAATACTTTGAAATTCATAACTTTGGAAATCATAACACTTTCCTTCAAATAGATTATATATTAGTCATAGTATATAAAATAAAATAGTTTATAAAATAAAATAATTTATAGAAATGGTTATAAGTTAAAACAATTTATATTAAAATAATTAGTATATTTAAAATAGTTTATATTAAAAATAGTTTATATTAGAATAGTTTATATAAAAATAGTTATATTAAAATAGTTTATAAAATAATATAAAATAGTTTTAAATAAAATTTAAAATACTTAATATAATAAAGAAAGTTTCCAAAAATTCACAAATCGATTCAAATCAACTTGACTTCCAAATTCAACTTAATTCAGTCTCAATTCATAAATTTCAACTCAATTCAATTTCTCAATAAATCATTTCAAATTATATCGATTTCAAATACAGATTTGAAACACAAAATAAACCATTCAATTTCAATATATTTCAAAGCTTTAAATATTCCAAATTTCCAAAACTAAATTTGATAATTCCACTTATATCTCAATTTAATTTCATTACATTTAGTTTCTAAAATATTTATTTAATCCTTTCAATAACATCTAAATACAAGTTCAATTTTACAAAATATCCCATTTAAATTTATATAAGTTTGAAATATTCATTTAAGTCACTTTTAATCAAATTAGAGTTATAAAACATATCTTAAAATTTCAAATTTAATAAATTTCAAGTCAAACTTATTTAAGTATAATTCTTAAATAATTAAAATTCCAAATAAATTTCAAATTTATCTTTCAACCTGAAACATTATAAACTTTATATTTGAAAATATAAATTTTACATAAATACTTAAACATATTTTATATTGATTAAATCAACTTTAATAAATCTTAGAAATCAATATTTAATAAAATCATATATTTCTTTTCAAAACCATAGAAAACATTTTCAAAATATATATATATATATATATATAGACCAAAGGTGTCTGTATATAATTTTCTATCCTATGGTCAAGTGATACGAATATTTATCATTTCAATTCGCAATTTAAATATATATATATATATACGGGTATATATCTTTTCAACCCGCAATCCCAAATTCAATGTCAATGAAAATCGCTTGGGATTACCATTTCAACCCATAACAATTTTCTCCTATTCTACAGATCGTTCAGTTATGTATCATTTCAACCCATAGTGAATTCTATACTAACAGGGAACTTGCAGAGTGATAACAGATATGATAATAACATAACATGCATATATCATCAATATAAATAACATATAATGGTGTCAGATGTCACAGGTGAACAGATACATATAATAACATATATATAAAAATGTAAATAACTAGCAACTGCATATTTCAATTGTCGTTTCAACTGAAATCAAATTTAATAAATATAAGAACGTTAAATCATGAGTGATTGCTCACCTTTCGAGGCTAAGAAGTTTGACAACAGAACAAGCTATGAATCCCAAAGCAAGGCAGAATTGGCACGAATTTCGATGAACACAGTTGATAACGTGAATTGACGAAATCAAATCTGTACTGGATCGATGAATATAATTGGTATAAGTGAACTTACATATAACTATAAATATATAAATCGTTTTTTATTCAAACACATTTATATTGAGTATATATATATATATATGTATTTCAAATTCTATTATTCAAATTACAACACATATATTAATATCAACATATATACATTATTATATTAAAATCAAAATTTATAAAACCCACAATACAACAAGTATCACCATTCATTGTACACACCTATATTATATAAAACAACTTTTCAAAATCAACATTTTATAAGACAAAATATCACCCTTATACTTTAAAACAACTCATATATAATTTAACATATATAACATACATGCAATCACGCAGATTTATGTAATACATATAAATATATATATATATATATATATATAATTTAAACATATTATATGTAAAGCTTACTTATATAAACATAAAGTACATAAACATATTGTACAAATACTGTAACCCATACGTTCAACTTTATGATATGATAATCAAGCATATAATTTCCCATTAGTTCCAAAAATTGCTGTAAAATCTTAGTTGTGAACAAACAGCTATATATATAACTATTATCCAAATTAACTAAAGCATCAAAACTATATATTACTATAAATATATAACAATATAATATATATATATATATATATTACTTCTCTTAAAATACAACGTTCAATAAATATATAATTCTAGTCAAATCAGTCACAATGTATAACTCGTATAAATGATAATTATTAAAATTCAAGTATACACATATGAATTACTTTATATATATATATATGTATTAACACCTCGTTTACAAAATTTAATACAAATAATATACAGGAAACCAGAACAAAGCCGATAGCAGGTATATAACTTTCATTTGTTAATATATATTTATGGAACAGACTAAAACAACTTTATAGTGTATATATATATAAATATATAAAATGCGAAATATCAAGCAGCTTAGCCACATAAGAAACAACTTTATCGAATCCTTATAATAATATATATATATATCGAAGTACCTTTATAATATATATACTATATATATGTTGGGTGTGTCTCCACCCCCACCGAACCAAAAGAAACAATGGCACTACCGGACCATCCATTTACTGCCGAACCAAAGCCTAACCGAGCCAAGGTAAACACTACCAGACCAAGACCCAGCTCCACTCACTACCGGACCAGCTACCACCGAATCAAAGCCTAAACCGAGCCAAGGTAAACACTACCGGACCAGGACCCAGCTCCACTCACTACCGGACCAGCTACCACCGAATCAAAGCCTAACCGAGCCAAGGTAAACACTACCGGACTAGGACCCAGCTCCACTCACTATCGGACCAGCTACCTCCCAGGTACCACCGAATCAGAGGCCACTCCATCCACCGAACCAACCCAAAGTCTCACCACCGAACCAATCCACGTCCCTCTCATCACCGGACCAAGGTGTTGCCGAACCAACACTGCAAGGCCAGATTACATCGGCCCAGGCCCGCCAACAGCTATATACATCCAAGACCCCTGCCCCCAGCCTCACTCTATAAATAGAGGGGCAGGGGTACAACAATGGGGGACAAGTTTGAGAGCTCAAGCACGGATAGAACTTTCGAACAACTTTCATATACTTGTATCAAAGCTTTGTACTTGTAATCTGAACAAGAAAGGAGAAATAATAGATAAAGTGGACGTAGGCACATTCTGGCTGAACCATTATAAATCTGTGTGTCTTTTATAGTTTAGTCCCTGCTTTTTACATATTTGCATAAATCATCCAAATCACTAAAAACAACATAAAATCAACTAAATCATACGACTTGGAGGTGTTTGCCCATTTTTTGTGCAAACATTTTTGGTGCTTTTCACTGAGAACTGGAAGCTCGAAGCTTCAGTTTCTCCCACTTAACCTTCTTCCTAACAGCGTCGTTCATTGCTTGGAGAACATGCCTCCCAGGCAAAAAAAAGACGTTAACAAAGGAAAGAACATCGCAACTAGCAGTGTTCCAAATCTAGTGGTCACAGATCAAGTAAATCATCCCATTCCAACAGCAGTACCAAATGAAGGTCAGGCAAATCCGACAACCCCTGCCACAGAACAGCCGGCAGCAATTACTAGGGCAGATCTAGACAGGGTTGTGGCTGAAGTGACTAACCGCTTCACATCCCAGCAGGAAGCCTTGGTGGACCAACTCATGTCACACTTAAGGGATGCTGAAGAGTCCAACCGCAACACTGAATCATGGGGTGAGTCCCAGTCTGGAGGATCTCAGAGACAAAAAAGATCTTCCTTCTTCGAATGAGCTAACGACAGAAGCAGCCATGGTAAGAGTCGAGACCGAGCTCAGCCCGAAGTTAGACCTGAGGAAACACTTGGAACCGAACCCAACGGGGGAGGTACCGGGCGGAGGTCAACTGTAGCCGAGCCTGTCGTACTGCCTAACCACGGAAACACCAGTGAACGGGGCCGAGCTAGAGTCCAGCCCGAAGTTGGACCCGAGGAAGTGCTTAGATCAGAACCCAGCAGGGGAAGATCAAGGCAAGGGCCAACTGTAGCTGACCCTAGCATGCTCCCAGAAGATCAAAGACAGCCACTGGAAAATATCAGGAATGATAGACGATACCATCCTTACAGGTCATCTGGACGGAATCAGTCCCACAGAGCAGAACCGAACTCATTTCTATCTGCTCCAAATTCTGATGAAAGGATGGCACGCTTGTTCAGAGAGTGCATCCAACGGGATCAAAGAGATCGAGGGATAAGCGCTAGGGTAACCAGCCCCTTCGCCCACAATATTGAAATTGCCATCACCCCCCGAGAATGGAAGATGCCAACAATGGAACCTTACAAAGGAACTTCCGACCCCGTTGTACACTTACAGAGATACACACAGCATATGCTCATGAGTGGATCAACAGAGGGAGTACTATGCAAATGCTTTCCACTATTCTTAGCAGATCTAGCTACCTCCTGGTTCTGCCATCTACCCCAAGGATCCATCAGCTCGTGGGAGATGTTGAAAGAAAAGTTTATCAGCCAGTTCCACATTCATGTGGAACAACCCAAGGACGCTTATTCCTTATCCAGTATCAAACTGAAACCTGGAGAGAAGCTGCAACAATACCTAACCCGATTCAATGCCGCAGCGGCCGCAGTCCAAGATGCCGATGAGAAGCTTATCATAATGGCCCTCTGTAGTGGTGGGCATCCAGATACTAAATTTGCTAGAAGATTGACAAAAGAAAAACCAGCTACTTTACCCAATTTCTTCCATGAAGTTGGGAAATATATGAGACTTGAAGACGCTGCCACTGAGGGGCAGTCAGGGCAACAAAATAAGGCAGCTCACGGCAACACGCCCGCTGTAGCAAAGGACGTTCGAAGATATGACTCTAGGGATAATGTTGGGGGCAAGAAGGGAGAAAAGCGTCTATATCGGCCAGGACCGAAATTTGACGCTTATACCCCTTTGAATGAAACGATCGAAAACATCTTCCTGGCCACTCAAGACGAAGTTAAATACAAACGCCACCCGCACACGAAGGAATCAGATAACGCAATTAAGTTTGGAAAATTCTGCCGCTTCCACGAATCCCATGGGCATGATACCAATGAATTCCATCATCTCCGGGACTTGATTGAAGAACACATCAGAAGAAGGAAACTGGAACGCTATGTAAAAGGTCAGAACAGGACTCCATTTCCTGCCAATGAGAACCCGAGGCTACCCTCCCCAGAAATAGGCAAAGGAAATCACAACACCAGCGGCTCCAGTCAAGAGAAGATAGTGGTCCATACCATCTCGGGAGGACCACACATCGCCGACAGAAGCTAGGCAGAGATGGAAAGATATGGAAATTCACTTAGAAACAATGAAGACTACGTTAATTCTATTATAGAAGAATTCCACCCGAAGCGGAAAGAGGGTGATGACATCACATTCAGTAGGCGTGACCTAGAGGGAAGGCAGTACCCTCACATGGATCCCATGGTTATCTCTGCCCGGCTCGGTCCAGCCGAAGTTTTCCGAATTCTAGTAGACACTGGAAGCTCAGTAAATATCCTATTCAAGCATGCATTGGACAAGATGAAACTGTCAATAAAGGATGTTTCTTCCTGCAATAAACCACTACACGGTTTCACTGGAGATGCGAAGATGCCCCTCAGGCAACTGAACCTCTTTGTTGAAATTGGAAGTCATCCCCGCTCCGTTGTGCGGAAACAGACATTTGTGCTGATAGAGAACCACTCGGCCTACAACGCCTTCTTAGGAAGGCCAGCCTTGTCTGACTTCCAAATTGTCCTAGCCCCATGGTGCCTAAAGATGAAATTTCCAACGGACAATGGAGTAGGGGAAGTAGAGGGAACCAGGACATTGCTCGAGACTACTATGTAACTGAACTTCGCAACAACCACATGAAGGATAAAGGGAAGAGTGTAGAGATTGCCCTCTGCACAAAAAGTTTGGAAGCATAGCAACTAAAGAAAGCCCCTCCTCTTTGATATACCAGCGACCCTTTCAATGAATTAGACCCCAGGGACAAAGAGGAGGAGGAACCGCCGAGCCTGCAGAGGCTATGGAATTTGTATCTGTAGACCGACATGACTCGAGTAGACTATTGAAAGTCGGGTCCCAACTAAAAGTAGAATTGAAGGAACAACTCATTGATTTTCTCCGCCACAACTTTGATGTATTTGCATGGTCACACGCTGACATGACCGGAATCCCCCCTGACATAGCATGCCACGTACTAAACATTGATCCTACCAAGGCGCCAGTAGAACAGAAAAAGAGAAGTATGGGGGCAGAACGATCAGCAGCCCTCGATGAAGAAGTAAAGAACCTGCTTGCCAATGACTTCATACGAGAAGCCATCTACCCAGAGTGGATCGCCAACCCGGTGCTGGTAAAGAAGGCTAATGGGAAGTGGCGAACATGCATTGACTTCTCCAACTTAAATGACGCATGCCCGAAGGATTGCTTCCCACTTCCCCGAATCAATCAGCTTGTAGACAGCATGGCCGGACACGAACTCTTATCTTTTATGGACGCATACTCAGGATATAACCAAATTCCTATGCACGCTCCCGATCAAGACCACACTAGTTTCATCACTGACCGGGGATTGTACTGCTACAAGGTAATGCCTTTCAGACTTAAAAACGCAGGAGCCACCTATCAGCGCCTCGTCAACAAGATGTTTGCAGGGCTAATAGGACAAACTATGGAAGTTTATGTGGATGACATGCTGGTAAAGTCAAGAGAAGCCGACAGTCACGTAAGCCACCTAGATGAAATGTTTCAAGTACTTCGCCAGTATGGAATGAAGCTGAATCCTCTAAAGTGCTCCTTCTGAGTATCATCAGGAAAGTTCCTAGGGTTCATCGTCCATGCCAGAGGAATTGAAGCAAACCCTGAACAAGTCCAAGCTCTGAGAGATATCAAGATACCTTCCACTTGAAAGGAAATGCAAAGTCTGAATGGGAAAGTGGCCGCCCTAAGCCGATTCATCTCCAAAGCAACGGACAAGTGCATCCCCTTCTTCGAAGCTCTAAAGAAAGACAAAGGAAAGTTCGAATGGACTGACGAATGCTTAGCAGCTTTCCTTAACCTAATTGAACACCTCCAGAAACCGCCAGTACTCTCGACTCCAAACGAAGGCGAAGAGTTATACCTATACCTTGCTGTATCATCTCATGCTCTAAGCGCTGCTTTGGTAAGAGAAGACAACCGTAAGCAGCGGCCAGTGTACTTTGTAAGTAAGAGATTTATGGGGGCATAAGTCAGGTATCCTAAACTTGAGAAGCTAGTATACTGTTTGCTAATCACATCACGGAAACTGCATCACTATTTTCAATCCCATTCCATCAGAGTTCTAACTGATCAACCGCTGAGGCAGGTACTCCACCGTCCCGACACTTCTGGGCGACTACTTAAATGGTGCATCGAACTGAGTCAATATGATATTACCTACCACCCTCGCACCGCCATCAAAGGGCAAGCCCTGGCTGATTTCATTGCCGAATTCACTACCAATGAAGGTAAGGAGCAATTGGAAATAGCAGAAGACATCAAGTGGAACCTCTTTGTGGATGGTGCGTCAAACAAACAAGGCTCGGGGGCAGGTGTGGTAATAATCACTCCCAGGGGAAATAAGCTACACTATGCTATAAGGTTGGAATTCGCTGCCACCAACAACGATGCAGAGTATGAAGCAGTGATAGCTGGATTAGAACTTGCCTTAGAAATCAGAGCCAATTCTTTGTGTCTTCATAGCGATTCTCAACTTATTGTAAATCAAATACTAGGAGAATTCCAGGCTCAAGAAGAACGACTCATAGCATATTTAAAGAAGACCAAGTTATTTCTCAATCAATTGGACCACTATCTAGTCAAACACGTCCCTCGGGAAGAGAACCAAGTGGCCGACGAATTGGCGAAGCAAGCTAGCATGAGAGACAGCGCTATTTCCAGAGCAGTAGCCGTCTCAAAGCAACTGACCCCAAGTTTTGAGCAAGTAAATCTGATAGCTGCAACCGAAGAAGCAACTTGGATGACTCCCATCCGAAACTACTTACAAAGTGGCACACTGCCCAACGGGCGTAACGAAGTCAAGAAAATCTTGAGGAAAGCTTCCCGCTACATAAAACAAGAGGGCACCCTCTATCGGTGCGGCTTCTCTAACCCCTTATTAAAGTGTGTCGCTGGATGGGAAGCCAAGGAAATCTTATCCAACATCCATCAAGGAAGCTGTAGAGATCACACTGGAGGGCAGACTTTGGCAAAAAAGATACTCCGATATGGATACTTCTGGCCCACCTTAAGCAAGGACGCTTTAGAATTCGTTAGAAAATGTGACAGATGTTAGAAGTTTGCTAAGATTCCGCGGCTACCAACAACTGAGATTACTCAAATGACAAGCCCTTGGCCCTTTTCAGTATGGGGAATTGACTTGATTGGCGAACTGCCAATGGGCCGAGGCGGGGCCAAATATGCTATAGTGGCAGTCGACTATTTCACCAAATGGGTGGAAGCAGAACCCCTAAATAAAGTATCTTTAGCAAAAGTTATTAACTTCTTGATCAAAAATGTTCTATGCAGGTATGGAGTCCCATTCAAAATCATATCGGAAAATGGACTTCAGTTTGATAGCGAGGAGTTTGCCAATTGGTGCCAAGAGCACGGAATTCACAAAAGCTTCTCATCCGTAGCTTATCCCCAGGCAAACGGACAAGTCGAAGCCGTCAACAAAATTCTCAAAACTCTAATAAAAAAGAAACTCGAAAAGTCAAAAGGCGCTTGGGTGGATGAACTTCCTACAGCACTATGGGCCTATCGCATATCTTTCAGAACATCAACAGGGCATACTCCTTTCTCTTTGGCATACGGATCGAAGGCTATGCTCCTAGTTGAAACTATAGTGCCTTCCCACCATAGGATCCATTATAACCCAGAAGAGAACAAAGAACTCCTCCACATGTCTTTGGATCTAATTGAGGAAAGAAGAAATGATGCAGCCCTCAAAGCAGCAGCTCACAAGAAAAAAGTGGCAACGCAATACAACTCCAAAGTCAAGCATCGTAGCTTACAAAAAGGAGATCTTGTCCTCAAGAGAATCTTCCCGCACCCTGGAGCGCTAGATCCAATCTGGGACGGACCATATGTAATTCATAAAGATCTCCACAATGGAGCTTATATTTTGTCAACAGTGGACGGGGAGGTGTTCCAGAGAGCATGGAACATCCAACACCTTCGTCGATACTTTTCTTAACTTGTACTGCCCATATGAAGTGAATTAACAAAGAGAATCAGTGGACGTAGGCATCTTCGTGCCGAACCACTTTAAAAAACTTGTCTCTTTTTAACTTGTTCCTTTATATCTTGGCTGCTTGTTAATTTTATCCTTTTTTGTTGAACAACATCCTGTGTAATAGTATTTCCATTCAAGGCGCTCCACAGCGCGACTTCTCCTAGACAAGACCTAACAGGTACTATACGAATCTATGCCCTCGCCAATGAGACACTTTTGCTCCGGCATCCCTCTGCTGCGAGTTAACTTATTGCTCGCGACGGCCCTTAAAGCCAACTGTAATAAGCCGATTATAAGCCACCAAGGAGGCCGACTATAACCAAGGCAGCTCATTACGGCGTTCGGCTCGCCGACAACTGTGAACCTACTTTAAGCCCCAACATAAGATGTGGCCAGCTAGGGGTAGTTCACGGTTGACGATCGGCACCCACGCTAGCCGGCCACAGTAAATCGAATAATACCTACGATTACGGGCCATAATGGCCCGGGTAGTTACTGTGCGCGATCTCGGCTCCGATGTGTCTTAAGTACGGCGGTGGTAAAAAAGATTAACTCCCCGCGGAGGCGTAAGATGGGTGACAAATGTCTCCAAGACCCAAAGCTAGGGAAAGTGACTACAAAGCTCGTTTGCCACGAACTTAAGCACATCGAAGGCCTTCCGTGATTGGAAGTTTTACTATTTCTCATATTTCAATTTTATTTAAAAAAAAACTTTCCTCCTATCCTCTATAACAATCCATAAAGTACAGGATACAGAGTAGGAGATACTCGCCAATGGGGGTAGGGACTCACAATTGGATGGTAGAGCATTCAACGGCATTCCATACTCGGTCAAACAAGATATTCAGAACTGCCATCTACAATTAGAACATGAAAGGCGGTATTTTCTTCTTTTGTGTACAAATACATGGCTATAATTTATTCATACATCATAGAAGCATTGCAGTCATAACGGGAATTATAAATAAGCTTCAAACTTATAGCCGGAGGTGAAGCGACGAATGGAAACAGAGTCATCCTTGATAAAAAACCATTCTTTCTTAAACATGCTGAACTTCGAATATAAGTCCAGGACAGGCTTAAAAGATACGGCTGATTCCAAGCTGATGTATGGAGATCCCTTCTTATAGCCTCTTAAATTGTACAAGTACCGGATCTCCCGGTTGGAGGGAGGACGCCCTTATCTCCTCTGGAAAATGACAAACAGGCTCACCAATATGGCGTAGGAGTTAGGCTGAAGCTGAAATGGAGCCACCTTCAAGTAGGTAATGAAGCTGATTATCCAAGCATTGATCGGGGGAATGGCCCCACACATACAATGGTACCGACTTTAGGCGAAATATCCTTCGGGGGGATTATATGGCATCACTCCCTCCCCCGGCAATAGCATGCGCGCTCTGTCAATCCCAAAGGAGCGAGAAATAACATCAAGCTGCTCGCCTTTGAGAGAGCTAGGGAAACAGTCAGGAGGTGAGTTCAGAAGCTCCTGAGGGCCGTACCCATCTACTAGTGACCTCAGGGTGGGCCCATGACGTCCCGGTTCTAACTAAGCTGGGGGCACTACGGAAGGATCTTCTCTGTCCTGGGATTTCTTCTTTTCTGATCGGGTTTCAACTTTATGAGACATTATCTGCAACACAAAGAATACATCGTTAAAACAAAGGATGTAGATATATAAACAAGCAAGTGCGTACAATCTAGAATTTCATTTTTAATTCGAAACATAAAAGGTTCAAGGTTCGTTTGGCATTCAAACTCCGGGTCTCGTTCGGTAGTCCGAGTCATAAAAACTCATCCGGCAGTTCAAACCGCGAAGGGTCATTCGGCACTCAAACCCCGGATTCATTCGGTGATACGACACACAAAGTTCATTCGACAATCACCTGGTTCGGTAGACGAGGGTGATTCGGCAAATGATTGATTCGGTAGGATTCAACAATTGATTCGACAATCTGGTTCGGCTATCTCGTTTGGCAAGAAATCAAGGAAGCATATGTCCCATACTTATAGAAGAGCGCAGGAAGACCGGACCAAACGATTCGGCACTTAGAACCGAGTGCGACTATTCAATCTAAGGAAAACAAAGCGCGACATATGCCGTCATATGCCCCGCTTTGGGGGGCAAATGTTGGGTGCGTCTCCACCCCCACCGAACCAAAAGAAACAATGGCACCACCAGACCATCCATTTACTGCCGAATCAAAGCCTAACCGAGCCAAGGTAAACACTACCGGACCAGGACCCAGCTCCACTCACTACCAGACCAGCTACCACCGAATCAAAGCCTAAACCAAGCCAAGGTAAACACTACCGAACCAGGACCCAGCTCCACTCACTACCGGACCAGCTACCTCCCAGGTACCACCGAATCAAAGGCCACTCCATCCACCGAACCAACCCAAAGTCTCACCACCGAACCAATCCACGTCCCTCTCATCACCGGACCAAGGTGTTGCCGAACCAACACTTCTAGGCCAGATTACATTGGCCCAGGCCCGCCAACAGCTATATACATCCAAGACCCCTGCCTCCAGCCTCACTCAATAAATAGAGGGGCAGGGGTACAATAATGGGGGACAAGTTTGAGAGCTCAAGCACGGATAGAACTTTCAAACAACTTTCATATACTTGTATCAAAGCTTTGTACTTGTAATCTGAACAAGAAAGGAGAAATAATAGATAAAGTGGACGTAGGCACATTCTGGCTGAACCACTATAAATCTATGTATCTTTTACAGTTTAGTCCCTGCTTTTTACATATTTGCATAAATCATCCAGATCACTAAAAACAACATAAAATCAACTAAATCATACGACTTGGAGGTGTTTGCCCATTTTTTGTGCAAACAATATATAACACGGCTGGAGCCAAATACATATATAAGCTATTATCAACTGACATATACATAGTATATGTAACGACCCACTATTTTGGACCATTCAAATCGACAATAATCCACACATGTCAGACTTGAATAATTCAAAATAACAGATTGTAATAAAATTTGGAGCAAATAAATCAATCACAAAATCACAGACACAGAAATATCAGAATAACTCGCCGCGGAAGATAAAATACCATAGTAGTTCATGAAGCTTCTATAACAAAGTCTCAAAACAAATACATAATATCAGTTTGAAAACAAATACAATAGAAATCCCAAATACATAGAAGTCCACTAATACAAGAGCCGAAATAGAACAACTGAAACTGGAATAGATAAATAACTAGATAAGCAGAATCTCCAGCGATTCCTAGCTCCAGAAAGTGAAATCCAAAGCTGTGAATACTCAGGCTGACCTGAGCGTAAATAAAAACAGAAACACTCGAGTGAGGACATACATACTTATACAGTGTAAACCAACTTAAGTGAACTGTAATAAAAGCACAAGTAAATTAAAGGATGCTTGGGACCGCCCATCCTCTAAGGATCCGTTAAACTATTTACTATGTAGTAATATTCGCTATTATCATAATGTCTAATAGTTTAATAAACATACTTTTAAATAGCATTAAGGCTTTACATTTTCCACCTTAACACGTAATAGTCCCAGTAGTCCATCCAGTATCGGCATACCTCCAGATCGGGAGGCTACCCTAAATACTCCATGGGCTACGGGAGAAAACCAAACTCGTAGTAAAGTTCGCTATGGTAGGTGACATGGCACACAAGGCAATGCCAGGGTAGATATACCAATTACGCACACGGACTGGTTGAAACGCGTAGCAGCCTCTACCGCCAACCTCGGACACACTCCCAAATCAAAATCGAAGATGGACATCAAATCAATCACAAGGTAAGAGTATAATATCGAAGGAAGGTGCCCGATCGGAGGAGTGACTTTACTTGGCCCGAGATCGCTCCTATTTTAGCCACCTTAAGCCAACTCACGGGAGTCGGGTCTACGTTCATACCTCAATAGGATCATCCCCACCATCCTACTTCATTCTGGAATCTCCATCGCGTACACAGTTGTTAAAGTGGTTTTCAGTATCGATAGAGAGTATGTCCATATCCGATCCCGGTCTCTTTAACAACCAATCGTTATTATAACCCGTGGTTATGCATTTCAAATTGGTTTATATTTCAAATCAAAATACATCATTTAAACCATTTAAAAGTAAAGTCATTATACTAACAAATCAAATATTCAATTTCCAAAAATTTAGCCTTTTCTGAGCTCATTTATTTAATTAAATACTTTAAAACATTAAAATTTCAGCTTTCGCAGCACTTAGAAAATGCTGCGGTAAGTTATATTTGAAAACAACTCATTTCAGCAAAAACAACATTTATAAACTGTTGTAGTAGTTCAGTTTCATTTTGAAAAATTAGTTCAATTCAGCAAAGACAGCATTTACAAAACTGCTGCAGTATTCAATTACATTTGAAAATCTTCATTTCAGCCAACTGCAGCACTTATCAAGTGCTACTTTAGCCCTTTTATTAGTTTCAGATTTTAGATTTTCTTTCTGCAACCACAACACTTACCAGGTGCTGTAGTAGCCCTTAGTTAATTTAGCTTTTGTTCATTTGCATCAACCACGGCACTTACAAAGTGCTGCAGTATCATTTACTTCAGATTTTAAGTTAATTTCAAAGATGATAGCATTTCTGAAGTGCTACTAATTCAATTTCCAGATTTTTAATAAAATTTTAGAAACAAATAAACATAAATTTTAACCATTTTAACTTATAAAAATCATATTTTTCCACTTCAAAAATGTTCATTTAAATTCCCTTTAACTTATGATTTTATAAAGAAATTTTTTTACAATAAAATCAAATTTTCCAATAATTTCACTTATTAGATTCAAGTGTACTATTTTCCCATTCTTTGCATTTTTAACAATTTACTTTAACACTTAAATTTAAATTTCCATTTCATAAATAAAACTTAATTTCCATTTTTTTTCTTTACTTAAACTTTCATTTTAAACCAAATCACAAATTTCCAAATTAAGTTATATTTCAAATTACAATTTAATCATTTATTTATTTAACATTTTTAACTTATAGAAAAATCACTAGCCCTTTATTAAATCATTTTAAATTCAATTTAAATCAAATTATCATTTTTTTACATTTTAAAATACTTAAAATTTTCCAGAAAAGTATAAAATAACCACGGGTCTATATAATATTTTCTAACCTAGGTCAAGTGATACGGATAATATTTACAAAGAAAAATCCGGGTTCTATCATTTCAAACCTGCAATCCCAAGTTAAATAAAATAAATAAAAATCGCTCAGGCCTATCATTTCAGCCCATAACGATTTTTCCCTATTCTAAAGTCCATTCGGGTATGTATCATTTCAACCCATAGTGATTCTATTCTACAGGGAACTTGCAGTGTGAGAAAGAGAATAAAATAAACAATATAATAGAATATAACATAGCAGATGATGTGACAAGTTTATAACAGGGTTTAACATCAGATAATACATATCACAGGCATGTATAACATGATATAAAAGTTCTACACATTCACTTGTTATCGTTTTACAATTATATAAGTATGAATGTCAAGCGTGAATAACTCACCTTTTTAAGCTAGAGTTCGCAAATCAAAACACACAAACAAATCAGAAAGCACGATATAGCACGACTTTGGATTCAAGTGGAGGGAGAGCCAAGATATTAATCTTGTATACAAAAATAAACAAAGCAATATAAATATATATATTCAACACAAAATTTTAAATTGAAACAATTGGAAATTAGAAGCAACAAATGACATCACCAACCTTTAACACAAAAATGCTTGATCTTAATGGAACATAGGCTCGGTACTCCTCTATTTTGCTCGGCCATGGCTCTAATTTGAGGCAACAAGGCTCGGGTTTGCATCACATAGGCACGGCTAGCATAGGAATTTGAAGGGGTTGGAGTTACAAAGCAAGGAATGTCAAAGGTCAAGCATAAAAGAGGAGTTTTGGGTTATATCTAGGCTCGGCCTATGGTCAATATGGCTCGGCCATGGTTCACTTCAGGTCAGGTAAGGTATGGTGTGATGGTCAGAGGTCATGTCACGTGCTGGTAGTGGAGCTAAGGGTGGTGGCCGAAGCTAAACAAGAAGGGGTTGGTGGAATAAAGGCTCGGCTATGCATTGTTTGGAGTTTTTGCAAAGTTTTTGTGGCGGAAGTTCATATGGTGGTCACGGCCAGATCTGGTCAGAGGGTAGGAGGCGGTTGTAGGCCGTGGATGATGAGGAGAAGGTGATGGTGGTGGTCGGTGGAGAAGTGGAGGGTTATGGCCGAGCAAAGCTAGAGAAGAGCTAGGCAAAAGCCAAATAAAATGTAGAGAAAAAGTAGGAAAAAGGAAGCCATTAACTTACATATTTTTTTTCAGAAATGAGAATGGCCGAGAATGATGATGAGATGGGAAGTTTTTCACGTGAGTAAGCAAATGAAATGCACGGCTATACTAGAGGAAATGGACGGCCAAGCAAATGAAAAGACAAGAAAAGGACAAGTCACAAGCAAATGAAAAGACATTGTCTCTTTGAATTCCCACTTTCTTTTATTCAAAATAAACCAATCAAAAATCAAATAAATAAAATAAAAGATAAAACAAAATAAAGTAGAAATGAAAAAAATAAATAGACTTAGGAAAATAGGAAAATAAATAAAGAAAATAGTTTGTTATATTGAAACTAGAATTAAAAATTGCAAATAAAATACAACTAATATTGGAAAATTACAAGTACACTTTTAAAAATGTTTTCAAAATAAAATTTGAAATAAAAATCTATTTTATACATATTTGCAAAAATCTTGGGTTGTTTTACTCTCCCCCACTCAAACCTTTTCGTCCTCGAAAAGAACGACACAAGAAAAAATAAGGAAAAGCAAGATAGAAAGGCAAATAGTTCCTGAAACAAACAATTCCGGATTCGAAGTACGAATGCTCTCCTCCGTCTCCCAGGTACAATCTCGATCATCTGTACTCCACTATACTTTGACCTGACTAACAGATTTCCTTCTTAGCTGCTTCATACCTATGTCGACAATACAAAGTGGATTCCTCTCGACAGTCAGATTAGGCTCAATATCCAAACTATCAAGAGCAGAAGGCTGGACAATAAGAGATGGTTCATGAAGATATCGGCGAAGATGCGAGTTGTGGAATACATCATGCACTCCAGAAAGCATCTCGGGCAAATCCAGACGATAAGCCAAAGAACCAACTCTTTCCACAATGTGGAAAGGACTAATGAACCTTGGAGAAAGCTTCCCTCTACGACCAAAGCGAATGACATTCCTTAAGGGAGAGACCTTAAGGAAAACCTGATCACCAACAACAAACTCCAAACTCCTCCTACGCCTATCAGTGTACTTCTTCTGCCTATCCTGAGCAACCCTCATCTTCCTCCTAATATCCTCAACTCTCTCAGAAGCCTCTAAAATCACATTAGGACCAAGAACCAAACGATTACTGGATTCAATCCAGCAAGATGGAGATCTACAAGGTCGTCCGTAAAGAGCAGCAAATGACGACATTTTAATGCTAACCTGAATTCGAAGATAGAATGAGATAGATAAAGGATTAAGATAAGATTAAAATAGAAGATTAGATTATACCTGATAACTATTGTTATAGGTGAATTCGACAAGATGGAGATGATCTTCCCAAGATCCTCCATAATCAAGCACACAAGCACGAAGAAGATCTTCGAGAATCTGATTTACCCTTTCCGTCTGACCGTCAGTCTATGGATGGTAAGCAGTACTCAGATTCAGATGAGTACCTAAAGATTCCTGAAAAGCTTTCCAAAACTAACTGGTAAAGATAGGATCACGATCATAAACAATACTGAGAGGAACACCATGGAGACGAACAATCTCCCTCATGTAGATTCAAACAAGCTAGAAGCAGAATGGGTAGACTTGACGGGAATGAAATGAGCGGATTTAGTCAGTCTATCCACAATAACCCAGATACTCTCATTACCCCTCCTAGTCCTCGGTAATCCATCAATGAAATCCATAGAAACTTGTTCCCACTTTCAATTAGGAATCTCAAGGGGCTGCAACAAACCAGGGGTCTTCTGATGATGGGCCTTGACTTGCTGACAAGTCGCACACCTACTAACAAAGATAGAGATATCCCGCTTCATCCCTCTCCACCAATAAAGCCTCTTCATATCCTGATACATCTTCGTCACACCAGGATGAATAAAAAGTCTGGATCGATGATTCTCCCGAAGTAACTCCTGTCTCAATACATCAACATTCAGGACACAAATCCAACCATTAATCCTCAAAATCCCTCTATCATCGATCTGAGCTCCACTACTACCATGACTACTACGACCAACTCTGCTACGAACAATCTCCTTAATAAGTCTAAGCATTCTATCCTCATCCTGCTTAGCCACGATACGATCCAAAAGGGGAGAAGAAGAAACAACAAGTTGACACAACAAAGCCTTCTTCCAACTTAGAGCATCGGCCACAACATTAGCTTTACCAGGAGTATAGCTAATATCGAGGTTGTAAGAAGCCAGAAACTCAAGCCAACGAACATGCCTTTGATTCAAATCCTTCTAAGTGAAGATATATTTCAAAGACTAATGATCAGTGAAAAGCTCAAACTTAGTTCCCAGAATATGATGCCTCCAAAGCTTCAAAGCAAAGACAACAGAAAGCAACTCTAAATCATGAGCAGCATAATTAGCCTCATGGGTTTTCAACTGACGGCTGGCATCGGCAATGACCCTACCTTCCTGCATGAGAACAGCATCCAATCCCTCACGACTAGCATCAGTATATACCGTCAATCCCTCACTTCCATTTGGAACTGTAAGAACTGGTGCGAAAGTAAGCTTGCTTTTTAACTCATTGAATGCAGCTTTACATTCATCACTCCAAATAAACTTAGCATTCTTACGAGTCAAAGCAGTGAGAGGTGCAACAATCCGAGAAAAATTCTCAATGAATCTCCGGTAATAATCGGCAAGGCCCAGAAAACTACGAATATCAGATGGAGTCTTAGGAGTTTCCCAATCCTATAACAGAATAGGGAAAAAAAAGAACCACAGAAGAGATAGAATAATTAAATGATAAAGGAAAAAGAGAAGGAAAGAAAGACATACATTGATCGCAGTGATCTTGACTGGATCAACAGAAACTCCATTACCAGAAACAATATGCCCGAGGAATCGGACTTCATCCTTCTAGAAATGGCATTTAGAAAATTTAGCCTTCAACTGATGATTTCTAAGAGTCTCCAAAACAGATTTCAAATGTGACTCATGCTCTTCCTTGGTCTTAGAGAAGACAAGGATATCATCAGCAAAGACTAGAACAAATTTATTAAGCACATCACGAAAAAAACGATTCATCAAATCAACAAAGAAAGCAGGAGCATTAGTTAAACCAAAAGGCATCACTAACAATTCAAAGAACCCATTCTCAGTACGGAAAGCCGTCTTGGGAATACTTTCCTCAGCAACTCTGAGCTGGTGAAAACCTATGGCAAGATCAAGTTGAGAGAAAACAGTAGCATCATAAAGCTGATCAAACATATCGTTGATGCGAGGCATAGGATATCTGTTTTTCATAGTGAGCTTGTTCAGCTCCCTATAATCAACAAACATCCTCAAAGAACCATCAGACTTGGTGACGAAAACCACTGCTGCTCCCCATTCTGAATGGCTAGGTCTGATCAGACCCTTGGAGAACAAGTCCTTAATTTGCTTTCCCAACTCAACCTTCTCGCGGGGTGCCATTCTTCTAGGAGGAAGAACTACAGGTTGAGCTCCAGGAATAAGATTAATACGAAAATCAATTTACCGCTTAGGAGGTAAAGAAGTGACTTCACCAAATACATCGGGATAGAGTCTGACTACAAGAGTCGAATCCAGATCACCAGGAGAAGAATCCAGAGAATAAATAAAACTGCCAGCAAAATCCTGAGGCATGCGGCACTGAATAATCAAGGAATTACCTCGATTGTCAACAAGATAAGCAGACCGAGCTTTACAAGAGATATGGGCATCATGCCTACTCAGCCAATCACTTCCAAGCAATAAATCAAAAGCATCAAAGCCCAGAACATAGAAATCACCACTAAAGCGATGATCAAAATAGAGAAGTTTCACTTGCTTACAAATCCTATTAAGGTTTGTGGGGCCACCAATAGGGTTAGAAACACATAAAGGTACAGAAGCATACTCAGGAGAAAGGAGATGCTCGAACTTATCACACAAATCAACATAAATAAAACTATGGGAAGCTCCAGTATCAAATAAAACCCTAACATGATGCAGAAATAAAGAAAAGGTGCCCTGAAGAGTACCTTGGTCATCACTAGGAGCAGGAGCAGGAGTAGGAGCAGGAGCAGGTGAAGAAGCAGAGGTAACAGCAAAAATACCAAATAGTTTGCCCTTCTGCTAGGTAGGGCAATCCTTCTTGAGATGGCCAGGCTGAAGATAGATATGACAGAGGTCATGCCTATTCAACTGAGCAGGAGGAGGAATAGCAGCACCAACTAAAGTAGGACAACTATTGGCATAGTGTCCCTTCTGATCACATTTGAAGCAGGTGATGGTAGAAAGGTCAACAGGCTGCCTCTGAGAAGGAGAAGATGATGAAGATCCCAAACCCGGATGATTGAGCCAATTCTTCTTCTACTGATGGAAATTAGGCTTTCTCTTCTTAGAGTTAGCAGAGGAAGACTGAGATGGAGGAGCACCAACAACTGCAGGACCCTTAGAAGTAGGGTTCTCATAACGAATAGCCATATCCATAATCTTGGTAAAAGTGCCATGAACATGAGAAATGAGACGACCATAGAACTCTGGGTGAGCTCGAGCAATGAACTTCTCATTCTTCATAAGAGGAGTGTCTATCGGGCCAGGACCGAACTTGGAAAGTTCATTGAAGTTCTGCTCATACTTAGAAAAGGACATGGTACCCTGCTTGAGATCCATGAATTCACGATAAAGCTGAGGTTTACCGGCTTCTGGCATCCATTTTTCCACAAAAGCCTCCTTGGAAGGAAGATACATTTACAAAACTTAAGATAGATTCAAAAGAAAGGAGAATATGGGAACAAAATTCAAGATAACACAAAGGATACCTAAACTACTCCCATGAAATATCACCCTCGTTGGTGTGAGCTATAACAGACTCCCACCAATCCAAGGCTGACTCTTGCAGCTGCCAAGCTGCTAACTAACGCTTCTAGGCATCAGTAATCTCGAGACCGGAAAAGATCCTCTCTAAACTCCGTAACCATTGCTGGGCTTCAATAATGCTCTCTGAACCGGTAAACTTGGTTCCACAAGGTTGAGAAAATTCCTTACAGAGAACAGTAAACCTAACAGGTGCAGCAGGCTGAGGAGCTGGGGGCAATACCACGACCCCTACCTCTGGCAATTCCACGATTCATCCTGAAAAATCAAGAATGAATTTTAGGACAAAGGTAAAGAGAAGATAAAGATAAGATAAGACGATAAAATCACTTGGATGAATATCCTAAAGAAAGAAAATACTAACAAGGTAGATACGAAAGGAAGGACGTTTAGAAAAATTCCTTTAAAACAAGAAAAGATTTATATCAAAATAATATTTGAAAAATCCTTTGAAAAATCATTTTAAAATCATTTTAAACTTTGAAAATACGTTCTCTCACAAAGAAATGATTCTGAGGTTGATTTCACTCATTCTAGGGTATTTCTACCCTATCTCTAATGAGTTTTTTCTCCTTGGGCTAAGGTTCGCCTAAAAACCTTGCTCTGATACCAACTGTAACGACCCACTATTTTGGACCATTCAAATCGACAATAATCCACACATGTCAGACTTGAATAATTCAAAATAACAGATTGTAATAAAATTTGGAGCAAAGAAAATCAATCACAGAATCATAGACACAGAAATATCAGAATAACTCGCAGTGGAAGATAAAATACCATAGTAGTTCATGAAGCTACTATAACAAAGTCTCAAAACAAATACATAATATCAGTCTGAAAACAAATACAATAGAAATCCCAAATACATAGAAGTCCACTAATACAAGAGCTGAAATAGAAAAACTGAAACTGGAATAGATAAATAACTAGATAAGCAGAATCTCCAACGATTCCTAGCTCCAGAAAGTGAAATCCAAAGTTGTGAATACTCAGGCTAATCCGAGCATAAATAAAAACACAAACACTCGAGTCAGGACATACATACTTATACAATGTAAACCAACTCAAGTGAACTATAATAAAAGCACAAGTAACTTAAAGGATGCTTGGGACTGCCCATCCTCTAAGGAACCGTTAAACTATTTACTATGTAGTAATATTCGCTATTATCATAATGTCTAATGGTAAAATAAACATACTTTTAAATAGCATTAAGGCTTTACATTTTCCACCTTAACACGTAATAGTCCCAGTAGTCCATCCAGTATCAGCATACCTCCAGATCAGGAGGCTACCCTAAATACTCCATGGGCTACGGGAGAAAACCAAACTCGTAATAAAGCTCGCTATGGTAGGTGACACGACACACAAGGCAATGCCATGGTAGATATACCAATTATGCACACAAACTGGTGGAAATGCGTAGCAGCCACTACCGCCCACCTCGGACACACTCCCAAATCAAAATCAAAGATGGCCATCAAATCAATCACAAGGTAAGAGTATAATATCGAAGGAAGGTGCCCGATCGGAGGAATGACCTTACTTGGCCCGAGATCGCTCATGTTTTAGCCACCTTAAGCCAACTCACAGGAGTCGGGTCTACGTTCATACCTCAATAGGATCGTCGCAACCATCCTACTTCATTCTGGAATCTCCACCGCATACATAGTTGTTAAAGTGGTTTTCGGTATCGACAGAGAGTATGTCCATATCTGATCCCGGTCTCTTTAACAACCAATCGTTATTATAACCCATGGTTATACATTTAAAATTGGTTTATATTTCAAATAAAAATACATCATTTAAACCAATTAAAAGTAAAGTCATTATACTTACAAATCAAATATTCAATTCCCAAAAATTTAGCCTTTTCTGAGCTCGTTTATTTAATTAAATACTTTAAAACATTAAAATTTCAACTTTCGTAGCACTTAGAAAATGCTGCGGTAAGTTATATTTGAAAACAAATCATTTCAGCAAAACAGCATTTATAAACTGTTGTAGTAGTTCAGTTTCATTTTGAAAAATTAGTTCAATTCAGCAAAGACAGCATTTACAAAACTGCTGCAGTAGTTCAATTACATTTGAAAATCTTCATTTCAGCCAACTGCAACACTTATCAAGTGCTACTGTAGCCCTTTTATTAGTTTCAGATTTTAGATTTTCTTTCTGCAACCATAGCACTTACCAAGTGCTGCAGTAGCCCTTAGTTAATTTAGCTTTTGTTCATTTGCATCAACCACAACACTTACAAAGTGCTGCAGTATCATTTACTTCAGATTTTAAGTTAATTTCAAAATGATAGCATTTCTGAAGTGCTACTAATTCAATTTCCAGATTTATAATAAAATTTCAAAAACAAATAAACTTCAATTTTAACCATTTTAACTTATAAAAATCATATTTTTCCACTTCAAAAATGTTCATTTATATACCCTTTAACTTATGATTTTATAAAGAATTTTTTTTACAATAAAATCAAATTTTCCAATAATTTCACTTATTAGATTCAAGTGTACTATTTTCCCATTCTTTACATTTTTTACAATTTACTTTAAAACTTAAATTTAAATTCCCATTTCATAAATAAAACTTAATTTCCATTTTTTTTCTTTACTTAAACTTTCATTTTAAACCAAATCACAAACTTCCAAATTAAGTTATATTTTAAATTACAATTTAATCATTTATTTATTTAACATTTTTAACTTATAGAAAAATCACTAACCCTTTATTAAATCATTTTAAATTCAATTTAAATCAAATTATCATTTTTTTACATTTTAAAATACTTAAAATTTTCCCGAAATATATAAAATAACCACGGGTTTGTATAATATTTTCTAACCTAGGTCAAGTGATACAGATAATATATCATTTCAATCCGTAATTTACAAAGAAAAATCCGGGTTCTATCATTTCAAACCCATAATCCCAAGTTAAATAAAATAAATAAAAATCGCTCAGGCCTATCATTTCAGCCCATAATGATTTTTCCCTATTCTAAAGTCCGTTCGGGTATGTATCATTTCAACCCATAGTGATTCTATTCTACAGGGAACTTGCAGTGTGAGAAACAGAATAAAATAAACAATATAACAGAATATAACATAGCAGATGATGTGACAAGTTTATAACAGGGTTTAACATCATATAATACATATCACAGGCAGGTATAACATGATATAACAGTTCTACACATTCACTTGTTATCGTTTTACAATTATATAAGTATGAATGTCAAGCGTGAATAACTCACCTTTTTAAGCTGGAGTTCGCAAATCAAAACACACAAATAAATCCAGAAAGCACGATATAGCACGACTATGGATTCAAGTGGAGGGAGAGCCAAGATATTAATCTTGTATACAAAAATAAACAAAGCAATATAAATATATATTCAACACAAAATTTTAAATTGAAACAATTGGAAATTAGAAGCAACAAATGACATCACCAAGCTTTAACATAAAAGTGCTTGATCTTGATGGAACATAGGCTCGGTCCTCCTCTATTTTTGCTCGGCCATGGCTCTAATTTGAGGCAACAAGGCTTGGGTTTGCATCACATAGGCACGGCTAGCATAGGAATTTGAAGGGGTTGGAGTTACAAAGCAAGGAAGGTCAAAGGTCAAGGCATAAAAGAGGAGTTTTGGGTTGCATCTAGGCTCGGCCTATGGTCAATATGGCTCGGCCATGGTTCACTTCAGGTCAAGTCAAGTGTGGTGTGATGGTTAGAGGTCATGTCACGTGCTGGTGGTGGAGCTAAGGGTGGTGGCCGAAGCTAAACAAGAAGGGGTTGGTGGAATAAAGGCTCGGTTATGCATTGTTTGGAGCTTTTGCAAAGTTTTTGTGGTGGAATTTCATATGGTGGTCACGGCCAGATCTGGTCAGAGGGTAGGAGGTGGTTGTAGGCCGTGGATGATGAGGAGAAGGTGATGGTGGTGGTCAGTGGAGGGTTATGATCGAGCAAAGCTAGAGAAGAGCAAGGCAAAAATCAAAGAAAATGAAGAGAAAAAGTAGGAAAAAGGAAGCCATTAACTTACATATTTTTTTTCAAAAATGAGAATGGCCGAGAATGATGATGAGATGGGAAGTTTTTCACGTGAGTAAGCAAATGAAATGCATGGCTATACTAGAGGAAATGGACGGCCAAGCAAATGAATAGACAAGAAAAGGAAAAGTCACAAGCAAATGAAAAGACTTCGTCTCTTTGAATTTCCACTTTCTTTTATTCAAAATAAACCAATCAAAAATCAAATAAATAAAATAAAAGATAAAACAAAATAAAGTAGAAATGAAAATAAATAAATAGTCTTAGGAAAATAGGAAAATAAATAAAGAAAATAGTTTGTTATATTGAAACTAGTATTAAAAATTGCAAACAAAATACAACTAATATTGGAAAATTACAACTACACTTTTAAAAATGTTTTAAAAATAAAATTTGAAATAAAAATCTATTTTAAACATATTTGCAAAAATCTTGGGTTGTTGCAGTATATATATATATAACTAGTATATAGCTAGTATACTACAGTACGAATAATTTACCTAAAGGTTACTAACATATAAACATATATGAAACATATACTTGTATATATAACATAGAATATGTATATAAGTACCTTTATATCTATATACACTTTACTGAGAAATTTCAAAAAAAATCTAAACACAACACATATAAATACTTTCGCAAGGTCATATATATACAGTAAATATAGAACAGTGTAACAAATCTGCAGACTTAGTTTAAATCTACTAGCATATATACATATGTACTTTAAACATAGATATTATCATAACATACATATATAAAGTAGCAAGTTAAAAGCTTAAATATGTTGACAGTGCATAATCTTATAACTTACACATAAACTAAAATATATACGAAAGCTTCCACACGTGTATATATACTTTTCTTTAAAACAAACCATATTTATTTCAAACTAACTAATAAGATTCATCTTTGAACTGAATATACAAATAGATTTAAACTAGCTTATATATATATATATATTTGTACCTTACGCAAAGAAGTGGCTAAGATGGATGAAAAGTGCGAGTTCAAGTAGAGATTTCGGTCTATGTTCTGCCGATGAGAGAGGGCAGAGGAGGTGGAAAAAGCACGCTGCCAAGAGGATCTGGCGTGGAAGGGATGGCTGCATGCGTTGAAGTGGTGGATGATTTTGAGGCAGAGGTCGCGGCTAGTGAGGCACGACGTGGGGAGAGAGATGGAATGGTTGCCGATGAAGATGGTCAGTGCGAGGGTTAGGGGGAGGAGCGGTTGTGGAAGGAGGAGTTTGGCGAGACACCATGTTGAAGGCAAAAGAAGAGGATGAGACGCACTGTCTCAAGAAAAATGAAGCAATATTTATTTATTTAATTTTTTTAAGCTAGAGGAAATGAACAGATGAAAGGATGAAGTTTAGATATTAAAATGAGAGAATGTTAAGAGTCAGGCACAAATTTAAGGGAAAATAGTGAAAAACTGAATACATTAATTGCTGATAGCTATTGGTTTGCACGAGGAAATATTGAAAGTCACGAAAACCAAAAGGCACAAAACTAATACCAGTACGGTCCGACGTTTCATAGATTCTGCCGAGTATCGGACTTCAAAACCCAGAATTAAGTATACCGTAGAGATCACCACGACGAGGCGATCAATACGATATACATATATCAGTGGTACTACTATCCTATCAAAAGTCGATATCGGTACCGAAATGCTGCTAAAATGTCAAAAATAAGATGAATGGAGCAATAGAAGTCCAAATTTGAAGAAACGAAATATGACATCTAACTCAGAAGACGATTTACAAATTTTCTATATAAAAATATTCAGGTTTGGAAAACATTTTATTATCGTCAATTTTTAACTGATTTAAATTTAAATAAAATCACACAAGAAAATAAACTTCCATATTTTCTGATGAAAATTTACCATTTGCTATGTTAAAGTAGACGTATTCCAAATATTAAATTTTTATTTCAAAATTTTATTGTTTTAAATTTCACAAAAATTCAGTTAAATATATTATTAAAACTAATAAAATTTTACGCGTCGTTACAAGTTTTCTAGTGAAGAAAATGATTATTTGGGTTTCAAATTATTTATGGCAAAATTAAATATGTTTTGGGTCTGAAATTAATATATGCTAGCAAACATATTAAAAATGATTTATAGGAATTTTTGTAGAATTTTCCAAAGTGTTTTAATGAATATATAAAATTATTTAAGGAGAAGGGGTATTTTGTACATAATTTAATTTGTTAAATTCTGAAATCTCGGCAGTACTTTTAGAAAACAAAATTAGCGACCAATCATATTTTGACAAATAAGGTAGGTTAGTTGAAAAGAATTACTTTTTAAAGTTAAATTCAGTTTTTACATGCTTTTTGCATGTTTCGTGGTGTGCACGTAAATATGCATATTTTCACTTCTATATTTAATCTAATTAAATTAAATAAATGATCATATTAGGGTGTTTTAACATGTTTAAACCAAAATTCAAATTATTTTCAAATCACTATATATTCATCTTCAAACAGGGGCAAAATGATCATTTTTGTGCATATATTAATTTGAGAAAATTTACTTGGTAATTTTTATATTATTTTGTAGGAAATTGAATTCAAATTACAAGTGGCTTCATGAAGATGTGCATGCACAAGAGTTAGAGAACAAATGAAGTTGGAAATAATTCATTTCATGACAACATGGAGGACTTCACCTACCCACTTACCATGATGTACACTTAGGAGCTAATGCACATGCTAATGGAAATTAAAGCTACATGTACATTTAAGTGGAGGATTAACACATGCTATTGACTACTTGGTGGCCACACTAACTCAAGAGTAGTTTAGGTAGTTCCCAAAAATTTTGATTAGGGTTTCATACAAGTATAAATACTCCATATGTTCACGTAATTATCTTCTCTCTTCCTCTTAGCCTCTTAGTTTAGGAAAATAAAATAAAATGCAAGCTCTCTTTCTTTTTTTCATGGCTACTTAGCCATTTTTTTTCATGTATTTTTCTCTTTTATGCAATGTTAATTAATGTTTTACTCTACTTACATGCTCTCTTTCTTCTTATGTTAGGAGCTTAGTTTCATTTCTTATGCAAGTAGATTACTTTTTATTTCTTTTTAGTTAGCTCTCTTTTTCATTAGCTTGCATTTTCCTTTTCTTTTTGTTTCATATTGCTTTCTACATTCGTTGATATGATAACAAATATGAGAGGCTAAACCCCTTCAATTTAAGGGTAATGAAGCTCTCTAATTATGTAGATTCAACATAATTTGTTCATTTTGATCTCTTTTTGTGCTTAATGAAAATGATAGAATGTGGTAAATATTTTGTTGTTTAGCTTTGAATTTGATAGCCTATATTGTTGACACCAATAGGCTATACTTCAACAAAAAAAACACAAATTACCTCTTCATCTACATATGATTATGGTAATGAAGTGAACGTTGAAATCAAAATTTGATGGTCTATATTTCTAATCAATAGTTAATAGGCCATGCTTAAAATAGATTTTATTTTCAATTTCATTGTCATTTTCAAGAGAGTTAGCAAGTGGTCTAAGGGGTGTGTTATAGTTTGATGGCTTATGTTGAGCTAATTAATAGTACAAATAGGCCATACTTATGATAAGAACATCAATTAAATTCACTAATGACCAAAAAAAAGAGATCACAATTGCATGTTATGTTGATTCATGTGATTAAGAGAGTGGATTTATCTTTAAATTGCCTTCAAACTCTCATATTTTTATCCATTTTATTTACTAGTTTATTTACATTTTCATTTTTTTAGCTTAAACACACTCTCTAATCTTGGTTAATTTGATTGAATAGAAATTTAAAATCTAAACAATTCCCTATGGATCGACCCGTACTCGCCACATACTAGAATTGTACGCCGTGCGCTTGTAGTTAATTTTAATATAAATTCGATCGGCTAATTTTCAAACTCGATAGAGTTTGGTTGTACGAAAAAGTTTTTGGCGCCGTTACTGGGGAATTGATTTGGTTTTTTTTCTATTCTTCGAATTATTTTCATTTGATTTTTGTGTGTTATCTTTAAAAAAAATTGCGTGTTTGTGTGATTGTTGCTTGCATTTGTTTGTGTGTTTTGTTTACACTTGTTGTTTTTCTATTTGCATTTCTATTTTTTTTAAAATACACAATTTCATTTGAAAAGGAAAAAAAATTAATTGCAATTTACATTTTACATTGTACATACATTTTACATTGCCATTCTCTTTTTTCAAATTGTCCCAAACATTCACAAACTCCCACTGGCCATTCACTTAACTTCATTTGCATAGCCTACTACAACATACACTTTCATCATTTCTCACAACAGCCATCCTCTACTTCATCACTACCTGATACAGTGCAACCCCCTGTAGTACAAAAACATCACTACTTCACACACTGTGCATGCTCTGTGCACGTGTCCTCGACCTGAATTTCCATTTCAACATTACATTCCTCACTGTATTTCATAGTCATCACATTCCATAGCTGAATATCCTACCACCTCTTGTCATCACAGTCAAACTGTGCATATCCAATATTCCCTCCCCTGTCTATTCACTACTTCTCCTCAACCAACGACATTACTATCATTACTTCATCAACATACAACACTTGCTGCCACATACGCCTACCAAACTTCACCACATATTCCTTCCCACCATTTCCTGCAACTTGAACCAACTCCCTGACCACATCAAAAACTGTTACATTGTGCATGTAACAAATAGTGCACTGTGCACTACAACCTCTTCACCAAACCATTCCACAAACACTGCACACTCAACCCACAAACAAACTTCACCATACACATTGTCTTCCCACTTCTATCGTCACATTACTGTCACTCTAACTCTTACTACCTTCAACCACCATCTCCTCCTCTCTGACAATCACAACCTCAACAGTGCCAATACCTCAAAAGTCATATTGTTTCACCTACACAATAGTACATCGCCATTTCTACCACTATATTAGCTTCCACCCAGCATACACGCAAACCTTGCAAACAACCCACTACATTAGCTTCCAGTCACAAACACCCTGCACTCCTTACTGCTTCAACCATCACTTCATAAAAACCATACCCACTGTGCATCAACCTCCTACCACATACTTCTTCACAAACAAACATACAATCTGTCACACTACATCCATCCATCTGCCTCGAAAATAGCAGTGCAACCCTATCATTCAACCTCTTCATTCATAGCAGCATCCATATAACCTTCTACTTCACTGTCACGTAAGATACAAACTGTCAACTGACACAAAATGCAACACAAACTGTCAATCAATGACTACCCACATAAAAATCCCCAAAGTCGATCACTTGCTGCAATCCCATTTGCCTCATAACCAGTAACTCAACTCTCCCTGTCAACCACTCCAAACTACTTCACATCATTCAGTAACTCCAAACATCAGTTTTCTCTATCAACTTCTCATCAAACACTTCATTTCATTACCATCAACATTCATATACCTGCTTGCACCCAAACAATACCAGTCACTCAAGCCTGCACTGCCAGTCTGCCATTATCCTTGCCACTCTTCTAATATATAACTTCAGCACTTCTCTACATCACTGTCTTCACCACAATAATCAACTTGCCACCAGTTCATCGCTGCATCACTTGAGATTACTGCCTCAACATAAGAATTTGTCCACATATCAACGGTTCCACTGTCAATAACGCCTGCTTGCCTCCACCCCATCACCTGCCACCACAACCCTGAATCAAGAATTGCGAACAACCATGAACTCCGCCTCCATCTAACATCAACTGCTACACCTCCGCAAATCACGAAACTCCAGCATATCGCCCAACCTCCTACTGTCCCAAACTCCGGTCGAACCAATCGACTTTACCTCCTTCTCTTTGCCCTCTGCCGCAAATCACCAACATCATCACACTCTACTATCCCCAAACCACGAAATCGCCCATCGCCTTTGCACCACATCATCGAACAACAGCAGCCAATACCCAGTCCAACCCAATCAACTCGAAATTGCGCCTAACCAAAGCTTCAAGCACGATCAACACGCGAATGAGTTTTTGGAATTTGGGAATTGGTTTTTGAAATTGGATTTTGAATTTAGGATTCAGACAGAAGTGACGTAACAGTTTCCTTCTTTTTTATCGTTTTTTTGATCGAAGAAAATTTTGGACCGTGGTGACTTACTGGACCGGGCTGAGTTTGTTTCAAAAAACATTGTTCAAAATTCTTGTTTTAATTTCTCTTCTTTAAGTATACATTCATTTCCTTTTGTTTTCATTTTTATTTTATCCCTTTTAAAAAAAATTCATTGTCATTTGGTATTTAAAAAAACAACATGTTGTTTTTAATTGTTTTCGTGTAAGTTGTTTTGTTTAATAATTTTTTTCTTTGATATATATATATATATTATAAAATTTCTTTTTTTATATATATCTTGTTTTTATTTTCAGGTTGTCAAAGCAGACAGGAAAAGTGCTTGCTTTGCTTAGCTTGCCAAAAAAAAAATAACCGCTTGCTTGCTTTAAAAAAAAATGTTGCTTTTATAATAATTCCGCACGCTCTGGTATCATGTCCCTATATCTTGTTTATATTATCTTTACATTGTTGGTTGCTTGCATTTTATAAAAAAAATCAAAAACAAAAAAAAAATCATTTGTAGTTGCATTGTTAATACACGTTTAATTTCTGCTTTGCATTTCATTTTAGAATTTGATTATTAATAACAGTTAGACATCAATAACGCTTAATGTATATTAACAAGTTGTCTTCTTTGAACAATTTAATTTCTTGGTGTCTAGGCTACGGTAGAGCAATAATCAGTTATAAATATTATGGTGATTCGTAAATATTATACTGATTGTTTCCCTAAAGGTACTTAAACCTTCGGCTGCAATGCTACAGTGATTCGTGGTGCACCGATAAATCCTGCCCGTTACCTGGCTGAGAACTATCTTGTTGGATTAAGACAAAGTGTGATTATACAATTTTGGGTTAGAAGCTACTTAAGTTAGAAAATTTATAATTATATCCTTGCACTCATTTAGTTACATTAGTTCATGCATACCTTAAAAAAAATTAAAAATTAAAAACAATTTTTTTTTGTAAATATTCCTTAACTTAGTTTTTAAATCCTTTTCATTTGTAAATTTTTAAATCAAAATCAAAAATTAAAAAAAAATTGAGTTAGGTTTTTTTAGAAAAACAAAATTCCTAAAAAATTAAAAATCTTTCCAAAAACAGAAAAATAAAAGTCTTTTCAAAAACAAAAAAAATGAAAATCCAAAAAACAAAACAAAAATCAAATTTCTCTTTTGAAAAATAAATTCCTTTTGGTAAATAGTTTTCTATTATAAAAAAATTCCAAAAATAAATTACAAAACAAAAAAAAATCAAATTACCTTTTTGAAAAATAAATTCTCCTTTGTGAATACTTTTCCATTATAAAAATAAATAAAAAATAAAATCTAAAAAAAACAACATTTTGAAAATGTTGGAATTTTCTTATTCTCCAGAATTCTACGATAGTTGTGAAAATCAATTTAATCCATATAATTTCACTCCAACTTCTTATGGATATTTCAACAACAACTATTGTTTAAATGATTCGACTTTTGAACAAAATTTTCAAAATGATGACCAACCTTCAAATCTGGAAAATAGCATTGAAATGATTTCGTCTTTACTTGAACTCTCTACACAAAAAAAATCAAAGAATAAATGATTTGTGTAATTCATATTTGGGCAACGATTCAAGTCAAAGTTTTCAAAGTAATCAAGATTTGAATTCACTTCAAAATTGAAATGATTTCGAGTATAACCCATGCCCATTCAATTTCGAACTTCAAAATGAGGTTTAAAGTCAAAATGAAAATGGAAACAACTTTTTAAATGATTTTGGCAATGGGAAAAATCTCGACTATGATGCAATTGAAAATTTTTGTTCTCAACAATTTCAAATTGAAAATCCTCAAGTTAAAATTTATAAATTGGATTTTGTTGAGCAAATGGATGAAATTTACAATGATCACACGGATTTGTTATTTGAAACTTATATGAAACAACGTGAGGAACAAAATCAAATCCCAACGTGTGACGAGTCAATTGATAATCCATCTTTTACCAAAATTGACAATTTTTAAGTAACAACTTTTGAAATTGTAAACGACAGTCCTAATGAAGTTGTTGAGTTGGATTTCAATTCTCTTGAGGGTGAGAAACTTGATTTAAATGTCGATCTTCCATTTTCCAATTTTGAAAATTTGAATACAACAACTTTGGAGTTTGAAAATGATATACACAATGAAGTTGTTGATAATCCAACAAAGGAAGACGAATTTAATGAACACAAATTTTCGAAAACGAGTTGTCAAATTCTGATGGGGAAGATTTAAATCACCATTTTGATTTTGAAATTGATAATTCTGAAGAAGTTTTCAATGATAAGCTTGAATTTCGATTTGGTGAAAATAAACTTGAACTTCAATCAATCGTTATATCTACCCCAAAAATCATCGAAAATAAAACAAATCATTCGATTTTTAATAGAACGACATTCGTTTTTCCAAATCAACATTCAACTTCGAAATCTTTTATGGTTTGATTTTTCGTGCTTAAGCTATATCTCTCACAGTTGACGAGACAGATGAATTGGTCTTTGAAAGACCACTTCATTTACTTTTTAACGATATACTTTCTGATGTCGTGTAAATAATCTTTTCATTTTCATGTAAATATAGGTCATATTTTTATTTTTATTTTTCTCTTTTCACTTGGGTTGACTATGGGGACACAGTCAAAATCAAGTGTGGGGGAAGCCTCATCTTCCTTGTATTTAATTTTTCATGGTTTATTTTTTTTGCATTTTTCTTTCCAAAACTCAAAATTAAAAAAAAATTCCCTAAAACAAAAATTTCTTTTTAGCCTTTTGATTTATTTTTAAAGAAACACTTAGGATAAATATATGGTTTTGGTTATTAAATTAAAATTTTCGAAAATTTAGTTGTCTTAACAAAAATAAAAATAAGTTTGATTACAAGTAACGATAGTTTAACTAGTATATAGGAAGATTTATGGTGATAATTATGAAGTATATCCTAATTGGAAACCTTTTTTTAAAAATTGGTGAATTTTAAGCAAAGGATATAACATTTTCTTTTATCTTCTAAGTTAAATGGTGCTAAGATGATTTGCAAAACTCTCTCTTAAGAAAACAAAAAACAAAAACAGAAACAAAAAAAATATGAAAAAACAAAAGATTAAAAAAAAATTTGTGTATATATATATATGTATATGTATATATTTTTTATTAACACCTAGAGTCATGTGTTCACACTTGTGTGTTCACTCGCCATGCTCTGTACCTTTCTCACGTTAGCCCAAAAGGCAGTGCACAATCGGTATATCTGGCCTCAGTTTATCCGAGTTAGGTGTATGAATATAAAAAATTCTTTCATTAATAACGCCTATAGTCGATAGGCGTACACACTTGTGTGGTCACTCTCCACGCTCTGTATTCCCCTCACATAAGCCCGTAAGGCAGTGCATGGGTAATATATCTGGCCTTAGTTTTTCGAGTTAGGCATATGTAAATATTGTCAATATCAATAAAATTTTCAAATGAGAGAGAGTAATCAATTGAAATCCAAGCATTATAGTGACTTATTTGATTTGACTTGTTATTCAAAAGAAATAAAAATACCACTTTGATAAACTTTGATAATCAATTAAGGATCAATTTCATAGTTACACTATGTTATCAACCGAAACAACGAGTCAAACTATAGTCTATTTGTCATGATAACTTAGCTTTTATTGGAAATTTTAACAAGTAAAAGGACTTAAATTTCACGATGATGACCAAAACCTATATTTAACTTATTTGTGTTAATTTAAAAGTCAATCATTCATTTGTAAATATTTTCAAAAACTTGCATTCATATCTTTGTAATTAAATCTTGCATTTAGGAATTTTTCACTTTGCATTTGGATTTTGTAGGTAGTATCCACTGAAAACCCTCACGAGACAACACTCGTCCTACTAGGGACACCTAGAGGTTAAACAACTTGTTGCATAAGTTCAATGCAATCGTGCTCCCAACGAAAATGGATTTATCTTAGTTTTTTCTTTATTCGAGGACGAATAAAAAGATAAGTGTGGGGGTATTTGATATGCACGTAAATGTGCATATTTTTACTTCCATATTTAATCTAATTAAATTAAATAACTGATCATATTGGGGTGTTTTAACATGTTTAAACCAAAATTCAAATTATTTTCAAATATTCGTATATTCATCTTCATATAGAGGCAAAATGGTCATTTTTGTACATATATTAATTTGAGAAAATTTACTTGGAAATTTTTATATTATTTTGTAGGAAATTGAATTCAAATTACAAGTGGCTTCATGAAGATATGCATGCACAAGAGTTAGAGAACAAATGAAGATGAAAATAATTCATTTCATGACAACATGGAGGACCCCACCTACCCACTTACCAAGATGTACACTTAGGAGCTAATGCACATGCTAATGGAAATTAAAACTACAGGTACATTTAAGTGGACGATTAACACATGCTAATGATTACTTGGTGGCCACACTACCTCAAGGATATTTCCCAAAAATTTGGATTAGGGTTTCATACATATATAAATACCCCATATGTTCACGTAATTATCCTCTCTCTTCCTCTTAGCCTCTTAGTTTAGGAAAATAAAATAAAATGCAAGCTCTCTTTCTTTTTTTTCATGGTTACTTATCCATTTTTCTTTCATGTATTTTTTTCTTTTATGCAATGTTAATTAATGTTTTTCTCTACTTACATGCTCTCTTTCTTCTTATGTTAGTAGCTTAGTTTCATTTCTTATGAAAGTAAATTAGTTTTTATTTCATTTTAGTTAGCTCTCTTTTTCATTAGCTTGCATTTTCCTTTTCTTTTTGTTTCATGTTGCTTTCTACATTTGTTGATATAATAAAAAATATGAGAGGCTAAACCCCTTCAATTTAGAGGTAATGAAGCTCTCTAATTATATAGATTCAACATAATTTGTTCATTTTGACCTCTTTTTTTGCTTAATGGAAATGATAGAATGTGGTAAATATTTTGTTGTTTAGCTTTGAATTTGATTGTAACGACCTGCCTTTTTAGATGTTTTAAGCAGACACACATGCCAAACTCAAACCTTTCAAAATGGCAGATTGTTATGGGGTAAATAAGAAAAAGAGAAAGAAATAAAACAAATACAGAATCTCACAGCGGAATGACAAAATATAATAATCAAATAACAGTTCATGAAGCTGTTTTATAAATACATTTGATTATTCTTTTACAACACAAATCAGAGTTACATAAAACAGAAATAAATAAATAAATGCAGCGGAACAACATGATACAGTGGAATAAATAAAATAAGTAATAATAGTGCAAATTCTTCGTCTTCATCCTCCAGGAATAAGGTCTTCAAACCTGAAATGCTCAGGCTGACCCGAGCGAATTGAAAAGACAAAACACTCGAGTCAGAACTAAAAGGTTTATGTAAGTTAAATCAACGGTAAATAAAAATGAATGGAACGGCGTCAGAGATGTTTACGTAATTTGACATCTCCTATCCCATGTCTAACGTGAGTGCAATAACTTAAGAGATTTTCGGGATTCACATCTCCTAAGGATCCGTTAAACTATCTACTATGTAGTACAATACGCTATTATAATATGACTACAGTAAAGTAAAAGTATTAAAATAGCGTTAACGCGTTACCCATATCCCCCTTAACACATTTTATTTATTCCCATAGTCTATAAAGTACCGTAACTCCTCCATAAACTGGAGGCTATCAAAGGGCACTCTATATGTATGGTACAAAACAAACTCGTAGAAGGCGCTCTAGGGCATGTGAACACGGCACTCGAGGCAATGTCAGGGTAGATATACCAATTACGGATCTAGACTGTTGGTAACGCATAGCAGCTACTACCGTCCACCTCGGACACACTCCCGAATCAAATCAAGGGTGGCCACCAAATCAATCACAATGTAATAGAATGGTATCGAAGAAATGTGCCCGATAGGAGGTGCGACCTCACTTGGCCCGGTGCGGCTCCTGTTTTAGTCACATCTAAGCTGACTCACGGGAGTCAGGGTCACGTCATACCTCGTACAGAACTCGTTCGCCAAACCATCCTACTTCATTTTTGGAATCTCCACCACGTACACAGTTGTTAAAGTGGTTTTCGGTATTGGCAGAGAGTATGACAATATCTGATCCTGGTCTCTTTAACAACCAAACACTTATTTCACACCGGATGGTTCTTTTACATTTCAAAAGTCAATTCACAATTTATATCAAAATATCATATTCGATTTCAAATCATATCTCTTTCGAAATCATATTCTCTTTCAAAACCATATTCACTTCCAAAATCATATTTACTCAAATATGTCATTTCACAAAAAGGGCATCAATTCCAAATTCCACTTAAGTTGTATCGTCATCAGGGATTTAAATATAAATACTTCAACTTTACATAGTTTGCAATTTTAGAAAATAGTTTATATAGTCATAAATAGTTTAATAGTTTAAAATAGTTTAAATAAATCAAAATAGTTTAAATAGTAAAATAATTTGAATAGATTAAATTTGATTTAGCTAGATTTTAAAATGATTTAAATAGATTAAATATAGATTTAATTAGATTTAAAATGTTTAAATATATTAATTATAGATTAAATAGAGTTAAATTATATTAAGTAGATTTTTAAATAGACTAAATAAATTTAAAATAGAATTAATAGATTTAAATTATATTAAATAGATTTAAAATAGATTAGACAAATTTAATTAATTTAAAATAGATAAAATAGATTAAATTGTATTAAATAGGTTATAATAGACTAAAATAAATTAAAATGGTTTAAATTGATTAAAATAGTTAATTTAATTAAAAATGGTTTAAACTAGTTTAAAATAGATTCCAAAGTAATATCAAACATTTCAATAACTAAATTTCGATAATTCATTTGTATCTGACACTTCAACTTTGAAATTCAAATTAAAATCAATTCTAATTTATTAATCAATTCAAATTTCAACATTTAACACTTGGATTATCGAAAATAATTCAGTTTATACAAACCAATTTCCATTTCAAATACCAGTTAACTAAATTCAAAATTTAAAGATTCAAAAATCATTTAATTTAACAAATCCGGTGTCCGTATATAATTTTCTACTCTAGGGTTAAGTTATATGGATATTTATCATTTCAATCAGCAATTTACAATTTTACGGTTGTATACAATTTCAAACCGCAATCTCGAATTAAATAAAAATCCATAAAATCTCTCGAGTCTATCATTTCAACCCATAACGATTTTTCCCTAATCTATAGATCGTTCAGGTATGTATCATTTCAACCCATAGGGAACTTGCAGTGTTATAACAATATAAAATACAACATCCAATCATCCAATTATCAACAATCAAACATACATCACAAACACCATCCAAATCAATCAAAAACATCAAATAATAACTGATAATCAATACAGGTATTAAATTGACAATTTATATTCAATATTAAATTAAACGATGATTAAATGCAATAAAAGTAAAATTTAACTAGAACGACAATTTAAGTATACCAAACATCGATCAATAAATTTCTAATCACATCATAAATTTAATTTAACTAACATAAGAAATTTTAGAAGTTGTGAGTGGGTTAAAACACTCACCTTTGAATTCAAATCGATTTGAAATTCAAAATAAGCCCCAAATTCAAACAATCTCATAATTCATCTAAATAAGCGTCTAAATGTCTAAAATTTCGATACGATCCCAGTGGAACAAACCGCGCGTGAAACGGACCATGTATGTAAAAGTTATGTACGTTAGAACATTTAAAATTTAAATTTGAAAGAGAAAAATAAAATAAAAAAAATGAACGAATGGATAATGGCCATGTACCTCTGCCTGAATGAACGCACACACTCGAACAAGCCCTAGCACGCACATGCCGCCACCCCATCGCATTCGCTGCCGCCGCTGGAGCCAATCGCGGCCGAGCCTCCCCCACCAGCCATCGTGTCCACCTCACCTCCGCCACCTCCACGCCCTGACGACGTCGATCGGCGACGAAATAAAGCCCAGCCGCCGCCTTTTGTTATAAACCCTAGCGAATTTTAGGCGAAGATCCAGCCGTTGAAACAATGAACAAGCCACGCCGATGAACTCCACTCGGTTCTCTCCACAACCTAGTACCGACAAATTGACGATCCGTTGAAGTCGATCGCAACCTAATGAACGACCATGACTGTTTTGGGCAATTCTGGCCAAACCATGATCTAAATCGAAAAAAAATTCACATATTTGGGTTGTGCTCGTCGAGAGCTTCGAAACGATATATAATTTGTTAGGGTTTGAGGAGTTTGATTTTGGAATTGAATTTGCAATTTGGGGATTAGGGTTTTGTAATTGGATTTGGTTCTGCCATTGAGAAGGAGAAGTAGACAGATGAAATGTACGTACTAAAAAATGGAATAATAATATAGCTAGGGTTTATAATAAGCTATATATAGGAAGATCAGAAATAGAAATGAATGGGCTAGATCGATTTGAAAACTGAACGATAAACGACCCGAAAAGCCCATTCTGTCTCCGAAAAGAAAATGGGTCATCCCATATATCAAAATAGATGTTTTCGATAGTTTTAAACTTAATGGAATAGGTTTCAAGTCTTAATTCCATCGTATGAAGAAGTTAGCTAAAAAATTAGCTTATTTCAAATTGATTTCAATTAAATTGATTTCTAGGCGTTTCGAGCCCGTACGATCAAATGACAAGTCCAATCGCTACGAAACTTGAAATCCCATAATAATTCACTATTACGAATCCAATGAAACTGGTTTCGTCAAAATCCGAGTCAGTGGCCAAAATGGCTATTTTCATGTTAATTAAATAAATTAATATTAAATTAATTAAACGCTTTTTCATTCCAAATTTGATAACCAACAATTTTCATCAATTTTGATTACTTGGCCATTTACAATAATTTAAAACAATTTTACATATCAATTCAGTGTTTAAATATTACACAAATTTCATCGTTCAATTTCAACTATAATTAAATCTAATTAATAAAATTTAATTTCAATAAATTTATTTAATTTGGTTTCGATCTTTTAATTCAATCGATTATTTCTCTACATACATAGTTAACATTGTTATATATTTTATTACATTAATATTTTACCATTTTCATCTTACTTTCCATTAACGTAATCTTTAATTACATTTATTTGTAATAAATCCATTTATTATACTTTATATTTCAATAAATTGAGCAACTTGATTCCAATTCATTTTATTCAATCAATTGTCATAATATGAATAAAATTTTCATTGGTTACATCTTATTGAATTCACATTCTACAATTATCAATTTAACCTACATTAACTGGACTAATTAAGTGAATTAATTGCAATTGATTTCCAATTTTAATTTAACAGGCTAAATAAATAGATAACTTATAATAATTTTCACCATTAACTTTTAGTCACATTTGTATGTTTGTTATCTACACACAAATGTTATAGTTATTCACATAACATTCATTTTCCCAATTTACAATTTATTACATACTATTTAATTAATACAACATTTAAATTATCAATTGTTCTTTTAATTCAGTTATCAATTAATACATTCATTATTATAATAAATTTAAAATTTATAACTAATTATAACCCTTTAATCGTTTTAATAAATTGGGATTACACTCAAGGCAATTATAAATTACCCTAAATTAATACTATTACACTGCATTCCCGTTATATATTATTATTAAATCACAAATTTTTTTATTTCTTCCAACATTAAGTCACAAAACCTTATTAAATTAACTAATTTTAATTATCGAAAATTACGGGTCGTTACATTGATAGCCTATATTGTTGACACCAAATAGGCTATACTTAAACAAATAAAACACAAATTACCTCTATATCTACATATGGTTATGGTAATGAAGTGAATGTTGAAATAAAAATTTGATGGTCTATATTTCTAATCAATAGTTAGTAGGCCATGCTTAAAATAGATTTTATTTTCAATTTCATTGTCATTTTCAAGAGAGTTAGCAAGTGGTCTAAGGGGTGTGTTATAGTTTGATGGCTTATGTTGAGCTAATTAATAGTACAAATAGGCCATACTTATGATAAGAACATCAATTAAATTCACTAATGACCAAAAAAGAGAGATCACAATTGCATGTTATGTTGATTTATGTGATTAAGAGAGTGGATTTATCTCTAAATTGCCTTCAAACTCTCATATTTTTATCCATTTTCTTTACTAGTTTATTTACATTTTCATTTTTTTAGCTTAAACACACTCTCTAATCTTGGTTAATTTGATTGAATAGAAATTTAAAATCTAAACAATTCCCTATGGATCGACCCGTACTCGCCACATACTAGAATTGTACGCTGTGCGCTTGTAGTTAATTTTAATATAAATTCGATCGGCTAATTTTCTAACTCGATAGAATTTAGTAGCATGAACATTTCGCCACTTTCGGCACTTAGGTTCCGACTTAGCACTTCCACCTCTATAACCATCGAAACCAATGCACATAGTATCAAAGACTTGGTACATAGTGAATTGGATATAAGCGAAAGGTACTGGGTCGAAACAATGGGTTCCGATGGGGTCGAAGCCTTACTTTGTGTTTAAATGAAAATGTGCCTGCTTTGCTTTTGAAAGGAATGCTTTCGACTTAGTTGGCTTTCGACTAGGTCAAATGTTTTAAAAGAATAGTTTCGAAAGAGTTACGCCTTTTGATTTAAGTAAATGCTTTCGAAGGGGTCGAAAACCCTTGCTGTCGTTGTCTACCTTTCGAAGCAAATGGTTTCGAAAGGGTAACATTGTTTTTAAAATTCAAGTCGTCTCTCCAATGCTTTTGAAGGGTTGGTTTCGATGCCATCACTTATTTACTTAGGAATTGTTGTCGAAAGAGTGCTTTCGATTTAGTTATTTTATGACCCTTTTTTCTATTGAAGGTAGAACCCAAAGGTTTCGAAGGTATAATTTTTAATGGTTTCGAAAGGTTTCCACATGTTTTACTTGAACCCAAATGATTTCGAAAGATTTGATGTTTATAAAGGATTTTAGTGCTTTCGAAAGGTTTATGATAAAATTCGAAGGGGTGGTTCCCCGATGGGTTCGTAAGGTTTAAAAGGAAGGTTTCCAATGTTTTCAAAAGGCAATATTTAAGTGTTTTAAAGATAGGATGTCTAAAGTTTTAAAGGTTACGAAGGAGGGTTTTTCAATGTTTTTGAAGATGGTTAAGAATGGTTTCGAAATGAATGTTTGGCCTTTCAGCCTAGGTTATAATGGTTTACTTGGTTTCGAAAGGGTTACTTTCAATGGTTTCAAAAGGGGTACTTTTGAAGGTTTAAACGTTTTCATCAACAAAGATTTCTCTAAATTATATATAATATGACATGGAGATTTGAGTAAAGCATATATTATATTTTCCTTATTTAAAGTATGATTTAAAGGTTTAAGTCAATTTGAGAAGAAAAGGTTTTCAAGGAAAATTTTAAGGCAAGGTCACCCTAAGTAAAATGGCTCAGATATTAGAATACCGGATGTGACTGGTATGGGGTTGCGCCCTATACTTTAGCTATTAGCCCCTAGCTAATATAAGTCCAAAATTTCAATGTATAGGGCTTTTTCACAAGTAAGTCTAAAATGATGTTACACATAGAAAGGAATCTATAGAGAAGAGATAGGTTATTGGTGAGCCCTCAAAACCATTAGGATCAGTTGACCCTTTAAGAAAGTAATTTAGGGACAGACCATCCAGAAGAGGAGCATCTAACAAAAGTTAGATTATTTGTTTAAATTGTCTGGTAGGCCTGGATCAACCAAAGGTTAGTAGTTACCCAATCAAAACTATAGTGTTTGGACAGATAGTCCATTTGTTACCTGATTTGTATGTATACATGAAGTTGCTTTATTGTTTTAACCAGTTTTGATTGCAGGATTATGATTTGCAAAAGATATGTTTTTGAAAGGAAATTAGTGAGGGGAAACCCGTTCTGCTAAGCGGCATGGTCTCACTTAATATCAAATAACCGAGATGTATAATATTATTTACACTAGGCTTTATGTCTGAGTCGAAGTTTATGTTTTCCCCCTTAAACTCTGGGGTGCTCAAAATTGATTTGATTAGGTCGAGGGTTGAGGTTTACAAGTTTTAGTAGGTTGGCGAATAAAGCTTGCGGAGACGAGTAGGTGGCTGACGGATAGCTATTCAAGAGTTGTTGTTTTTGTTCTTTTTATTCCTCTGTATTGTATTAATTCAGTTATGACTATATAGTACTCTGGTCAACCAAGGGGGCATCTTCATATGTCGCACTTGGAGTATTTATGTAATAATTATATTTTATCTGAACCCGGGAAACTTTATGGATTATGCAACTGGATATGAAACATGTTTTTGTGAAATGTAATCAACAAAGTCGTTGTTTTTGAAATCTATGATTTTGTTTCATATTCATGTGCTTATGATATTATGGATACCATTAAAATAGCCGTATTTTGTCGCTAGAAGTTAATACTATAGATGACTGCAGTATCAGTAGCGCTTAGCTTTGGACCTCAAGATAGGGGATGTTAGAAGTATGGCAGGTGTCCATAATGTATTTCATGTGTCTCACTATTTCAAGTATGTGCATGATCCAGAGACTACTATTCCTCCGACAGGGTTGGATGATTTTATAATAGAGCCTAATTTTACTTTTGTTAAACAACTAGTTTAGGAAGTAGCAAGTGATGATAAAAGATTAACAAGACAGTTAGGTTGGTGAAAGTTCAGTGGAGTGATAATGTGACGCCCCACCTCTATACTCACACTAACCAAGGACACTACTTGGTAATGCCATCAATTAGTACGAAGAATAAGGCTGTTGAGGATCGACCAACTGTATAATTGCTTTGTGCGAGTACTGATATGCCAGATAGAAGGAAATCTGAAATATCAAATACAAACTCAAAGCTACTACACAGTGGCTATGTGCCTTCAGAAACAAATATAAAATAATCATAACACATAATCAGTCACAGATATTCATATCACTAAGGCGGAAACAGATATGAATATAACACATAGAAGTGTACATCATAGTAGTGGTCATACAAGATCCACTACATCCCAAAAGAATAGGTACAAGTGCTAGACAAAAGAATATGTATACATCAAGGAGTCTCTATCTCGAATGTATAAAAACAGAAACTACTGAGCTAAAGTAGTTAGCCAAAAGTCAGAAGCTAGTCCCTGCTAAGAAGTCAAGTGGAAGCACCTGAAACACCTCGGTCTGACCCGAGTATTATTTAAGAAGAAAAATAATAAACGGAAATAATCTAGCTATAAATATCATACAAGATGAGATAGGATAAGAGATATGACAAAAATATATGATAAAAATAATGTCATACTGTGACAAGTATATATTTGATAACAATGAAAATCATACCATATCTCAAATCTCCTCAAATATCCAAAAAGAATATCATGTTCTTTACCAATTCACCAAACCTCAAATATTGACAAAACATATCGATGCAAATCGCAAAAATTGGTGAAACACAAATTCCAGAAATCATCAATTAGAAATCCAGAAAACACAAAAGAGGGAGAGGCCTATCACAAACGGGAGCATGAAAACTCACCAACATGTGTATCACAAATGAGACGCTATCCCATAAAAATACGGGGCGTACAGTCCCCTATGTGGACGAATGAGCCGAACATCGACGCACCCTAAAAGATACGCCTTATGCACGGACTCTGTCGTGGTATAGTCCCCCACGCGGACGAATGAGCCGAACATCGACGCACCCTAAAAGATACGCCTCATGCACAGACTCTGTCAAGGTACACTCCCCCACGCGGACGGATGAGCCGAACATCGACCCACCCTAAAAGATACGCCTCATGCACGGACTCTGTCTTGGTAGAGTCCCCCACGCAGACATGGCCTGAGTCCATGTTTGAGATTACATAACTCTTTTATTTCTTAATGGAATCAATTCTTTTTTTGTTTGAAAGATAAAGTTTTCTAATATATTCTTACCAATTTTTAGCTTAATCTGGAGTCATTTGGTCCTCTGTTTCATGCCTGAAAGTTGAACTCGAGATGGTTTTTAGGCCTGTACATGTTTTTTTGAGCTGTTGCAAACATGGCCTGAGTCCATGTTTGAGACAGTGTAACTTTTTCATTTTCTGTCGGAATTCATTGATTCTTTTTTTTTTGAAAGACGAAGTTTTCTAGTATGTGTATACCAATTTTAAGCTCAATATGAGGTCGTTTGGTCCTCTATTTCTGACCTGTAAGTTGGACCCAAGATGGTTTTCAGGCCTGGGCACATTTTTATTTTTGAACTGTTGCAAACATGGCCTGAGTCTATGTTTGATACAGCGTAACTTATTCATTTCTTGTCGGAATTCATCGATTCTTTTTTTGTTTGAAATCTGAAGTTTTCTACTTTGTGTGCATTAATTTTTAGTTCAATCAGAGGTCGTTTGGCCACCTGTTTCATGTTTGAAAGTTGAATCCAGATAAGATCTCAGACCTAGGTATTATTTTGCCTATGCATTTTTATGTTCTTTTTCCGTCCGACTTTTGACTTTTACGTCATGTTTTTGCGATATCTCTGAATTGTTTTGAGAGATATGATGCCTATCAATAGGCTAGCCCAGTTTTGATGAATTGAATTTGAATTGAATTTGAATGACGGTTTTGAGTGATTTCTTTGATTTCGAGCATGGATTTTTCCAAACGATTTTGAATTTTTTTTAAAAATAAATGGGCATTTCAAATAATTATTATATGATATTTTTAAAGTATTTTCAACTATAAAATCTACTTATTCTCTATAATAAGGGAATTTTTAAATACGGTTTTCAAAATTGATTTCGAAAATTAGTTTTAAAAGCTTGTTTTCTCAAGTAAATTATTTTATATATACAATACAAGATTTTTCATTATTCGAGCAAATAGAAGGAGTATTAAACGATTTGGTAAAACACATGGTATGGGATACATGCGTTTATCTTATCGGTTAATTTCCAACTTGTCCGTTTGATCGTTTTGACCTTCGGGTCGAGTTTACCGATGAGATGAGGTAAAATTTTTACTATTTTGAGTGTAAAATTTACCAGCGGTTAGTAAACCGTTTAGTGCGATGTGTGGTATGGGACACACGTTAACACTGTTCGGGTTCCTATCCGAGAGTCTACGACATATTTGTCTAAGAGACGTATTTGCCAGTAGTGGACCTTCGGGTCATTTGTCCTTTGAGATGTTTGTCTAAGAGACGTTGGTCATTGCGATGTATTTGTCCTTCAGGATGTTTGTCTAAGAGATGTATTTATTTTTCCTTCGGGCTGTTTGTCTAAGAGACATGGCGCCTTATTTTGGGAAAACAGTACTTGGCGGGCTTCGACCATAAGCACGTGCTATATCTTTGAGATGATTTCATTGATTTCTTTGTGATTTTCCAAGTGTATCGGCTTTTTACATCATTGGCCTTTTGAGCCGTTCGAGATATTATATATGGCGATTACATCTTTGGAAATTGAACTTCTTATCGAGGTCTATTTGAGATTTGGGTTTTCCAACACATGGCATTAATTGAGGTTTGCCTTTTGGCGTATTAATTGAGATTTTCATATTGGCGTTATTATATGAGATTTGCCTTTTGGCGTTTATTTGGGTTTATATTCTCCTATGTTGGAGATTTTTATTTGATTGCCTTATGGCGTATTTTGAGATGATGTTTTCTCTTTTGAGAATGCTTTTGAGTTTGCTAATATGGCGGGTTTGGGATTTCTTCTCTTTGGAGTTATGTTTTTCTCCTAAACCATATGTAACGACCCTAAATTTATATAACTTTAAAATGATAATTAAAATTAATTTTGAATTAAAATTATGAAATTAATTGTAATTGATATAAAATTTTAGTTCAATTATGAATTAATTGAGATTTAATTTGGATATTTGAAAATAAATATATATATAGAAAGATACCAGATTTAAGTGTTAAAGTTGAAAATAAAATTTAAGTTAGAAATAAATATGTAAGTTAAAAATAGAAATAAAAAATATATATATATAATAATGATTAAGAACATGTATTTATAAAATAAGAAAAAATGTAATATAAAATTTATTTAAAAGCTTTTAATTAATGAGAAACACAAGTGAGTCATCCGAATTGAACAAAACAACAAAATAAACAAGTGTATGCAAGAAGTAGATAAAACGAAAGAATGTAAGCAAGGCAAGTAGAAATGATCTGCATAGTTGATAAATCAAGAAAGAAAAAATAGATAAGTCTAAGCTAGCAAATGAAGATAAGAATGAACACATACATAAAAAAATAATACAAATATCAATGTACAAGCAAATGAAGTAAGTATGTAGGCTGGTGAAGAAGGAACAAAATATATATATTGGCTGAAGCAAACAAAGTCAGGTTGTACAAGAAAGAAATATATGCAAGACAAGAAGATACATAATCAAGTGTGAACAAGACAAGTATAATAGTTGCCAGCACAAATTATATCATCTCAGCCGAGACAAAGAAATCCAAGGCAAAAGAAAATGTAAATATCATAAGTATGGAGACATAAAGTACTTAGTAATTAATGCAAGATCTCTCTAACACACCAAAGTCAACTCGAAAATGTTATCAGCCTCCAATTGAAGAAAATATCCCTGATTTTGCTTTGTACAACAAATTATATCACTTGTACAACACTTCATATCAGCTTAAACAAATAAACTTATCACCCTGTAACTTCATTTTTCATATACATATCATCTTCCTTTTCATTCAGTTTCGTTCCTTCAAAGCTAAGAAAAACTGAAGTGAATATCAACTAAAACTTAAACAAAAAAAAATCCAACTGCAAACAACAATACACTAAATATAAATCAGAGATCAAAGAAGAAGTTTTAACAAGCCTGTTTCAATTTAGAGAAGCAACTTTGTTCATTTTTCTGGAATCTAAGGTGAGTAACATCACAATCAAAAAATGTTTTAAGTACATTTATTCTGTTGTATGTTCTCTCTGAAGTTTAGTTTATTTGTGAATATATCTCTGGTATGGGTATGAATATATGGTAAGCATTTCTGCGCATCTTTCTCTATTTGATTCCAGGCTTGAATATTCATTAAAATTCATCTGCTCTTAATCCAAACATTGATAAGACTTAAGTTCTGAACATAAAATGTTTGTTATAACATAGACTTAAGTTTAAAAAAAATTATTTAAAGGAAAAACAACTTGTATTGGTTCTGGAAATATAAAAAAACAGTGAAAAACTTTAAATAAGTCAAAATTCAATCTTCACAATTCATGGATTCAGGCATATGAATCAAATGCCAAAACAAAAACTTGATTTTTGAAACCAAAATCTCTATTTTTAGTTAAGCATTTAGGGTGCAGTTCTGGGATCATCAAAATATGGGTTTTTGATGATCTCTGATGATCTTTTTATGCTGGAGGGTCGGGGTTCTTCCAGATGATGGAGGAGGGATCGTAGCAGCTAGAAAAAATATTGGATGGCAATGCAATTCGCCATGGAGGTTGCAGCAGAGAGATTGTTCCTGGAACCCTAGTTTTGATGGGTTTGATGAATCGATCACCACGGCACGTGTGGTTGATCGAGTGTTATGAGTTTTTGGGGAATGGTAGTTGAGTCATAGACGAAGTCGAGGCCAGAGTTGTAGACCTTCAGGTGGTCGGAGCGGCGAGAACGAAGTGATGATAGGTTTCGAGGTGGAGGTCCTCTTGTTGTTTTCCAGGTTTGGATTTTCAACTCGAATTCGATTTCGAGTTGAGGTGGAGTAAGTCTGATGATCGTATTTAGGTTAGGGAATGCTTGTCGAAGTGGGATGATCATCATCGATGATCGGAATCACCCACAGTCTCCATGCATGTGCACGGTGGTTGTTTTGGTGATGGTAGTTTGGTATGTTGTAGGATTTAGGGACTCGAGAAACTCTCGAGTAATTCGAGTCTTAGACTCGAAGTAACTGGGTATTGGACTCGAAGCAAAATGGCCAGAGCTCGTGTCAAAATTTTGTACAGGCTTTCAAACCTGAAACTGTTTTATTTTTGAATTTCAAAACAAAATATAGATTATGAAGCAAGGTTTGAACTGAGCTTTTAGAAGTAAATTTAAATATAACTTCAAATTCAGTTTGAAATTTAGTCTGGGGAATTTAAGTTTTATAAATTTAAATTGTTTAAAAAAACTTAAAGGTGTTTAAAGCAATTAAGTGAAAATAAAGATTTGAATTTAACTTGTATTTTGAATTGAAAAAGAGAATTTAAACAAAGTTTTAAAAACCTGAACTTAATTATATTTTGAATTGAATTCCAGATATTGAAATGAAATTAAGTTTTATAAAATTTAAATCTTTAAATAAGTTTAAAATGTTAAGGTCTTCTTTTCATATGTGAAATTTAAAGTAAATTGATCTTTAACTTTATTAAAGTTAAATAAGAATTCATTGTAAATCTTGAAATAGAAGTGAAGTTTTAAATGAAAATTTGAAATGAATGTTTTCAAGCATTTTTTATAAGTGATAATTAAATCATGAATATAAATGAGTTGGCTTTAAATAATGAAGATAATCCATTGAGAATGAATTCTTAATAACTAATCAATTTATCATCAATAATGATTTAATGTAAGTAAATTTCTTTAGAAAAGTAATTAAAGGAATTTAACAGTTGATAAAGGTTATTAACTAAGATTATTTAAATAAATAATCAATGTGATTAATTTTAACAATTAATCTAGAAAAATCACTTGATAATTTGGAAAAAATACAATTACTTAGAGAAGTAATAAATAGATAATTATTGAATGTAATTAATTGAATAATGATTTGAAATTTGAGTAAATTATTTGTTAATAAATTAAAGGATTAATTAATAATGGTAATTAATTAAGATTATTTAATAATAAAAGAATTAATTGATTCATTAATTAAAAATGATTAGTTAATAATTAAGGGTTAACTAATAAATTTGAAAGGGAATTTATTTCAAATAATTTGTAATTAAATTATGATAATTAACCCGGATTAATAATTGATACATCTGATTTAAATTAATCAGTTGATTAATAAATTTACTTGTGAATGTCTGGACTTGACTGAATGATTGAATTATTTGATATTCTGATATTTGTGATATATATTCTGATTTGTGTGTGGTTTGTACTGTAGTTATTTATCTGGGATGAATGTAAATTATTATCCGTGACTTTTATATCTGTGAATGAAAGATAAGCGTTACAGTTTATACCACTTATCAACTATATTTCTGTATTTTGATCTTTGATGATTGAATGATGTTGCACTACTGTGAAACCCCCGGACTACACCAGACACACACAAATATGGCTTTCAGGAGGAAATCGGTTAAGTCACAGATAATTTAAATTTAATATTTTTGAAATTGAAATATTAATTTCAATTGATTTTGGAAATGGATTTGGGTTGAATGTTAAAGCTTTGAAAAGAAGTTTTAAAGAGAAAAGTTATTTTGAATAACTTGGTAAAATTTCCAATTTAAATAATTTAATTTGAATTCAAAATTTGGAATTGAATCCTATGATTGGAAATTTTGGTTAAGATGTTATAAATGTGTTTAAACCATTTTGAAAGTATTGTTTGAGAATTTGAATTTAACCTAAGGACTTTAACTTGTATAAATGAATCAGATTTTCCGAAATGAAAACTGTTTGTTTTCAAATGATAAAAGCTTTCATATAAGAAATGAAATTCCAATTTAAGTTAAAGGAATTTCAAGTTTGAATTGAAAAATGGTTTTTCCAAGTTACGAATAAATCTTTGGAATTGTTTTGAAAGCTAAGAATTAAATCTTTGTTTTAAAGATTTAATGAGTTAATCCAATTGAAATGGGAATTAATTTGGAAAATCTGTGAATAAATCTTTTGTTTAAAAGATTAAAGTGTGGAAATTGTTTAAACCGTGAAGGTTGTTAAAATGAATCTTTTTGTTTAAAGATTTGAAAATGGTAATTTGTTAAACAATTTGAAAAGAAAGTTTGGGTTTAAGTTGTGACTTAACTGAAATCCCAATATCCATATATTTTCAAATATTGCGCTCATTATTCGGTTTAGCCGGGAGAGGACCTTTGTGTCATATAACCCATTCCGAATAATGATACGTCGTATATGGATCACATTTGAAGACCGGTGTTGAAGACCGGGTATTTGCGAGAATGATAGGATAACCTATCGATTGTCTCTGCACTGGGTAGCTCCCGGTATAGAGATTCCCTAAGTGATGGGAAGTTCGATCGGGATTGTGAATACCCGGATTGCAAGGGCTTCTTTGGAAGTGCCTTCGGTTCTGTTCGAACCCGGAACAGACTTGTATGGTTACATGTCTGACACTACACTTTGACATATAAAGCAGATTTCTTTCAAATACATTTCTGTTGGTGGCGGAGAATTTATTCTCTTAGCTTAACACCCTTCTCTGAGATGTACGAGCTCAGAGGTTATGTAGTTGAAATTTATCAGCGATATACTCCCAATTTGGTAATGTGGCATGCTGAGTGTTGCTGTGTGATGATTATTTATTGATCATTTGTTGATCAAAGCACGGCTTTGTGAAAAAGCGTAGCTTTGTGGACGAGACCTCTTTGGACCTCACAACCCGGAAATGGTCAAAACAGGAAAGATGTGGCAAGGTTATGAGAGTCGTGCCCTTTAGGTTATGTCATTTCCTTCTGGAAAAGGGTGGTATCATGGTATGGAGCCCAGATACTTACTCATGTGGACACACTATATTTATTACTGTGTGATGTTGGTTATCGAGGTACCTCGGATAAAGGTCCCAAAGGACCGGGGGATGGCATACTCGAGAAGTAGTTACCTAGTTACAGAGGTAACCCGGCCTTGTGTTCCCATTGACAGTAGGAAGTTCCTTAGCCTGACCATTTGTTGGAAATCCAATTTCCAATACGAACCCTGTACGGTTTTAGTTGTAGAACCTGCCATTTACTTATGGTGGTCACCACTGTTTAGATGGTAGCTATAATAGGCATAGTTCGAAATGTCTATGCTGGCTAAGATTAATATTATACTTTCAAATGTTTTCCACTATGCACTAGTAATAATAATCCAATGATTTGGCGTAGTAAGCATGTTTGACTATCATAAGAAGAAATCTCCTCCAATTCTACGTTTGCATTGTGTGTGTGGCGGGAGGTCTTATGGTAGTTTCATTTTCCAAAAGCATTGCGGATTTCAATGTTAAAATTCTTTTGTTGTTTGTTTTAAAGATAAACCATTTTTGTTACTCACACCAGTCCCACGACTGACTCGAAGTTTATTGTTCCCTTCCTAAACTCTGGGTGCCCACAATTTCTCACACGGGCAGTCTAGAGTTGGGTTTTTCAGATAATCACGTTCAGTTGTCATTGGAGCTAGTTCAGTTTTGGAGATCATGACTGACATTGTGGTTCGAGCTTGATGTTGGAGTCGTTTGGACTCATTCTCTTTTCAGATCATTTGGAGTCATCTACTCTACTGATATTTTTCCGCTGTAGTATTGTATCATATCTCTGATATTCTTGTATTAATGATATCATTGTTGTATATCATTCTGGATATTGTATTCATTGGAGTTGTATATGATATCATTGGTTTCTTTATTCCGCTGTGTTGTTATACTTACTGTGTTATAAGCTCCGGGGAGCTAGATTCGGCGTTTGGATCTACGACATTTGAGTACAAGTGAAGTACAGGTGTCGATTTTCGAAGGCCGAGTCCGAGATATTGACACCATATTTGATGTTTTGTGATACGCCGATGAGATGAGGCGTGCTTTCATTATGAGAGTTGTTATGAAGTTTTATCTCCTTTGAGTTGCATTCATGTTTAGTGATATCCTTATAACATTTGAAATTACTATACCAACTTAATTGTGCCTTGTGAAGTAAACATATACTCTTGAATTATTCCTTCTCACTTGAGAAGTTTATCACCTTGCCTTATGCTCTTATTATCACTAATCCTTATAAACTGATTTGTTTAGCTAGGCTAACCCATGTATTTTATACTCTGGTCAGACCGAGGTGTTTCAGGTTAGGTACCCTTATGGACATAGCCTATTCTGCTTCTGCATGGACTTATCTGCTAGCTCTTTTTGTTGTAATCTTTTTGTCGCTACTCTGATATGTATATTGTTTTGACACGTGTGTATATTATGGTCGCCATACCACTTATGATGTATTATTTGTATTGTATTGGGATGTATCAATATATATGTATATATATCTGTTTGTTTTTCTGTGATGTGTTATGCATTTGAGTTGTTGAATTTTGTTCTGATAAATCCTGTAGCCACCTGTAGTTTTGTATTAAGCATTTATTAGATATGTCGATCCACTTGAGAAAAGAAAAAATATAGAGCACTAATCGACGTATTCAATAAATATTTAAGACAAGACTATAGATGGTCGCTCCTAACTAGCCCTATTCTCCGCATTAGCAGATGGTATTACCCAGTAATACTTTTTTTAATGTGGGTCTTGGGGTGGGGCGTGACAGAGGACTCAAATACTTATTGCATACTTCCAAAAGAACCGGGAATGCGTCAATCTGAAATTATCATTATTGATTTGGAGAGACCGAGATCAAATATATTATCCAAAAACTACTTTGAACCAACATATGCATTCGAATGGAAGACAATTTGATAATGATTAAAGATGGTGCTCCTTAAAGTGCTTTTGGTTTTGTTCAGATCCAGAACGAACTTGTATGGATGAATGTTGGCGTTGCATTTCTGCCTGGAGGGCAGTGTTAGCGTTCAAAGAGGGAATTGCAACGAGGAAACGATAAGAGCGTAGCCTCTCAAGCCTCACACCCCGGAAATGGTTAAGATAGGTTTTGCTGCAAGGCTATGTGGGTCACTCTCATTAGGGTATGATCGTCGTCTTATCTAGAGTCGAAATCTATGTATGCTTTAGAGCCTATTTTTGGTTAATGATCACAACCTAAGGGTGATCACATTCGACACTATCTAGTCAGAGATAAGCCAGTTTTGTCATGCGGTAGCAAAGGTAACTACAGCCCAAAGTACATTTTATCTAGAGGTGTACTGTACGGAAGGTATTCCCTTACCTTGCCATTTGTTGGAATCCAATCTACAATAAGCGTCTTTGATTTTTAATTATATACCTATTATTGCTATCATGTACAAACATCACAGCTACTTAATTATTGATATTTTAAACCCATGGACATTATTATAATATCATTGGATTTTTATAATAAAAAAGGTTTTGTTATCGTAAGGTATATACCCATCCTTGTTTATGTGTGGTGCGGTATTACGAGATACCTTTTATCGAAAAGATCTATCAAATATAGAAATCCATATGATTTGTTTTGAGTTTTCGCACGCTGGTTTTACCAGACTAATTCGGAAATTATTTTCTTATAATGCTCGAGTCAGCCCAAGCATATTTTCCAGATTTAGCTGGATACTTTGGTGCATTTAGGAGACGAACTAGATTCTCCAAGATGTAATCATGTATCTTCTATCTTTCATTAATTTTTGTTTTGTTTTTGTCTGTGTTTATCAGCAATTATAAGGACAAGTGCTATAACTATCTAAGCTGATATAGGTTAGTTTACTCTGATGTTGTGAATATAATAAAGATGCTTTTCTTTTGTAAGACTTTTGTATATTATATATTTCTCGTCACGATGTGAGATTCTGTTCTGTCCTTTCCTTTCTTCACCTTAAATGACCTATCTTTTGGACACTTAAATGATCGGCACACGAATACCGAGGATGTATTAGTGTCATTTTTAAGCATATGAAAGGTAGATTGCTACAGGATGGTCACTTCAGATATAAATTAGCGATTGAATGAACTATTCACTAATCATTTATTGGATGATTGATTTGAATTGCATGATGTTGGATGCACGCACATAATATTAGATGCATGCACTACACAATTTTGACTACACTATATTGCCCCTTGTCGATGTACGAGATCCGATCGATCGATACACGTTTGAATGTTTAAAGCTTTGATAGTTTAGGATCGCAGACACTCCTTTCGACATCAGCATATGTCGTATCCGATATAGAATCCAGTTCTACTACAGTACCTGCAGCGAGACCTACTCTCACACCTTTGAGATCTTAGTTAACTAGTTACCATGCATCACAGCCCTAGAAATAATCCCTTTTGTGCTGGCCGAATGGCTTATAGTTAGGGCTGCCCTTGATATTGATATGGTTTATGCCATTATTTTGGATGGTCTCTAGGATTCACCGGCTTCAAAGGTTAACGAATCATCCCTTAGGAGGATATGTGAAAGGCATAGTATTCCATTCAAAGATGTACTGGCTCCTTCACGTCACCAACGAATGGATCTTCCGCCTAAAGGTTATACAGCCTACAACAGATACGTGTGCATGATTGGTTGTGTTACACCGTTTAACCACTTCATTTGCACAATTCTATAATTTATGAAGCTAGCTCTGGCCCATCTACACCTAAACCGTGATTCATTTTTGAATGGCATGTATATAATTTTTGTCCGCTACCTAAATCGTAAGCCCAGTGCCCAAAAGGTCTGTTATCTGTATAGCATCAAGCATCGAAAAGGATCTCCCTCCCTAATTTATTTGGAACCTTCTAGGGGCTTTCGAATAGTATTGGTCCTTTGGAACAAGTTAAGCAACTTCAAGGATGAATTTTTTTTTGTATGCTGCCCGCCTAGCTTTGCGTAGAGATGGTTATCTAGATGTAACTCTTATTCTTACTTTCTTTTTCTGATGCGAACTTTATAGCTTCAGCTATTCATACCATCATTTCCTGTGATTGCTGGATAGTTCAAGAAGGCTTAGCAGCATGGCCTTAGCGAATACCCTTGTGAATCTCCATCGAATCTCACTCGAAGAAAGGGAAATGGGAACGCTTCTCATAGATGAAAATCTACGTGCTTACAACTAGTTAGAAGAAGGCGGTAGTGTCGACCATATTTTGGAACTTAAGGAGGATGATGATGATGGCGACGGTTCTTCACAAGACTATTCCAAAGCCTGTTCTGGACCCTGAAGCAAGTCAAAAGACTGAAGATAGTGGAGGAGTAAGGAGTGAACATGCCGAGGAAGGAGGGAGTGATGGTGGGGACAATGATGATGAAAATATTGGCTATGAGTCCTCCAGCGACTGAAGCAGCGATGAGCGTACATTCCTCATAGGTCAGGGACCAAAAATAAAGATGGTTTCATCTCGGACGTTTGTATAACCTCCTCTAGATACACGATAGAGGAGACCCCTACTCTACCTCCTGGGATATCCCTGGGTTCTTAGGAAGTATTCTGAAGGAGTTCAGCTCTTTTCGCCTTGGAAATATCGGCATCAGGGATATTGGATCTCCCATTCGTCTGCCTGATGAAGAGATAACTGCTTTTGTAGAGGAAATAACCATTGTTAGAAAATTCCTTGTCCACTATCCATTAAGGGGACACTAGAACACATCCTCACTTATATATCACTACACCTTTTACTTTATTTGCACCTGTTCCCACCCCATTAGTGCTAACTCGTTCATGTTTTATTTACAAACTCGATGGAGCGCATAAACTTATGGTACCATCCAAAACCAAGGGTACAATTACGAAAACCTGGATCGACCGGCCGTCCTTGTGGTTCATCTTATGATTCTGATTCGGGAAGGCCCTCAGGTTGAAATTATAGGAGTCAGGACATAGGTTACAGATCTCATGAGTCATCCTTACGGCGCAAGTCTCGTTCACCTTTGCTACACAATATAGATCCACATTCGGTGAGACCCAATCACGTCCCGTCTGTTGAGATACCAATCGCCTCTGTTTTATCATTTTTATCAACACAACCAATAATACCTTCCCATATGCAATGACACTCCAAAAAGTTGTCTGGGCTGGTTGCCTCCAATGTTTCTCGTTTGAGAGCTGATAAGAGACCAATTCTACCTTGTCACTACTGCAGAAATGGAAATTGTTTCCAATCCTTAAATGGACACTATGAAACATGAATTTCCAAAAATTTCTTTGATGATGTCCTTATTGTTCATCGATGGAAGGATACTCCTCAAACGTCATGTCCGATGTTGTGGCTTACGTAGATGATGTACACAATCAGTAATTTAGATAAAAATATTTGCTAGGATTTTTTTTGAAGGCGCTTACAGGAGAAAAGTGGAACTTGATGGAGTGAAACATTTGAAAGAACATGATTAGCACATCGCCTCCACTCTTGATAAAGAGATTGAAAAGCTAAATGTGTTGTTGGCCAGAGATAGGAAGCCGTGGAGGGTCGGACTAAATCAGCTGCGGAAAAGCATCAAAAATAGAAGAGGCAACTTAAGGCAGCTCACCATAGGACCAACACTCTATCATTGGAAAACGAGCAACCCAAGAAAATGTGAAGGAGCAAGCATTAGAAATAGCATGGTTGAAAAAGTTGCTGGAGGTTGAAAAAAGGAAAATGATGATGCCCTCACCATGGCTCAGAGCTAATGTGAGGAGTTGCTTGATGCTCGTCAAGTGAAAGACAATGTAGAAGCCCGAGTGAAGGGTGTTTATGAGTAGGTAGAGGTCGTGAAGAACATAATTAAGTCTGAGCTTGAGCCTATTTTAGCACGTACAATGAAAACGTCATCATGTTTGGCAACTTGAAATGGTTGGATTAGGGATACCCCGAGGCTTAGGCCATGGCCTTGGAAGAAATAATGAGATAGGTGCAAGAGCATTTCGATGGAGCTGAGGTCAACGAAGAGGAAATCAAAATGGATGTTTTGAATGCCGAAGAATTACAATCACTTAAGCATGGTAAGCGCATCATACACCCTGAATTGATTGTCAATGACTAGAACGATCGAGATGAGAGTTTCGAGTTTGCACTTCATGGTTCAGAAATTAACATTTATGCTCCTTTGACTTCAGAGCCACTAATTATTGAAAAATTCTTTCTTCCCGGCTCTACTTTATTTCTACTGCCAAAGCAGTTTTTGAAGCTTCAATTATTTTGGCATCCTCGTTGGACGCTCGATATAATCCTGATAAGCACTCACTTTCGAAGTTGCCCATCTTATCTACCATTCCGGAGGGGGGCTCTGGTGGTAATCTAGCTCATGCAGAGTCTGTATCTCCCAAAGGTATATCCTTAACCTCACCCATATTGAGATGGCTTATATGATACCTATCGACATCACTAATATCTACTTTTATATTTCTTAAGTTTTAGTCAACCTCCCATCATTCCTCTTCACGAGGGAAGTTTACCACTAGGCACACAAGCTATGATAACTAAATAAATAATTGGGTCTGCCCCTATACCAACCTCGGCTTCTCTGGTGGGTATCATTCCTGGTCTCGATGATGAATTGATCCATGCTTTGGATGTGGAAGCCTGATGTGATCTTCATGGGGCTTAGGAGGAGGAAGACATCGCTACAATCGAGTCTTCTGAGCCTTCCACATAGCCCACCATGCAACAGATGCTCTGATCCCAAGTCATGCTGGCCAAGGAAATTAAGAAACAAAAAAGATGTTGATATACCTCCCCTTTTATCTATCTCATTGCGTAGTCAGCCCATCTTTGACCCATCACATCCCTACCTCCAGGGGTGTTCAAAATGCGCCCTTTGGATCCTCAAGGAGCAATTTTCTAAAGAGTAGCAAAATCAAGGAAAAATGTAGAAAGTAGTTTGGCGAACCTAGTGCATGTTCTTCCGTGGAAGAGAAGAGGGAGACAAAGAAAAGAAAGAAGACTTGCTCGCACCTTCTTTGTTTTTATCATTTTTAGTTTTGTTTGAAACTTGTGTGAATAGGCTGAAGTTATGCGAGTGCATCCCTCACTTTTTATCCAAGCAGTATGTTAATAAAAAGCGAACTATTTTTTAAGCCTTGTACCAATTTGTTTAAAAAATGGGAAATGTGTGAATGATTTCCCTGATATCATTCGACCAAACCAATAGCTTATTTTGTTATCTTTAGTTGAGTTCCATCTGGCTGATGATAATGTCTGCAATTATATTATTTCCATTTTTGGAGTATAATGACCAAGATGCCTATCTCTAGGCATCCTTGTTTGGCCGAGCCTATCTTTGGGCCTCGACCGGAATTGGTTATTTATAGCGGTAGTTTGAACATCCATTTTATGGACCTTTCCATCCAATCTTACCTAACTCCGGGCATTGATCGGAGTTGATCACCTATAACGGTGATTATAGTGCCCATTTCTTGGACGTTCGAGTAATATCCCGCCTAAATCCATGCATTGTTTTAATGCCTCACCATCCCCCAGTTAAGGAGTTTGTGATCTGCTAAACTTTAAGGAGTTTTGCTAGAGAGTAGCGTATTGTTCCACCCTTAGATGTTTATGCTCTTGTAACTAAACCATAGGTCGGAAGAGTTGGTTGGTGTCTATCTCTAGACACTAGGAACAATCTTATTCTGTAGGTCCAATCATGGACCATTAAGTTTTGAATGGCACTATCTTCGGGCATGTGCGTACCTGCATTATTTACATGCAGGTTTGTTCAACTTCGCTGCTGTTCACAGCGTATGATTGGGGTAATGAGAACACAAATTCATTGATTCTGAAAGCCAAATTGTTTTATATTCATAGGAAATAATGGATTGTGTATTTTAACATCAAAATTGATTAAATATATACAAGGTTTAAGTTAAGTGAAATAGCATCGTAGATGCTTGCTATTCCATGCCTGTGGGAATGAAATCCCATCAACAGTTGCCAGCTTAAATGTTACGTCTCCAAGCTTATGCTCAATTGCATTCGGAGCCTCCTAGCTCGGGCCCATATTCACAGGACCAGGGAAGATTCATTTAAGGACGAGGTCACCAATCTCAAAGGTATGATTCCTGACCGTAGTGTTGCAGTGTTGGGCTACTCGCTTTCGATGAGCAGCCGCTCTTAAATTAGCTTCATCTCACTTCTCATTGATCTTATCGAGTGACTCTAACAAGAGTTTGTCATTCATTTTAGGATCATAATGGGTTAGCCGATGAGAAGGCACCTATAATTCAATCGGGATCATGGCCTCTAGTCCATAGGCCAGGGCTAATGGAGGGTGACATGTCGCTGACTTATGGGTTGTACGGTAGGACCGGAGTGCCAATGGAAATTCATCTACCCATTTTCCCTTGGCCTTCCAATCGTTTCTTTAGAATGCATTTGATTATCTTGTTTACGGCTTCCACCTATCCATTTGCTTGTGGCTGTGCTGTCGCTGCAAATCTTTTCTTGATGCGATGTCTATTGCAAAAAGATTTTAAACTTAATGCTATCGAATTGTGTCCCATTGTCTGAAACGATCTTTCATGGGATGCCAAATTGACAGATTATGTTTTTAACTATGAATTTGATCACCTTCTTCATCATGATGGTGGCCAACGGTTCCGCTTCAGCCCATTCTGCGAAGTAATCAATGGTAACGAAGACGTACTTCACATCACGTTTTGATATCGGTAGCACACCAATAATGTTAATTCCCCAAACCACAAATGGCCAGGGACTGACCATCTGCGTGATCTCTGTTGATGGGGCTATAGGAATCTTTACAAATCTTTGACATCGATTGCACCTCCTGGTGTAATAGGTTGCATCCCTATTGATTGTTGACTAGAAGTATCCATAGCGAAGAATCTTCTTCATTGGCGTCTAACTCTCGGTGTGGTCAACACAAGTTCCTTCATTCACATCTGCTACAATTCTTTTAGCTTCATCGTTGATAACACACTACAATAGGAGAACCAATAATCCTTTCCTGTATAATGCCCTTTCCTGAATAACGAACCGTGAAGCTTTACGGAGGAGCTTTTGTTGCTCATTCCATCCATCAGGGAGGATTCCACATAGAAAGTACTCTTTGATCGGAGTCGTCCATGACTCCTCATACTCAGTCTTTAAGATCCCATCGACATCCATCTGGTCGATGCTCGAAGCTAATAATACCTCCATTGGAACTAAACCCATGAGTTGAGCATCCTCAAAGCTAGCCAGCTTGGCTAGAGAATTGGCTTTCATGTTTTCCTCCTTGGGGATATGTGTTATCGTGTAATACCCAAAATCGCTGAGCAGTTCCAGAACATTCATTAGATAAAGGGCTAACCTTGCTCCCTTTGCTTGGAATTCATTCCTCACCTAGCAGACAACCAATTGAGAGTCACTATATATATGCAAGGCCTTGACTCTCAATTCCTTCTTTGTCTTGAGTCCCTTGATTAGCGCTTCATACTTGGCTGCAATGTTCATTGTGCGGTACTCAAGCTTTAAGGCGTAGCAACCTGATCGTTCATCGAGGGTTACCAAGACCAATCTTTCCCTCGAACAACGTTCTTGGATGTTACATCAGTATACAACTTCCATTAGCTCTCCACTTCGTAGTTTCTTCTCTTTCATTAGCCTGAGCGGTGAACTCGGCAATGGACTCGGTCAACGCCGATCTTGGATCACTCTATTGGGATGACACAATATATCGTACCAACTTAGTTCGCTATTTCATTTGAACAATCTTCCACATGTCTCAGGTTGCTGCAGGACCCGTCTTAAGGGATGATTAGCTAGCATCTTAATTGGACGAGCTTGGAAGTATGGGGGAATTTTCTCAATGTGATTAACAACAAATAGGCTAACTTTTCCAACTTTGGATAATTTCTCTTCGCTCCCGCCATTCGCTTGCTGATATAGTATATCGGCCTTTGGATTCTATTTTCTTCCAGTATGAGGGCAGCACTAAAAGTGTGAACAGATACTTTCAGATAAACAAATAAATCCACTACACCAAAGGCTTTGACAAGATAGGTAGCCTTTCTAGATGATCAATCAAGGATTGAAAAGCATCCTTGCACTCTTGTGTCCGGGCAAAGTTCCTTTTCCTCACTTTGAATCAAAGAACAGTATACATTTGTCTATAGCTTTTGAGATGAATCGGCTTAGCACAACTACTTTCCCGTTCAGACTTTATACCTCCTTTATCATTTTTGGGACTTCAACATTCCTTAAGGCTTTAATCTTCTTTGGATTAGCCTTGATTTTCCTTGGATTTGCAACAAAACCCAATAACTTCCCCGATGCAACTCCAGATGAGCATTTCAGCGGGTTAAGCTTCATCTTATATCTCTGGAGCACACTAAACATCTCTGACAAGTCCTCCAAATGGTTCATCAATCGATGTAACTTTACCAACATATCATTTACATAGATTTCCATTGACCATCCAATCTAATCTCTGAATATTGAATTCAAAAGTCTTTGGTAGGTGGCTCTACCTTTTTTCAGACCGAATGGCACGACAAGGTAGAAATATAATCCCAAGTAGGTTATTAAGCTAGTATGTTCTTGATCTGAAATGTGCATTGGAATTTGATTGTAGCCAGAGTAAGCATCCATGAATGGCAGCAATTCGTAGTCGACGGCTGAATCTACATGTTGGTTGATCTTCGGTAGTGGAAAACTTTCCATTGGGCATGCCTTATTTAGGTTTGAATACTCGATGCATGTCCTCTATTTCCTATTGAACTTCTTGAATAGGACCGGATTGGTAACCAACTCTAGGTATAGAGCAATGAAAATGAATTGTTGGTTTTTAGCTTATCCACCTCTTCTTTCAGCACAACGGATCTCTCCGGACATAGATTACACTATTTCTATTTCATAGGAAGACACCTGGGGTTCATATTCAATGCATGGCATGCTATCTTCAGCGATATTCCACACATGTCAGAATGTGTCTAGGAGAGCACATCTAGGTTTGCCCTAAAAAACCCCATAATTCCTTCTCCATCTTCATATCGGGTTGAGACCGAATTATCAGCACCTAGGAAGGGTCATCCTGACTAATCGAGATGTTGATCATCAACTCGGTAGGGGCAGCCCATACATCCTTTGTCTCTTTCCTTGGGTCTATAGTTTTGTGAAACCTACTATGCTGATCGAGGCAGGGCTTAGGTGGTGGTTGCTATGCGCCCATATACTTGACATAGAGAGTCTTTGCTACGTCCTTTCCTTTTACATGTAGCTTTGGTTCACTCAGCTCTGCAAAGTAGCACCCACGTTCCAAAATTTTGATCACCTTAAAGATCGCCGTTTCTTTTTCCGTGGGAAATTTCATTATCGGGCACCACAGAGCTAGGGCCACTTGGAAACAAACGAGGGTCGGTTTGTCCAAAAAGGCATTGTAAGACGAAAAATTATCCATCACAAATAAAGGTCACAACCTGCATTCTCTTGCGGTCACATTCTTCTAAAACCACCAGTAAGGCTACACATCCACAGGCTTTGCAGCCTCTTTGGTAAATCCATGAATCCATGATTTACATGGCTTTAGATCCAAACTATCCATCATTATTTGATTATAAGCTTTCTTAAATAGAATATTTACTGAAACCTCCACAATCAACAAGTACCTTCTTCATGGTTGCTAGCCGAATCACGACCGTTATCACTAAGAGATCAAGTTTATGCACCTCAACCCCATTCGCGTCATGACTTCTGAACACAATGTCATCCTTCATAATCCTCAGTTGCTTTACTGGAGCTCCATCTTCGACGACAAACTCTCCTGCACCACATGTTTTAGGGAGCTCCCATATCTTTCCATCTCATTCCAACTCTTCTCAGCTGGATCATGTCTGCCGTTTATTATGTTAATAACAAGTCCTTTTCCAAGCTACCTAGGCTTGCCACCACTAGGCCTAGCCCAGCCTCGTTGGAACAGTTGCTCCTAGGTTTAAGCATTCTCTTTCTCGCCATCATGCTGGGCTTTTACATACCTTTGAAGCTTTTTCTTTCGGATCAAATCTTCAATCACCTCACAAATGTCTACATTCATTCTATTATAACCATGGGTCTTATGGAAGCGAAAAACTTCCCAGACGTTTTCTCTCTCTTTGTCGACTCCCTTAGAGCCGACTTCTTATACTAATCAGTACCTCACATCGCAAGGTATATATTCACAACCGAATTGTTTAGTGGTACATAATTTTCGTACTTTGGACGTTTCTTGAAACTCGGCTTCCTAACTTCATCACCCTGATTATTCCTCTTTTGGTTGTTGCCATTATTTCCCACATTCACAACTATAATCCCAGAACCTTCGTCGGTTTGCTTCATGACCACATTGCTCTGAATCGCTTCAGCCGATTTCCCACCATTGGCTTTCTAGGCAGCCGTACTTGCCTCTTTCAAGTGCAAAGACCGAGTCTCCTTTCTGTAAAAATCATCCATAGTCAGTGGTGGTTTCACCTTTAACCATCTTCTAAAATCAGTATCTGGATGTATCCTCTGACCAAAGCCATCAACACTATGTCCTCCTTAGCGTTACTCACTTCGGTCACGGCTGTGTTCTACTCAAAAAGTCTTTCAATGATTCTTTGGTACTATAGAAAAGTTTTGATAATGACATCACATCTTTCAGGCGAGTAGTGTGTAAGAGAAGCTGTTTGACAAACTTCCTAGCCAACCGATCGAACGACGATATGGATTTCGATGGAAGCCAGGTAAACCGCATCGTATCTACACCTTTAAACATCTACATCTCACAACATCTATCGCCCTCATTGTGTCCATATGCCACTCATTCTTCAAGTAATGCTGCCTCCGATCCGTTGTCCCATAATAAGACGGCATCATCGGTATAGCGAACCTTCAAGGATATTCCTCATGCAATATTTCTTTGGTGAATGGGTTCTACTAGGAGAAGAGCCTCATTCATTGTCGTTTTTGTGCTGGTTTTCATTTACTAACTTCTTTACCATATCCGCCAATGATTCTAGCTCTATCTGATCTACTAAACGGTGATAATCATGGCTTACCTTGAGTGTTTAGCCCTGCAAATGATCTCTATTAGTCCCATGGTACCTGGGTTCTCCTGTCTCGGGAGAACCATTTGTCTTATGGATCTGTTTCTATGATTTTTATGTGATGGATCAATAGGAGACGTTTGAGTCTCAATATTCTAGCCATCAGCAACATGACAACCTACACCACCAACATCATCATCCAAACCAACACCGCCTCATGTGCCAATATCACGCCTACAGGGTTTGGTACCAATCCCTAAGGATGGATCGGTACCGATCCATACTCCTATTCTTTAAGAGTTGTTCAACTTGCTTTTCGAAGTCCTAATCTCCTTTCTTTTCATTTTCCTTTCCTCTGGTATCCTCCAAATGATGAAGAATTGTCCTCTTCTGGATTAGAAGGTGATAACTCCCTCCCGTTCCTTCTACGGTTACAAGTTAACTAGTTCAGCAAGTCAAGACTTTCCTTTATCTGGTTCCTTAATTCGTCTTGACTTTTATGCATCTTATCGTTTATATCCTTCATCATTCTTTCCATTTATACCTACATTATCATATCTAATGGGCTTTGAATTTCAGTATCATTGGGTTGAGTGACTTCTTCAACACGTTGAAAACAATCATTCTCAACATCATTAGTGAGCCAGGAGGTGGCAGATTTTTCCCTTAGTGGGGCCATAACTTCAATTAATTCCATGGTATATTTTATGGAAATCTGAGTAGTCATGGATTATAAAAACAATGATGATGGATCCAATTCGCAGATTAGAGCAATCCAACAGTAGAAAATAGATCCAAATAGCTTGAGATTGATAAGTTCTCGATGAATGCAACAATATTTACGCCAAAAGTCATCACGTACTTCCAAACCGTGGTCTATAGATCCATACTGATCCATAAGTTTGCTCTGTTGATCTTCATCTCTATCATGTGGATGTTTAGTTGACTTGAATCTTCTTCTTCGACATTTTATTGCATCATTATGAGTTTGAATTTGAGTGAATTCCCTTGTTCGAAGGTTGGGCAGGAGCACTTGACCTGTCCATCAATCATTTGAGTTATGATGGGCAAACGAACCAACACACATGAGCATATATAGATTGGCAATCATGTTAACATATTGGGGCATGAATCGTATGCTGATCTTTGGAAAAAGTTAAGGGTCGGTACTAAACTATGGTCATGGTTCGTTATCGATCCATGACCTCTCTAGGATGTTGGATTCTGAGGTGTGGCACTTGTAGTAGGTGGTGTGTAGGCTATTCTAGAAGACACTTGGCTATCTTTTGAACTCACCTCTTGGTTTTTCTTGACATTTGAGCTTGACAGTTATCGTTCTAAATTCTCGCTTGGTTATTATTCTTTTTGGCCGATCTGATTCATCTGAATATGGCTTAGTCACAAGGTTGGATAATAACTGGCTGAGTTAGTCCCTTTGTGAATGGATCTGCTATATTGTCCCTTGTACCTACCGTTTGTATCATGACTTGTTTCTTATCAATGAATTCACTGGGTACGTCGAATTTTCGAAGAATGTATGATCATTTCTAGTAAATTCTAGGCTCATTAACGATCTGCATCGCTACATTGTTGTCACAGAACAATGCCATTAGATTTTCCATGTCGAGAATCACTCCTAGTTCACTTACCAATTTACACATTTGGACCGCTTCTTTAGGTACTTCACTGAAGGTGATGTATTCGGACTCCATCGCGGAATCGACTATTATTTCTTATTTGGAATTTTTCTAACAAATAGCCCCACTGTTTATAGTAAAGATGTAACCTGACACCGACTTACTATCATCGATATCATTACGAAAGCTAAAGTTAGCATACTCCTTCATAAGGAGGTCTTCATTACCATATATTAGGAGTAAGTCCTAATATTTCTTAAATGCTTCAATATATGTTTTATGGCTCTTTAATGCTTTTCTCTAGGAATAGACTAGTATCGACTTATGCATCTTGGTGCGTACGCCGCATATGGTCTAGTACATAGAATAGCGCATATTATAGATCCTATGGCTAAAGCATATGGAATTCTCTTCATACACTCTCTCTCCTCATCTGTATGGGAAGCATTCTTCTTAGAAAAGACAATTCTAGATTGTGTTGGAATATTTCCATACTTGGAATTTAACATATTGAACATTTTTAGTATGGTATCTATGTGCATAGTTTATGACAATCCCAACAGCCTCTTAGATCCATCTCTATAGATCTTTATACCTAGTATATAGGTTGCGTCTCCCAAATCCCTCACATAGAAGTTCTTGAAAAGTCAAGCTATCACTGATTGCAATAACAAAACATCGCTGCAAATCAATAGAAGATCATCGACATATAGCACTAAGAATACAATAGCATCACCCTATTCCTTTCGGTATATGCACGCTTTTCTTATGTTCTGATAAAAACCAAACTATTTGGTCACTTTATCAAAACACTTGTTCTAGCTCATTGAAGCTTGTTTATGTCCACAAATGGACTTTAACATCTTGCAAGCCTTGCCCTTACTATCACTGACTACAAAACCCTTGGGCTGCAACGTATGGACGGTCTCTTCTAAATTATCATTTAGAAATGCCATCTTTACATCCATTTTCCATATTTCATAGTCATAAAATGTAGTAATGACCAACATAATCCAAATGGGCTAAGCATGGCTAAGTGTGAAAAGGTCTTGTCATAGCCAACATCTTGAATTTGATGAAATCCTTTTGCGACTAACATAGCTTTATTATACTTATTCATCCGCATTTAGCTTTTTCTTAAATATCCATTTGCAGTCAATGGGTTTTATCCGTTAGGGTACATCAAACAAAGTCCCCACTTTGTTTTCATACATGGAATCCATCTTGGATTTCGTCGCTCCAAGCCAAAGTGCAGAGCCTCCACTCTGCAGTGCTTGTTGGAATGATAAAGGAGTGTCATCATCTAAGACACAATCCTCCTTCTCACCATCCGCAAGAAAACTGTAGTATTTTTCTAGTGCACGAGATTCCCTATTAGACCTTCTAATAGGTCGTGTGTTTTTGTGTACGAGTGAACTTCATTTTCACACTTGTTTGACCTTAGTGTTAACTTCTTGGAACTCATCCCGGTCTACAACCTTGTTGCTAATTTCTTTTGATAGAAATTCCTTTTCCAATAAGATAACATGTCGAGAAATGATGACATTTTGTTCCTTAGTATTGTAGAATATATACCCCATCGAGTGTTTGGGATATCCTATAAATTTATACAATATCGATCTTGCGTCAAGTTTATTTGGACCAACGTTCTTAACGTAGGCCGGACAAACCCACACCTTCAAATACTTGAGTTGGGGTTTCTTCCCACACCATATCTCATATGATGTTTTTGGCACAGATTTAGTGGGTAATAAGTTCAATATATGTGTTGCGGCTCCCAACACGTATCTCCAATAGGACAGGGATATAGAACAAACCATATGTAATTGGGTTTGGTAACTTCACTTTGACACACCATTGTATTATGGAGTATAGCTAGGAGTAATCTGAGAGATAATCCCATTATCTTTTAAGTACTGTTGGAATTTCTGTCCAACATACTCACCACCTCGATCGGATTCAAGTATCTTAATTTTACGATTCGTCTGGTTTTCTACCTCATTCTTATAATTAATAAATTTCTCACGGACAACGAATTTTTTCTTCATAAGATACACATATCCTAAATCTCAAGAAATCATTCATTAAGGTTACAAAGTAAGAACTATTATCGTTAGTAGCAATAGGCCATAGGCATCACTATGCACAAGACCTAATAGTAGATTAACTCTTTCATTGCTCCAACTAAAGGGGTGCTTGGCTATCTTTCCTTTGAGACACGACTCACACGTATTAAATGATTCAGAGTAAAGTAACAGAGAAACCTTTGGTTTTCAATTTGTGTAGTTATTTCTCACGTATATGACTTTGCCTACAATGCCAAAATAATAATTATTTATATTGTTATTCGAAGGATTACTTATAGAACAAACATAATTTGTATCGATCACATAAATGCTAAAATACCATCACAGACTTCATTAACATCTAAAATAATGTTCATAACATTATTAACACAGTGAAAAACATAATCAGTATCGAACAATCAAGGCATGGAAATAATTCCACAAAAAAATTCTTTAACAAATTAGAAATTATTTAATATTAACAAAATCCACTCACAAACTCAAATGAAATTCTCCAACTAACATTACATCTACAATATATCCATTAACAACCTAAAGCCTTATTTCTCCTTTGGCCATGCGATGCCAATTCCTAGGCCCCTATAATGAATTACCAATATAAGTTTCAAATCCAATATCTAAAACCTAAGATAATTTATTTATTTTCAAAACAATTTTGAATAATAAATGTACTTGATGGAGCTGTAGAACTATTCTTCTTCTTTTCTTGAATAATCTTCAAGTACTTCGAACAACTCCATTTCCAATGACCTACCTTATGACAATGATGACCTCACCCTTGTCGGGAACAATAGACTTCTTACTTTACTTAGTAACCCTCTTCTGCTTGTTCGAACATTTCAAATATGATGCACCATGCTTTACAACAAGCACGGTCCCTTATTCCTTGGATGTAGACTCCATCAACCTCAACATATTGAGAAGCACCACGAGATTCATATTCAATTTGTTCATATTGTAATTCAGTATGAATGGTTTCATACTGAGGTATAAGAGAACCAAGGATCAAATCAACCTGTAACTCACTACTTATCATTACATCCTGTTGTGAAGCCCATCAACAATAGCCCTTCATCATCAGTACATATTCTTCCACTTTCTGTCCTTTAGTCATTTTGGTATCGAACTACTTTTTCAAGCTCTTACCTTATGGAATATGACTGTTCATCAAATAGGGCCTTGAGATTATCAAATATCTCACACATAGATATGTTTTCATGCTGCCTCTACAACGGGTAGTCTAATGTAGATAACACAAAAGCTTAGGTAATCACTAGGTCAAAAACTCATTTCTTATAAGCAAGTCTATGTTCTGGGTCCACATCTTCAGCGGGTTCTTTAGGATCATAGGTAATAGACTACCAAAATAGCTTGTAAGTCAACGCTATCTTAATAGCTATAAGCCAATTGATACAATTGGGTCCATAAAGCATGCCACTTTTGAAAAATAGTTTTGGCGTAGACTTTTTCTACAAGTTTAACTTGGTATATTATGATATTTCATAGTAGGTATTTTTATAATATTAGTAAGGTTAATTTTTATGTTTAATTTTAATAATAAGCTCCCACTATTCTTTTATGTCTCTACAAACCCTAAGATAAAACATAAAAGCCTTTTAGCTTTACTAGTTGGTGTTTAGACTCGTCTGTCTTGCGATTCTGATCTTGAGTTTGCTCAACATGTCATAGCCCCACAAATAATGGATAACATCTTATTTGTTGTATCATATATAACTCATAACCCATGGTTCCATTTCCTAATCTCATTTCGACCTTGAGTTTAATCAACAAATTGAAAGAGATTATTCACTCGTACCTAACATTTCATGATAGCCTAAGTATAATATATGTACCTTGAGTTTACTCAACAAATACATATAGCTATCTTACCTCATATATTATATATACTAATAATACTACACAAACCATCTCTAGCTTGAGTATGCTTAATAACTACAGAGTATGCAAGTAATTTATTATTAAATAAATGGTAGAGGACAACTTTATATTAAAGATTCATAATATTTAATATATTACATTGAGTGATATCGATTTATGGAATAATGTATTTCTTATGAAATACCCTAGTGATTCAAGTGTCAAACACAGCGGAAATCACGGTATACGTACAATATGGATGTATTTATCCCTTAAGTCTACTTAGGATTTCTTAATGCTCCACCTTTAATTTATAAATCGATATTATATATGTTTTATTATATATAACCATTATAATTTAATTTACTCATATATTAGTTTTATGTATAATTTTATCAAATCTTATTTAATTAATTTATTTATTTATTTAACATTTTAATTAATTTTGCATTATTCACTTATAACACTTTGTGTTAAATATGCATACAATAACATTTATAGTTATATGCACACGCGCACACACATATATGTATCGACCCATTTATTAATTAGCCTTTATTTAATTTATTTAATTAAAAATTTAATTAATTATTTTTTATTTTGAAAATTTCATATATACTTATATCATCTTAAAAAGTTCAAATTAATGTAACATGTATCTTTATATATATGTTGAGAAAAATGAGCGATCCTCTATTAGAAGATGAAAGCACTCAAGAAATTTATTATACATTGAAAATAAAACTATCAACATGCCTAATAGGTAGCGATAGGTACCCCGTACAATATAAAGAAATAAATACCCCAATCCTACAAAACTAAGGTCCAAATAAAACAAATAATAAAAACACTATGAACCACTAGAAACAGCGAGTGTTCAGATTCTTAAACCAGCTGAATCCTTCCTAATCACGCCATATCTAAAGCTATAAAAAAGTTTAACAAAAAATGTTTGATTAATACATATATATGTATATACAAATATTCTTATATTTTTATATACATTTATATATATGCAAAAATATAATAATCTAATAGTAAAAAACCAAGCCAGAATATGAGTATGCTATATTTAAGGCATTAAAAAAATACAACAAAGATCAAATTACATAAAATCATATAAGTTGAAACAATGTGAAGAGGCGTAATGAGGACCCTAATTAAAAACTAATTTCCTAGTAACATTGTGATATTAGATGTGTCGTTAGGAAAAATGTCTAAGGATATTATATTTAATCCATTATTAATTTTCTACTATTAAGGATGATTTTTCCATTTAAAAAACCAATATGTGATTTTACTTTTTAAAGAAATACTTCAAAACTAACATTTTTATTTAATTTGTAACTAAGGTTTGAAATCTAGTTAAAATTAAATGAAGTAATTATGTATATCAAAATTTCCAAGCCAATACTAATATTGTTAAACACTCGTTATTTTTTTTCAAACCAAATATACCAATATGTAATTGTGAAAATAGTGTCTAGTAAAAACCTATTGTATCGTTTATAAAAAACCTAAGACTTTGCCAATATAAATCATAATTAATATCATTATTTGTTACATTAAAACCAAACATTCTAAAAATATTTAAAAGAATATATCTAGTTATATGACACTCAAAATATAAATGCACAGTATTTTCTATATTATTATTATAGGAAAAACAGTTTTTATCACTAAATATATATTTCTTATTTAAAAGTTCTATAATATTCAATTTCATACGTAAAATTAGCCACATATGTACTTTGGCTTTTGATGGAGCATTAACTTTCCAACGGTATTTAAATACATTTGATTTTACTCCCGAACAATTTATAAAATTATAAAATGACCGAGATATATAATTTTTACTCTTATCCCAACAACATATTTTAATGTCCTGTCATTATCAATGTTGTACAATTCTGGTTTAGCACATAATAAAGCAAACTGTGATAAAGATGTTCCCACTAACATACGATTAAAACTACAATCTCATGGAAAATTCATATTTGGTCTATATCTTGCTGAAACTAATACGTTTTTAAAATTACAAATTTCTTATGGTTTTGGAAATTCTACTTGAAAGGGAATTACTGTTATCCAGCAATCATGCCAGAACGAAGTGTTATTCCTCGAATGCACTACAATATTTATTACTAATTTATAAATATCGAAATTAATTATTATTGATTTCCAAAAATGAGAAATATTATTCATATTATTAATAGAAATATGATGCAAATTAAATGTATCACCATATCATTGATTCGATATTATTTCGTTCGATAATAAATTTTCATTATTATTATTATTATTAAATTTCCATAACCGTTTTCCTAGTATAAATATATTTAAATAATGCAAATTTATAATTCCTAACCCCCTCTAATTTCTATATTTTATCCCCACTCCATAAAAAATCTCTTCTAATTTATCTATTTTATCAATTACCCACTTTGGAAAGAGATAAAATGACATCCAATATATATGTAATATAGGTAAAACAGAAGTAATAAACCTATCCTACCCGCCCTCAATAAATATTTACCATTCCATTTGGATAACCTTTTATTAATTTTTTCTATTATAGATAACCAATCATCATGTTTAAGTATTTTTGGTCTTATCGAAAATCCTAAGTACTCTATGGGAAATTTCATCATTTTACAATTCAATGTACATACAACTTGGTTTTCAACCTTATCTATGTCGTTCGGTATTAATACTGAACTTTTATCAAAATTAATCTTTAATCCAGAAAGTAATTCAAAATTATATAAAATGAACCTAAACGCTATAATGTGCTTAGGCAAATAGGAAGTAAAAAGCATAGTATCATCCATAAATTGAAGAACAGAAAGGCCATTACTTGTGACCTCATTTCCTACTTTGTCTAAAATTCTATTACTAGTGGCTAACTTGATAATCCTAGTAAAAACATCGGCTGCTAAATTAAAAAAGAGAGGTGACAATGGGTCACCTTGCTTAAGTCCATGTTTCGACTGAATTTTATTTTCTAATATACCATTAATCATAATACTTCAATTTCCAGTTTTAAGAAAAGAAATAATCCAACCCATCCATCTAGAACTGAAACCCCTATCCAATAGTAAATCCTTAAGAAAATCTCAATCAATCAAATCAAAAGCTTTTGCAAAATCAAATTTTAAAAGCACACAAGTGGTACTATTTTTACAACAATAATTAATAAATTCTTAAACTATGGCTACTTCATCTATAATATTTCTATCCTTGATAAAAGAAGTTTAGGTAGTATCTATTAGTTCATGCATTTTAGTATTCAACCTATTAACTAAAACCTTAGAAATGATTTTGAAAGAACGGTTTAATAATAAAATAGTTCTGAAATATTTCAACTCATTAGCTCCTACTTTCTTGTGTATTAAAATTATAATGACGAAATTAAACCTACCTATTGCAATGGACCATCATAAAATTCCTTAAACATTTTAATTATACCGTATTTTAAAACATTCCTAAAAATTCAAAAAATAAAATAAGAAACTCATCTGGACCTGGTGATTTATCATTAGGCATATCCTTTATAGTCCTCAAAATCTCTTCTTCCGTGAATGGAATATCCAATCAAACTAAATCAATCTTAGTGCCATCGGTAAACAAGTCATCCTATTTAGCCCTAATTCTATGTCCTTTCTTAGTACCAATTTTTATATAATAATTAGTAAACTCATCATTTAATTCTTTTTGATCAAAAATCCCAACATTTTTAATTAAAATGGAATAAATGGTTGTTTGCAAATAATTTGCTAACCCCAAAAGTGTTTTGAAAACATACTTATTCAAGAAGAGGCCCTGAAGAGGCCAATTAAAGTTAGCATTGCAATAAGAGTATTTGTATCCATTCATAATGTTACTGTCATGGTTGAAGTTATATATGCAAGACGAGTACAAGTTCGAAGTTGTATATTCAAGGCAAGTTCGAGTTCGAAGTCGTATGTGTAGAAAAAATTCAAGTTCGAAGTCCCTAAGTCAAAATCAATTATGCAATGATTGCTTCGAAGTCACAACCATTCATATACATAAAGTCACAAGTATGTTCAAATCAAAAGTTTGAATCGGTTACACATATACTATGTTATGTCCTTGTTCAATATTCAAAATCCTATATGCACAATGTTCTTGAATTTCGATATGATCTAAAATCCCAAAATCGATCTAGGGTTTACAATGTAAGAAATGAGAGAAGATAAAATTTGGCCTCCAAAATGACGCCCTTAGAGTCATATTTATAGGAGTTTTCAGCCCTCATTCCATTCCTTATGTCTACGCGTGTTGAATTTGGCGGGATTAACATGAGTATGAGGTAGAGTCATCAGTAAGTAATGGTATGCAAAAACATCTTCGACACACGGAATGTCTATGTATGCAGGAGTGTCTTCGACCTTCTTTAGTACTCACCGCTTCGCTCGTATGTCTTCAGTGGTATTGACTTGGAAGGGATTTAACCTCAGTCTCTTTGTAGAGCGGCATCTAGCATGTTTAGGAATATCTGCATGATTCTATAGTCAAAGTGATCCATTCTATTCTTTCAATTTTAATCTTCGAAGTAAATGGGAAGGTGTATGTGAAATTGATTAAATGCGGCAATGATGACATTGTGGATATTGACATCGTTCCTTGTCAACATCACTTTGAATAAGTATGTGGCTTCTTCGAAGTGCTGTATAGAACTGACATGTGAGATGGTCTCTTAATTAAGAGCAAAGTGGCTCAACGATTCCATGATAATGCCATAAGAACATCCTCATTGTCGTTGTGGAACAACTGCTTCGAAGTGTTTGTTGATTTGTGGAAAAGTGTACACTTGATTCCCTTGCCTCTTCGGCTACGTATGACTTTATTCATCATTTTTCATCATCAAAGAGAGGTATCCTATCTCTTCATCATTAGTTTGTAAATCGCTCATCGACTCTATGTCTTCGATGGTGATTGTAGGAGCGATAATTTATCTTTTTTTTTACTAACTCCGACATTGGCTACCGAAGTCACGAGCAAGCCGCTGCGTACATGTCTTCGATGAGAGCTACTTTGACAACTATGAAGCCCATGGCTCTTCGACCAACTTCAATGAAATTTATAGTGATAACATTTGCCCCTCATAATATAAAGAAATCCTTGACTTTTCAAGTCAAGAGCATTAGAGTCATCTTCCCGCCTATTAGCCTTCCGCTCTATACTATAGCCGGTTATTTGAAACAAATCGATGGTGTTCAACCATCTCCCCTTCTTCTATAAATAGCTGGATTCTTCTCCACTCCTCTTCTACTTGCAATCAAAAAGTTTGAGCAAGTATCAAATTCTTCGACTTAGCTGTGGAAATTTCATTTTCTAACACCGATTCAAAGATAAGGTACAATATAAGTACAATTTTTTATGCAAAAGTCGTGACTTGGGTTTTATTATTTTCGTATCGGTCACCGAATTAACCTATTTGGCTTGATTCATTTTAATTTTATTGCTAATTTTGACCGTTGATTCCTTGAATTTATTAATCAACGATTCTGATTTAGCGGTCTAGGGTTTTTGGTTGCACATTGGATCCATACCTGTTTCTACTTTAATCGGTTTTAGTGTTGCAATTTCCTATATCATTAGCAAATTTATAGTAGGTTGTTTAATCCAATAAGTGTTAACCCATTAGCGTAATGTTTTCGTGTTGCTCAACAAGGTTTTAATTTAATGTAGTGTTGATTTAGGATATTACAGACTTATTAGTAATAAAATTACATGACTTCGATTCTGTTGTTTATCTTATCAACTCTGACCCTCATCGATGTAGTTATGACCCTTGATGTCGATATGAGACCTTTCCAAACCGCTATTCTGTTCGCTAAAATTTCTAATATTATAAGAATAAATTGAATGTGACAGTAACAAAATGGAAGTTAACAGAATCACCATATCTTCGACAAAATTGAACTTTAGTTTCGGTAAGGTGCGAAGAGCCTTATCGTGGCAGCCATCGCTTCTAAGGGACTCATTATTTAACTAATGGAGTTAAAGTCATTTCATACCTCTTTGACTAATTCGAAGAGAGGTTATTCTTATCTATAGGTCTTTTAGCCATAGATGATGCCTATTTTAGTTAATCATGCTAATAGCATATTCAATGTTAATAAGGATCGAAGCCAACTATCTTCGATGTTTTCTTACACATATGTTTTAATAACGATCCTGCCTATTTTTTTTTTTGTAATTATCTTTAAATTTGTGGGTGGGGCTTTATATGACTTTGAAACTTTTGATATTTCAGTTTTTATCACGCTATAAAATTGCTTAGTTAGCTACCATATTTTTGACTCATGTCATCGTTGTCTACTAAAGTTGGAGTCCCTACCCCTCTGACATTGGTTATGGTTATGAGATTCTTTAAGTTTTCGTTTAAAAATTATCATTTTCCTTCTTTTAAGGGTGAAAGGATTATTTAAATAACCACACTCTTAACTTTACATATTCCAGCTATATTACAATGATTAACTTTTAAATAAAGAATAATGTCACCTTAGCAAGACAATGTAGAATAAATAACCTACTAAGAAGTCTATCAAGAAAGATGGTGCAAAACCCAAACCTTCATCTTCAACTGTTAAAAAAGAAATTTATGCTATAACCCATCATACATTACTTCTCAAGTCGAAGTTGACTCCATTCTCGATCAATTTAGGACTATTGGGATTGAGGCCATCCTGTAGTTCTTTAAACAATATCTACAATCCTCCAGAAGGATATTTTGCTTTCACTCCTATTCATATTTGGCACACAGGCTACCTCCCCTTCTTGGACTTCCTTACAAGATACTTGGAGCACCTAGACATTGCACCGATCTAGCCTCTTCTTAATGCTTACACATATTTAACTTGCTTGGAGGTCTTTGCTTGGGAATATGGGCTTCCATCTCTCAGTCTGATATTCTTTACTACCTAGCTAGTCCTACTAAAGTGTGTAATCTGCCAGACCACCAATGGTATTGAGTTCATCCTCACCTGAAAAGCTTATTCTCTGAATCCATTAATAAAGCAAGAGTGTGGGAAACTCAATTTTTCTTCGTCAAATGCTTCTCTAAGATCAGAGGGAAATTTTCTGCTCCTAGTAAGCTTATTATCCTTGACTATTATTATGAGTTTACTATTATTTACTGACAGATTTCCTTTCCCAAATCCTGCTCCTAAAAATCTAAGCTCTATAGATCAACAAATCATAAACTCCCTAATTCCTTTAGGTGAGAATAAGAGAAATAGGCTTACACTCCTAACTCCACTGAAGCTTCTTAACAATCTATTATCTTGAACTGCCAATGTAGCAACCCACTATTTTGGACCATTCAAATCGACAATAAATCCACACATGTTGGACTTGAATAATACAAAACAATAGATTGTAAATCAATTTGGAGCAAATAAAACCAATCACAGAATCACAGACACAGAATATCAGAATAACTCGCAGCGGAAATAAAATAACCATACTGGTACATGAAGGCACTACAAACACAGTCTCAAAACAAGTACCAAATACATAGTCTGAAAAACAAATATAGTTCTGAAACAAATACAGTAGAAATCCCAAATACATAAGCTGACATAGAATACTGAATGGAAATAGATAGCAACTAGAAAAATGATGATCTCCAGCAGTCCTAGCTCCAGAAGGTGAAATCCAAAGCTGATACTCAGGCTGACCCGAGCGTAAAGCAAAACACAAACACTCGAGTCAGGACATACATACTTATACAATGTAAACCAACTCAAGTGAACTGTAATAAAAGGTACAAATAACTTAAAGGATGCTTGGGACCGCCCATCCTCTAAGGATTCGTTAAACTATTTACTATGTAGTAATATTTCGCTAATATAATAATGTCTATAGTAAAACAAACTTACTTTTAAATAGCGTTAAGGGGTTAACCATATAGCCCTTAACACATAATAGTCCCAGTAGTCCATCAAGTATCATAGTCCCTCCTGATCGGGAAGCCACCAGAGAATACTCCATGGGCTACGGGAGAAAACCAAAATCGTACAAGACTCTCTAGGGTAGGTGACACGACACAACTACGCAATGCCAGGATAGATATACCAATTACGCTTCCGGACTGGTGGTAGCGCGTAGCACCTACTACCGCCCACCTTGAACCACACTCCCAAAATCAAAGGTGCGCACCAATCAATCACAGAATAATAGTGGCATACGAAGAAGTGTGTCCGATAAGAAGTGCTACCTCCTTAGCCCGTCGATCGCTTCTGTTTTAGCCACCTTATGCCAACTCATGGAAGTCGGGTCCACGTATATACCTTAACAGAACGCCACCACCATCCTACTTCATTCTGGAATCTCCACCGCGTACACAGTTGTTAAAGTGGTTTTCGGTTTCGATAGAGAGTATGTCCATATCCGATCCCGGTCTCTTTAATAACCAATCGTTATTATAACCCGTGGTTATAATTTTCCAAAATGGTTTATATTTCCAATCAAAATAATTCATTTAAACCATTTAAAAATAAAGTCATTATTCTTTCAAATCAAATATTTAATTCCAAAAAAATTTAGCATTTTTGAAGCTCGTTTATTCAGTTAAATAATTCAAAACATTGAAATTTCAACATTCGCAGCACTTAGAAAATGATGCGGTAAGTTATATTTGAAAACAGTTCATTTCAGGAAAGACAGCATTTAAAACTGCTGTAGTAGTTCAGTGTTCATTTGAAAATCTCTTCATTTCAGCAAACAACAGCACTTATCAAGTGCTACAATAGCCCTTTAGTTAGTTTCTGATTTTAGTTTTCTTTCAGCAACAATAGCACTTTCCAAGTGCTACAGTAGCCCTTTAGTTATTTCAGCCTATAGTTTACTTTCTGCAACCACAGCACTTACCAAGTGCTGCAGTATCATTTACTTCAGATTTTTAATTAGTTTCAGCAACGACAACATTTCTGAAGTGTTACAAATTCTAATTCCAGATTTATTATAAAATTTCAAAAAAAAAATAAACTTCGATTTTTATTCATTTTAACTTATAAAATCATATTATTTTTTCACTTCAAAAATGGTCATTTGGATAACCTTTTACTTATGATTTTATAAAATAAAATTTCATTAATAAATATCCAAATTTTAACAATGATTCACTTATTTAAATCAAAGTGCAATATTTTCTTATTCTTTGTATTTTTAATAATTAACAATTTATTATAAAATACCATTTCATGAATAAAACTTAATTTCCATTTATTTACTTAACTTAAACTCCCATTTCAAACCAAATCCCAAATTTTCAAGTTAAGTTATATTTTCTAATTACAATTTAACCATTTATTTACTTACATATTTTAACTCATAGAAAAATCACTACACTTTATTTAAATCAATAAAATCCAAATTTAAGTCAAAATATCATATTTTACATTTAAAAATACTTAAAATTTTCCAGAAAATATATATAATAACCACGGGTCTGTATAATATTTTCTAACCTAAGTCAAGTGATACGGATAATATATCATTTCAATCCGTAATTTACAAAGAAAAATCCAGGTTCTATCATTTCAAACCCGCAATCCCAAGTCAATAAAATAAATAAAAATCGCCCAAGCCTATCATTTCAGCTCATGACGATTTTTCCCTGTTCTAAAGTCCGTTCGGGTATGTATCATTTCAACCCATAGTGATTCTATTCTACAGGGAACTTGTAGTGTGAGAAACAGAAGTAAAATAAACAATATAACAAAATATAACATATCAGATGATGTGACAGGTTTATAAACAGATTTTAACATCATATAAATCGTATCACATGCATGTAAGGGTTTATTAACATAGCATATCAATTCTACATATCCAGTTGTCATCATTTTACAATTCTGTAAGTATGAATGTCTAGAGTGAATAACTCACTTTTTAAAGCTGGAGATCAAATTCAAAACAAAAATATCCACCCACTGTAAATCACGAAAAGGCACGATAAGATTTGAGAAGAAGCAACAACCAAATTCAAATCTTGTAATCAAATAAATAAATCAAATATAAGTATATGGTTTAACACAACAAGCTATGAATTTAACAATGAAAAATATGAATAAATTTGAACAAAAATAGATTCAATAACCAAGTGGGCTTGGCCACATCCTCTATAGGCTCGGCCTCATCACCTAAAGGCTCGGCTATGATATTTATATGCAAGCTAGGCAAGGACATGGGATCACAAGGCATGGCTAAGACATGGAAAAGGGGAAGGCAAGTCAAGTAGAGGCAAAAGGCATGGATCTAGTGGAGTTTGGGCTCGGCCTATGTCTAAGGTGGCTCGGCCTATGTGCTAATTTGGTCAAGACAGATCTGGATTATGGCTAGGAGATGGAGATGGTCACGGCCAAGGTAAGGTGGTGGAGATAGGCTAGGGTTTCAAGGAAACAAAGAAGGGGTTTGCATCCATAGGCTCGGTTAGGGCTTATTGTTATTGTTTGGTGATGAGATCTTCATCTATGGTCATGGCATGGTCATGGGATGATGAGTAGGAGTTGTTGGCCGTGGAAGGTGGTGGTGGAAGGGGAGTTGTGGTCGGCAATTCATGGTGGCCGAGCCTTTTGATGGAGAAGACAAAAGAAATAAAGGAAAAATGAAAGAAGAAAAAAAATGGAAAACAATAAGAAGAGAAGCCATTACTTACAGGAAAATTTCTCACGTGAAGATGCAGATGAAATGAGATGTGGGGAAAGTTTTTGTACGTGAAATGATAATTATTAGAGGAGTTATTTTCACGGCTACTCAAGTAGAAAGAAACAACATGTAATAAAATGTTTTAAACGACTAGAGATTTGAAGGGATTTGTTACCTATTTAATAAAAAGAAACAAATGGAAAATGAGATGAGATACTCTTCTTTTTCACGTGAATTGATAGGGTATGAACGACTACAATTTAGGAACGGCTATGGCAGGAATTTTAAAGAGGACAAGCAAATAAAGGTAAGAAATAAACCAAATGTAACCTATGCCAAATTAAATCAAAGTAACATACGTCTAATAAATTTGTTTCCTAGCCATTAATTACAAGATATATATACAAAGAAACATTCAATAAATAAAAATAAAGTTTATACAACACAAAAGAAAAATAAAATAAGGAGATGGATATAAAAACATATAAAAAATAAAACGCATAAATTTATTTGCTTTTAAAACACTGTAGGTTATCCAATTTACAAAGTATAAATCAGAATTTAATGGAACAAAAAGCATAACGGATATTAGAATTATATACAGCTTCAAATAAAAGATTAGAATTATAAAAATTTAAATTTCAAAATTTTCAAATAAAAGTCAAAGTTTGACAAACATATAAATTTTCAGAAATTGTTTATTTTAATTATACTTGGAAATAAAATGGAAACAAAAATCCACATACATTGGAAAAATTGCAACTTTCAATTTAAAATGATTTAAAAATCAAAGTTTCCAAACAAAAATAAATTTAAAATATTTACAAATTTTTTTTGGGTTGTTACATACAAGATCTTATGAAAGCCACCGACGGTTGAAAGCAACTCTCAGGGAGTTGGCTCATTAGTGTTGGACGATTCCGGAGGTTTAATGGTTAATTCTCCTATACATCCTAATGCTGAAGGTAATTTCTAATATAGTTAAAAAAGGAAATTATTAATGTTATCAGTTTACTAACTTCCATTCTTTGTTTTAGGCTAAACTACTCTTGTCTTTGTTTCCAAAGAATCAAGAATAAAAACTACTGTGTCTGAAAAGAGGAAAGGAAAAGATGCATCTCTAGCTGCCTCAGCCAATGGAGCTTGCTCCCTGTAAGAACTATATCGTCAAGGTTATCAAAGCATTTGAAAAAGAAGGGACAACCATTGATGTTCTTAACGATGCTCCTCCTCCTCCTCAGGAAAAAAGACCTAAACTTATGGGTGAATTTAACCTTATCGTCGTGGAGGAGATAGAGGAAGTGAATATTGACTCAAGTCCTAGAGCGGTTGCTTCGGATAAAGCTTTAGAAAATCTTAAAGAAACTCAAGTTGAGACATCCTAAGAAATTCTGACTTCTGATCCCCTTCTTAATGTTTCTTTACATCTATCCCCAGCATATGTTGATCGCATATGCGCTGAACTTGGTTTGTTCCTTTCTTCGACCGATCCTCTTCCCTCAAGGGCTCAGCCTCAGCCTTCAACAATGAATTTTGAGGAGCTGGCTCCATTGGCCATTCAGTCCCCTTCTATTGCTTACCTTAGATTACCAAAACCTCCATCCTACTCCGATAACCACCTTTTCCTTATTCTTAAACAGCTCATACTAGTATGTTTTAATTTATTTTTTCAAATTTCAACTTTTTGAATTTCATTTCAACTTAATCAAGTCATAAAATATCAAATTGGAAAACATATGTTCCTTCTTAGGAATACTTCTCAAGAGCCTTCTACCTAAGTTATTGAGCTGAAGGAAAAGGTGGCTTTTCTTCAAAAGGGTATGATCGATATCGCTACAAAAAGAGATGAAGCGATTGCAGAAAAGGATACATCGGCTTCTTCTCTAGAGGAGGAAAAGAAATCCAAGTTTCTATTGGAGGGAAAAGTAAGAGACTTGGAAGCTGAAAACACCAGGCTGTCAAGGCACTCTCTGAACTAATCGAGAGAAACAAATTGCTCGAAGTTCAATTGGAAAGAAAATCTGAGCTTCTAGAATGTTCAAATATCATCAACAAGGATGCTAAGAAGAAGGTTGCCTCCTTCCTCGATGTCGCTCTTCGTAAAATCAATGAGAAATGCTATGGAGAGGCATTGTATGAAGTCTACGTCAATAATATTCGCAAATATCTGGACTTAGATTTCTATCTCTTCCAGCCTAAAATGGAAGGTGCAAAAGGAAGTTTAGTCTGAAAATGAGAAAGGATAAAAGGGCTCTCAAGGAAGAATTTCCTACCGAGGAAGAAACTGGTGTCGCAGAATTACTATTGTATGATGACACTGCCGTTGACATAGTGCCAAGGCCTAATTGAAAAGGGAATGATGACGACGACGATTCTGATGATGATGATGATAAAGAGGATGACAATGATGATAAAGAGTATCACAATGATTATAATGATGAAGAGGATGATAACAATGGTCATAATGATGTCAATAGTGATGGTGGTGAACGTTATGAAATGGGTCCACCCGGCCAACTGGATAATCAAGATAAGTCTGGTGGCGCTAACCCATATATGTCTACCCAAAATGCAATAGTCGTTGATGCTACTAACTCCTCAAAGAAGGGTGCTTCCAAGAAAGATAGCACTTCTCGAAGTCAGAAGCCCACCGATAAGGGGAAAATCTCATTACCTTTTGTCCCAACTTCTCATGTATAAGTATCTTTATATAAATGTCTTAGGCTATTAAGTGATTTCTAGTTAATAAATTAATTGTTTTAGCTAAGGAGAAAATTGAAATATTGGTACAATACTATACTTGAAATAAATAGGCAAAAATTAATCGATTAAATAAAGAGCTTGACAAGAAAATGAAAGATTATAACGAGCTACCCGAGAAATACAAGAATCTTGCTAAGAGTGCATCCATACTTAGGCATTTTAAAGAAAAAGTGGTCGCTCCTCGAATGAAGAAAGCTTGTCATCATCGAACCAGACTTATAAAAGAGAATCACAAATTGATGACCCTCTTCTGGATGCTAATCGATGATAGAGATGCCCTAGTGGAGTTTTCTTACAAAGTTTACTACAGGGGATTGATCGTCAATTTCTTATATTTAGGCCATAATAGTGGTGGTTTGCTCAAACAGTGTCACCGTAGATACTTGGATGAATATAAGACTGATCCTCATCTCGAGGCATGCTGGAACCTTCCCTATGTTGCTCCCATTCCTCTTTCTTTACACTCACTTCCTCTCAAAAGATTTAAATATAATAGGAAGAGATTCATTTCTAATGTGTATAAGTAATCTATTTTGTATGAACCAGACTGACTTTTATAATTGTTGTTTGCTACCGAGTTTTCTTACGAGCTATATCTTTTCAGTTTCCCTATTCTTAGCTTAATTTTGACATATTGCATAGAACAAAGGTCTTTCTAGCAGCCTGGTTCCCAAGGATCTCTTAAGCAAAGTCGTCAAATTAAAGAAAGACTTTTCAGTGAAATCCTCGATTCTTAAAACATCACAATTGGCGAGACATAATTTCCTTAGAGATTTGCAAGAAATTTACATGCGTTAACCTCATTTCTATTTTAACTTTCTAGGTGATGAGAAGTAGAAATTACTTAGCGAAATCCGATCTTTCCACACAAATTTAATATGTGGTCATGATAGACCTCCTGTCGGTGAATGGAATTATCATTGTTTTCCTCTAATTTATACTTCGGATGGAATTAAGGCTTCTTTTGATTCTACACTTACTTTGTCTGGTAGGTCTTTTGAAAAGGCTAAGGCTACAACTTCAAAACTTTGAACATTAATTAAACATTATTGAAATGAAGTTGCAATGTAATCTTGACTCCTGTTATTATTTGTAAACTTCATTTATTGTTAATGGAAAAGTTTTTCATTCATGTATTGATTTTTATTTTCTTTATTTATTATTAGCATACTCAGTTAGCGCGTAAACCTGATTCCTTAGACACCTCACAAATTATTGAAGTTAAAGATTAGCTATTTGCATATATGGAAAAGAACCGATTATCTCGAGACGACTCGGCTTTATGATTCTCAAATAATCCCAAGGCACGAGAGTAGCATAGGAATTGTTTCATACTAAAATAAGCTTTTAGTGCTTACAAAGAAATGACCGCTCTCATGGAGGCAGAAATTAAAGAAATGAAGAATGAGCTTCAGTTTCTGAAAAAGAGAAAGGATACAGCCCATGGATTTAACTTCTCAGCCGAAGCTGACATTGAGATAGCTAAGCTTCATCAGAAAATAAGTGATCTCAATTTGGAGCTAACACAGAGCCAAGTAGATGCCAATTTTTGGAGCTTATTGTAAGTGAGGGTAATTTTAGCCTTCCCACTCCTACTTCGAGATGAAGAACAAGATCAACATCTTTGACTAATCATAAGTTTTCTATTTTACTAAACCCTCCTTCAGGTTTGAATAATGCAGTCATCTCTAAGTGGGGTAACCAAGTTAAATTCGAAATGATATAGTATTTCAACGAGAAGTGGAAGGAAAAGATATCCTAACGCATCAATAAATATGAAATTAAGGTTCAAAAAGTCAAACACGAGAAGTATGATCTTAATAAAGAAGCCAAAAGGCTGATGAGTATGATTTAGACTTTGTGAGGACCTAATAGGACTCTTTGTCATACCCTGAAAGAGCAGATCAACTCCATTGATAATGCGGACATTATTGGTAAAAGGGAAAAAACTTAAGGAGCTCTGGACATGTCCATTCATCACATCATCGTTCCCTTATTGCTAAGTACTTGGATAAATCGGCATAGAGTCTTAAGCTATAACAGGAGCCGACCTTGATTAAATTTCCTTTCTTTTATCCGTCTTTTATGCCTACAACTATGCAAATAGTGTACCAAATTGTAAACAATTTGTAATTAAATGAGTATTACATCAGATTTATAATCAAGAACTAAAATTTTATTCTGACTTGAAGATGCTTTGCATTTCACTTTTCCGTACTTTGAGGTTTTGAGCTCACTCTCTGCTTGTTTATAAAATTGTGATTGCTGCTGATTGAGGCTTTCATAACTTAACGTGGACGTTTAATAACGGAGATTCCCGTTTAAATAATATTAGATCTGATAAAAATATAGAATATTAGACATCCACATGTGGACGATTAGAAACCCACATCTGGAATAATAGAAGTCTAGAAATCCATATATAGGATAAGAGAATACTAGAAATCTATATCCGGTAATAGCAGAAAATCAAAAACTTATATCTAGTAATGGAATACTTGAAGATCCTTTCTTCTTGGGGATTAGATTGATTTGAAGCACTACTTGGCTTGGATTTTGTTAGATATTCCTCTGGAAGACTGATCGGTTGAGAGTACTACTTGGCTTTGTCAGACTTGAAAGCACTACTTGGTTATGATTTGAATTTATCTGGGAGCATTTCATTGGCTCAAATTTTGATAGGTTTGAGAGCACTACTTTGCTCTGATTTCGATTGATTCGAGAGTGCTTCTTTGGCTCAAAGCCCTTATTACCATCTTTGGTGATGGTTTAGGTTGGCTGTCTAGTGCATTTAGTTAGCTATCTTAAGCAGGACCAAAGACTTACTTGATCTTCCTCTAGAAGGTGCTTCGGCGAGGCCTTTGATGGCAGTCATCGAAGGCTGGTTTGATACTTTAATGAGGCCTTTGATGACAATACTAAGGCTTACTCCGTCCTCCATCTAGGAGGCTCTCCAACTAGGCCACATATGCAGGTGTTGAAGGCTTGTAGAAACTTTGAATAGGCCCTTTCAGACGGGACCAAAGGATTACTCTGGGCTTCCTCTAGGAGGCGCCTTAACCAGGCCTTTGATGATAGTGTTAAAGGCTTACGCTCCGACCAGACCATGTAGGTGGGACCGAAGGCTTAGTCGGTGCTTTGGCTAGGCCATTTCAGACGGGACCAAAGGCTTTCTTCATCCTTCCTCTAGGAAGCGCTTTGTCTAGGCACGTGTTAGCTAGAGAGAAAGGCTTTAGCCCCTTACTACTATCTTAGGTAGTGATTTAGGCTTTTCATTATATTAAGAGAATTTCACTCCTTAACCGTGCAAAATTACTTATTTGATGAACTTCTTTTATTTTGAAACTTGTCTAATATCTTTTTACAAAGTCGCATCTTTTTACAAAGTCGTCGAGCTTGCCTTGCCTTAGAAAATTGATGATCATTCCTTCTAGGCTTCTGCACTGGTTGCTTTCATGCCCATTTGTAAGGTGATAGTGAGAATACGAGCTTCCAAGATTTCTTTTGAAATTGGGCCTTCTCTTTTGCGAAGGCCAATAATCCAATTTATCCTTAGTCAAGAAGTAAATGTTTTCAAGAGAAGTGGTGAAAGTGCAGTCCTTTGGAAGTCGAGATTTGAATGCTAGTCTTTTTTGTTATTGTTTGGTTCTTTTACTGCTTGGTATCTCATCCTCCATAGCCAACTTTCTTTTCAATGTCCTTTGAACTTCATTAGCGGCTAGCGAATGATTCATGATTCTATGCCATTTTTGAGCAAAAATATAGAAATCATTTTCTATCTCTTTCTTGAATATAGTCCCCTTGGCTTGAGATTGGGTAGCTCTCCTTATGTTTAGGAATAAATTATCCTTCCTTGGGGCATCTCTTCTTTAGGAAAAATATGGAGTAGGACCTATATGAAAGGGATTTATGCTCCAATTCCAGATTATAAGAGGCAGCATGCTCCTTTTCATTTATGATTTGCAAGGCCTTCAGCCTCAATAATTGTTCTTTGTGAAATCATGGATCATTAGTTATTTGATAATCGAGCCTAATTGTTTGAGGCTCAGAAGACTCCTGGTCTGACTTCTTAACACGATTAAGCATCATGGCATCAAGGACTAAGTTTGGTTATCTTCAGATTGGTATAAGCTTGGATAGTAATTTTCTTTATGCCCTAATATGTAGGCTAGCAAAGCTCAATGCGGTTTAATTAGATCCACTTAGGGTTTCAACGAAGTGGGAGGTTCGATCCGTCCTTCTAGCGCTAAAAATGTTAGCAAATAAATTTGCAAACCCCAAAAGTGTTTGGAAAACTTAGTTATTCAAAAAGAGGCCCTTAAGAGGCCCATCAAAGTTAGCAATGCAATAAGAGTTTTTGTTCCCATTCTTGATGCTATTATTATAGTCAAAGTTATATATGTAAGACGAGTACAAGTTCGAAGTCATATATTCAATGCAAGTTCGAGTTCGAAGTAATATGTGTAGAACAAATTCAAGTTTGAAGTCCCTAAGTCGAAGTCAATAATGCAACGATTGCTTCGAAGTCACAACCATTCATATATATGAAGTCAGACGTATGTTTAAATGACAAGTTCAAATTAGTTGCACAATTGCTATGATATATTCTTGTTCAATATTCAAAATCCTATATGCACAATGTCTTTGAATTTCGATATGCTCTAAAATCTCCAAATCAAATTAAGGGTTACAATGTAAGAAATGAGTGAAGGGAAAATTTGTCCTCCAAAATGATGCCTATAGGGTCATATTTATAGGGGTGCAGTCCTCAATTAATTCCTTATGTCTTTGAAGGTGTTGACTTTGGCGGCATTGACATGAGTATAGGGCGGAGTTGTCACTAGGTAGCGGTATGCGAGAACGTCTTCGACACATGGGAATGTCTTCGTATGCAGGAGTGTCTTCGACCTTCTTTGGCACTCACCTCTTCATTTGTATGTCTTCAATGGTATTGACTTCGAAGGGATTTAACCTCAGTCTCTTCGTAGAGTGGTTTCTGACACTTTATTGGATATTTGCATGATGCCGTAGTCAAAGCGATCTAATCTATTCTTCCAATTTAAACCTTCGACATGAATGAGAAGGTGTGTGCAAAATCGATTAAGTGTGGCAATGATGACTTCATGGATATTGACAACGTTCCTTGTTAATAACGCTTTGCATAAGTATGCGGCTTCCTCGAAGTGTTTTGCAGAATTGGCATGCGAGATGGTCTCTTAATGAAGAGCGAAGTGGCTCAGCAATCCCATAATATTGCCATAAGAACACCCTCCCCGTCATTGTAGAACAACTTCTGCGAAGTGTCTGTTGATTTTTATAGAAGGTATTCTTGATTCCCTCGCCTCTTCGACCACGCATGACTTTATTTATCATCCTTCGTCATCGAAAAGTAGTATCATGTCTCTTTGTCATTAGCTTGTAAGTGCCTTATCGACTCTACGCCTTCGATGCTGATTGTAGGAGCGATACTTTACCTTTTCTTAATGACTTCGACATTTGCTATCAAAGTCACAAGCAAGCCGCTATGTACATGTCTTCGATGAGAGCTACTTTGACAACTTCAAAGCCATGGCTCTTCGGCCTACTTTAATGAAATTTATAGCGATGACAATGTTATTACTACATTTCCTACCATTAGCTACTTAATGGAAAATTTTAGTATTCATATCTCCCTCATCCATCAATTGAATTTTAGATATTTTTTCCACATCACCTCCTCTTGTATAATAATTTCATTTTATTCTTCTTTTAAACCTGAAAGCACGATTTTTTTAAATATCTAAATTTCTTGATTCTTCAATTTTATTCAACTTTAAAATCTCATTTAATAATTTATTCTTTTTTATTCTAACATTGTAAAAACATCTTTGCTCCATTTTTTAAGAATTATTCTTAAATCTCTAAGCTTACTTACAAATACACTAGCTATGTTTTTTGAAAACTTATAATTATAATTAATTATATAAAGCCATTTATTTGTAATAGATCTTTAAAATTAATTTCTAACAACCACAATTTTTTCAAATCTAAATTTTTTATTCCCAATATTTTGGTTAATACAAGTTAAAATAATTAGACAATGATCCGAGTAAATATTTGAGAGTTCAACAACCTTACAAACAAGAAATTTTTCTTCTATTTCATCATTAACGAAAAATCTATCTAAAAGTGCCATTGATGGATCTTCTCTACTATTCGACCAAGTAAACTTCTTATTGCTTCATTTTATCTCTATTATGTTACAATCAACAATTGATCAAACTCCTCCATAGCGACAAAATCACCTTCTCTAGGGGAACGTTCTCCTAAAAATATTAGTGACATTAAAATCTCCACCCATCACCCATGGACCCACGACGAGTGATCTTCGAGACACTCGCTCTAGGGAACCATATGATCTATCTTACAGTTTTGGTCTATAAACATTAGAAACATTTAGAAATGAACCAGCACTAAGAAAAGTAAATATAAGATGCATCGAATGAACTTTAACAATAGATTGTAAAAGTGTTCTTTCCAGCCTACCATTAATCCCACTGAGCTTGCCCTAGCTAGGAGGTGAACCCAAAGACTAAATTAGAACCCCCTAAACTCTTATAAAATCTAAAATCAGGATGTTCTATTTTTGTTCTTATACTAATGCAATATCTATGTTATTATCTTTAGATAAAGACTTAATTTTAGTACACTTACTTAAATCGTGTTAACCCCTAACATTCCAAATAACAGTATCTCATAATCTTAGAGATCTAACGTGTTCTAATTTTCTACTCCTAATATACTCTGTATCCATCTAAATATCATCAAAAATAAAGTCCGAACTCTTAGCTAAATCTACATATCACTATTAGATAAACTACCTATACTACCCAAAAAAATCCATAACTGAGCTAGAGTCATCGGAAAATCTAGTAGCTGCCTTTACGAAGATGAGCATTCTTCCTCACCGATGTAGACGCACATGATCTACATCCAACCTCTTTATGCACTATAGAACCAACCTCTCTACGCAGTGTAGAACCAACATCTATCATCCTCCCATCACCATCCCCTCCTTGTATATCTTGCATGAAATTAGAATCTCCAAGCATAAAATCTGACTCGCCATGCACCATAATCAAATCACCATGTAACAAATTTAAAATAGCTTCATCGCTGTTATCTTTTTTATCATTACAAAGACTAACCACCTCACGGTTTTTCAAAGCCAGTGCTCCTAAACTTTCAAATTCTAATCTACTTGAACACATGTAAATATATTTTTGTGAAAAGCAACAGCATCTCTTGTATAAACATTAATACGTCTTGTGCTTATATTAGCAGTGTATTTTATGCATGCATTTTTGCACCTACCAGGCTTAATAATATTTAGTGGAATTTCCAAAACCACGGTTTTTTCTGTATCACCTTGCAACAAATCTGAAGTTTTATAAAACATTTCCTTATGCATTATTTCTAATTCATGTACTTTTGAGCCATCACGTCTACTCATGCATTATTTCTAATTCATGTACTTTTGAGTCATCACGTCTACTTATGCATTATTTCTAATTCATGTACTTTTGAGTCATCACGTCTATTAGAATACTTATATAATAACAACCCATTGTTCTTCTCGAATTCATGCAATGTGATCCTCTCATTAACTAAACCCAACCTAGAATTATCAGAGCTTTCAAACACATCTTGCCTACCTAAATTAACATCGTATACATCTTTCTCCAGCATATTGCTGTATGTTTTCCCTATTAATTACACATTCCTCCATATATAACTTCTTATCTGATAGTCTGTTTACATATAAGGATCTTATTTCCCCTTGATTTACTCCTCCATGCTCATATCCCAGCTTATTTAATACAACAACAATATGAACTACATTTTTATTCAACCTCACTTCTTCCTTTAAACAACAATATTTCAATATAGCCCCATTGACATTTTTCCCACTATCAAATGTATTACTATTAAAAATAATTTTCATTATTACGGGGTCATATAACATGGCATCATAGATTTTTTGTATATGAATATTCAATATTCTTTACTGATAACGAAGCCAAGGAAGTATCATGACTAGCCATAGGCATTTAAAAATTAAATAAATTAAATAATTAATATTTCATAAATAATTAATTAAGTTTTAACTATTAAAAATTAATTAAATCATGTGGTTCATTCAGAGTATTCATTATTTTGGTTGTGTGATTCTAATGTGTAAATTCAATCAGCGATTAATATTTAACAATTCAAATATTAATGTTCACACATCACCTTAGCTAGTGGTGTGACATTTTGGCTGAATTTATTGCTTACACGTTATTTGATAAAATCCAATTTTTACTTATTATAAGTGGTCCCAAGTACTAATGACTATTTATACCAATTCTTTTCATCAAAACAATATCACACTAGGACATATGGAATTTGGTTTTGGTCAAAAATCCAATATCGTCCACATTCAACTTCATAAGTGCAAAAACAAAGTCCTTGATTCAACAATAACTTTTTATTATTAATAGTACTAACATGCCCTGGGATTTGACTTTGGGTTGACTATAGTTGACCATGATACTAACCCAATATGACTAAAAAGAAGAATCCTCTATTAAATAATGTTTTACTCCCAATGCTTCAAATGAGACCCAATTGTAGTCATTCAATAGATGCCAAGCCATGATCTAACTACAATCAAAGTGTAGTGTGCACATTTAAGTTCAACAGTATTCTCAAGTCGAGAGAACAATGTAATATCATTGCTTCAAGATTCTCTGTTTGACCTCAAATATATTAACCAATAGAAAACTCTTGAGTGAGTCATTATATAGTTATCCAAAGTATGTAACCCCTTCGTGACCCCAGCAGTCATAAGCAATGCATTGCCCAACCTTTGAAGAGCATCACGCAATCGAGTCTTAATGGATGCATCGATATCGAATCTCAATACATGTTGGCCAAGAACATTTAGTACGATGTGTTTATTCAGTTTGTAATAAAATACTCAAGATATTCAAGTACTATCACAAAACACATCATTTATGGATTTTCTGTTTAATAAATTAAAAGTAAATAAATAATTAATTATAACATAGTATAATAAATATATAATAGAAAGAAAACACCTTTTTGTATGATCGAGAATTGACTACAGAGTTAATAATTAACAATAAACTAAAGAATTTCACCTAGGGAATACTTCTAACTCTATCAATCATTCCCTATCTTAACCTTGGAAATGCATCTACAAAACCCATAGACATCAAATCCTACTTCAGTTCAGTACTTCTAAGGGTAGAAGTAAATTGAAAGTTGCTATGGATGAGGTAATATAAAATATTCTACTTAAAGTGAGACCTATATATTAATAGCTTAAATAAAGTCTATGTATCTAATTATTAGTAGATAAGTAGTGGAATACACTAAAGAAAGTAAAAATGATCACAACAGAGATTTTTATACTAGTTCGAACTTCTCGTTCTACGTCTGGTCCTAGACTCCTTCTGGATTTAAACAATACCCTCACTTAACCCGGAGGAACGGGTATATTACAAACTGCCTGAGCTGTTGAATAGGACTTTATGCCTGAAGATATCTAACAGGACTTTGACTATAAATTGTAGTAAAAAATGTATGACATTGTGTGCCCTTGAATAACACGAATTAGTTAATAACATACACCCTTCTTATAATCTACGTAATTCAATTTTTTATGAAGAGGCACTTCTTTCATACAAGTCAGCTGGTTGATTTTAAAATTCATATGGCTAAAAATATATCGAAAAAGGCGGCAATAAACTGATACAAAAATATGTATTTCAGACGTTTGAAATTGTATTTCAGACGGCTAAAAAACACCTTTTAAGTGTGTTTATTTCCAACCTTTTTATTTTAAATTGATTTTGAAAATTTTAATTGCTTAAGAATTTGAAATATAATTTTCATGAAAATAAAAATTTCAAAGTAATATATGTGTGTAGGAAATCATCATATAGGTGAGTGTACAATTGTATTAAAATAACCAAATATATAACTACATTTTTGTCTTTAACATTTAAGCTCGATTCCAATGTTGATCATCTTGTCTCTTGTACATATTCCTGTATATATAATAGTAGCGTGCATGTGTGTGTGTGTGTGAAAATGTATAATTGTCTTATTAAAACTTGAAAGGCAAGATCTAATATTCTCCTCCTTTTTTATGATGACAACTGTACATTTTCATTTGAGTATGTATGCAATGAAAGCTCCTCCTATCAATATACCCTACATATAAAAAACCCACTATTAATATGCCCATATAGTTATGCAATCTCTCCCCTTTATTCATCAACAAAAACAATGTTAAGGAAAAGTAGATAGGTATATAAAACAAGCAATAACAATACGGACAAAATAATTACAACGTTTTGTGCACAATAACAACACGTACATGACAATTTTCAACATGCCAAAATAGAAGACTTCACGGTGTTTTACAAAACATAATATAAACAAATATGAAAAATTTCCCAAAAGATAGGACTTGAAAGACTCCATTCTATGCAAGAACCCAAAACAAGCACAAGAACATCCCATGATGCAATATTTATAACAAATATGAATTAAATAATTTAATTAATTTATTAAAATTTTTTGTACTTTATGCATATGAATGTTTGAAAATATTACCTCACCAATCTCCCTGTGTAGGAGAAGGTGTTGGAGAACGTCCGACGAAGTTTTTCCAAATCCTTGTAAGTATAGTCTTCACCCCTTTAACTTCATTCGATACTCGATCAACTTTGGCTTCTATTTGATCGGTCCTTGAATTAATTTATTCAAATACTTTAGAAATTGTTTTTTCAAGTTTCTTTTGGATTCTTATTGTAATGGCAGAAGAAGAATACATCTCTTTTGATCCATAGGATTTCATGTCATCACGAATTACTTTGATGAATTCATCCTCACTTTTTTCTTCATTTTTATCATTACTATCATCATTGTCATCGTTGTCATCCCACTCTCTTCTTCTTGTTGTATTGCTAGTTGTTTTCCTTTGTAATTTTGAGTAGGGGGTTGAGCTTTAGCACTTCTTTGAAATTGAACACATTGCATATATTTCAAACCGATCATAGTTCAGAACTTCCTTAGGTAGATGCATAAGACTAAAAATCTTTTTGTCACTTACTTTGATAGTATGTAATAACATCTTTTGAGGAGAAAGCAATCTTACTACTCAAGATACATGAAGAATTTCGAAATCGTGATCGTTGGAGAAGCTCTAATTGACTTAGGAATGAATAATAATAAATTTAGGTCTCCTCTCTTTTTGGTGCTACCCTATCCAAGTTTGTGTCTCATTTTGGTTTTGAGGAAATGAATTGAGATTTCATTATAAGAAAATAAGGTTCTTTTGAGTGGGAAGATGTGGTACTAGAAAAAAAAGAAATGTTAAATGCTTCAGTCCTTCTAAGGAACCGAAGAAAATAAACCTATTTACTTTGGTCCGAAAGACAACCGAAGAAAATAACCCTATTTTCTTCAGTTGTCTACATCAACAAAAGCAAATTACATTTTTGTACTTTCTATTTCTTTACATGTACCAATGCTTTGGTTGTTAAGGTTGGACCGAAGCAAATGATACTATATGCTTCGGTCGTTACACAATCGAAGTAAATGAGATGAGGCAACATGCATATTGTGTACTAGTGTGCAACTCTTCTTTCACAGATGTGCTTCCTGCACCATCATCTTTCCACCCTTTGATGGACTCCCTTCGGCTTGTTTAATTAGTTTGGGGTGGAAGGATATTTGAATCCTTGACTTTTGTATCATCCTCCGAATCTATGTTAGAGCATGTCACATCTATATTTCTAGAAGCCTTGGGAACTCGATTCATTTGTTTATTGCCGGTCTCTCCAGCCTTGGAAGCTTTGGTCTTACTTTTCACTTTAGTTACGCGCCTTTGAGCTAGGGGAACTTAAACTTTTTTGACTAAATGACCCTCTACATGTGGGTCATATTGCATAAGGACCTCATCTATGAGTAAGCATGGAGCCTTCCTGGCCATGTGAGCGATTCCATTCAACCTCTATTGAGTCTCCTCATGATTGATCCCTAAGGCAGCCTTTACTATGCCTAAAAAGTGATAAGATGTATGATTAGTACAATACCCAAAAGGGAAAGAAGTGTGATTATAGAATCAGGAGTTGCTCACATCTGGAGTGCCAATAATGGAAGTAAGGAGAATCATCCTGAATGAAGAAGTACTCATGTTTGAACGTGCTATATTTCAAATATAGATTCTCCACTGGCTTAAATTTTCTACCTGACTCTAAGTAATAGAAAGAAGACTCCTTCATCTTACTCTTGATGGCATATAGGAATCGGAGCTACCTATGTGTCGATGGCTTTTGGTATACTCTTATAAATATGATTAAGACTTGACAAAAATGCAGAGCCATTGGGATGCCATTGAAATGGCACAACCTTTAGATATATCAACAGTCCTACTATCTTAGATGTAGAAAGAAAGGAGCTCTAGCCAAACTATGGTACCTACTATAGGCCATGTACCCCTTTGAGGGAGATGAGCCTGTTGTTTTGGAGTGGCTAAGGGGATGTTTTCTCTATGTAGACTATAAGCTAAAGTGATATTATCCAAGTGTTTGGAAGTTAAAGTGGTTGCAACGGAATCAACTTGATCGCTAGTAGTTGTGAGTGGCATTAGCAATGAACCGGAGACCATGAAGAGTTAAGCTAGTTAACACTAGCCTCAGAAGTTAAGGACCATGCAATAGTTGATGAAGAGGAAGTCAGAGCTCCAACCGTGCTAAATGATCGAGTATGACATCTAATTGACGTAACCTGACTGGTATATCATCTTGTCTCAATCACTACTATTCGCTTGGTGTGTGCACACAATGACAAATGCATTGAAAGATGTAAACATATGTGCAATAAAGTACACAGAGAAAGAAGTTAGCAATCCGTAGTGTAGCTTATTGTCTCTAATCCAAGCCTAAAGTGCAATGTCAAGACAACTCCTTAGAAGTAAATATTTTTCTAAGCAAATGGTAATGAGACAAGTGATTTAAAACTGAACCGAGTGTATAACCAAGCTATTAAACTAACCAAATTTAGTATATTACACCCCCTTTTTATTCACCTTCTTCCAACCGAACTTATCGATCACTATATAACAAAAGTGTTCGTAAAAAACTACACCACTAAAACTACTTAGTTTTGAATATCACTTAAATAGCATTTGCATAACCAATCAATAAACAAGTTTCCTCTTTTTCTCTTGTTGGTTCAGAAACCCAACTAAAACCCTAGTTGAACCCTAAATCTCAAATCTAAAATCAACGTCAATCTAAAACATGGAGATGAAAGACAATTGAATCTATATACTAATCTATAAAGATAACCAAATAATATTTAATTTACTATCTAATTGGACTTGAATGGTGACCAAAACCTAAATGCGCATGAATGCAACATGTAATTCAAAATTAGGAAGGTGAGGTAAAGCCTTACGTTGCTAGATTAATGACAAAGGTGAATAAAATCCAATTTTGGAGTTAGCTAGAACTGAATCTGGAAGGAATGCTGTGGGAGATAAACAAAGTAAAGTGTGAGATGGAAGATGTATCAACTTTTTATAACACGATCAGGAAGTGTCCAGTGCCAAACAAAAACTAATCGAACGTGCATAACTAGCGATCACTAACATAGCCAAACTAATTAGATAGAAAGAAAAAAGGATAGCTTCGAAAAATGATGTTCATGTTAGTGAGTTTTGCCAAAGAGGAAAACAAAGCACACTCTATGTTCTACAAAGTATGCTCAAAGGGGAAAATGTCATGGGCATTTTCAACCATGAAATGGTGAATACAAAAGATGCCACAAAGAGTAGAGATGGCTGAAAATTTTGTGATTGGAATGTCACCACTTGACCAAAAGTCTAAGCCAAGAAGGCAAGAAAGTCGGGGAAAAGCCCGAGATGAAATGAAGGAAAAACCACAAGATTCTACAAGTGTAATGAGTTGGTTCGGTTCCTAACGAACATAATATCTTTTTTGGTATTACACCTAATGAATAGGAAGTCTTGTTTGGTAGTTGGTATTGAACCAATTTTCTTATTTGGGAGAGCACTACCAAACCGAAGGTGCCAAACTAGCTAGATAAAGAAACTCCAGACCAAATTTGTTATATATGGAAAGTACCAAACCGAATGATATACATAAGGAAATTTCCTTTTTTGTAGGCCTAGCCGGCCTATATCTTCAATCTTATAAATGCCCAAGCTGTGAATAGTAATAATTAAAGATCCTAAGAGCATAAATTTTTGAAACACATCTTGCCAAATAGGATGTCTAGAAGCTATATTTTACTTCATTTTAAGCATCACATCATTGTATTTTGTATTTCGATCATTGTGCAACTGATCTATAAGAAAGATAGTGAAATAAGACAGTTGATGTAGACACACTCTGGCTGACCCACAATAAACTCTTGTTTACTTTACTTTATTGCATTCCTTTTCTATCTATTGTATCTACTATTTGCTCTATAATAAACAATCAAACTAAAAATATAACATTTATGCCACATGCTTTGTATATATATGGTTCTACAACAAATGATTAAGTGTGTTTGTCAATTTTTTTAAAGAATAGCTAGCACTTTCAAGAGAAAGATATCATTTTTTAATCTAATTTTATTTCATATATATATGCTCACCTACAACATATTATTACTAAATATTTTTAGCAGCATCTACAAAAAATTTATTTCTAATTCGAATATGTTATATATAAATTATTATATATATATATTAAATATTTTAAAATATATGTATAAATACTCACACACATACACATAATACATATATATATATATATATTATTTACATATATCATAGCTTATTTTCAACAGCAAAACATACATTTTTTTAAATCGAAAACATTATTTATGCATATTTATACGATTAAATCTAATTCTTCAAAACCTTTTTTGATTTAAAATAATTATATCTTTCTTTATTGGTTTTGCACATAAAAAATTATTTCAAATTATTAGTGTTTGTGTGTGTGTATTTCTCGGTCAACAGATAACAACTAAAAAACTAATTTTTAATTTTATTTAATAATTAAAAAGGTTTTAAATTCAGATTTATTTTTAATAATTCAACAACTATATTTTTGGTTGAAATAAATAATTCCAAAAATAAATATTTTAAATGCGTTGGTTGTTGCAGTAATTTTTTAAATCTTTTAAATAGGAAAAATTATTTAAATTTAAACCATATTATATATAAAACCAAAAATAAGTTAACCTATACATATATTTACATATATATCGGTTTATATATAAATTTAGTTAATAATTTTTTAATTAAATAAATTTATTTTATAATTATTTATATATATTGAATTATATATTTTATTTATATTATTTTTAAAAATGGTGTATATATATTAAATGTAAAATGTTGTTTAAAATATTGTTAGTCGAAAAAATTTAGTTAATATTTGTTTAGTTATAATTATTTATATGTTTTATATTATTTATGTTATATACATATGTATATTGCACATTTAGGCATCTTGTTGACCGTAGGACAAAGTGTTCAATTTTCCCTATAAATCCATAGTTTAGGTTATATGTATAGACATATGTGCGCGTGCGTGTGTGTGTATAGTTGTAATAT